>CM073775.1:53141652-54568032 GCA_037158775.1 Hetaerina titia
ATGTTTTTGATAAAAGTTTTCGTAATATATTGTGTGTACCCATTGCTAGCAACAATTATTATTGTTTGTTAGTCTACCCTTATGGGCATGTTTTAGATACAAAATTAACATCCCTACGTTTCTTAGACTCGCCTGGCAAGACAGTCTGACACCCCAATCATAATAAACCCTTTTTCGATTTCCTGTACTGTTTACCTTTCTTCAAGCCGTCCGAATCTCTTCCTACCCCATTGCTAATTTAAATTCCCTGGATCCACCTTTCCTGCCTCCTTTGGATTTCTCCCAACAATCCTCTCCCCTCCCCCACCATGCCTAGTACTTTTTTGACTGTTTTCCTTTCTACCAATTTCATCCTTTTCATCTTTCTCTACACCCATATCTCCAAAGCCTCCAATCTATGACTGCCATCTTGCTTCGATGACAAATTGTCCGTGCCATGAAAAAACAAAGCACCAAATCAAAGTTCAGTGACATACATAGTGTAGTAATTGAGGGCAAGCGTTATCACTTTTTGCCAGTGAGACTTTTTGTTTGGATTTGCTACGCTTATCTAAGTCAGTCATCGTGTGTGCCCCAAAATCATTGAAAGTAGGTGGATCTAAACCATGCATTTCTAATGCCATGTCTCCAAAGGTTTTATTACCTAAAAAGTCCTCAGATCTTTAGATTTTTGTTTATAGCAGCTGTATACATTGCATAAAAATGTTTCATTTGTTTTTTTTTTAATTTCAGTATTTATTGTGCATATTCTTATACTCTCTTAAAAAAGGAGGCGAGAAGAAAATTTAATTTCTATGTGGTCGAAATAAGTCGGTTATTTGTTACGAAATAATTATTATTATTAATGTTGAATAGCAAGTACTTATTATTAGCAGTAGTCTACCGTAGCTGTTGATGGACCATGGTCCTACATACTACAGTATTTTTAAGCTCCTTCTACTATGCCAAAACAAACATCTTAAAGCTCATGCTACATATTACAATGCATAATTCTCAAGCTCTGCTACGCATACTTTTTACCTTCCTTAATTTCATCTTAAATGCCTATTCTTTTCCTCCCTCTACCTCGCTTTCCCAGACTTCTCTATTTCCACTTAGAGTATTCGGCTGCATCACTGTGCCTCCTGCCTCCATTTCAATTTGCCATGCCTTATAATTAATCGCTTTAGGTGCAACCATGTGGATTTGTTCCATGATGAACAGTGTCCCAAGAAATCTATGCAATTCCAAAAATAATTTTATATACGTATGTACGTATGTGGAATTGCAAAGTTTTATTTTGTCATTATTCATCGTTGTCCTACCTTCTTATCTCCCTCAGGCGTCTCTCTTTCCCTTTCCCTAGTACGTACGTGTCCTCTTTTAGAATCCTTCCGTTTTAGTTTTAAAAATTTATTTCCAGATTCACGTCTCATAATCCGCGGTCTACACTTATTCTCTTGCTTCAGCGAACTCGCTACGAGGCCATGTAATAACTATTTTTTTATTATTTTTATTTAGATTTTGTTATATTTTTCGACATGAATTATGGTGGCTTATTGAAGATCGTTACACTTTTCCCAATGTTTCTTCAACATTTTTAAGCCGTCCAAAAAGAGAAATTTCGGGATTTCCTCAAAATATAAGTTGGCATATCTGCTGGCAATGAACTCCTCGTTCGACGCGAATCGTTTTCTGCTGAGCCATTTTTTCAAATTTGGAAATGGAGAGAAGTCATTGGTGGCCAAATCTGGTGAATGCGGTGGATGTAGTAACAATTCGAACTTTAATTTCATAATTTTCGCTATCGAAATTGCGCAGGTGTGCACTCGTGCATTGTCTTGATGGAAGATATTACTTTTCTTTGCCAAATAATGACCTTTTTCTTGATTTCTTCTCTCAACCGGTGCGATTGCAACGCAGAGTACTGTCTGTATGTCTATAATCCTTTTTCTAAGTAATCAATCGAGGTGATTCTTTATGCATCCCAAAAAACCGTGGCCACCTTGTCGGCCGATTTCACGGTCCTTGCATTCCTTGGAGTTGGATCCCTTTAGAAATCAACCCACTGTTTCGACTGTTTCTTCATCTCTTCTGTATAGTAGTGGATCTATGTTTCGTCAACGAGTATGTATCGACGCAGACACTCGTTAGGATTACGACGGAAAAGCGCTAAATAAGTCTCCACTGAGGGGAAAGGCCTTAATTTATCTTCCCGTAATTTTTTTCATGCGCAAAAATGTTGTGCAAATTTGAAAAAACTGTACCTTTTTATAGGCCTGTGGCCTCAAATATTTCGCGAAATTTTCTGTCTCGATCACTCAAAACCATATCGTGAATTTTGTCAATCATTCGGAGATTGTCAGTTCCGCTGTATGTCCTGAAACATGTTCGTCATTTGTGGATGGACGGTCTCGTTTAAACCTGTATACGCCATGGTAAACTATCGTAAACGCAGGAGCAGATCTCTTGTCTTCTTTCAGTGTTAGGCCTCTTAAATAGAAGTGTTTTTAACCACCCCGCGAAACTCATTATGTTTCCAATTTCCTTAATAAATAGAAGTCTGTTGCTTCAATCGACTATGAAAATAAAACCGAGTGATGGACATAGCTGAGACTTTAACAACAAACTAGTTAGAGATGAGACTTATTGAAAGCAAACCTTTTCCGATACTACGAGCGCCATCACTTGGAATTTCAATGGAATTAGTGAACGACCCCCTTGCCTGCTCAAAAAATCGACTTCAACTGTGCCGTTAAACTTAAATGTTTTTACTTCTCAAGAAATCATGTTTCCTTTGATTTTTCATAATTGAATTATTACATTATCTTTTTTTATTGGAATATTGTATTTTTATTCACCAGATGTGTCTAGTAATGGCTATTTTTTTAGAGCTTTTATCGTTAGGTCAGTAGTAGATTTATGTCGTATATTAGTGGAAATGTAAAGACAAACTCGCTGTCATGAAGTTGCTGGCTCATAGTTGGCTGGTCCATGAGGGACCGCCCAACGATGAGTCTACGAAATTATTTTGTGCAGCGTGTGCTATTTGTAAAGGCGAACCATTTGAAACTTTTTTTGCCATTTAAAAGTCTTCTTGTAAACTTTCTCTCTCATATTCTTTGTTTTAATACGTTGGTAATGACTTCCCTTTTCACCGCCGACGTGGGTGCGTATTCAATCG
This sequence comes from Hetaerina titia, assembly GCA_037158775.1. Taxonomy (NCBI): domain Eukaryota; kingdom Metazoa; phylum Arthropoda; class Insecta; order Odonata; family Calopterygidae; genus Hetaerina; species Hetaerina titia. The sequence continues at coordinate 53,144,816 of CM073775.1, forward strand.
GGGTCCAGTAGGAAACTGCCTCAAAGCCCTGCCGTTTAAGGGTTTCGTTTTTTTTTTTGAAACCTTGCTGTTCGTTGCTCAACATGAAGTTTCCTCCCTCAGTTTCAATCCCCCACCATCTCAAAAACTTTTGTAATCTTTGTTATATTGAATTGGGAAACTTGGTAACGACGGTCTCTGGTAATGATCAAATCTTAAAATTCCATTGTAATATGTGAAAGAATTTCCATTTTTGCGCACTTTTACTCCAAAAAAATGAATAACCGAAGGGTCTCTTCGGCTCTGCCTTTTCTTTTTATGTTCTTTCTTTTTGATTTCGTAAACCTAACGCCACATGCAAATACACAGTTCCCGTGGTGTAGTCGAAATCCTGATCCCAAATCTATTTCTTTTCCTTGATTTCCTCAATTATTACTACAGGTAATACTCCTGTACTTTAATGTACTGTACTGCCCTAAGGTACTACTCCTGTATTTTAATTTCGTGAGTAATATTTGCCGCTCTGTGTCAGTGTCACTTGTAACAATTGTACAGTTTCATTACTGGCTGGCACTCACACAAACCCTCTCGAACATGTGTTATTATTAGGTAATCTACCGGTTAAGGTAGGTTTTTGGATGGACACAACTATCAAATAAACATTTTTTGACTCCCCACCTAGCAAACTAATCTATATCAGGTCCCTCTTCATCTCCGTGTACTTCTTTCCTCCCTTCATCCCGTCCAACATCCCTATCCTGTTCCTACCCTTACCTCGCTTGCCCAACATTCTCCCCTCTATTACCCTCTTCAACATTCCACTACCGCTCAATACGCCTTTCATCCATTTTTCCTGCCTCCATAAGATTTCTCTCAACAAACCCCTCTCCTCCCCCACCATTTCTAGTACTTCCTCATTTGTTTTCCTTTCGGTCCATTTCACCTTCTCCATTCTTCTCCACACCCACATTTCAAAAGCCTCCAATCTACGTCTATCCTCCTGCTTCAGCGACCACGTTTCCGCGCCGTACATAGCTACGCTCCATATCAGAGTTTTTACGAGTCTTGTCTTAACATCCCTACTCAACGTCCCCGTCATCAACTCCCTCCTCCTTGAGAAAGCCTCCTTGCGTAGCGCAATTCTTCTCCTTACGTCCCTACCACTTTGACCGTATTGGTCCAAAACACTTCCGAGATAAGTATGTAAACTCTTCTACCTGCTCTATTTTTTTCCCTCCTATTTTAATATTTAGCTTAGCCTTTTTCTTTCTGGAAAATCGCATAACCTTTGTTTTCGAACATGTGTATGTATATTATTATATTTCCTAAAGCAGATGTCGTGGTGCCCACTGGTACTTATAGCACGAAAAAAGCAATAGGGTATGTACAGGTATTTGAAGCGTTTTGTGGAAAAATAACAGTAATTACATTGAAGGCTGTAGTTATAGGTGAGAATATTACGTGCACTTAATGTTTAGCTCAATACGGCGCGTGAAGTTCACACACCAGGGTAGGGAGGGCCAATTCAGTTCCCTATGCCGCCCGTGGTTTCCCAGGAAGGCCTGATACCTGAGAAATCACACATTTCGGATGAAGATGGCAGTGCCCAGGGGCATCGAACCCGGACCCTCCGATCAGTAGCCCAGCGTTCTCCTCACTGGATTTCCTCGCCCCTACTTTCTGTTAGCATTGTAAAGAATACCTTTTATGCCTTTCGCGCGAATAGAAAAATTTGGAAAATAAAATGAAAGAGTTTGGCCAAAACATGGTCAAAAATTGGATCCTTCGAGGGTTATCTCCCTGTTAACATTTTTCCTCTTTCAATAGGTTCTTTCACTGAATAGCTGTACAATTTTACCCATTACTGTGTAACAGGTGTACATTTATTCTAAGATTAATATTCTAAGGCATAACCATCGATTAAATTAAATTAAAAGTTAAAACCTAAGCTTACCCTAATGGGAATGATTTTCACCAGGTCCAGGCCTACATGTGCATGTTAGTGCAAATTTTGAGTCAAGCATTTGCCTTCACTTGACGAGAAAAGAGAACTTACGAGAAATTACGAGAAAAGCAGGAAAACCCTTTGTATCCCATTAAAATGTCGATAATTATGGAAGTATGCTACAATTGTATAGTCTGAAAAGAAATATTGTCACATAAGTATGAAAAGTTAAGCTAATATAGTTGGGCTCCTAATACTGAAGTATTTTAAGTTATTAATGAAGTTAATTGTAGATGCCCTTATGACCTGAAATAGTACCTAGACTGTAACAAAAACCCACGGCGGAATTTGACCGGAAACCTGGTTTTATCATTACAAAGAGACGTTGGTCGGTGGGAAGCTTGGAGCCCATAAAATAGAAGCGAACCTGTAAATATAAGGTGTTTCACATACTTAGGGGAAATTAACCAGGTGTCTATTTTAAAATGCCCCTGGAGGCATTGAGTATAAGTATATATACATATATACGGTATAGGTATTCGTATACATTTTAGCAGTTTCGAGGAACGAGTATTTTAAAATTTATTTTCTCGGATGGGTTTTATCTCTTGCCTCTCATCAAGTAATATTGTGACTCACGTAGTATAAATTTTAAGTTTCGTCTTTGCGTCAACACAGAGCACACGTCTCACTGACCGGAATGCCTTTGCGTTCGGCAACAAATACATATATGTAGGTGATTCAGCTTTCACTATTTGATGACCTCACATGGAATGTCCGAGGGATGATGTAGGTTTTGCACTAAGAGCGTAAGGAATTGAGTTACTGCATGTTGATGTTTTTCGCTAAGGCGCTCCTTAGGTAGATGCTCTCCAAATCGCACACAAGAGCGCTTGGCGAATATATGCTTAAGTATGACAAGGAAACTGTGCTGTCACACTGTGTAATGGTTGGAGCTTGCACAGGATGAACTTAATAATTTTGAAGCGAAAGGGTTCATATTATCAACCTCGAACGATGCAACGGTGCGCAGTACTCTATTAAATGGATCGCCGTATCTGGAAGTCGTAAAATTCTCAAGTTGACAATGTCTGCTTCTTTGGCTAGCCGAGGAAAGCAATTTGCTCGAGATCGTCCTCCCCAGGGCCTCGTTCCTCAAACTGTGATGCCTTAACTCCTCGTGATTAGTAGGCAAATTTACGCAGTCCATCTTTGTTAAAGGGGCCTGAAGCGCCATTTGAATATGAATCAACTGCGTAGATAGGTGTGCCCTTTGACTCGAAGCCTCTGGTTACGGATTTGAGCAATGAGACCTTGAGCGCACTCGTTATGGTTAAAATTACTAGTACGGTGACACCGAGTGAGAAATTGAAAAGGTTATTTTGCTCCTTTTCATGCAAAGAGCGTCTCTGGTCTGATACGCGCTTCTCTGCAAGTGCTTCCCATGCGGTAGTTGTGCCTATGTTATGAAAAGTGTGGAAGGCGAAATGCTATATGTTATTTCCTTAAATATTTAAAGTACTACATTAGTATTAGCCAAAAATTATATGCACACATCGTTTTATTTAAGTATTCATATAAAAGTTGGTTAGTGAATCGTTGACACCGGCCTTGCGAAGGCCGTAAATCGACAAATAGCAAATGACATACATGTACGTATGTACTAGTATATGCTATCATTAGTAGTTACGTCATCATAAATTAATGTGGCGCCTAATGTACAGAGAAAATAATTTTTTTTGATATAATTATGCTGTAACATTATTTTTTTGTTAAATAAAATATTCGGGGCTTTTAATGAATTCTGGAAATAAACTTGGAATAATGTAACAGATTTTTATAGAGCACAGCCATGCCAACAAAAATCTTTCTTGTCGTTGGCGAAGAACTGACCTAAAATTGTCTCAAGTCGATGGGATGTGGTTATTTTAAATAACTTCTTGGGATATGCAGTTTTCAGCGACGTCAGTTCTCTCACAGCATTCGAAAGGAAGTTGTGAAACGATCATAAATGATTTTAAAGAGGAAGGAAATCATCTGATAATCTCTTCTTCCTGTCCCGTCGCACTAAATGGTTTTGCTATCAACTTCCTCTATTTGATCCGAACATAAATGTTTACATCATATGTCCCAGATAGTCTATACAGTATAGTACAGACTGTGAGATTCATATTTTGAATCGTACAAAACAGATTCTGTCGCCCCATCATTGTTTGCCGAAAAAAATGAATGAGATATAATGTAAATTACCTAATGTAATCACAGAATAGTTTGGAAAAAGTAGATGTTGATTGGATTACAGTCATTGGGCCAGATTAGACGTGGCTGAGTGACACCAGATGGATCATGCGGCTAGCGATAGTTTTTTTTTCCGGTGACATTTGAATCTGTACTGAAAAGTAGACGTGTCAAAACTTTTATTTTTATTCCCGTAAAATATGCAAATTCTGGCGCGGCGCAGTGTGCTAAAAAATTTCCGTATTTAAATAAATCCATGTGACGATTTCGCCACTTTGTTCATTTTTGCGCCGATAAAAATAAAAATTAAAATCAGCGGAGAAGTACAACACCTTCCCATTTCGGGATATGCAAATTATTCGCATCGCTCTCTCGACCGGGGCAGCCGAGCGCAGCGATATATATATATACCTTTTCTCTTTCCCGTGATGTCCCCGCGTCCTCTCCCTCCCTCCTTCACTCTTCTCTTCCCCCGCTTTATCATATTTTCATTTCTCCGTCCCCATCTCGCTCCCCCCGGCCCGAATTCCCCTCCGCTACCGGAATTCCGCCCATCTCCTTTAAGAGGCACCGCCGCCTACCTATTTCCACTCACGGGCTCCCTTCACATTCTCCCTCGTTTCTCCATTCCACCTCCTCTTCCTCTCTCTCTCTCTGACACTCACTTATCTCTTCCTTCCGATTCATGCTTCATTGGTCCCGTTTTCTTTCCGCCTGCCTCCCTGCAGCCCGGTCTGCGTTGATCAAAGGGAGAAATCCATCCACTCCACCTCCCTTTCTTGCCGTTCCTAGATTCGTCCCCTCGACTTGGGAATTTTTTTATCAATCCCCCTCGCCGCGCTGTCTCTTGCTTATTGGGTGCAACGAGCAATTAGATTGGCGGCGATTAGATGAACGGGTCAATTGATGCCTCAAGTGGGCTTTTCGCCACGTGCTCGCCTTGATTGTCGTGTTCTTAAAAAGCATCTCACTGGAGCAAGAAATCCGTATCGCGGATCTGTTTATTGTTATTGTAGCATAGTTTCCTGTCTGGCCTCTTGTCCTCTGAGTTTTATTGTTAGTCTATCTGGCAATGTAGGTTTTAGATGGTTACAGAGAATGAACAACGCTATATTTCATAGCGTCGCCGAACAAGACCAAACCTGACGTCCTGCCATACAATAACCCTGTATCCAATCCAAGTATTTTTTACACCACTTCATTCCTTCCAATGTGCTTATTATTTCACCCCTTGCGTCGCTTACCCAATGCTCTCCCCTCGATTGCAGTCTTTAATACTCCATCACACATCAAAATGTTCAGTGTTCACTTTTGTTGCCTCCTTTCGATTTCTCTCAGCAACTCGTTACTCCATCCCCGCCATACCTGCCCCATTTTCATTCGTTTGCTAGTTACGTTAAAGTCATTTTTGTAGTCCCGCATTTCTAGTCTCACATGTAGTGCTACTAGTCGCTCACGTACGCTAGAAATGTCTTTGAAACTATTCTCCGTATTGAGTCGTATTTGTTAAGCATAGCACAAGGAATGCATCGTAAATGTTAAACACATTCCACCGCCATGGTAGCTCGACCTAGATTTCCCGATTTACATGTTACTGTGATCAGATAAAAAAAGATAGTAAAAACATATTTTTTCTTTGTGCGTCGCCACGCCCTTTCTTCCTTTTGTTAATGATTACAAGCAGTGAATGTGTGAATTTATCTTGTGGTGTTGTTGCTATCCAAGTATAAGACATAAAATACGAGTAACATCGTGCATATAGCAACATGTTGCAGCAGTCGATAGTGAGAAGATGTTGGGGCTGACGAAATTATTTCCTTCAAACTGCACAATTTTATTTTCAATTACAATTTTTTTCGCATTATCGGTTTTGGATGATGAAGAGTTCTTCAAGATTTTTCCACATGCAAATATTTTCCTGTTGTGATGCGTAAAATGCAGGGGTATGGTGGCACGTTTTTGGTACGCAAATATGAAAGAACTGCAATATGATACTGTTGTTTGGGATCCAGGCAAAACTCGCTTCCTTTTTATCAAAGTTTACCCTCTGTTGATTCCTCCTACCCACCGTAAAAGTTAGTCTCTTCTTCGACAACAACTAGGTATCCGGTCGCCCACCTCTAACGGGCGACTCGATAATTTATTATTAGATGTTTGATATTTTAGTATTCTGCAAGCCACAGCTAGGGTGTGTGGCTGGAGGTGAAAACACACCAGAATAATTTTGCCCCGAATATGACCCCTACCGATGCCTGACAGTGGTGAGCGATACTATTTTTCATTTACGCATTTTTTGTCTGGAGGCATGAAAAAGAGACAGGAAAAGTAAAAATACCGTACTTAAATTTGTCGAATGCTTTAAAACTAGGGATTTTATACAAAAAATCGAGAGCCTGAGTAATCATTATTGTACCAATTCGCTTGGAAAAATTGAGATTTACCCAAATGCTCTTGCAACCCAAATACTCGCGTTGGCAATTCTTCATTAATTTCTCCGGTTGGACTTGAAGAAAAAGCTCAATGTGCGCTTTGCAGAACATTGAGGTGTTACGGTGATTTTTCGTGGCGTGGTCCGGCGAGCCATGTCCAATTTCCTCAAACGGTGTTACAAGTGCCCGCTTGTCACCAAATTTACGTTTTGCGAAGGACCAACAGCCCCTTCACTGTAAATAGTAGGACAATTAAAATAAATCCCGGGCGGCTTAACGTTGTGGAGGGAACTTTTTTTTCCTCACACGCCTCAGGTTTCTGCTGCTGTGCGAAAAGAGGGCGTGGAACGAAAGGGCGGTGTGGGTGGAAAAGTAGCGTTCTTTACCGGCGGCGATAAAAGGGGAGATTTTGCGTATTTGTCAGCAGTACTTGTCCAACCATCAGCCGGCGAACCATCCGAGCTACTCGTGCGGGTGCTGCTATCGTATTAATCGAGACTAGTCTATTGTGGAGGAGTTTTATGTAAGAGAAGAGGAAGAATGAGGTGTACCGTGTAAATCGGCCGATGCGCCTATATGGAGAATCGCAACAGCTCTTTCATAGCTTACGAGAAGATACGTCGAAAATGGTTTTACGAGCACGCAAGGATATTCACGGGAACGTTTGATTTCACAGTGCGGAGGATGGTGTGTTTGGAGGAGAAAATATCGGGAAAGAGATTGAATTTAATAGTCTTAGGGATGATGTTGTGGAAGAGCATTTTTCTTTATTCTGAACGACAATCTATCGTTTCAGGTAGGCTTTGGATAAATACAAGCTGAACACTCCTGGATTTCTGAGCTTCGCTTAACAAAACTTTGAAGTGATACCCCACTCTGCAATAAACCCTTAAATTCTGCATAATTTCCGCCACCCCTCATTCCGTTCGCGTACTTTCTCCTCCCTTTATCTTCTCCCACAATCTTTGGGATTCAATCAGCAATCAAAATACTCTGGATCCGCGTTTCTTGCCTTCCGAAATTTCTTCCAGCAACCCCCTCCCCTTTCCTACCATGCCTAGTACTTCCTGGAACAACATAGTATAAATTAAAATGCAAAACATCTTAATAATGAATGAATTGAGCTCTTACGGTTAATAGTATTGAATAATTGACAACAAACTCCCATAGCCGTAAACAGTTTACTTTTTAAAACAGAGTACAAATGAGATTAGTTGGCAAACGCCACTAGTCAAAGGATGGGTTATAGGGTAAAGGGATGAGAAAGGTGAACACGAATACGCAACCCTCACTTCAACTTGTGTTCACCTTCAGTACGCTGAAGAGGGCTACTTTGTGGCCGAAATACCCGTATGCGTATGTACCTCTCTCATCCCTTTCCTTTTTTACCCTATACTCCGTCCTTTGACTTGTGGCATTTGCCAACTAATCTCAATTGTACTCAGTTTTGAAAGGTAAACTCTTTACGGCTATTGGAGTTTTCTCAATTATTCAAGCAAAACATCTTCCCGTTTACTTCTTTGTGTCTTTAAAATAAAATACGTTCACTCTTGGTATCATCACCAAGGGCATTTTCAAAAACGACACCATACACTCCTATAGTATATATACGTGTTAATGGTCCCTGGATGTCGCAATGTAGTGAAGTTATTTAGAGATACGTCCCATGTATATTCTTCGTCAATTCTTATAATGCAATTCCCTCGTGGTGATATCTCAAATTTTATCTCTTCCGATGATATAAAGGTTTGCGAAAAAGATAAAATGCCTTAGACTTGCGAAAAAGATAACATTCCTCTAGAGTTGCGGCTAAAGCTCCCGCTGTGGCACCCGAGATACGAGTATATTGTGGCCATGCAAGGTTACTTTTCGTATGAAAAAGTGGAGGCGGTAAGTTGAGCATCACTCGTATCGTTGCCGAGGCAGACAACCATTGCTTAGCGAGCACGGCGACTACTCGGATTTCAGCCTCCGTTTAATAATTGGACCACGCGATGTTGACACAATGGGGAGGGGCCCCTCGCAGGAGGGGCAGCATCGCAAGGCGGTGTTGCCCATTATTTCGTCATGGCTGAGCCGTTTGTGAACGTAATAATCAACTTTTTTGTCCCATAAAAATCCCGTGCGTAACATGAAACATCTTGCTGATATTCTGGGAAATAACTGGTGGCCTGGATGGTATAAGGTTCGGGTATAGACCGAAAGGCCCGAATCCAAATTCGGTTCGTTTCTCTGTGCATCTCAAACTTTGGCCAAGCTGTGGAATTTTTCTCTTACAAAGTCTTCCTTTGGAAAATCCTGGCGGCAAAGGGAAAGAAACCAGGCCTCTACCCCGACGAGTGAATTTAACACGCAATAAGGTTAAGATTAGATCTACCCTCATCTGTCGAACCAATCTTCGGGTTGATTACAGTGGTGGTGGTTGTTAAAAGTGTCGTGGAGGTTTTTTTGTTGAAAAATAGGCTCCATATAAGCAAACTAAAATGAATTTTTTGTTGACCTTGGAGAAATATCGGCCTTCTTTTGTTGGTATTTATTTTTATTTTATTTATTGGTGTCGAGTAATGCTTACTGGGATTGAAACTCCCACCACCTTGTTTTTTTTAACACTGAAAGAACTTTATTTTTAATTCATGGGGAAAGTGTACGACCCTAGCGTTCCTCCAATCAACTTTCTTGGATGCCCTATCTGAACAGACCAACTGGCCTCCGCAGTAATCTTCTTTTATCATCTTTGCGTGCGCTCCCAGGTTTTCTTTTGTCCTCTCGACTCCCCTGCCGAAGCGGTCCGGGAAATTTGTTTTTCCTTCATTTTCATCGTCAACGGTTTGTTTCCGTTTTGGCATTCCATCAGGTATTTTCTACCTTTTTTTTTAAATTATTTTAACTCATTTTCAACGCAAACGAGTAGTGAGGCACTCGACAGTCTAACTTATTCGAGGTTCAAAAGTATTCGGGTGCGTAGTCACCCCCTGCCACACACCATAGAAGTGTCTTTCAGGGTACTATGTAATGTAATGTAAAAGTGCGAAGGGGGATCCGACGATAGCCGTTCGCCCCGGTTTAATCTCGGGCGGGATATCGTTCCCTCGATAAGTCCTGCGTGTCCCTTTTTTTCGGTAGCCATGGAGACGGTGCGAAGTGGCGGTACGGCGTCGTAGGTGATACGGAGACTGTCGACGGGATCGCCGTGAACTTCCGTGCTTCCTGAAGGGGTTTCGTGCACACGAAGCGGGTCACGCGAAATACTCCATTCACAGTTGTGTGATACAGGGTCACTGTATAATAGGGTCGTTCGTGTCAGCACCGCTGTTTCTTGCGTCCCCTTCCCACGGTGGTGGTGGTGTAGGCTTTTATTTTCCTTTCGCCGTACGCCCCCGCGCAGTCGTCGTTCTTTTTTTTTTTCCTCTCCTTCCGCACGTGATGAAATACTGCACTTCTTCGTTACGCCCGGCCTTCTTCGTCTCTTTCCCAAACTCACCCAGCCGCCGTCTAGCGCCCCTTCCAAGTCTCGCTGCGATTATTCGGGATTGAATTTCCGCGGTGTCTTGGCGTGACTTTGATTCCCCTAGGCTCAATTTACAATTCCTGACACCCGCGAGAAGCGTCTGTTGTGATAATTTGCATCCCATCTTTGAGCTACGCATCAATCAAATGGGTGTGGAAAAACTCGTTTTTCTTGGCGCGTTTCGTCGACGATCGACCGGTGCCAATTTCAAATTTCTCCTCCCACCTCAAACACCATGTGCTAAATAAGTCAAATGTTTATTCGGAGGTGACGACGCCCTGCTCTGCCTTCGTTTAAACTACGTTTGGGTATTCATGACCATTTTTGGTGTGGAATTATGTGTTGAACTGCGGAAGATTAAATAGAGAAGTATTGTTGATTGCACTTTAAAATTAACCACAACTGTTATGTTCTCCTTAAGAAGAAGAAAATCATTAATGTATCCATTGGTTTGAAAATTGTTTTCTTTGCTACTAAGGAATCGAGGTTGTCTTGGAGTGACGTCCATTTTGGAGGCAATGCGGTCGACGTTCCCTCACGAACCATAATTTTTCTTAAATCCCTTTTCTCTTCCATTTTGTCCCATGTGATCGTTTCTTAGCAGTATGCGTGCGAAATTCATCACTCCCACTTAATAAAAGCACGTTTTTAGTAAGAGAATGCCGTCAGTGCTCAATACATCTCAGAACGAGGGAAAAAGAAGGGACATTTTCCTTCAGTTGCAGTTATGCAGAACATTGCCGGTGAGTAGTATTAGGCATACAGGCCTGTATGTTGTGCCCGCGTTCAGTAAAGAGGATAAAGCGGTTCTGTGAGGGAAACTCATTCTCAGCCTCTAGTCTTTTGTACCAAACCCTATAAAGATTGAGTGATTGTGTGAAGAGTTCTGATTTATTTATAAATACTCCAAAACCAATTCAGCTGCTATGTTATTTTATGTTTTTTAATAGGTCGGGTGAAGAAATTAGGAAAATAATATACTGGATAAAAACCAAATGAGTTCAACTAAATTTGTAAAAACATGTGCTACTCATCAACCAGAACAGATCATATCAAAATAATGATGACAATAATTAGTCAAACTGTAAGGTTTTAAAAGTTCCTTTTTTTTTAGCAAATACGTGGTCCTAAAAGGAAAAGAACCAAACAGCGTATGCATGCTTTTGGCGATAATTTTATTGATTCTCAAGCTTTTTTTCGCATGCCTTTTTTTACAAAGAGAATAATCTATTGTGCCTACCTTACAATTCCGCAATGAATGCTAAATTAATTCGTATTATAACATCAATAATCCGCGTATTTTCAACCGGCAGTATAACCGCCGTAAAATTAGCGTGTGGATGATAAATTATGAACATAATGATAAAACAAAAAAAAGTTTTTAATTGCTGAAATATTTACGGTTCTTATGTAACAATTTAGTGTTTTGGACCAATATGGTCAAAGTAGTAGGGAAGTAAGTAAAAGAAATGCGCTAGGCAAGGAGGCAATCTCAAAGAGGAGGGAGTTGATGACGGGGACGTTGAGTAGGGAGGTTAAGACAAGACTCGTAAAAACTCTGATATGGAGCGTAGCTATGTACGGCGCGGAAACGTGGTCGTTGAAGCAGGAGGATAGACGTAGATTGGAGGCTATTGAAATGTGGGTGTGGAGAAGAATGGAGAAGGTTAAATGGACCGAAAGGAAAACAAATGAGGAAGTACTGGAGATAGTGGGTGAGGAAAAGGGTTTGTTGGGAGAAATCCTATGGAGGCAGGAAAAATGGATGAAAGGCGTATTGAGCGGTAGTGGAATATTGAAGAAGGTAATGGAGGGGAGAATGTTGGGCAAGCGAGGTAAGGGTAGGAACAGGATAGGGATTATGGACGGGATGAAGGGAGGAAAGAAGTACACAGAGATGAAGAGGGACCTGATGTAGAGTAGGTTGCTGGATTGTGTTTTGTTTGGAAATACAAAATGTTTATTTGATAGTTGTGTCCATTCGAAAACCTACCGTAACCGGTAGATTACCTAATAATAATATAACAATTTAATTTCTCATTTTAGTGCTCAATTTAGAATATAATAGCTCAATCTATATTACGGATTGCGTTTATTTTAGTTGTTCAATGATGTTGAGGTCTAGTTATAACGAAATATAACAATTCTGCATAAGCTTGAACATATCTCCGCAGATACGGATCTCGGATGAAGTTCCCGGATGCTATTTTGATATTCTGCACAGAGGTTTGGTTGACATTCTCAAAAACCCAAAGCCCAACTTTCATGTTCTGATGTGAATACCAAATTACCTTGCACTTCCTATGAGCAGGGGACAGGTTAGCAGCGGTGGAGGAAATAATAGCTAAATTTGTTTCATTTACGTTGTTCGCATATTTAGTATGAGAAGATATTCGCCTTCAGACTGGAAATATTTTCCCAAATATAATTTGCCTCCGCGGTCTTTTCCCCCCAGTAATTAAACTCCTCCACTATAAGTAGGATGCGCTTAACCGAAACATCCTGTTCTTTATAAATGAAACGTTGAGAACGTTTATTTTGCGTCAAAATTAGGACCGCCATACTCTCTTCCTTTATGGCTGGAGTAGAATAGGTCGTGTGAATACGCAGATAAATTCTTTCGTATGTACTTTGCGCTACGAGGTTCATAATTTCTTTTCGAAAGTTGTACGGTCTCGTGCCCACAGAACGAGCGAAGTAATAGTATGGAGCGTAGCAGCGAAGGCTTTTCGCGAATATCGAGGGGAATCTCTGTAAAAGCTCTCTTCACAAGGGAATTTGCGGTGCAAAATATGATCAAGGAAATCTTTTTCGGAAAAATTAGCACTTCTGGAAAGTGAATATACGGATAAAGGTATTGCCTGGCGAAAGGTATAGGTTAGCAAGACATGAATTCGACCCAAAACGTATTCCTCGAAGCGATTTTATTCCATGGCCTACTATATTTCGCTAGTCGAGGGCAAGGCTCAGGTGCCATGTATGTTATCTACTTCCAGATGTTTTCGGAAGTTTGCCTCATTCCTTTTCACGCTTATTCATTCGGTGATAAAATCTTGCATAGTGTATATGTATTACTGGTAACGTGCAAGTGTAATAGTGCCAGAAAGGAGAAGCTTATGTGAATCTACATTTCCGCGTGTTATTCGTGAAATAAAAATATCTAGAAACTGCAAAGTAAGGCTCGATCACGACCCTTTTTGCAGGTGGAGTATTTTCTTGATTATGTAACCCTGCCATAAGTGGAGTATTTATTCTTTTCTTCTATATTTCCACTGTTCTTCTAGCAAGTTTCTCTCAAGTCTCAAGTTTTTGCGTTGCCTTATAACATATTATCTCAAACTTCTTAAGCTCCTCCTCCGTATTAATATCGCATCACGATCTGAAATGAAGTTTATTTTTCGATATAGCAATTATATGTAAATCGAAGGGGTAGTCATTTACCGTGTGACTTAGGAGAATTTTCGCTGCATATGGTAACAATAGCTCCTGTAATTCCTGTAGCTTTAGTTTGAAACATGACTCTTAAAAGTATTTAGCACTTTTTATCTTCCAGAGAAACACATTGGGAAAAATCATTATATATACATATTTACTCATATGTTCCTGCTCTGGAGAAAACCTGTTAATGCCAAGACTTGTGGTTCGCAAATGTACTGGACTCCTGAGATTACATACTATGTATATATATATATATATATATATATATATTCTATTCATTCACATGGAAATAGATATAAGGAAAAGGGATAGGAACACACATAAAGGGCGAACACAGGAAAGGTGGGGAAGGCGGAATTGAGCAGATCACAAGCGCTAAAAATATTTCCTTGACCGGGGCTTTAACAGCAGATCTTTCGACTTACCGGGCTTCCCCAATTAACTAATTAATATATATATATATAATATATAATACATATTTTTTCATATATACTACATATATAAACAAAATATATTTCTACAATATATGTATACATATATACATACACTCACACACATATTCACAAATGCTATGTTTAGGAGTGTCGCTTTCTTTCTACTTCTGGAAGGGATAAAACTCGCTTTTAAAGGCATGTATTTATGGATACTTTCGTCCGCGAAAAAATAAAATAGGATTATTTTTTAAAACGTCAATCTTATAAAATGTATGTCATCATTTGAATGTCAGCCGAGGTGTTTCGCTCGCTTTCCGGCCGTTTTTTCTCCGTACTTCGCCTTTCCCGTCCCTGCTTGACCTTTTCTTCTCTTCCCCCTCCCTCCCTACCTGCCAACCACCCACCACTCTCTCCCTTTCGATTCCATTTCCTTCCTCTTGTGCATCCTGCCATTAGCCCTTTTCCTCCGTGTGTCATCCGCCGTCGGTTCACATGCACCCCTCCCTCTTTTTCCCCCGCCTAACCCCCGATCCCTTATGCCACTTTCCGCGGATTTTAGTACAACCACGTCCTTCTCGATGCCTCTTCTCCGTGTCCCAACCCCCGCCCCCTAATGACTTCCCTACCTCTTCTTTGCTCAAAACCCGTTTTCTTTGGACAGTGGCAAGCTCGGGTCGTACTTCCAGTCCATCGCCTGAAGTCAGAAGGGGCTCGAGGCTTTTATTGCCGCAAGCGATGGCGGCTCACAATTGCACTTTCCTCTTGACGCCAAGCTTGGAAAAACGCGGACTTAAGCGTAATTGTCTGGAAAAATATGTATTTAACCTTATTTTTTTTACTCTTTCTTCACTTCATTCGCTAGCGTCCAACATTCCGGAAAAAAACGGGGGACATTTGGCCTGAATGCGTACCACCCGTTTGAAGCCGAAGGATCTAGAGTTAACGAGACACAACGCCCTTAGTCATAACATGTGTAGAATATTGTAGTTTTCCGTTTCCTGTCGTCAAGGGAAACATATTTTCAGCCGCTTTCGAAGTGTCACTCAGCTTACGGGGTTTATTTAAACTTCAAGTGAAGTTTTGTCTTTGGTGAAGGGTTTGTACAAGATCTTTAGACGAAAGTATATAAGCGCTTAGAAAATAGTCATACTTTCAAGATCTATCGATACTTTTTTTTATATAGTACCAATCCGAAACCAACCGGGTTTCGAACTTTTGCATCAGACTTTAATTATGAAATAACAAAACTCCTAATAATGAGAGATAAAAGACGTGGGTGGCGAAAATCCATCTCGGCGGGAATCGAACCTGCGACCTCTGGGTTGCCAGGCGAGAACTTCACTGATGCTGATATTCTCTCTAATATCGACAGTGAAACGCTTCGTTATATTTGGTAGCGGGGGTTCTTGTAAAAATGCTGCTGATCACATTCGTTAAACGTTATGGAATGACAATGTCATAATGTGTCATTGCACTCCGAAATAGTTGTAAAACAAAAACCTCATTCCCAAAACTAATAAAATTGATTTAGTGATTTCCTCGATTGATTTTCGTTCTAACTTTTTTTGGAATTTACAAATGTTGGTAAGGTTTTCAGGTATTTTATCCTGCCAAGATAATGGTCGTAAGGAAAGTGACCATTTAAAACCTTCCTGGATTTAAACTACCCAATGGAACTGTATACCTTAAGTTTATTTAAAAGTAAAAGAAATGTTCTCGTTTAATGTTGCTCCCCAGAGCGATCCGCACCATCTTCGGCGCTGTCATGAAAATCAATAAAAATCACCGTG
The DNA here is from genome assembly GCA_037158775.1 of Hetaerina titia. NCBI lineage: Eukaryota > Metazoa > Arthropoda > Insecta > Odonata > Calopterygidae > Hetaerina > Hetaerina titia. The sequence goes on from CM073775.1 coordinate 53,160,577, forward strand.
TTTATTCGTGGAGCGACCGCCTCTCCTACAATCGTTCCCTATTTTTTCTTGAAACATTTTCTCTCGCAATCTTTAAATGGCCATTTCATCGTCATCTATTTTTGCCACAAGCAAGTGGTGGTTTAGAGGTGTGACGATTACGTGAGGGAATAAGACACGTCGCGTGGAAGAGAGAAATCAATGGTACTCGGAATCCAATTTCTTGATTCCTATGTGTTCTGTGGAAATCAAGCTTGCAGAAAGATAGTGAAGAAGAAGACCAAAAGGATGAATTTATAAGAGGGGTAAAAAGTGGAAACAAATCGCCAGGTACGAAAAATAATTTTTTCATATGCTATGCTACATATATATATGAGTCATATCTTATCTTCCGAAGAAGACGGAGTTCTAGTCCGTCGACATTATCAAGATATTATTGTGAGTGTTCTTTTTATGTGTTTTCGTGCTGTGTGTTACTGTCTAAGATTTATATGTGTATATATATATATATATATATATACAGCGGTGGGGACGAGAGCCAACGAGGGGTTGCCATAATTTTAAATAAAGGGGTAGGAAGAAGCGTAGTCAACATAGAGCAAGCGACAGATAGAATTTTACTCGTAGAGATTAAAGCAGAGCCGACGAACTTGGTCATTATTCAGGTATACATGCCACCGAGCAACCACAATGAGGAAGAAGTCGATAGGATGTATGATGAGTTAGAGGATATCATCGCGAGTGTTCCTGCAGGGAAACATTTGATAGTGATGGGGGATTGGAATGCGACGGTAGGCGAAGGAAGAGATGGTGGTGAGGTGGGGGACTATGGGTTAGGCACGAGGAATGAACGCGGGGAGAAAGCAATTGAATTCTGCAGGAGACAGGGGTTAGTCATCACTAACACATGGTTTAGACACCACAAAAGGCGTAGGTATACATGGAAAATGCCAGGTGACTCAGAAAGGTATCAGTTAGATTATATTATGGTTAGGCACAGGTTTAGGAACAGTGTGATAAATTCGCACAGTTTCCCAGGAGCGGATGCGGACTCTGACCACAATTTAGTTGTTATGAAATGTAATGTTCGTTTCAAGAAGATAAGGCAAGGGCGGCGGGCTAAAAAATGGAATTTAGAAGCAGTAAATGAATTAACGAGGAAGGAGTATCAGGAGGCTGTAGAGAAAATGATGGATGACGGTAAAGAACTGAGTACTATCGAAGAAAAATGGGAATGTATCAAGAAAGGGATATTGGAAGCCGCTAAAGACACTATAGGAACCGTTAACGGGAAAAGGATAAGGAAACCATGGGTAACGGATGAGATGATTGCAAAGATGGATGAGAGAAGAAGATGGAAAAATGTAAACACAGAGTTAGGCAAAATGAAGTACAAAGAGTTAAACAATAAATTGAGAAGGGCCACAAATAAAGCAAAAGAAGAATGGTGGAAAACGCAATGCGAGGATATGGAAAGTTTACAGAAGCAGGGTGAAATTGGTGCTCTATACAGCAAGGTTAAGTTATTATCGGGAAGTAAGAAGGCAAGATGTGTGCTAACAGTTAAAGATAAATGGGGTAAGATAATAGTTGAACCAGGAAAAATCCAAGAGAGATGGAAGGAATATATAGAAACACTGTATGGTAAAGAACTTAGGCCGACAAGGTTAGACATAGAAAAGGAACATGACGTAGAAGAAGATAGCTTAGGTCCAGGCATACTCGACGATGAAATAGAAAGGGCATTAAAGGAGATGAAAGCAAATAAGGCTGTGGGGGTGGACAATATTCCTGTAGAAATGTTGAAATGGTTAGGGAAAGGTGGGAAGAAGGCCATATATGGACTGATTCGTAGTATCTATGAGGAAGGAATCTGGCCGGAAGATTTTGTGAGATCGGTGTTAGTTCCTATTCCAAAAAAGGCAAAGGCTTCGTCATGTGAGGATTACAGAACAATAAGTTTGATATCCCACGCAGCTAAAGTTATTCTCAGGATCATCAACAAAAGGATAGAGAGTAAGGCAAATGATTACTTAGGGGATGATCAGTTTGGGTTCAGGAAAGGAAGAGGTACGCGTGATGCCATTGCAGTAATGAGATCACTAGTCGAGAGGAATATAGAATACAATCAGGACGTTTTTGCCTGTTTTGTAGATTTCGAAAAAGCGTTTGATAGAGTGAATTGGGAAAAATTAATGCGTGTATTGCAGAAAATAGGAATGGATTGGAGGGACAGGAGACTGATCCGCAACCTGTACATGTCTCAGACTGCTCAGGTGCGAGTGGGGAACGGAGAGTCCGGATGGGCAGTGTTAGGAAGAGGTGTAAGGCAGGGTTGCCCATTGTCACCGGTACTGTTCAACGTATATGTAGAGGAAATGATTAAAGAGGCATGGGAAGAACTGGAGGTAGGAATGGAAGTCGGAGGGGAATTCGTAAAATCGGTTAGGTTTGCTGATGACCAAGCATTAGTTGCTCAGTCAGCCAAGGGGTTGCAAGCATTGTTGAGTGAATTGGAGGTTCAGTGCGATAAATATGGGATGAGAATAAATATTAATAAAACAAAGGTTATGCGATTTTCCAGAAAGAAAAAGGCTAAGCTAAATATTAAAATAGGAGGGGAAAAAATAGAGCAGGTAGAACAGTTTACATATCTCGGAAGTGTTTTGGACCAACACGGTCAAAGTGGTAGGGACGTAAGGAGAAGAATTGCGCTAGGCAAGGAGGCTTTCTCAAGGAGGAGGGAGTTGATGACGGGGACGTTGAGTAGGGATGTTAAGACAAGACTCGTAAAAACTCTGATATGGAGCGTAGCTATGTACGGCGCGGAAACGTGGTCGCTGAAGCAGGAGGATAGACGTAGATTGGAGGCTTTTGAAATGTGGGTGTGGAGAAGAATGGAAAAGGTGAAATGGACCGAAAGGAAAACAAATGAGGAAGTACTAGAAATGGTGGGGGAGGAGAGGGGTTTGTTGAGAGAAATCCTATGGAGGCAGGAAAAATGGATGAAGGGCGTATTGAGCGGTAGTGGAATGTTGAAGAGGGTAATAGAGGGAAGAATGTTGGGCAATCGAGGTAAGGGTAGGAACAGGATAGGGATGTTGGACGAGATGAAGGGAGGAAAGAAGTACACCGAGATGAAGAGGGACCTGATATAGATTAGTTTGCTAGGTGGGGAGTCACAAAATGTTTGTTTGATAGTTGGGTCCATCCAAAAACCTACCTTAACCGGTAGATTACCTAAAAAAAAAAAAAAATATATATATATGAATTGGGAAAAATTAATGCGTGTATTGCAGAAAATAGGAATGGATTGGAGGGACAGGAGACTGATCCGCAACCTGTGCATGTCTCAGACTGCTCAGGTGCGAGTGGGGAACGGAGAGTCCGGATGGGCAGTGTTAGGAAGAGGTGTAAGGCAGGGTTGCCCATTGTCAACGGTACTGTTCAACGTATATGTAGAGGAAATGATTAAAGAGGCATGGGAAGAACTGGAGGTAGGAATGAAAGTCGGAGGGGAATTCGTAAAATCGGTTAGGTTTGCTGATGACCAAGCATTAGTTGCTCAGTCAGTCAAGGGGTTGCAAGCATTGTTGAGAGAATTGGAGGTTCAGTGCGATAAATATGGGATGAGAATCAATATTAATGAAACAAAGGTTATGCGATTTTCCAGAAAGAAAAAAGCTAAGCTAAATATTAAAATAGGCGGAGAAAAAATAGAGCAGGTAGAACAGTTTACATATCTCGGAAGTGTTTTGGACCAATACGGTCAAAGTGGTAGGGACGTAAGGAGAAGAATTGCGCTAGGCAAGGAGGCTTTCTCAAGGAGGAGGGAGTTGATGACGGGGACGTTGAGTAGGGATGTTAAGACAAGACTCGTAAAAACTCTGATATGGCGCGTAGCTCCGTAGTACGGCGCGGAAACGTGGTCGCTGAAGCAGGAGGATAGACGTAGATTGGAGGCTTTTGAAATGTGGGTGTGGAGAAGAATGGAGAAGGTGAAATGGACCGAAAGGAAAACAAATGTGGAAGTACTAGAAATGGTGGGGGAGGAGAGGGGTTTGTTGAGAGAAATCCTATGGAGGCAGGAAAAATGGATGAAAGGCGTATTGAGCGGTAGTGGAATGTTGAAGAGGGTAATAGAGGGGAGAATGTTGGGCAAGCGACGTAAGGGTAGGAACAGGATAGAGTTGTTGGACGGGATGAAGGGAGGAAAGAAGTACACCGAGATGAAGAGGGACCTGATATAGATTAGTTTGCTAGGTGGGGAGTCAAAAAATGTTTATTTGATAGTTGTGTCCATCCAAAAAAACCTACCTTAACCGGTAGATTTCCTAATAATAATATAACAATTTAATTTCTCCTTATATATATATACAGAAACCAAAACAAAAGAGGAAAAACTCACTGGTTCTCGAATTTTCGGTGGTCCAACCACCTTTCTCAAGAGGAATTAGGAACAGAACTTTTGAGTTCTGTTCCTAATTCCTCTTCAGAAAGGTGGTTGGACCACCGAAAATTCGAGAACCAGTGAGTTTTTCCTCTTTTGTGTTTTGGTTTCTGTGTTTGTTATGACTATCAGTGAATTTACATTACACGTTTGTGGGTTTTCCAAAAAAGTGTATATATATATATACATCATTTACGTGTAGCTCACCCATATACTAGGCCCGACGGCGTGTGAATATTCACACATCAGGGTAGGGGGGCCAGTTTCTTTCCCTGTGCCGGTTATGGTTTCCCAGGAAGATCTGGTACCCGAAAAATCAACTAGCTTGGGTGGAGCTGCAGGTGCCCAGAGTGCCATGCCCGGGAATCGAACCCGGGACCCTCCGGTCGGTAGTCCAAGGCTCTACCCACTAGACCACCGCGACCCGCATATATATATATATATATAATGTAAATTCACCAACTAGTCGGCACAAACACAGAAACTAAAACATATAAAAGAGGGACTCATTGGTTCTCGAATTTTCGGTAGTGCAACCACCTTTCTCAAGAGGAATTAGGAACAGGAACAGGATAGGGTTGTTGGACGGGATGAAGGGAGGAAAGAAGTATACAGAGATGAAGAGGGACCTGATGTAGATTAGGTTGCTGGATTGGGTTTTGTTTGGAGTTACAAAATATTTTTTTGATAGTTGTATCCATCCTGCCTGCCTTAACCGGTAGATTACCTAATAATAATATATTCAAGATTATATACATATATAATCTTGAAAATGACGCTCTCCGGCGACACACAAACACTAAGATAATAAATATTCCACACACAGAAACATAAAAGAAGGACACTTACAGTAGATATTGACGTCAATATCTTCTGTAAGTGTCCTTCTTTTATGTTTCTGTGTGTGGAATATTTATTATCTTAGTGTTTGTATATATATATATATATAACCATAAACACAGTAATCAACCCGAAGGTCGGTTTAGTAGGTGATGGTAGAGCTCACCCGTGTACCAAGCCCAACGGCGTGTGAATATTCACACATCAGGGTAGGGGGGCCAGTTCCTTTCCCTGTGCCGGTTATGGTTTCCCAAGAAGATCTGGTACCCGAAAAATCAACTAGCTTGGGTGAAGCTGCAGGTGCCCAAAGTGCCTTGCCCGGGAACCCGGGACCCTCCGGTCAGTAGTCCAACGCTCTACCCGCTAGACCACCGCGACCCGCATATATATATATATATATATATATATATATATATATATATATATATATATATATATCACCCTTCTTTGGTATTTCATTAATATCTTTCATTCATATTTTAATTCATTATTTAATTCAATAATATTATTTAAATATACAATAAAATCATTTTAATTTAATTCATTAATATTTAATTAATTATCATTTTCTTTGTAATAATGATCTCGTCAGTTTTGTTGGTTGGTAATATTTCCCTAAAATCGTCTTTCTTTGAACTTTTACGTCGTTATTAATCGAAAGAAACAAATGTGTCTGTCTTCTCTGTTTCTGTCACTGTAGCAGTTGTGTTGATGATTTTGCTTCCGTTTTACATTCACGTTATAATTTAATGAATTTTTTGCATTGTACATGTATGTATTAGTATTAATCTGCCGGGTAAGGGTAGTAGTAGTATAGTAGTCTACCGGGTAAGGGTAGGTTTTCGATGGTTCCAATTACTACAAATTACTGTGCTCCCTGTAAGTCCTGATTAGTATCACGCATAATATTCGTAAACCCCTTACTTACTACGAGGGCTGTTTAATGATGCCTGGTCATAAAAGTTTTTATTTGCGGAATTCGCTGTGCAAAATTTAATTTGAAGTTACAATTTAACCTTAGTGTGTACTATAAGTAAATTCAATCACCATCCTTGATCATCCTCGTTATTCGCCAGATCTTGCCCCCTGCGACTTTTTCCTATTCCCAAAATGCAAAAATGTGATGAGGGGACATCACTGGGAAGATGTGGACACAATTAAGCAAGAAACGACAAATTAACTAAAAAGCCTAAGTGCAGAGGACTAACAGGGGTGCCTAAGCAGTGGTAAAGAAGATGGAATACGTGCATAGCAATGAATGGAGAGTCTTTTGAAGGGGACAAAATAGACGTAGACCAAAATTTGTAAAATAAAGTTTTCATGGCATCAGTTCGCGCATTTATTGGACGTGGTAGTATGTAGTATGTGGCACACATTACCTTATGACCATCTACGTTCAAATTCAAAACAAACTTACAAAAGATGACCATGTGGGGGGAGCTGGTTTTTACATTGCAAACATTTTCAGCTCGAATCCGACCGCATGCGCCTGCGGTATGGAATTTGTTTTGTTTGAATATTATGTCAAACTCCTGTTTAAAATAATTGATTCCTTCCCTTAGTATACAAGTTTCATTTCCGAGAAAGAAAGGGTGTTCCTGCGATATTACACCGTCAATCATAATTACCTCGTGCAAAGTGGAGTGTCATTTCGAGTACGCTACCCTTGTCGTGTGAAATGTAAAGCAACGGATCCTCATGACACATTTTTTAGTGATTATACCTATTGAGCTTTTGACACCCGATTTGAGTCGACCGTTCTCTTCTCTAGACTCTTTGTTTGTCCTGAAATGAGGCATTGTGTGCAATCTAGTAGTAGAGCGCAAAGCTACAGAACAGAGGATTTCAGGTTTGGAGACGGGTGATACACATGCTCTCCCTCAGTAGATCCCAACGTATGTGCAATTATAGGTCCCATAGTTTTCTTTATAACTGTGTGTGCTGTTATATCGTATCTGTTCCCTCGAGTGTACTTGTGAGCTTATGTAAATTTCACATACTGCAGTGTTTGGTGTAAGGGGCAAGACACAACCTATCCTCACCTCCCAAACTAAACTTAGTACTTGTTCATATTGTTATAATATTATATAACATAATATTGTTACATATAATATAATATTTAATAGTATAAAATAATAATATAAACCATAAAAACCATAAACACAGTAATCAACCCGAAGGTCGGTTTAGTAGGTACTGGTGGAGCTCACCCATGTACCAAGCCCGACGGCGTGTGAATATTCACACATCAGGGTAGGGGGGCCAGTTCCTTTCCCTGTGCCGGTTATGGTTTCCCAGGAAGATCTGGTACCCGAAAAATCAACTAGCTTGGGTGGAGCTGCAGGTGCCCAGAGTGCCTTGCCCGGGAATCGAACCTGGGACCCTCCAACGTAGTCTTCAGTAGTCCAACGCTCTACCCACTGGGCCACCGCGACCCACTTAATAATATAATGTAATATTATAATATAATAAACGCGTATTCCATTTACGCACTTTCTGCCTCCTTCACTGTGTCAAACATGCCTATTCTTTTCCTCCGCCTACACCACTTTCCCAACATTTCCTCTCTATCACCGTCTTCAACGTACAATCACCAATCAAAATGCCCTGCATGCATTTTGTGTGTTTCCTTTGAACTTCTCTCAACAAACATCTTTACGTCCCCACCATGCCCGCTACTTCTTTTTCTATTTTCTTTTCCGTCCATTTTTCTTTTTCCATTTTTCTCCACATCCAATCCCAAGAGCTTTCCAAACAACGCCTCTAATACTTGTTTTAGGATGATTGAATAATCTCCTACTCGTGAACCCCACAAAAGATTGTGTACCCTTAATATTTTAAAATTTAGAATGTGTAGTATTGAAAATATCCTTTTAGAAGTTGGAAAGCTATACGAAAGTTAGGAAGCTCGTGTTATGAAGTACTGGTGGTCAGATGACGTTCGCATGGAGTAAATGTTGAAGTAAAGATCCTCTATTACTTCCTCCGTTTGTCGCTTCCCTCTCTTTGATGTGCATTCATGTTTTATGTATTTTCTGTCCTCACACGTCCATTCCCGGTTTCAGCATCGTGACCACCCCCCGCCCCTTGCATCCAGCCGAGTCTCGTCCCCTCCTGCCCACCCCCCGTGCCGTGATGCTGATGGATTCTCTTCCATCCCCTCGATCGATTCTCTCGCCCCGTCTCCGTGCGATATTTCCTCTCTTTCGCCCTGCCCCGATTTTTCCGTCGCTCGCTCTTCCCGCCTCGGGAAATGGGGTTTCAGGGTCCGCAGGGCGTGTGCGAGGGGAGTGGGGGGGGGAGGGACTGTGGAGGGAGTCCGCGCGTTTCTTCTCTCTCATTTCCAACGGGGTCGTCCCCTCACCAGCGCCTTCCCCACCTTCTCCCACCCCAATCCTTCCCATCCCCCACTCATCCCGTGCGACTTCCTTCCTCCTTGCGGGTAAAAATGCACTCGTCGCCGCCTTAATCTTTCGATTCCCCCGTTTCCCCCGTCCCCACCTCCGTGTACTTCACTTCCCTCCCGGCCAAAGAATAGTCGACGTTGCGGTGTGGCGTCGTCAAAGAGAACTTCCCGAGAGGAGGGGTTGCAGGAGGAGGGTGAAGTGCGGGAAAGGCGTAAGGCGTTAGTGCAATAAGGAAGCTATACTCCGGGAATGGATGTGGCTCCGTGGTGGAAAGATTGCCGTGATATTAATGTTCGGGGTCATTTTCAGATTGGGTTGTTCCATACGAATCCATTCTTGACTGGGCCCGAGGTTGAGGTAGATCACAAATAAAAGGTAGTAATGGGATTTTTTTAAAGTGAAGATCAATGGATTTTAAGTTTCTTTGGAGAAATAGTTCTTACTCGTTCTCTATTCTTGTTTCTGTCGCTTACAATATTTTTCTGTGAACATGATCTCCAGGGAAGCAGGCTTGAATGTTCATGTGTCTGAATGAGTTCATTTTTCAAAAATAGAAATACACAGCAATAGCAGTATGTCCTCTCGAGTCAAATAACTTAGTAGTAAACATACCTGATCACAATATACAAAAAGTCTATGAAATTTCTCGGCGGTAAAATTTTACATCTTCAGGAGCCAAAGTTTGCTTCACTAGTGCTTATTGCTAAATTTAGCAATCAACAGCAGGTCTATGAAGCAGGCAAATACTGTAAGGTATTATTCTAAAAATATCCAGACTTCAATATTAATTTTTTGTGAGTATATCATATGAAACTTCTTATGGAGTATAGGCCCAGAAAGATTTATATTATTAGCAAAAGTTTAGTGAAGGCATCTTTGTTCATTGTTATTTCGACGTATTGCAGCTCCTTGATTTTAACAGTAGGTCCTATTTTTATTGAATCATTAAATAAACATATCAGGATTCTAAGTAAATTTGGACAATGTGCACGATAAAAGACACATTTTCAGCATCGTTTTAAGTTAATTGCCTCATTTGTGAAAAGTTAAAGGGCTAGATCACATAAATCCTTGCTTCTCTGAAGAATTCTATTCCTAGTGGAAATCGAGTAAAAACTGGCAACTTTCGTAATAGGGGAAGCCTAAACCAATGTTAAGAAGTAGGGACTTAGCCGTCCTTTCACGGAAGGTTTCCACCCTGGAGCAAACCCTGAATGCATGAGGGAGGGCCTTTTTGTTTATTTCCTTAACAGGAATCCATTTCATCTCAGGGCCTCTCCTCAGAACTTCCGTAATAGGGGTGGATATATGGCTCTCCGAATTGAAGCGCGCTGACCGTCACCGCGTTCGTTTTGTCGAAATCTCGCCCGACCTCCTACAGGACCTGTATAAGGCTTCTGGGTCTCTTTCCTCCCCCACCCCCCTACACCCTTCGCTCACGCCATTAAACCCGCCGACCACCCTTCTCCCACCACCGCCACTCCCACGCCCTCCCACGGATCCCGATCCAACTTCTGCATCGAAGTAACCTCTCCTCCTAATCCGAAGCCACGGTCTCCGTTCGAGTGGAAGTGCCGCGATAGATCGATCTCTGAAAGAGGGGAGAAATATTAAATATTCGATCTTCGATAATGCAGTCACGGCCGGCTGACTCTACTGTGGGACATAACTTAATCGAAACTGTATCCACACGCTTCTATAAAAATATCCTCATGTGTTGATTGAGCAAACATTTCGTCCACCCCGCGATAGCCTTGAAAGCATATAGGCTCTGAACCCTAACCAAATAGCTTGAAAGCACGCTGGTCTCTACTTCAAACAAACGGAATTTGGCCATAAGAGCTCTCATTCAAGCAAAGAACATGCCATTGTGCAGCTTCAGGCAAAGAAAATGTCTTATTCATTTACCTGATCCATGTGGTTTGATTCCATTCTCGTATAGAGAGCAAAAAGTTTTAATAATGGCAAACGAGAAAATTTTTTGAATCATTGTTCCATTGCAAACCTATTGGGATAAGATTTAAGAATAATAGATGGCGTAGCGGTGAGTAATAGTCAATTTTTCCCCTTTAGGAATGGCTTTGTTAATATGTTTTTCCGGTCATAACTTCGAGGTTAGAAGTTTGGATCAACGTCACCTGGCGCGTGGATTCCCAAGAATATAACAGTCGTTAGCTCAGGTATTTTTTCAAAACCTCAACAGAGAGCCAATCAGCTTGGAACTCGCTACCAGCTAGTTGAGTATCTGTTTCGTAGATGGCACGAACATAGCGCCACTTCGAAGTTCCTCTCCGCTCCTCTGCCTCTCTTTCTTGCAGTGCGACTCAAGGTAGCACTGCGTGAGATTATGAGTGACCCTTTCGTGATTGCTTCATGATCAATTATCAAAGGCTTTTTTTAATGTGGCTCGAATCTTTTCCCTTTCATAGGAGATATTTTTCAGAGAGAGTTTCGTAGAAATGTCCAGTGGTATCACGAAGGTCAGTAGTTATTCAAACCTTTCAGCTGTGAGAATACGAGGGTAGCTATTTATATTTTCAGCCTAATAATGAAAAGACGGTAATTTATTGTTGAAAATGACTTTATTGTTTTTCGAAGTATTCTCCATGATAATCAGTACACTTTTGCATGTGCTCGAGCCAATATTCGTAACACTTTTTCCACTCCGATTGTGGTACCTCCAAAAGATTGTTTTTTAATGCATCAACGGCTTCTTCAGGCGCCGGAAAACGTTGGCCACGCAATTTTTTTCCTGCTAAAAGGGAATAAAAAGAAGTCATTTGGTGATAAATCAGGGCTTTACGGAGGATGACCCATCAATTCGACATTTTGGCCAGTCAAATAGGTGGTTGTTTCAGCCGATGTGTGAGAGCTTGCGTTGTCATGATGAAGAATGATCCTTCGTTGCCGCTTCTTTTTCCGTCTTTCACCAAGCACTTCTGCCAAACAAATGCTCGTGTACCATTCAAAATCCACGGTTCTACGTTGCTCTAACGATACGGTTGCCACATGTCCAGTTATTTCGAAGAAACAGGCGATCATTTGCTTCGATGTGCTTTGTGCACGAATCGCTTTTGTCGGATTTGGCTCGTCTTGGTAGACCCATACAGTGGATTAATGTCTTGTTTCGGGCTCATACCGCATAGATTCAAGATTCGTCACCTCTGTAGATGTTATACACAGCTTTTGATGCACCGCGATTGTATTTCGTGAGCATTTATTTGCGCCAATTGACACGAGCATCTTTTTTAGCTTTTGTCAAATTATGCGGGATCCAACGAAATCATATTTTTTTCACAGCTAAATTTTCATGCAATATCTTATTGATGCTCGTCATACTAATCCCCAAGGATGCCTCAATCTCACGATAAGTCACATTAAGATCTTCCTTTACTAGTTCTTACACAGCATCAATGTTTTCTGGCACAACAACTGATTTTGGACGAGCTTTACGACTTTCGTCGATGAGCGAACGGCGGCCATGATGGAATTCGTTTCAATGTGGCAAACAATGGGGCTTCATCGCCAAAAGTGGAAGTAAGTTGATCGATGCACTCCTGTGTTGATAATCCACGTTGAAAGTCATAAAAAAATCTTCGCACGAAATTTTTCACGAGTGAACTCCATTTTTTCGCTTAGACAAAATTTTCGAGTCACTGTGAACAACACAAGTTATGATCAAACGACAAAATGTTCTGAAGCAAGTTAGCGTTAAAAGGGTCAAACTTTCAGATGGAAACGTCAGATGGCACCTAAAGCACTTAGTGTTGTCAAGGGTCAAAATATAAATAGGAACCCTCGTATCCACGTCCAAGATAGTCCCTGGTTTACCGATCCTTGTCAGGCCACGCCGTTTTATTAGTTGATCACATCCGGCCGGTTTCATATCATGTGTAAAGTTTAAAGATTTTTCCGGATTTTATGGACATTAATGCGGTTTAATGAAATCTTAATGTAAATATGTCTGTTTTCCGCGTTTTAAGTATTTCATATTAACACTTCAATGTAGCGCAAATGCAAGGAAATGGGATGTTTCTCGGTTGCGTATTTTACCGAGGTAGATAAATACCACTTTTCGGGTTTTCATGTTGTCTATTTTGATGCCACTATATCAACAAAAGGCCAAAACTGGCTTAGGGTAACGTCCCCATCTTCCACATCAGCCATATACAATAATTGTGCATTACTATTGGTAGAATATAGCTATCATCAATCCTAGGATTGCCTATCGTAGCTTTCAATCAATTTTCCGGACGGTTAATCTCGTCAAGTCTTCATACGTCATTGTAGAGTGAACGGGCTTCGATGGGCGTGCGTATTTCCTTCGGTAATTGGGTCATCGTAGAAGAGCATCCCCGCAACCCTTTAACTCAAGGGATTTTAACCCAGGAACATCGGCTTTGCTAGCGAGCGCCCAACTAGGTCGACCTATCATGAAAAGTTTCAAATCCTGATAGATGACCTCCATGAAAATGAAAATGACTTAGTGTTTTGAGCCTTGTGGCAAATGATGTTTTGATTGATCACCCCATATTGGCCTGTTAGTGCTACTCGATCGGGTATTTTGTTCATTAGCCATAACTTCCCCAGTTCCCGTATTCAGTACATTCTCTCCAGTAATTTTTTCGCATCCCCAGGGAACCAGTTTCACTGCCTCCAACCTAAGATTCTCCCCAGGAGGAAGTCATCAAGAATTCCAAATTTAAATTTTCGAAAAAATTTCTCGGTGTAACCGGAAATCGGTTTGAACCGTTGGCATGCATCCGTGATGGGCGCTTGATGCACATTAATAGACCGCCAATAGAGACCGTTGCCTGTGCCTTGGCGGTGCTAGCGAGGGACTTGATTTAGCGGTCTCGGTGCTGGTGTCGAGAGGCGTCGGGCGAGCGAGTTCACCCGGTCTGGAAGACTTTAAGCCGCGACCTCAGCCGCAGTGACCGCCCCTCGCAACCCCACTTCCCCGCCTTAACGCCAGCCCGCTCAATCCCGCAGGAGGGAACCTTATGGCCACTTTCAAACCCAAGACCTTCCCACCGTCGCCGCCCTTTAAATACCCCTCTCCCCCGGGCCTCGTTGCCCAATGTGCGGTGCTTTGGGACTTGAGAGGGGGCGCGCCGCTCCCTCAACCTAACCCCGTCCCCTATTCCCCATCCCGCCATCGAAAACCTCGCACGGAAGACTTTCCTGGACGCGCGCACACCTGTTGGTCCCACCGCGTTCCTTTTCTCGGGGTCGGTGGGTCAAGACACCAAGGAAAATGGGGGACTGGATGGTTCCCGTGTTACATTGTCGAATGTGGGTGCGCTGTGAGGGTCGGTCGTGGTTATCGATTCGGAGTGGGATAAGGTTGAGAAATTCAGGGGACGGGGCAACGTGGGAGATATTTGTGAGTCAGAAAGTCTCCGTATTACCCGTAGAAGTGGATATTTGGTTTACTCTTTCATTCAGTCCGTACCCTCTAACTCTTGGTTAAATCCTATACAAAGGAATACGTAGCTTGCATGAATACAATTACAAATGCATCTGAACCAGCTCCTCTTTTGATAACAGAAGTAGTTCTGGGTAGAAATTTCAAGTTTCGGCCCTCCGTATTGATTTTTAAAATATCTCTTTGAAAAAATGATGATATACGTATCAGAAGTTAAAATCTTAGCATCTAGTCAGAGATACTTGACTTCGAGGTACAAGGAGAAATATTTAGACAGAATAATACAGTTCTTACTTAACATCACTATGAAAAAGAGGCTATTATCCTGTTGTTGATTGGTATTATTTTAAAAATCATGTCGTGATCACCAAATTTGGTTTTCGTATTCGTATTCCGCAGTGAAAACTCAACCATAAGCACCTGCTCGGATATCTGATGCAAACCATTTGTTCCATTGTGTTATTATTGTTAGAGTCGTTGTACGTACAGTTTAAGAGTAGATTTTAGAATTCCTGAAAGCACATCCTCGTATATCTCCTGATCATTTTTTTTTAATTATGATCGACTTATGATGGTTTTACGATGAAAAAAGACACATGTCTAACACATATTTTCCAACCTCCTTTACTTCCTATTATCTATTCTCTAGCTCGCTCTTTCTCACATTCTATCTTCCATCATGGTTTGTAGCATCACTTTATCTCCTAGTAGCTCTTAAAGCCTCGTTATCTATTTTTATATAATTTTTTCTAACAACTTTCTCCTTTCCCAAACCATATTTAAGTCTTCGTTTGTCTTTCTCATTAGTTTCTCATTAGCTTCTCATTCATTCTCCAAACATACATCTTGAAAGCCCGCAATGTAAGTTCATCCTCTCTTCTTTAAGATGATGTTTGAGTAAAGTAGGTAACCTTATTAGTCGTTTTCTCTTTGCAAGAATGATTCTCCTAATTGTTGTACTACGAGGTCCATTCTCGTCTAAAATTCTCCCTGATACTGCAAAATTGTCCATAATGTATCCTTCCAGTTTGATGTTTAGCATAACCTTATTTCTTTTTCAGGATCTTGCTATTTTCGTTTTCTCATGATTTATTTTTTATCCTTTGCCTCACTCCTGTGGTGTATTTCAAAATGATGGCAATCCTTTGACCGACCGGCTAACTAAAGTGCCATAATCGAAAATTTGAATTATACGAGATGAATGACAAGTAATTACAATTTTCCAGTGTTAGGGCTTAATTAATTATAATGTAGGATTCAATCATCCGCAGGTGATCTAATGGTCTATCTTTAGAAACCCAAACGTGATATAAATAAATCCATCGAGTGAAATTCCAAATAGTGAAACACTTTGATCATTCGTAATGATCCAGTACCACCATATCACGCCCGACATTATTTTATTTGACAAGCCTTCATAGGTATGGAGCATTGGTCCGCGGAATAAATTGCAAACTAGCTTACCTTTACTGGTTCAGAAAATTCGTTCCGAAGAAATTATTCGGCATAGTCTCCACTTTTAAATCAGCGATTATAAATTTCCCTGGTGTTTTTGTGCAGTGCACAGGGATTTCATGGCTCTTTTGCGGGATGAGCTAAGTTCTGGTGGCTAGTCCATGAACTAGGGACGCAGCAGAAACCTCTTGTTCAAAGCTTTTTTCGAAAGTTCCGAATGTCGATACTTCAGGGATGGAAAAATCCCAACCCCTTTACGCTTCCGTCAGCGAGATGAAGACGATAATAGCCACCGCTGCTATATTTAGCTGTTTAAAAATTTTCGCAATTCCATAGCGTATTCCGTTTGAATAAGACTTCATGCTTTTCCTTCCTCGTCTCAATATCGTACGCTTATTATTATTGTTTTCCTGCATTGGAGAGGTAATTATGAGGATAGCGGGGGAAAGTAAAATTAAGGTACATTATCTCGTAGTTAAGGATAAGAATGTACTTAGCATTGAGGAAAAAATTATGTCTCGGTTTAATGGACTAAGTTGAAAAGAAACCAGTATGGTGATGATAACGTGGTGGAAAAAGCAGTGCGGCAATGCGGAGAAATTTCAGTGGCTCAGTAAAGTGGAAAAGGCTTGAAGAGAGATGGGGAAAGAACTGTGACATTAACAAGAAAAAATATGACTGAAGCATATGAGACAAGATCCCTTAAATCTCTTTCGTTTCATTGTACGTAAAAATAGACCCAAAAGAAATGCGTGAACAGTGAGAAGAATATAATAGAAGAACTTCTAGAAATATCAGAAATGGTAAAGGGATTAAGCCAGTGAACTTTGATATAAAATGAAAACGAGGAGTGGATGGGGATAGCTTGGTTCCTGAATAACTAGGTAATAATTAGCTTAGGTTAGGAAGGGTAGGAAGGAACACGTGTCTCAATAGCAATGTGGATAATAGAAAAGTGTATGAAATATATAATATTCCTATTTGCAGATTTCAGGAAGGCGTTCGCGAGGTTATTGAAAGTATTGGAGGGTGTACGATTAGACTTTGGAATAAATTTGGGTGTTAAAATGTAATGTGAAGGGGTTAGGTGGAATAAGGGACTATAAAGTCCCGATTTCGCCCCAAAATAAATACCCTAATTAAATAAATTAGATTAAAGGGTCAGGGAACGCAATCGAAATCTATAAAATTTAGACTGCTGAAGCAAGTGCAGTGGATGGCGAATAGGGATGGACGATAATTTTCCGTGTGTGTACTATAGCCTTCTCCATTAGAGTCAGTACTCTTTGACTTATATATTATTATTATTATTAGGTAATCTACCGGTTAAGGTAGGTTTTTGGATGGACGCAACTATCAAATATACATTTTGTAACTCCAAACAAAACCCAATCTAGCAACCTAATCTACATCAGGTCCCTCTTCATCTCTGTGTACTTCTTTCCTCCTTTCATCCCGTCCAACATCCCTCTCCTGTTCCTACCCTTTCCTCGCTTGCCCAGCATTCACCCCTCCCTCTATTACCTTCTTCAACATTCCACTACCGCTCAATTATATAAGGAGATTAAATGTCGAGGGAGGCTTGGGAAGAGTTCCGGGTAGGAATGAAGGTTGGTAGCGTGCTGATTAACGTAGAATTGCTTATAAAAAGACCTATTAGGCCTATTTGAATAGCTAGTCAGCCTAGAAAGTATAGTCAAATCTTGAGCATATTACAAAATCATTGTCTAAAATGTGGAATGAAACATATAGTATTAAATTTAATCAAAATTAATTAAATCTGTAATATCTAGGGAGGCTAAATTGTGCATAAAAAGTTTGGGGATACATTAGAGCAGGCGGAGAAGTTGACTTATTTTGGCAATATTTTAAACGAACGTTGCCGTACTATTTAGGAAATTAGGGAAAAGGATGCTTTTGGAAATGGGTTCCATAGAGGAAGGACTGAAATTCTGAAGTAAAGACTTAATAAAAGTGAAAAAAAAACTTCGGAGAGTAGCGTATTACATTTCCGAACCCTGGTCTTAAATGAAAGAGAATGAACTTAATTTGGGGATATATCTTTGGATAATGCTGGAGAAAAGAGGGATAAGGAGGAAGACAAACGAAGTGTTTAATATAGTTGGGAAAACGAGCAAGTTGTTGGCAGAAATGAGAAAATGATATAAAAAAATGACTGAATGGTATATTGAGAGGCAGAGAGAGGTCGAGGGCCGTGTTAAAAGGGAGAAGAATGTTTGCCGTGCAAGAAAATGGTAGGAAGCCGGTTGATATTTCGGGCGACTGGAAGAGGGGAAAGGAGAATAGATATAATGAAGAACTGAAAGTAATACGAGGCTGAAATGAAGTCCTTAAGAATTTATACGACCGTTCATTTTCAAAGACCGTTCATTACTAACTTCTAGTCAGTTGATTTCCTGTGTTGATAATTATTTTCGTCGTGAATCAGTCCTATTTCCGTTATTGTTATGTTTATATTTGACTATATTCCGTACTTTCTTGCTAATGAATTACTTTTTCCTGCTCAGTCGGTACCCTTTGTAACTCTGCCACCACTAATTTTTCTCTTTTGTAATAGATTAATTATTGATAATTTTATCATCTTCAGACAGCTATCAGAGTTAAAGTATTAGTTGAAAATATGAAGTCTCAATCTCGTTCCGTCAAGTAATGATGCCAATAATATATCCTTTTCGGGAAAATAATTGAATTCTTAAGCAGTGACTATCACACCTATCAGCCCTAATGATCCATTTTTATAACAAAAAATTCCCCTTTTGTATTGTCATGGATTGAATCTTATGTGAGTTGTGAATATGGATTCCATGCTTCTGAAATTGAAAAAGGGTAGTAATTAAGCTTTTTCGAGGAGTGAGGAAATCATTTTGTAAACCAAGGAAAAATGCATTTACTATCGCTACTTTCATCTCTACCGATACCAGCGTCAATCTTAAGTCCTTAATTCCGAACGAAATACAATCCATAATGTTCTAAAATCCCCCAAGTTGTCATCGCAATATTTTAGACTGATTTAAGTAGATATCAATTTACTCTGTAACCCCCCAGTTCCTGGTATTAAAGTACGAGTTTATACCTTTATGGTATTATTATTATTTAGGTAAAAAATGTTTATTTGATAGTTTTTTTCCATCCAAAAACCTACCTTAACCGGTAGATTACCTAAAAAAAAAATCTACCGATTAACCCTTTGCACTCGGGTGCATTTTTCCTCGATTTCCTTAGTCTACTCGGGGTTAAATTTTTTAAATACCCCATATTTACTAAGCGTGGCACTAGAATGAAAAACTGGAGTTTTTTTTTCATACAAACTGATTTAATTGGATCTTTTTACATAATTACTGATAAATTTATTGATAAACCATAATTTAAAGTCTAAAATTTTTCATGGTATGATATTTTTGGAAGGATTCAGCATCATGAAGACCTGGGTTACCTTCACATGTCTCACAGATATAATATCGTCTCTCTTCTTCCACCTTTGATTTTTCTGTTAGAGCAAACCGTAAAATCTTTATGATTTTTGTTAGGTTGAGGTGTGATTATGTGGAGTTTCCCATATAAACGTTGCTCTATTTTTGTGGATGGTAATCTAAACCTGGAAGTTTGTGACACATCTCGGAATTCTCCAACGAGATCGTGTACTAGTTTTGTAATAAATTTCACATGCGATATCGGTTTTTCATTTTTTCTCTGTTGGCATTCTTTGTACAATATATATGAATGTACACCCTCCTACTCAAGATTCCTGATTATGCAATAGATAGAAAAAGATCATTTGATGAGACAGCTGACACTAGGAAGAAAAGGAAATGAAAGTATCCAAACTAGAGCGCAGTGAAATATGGAACACCTGACTGAGGTAACTTTACATTATGGCGATCTTTTTTTTCAGAAACAGATCATCTCTCAAAGGCATTGCTTTACATTTAGCTGACTTCCAAGTAATGAAGGGCAAACGATGCAAATGAAAAAGAACTTACAACACAGAAAAGAGATAACAAAAAACATTTGCGTAGGTGGTGGCATTCTTAGGAGACGGCATTTGTGCCGACGACGACATTATGGGTCAATACTATTCATTTATAAAACAAGCCATGCTATTAATTAAGCCTTACTTTACTTGTCCTTTCAAGCAAATGATTACGCGTAAAGTTATTGGAAAATATGGACAAAAATCCCAATTCCCCTCACGGTGAAACCCCGTGTCGAGTGTGGCTCGACAAGCAAGCTGCTGCCGCTGCTTACCGTGTCGAGTCACACTCGACATCCGAATGCAAAAGGTTAAGGTAGGTTTTTGGATGAACACAACTATCAAATAAATATTTTGTAACGGTATATTGAAGTGTTTGTTACGAACTTCAAACTAGTTCCGAAAAATAAGAGTTACACTATTGCACTGCCACTTGGACAATTGGTATTGATTGATAGGAAATCTGAGCTACCTAATATCTGTAGCAAGATAATAAGAATAACTAATGCCCGAAAAAATAATCTAAATTGTGACCAATTTGATTTTGAAATTTAAGCTTTTCATTTAATGCGTATTTTTAATGGGATGGAATTTGAAATTATTGTATCGGCGTTGAGTTTAATTTGATTGTTCTGTAACTAATGAAACGTACTATAGTATATCAGTGATTAAATTTTATTTCAATAGTTAAACTTCAATGGTCCTGTATTCAGTGACTTTTACGATCCCTGTATATATAACTTTCGCGCTTAATTTTGGTATTTATAAAATAAAATAGCTTTCCCTTCTCTTGCTTTCCACTTATTCATGGGTTAACAGTTAGACTCAACTAACCGTTTCATCTATTCATCAGTCACGGACATATTTGCGCTGATTGTAGAAAATTGATATATATATATATATATATATATATATATATATATATATATATATATATATATATATATATATATATATAATATCGATGATGTGGAAGTACTCGCGAGAGCAATATAACTTTTGGACGGCACAATATAACACAGAATAAAACAGATAACACGTAAAAGGACACTCACACTGTAGATGATTTAAGCTTTCGGCCTACTCCGAGGCCTTCTGAGTCTGACCTGAAGAAGGCCTCGGAGTAGGCCGAAAGCTTAAATCATCTACAGTGCGAGTGTCCTTTTACGTGTTATCTGTTTTATTCATGTTCTATTGTGCAGTCCAAAATTTATATATATATATATGTACATATATATATGTTAATAAATATATATTAATATATATAAACATATATTAACATATATATATTAATAATATATACATACATACATTAATATAAAAAACTTTTGGACGGCACAATATATATATATATAGTGGGTCGCAGTAGTCCAGGATAGAGCGTTGGACTACTAACTGGAGGGCCTCTGGGCACCCTCAGCTCCACCCAAGCTATGTGATTTTTGGGGCACCATATCTTCCTGGGAAACCATGACGGGCACAGGGAAAGAAACTGGCCCCTCCATTCTGATGAGTAGATTTCCTACGCCGTTGGGCTTAATACTGGGTGAAATTTACCATCAACTACCAAACCGACCTTCGGGTTGATTACTGTTTACGGTTATATATATATAATTAGATGAAAGGATGCGCAAGAAACCACATTCGGAAAGGTAGCGTTTTTTCACTAATGGAATGAAATATTGAAATGAGCCAATTCTGTGAAATGTCTCTCCTCCCGTGTTCGGAACTATTTTGCGGAAAAGTTTCTCTTTAGGCTTTCACTGTTCGAATGGATCAGCAAATGGCCTTCTCGTGCAAAAGTTCCCTGTCCATCCATATTCAGGTGACGATGGTGGCAGATGTTGATTTACGTATTCGGCTCGAATTCATTACTCTTCGGGAATGGCGTGTCCCTTCCGCAAAAAAAATTGAACTCGGTATGTATGTATGTATGTGTATGTATATAAATATATATGTGTATATATATTTATATAAATATATATATAATTTATTATATTTAATATATATATATATATATAAATCAATGTGTATATATATATATATATATACATACATGTTTGTTAACATGCATATAATATCTAGTTATACGTATTTATATACACCCCTTTGTTCCGTAGATCAAGTGTCTCGGGACCACCCCCTCCTCTCAACTACCCAATCTGTTCCTCCCTCATTCCGTACCCTTTTGACCACAGAGTTGGCTTATGCTCACGGGCGCAACTTCACATAACTCTGATACATGTGCTTTTATCGCGAGCGCGAGGAAGAAAAAAAAATATCTAAGCCCGACCATTGGCGTTGTTAAAGCGAGACAATTAGCACATCGATCCCGCCTCCGTCGGGAGATAACGCGAGAAGGATTTGAGGATTATGTAAGTGCAGGAGCGGGAGAAGACGGAAGGGCGGGTGTGGGGAGGTTTTAGTAGGCAAAGTGGAAAGTAGGTAGGGAGCGAGCGGTAAGAGGAAAAGCGACCGCATGGACGAAAAAAAAAACACTCTCTTCTTGAATTTTCTGCGTCTTCCCACCGCTTTCCAGCCCCTATCGATTTTGTTCAGGAGAATTTTTCCCGTATCTTTCCCTCCACACACTCAGAATGCCGCTCGACAAGGTCTCTCTGTAGCAGGAGTGAGGAAAAGAATTGGTACTTGAGCCAAGGTTGTGCCAAAGTGTGTAGTACGGGATTAATCTTGTCAGTTCTGGGGATATTTATGTTTCCGACCGCTTCGGGAGAGATGCTCCACCTTTGGCCTATCTCATCAAAGCGTGCGATTCATTACCTCACGGGAAACTATTGCATCCTTTGAAGGGGATGAAACTCGGTCACTTGACTTTATGCTACTGAAACTTTGGGTCTAGAGTATTTCCGGTCGCGGCGGATCAATCCGCTCCGGGAGTTCAAAGAGATGCGGTTGAATTTCTGTCATGTTTCACCCCGTAACCTTATGGTCAACTGTGTGTTAATTGGAAAAATGTTTTGACATTTTTGCTATGGGAAAGTGCAATCTTTTCGGTCAAGTTCTGTTATATTTTGGTAATTAAGACTCTTCATCTTCAAAACAAAATTATGGTGTGCATCTCATGTTTGGGGTCTTTGACGTTGCGGTGGTGTTATTGTGTTTAAATATAATTTAATTTCTTATCTACCAAAATCCTCGCGTCTCCTCCCGAATTCTTTATAACGAGATTAAAACCCATTGTTGATGAAGAACGATGCAGTATTAAGCGTAACTGTATCAACGTTGAGTCCAAACGCCAGTGTAGAAATGTTTCATTTGAAAATGTCTGTGACTGTTCCATACATAATGAGTGTATCATATTCTTTGAAACGAAAATTAATTTTGTAATATACCGTTTCATCGAATATCTCATTATAAAGCTCACTCTTGTTAGGTATTGCCATCCCTGTCTTTGACAACGATGAACATTTATATTTTTTAGGATTGGGAGGTTGTGATTTTTGTTGACGATTCGTCAAAACAAGTAATCGTCGTTTTTACGGAACAAATTCATGGTACTTGCACATGTGAAATCTTTACAAGATGAGAAGTCTGCATCTACACATTTCGTAGGCTAAACGCATTTGAAGTAAGGACTACTTTCTCTAACTCTAGCTTCCACAGTCCCATTGGAATACCTTAAGAACTCTCAGCACTTAAGCGTGTTTATTCAGGACAATTTATCTTTCTGCTATGGTGAACACGTTTTCAAGAGTCTATGGCCACGGGTGTATGGATTTCTTGGAGCATTGTTTTCCACTTTCAAAGAATTTATTTACAAAAACCGACAAAATATTGAGAGTTCGTTTTCATTGGAAGAGGCTAGGAATTTCAGTAATTACGCAGGAAAGACAGGTGTTGCGTTAAATGAACTGGATATTTACGTGAAAAAGGCGTTACGAGATGGAAAAATTCAGTGCACTTCAAACTCCAAATATCTACGTCTAATAATATCGCACTCGTTCTAGGGCGACTGTACTTTCATTGTCAATCTGTTTTGACTTATTGTAAACATTTGGGCGCTCAAAATGAATGAAATTGAGGATACAATACAATATTTTAAAGATACTATGGAAAATCATTGTGCTAGTGGGAAGACCGTTTCCCCTGGCAACCTGAAATTCTACGAAAGATTTTATTATTATTTAGGCATAAATCTTTTTGTGATAATGTAAAATACAATTAGTTTTTGTAATTCAAACGCGTCTTTGGGAGCGCTTGCACGATGCGTGATTAATTTTCGAGACTTAAAAAAAAATATATCGATCGGTATTATTTACTCCACAGTATACATTGCAGGTATTGAAAATTGAAGATGATCCTTTAAAAAAAGCAATAGTTTTGGAATTCTAATGATAAGTGTGCTAACAATTTATTATTCACCGAAACTTCCTCCGACCCCCAGGAAATTCAAGCAATTGTGAAACAGCGACGAGTTTATGGCCATGTCTTTTACTTCGATTGGTATTCTCTCCAATACTAACTTTTGGACGTTGTCCACATTATCCAAATAACCTTTCATTCGTGAGTTGTGCTTCTGAAGTTAAAAACGAGGTCACACGGTATCATGTTCGGCGTTTACGTGTATGTTGGTGGCTGGAGTACAGATACCGCGCTGATATCCTGAAAACCACGGGAAGAAGGAAAGAGCGGCTATTGTGACTAGTATCGTTGTCATGTAAAAGTGCCCCCACTCCCTTCGTTATTGAGGCTCTTCTCCTATGGCTCTAACAAATCCACTACATCTCAGGGTATGTCGAGTGCATCTGATTGTTCTTTTCATTTCAGTGCACCATTCTTTCTATTTCCTCGTTTCCATATACTGTCTCACTTATTCCTTCCACATGATCATTAACCCTCGCCTCCAGCACTGGGTTAGTAGGTCTTGTGAACTTCATGGATTTGGTTTTCTAATGCTCCATGTGTCTGATCCGTAGTACGTCATGCTCTGCACAAGTACTTTTGCATACTGCTTCCTTGTTTGCACAGTTTTGTTCTTAGAGCGAAGGAGTGGCCTATTCGCCGTAGAAGTCTTCTAACTTCGATCTGTGTGTGATATCCACCGAAATCTTTCCATTCCATACTCAGTCAAAACTGGCTTAACACACTAAGCGTACTTTTCAGCTTCCAATTATTTTTTAACAGATCGGCGGACTTAGATATATTCATAGAATTACAATGCAACAATTTTAGAGAGTAAAAATCATTCGCCTTGACCGGGATTCGAACCCGGATCCCGGTCTAGGCGAATGATTTTTACACTCTGAAATATTTGCAGTGAAATGCATGTTAGCGGATGACTCCGTTAAAAGTTACTGTTGCGGCATCTCCCGCAGTTTATTGAAATCTTCATAGGAGCATGTAATATGTCTATGTAAAATAATGCGTCCCAACAAGGGTGTAAGGTAGTTCTTGTATATTTATGCTAATATAAGTAGTAATGGGGATGCTGGAAATAAGTATACGGAGATGAAGAGGGACTTTGTTGTTGAGTAGGATGTTGGATTGTGTATTGTTAGAAGAGAGAGACAAGAGAATTATTTGGATAATTTTGTCCATCCAAAACACACCATAACTGGTAGATTACCTATTATAGTATTATTATGTATGTAAAATATTACCACATTTTTGGATGGTTTTCTAGTTTCCGTCACAACAAATCTAATGTCATTTCAGTGAATTGAAACAAATTGAAATCAGTTGGCGTTGTACCAAATTAAATGAATAGCAAATCGTACAGTCTAAGGTGTATTTGGCGATAATTTTCTGTATTATGAAAGGTACAGAAAAAAAACTTGTCATTTCCGTCTATATTTTAATTTCACTACCCAGGTTTTGACCCTTCAGATCAATGAAGTTGGCTCAAGGAGCTGAAACCTGAGTTGTGAAAATAAAATATTATTGGAAATTATTAAGTGTTCATTTTCTATTTTTTTCCCAATACATGAATCAATTAAATTATTTATTTTATTAAGAACACAATGTATACAACCAATGTTCTTTGTACTTGGTTGTATTTTGTACCTGATGATGACGCCTAAGCGTTGAAACTAGTTGTACGTCAATAAAGAACTGTGCATTGTGTTATTAATAAAATAAATAATGAACATGAACTTGCACAAAGTTGAGCCTGAAACAATAGAAAACACATGAATCAAGTTTCTAAGCGAATATAGTGCTACAGAGTTTTATTAATTAGCAATGTAATAAAATAAATGAAAAAACGGTTACATAAATGATATGTTGATATGGCGTAATCGCATGTGCCAATGGTCATAGAGCGGCACTCTGTGTGGTAATGTATAACCTCGTTAAAATGCAAGTTGTGCGATTTCCCGGTCATAAGAACTCCATGGCAAACCGTTGACACAAAGGAAGAACTTCCTCCCCTCCTAAATTGAAAATGTCAATTCCACACGCCTCGAAGTCTTGAGTCAGGGTGAACTCTACGCTCACGCATATTCAACCTCTGAGTAAAATATTACTGTTCTTGAATGTGTTCAGTTTTTGTTGATAAGTTTGTAAATATTCTAAATTAGGTCAAATTTCGTGAACATTATAATTCTTGCATTTATTATGGTATAAAGAGGGAGAGTGTACATATATGGATTTATTTATATACTGCACACCCCCGATATCCTTTTCAATGGTTGAGTGGCGAACTCACTGCTTTCAATGGCGGAGGAGATCGGGGGCTACAAAAGCGCGGAGTGGGCTAGAAGAGGGATAGGTGAATGATGGTCGTGTACTTCAGGTTAGTGGATCTAAGCCATCCTAGACTCTTTGTGCGCTATCTGCCGGTTCGCCTTCAAAAGGATTGAGTGAAGGAGGTTTTGTTTAAATGTATGTCGTAATCGGGTTCAATTTTCCTTGCAGAAGGGTGTTCAACATTGGATTCCAAATACTTAACTGTCTGAATGAGGATAAAACTGTTATTTTAGTCTTGTTCTTGTGTAATACAACCTGAAACGTAAGCTACACGGACATTGTTCTTGTTGTTCTCATCACATGTTGGAATAATTATATAGTTGAATGGCTGCTAGTTTTCGATATAAAAGCATTTTATCTATTTTCTACATTGGAATCCATTTTATGTAAATTTCAGGTGCCATTAATAACAGTTGGCAAAGGGTCAAGCATTTTCTCTGCTCTTAAACCATGTCTTATGAAATATATTTTCAATAATGAATGTCATGGAGAAGACAGCCGTCGAAATAAAAAAAATGTAAGCCTAACGCAATTACGGTGCATGCTGATTCTTGTATGAACCTATTTTCCCTTCCACGCAAGAAAATCGTTGGTAACGTTAGATATCTTTCCTAGTGTGGTTATCGTAAGACTTCCATTTTGTAATTTCACACTAATGAAATAACCACTCGCGCATTCAATTTCGTTTTTAGAACATACGAGCGGTTTTGAATAGGTTTAATCATCACGTTTATTATGCTGATGTGTCTTGGAGACGGATTTGAACCTGTATACTAGGAATCGAAGTACAGAAGTCTTAGAAGAAAGATTAGTATTTTCACTAGGGTGTAGTTTTCGAAAAGTAAAGTTTTCTTTGTTTGTCGCTTGATCTTCTTTGACTTTCCACCATGTTTTACTCAGTCCTGGCTTACTCGTTGTGATATTACGTGGACGTAATACTTGTTGTAGTATTACGTCCATTAGAGTACATTTGTACGTACATTTGGTCAAGTTAAGAAAGTAAATTATGTGCTACAAAACAAAAATGTTGGTATGTGAGTATTCTTAATCGCAGCATTAAATCTTTCTTAATATAATTTGAAATAGGTCTTCATTATTCACTGAGAATAATTTCCTTCGAAAGCGTATCATCGTGAGGCACCAAAAATGCGGAGGGAAATGTTTGGAGAATGAATATATTTACATTATGAAATAAATACGAGATTAAGATTGGTTTGCCGTCATTTATGCTGGTGTGTGATTCTCTTCTATTGCCCCTGGTTTCATTAATTTCGTCGTAGCTTCAATTTTTCCTGTTCCCGTCAATTTCGACGAGAAAATAAAATTAATCACCTTCATAATTTATTGGGGTAGTGAGGTCGCTCTTCTTAGCGGCGCTAGTTTGTATTTCTCGGGCGGAAAGGATTCTTAGAACGACGCAAAATATGGAGGGAAGACGAGAGTGGTCGATGATAGGATCCTTATAAGCACGCGACTGTATTTAGTTTCGCGTTTTTGTAGTAATTCACCTACTGTCAAACAGATTTTTAATATATTTTCGCATTGAGATGGTCCTTGCTTTCGTTCTCAATACAACCCCTTGAGTCACCGACTTCTCATATCCCGATGTGATCCTTTAAGATTTTAGAAATATTTTATTCATTTAATTGCCTCGCAATGGTGCTTTTGGAAAGGTACGCGCTCGGATATTATTGTTTTTTTTTATTATTTTCAACCTTATTTGTTTTCTCATTTCACTGCTGCTTTTGTTCTGAACGTACATTTCCAATCCTCGAAAATACGAATCACTCGCCTATTACTATCGTTTGAATTCATTGCTATTTGTGCAAATGTATTGTCATCTCATTTTGACTATCGAGGGCAAAGGAAATATTTTCTATTCCTTTCAAGGAAATTATTAATGCTTTTAAAAGTGAGCGCTAATGATTTGATGAGAATACGTTTTCTTACCCCGGACTATTCTGAATTAGATTGGTTTTTAGCCAACGGGTTCACCTAAATACGCCTTCAGCTCTCCGTTGAAATTGCGTGCGTTTTAATTTTAATGACGTTATATAATTCATCTATTATTTTCAATCTTCTGTTGCGGAGTAGTTATTGGCTATAAAAGATTTCATTTTTGTTAGCTGCGTTCTGCTATCGTTTTGCTTTTGAATAACGTGTAGAAGTTATAGGACTGCGGTGTATTCTGCGCCGACGAAAGTTTTCCAAAGGCAATGATTAAAGATTACATGTCATTATGACGGGACATGCTCTCTCGAGTTCATAGAATGTCTTCAAAATAATTTTGAACTTTTTTCTCTTTATGTAAAGAATTCTTAAATGAGATACGTACTTGTGCATTTTTGGCTAGGGCAAATTTTCCCTAATTAAAGTGATTTATTTTACAAATATCCGCATTAAATAGTACGACACGGTCCATGAACGTTGTAGCGATTGAATTTAATTGAGCGTTGAACGATTAATGTTGTAGCATTGTACCGAAATCATCTTTCAGTCGTGACTCCCGTTATCTTTTGAATTTCAACTCTGAGCAAAGTCCATAAATGAAGCAGCGTTGAAAGCTGAGTTACTGTTCTACTTCCGTAATGTGGTCCTTCTTGTCCAGTACGGGAAATGAGTAAACTCCAGAATATGCTGCTATTTTTAAATTGAAATGCAATAACAGTATTACTCATTTAATATCCCTCTGCCTTATCTTAGATGAACGCGTTCCCGTTTCGTAAATTCTTAAATGGGAAAGAGCAAAAAACTGGTTGGATTTCGTTTAGCACAGTTTTTATCCCACATTCAAGTCTACGAGACCGGAATTGTGTCGGGGAATGGCAGCCCTAGTTTCAGAGGAAGAGAGAGGGGTAGAATAAATTTGGAACACGGTATACTCTTGGGAAATGAGGAATAGCTGAAATTCGTCTCCGTGTATGCGTTATCAGAGTCCGTTTTCGTGTAAGTCTCGGGGATAATTTACATATGGAATTTTATTAGAAAAAATGGGTAATATGATTAAGGTATTTTCGCTATTCATAATTAAAAACTTTGTATTAAATTTGAAGTACATTTGTTGTTAATGTTTGGAGTTGATGAGACCGGTTGCTGCGGTTAATCCCATGCTGTGTGAGCCGGTCATTACTCTTGTCTTGTTCTGCTGTAATAAGTGTTCATGTATACCATATCTAAATCTTTCTCCTAAGCTTAACATTTTCAAGTTCGTGGTATTTTTTTTACTCATTTTGTTGATTCACTCCGAAGCTTGTTTTTATGAACAAGGACTTTCTTTATGACAAATGGGAGTGGAAAAGTATGAATGCAGACATTGTTTATACGGCCGCTGAAAGTAAGACTGTTGTGGTATTGTCAGAAGAAGGCATTTCGCATCATATCCCTTTCCAACTAAAGTGGCATAAAGTTTTATGGCTTCCGGCTGCAATGATAATTTTGCTGGATCTTGACGACCTCCCTAAGAGAGTTACGACTGCATTTCAGTGGTAGTGATCGTAAATTTTTAGATAAAAGAAAGCGGATAAAATCAGATTTGTCTGCCAGTGTTTTCCTCCTTTTTCGTATCCTCGGTGTTCCTTTCTCGAAGTCCCTGCCGAGTCGAGAATATGTGCGTACCAACGTTCACGAGTTTCGCCTGCTCGGTGGTAGAGTTCAACGTTCGGCCGGCTGGAAATTCTATCGCAGGGCGGCGGTTTAGCGGTTCGTGTTTGTCTTCTTGGACAAAAATCAACGCACACTCTAACCCTTTGACCTCCAGTTCCACTCCACCCATCCCGTTTTACCTCCCCGGGCCCGCTTGCCTTCACCCCGGCGCTTAAGATGATGCTACTCCGGATGGCTAGCCTACCGAAAGACACGGGGCCGTGTTGCGTGTTGCAAGCCTCCAGGCGGGGCTATTGATCGACTCTCCCCGGCCGCCTGGTTCTCGACAGCCTTTCCCTCCCTCCTCATTCGCTCTTCCTACCCCTCGTCCTCACTTTATACAATATATATATATATATATATATATATATATATATATGTATGTGTATGTATGTACATATATATATGTATTCATTCACATGGAAATAGATATAAGGAAAAGGGGATAGGAACACATTAAAGGATGAACACAGGAGGGCGGAAGGCGGAATTCAGCAGATCACAGGTGTAAAAATATTTCAGATATATATATATATATACACACATACATACATACAGACATACGTATATACGCACACATACACACATATCTCTATATTATTTCCTTGCAAGGCGTCCATTACTTTTATTAAAGCCTCATTTTAAACATGAACCATTGCTAAGACATAGGCATGCAATTCATGGGATGTATCCCATAACCTTTGAATAGCGGAAGGAAAAAAGAGCACTCAAGAGGTTCAGGAATAAGCACATAAGGGTGAAAAGAGCAGATGTATCAAAGGCGTTGGTAATTTAGAGGTTGTATGATAACGAGAGAGCATAGTCATCAAAGAAATTCGTAATAACGTGCTGTGTTTGCTGAAAATTAAAATGACCTCGTTTTTTCTTTAGGTCAAAGGTCGTGATGTCGTTTTGGTGTCCTGTATACCTCCACGTTTTGTAGCACATTAGACTTCCCCATGCCGTTTAAATGTTAAGCATTAAATCCATTGCCAATTCCTTGATCCTCGTAGATTAGAATGGGATGAATTTTAAACCAAATAGAATGGATACTACGAGGTAAATAAAAATTTACGAGCCTTCCGATAACGCTAATGTTACGTGTTCATTCCGTTTTCCGGTCGAATTGAATGTATAACTGTTACATATGCTATTAACCCAAGTAAGCTAGTTTAGGATCGAATTGAAAAATAATTGGTATTAGGTATATTTAGCCCTTTAACCAGGAAGGCTAAAACCACATTATCTTTCATTCAATGCACAGTCCTATGCTCATTTCTTCTATTAGAAATAAAAATATTCCTTTTATATTATATGTATGTATAATTAAAAAGAGTTTTTTGAGGCGTTAGTTTTGCGTTACATATTTAATTATTAATTTTTTCATACAATGTATTTAATTTTTGACCCCTCAAATGAATTTGGCAGTTCTAAACCTTTTTTCCTGAAACGTTTCCTTTTTTATTTTTCTTTTGCTTGAACATACTGAAGAATATTTATCATTCTATTGTTTCAGGCTCAACTTTGTGAAAGTTCATTTACCTTAAATGACGAACACAATGTATATATCCTCGTAGAACTAGTTTCAAGGCTCTGGCAGTATCATCAGGTACTACATCATCATAGGTACCTGATGATGACGCCTAAGCGTTGAAGCTAGTTGTGCGAGAATAAAGAACAGTGGATATATACATGTACATTATGTTCTTCATTTAATGAATATCTATCATATTTAATTTATTTTAACATTCGTTGAGTAAAATCCATATGATATTAAATATTTAACATGATATGGGAATGGCCCTGATATATATATATATATATATATATATATATATATATATATATATATATATATATATATATATATATGGGCAAGGGGATAGGAAAACACATAAAAGGCGAACACAGGACATGTGGGGAAGACGGTTTTGAGCAGATCACAAATGTAAAAATATTTCCTTAACCGGGATTTGAACACCGGACCTTATTTCCACCGGCAAGTGGAAGTCCGGTGTTCAAATCCCGGTTAAGGAAATATTTTTACATTTGTGATCGGCTCAAAACCGCCTTCCCCACATGTCCTGTGTTCGCCTTTGATGTGTTTTCCTATCCCCTTGCCTTTCCCTATTTCTATGTTTGAATGAATATTTGTGCGCAGTATGGCGGGATTTCGTATTTGAATGTATATTCACTCAGAATCGATTACCAATTAGTAGTTGCAGTTATCAGTTTAGCGTTGAGGTCAACTGGCTGTGCTCCGTGATTCTTTGCTGAACAAAGTTCAAATTAGAAGGATGCCGAATTTTTGAAAATTCAAGTCATCGAATGCGCGCGAGTGTCATTTTCTTGTTTTTGTTTCAAGATCGAATGGAAACAGTCTTCCTACCCTAAAACCATGCGGAAATGTTTCCAGTCCATTTTGCTCCTCTCTAAATGAGAGGCTGGGGATGAAAAGGGCCATTTATTCATATTTTTCGATAGCTCTACAACCGTTCCGGTCCATCTCGGAACGGAAAATTTTATGAAGTGTGCCTTTGGCGAGCGAAGAAGGGTCCGAAAAGTCTGAATGGTGGAGAGGAGAGGAGATAGGGCGATAAAAGGGAGATGAAGGGGGAGAGGAGAAGGAAATAGGGACGGGATCGGTACTTAAAAGAGTGGTTTTGGGCGCTCTTCTCGGCCTCCCATCTCTACCCCCTTAATACGGCTCTCTCCCCCTTGTCCACAAATCAGCCTCACTTCTTCAACCCCTCGCCTCTCTTTCAAACTAGTAAACACACCCCTCTCTCCCACGAGGGCGTATTTTCGTAGTTTTTCTTTGAACTTGATACCTACAGCTATTTTTCCATCCATTGTCCCTAAAAATTAGTTAAAAAGGCTTTCTCGGTTTTATCAACCCACTTATTTTTCTTATTTTGTCCGTGACTAGTGAAACGTGAGCTATACTAATTACCTTTACAGAGAATGGCACGGTCCCTTAAAGAGTCTCGTGTATTCTTTACTTTCCGTACAATTTTGTGTATACGCTTAGAGAAGTAGCCCTGAAATTAAATAATCCTCTTTATCGAAAGCAATAGAAATTCTGTGATTCCCGTAGCATCTTTCTTATAGGCGTTTTTGGTGGTACTTCTTTGAATTTGTCTTCATAAAATTAGACATGCTGAAGGGTAATGGGATTCAAAGACTAAATATTTTGGTGTTTTCTCTAAACAAGATAAGCTAAAAGACATTCCTAATGACTAAAATGACATAATGCCTACTGGAGGTCTTTCTCCTTATTGCGTATTTATTTTCCTGGTGGAAATAATACTTGAAACTTCAATGTCCTTTTATTATTTATTATGTCTTGCATTTACCTTATTGAAGACACTATTTCAGCTTTCATGTTGAAACCAAAGTCATTGTCATAGGATTTCTTTGGCGGTGATTCTCCCAGGGACTCAAAGGTGCTCTTTGTATACCTATGAGGCAACGTAAGAATTAACCTATGAGCCAATCAGAAGCTTTGAAAATCTATGCAATCCTTTCGGGAAAATATGTTTTGATCGTAATATTTTCCTAGTGTAATCCAATAATTGATCATTACATAACTTCTGTAGTCCTGTCGTTAGAGTTTTTTTTGATGTAGGTAAGAAACTATTGCTGAATTAATTATTTGAATATTCAATCTCGTTAAAAGTTTGTATTGACGTAAATGGCACTGGGTGACACTTGGTTAGACATTGTCTGCAGGATGGGTACTGCATCAATTGGTCGTAATAGTTCCCTTTAAAGAGTTTAGAACATTTAGAAGTCAAAGAGTATTTAATCGTTTTGTCGGTGCGAAAACTGCAATCGCCCGAAATTCGTGCGTGTCAGCGATGACGGCTCCCGAAAGCGCACGGCCCAGTGGTCATAACACTTTACGGAAGTTCAAACGAACAATTCCACGGTTGTATGTCAGGACGCTGAATTTTTTACCCTTCTTTGAAGGAGCAATCGTCAGACTTTTGACTTGCATGGAAGTTATCGTTGTGCCATCAAACTATCGCATCCAATGCGTATGCGTACATGTACGCGCGAATGTACGTGCTCAACTTTAATATACTCAATCATGATAGTTTGCCATTAATGCCTAAGCATCAAATTGAATATGTGCGAAATCGCAAAAAAATTAATGCTAGGTACACGTTATTGTTTTGTCGTTGAAATGCTCATTTTGCCTTTTAATTATTGGCCAAATTTGGAATCTGACGTCACACGTGCAACCTTTGTTAGTTCACTAAACTATCACTGGGAGGTGTTCTGGATGCCAACTTTTTAAAGAATACGATGTCTAGCGTTCTAATTTTGTTGACCTTTTCTTGCCAGTATCCTTCGCATGTGTTTATCCCCGAGTATGATAAAAGGGTTAACGACTTATAACTCTCTTGAATACTCCTTAGTACGTTATTTCTCCATTAAATGCCTGCTACGTCAAAACATAACATTCAAGAAAATTATGCATTATGTTTCTCAATCCTTCCGTTATAAGTATTTTTTGCCTTTTACCTTATACTTTGCTTTCGTATAGTTCCCTGGAGATGTCATGGCTGCACTCCTGCTTTGCCAATCCTCGCGAAAGTCAGTGCGTGCGCTTTTAGGAGAATGGCTTTCGATTAGGATTTCTCAATATTCGTGCTCGCCGCTTTGAGTTTCGTGCTTTTGATTCTCTCTCAATGAAAATCGATCGCCTGTTTTCATTAAATTTAGGACCGCCACGCATGGAGACGTCGTACTTTCATACACAGACTGTAGCGGAAAGAGGTGTAGTAGTTGAATTTAATGTGTATGCTTTCAAATGACACTGATTTATTTACTGTTAATTATGGATTGCCTTGAAGAACATGTAAACATTTTATTTTGTGATTTGATTCGTCAACTGTTACCTTCTTAAATTAATCTCTTGGCTATTCTTATATCCATTTCCTTCCCTGTTGTGTCTTTAATTTTCTCTAATATTATCCACATAACAGATTTTTTCGTTATTTTTTTACAGTTCCGCTCGATCAACGTGTTATTAATTTTATTTTAAAATTTGAAATTTTGAAACTTACTCTCTATATCCCCAAAAGCTTTGGTTCGTCGTCGTCTATCATAGAATAATTATTGCTTTAACTCAGGGCACCCTGGAGTTTATATATGTATAAAAACATTCTGTTTATTTAATTAAGTAGATACGTTACACTGATACACACGTAAATATTAAGACGGGGTCAGTGGTTTTTAAAATGAATCTCCTTCTAAGTCATTTTTTTCAAAATTGAAAATTTTATTTTCCAGATTAGATTGTTTTTCATTGAAATACGAAATTTCCGTTTTATCCTTGCGGGAGAGATTGAACAAAATCATCGCCATTTTAATTAGGAGAAACTATTTATTTTTTATCTGCTGACCTAGATAGTCGAGCGGGTAAGATTAAACCTCACCTGCTTATACAAAGGTCGCGGGTTCGAGTTTCGTTCTTGGTCGGTTTATCGCGTGAGTTAGGATGATTTCTGTCCCTCTGGTGACGGGCTTATTCGGATCACCAAGGTCACACAGGCCTTCCGTAGGACGAAAATGAAA
Organism: Hetaerina titia; assembly: GCA_037158775.1. Classification (NCBI taxonomy): domain Eukaryota; kingdom Metazoa; phylum Arthropoda; class Insecta; order Odonata; family Calopterygidae; genus Hetaerina; species Hetaerina titia. The sequence continues at coordinate 53,196,063 of CM073775.1, forward strand.
ATCTACCTTATTACCATTCTTTTTCCGTTGGGTACTCCAGTTAAAATAACTTAACCGAGTTATCTGAACGATGAAAAATTTGGCGCGATTAAGTTTTCGGTAATGTCTAAACTCCATCCGTTAAATCATGTACTTAGAGTGCAAATTGTAGTTTTTGTGGCTTTAATGTAGTGCCTTAGGGAGACAGGTGCCATAATAATTTAACCAACAACGGAATAATTTGAATTCGTTAAAATACCGTGTGATTGATGAATTTCCGTTTTGATTTGGATTTTTTTATGTTTTTTTTACGATTCCCCATGAGGTCGAATTGTGTTGGTTTTGAGGTGGTGATGTTCATTTCTTTCCTTTTTAGCGACTCAACTATTGTTGATGCGAATATTCATCGATTCAGCGTTCAGTAGCATCATAGCCTTAGCGTCAAATGCGTGTTTACGAAAAAGAGTGAAGGGAACGGAGAGGCAGAATGGAAGGGAAACCTTCCAAATCCCATTAGCAAAGTCTTTTCTTCGGGCGAGGAGGCGTCACAAGGCTTATCCGTCTCCCCCCCCCCCCGTCTTCGGGATCTCTTATTTTTTCAGTTGCTTCTTCTGGTCTTTTTCTCTTCTCCCGGTTCGAATTTCCGGAGTGAGGACGGAGCGCTCGCAAATCCGGTAACCTTGTGATCGATCCATCACTAGGCTCGAGGACTATTCGCATTGATTTTCTAAGCAGCATCACGTGAACGTCCTTTTACTTCACGAATTAAAAATAAAATTCCTTATGTAAAAACTTCATAAATGATGGAATCACGATGGTTTACGCTATGAATCTGAGAGAAAAATTGCATGCCTAAGATGTTTTATTTTTAGGATTCATCTACGAGTATGTGCCTCCGTATTTTATTTAGCTTGTTTCCGGCTGTGGTCGATGTAAACAGCAGTTTCCACTGACTACTGTTTCCTTCCGTAGCGATAGCGAGGCCGAGTTTGGGTGTAACCCTTATCAAGTCTTCATTTATACAATTCGTAACTTTTTTACTGGCTGGAATTACATCTTGGCACAAAGCTAACATTTTACACCACATTTTTACTTTTGCCAATAAGTCTCCCAATGAAATGCAGCGGCACATTGAGGTTAGAGATAACTAAGAGGGAGGAGGTTAAAAAGATACAGCTGTGCACTTGTGAGTTAGGCGCAGGGAAAGATGCTCTATGGCAGTTATGTTGATGCAGAAATTTGCGTTTTTCGGCAATTATTATAGACATTAGTATGCTGCATTACCCCATGGTCATACTTAACACTTGTGGACGTATTTGTACATGTGCCCTATATTTCGCTTCTTATCTAATATATCCCGTTAACCTCTTCATGATAAAGTTTTCTTCCTAAAAATTCAATTTGATGTTAATCAACTGCAATAATAACATACCATTCTAATCATGGACTTATGTAATATTGACACATCTCACAAGGTACCTCATATTAAAATAATTTGCATTCCTACTTTAAAGTGCAATCTGCTTATCTTCTTAACCATTTAATTTGCTGTTATAGTCATTCATTTATCTATTCACCTTCTATATTCCACAAAAAACCGTTGAGTATCCATTGTGCCTTCATTCACTTTAATATCAGTAATGACAGATCTCACCAGTCTCTTATCTGAGTCCTTTTTTACGCTCAATTCATCAACAGGAAAATTTTTCCCATAAATAATAGTTGTCATCGAAGTTCTGGAGGATTCGAATTCGACATTCTGATAAAACATGAGAGAAATAAGTTCTACATATTTTGTTCGTCTCCCAGGCTAAATCATGTGTGCTGATTTGATGGGTTCACATGGCCGGTCAAAGCTGAAAGTTATGTTTAACGTGTTCACATTAGTTCCATAAAGGCCATTGGAATTCCTCTAACACACCAGCATACATGGCACTCCGGAAACCTGGTTTATCTCCCGAATAATGAATGTGAGCTATCTTCCAAATAATACGTTAATTTCAGCTATCTTAGGAATATTTACTGCAAACGCTATAGGGTCAACATCGCCTTACTCTGTGCATTTTTCCTGAGTATCATCCGCTCAATTTAATTCGTGATCATGCCTATCAGATCTTCACATTTTAACGATACCTAGGCGCGATCCATGTGATCAAACATTAGAGATTGATATGAATACGTTTTCCATCTAAGGCTTTTTAACGGTTTAAAAAGACTATTCGAGAATATTCGTGGTAAGAAGGTGCTACAAACCTCACCAGAAACTATGCGAATGGGGAGCTATCGCTGCGGTAATTTGCCACCATCCTCACCGTAAAGTGTCATAATGTGCCACTGATTTACGTGAACCTGTGCGACTTTTGGAGATTATCATCTCTCGAGGGACGAAAATAAACAATTCATTCGACGTAATTTCTCACGTCGGACGTGAAACTTCCTGGCAATTTCTCGCCTCTTTACTTAGTTGCGCCCCGGGGAGGTGCGCCGTTTTCCTAGGCGCGGCCGAGTTAGCGGCTGCTGAAATTATAATCTCGCAGGCGTGGGGGAGGCTATGCATGGAAATGAGACCGGTTCCCGGAGAGAAGAGAGCGTTAAGTTGTGAGCAAAATATCTTAAATTTAATTTCAAGTCCCCCTCCGTTTGGAGGGACCGTAATTTATCGCAGTCATAACTGTTGTCCCGCCGCGAACTCAAAAACGGCCAGATGGAATAAGGATTTCTTTAAGTCGTGTAATCGAATGTGGGTTTTAAATCCCTGTCGTTCGTCCCACGACTTTTCAGTGCCACCGATACGCGGTGGGCCTCCCTCTTCCTTCCCCATCGCTCAGCTTTCCATTCATCCTTTTCCTTCCCTCTGGATGCTCCCTCCTTACGCTACCTCGGTTTCATCCCTCCTCCCCCATGTCTCATTTCTGACGTCAACATCTTTTCGCAACTTCCTTCCCGGATCTAAATAGTCATCCAATAATAATTTATTAATACAATTATAAACACGCTGCTATCGTTAATGTTTTTGTAGTTTCGCTTCGAACGTAGTATTATGCAACCTCATAATTATCTGCCAGAATTTTTGCTTCGCCTGGTGGTATTTTTAAAGCATTTTCATTCATTCGTAGGCAGATTTCCATTAGTTTCCGCTTATCTTGTTATCAATTGCGATATTTAATTACAATGGGTTAAGTCCAGGTGATAAGATTGTTATCGGTGTCGCCTCATTTAATTGAGACTTGTTTACAAATAAAAATAACTAATATTTTTGCTCCACTTTTTCCTCAATGCTAAGATTCCCTGTTGTGTTCTTCACTCTAACATGACCCACGTAACACGTTGGTGGTGAAATCCAAGGATTAAGCATTTTATGAAATTTGGCATCGATCCAGTTTTTTAATATTAAATGCAATCTCCAGTCATTCATGATCCGAAACGTGGACCACTGATAATTCTATTTTGTGCCGATAAATCTACAGGGTTCGTCCGGAAAATAAATGTTTTTTTCTCATTGTCTTTTGTGACAAAAGGGTAGTCGTCCACTACGAATTTTTACCTGAACGGCAAACTGTAAATGCTGCATTTTACGTCCAAGTGCTCGACAGGCTTCGAAAACGAGTCGCCCGCGTCCGGCCAGCGATCAAAAACATCTGGCGGCTGCATCACGACACTGCGCCGTCTCACACCGCGCTTGTCGTGTCGGACTTCTTGGCCGAGCACGGCGTGGCAACGCTGCCGCACCCGCCCTACAGCCCGGACTTGGCACCACCGGACTTCTTTCTGTTCCCGAAGATAAAGAGGAGTTTGAAAGGAACGCGATACGGGACTTTGGACGCCGTCAAAGAGGCCGTGACGACGTGTCTTCGAGAGGTTCCCGATGATGCCTTCGCGGGAGCGTTCCAGGAATGGGAACGCCGCTGTAACAAGTGTATCGACTCACAAGGGTCCTATTTTGAGGAATATTAGCTTAAGATATGTAAAAGTGTAATACATTTTTTTTCCTGAGCTCAGTACACTTATTTTCCGGATGAACCCTGTATGTTTTGTAAAATCGAAAATTTGGGCTCGTTACTCATACTGAGGAGGAGGAGGAAATTCTTCTCTCAGGTGTTTCCGCCTCGTTGCGCCTGACTATTGAACATACCTAATCATAAATCAACTTCATGTAATTGATTCCATCATCATTAGTCATCAACCCGAAGATTGTTGTGACGCAGCTCTGTACTAATTTCTTCTACTAATATCTACATACTGCATCCATAATGGTTAAATGTACGTAGCGGTGTATTCTCATTGGCGTCCGTCATTAAATATTCCTGTATCTCATCCGAGGTCCTCCGTCGTAGTTCTTCCCGTCCCCCCTTTTTCACAATATAACCGTCATTGTCTGGCGATGGCACCTCCATATGTGTCCAATAATTAGATTACGACGTATATCAATCTGTGGATGTCCACGCGACAGATTTTCTTTTCATAACCCTATGCTCTCATTTCGTCTTGAATTAATGCGCACCAATCTGATGAGTTCATGTTTCACTCGTGAAACTCACTCGATATTTTGACCTTCGTTGGATAGAAATTAAGTGTACATGTCACCCTAGAAACTACCGATTAATTTTATTTTGTCATCATAAAGTTCGAGATCTTTTCGCTTCGCCTTGTTAAATTTTGAATAGTCCAGGTGAAAAGTGAAATAGATTTTTTTGATGATTTGATCATACAGAATGATTCATCATGCTACTTGGTTTCTCCAGCGGAGTTTCCTCGTGTGCTCGTGAGGGTAATAAGTCTCGGAAATGTATTTTTCTTTCGTCTTTCCCGTCCACGGTATGTTCTCCCACCTCCAGCCTCGTCGCTAACCCGCCTGCTCTGCGTGCCCTCCCGCGGATCTCTCGGTCCCCAGTCCCGCATTTTTCCTCCTCATTTTTCCCTCCCGCCTTTCATCCTTCACACTCCTCTGTGTGTGCGCACCCCACCACCTCGTTCCTCTCCCTACCCATGAGGTCCCCCGCTAATCCCTCCCCTCTCAATGCTCTTCGTCTCTTTTTTCCCCTGCCTCTTCCTTAGCTCCATCCCCCAACCCCCCTGCTTCACATCACAGCTTCAGTTACTTGTGCCACCATGCCCCCCACTCCCGTATTCTCTCCTTTCTCTCTCTCTTTTCCTCTCTTTCCCTCTCACTTCTTCTCCGACTCGACTGTGGAGGAGTATTGACGTGCTGGAATCACCTTTAACCTTTCGGATCCATTTGACTGATGCGACGAGGGGGGGGGGAGAGTGTGTGTATGCTTTCCAAGGAATCACACTTGTTATGTTCCCTAATGCGTGGGATCTTTAGTATTTTTGAAGTAGTCCTCGGTTTTTTTAAAAGTCTTGGGGCGTCTTTATTTTCATTTCGAGGAAGTAAAATGGGGTAGGCGCCTCAGGGGGATTTTCTTAAGAACGCGGGTGATCCATTTTAGTGGATCACGTCATTCTGTTCATTTGTGTCCGCGTGCGATACGTGCATCTGAAATGTTTTGTGCTCCTGGAGGTTTCTGGCGAAGTTGAATTTAAGCTCTCAGCTCAATTTTTAAATGTGTGGCGTGGTGATACGTAGATTTGAGTGAGAAATGGCTTTGGCCGTTTGGAGACTTCATTTTAAAAAGGCCTAATATGAGGATGATTTGTGGTCAAAAATTAAAGAGTCCGATGCGTATTTTTTGAGAGTTAATAAAATTTTCAAACTACATATAGGAATGGGTCCCATGGTATCCTCGCGAGAGTGGGAATTACTATCCCTTTTCGGTTTTAATGAACACCTTTACCTCGGGAAGAAACACAGACACGTGTCTATAATGCGCTAGGTTTGGTGATTAGTGTCTATGACGGAAGTTCTATTCTTTGGGGGCATTGTCTGTGTGGAGGCAACGGAGAAGCATCAATCAAATTTATGTATCGGTTAATAGTTCGTGCCGGGCAATGTGTTTTTGACTTGAAAAGTTAATGTTTCATGCTAATGACTGACTTCTTCCCGAGGTGTAGTAGTCAGCTGTTTAACTCGGTTATCACTTAAGGTGGAAAAAAATGCCAACCTTTCTGACGGAAAGGATTCTCTTGGATTTCATCCTTAGTTTAAAACTTCATGTTATCAGAAGAAATCTAAAACGATGAAAGAATCTTCCACCATACCAAAAAGCAACCAAGTAGTCAATTGGGTTCCATATGCGCTATAGCTCACTTTGCTATCAAGTATCAGAAAACTTTCCGTATTTTATCTGTGTGGGAGGATAGGTCTCGACTAAAAATATCATCCTTCACAAAATGTCAAAAAGAAACTGTTGCCATAAACTACATTTTCATTTTCAAGTTGGTACAAAACGTTTAAGACGTGACGAAATCCTGCGCGTCTGTCATAGAATCGGTGTCTGATAAATTTACTCGGGTTTCATGGAATTCGGTTCATGCTGTCAATCGTCGTAACCTTAAAAAGACCTCTCCAAATTGTGCTAACGATACAACTAAATATAGGTGGACTCAGGCGTTTGCGGTCATTTAGTTATATTCACAATTAGACGGAGACGAAATAAATCACGTCGTTATTCCATGTCGGGAATAGAAATGACCCTTACTAAGGCTTTTAAGTACTCATCAAGGGAAATGTATCCCTATTTTTCCTCGGTATCCAAAACAATATCTGCCGTTTTTTTTAGGTATAATGGATAGTGACAACTTTGTCCTTTCGATCTCAAGGAGAAACGAATCCATTTTTTTGTGTTACTCTGCTTCTCTGAGTTCGTTAGTTGATGTCCTAATCGAAATTCAGGTCCAGGCTATATTAAATTAGTCCAGTATTTTCACTACTGAGACATTATATGCGTGTATTTCTCGACGTAGCTGAGTGAATATTAAGGAAGAATAATGTTTTTTTTAATAAATATAACTCTTGGATTTCAGTTAAAATTTGACTTGAGAACTATCGTCATCCTTTCATGATAAATCGTTAAATGAGGTATGGTTGTGGGTTTTCAACTATGATAGATTTGAGTCGAATCAAATCTTATTGACCTGGAATAATATAACATTAATTATGTATACTTTAACGGTGAAATATTAAGCTACAGAGTTTCTCTCTTGATTTGCTAATGTAACGTGAAGCTCGTATTTGTAATGTGGCTTGCTGAAACCATCGCCAACAGGGTAAAAATGTGAAAGAACATTACTGTTCATCAGGTAACCCGATTCTCGCGCATGTTTAACCAGATTAGCTCGTATGAGGGTTATTTACGGGATATGCATACTTTTGTGTCATAATCCTTGCTTCTTCATGGAAATCTGATACTGACTGCATATAAAATGGACTAATGATATATTTTATGGAATTGGTATAATTAGATCGTTGCAGTCCAAAGCCACCACTAATGGTTGCTGATGGGACTTGGAGCTTTAAATTAAAAACCAGTTAATTAGGTACACGAATTCGCTAAATTAGGTGTCCTTTTTTTTTGGCTGTTACATTAGCTGTTAAATTAAAGTAGTTGTATGCCGCATACTTGGATTACATCCATTTTGTTTATTTGCTATATTTCGAGAAAACCTCCAACCGTTGGTAAGATATTGGCCTTGCAAGGCTCACTAATGCAATCTCATTTCAATTATTCATCATCCCTTAACCGATCTTTATTTAGCTTACAAATATAGGGCACGGGTTACGCCGAGTGTCTTGATCAAGTCTGATTTTAATGTACTTTTCCCCACACCTGTTATAAATTCCCCAATTTCAAAATCGCAGCCGTTCCATCGTAAAGTTCCTAAAGCGAGGCGCTTCACTTGCATGCTTCGTAGTTTCGTCTGTGCCCGTACGGAGAACTAAGCGTGCGTTGCATGGCACGGAAATAATCCCCATCGATCCGTTTATGGTCCATTTTCTGAAGCCCCCTTCAGTTTAATAGCGTTATTTCACGTGCACCGCGAGGCGGGACGTGAAATTGATTCGGTGTGTTGTAACACCCCGCTTTAAGCTCGCTTTTTTCTCGAGCGATATTTTGGCGATAGAAACAAGTCTATCGCCCTTTAACGAGGCGACGTTCGCCGTGCTCTCCTCGTCGCCTCTTGACACGGTTTGATTTCCTCCACCTCGAGGAAATCAAACCGTGGCGACAATATCAAACAAGTTAGTGCAGGAAGCAATTTGCGTGGAAGAGTGACAATTTTCTGATCCGTGACGAGGGGATTTTCCATCTCACTTTTGCGGTCCACGCATGAGTCCCTGTGGGTGTAGAATAACTTTTTTCATCAGCTAATTCTTCGCAATCTCATGCTGTTCTGACCCTCACAAGGAATCTGGACGACGTCTTTGCGTCTTTGCCTTACTGAAGGATGAAAATCTTCACTTTGCTCCATGCTTGCCTCTTCATTTCTCCGCCTACGATTTGGATTTAGTCCTACCGAAAGGATATTCGCTCCAAGTGTTGTTTTCTCGCCATTCATTCCACTATAAAATGATTCATGGAATCAAAATTATTGCCTAGCGAAGTCTTGGCGGTTTTCCCGCCGGGTCAGGGATATCAATGCCCTGAAGACGATGGCGGAGTTAGACGCCAAAACTTCGGCAGTTGAATCCCTGACCTGGGTGGAAAACCTGCGAAGACTTCTTTAGAATTGTGCCCTGGGAAAGCATCAAATCTTACAAAATTATTGCTAATGTTTGCTTAGACCGAGGATTAATTAGTTCATTAATTTGCGTTTCTTTCAGTGTAACATACCATTGCCCTCCCACGTTAATTAATTTTTCGCAACGTTTTCCTAAGAAAGTTTCTATAGGGAAAACGTTTTAGGAGCTCCGCGGTGAAAGCTTTTTATCTTTTAGTGCCGCTTTCTCTTTACCCGTACTAAGTCTATTCCTTGCGTGAAAGAACAATTCATACGAGTTTTTACCATGTGGCGTGCAGCTCAGATTACTAATCACCGTATATGACGTGGAAAAAACCTGCTCCAGTCGGAGGAAATAGTAAATAAAAAAACTAGATAAGTAGTTTGGAAGGAAAGGGAGTTTTGAAATGTAGTAATGTTCTCCGATGTTGACGAGTTTGATAAGAATTTCCGTTATAGTTCCACGCGCGATAGTCCTGGACTCACCTGCATAGTTATCGAACTAGTAATTCACATCGTTCGTACTTCCTTAAGTGGCCTTAAGTCTACCTTTAAGATTGAATGTTCGATGTGCTTGTTAAAATGCTGTTTAAGCCATCCGAACAAAAGACAAATCGATCTCAACTTCCCGGATGGAATAGAACACACAATAGGATCATCCTCGTGGCTCTTTATTTTGAAATATTCTTTCAAGGGAATTTAAATGCGAGTTTTTTTTTAAAGTGCATAGATGAAGAAAGGAAGCATTATGTGAAAATTAAATCCAACCTGTTTCACATAAAACCTGGCCCACCCTCCGCGGAGACCGGTGGAAAATAATAATAAAATCCCCTCTCGTCGAGGGGAATCTCTTTCGAAGACCGCGGACTCTCGAGGATGGGTTTTTAGACAGGGGTGGGCGAAGGGGGGAAGGGAGGAAGGGGTGGTCGGCGAAACCACTTGGTTTACCTCCGTTGCCTACGCTAATGTTTTCGTGCGTCCCCGTCCCACGGCCGCCGCCACTTCCCCCGCGCACGTGTGTGGGGCACGGCTCGCAGAAAAATAAAACCGGGTTTCAGCCGGGTATCTTTGTTCGCCGTCAGCTTACGTCACCCTTATCGATCCCCAACTTCCCTCTCTCCCAACTTCCGCTAGCTTTCTGGGAAGGGGGAGGGGGTTGGTGGGGAGGGAGGGTAGGGAAAGAGAGGAGGGCTCGTTCCCACTCCCTTCCCCCTCCTCTCCCTCAACCCTCCTCTCGCTCTCGCGCGCCTCCCTCCGCCCCCAATTGTCTCCACATCCCTCCTCCTCACCCCCTCCTTCCCCACCCGACAGCGATTAGCTTCTCTCCCTCGCTAATGGAGTATTCTACTCGGTGGATTTTCAAATCCCGTGCCCGTCCGTAGGATACAAAAGGGGTCTCCTGGCCACCGTCGGGTCGTGCCGAATGCGGCCCTCCGGTAATCGCGATCCTCCCCGCAAAGTTTTTCCAGGGCGATCTGGTATTTACACCTAAATGTAATGCGAGTCGCTCTGGTATTGCACGGTTGAGCGGGAGATAACGTAGATTCTAATGAGAGCAGCGAGCGTGGATATCCGTGACCTAATCGTCAGTCCTCGCCGACCCATCGACTTCACCCGATATGATATCTCGATAGTGTGCATAAACCCGTCGCGGAGCACTTGGAAAATTTCAGAGCAACCAATTAATATTGTTCCTCTGCTAAGCCGCCACGTATTGTAAATAGATGCCAGGTATGGAAATAGATTTTATACTCAAACCAGGTCGTGTATGTGACTGCTGAATCCCTATCGTATTTCAGTTCTGTCATAAAATTATTTCAAGGGACCTCTGATTACTTTGAACGTCGTCATACTCAAGGGGTGATAAAGAGGAAAAATGAAATTTATCGCTATATTGCACTAGTGTTTTTATTCCACGCCGGATTTCTCATTCGGTTGTATACCCTACTAGGTGTAATGATTTTGACCTACATTTAGAGAATTCTACTCGTAGTTGAATTAACTTTGCTCTCCAATAATAGAAACGGGAGCGAGCACCTTACCATAATTGATGGGTACATAATATTTCCATCTCGTGATTCCTTGTCGTATTTTCGGCTTTGTTTCTGTGGCAACATAAAAGTAGGGAAGATATGTTGGAAATCATCATTTGATAGGAATTTCCCTGGATATTTTTTCTTGATTGCTACCTCTTGCCCGATTGCAATTTTAATATACGGTCCTTGTGTTTGTGCGGTTAATCTTGAGCAACAGTATCTATTCATTTTTGTTTTACCGCTGTTGATATATATATATATATATATATATATATATATTCTTGGGTTCGTAAAGCTATGCTAATATTGGTATAAGATGATATGTTAAATGCTGTGCCGGCGTTTATTGAATTAAGTAAATATTATTCTATGATTTTCAGTTACGTCTTTGTGGATCCAACGGGCGAAGGGTTTTTGGGGGAATTAGTTAATGTCAAAATACCCTTATTCACATCAGCCGGTCTTGAAAAGGTTTTCCTATCCTTTTGGATTAGTCCAGAAAATTTGAAGTCCACGAAGTCAACCTGCCGAAGTGAAGGACTGTAAAACAATACACCCATCTGTGCCTAAAATTAACCTGTAGGCGTTATCCCTCGGTTTTAACTCCGTGTCATCCTAATTTAATCCTCTTTTTATCTTAATTATCCGTTTGCTTCCAATGGAGGTGATCACCTTGTGATTTTTGCGTTATTACACACTTGTTCATGGAGACACTGATGATTCTGCTAACATGCGCATTTATCTACTGTTTTTTGGTCACAATATCCTTCTATAAAACCCTTGGCGAGTAATGTCACGAGTTAATATTGATTAGTACTGCTGCTGTCAATACTGATCGCGTTTTCTCTTAAGTTAACCGACCTGAGGTAAATGTCGACATCACTGTACTTTCTATTTAGTCTTATACATACAAGTTCCAGACGTTTTTAATGGAAATCCTTTACTTCTAGTTTTCCGGAGAGTTCGTACTGGGGAAGAAATGTAAGGGGGAGAGAGAGAATTCTTTATTCCCAGGCGCGAAGCTGTTCTTTCTCAAATAGTACGAACTCGAGAAAAGTTCTCGAGTCCATTGCACAAGACTCGCAGGTGCCCTCAATCTCCTTCAACATGTGTTCAGAGGATTGCTTTAGTGCCGTGGAAAAAGAACTGAGCTGAGGTTGTGTGGTCACTGAAAGGCATTAGTGTAAGTCCGTCTTTGAGAAAGAAAGAAAATAACCTGTCGAGTGATATTAAATTTCCGTATTAATTATCATCTGTCTAATTTTGGAGTCTCGGGCATGTTTAGGCGACGTGCCTCGATCTCTAATACATGCGAACGAACCCAGAAAATCTAGGGGATACTGGTTCATATCTCTTTAAATCCATTTCAGCGTTCTCAGCATCATAGATCTGACTCAAGCCTTCATACTGACGGCCGTGTGCACCATATGCAACTCCTGACCACAATTTACCATTAATTTCAACAGTATGACAACCCTTCGCTTTGTGCCACTAATGCACACTAGTTATCTACTTGTCTCGCACTCATTTTGCTCTTTAACTTTTGTACTTTTTCATGCAAATTTCTCACACGACAATTATCAATAGTGCAATTTATTTGGTCGAGCTTATTATGGGCTGGCCTAAAGACAATTTACACCATGATTTACGGGTGCGTCCGTAAAAGGATTGTTTATTACTATGGTTATTAATATTATTAGTATTCCTCGTGTCACTTGAAAAATTTCTTTTGCCGGTTACGTCACTTGACCGGTCAGTTAAGACACATTTCCACCAGCGTGACAAAAGTCAAAGAGCGGTCATACTCCAGTTCGGTTTTCAATGGCCAGCATCTGGATGATTATTGGCATACGGGGCAACGTCTTCGTCTGCCAACTCAAGGGTCGCGGGTTCGATTACCGCATGGGTGGGTTTTCCTCCACTTAGGGATTGGATGTTCGTGTCCATTGTTATTTATCTTAATAGTCCGATGTAAAAGGCCAAAAAGTGCTGTTTTCGGGCTAACAATAAATAAAGATTAGGATATATCGTCGATGCTATTTAATGAATGAACATCGATAAAGAATCAGACGCGGTCTAAAAGCGTTGCATTCACATTTGTCCCGAAAACAACCATCATCTATCAAAAGTTTCACTGTGCATTAGCCTCTTTGTTAAGATTTGACTGGTGGGTTGATTGCTACGGATGTGCTGTCTCGTAAATAATGGCCAACTCGCGTGATGCACGTACGACCCGTCTTTAAGTTTAACGGAGCATTTTCCTTTGCATTGATGCATTCAGTATAATGCCGCCCATAAATTGATCAAAAGACTTAAAAGAGGAGTGGAGTTCACTTACCCGGGATGACCCAGGGTTTTCTGTCCCTCCCATGTTCGCTTCTTAAATTCTTCCTTCACAACGCTCTTAAATCATCCTTCATTTTTTCGAATTTCGAATCGACTGGTACATGAACTATGCACAATGTTATTTAGTTATGGATATCAGGCCTAATTTTGCTGAAACGAATGCAAGAATTTTGTCTTGGATCCAATGATGAGCGTGACCCGAAATAAATCCTTATGACAACTACAATTCGTAGGTTAAATAAAAATCACCTTTATTTTTGTACAGGTTCACGGAGATCGTAGAGTAAAAAAGGGTGGTGCTCCAACCCCCCCTTCCACTGTACTCTTGTCTGATACTGATATTTTAGTGCCCTGCAAGCCACCGCTAGGGTGTGTGTCAAGGAATGAATATGAATATTATTTAAGTATTATTTTGCCCTAGCTTTATTTTTTTATGCCCTCTAAAGTTAACGTAGTTGAGTGGCTTTCTCGACAGTATGGATTTCGCTACTTTTTTTTTGCCAATATGTCCATAAAAGTCTGTGATTTTTACATAAGGAAATAGATATTACTTTCTGGGTGAATAAATTTAGAAAAACATGATATGGTTTTTCAATTAGCCATGCTGCCCATGAGACATATAATTCCAAAATTTGCTCCGCGATTTTCACTAAAATAGTCCCTTCGATACAATAGTGAGATCACAATTTCAGTTCAATCAGAATCCAGTAAAATATATTAATTTTGACATAGTCTCCTTTAACTCATTGGCTTGCCATTTTTTTGCGAACTACTCCCTCTTATTTTGAGAAAATATTCTATTGATAAATATGCTATACATTGTAAAATTTGTTATTTATTTGATTGAACATTTTTAAATGTCAAGGATAATATTTTATCAGTTATAACTTGTTGTTATTAGTCTTTTACTTAATGGAGAGTATTATTAACAATTTAAAAAGTTTACAAAATTAGAAACCATTTTTTTGTTTTCGTATTTTAAAAAATTATAGTAATTTTTTATTTTATTCTTATTGCAAACTATATCTTCTTTCACCCTTAAAAGTAGCATTGAAGGGTTGTGGATATATTGTAATGTATTATCCTATATTTGTCTAGGTTTGATGTATATAATGTACCAATATCAGAGGGTAAAAATCACTCGCGTTGATCGGGATTGGGACCCCGATCTCTCGATGTCCGGCCTAGTGCTTTAGCCAGTTAAGTTATCGAGGCGTCCTACTACACCGAAATTTTGGGGGGTTAAAGGAACAACATGTTGTGACGAAATACCGTACATACAAAATCACAGGCATTCTTAGTCGTGCGCGACGCGCCACAGTCCACGATGTTAAAAGCCAACTTTAAACGCAGGCTGTTTTTACCTTTGACAAATTCCAAGAAACTGCGGGAAATGCCGCAAGAGTAACTTTTAACGGAGTCATCCGCTAATATGCAACAATTTCAGAGTGTAAAAATCATTCGCCTCAACTGGGTTTCGAACCCGGTTCATTTTGTGCCGAGTTTTTTTTAGCCAGTTAAGCTATCAAGGCATTCTATTATACTATGAAATTTGGGGGACTTTAAAGGAACAAGATTTTGTGACAAAATACCGTTATAAAATACGAAATACTGATGCAGCATCTCCCACAGTTTCTTGGATTTTGATGTGGATAAGATCTGACTTTCAGTATTTCACAAATAAGTAAAATGTTAATTAATAAGGAGGCTAGTAAAAATTGGATGGTGTAATCTCTCCTTGCACAGATCATGGTAACCTCGTATTTGGGTTCAAGTCCCATTGGGAGTAAAGTTTCTGTGTACTCAGTGTTTTTATTCATTCCATGATAAGGTTATATCAGCGCTCGTACTACTTTTTAAGCCTGGTTTAAACCTTAATTATTTATATCTTCATAAGGGCTCTTTCAATGGACTTCGGGAGAAGTTGCAATCACCGAATCGGCACATAATAAACCTTTTGGTCGATTAATTAATGTTAATCTAAGGACTTGGGGTGCTGCATCTACTTTTCTTACGTGGGAACTTCCTCCTATGCTACTGGGGCGTTTTTCTTCTCGAAGTTTCCGCTGGCGTTGGGAAGGAAGAGCAAGATTCTAACTTCTGCCAGAAGCTATTTCCTGCAGTGGAAAATTGCGTACTAAATTGCGAGGGAAATTAAAAGTGGCATTTCGTTGGAAAAGTTCAGCGTTGCTTTCAAGTTGTCCCATAAACTGATAGTGCTCACTCTGAAACATTAAAGGTTATTCCTATGAACAAACGGGTGACTGCTTTAGTTTCCGAGGCTCATCAAGAAACTTCAACCCTGTGCCGTGGAACATTTCTCTCCCGCCAAAATGGGGACGGCCAAAGTTTTATTGGAGAGCAATTTTCAGTTTCGGCAATTGGCCAAGTTAAAACGAGAGTTTCGAACGTGAGAATCAATAGAATAGTGAGGAAATACTCCCTCAATCGGCAGACTACATTTACATCGACATTTTTTTAATTGTTCAACGATACGGAAGTATGAGTTATCGCTTCCATAACTTACGTATTAAGCTTTTATTCCTAAAGCTGACTTAGTGACTTAGAAGTAATTGTATTGAATAATGAGGAATTAAGATAATTTCTTCAACTCAGGAAAAACGTACACGACCCGTACATGTTTATTTTCGAGTCGGCACCCGCACGAAAACGATAGTTAAATACCTAAAACCACCAAGTAATGAACTTTTTTAGAATTCGTTCTGAATAGCGACGTAAAATTCTGTTGCGTCGCACCCCAGCCAATGTGAGCTGGTTTCAATGCCGTGGTTTCATCTGTCCTTCCCTAAAAATCGAAGATTATTAATTTCATAAAATATATATAAAATTTCTCATTAGTTAAGGAATGGTCCCGACGATGCAGTTTCTATATTTTATTTCTTTGGCGAAATTAATTGGCAGTTATCTTCATACAAATTTATTTTCATAGAGTACACAAATCCACGTAATCTTTTGTGAATTATTTCAAGCTTTTGGTTTATTGGTATATCTTTGAGTTAACTAAATAGTAGATCTTAAAATATTAGCTGAAGGAGGGGTTATCGTACGTTGGAATTAGGGCGTATTTAATTAAACTGGCTTAATCCCGTAGTATAAAGCGTTTTGTGGCGCTGCGATTGCATGGAATCAGAGAAACATCTATGATTATTTTATGCTTGCTCTTCTATCCAGTTCGTCGTGTATCACTATTCTCGCACAAATAGACAAATGAACTAATCTTCGAGTTAAAATCAAAATTTTATCCCTGAAAGCTTACTGGATGCCCTTGAAAAAATTAAAGTCTTTATCCCCACCCTTAAAGAGTATGTTTAGAGTTTTACGATCTCAGTAAAATATAATCGTGATACTATGCCATCTTTGTGTCATTTATCTGTTTCAGCAGTTTGGAAGTGTAGAATTGATAATGAATAATTTAGTATTGCCTCTTTTGGCTAACCTTAATAAAATCCAACCCTGGATATCTTGTTTTAAATCTTTCACTGCAAGTAATTTGTAAATAATTTATTCACTGTTTTATATAAATTTCCTGTGTTATTAGGGGTGTAAATGAAAACTACCAGCACCCATCGAAAATGTGCCTAGCCATGTTTGAAACACTTATCAAAAATTTGAACACCACTTCGTTTAGGAGAGGCTGTTCACCCAGATAATTTTAAATATTTAAAATAAGCCCGGATAAATTTTACGGCTTCACAAAATGGTTTTAAAATATCTACAGAACAAGTTTTGCTAGAGAATAAGTTTTGCCTTCCAGACTCTTTTTTGGCTAATATTTTTTTTTCCACGCTGTAGCGGGCGTAACTTTCTTTACTGTCCTCGAAGAACGATATTTAGGCCCATTTATCAGGGACTGATAAATTAGTATAAGCATAATATTATTACTATGTTACCATGTAACAAAAAATAATTTGCACAAATAAAGTATCTTTGGAAATCCTATTTGGCTTAAAAAAAACTTGGAAGCTTCTTGGCATATCACGCACAGTCCTTTCACTCACTGGTACCACATATCAATAAACGTTTACTCTTGTGTGAAACTTTGAAGAACCGCGGGAAAGTAAACGGATTGATTTGCAGTAGCTAAATATAGGAGATTACTTCAATAGGAACTTTCCATGCTAGGTAATTTAAATTCTCACTGTATAATTATTTTTTCGTTTTATTATGCCGATCGAGGCAGGTCTGTGGAAGTCATTACATTCTTTAAAGCTAAACAATAAATAAAGTTTGACCTAAGGATGGGTGAGCAAGTATACGCGAAGATTGGAGTAAACATTATTGCCAGGATTAAACTTCATATACGTCCAATTGGAGCTTCTATAAATTCTCTCTATCTCGTTAAAAACCTTCCCGTCCCATGACGTTTCACATCTTATGATGTAGTTTGTATGAAGGCTTCTTCCCAGTCGGGGAAAATTTTGGCGGTGCAAGTGAGTACTCAAGGAAATTGTGCCACAGGTTGGAGAGGAGTAGCAGCTATCATACAAAATTCCTGAACCACTCCCATGGATTGGGTTCGACCCGCAAACGTAGCGAATTTCTGCATTCTGCGCTTAACAGGACCTACTGGAGTTGCACGGGAAGAACGCAACAGCTGCATGACATCATCTTTCTCCCGATGCTTTAAGATGTTCTCTGCCTTTCCTAGACGCTTCTTGTTGAGAGTGAGTTCATGTTTATTGAATTCCTCTTTACCGGTCGTAATTAGTTTATAGTATTAATCATACGAACTCTCCTAAGTTGCAAAAAATACCTCAGAAAACTAGGGTTTCGAGGGATAGGTTCTGCGTGAATGCTACAACGGAACCCTATCAATTAAATTAAAATGTGGAAACCATTTTTCACCTTCCCATAAAAAAAGATAGGTTAAAACGTTTACGGGTATTATTTGTTTATTCATGAATGAAGCTTTCATTTATTCTTCAGTCGAATTTCATTTGTTGCTCCCAACTTGATTGATGATGTGGTAAAAGGGAAAATGGGTTATGTGTCGGGAAAATCATTCAGATTTTGTGGTGATTTTGTTGGGAGTTATTTAGATCCTTCGGGTTGATTACTGTGTTTATGGTTATTTAGATGTTATGTAATATTTTCAAACGGCATGGAAAAAAATTACATGATGAAAATAGCAGGAATAAGTACAAAGAAATAGTAATTGTCTATGCAGTCGTGACCGAATTAATGCCGAACCTGTCAGCTGGAATAGGCGAACCCAGAAAAGATGAGCCTTCATTTTCCTCGCTAAAGTATTCAGAAATGTTTGTCGCGCACTAACAAATTCCATAGATGATTGTGTTTGAGTTGTCATATACTATGGGGACTGAATTTTGCGCCTTATCTGTTTATTATGTTTCCGCAAAGGGGTACTGTTTCTGCGTCGGTATCAGTTACTAAATGGAAATCATTTATCTCTACTAGTTTCCGCTTCGCGAACTAGGGCATTTATGCCGCGAAGTTCGCCGAGTTAGAGCACGCTTTCCCACACACTCCTCTACCATATCCCTATTATTTGACCTCATCACTATTGTTATTACTATTATTTGAATCATTAGTACTCGTATTTTTTTAAAAATGTTTTTCAGCTTTAATTTCTTTAATAAGTATTCATCGCTGTGTATTTTTAAAAAATTTGATTATTTTTAAAGTTATTTTTAATGGTTATTATTTTTTTTGTATATACTAATGTCTAAATGTGTAAACCTCATGATTTCGTTTTTCTAAAACTAAATTGGATTTATGATTTTTTTCCCTGAGGAACGCACTCGAAATCTTCTTCCAAATTAAGTTCGTATCCACATCAGTGATGGTCATTGTGCTTTTTTTATTTTTCGTGATGAATAATTTTCAATTTTTAATTTGCTCGCCGGAAGTGTTGAGTTAGCCGAAAACTTGATGGGTTTTTTTCTTGTTTTGCGGCTTGAATTTTGATGAGTACATTTAATTTTTTGAATCGCAATAATAAAAATGTCCATCACCAAATTTCTAGGCTACTTAAGATTTTTTAAATGTTTAATGAGTTTTCATGAATTCAATTGATGAAAAGGTTAGTGTCATATCCCGATTTTTTGGGGTACTGGCATTTAAAATTTTTAGTTTGGGAAAAATTGTTTGAAATTTAATTTTCGTTTTTAAGCTCATTATTATTTAGTTTCTTTGTGTTTAAATTAATTATTATTTTTCTGAGTTTTTCGCTATTTTCTCATAATTTTGTTCCCCTATCCCTAACCTGTTTTATCCTGATCAGAGAAAACCTAAGTCAACCCGATACCTTCTACCACCGTTTCCTTTCCCTATCCTGCTCTCACTTGTTTCAGGGATGCAATCCGTCCGTTCCCTAGGTCGTCGTCTTCGCCTTGACTCAAGACGGAAGCTGAGGCGACATATGGCGAGCCTTACAGGTAATTAGTGAAATCCAAGTAATTTATGTTGTCCTTCGCCGCAAAGTGTTTCTCTTGATTCAAGGTCCGATTTTTCAACCTTTCAAGGGAACTCGTATGAACTCTTGTGACATCTCCTTATTTGCACTTGAGACCCGCATAAACTATTTGAATTCAATTATGCAACCGCTTAGCTCTTCTTGATTCACGGGACAGTTTATAGGATACGCAAACGGTTTCAACTGTTAACACTTTGACGAGGCTAATGGAGATCGTTTTTTTTAGTCAGTTTGAAGCATATTGGAGGAAATTTCATGATCCAAATGCTTTTTATGTACTACCTTGAACAAAAAGTTCCCGGAATAATCACCGTGTGGCGCTCCCATCGTTCCGATTTGAGTTCTGTTTTTTTTTGTTAAATTGGTACATCTGTTGTTGATATTCCCTTTAAATCTTAGTGTCATAACTTGACATTTGCAAAAGTTACGTAGCCAAGAGTACATCTATCTCTGTGTGTGTTGGCGATTTTTTACAATTGCAGAAATGGATTTAAATTTGCAACAACGAACTTGTATTAAATTTTGCGTAAAAAACGGATTTAGTGGCGCACGGACGTTGGAAATGTTGGAAAAGTATTTCGGCAACGATTCTCTAAAAAAAACGGTCGTTTACCAGTGGAACGAGCGGTTCAGAAGTGGTCGTGAGTCAATCGAAGATGATGAACGCAGTGGCAGACCATCGACATCGAAAGTCGGTGAAAAAATTGATAAAGTAAAAGAAATGTTGGTCAATAACCGCAAATTAACCATCAGAGAAATAGCGGAGGACTTGAACATTGCCTATGGATCCGCCCAAGACATTGTGGTTAATGATTTGGGTTTCCGTCGTGTAGCAGCAAAGTTGGTGCCAAAAGACCTCAATTTCATGCAAAAAAGAGACCGTGTTGACGTCGCAAAAGACATGATTTGCGAGACTGAATCCGATCCCACATTCATCAAAAGGATCATTACTGGAGACGAGACGTGGGTTTATGAGTACGACACGCAATCCAGACATCAGGCAAGTGAATGGCGTTCACCAAATGAGCCGAGACCAAAAGAACCACGTCGTTTTCAGTCAAAAAAGAAGGCAATGCTGACGGTTTTCATGGATTACAACGGTGTAGTGCATCATGAATTTTTGCCAGAAGGCCAGACAGTAAACAAAGAGTATTATTTGGGCGTTATGAGACGTTTGCGTGAAGCAATTCGCCGAAAGAGACCAGAAATCGTCGCACAGTGCGTCGAGACCGTCGCACAGTGCTATCATTATTCGTAATTTTTTGACGAAAAATGCAACAAATACCATCCAACAGCCACCGAATTCACCTGATTTGGCTCCCTGTGACTTCTTTCTGTTCAATCGAGTTAAAAAACCATTACGGGGAACGCGTTTTAGCAGCCGAGAGGAAGAAATGGAAAAATCGCAGGAAGCACTGATGGACATACCGAAAACCGAATATAAAATATGTTTCGAGGATTGGATCAAGCGCTGGCATAAGTGTGTTGCAGTCGATGGGGATTACTTTGAAGGGGACAATATAGATTTAGATGAATAAACTTGTATTTTTAATTTTCTGAATAAATTCCGGGAACTTTTTGATCAAGGTAGTATGTCACCGTATTCTTGTACTTTTGATAAGCTAACCACTCCCTGCAAACCTTTTTGATTTTGGTACCCTACTCCCGATATTACTGGAAGTTACACCCGTGGCGCCAATTGAGGTCATGATGCCTTCCGAAAGAGAAGTTTCAATATCGTTAATCACCAGGAATGATTGAATGTCATAAATTACTTTGTAGTTGAAACGATATAAATATATGTAAAAAAATGAGAGGATGGGTAAAACTTGGGATATTCAAAATTGTTAAATGAACAAAATGTATGGTTTTAGGCTTCACTTAGTGGGAGTTGTATTCATCCATATCATCGGAAGTAATTGTAGGTTTTTTACAGAACTCTGTGCAATTGTACATTCATTCTGATGTTTTGGATGCTTAATGTATGTTTGTAAAATTGCAATATATCACATATGGAAATAATAGACCGAAAAACAATCTTTTAATGTTGCGGGAGAACTTTTGTCTGAATGGATTGGTATCTCGATGGAATAAAATGAAACTGCTCTCGTGCGTGAATCTGGATATCATTAACAGCGTAATTTTGGGTATTTTGTTGACCATGGGTGGTTCTGGAAAGTTTGCAAAGAAGGGGTGAAAATGGTTTATTTTCCTGTTGGATTTAATAAGCAGAAATAGATGAATTTTGAAATTTAAGGCTCCTTGCACAAGATATATTTTAAATTGACTCAAGTGTCTATTTCTTTCAATGATCCGACGAAATATAATCTGGTGTTTTTTTATGTCTGTGCATTCTATCGGTTAATACTCATATATGACTCTTGAAGAATTTGGGGTAATTGCCTAGAAATTAATTATTAATGATTTCCCAATTGTTAGCTTTTATAGGAAATCACTTTCTTTTTTTTACGAGTGGAAAATATCACAGTTCAATATTTTTATTTCTGATCAAATTAGCGTGGTTGGGAAGTTCTATTGCCATTCTTGGTGTTTCACAGTGCACGGTGTTTTGCGTTTGAAATTTAATTTGCGAAGTGCCTTTGTCCGTGTATCCATTATCTATACTATATATAATCTCACGAATGAAACTATATGTTAAGCATGGCAATTAATAATTATTAACTCCTTGGTGCGTACATCTATTTCACGATCGCGTGACCCCAGTTGCTGTCGATGGAATATGAAATAATTAGTTAATTACAAGGCTAAACTATTCATACTCTACGGGTACACGCCTGAAAAACATAATATCCACTGAAACGTGTTTCGAACCCGCGATCCGACATTAGAAGGAGAATTAGGGCGTAGTGCGTAATTGCTAGTAATATAGCCGCACCAAACTATGGTTTCTCTCTTCGTGGTTTTGGTTAATTATTCAGATTTTTGAAAATTTCAACTGAATTTGATGTCAAATGAGCGAATAAACTCGAGCGAACTTTGTCATTTTCTATTGGTCAGTGCTGAAACCGCTATAGTTTGCTTGGCCATGTCGTCAATGAGCTGTTAAGGGCGACATTACCGCTATGTACCCATAACAGAATCAACGCCTCGTATAGTGCTAGATATTTTTGTATTAGTGTGATAGTATTGTTATAAACATTTAATGGGAAATAGTGTAAAGATTTTATTAGCAAGTCAAGTAAATATTAGATCCAATCAGCGAATTCAAAAACCGATTTTTTTTCCGGTGAAGTTAATTCTTTCACAATAAAATTGACAGCTTTCATATCGTTATATCACGTCTGTTCTTATTTATTTTCCGTTGGGCAACTGTGGAGTAACGTTTTGTGCTTGAGATTTGGGAATATTAATGAAAACTAGGAATTTGGTTTTAGTACTAACAAATTTAAACACAAGTTTTAATACTAATAGATAATAATGTGTATAATATAGGGTGACTCATTATATTTGGGCCATAAATTGTGGTGCACATTTTCCATTAATTGAAAAGAGAGATCACAAATGCCTGGGGGAATACAATCAGTTCTTTAAAATGTTCCTATTTTTCGACAGAACATACATAAAGTCAGACATGGACTGCAGTTTCCGTATCTGTATCAGGACTGAGGCAAAAATGTAATTAAAATTAACGACAATTCCATGTATTTATCTATAATATTTTAACTTTCACATGCACCATGTGTTGAGAATGATATATGTATATACAGAGAGTAGTAATTCACTAGTACGTAATGTTTTGTAGCTTAACTAAATGAATAAAAAGAGACGTTTCAGGCGTGATATGGTGAGAATATTATGATTAATTAAAATTGGCAATTTTCCACAAAATGAATTTGTTTTATTAATACGACCGGTTTCGTTGTAACTACATCATCTTCTGGTCTCACCAGACGTTCTGGTGAGACCAGAAGATGATGTAGTTACAACGAAACCGGTCGTATTGATAAAAAATTTTATTTTGTGGAAAATTGCCAATTTTAATTAATTAACTAAATGAGTCCAACTGTGAGAAATGCTCACCAATCCTTCAGTCAATTCTAAAGGTACATTCCAAGGAATGAATGTGATTGGATGATCGTAGTATTGCTTCAACCCAGTGAAATACGCTAGGTGAAAAGTCCCGGTATGATCACCTTCCCTTCCCTCTTAAATCAATTTCTTGAATTATTTGTGGGAGTCGACCCTCTCTGAAGAGTGGAAATTTTACCGAGATTGCAATGACTTTATTTCGATACATCGGATTATATGCGAAATCCTGGAAAAGCGGGATATTCACGGCGTTTCGTGGTAAATAGAACTGGACCATTGGAATTGTGGGTTTGCTTTCCTTTTTTAAAAATAAAACCCTTTATGTAACCCGGACGTTGACCGAATCAAAAAAATGCATACTTCGGTTTCCTCAGCGTTACGAGTATTTCTGGGTCAGGTTGAGTTTCGTGTGAGATGTGTCAGTTTTCTGAGTTGAAGGTTCGATCACTGGTCGTTTGCCTCCGATTCAAATCCGGGTAATACCTTCGAGCACCCCCTATCAAATCCATAGTGGTGTGATTTCTCTGCGTTCCAGAACTTTACGGGAAACAGTAATTGACAGGAGGAAAGGAACTGGCCATCCTATCCTCGGGTGTGTGCATAACTCACGCCGCGGCGTGTGGCGTAAGTGGTACGAGATGAACTATACCCTCATCTTCTTGAAACCAATTTTGTGTTGTATACTTAGGTGTTTTATTGGAGTACAGTGCACCAACAGTGCGAGAGATAGGATGTTAAACCAAGGCATCCTTTTATTGGAGGTTTCAATGCCTACACCAAATTTTCTCCACCCTGTCTCCCTCATCCTACTAATTGAAAAATGACCTCTTGAACTCATTTTTATTCGTCTGAAAATGACTACCGATAATGCGTACTTCATTTACGGAATCAGCTTATTTAATCGTGCATCGGAGAAATCAGATAAGAAGAATGTGTTGAAAATTGAAAGTACATTAAGCTCAATACGCGGAGAGCCCAAAACTATTCTCTTTATTCCTCAGTTATTGGATAGGGTTGACGTACCTCTTCCCTCAACTCTTCAGTCGTAATCTTATCTATTTCTTCCACCATCTCGCATGATTAGTGGAGCATGCCCGCACCTACTGACTTAATGAATTGTTTTCTGATTTAGAGGCTTTTATTTTATATCTAATTCATATGTGCGTCCGTGTAATTTTCTGTGATTCTGCTATGTTGCTGACTTTGTTCTTTATTTCTCCGTCGACGTAATATTGAGGTTATTGTAGCTTCTGTTAGGTTATGATAGCCCTGTTTCATTAACGAATAAATACCTGCATAATGACCATGCATAGCAATTGAGCTGATCGGAATTCGAACGCCGAATCTACCTGTATCCGTTGGATGTGTTAAGTAGCTGTTTTACCGACGTCATATTCATTAAAGAAATGCTTCAGAGGAGTTTTATGCTAATTAGATAACCCCACTCAGAAAGAAAAGATTAGTAGATTTTATTGTAAAAGGTTTTATTTATTTCATCGCAAAACCTTTTGTAATTTACGATGAGTCCAAGAATATGTTGCGTCAAATTTCCGTCTTTCAAATGCCTGTTAAATGGTCCTACCGCCCTGTGGAGATTTTTTTGGCACATTTAAAACTTTCTCACCGATTGCATTTTCCTGCTTGCACATCTTTTTTCTGTTCAATTCTAATGCTTTCGTGCCTTATTTTGTGCTCTGGAGGCTAAGTTCTTCCGCTATGATTAAGCCTCAGTGGCCAAGTATTACTTTTCGTGCTAGTTGGATGCGTTCCATCGATCCGAGTCTGATTTTATCCCCTTAATTCCTTAAGAACAAGCGCACTCCTTTTTCTTGCGAGCCGACCACTAAATATATTCTGTGTTTGCCCCGAGCAAAGGGCTTACTGTTGAGTGTGGTGCACTGGCAGTGGATTAGTTCCTCTTTCGTTAAATTCGAGAGACTCGCATCTCGGAAAAAAATTGAAGTGTTGCTCGTGGATTGTTTATTTTCGTCGCGCCGTGGATTTAAGATTCCCGGTTTTATTTTTGGAGATTTGGCAGCGGTGACGTCCGTCTACGTTTTGCAGCGAGCCTTTCGACACGCCTGCGTGTGGGGTTATGAGTGATTCATTCTTTCCGTCTCTTCCCGTCTCTCTCTCTCCCCTGTTTACCATAGTTCTGTCTCAGCTCTTATCTCAGTTTCTAGAGTTGTACCACTCTTTTGGTTTCATCTCTTTGCCCTAGGATTTTGTCTCTCTGAAAACCTTATCTCTATATTTGTTTGTAGAAGTACAGGGAGTGGAATTATCCAGAAGAGACATTGGGAAGCAATTTATTAAAACTTTGTGTATGGAATCTGCTATTCTGCGGCTGCGAGGGTTGGATGGTAGTAGCAACAGTGAAAAGAAGACTGCAGGCGATGCAAATGTGGTCCTATAGAAGAATGCTTAAAATAAAAGGGATAGACCTAGTAAGGGTTAAAGCGGTACATCAAAGATTGGCTGAAGAGAGAAGCCTGTGGAGGGCGCAAGAAATTATTATTGGTAGTCTATCGTAAATTTTTGGTGGACACGGACTGATTATTTCTCAGCATCTTTTAACAAGACACAACCTGACACCCCACAACTACATCAAAATATTGCAATGAAATACTTTACTTTGTACTTTCACACAATTTCAATTACAATGTAAAGTATTTTATTTCAATATGTCATGCAAGAAAGGAAAACAAATGAGGAAGTACTGGTGATGGTGGGTGAGGAGAGGGGTTTGTTGAGAGAAATCCTATGGAGGCAGGAAAAATGGATGAAAGGCGTATTGAGCGGTAGTGGAATGTTGAAGAAGGTAATGGACGGGAGAATGTTAGACAAACGAGGAAAGGGCAGGAACAGGATAGGGATGTTGGACGGGATGAAGGGAGGAGAGAAGTACACAGAGATGATGAGGGACCTGATGTAGAGTAGGTTGCTGAATTGGGGTTTGTTTGGAGTTACAAAAAAATATTTATTTGATAGTTGTTTCCATCCAAAAACCTACCTTAACCGGTACATTAACTAATATATATGTCATGCAAATTCCATAAAGTTACGCCTGAGACAACAAATTACGTTAAACTATATTTGCATATAGAAGAGGGAATTCAATTGGACATAACCTGATGCGCAATTGCTTACTGAAGACCATAAATTAGGGAAACATGGAGGGGAGGAATTGTAGATGAAGGACAATTATGAACTATGAGAATGTTGGAGCAAGAAGCAACGAGAGAAAGAGGCAGAGAAAAGGATAATTTGAAGGATCGTTACAAACCAATTCCACAGAATCATAACCCGTGATGAACAGGGTTACCTAGCTTCAGATCTGATTACGTAATCCACACTTCCTGGCCAACATTGCGGTCCAGGTCCGAATCCCTTTTTAGGCGTAGATGCTACGTCGAGAGTTAATTATTTGTGCTGTTTGGATTGACGGTGCGATGAGGTCTCGTCAGTTGCAAGACTTTGAAGACCAATCATTGCTGCTGTCCAAGGGGACGAGGGTTTGCAGACGACGCTAAATACGTCCACGAGTTGTATGGCGCTGTTTCATCTGATAATCCCCTTGGATTGACCAAACTTTGGTTGGAATTCTGGCTTTAGTGATCAGGTTGCAACCTACGCGTAGGAATCCATTAGTATGCAGCCAGCACACGCCCTGAAAACTTCACACGCGGTGATTAAATTTGCCTAATTTATTAGAGTAATTTGTCTGACATGAGTGCATGGAATTCGTCTTACGTCGCAGCGTTTCGTAGGAATAATTTTCTCTTATTCCAAAATCGTTGTTTGGGTCCCGTCCCTCGAGGTATCTCTTGAAACAGTTTATGTCTTGACACTTATTAAACTGAGAGTCGGAATTGGCGTTTTTTATGGCGTAAATCTAATTCTGATGGCAATTTTGTGTAAAAGTTTTAACGCATTGCATTTGTTGCTGGAAGGCACTTACCATGGCAATAGTGACACATTCTGCATTCTCTGTAATTTTAAGTAATATGATAAATATAAAAGATAAATGATGAATATATTCTGGAAGCCAAAGGCTGACAAAATTATGGTCCCTATTATTCGTGGACAACTAGATAATTTTGGAATTATCATGAACTTTATTTAATTAATTATTTGCATGCAAAAACAATAGAATCATCAATGAATTCAAGCAGTCAACTTGTTACTCCGTCAAATGATGGAGCCTTGTGGCCGAATTTGAAATTTATTTTAAATTGTGTTAGATTCATTATTTTTGGTTTTAAAGTACCATATTATGTAATCACTCAAGCAATAGTCTCGGAACTATGCGTCGGAAATCCATGAAGTTGAAATACATTAGGGAAAACATTTTAAAGAAATCGAAACATTTTGATTAAAAGAAAAATTCTATAGTGTAGTGGTAGAAATGCGCCATGGGTAACTCGATGGTGATCCCTAAAATGAAACAGCAGAAAATCTATTGCATTATTTGTATTTTAACTAGTTTAATTTCGGTCAAATCCTGGCTTCAATATCTCACTTCATTAAATTTTGAACACAATGTATACATCCGCTGTTCTTTATGATTGTTCTCTATAAACATGTACATTTAAAATTTGTTTATATAAGAACAGTGGATGTATACATTGTGTTCTTAATTTAATGAACATGAACTTCCACAAAGTTGAGCCTGAAACAATAGAAAGTAAATCTCACTTTATCATTGGGCAACATTAGCAACGAACGTTATATTGTTTGTGATCACCCATCGCAGGGGATTGGGAAGGAGAAAAATATGGCAGGAAGGGGCAGTGGAGGACTGGAGAGCAACTTGGAAGAAGTATTCTTTAAAAAGGGAGGACCCAATTGCGGTCCATTTCTTACAAAATTCATGCCGTTTGAGTGCATTCGTCTGTTATCTGAAAGGCGGAGGAAAGTCATCTTAGTCTTTTTTCAATATTATTTATCAATCAGGCTCTTAGCGAAGTCACTTGGTCGATCTTTTTTTTTCGAATGCACTTGGGTGTTCTTTTTTCCATATCATGAAATTTTTACGTGTGTTCCCCATATACAATCCGTCACAGTTACCACATTTAAGTAGGTAATCGCTAATCTTCGGGTTTGTATCGTGGCGCTCTTTGCTCTTCATTGAAAGGTTTTTTTTTGTGGATTATGCTGTTTTGAATGCTATTTTCAACCTGTCTATGGGGAGGAACTTCGCGTTAAATTGTAATTCCAAGGTACGGAATGCTTTGACGAAATGATTAACCGCGGACAACAGAGAATGGTGTCCCAAATTGAAACTCGGGTCTCTGAAACTTGGTCATAGGGTCCGTCGAGAGTGTACCTAAGTTGCTCTCTCTAGTAATTAAATGCATTTCATGAATAGATAACTGCATTATCAAAAATAACCAGGCATTGGCCGGGCGGAGACAACGCTGAGGTAGGCAACTAACTTAAGTAATTAACTACTTACGAGTATAACGTCCTTCGAAAAGATGGAGCCTTCAATCACCAGATTTATTTTTGGTTCTTTTTATTTTCACTCATTCTGGCTAATCCTTTGTTAAATTAAATAAAAATGAATAAAAAACACTCGAAATGTGAACCTGCAAATGAAAATAGTACGAAGGTTTTTTTGCTAAAATTTTATTCAGTGCAATGCACCAATATCGAAATATTGTCACCGACATCCGTTCTGGTCAGTGCAACGCGACCACATTTATCTACCCGAAGGTCGGTTTGTTAGGTCAGGGTAGAGTTCACATAATACTAAGGCCAACTTCATGTGAAATTTACCCATCAGGGTATGGGGGACTGTTCCTTTTCCTGTGCCACCTATGGTTTTCCAGGAAGATTTGCTACCCTAAAAATAACACAGCTTTGGTGAAGCTGATGGTCGCTGAGAATCGAACCCGGGACCAAACCCTCTGGTAAGAAATCCAACGCTCAATCCACTGAGCTACCCCGTCCAATGTGGACAATGTGTATGCCAAAGCACATGTGTACTTAAAAGTGTGTTTTACTTTGCGAGGTGAATTTATTTAAATAGATTAAAAGTAGGATATCAGCGAGACGATATTTTTTTATCTTGGCCACCATTTCCTCTCATCTTTGAGATCATCAATTCGCCTTCGTTGTTTCTTCTTTTCCATATTTATCGTTTATTTCCTTTTGAATCAATTAAATTGTGGAAGAAGTGTAAATAATTATTTTTACTTAATATTAAGACAAGTATCTCTGACTATTCTTCTTGAATATCACCGTAATAGTGGCATCATTATCTCAGTTTATGCAGTTAGGTACACACGGTTTTTTTGACCTTGTAACCAGTTGTTCTTGCATGTCTTTGAGAAGTGATGATCAATAATTGATGGCCGTGAATTTTGTTATTTATAATTTTCACAATTTCCAACGCTCGTTTGATGTTCACATTGTTTTTCTTGTTGCACGCGTCGTTGAATGGCCTCGTTAATGATCGGCTAATTGACTCCGTTTTCGATTCTCTGAATCCCTCTCTCCCTCACGCCGTAAAACTGTTGTCATTTTTCACACTCCCCTCCCCGAGCCTCTCTCTCTCTCACCCACTCACATTTACCTCGGCCACTTTTTTTTCCACTTCAGAATCCCTCCCAGCAGTCTGACCTCACCATTTTGCCAAATTGGCCGCTGCCACTGCAGCGGTGAGTGGTTTGGCGTGTCCCGTTCGTCCTTCCTCTCCATTCGCAGTTGCTTCCCTTTTTATCTTTCCCTTCCCTTCTCCCATTCCTCAAAAATCACACCCACTTCACCTTGTTTCCCATTTCTTTACGAATGCTCGTGTGAGTCGGACTCGTCGCAAATATCTTCCATGCCTTATACCTTAGTCACTATGCGCGTTTCTCGTGCAGGATAGTGTCTCGTTCTATGAAAATGTTTTTTCATAATTATGTTACTCGTAAAAGTCGATGGAGAAAGTGAATTTTATCAATTGAAAGCGGCTTGTCATTGCCAATGTCCTTAATCGTGTTGCACACGGTGTCATGAAATCACTGTGGGCATTTGAAATTCAGTGCGAAAATTAGGGTATTTTATCCTTTTGATACAAATGAAACGTAAACATATCTTTTTCTCAGTTCCACACTCGAGAGCGATCTCCCAGTTTGTAATTTTTGTAATTATCTAACTTTGCAATTAATTTATTTATCAGCGAGAAATATACGTGTATTCTCCATTTTACTTGCGCTTCATCATCATGGAGTGTAATGACTTTGAATTTCGCATCAGTTTATAACATACCTTATAAAACTATCTAATGAAACGTGAATGTTGACACTGAAAGTGTGTCCTGGCAATATTTTTCCACTTGAATATTTAAATGGAACCATCGGATTCCTGATTTTTGAAAAATATATATTTCTGGGAGGAATCCCTGAAGTTTCAATTACCTCAAACGAGAGGGATCGATGACTTTGTTTGTCTTAAATAATTTACATAATTCAAAGAGATGAAATGAACAGGCATATTAATATTTCATTTACTTAAACCAACAGTGTGCGCCGATTATAATTATATTAAGTGA
The DNA here is from genome assembly GCA_037158775.1 of Hetaerina titia. Classification (NCBI taxonomy): domain Eukaryota; kingdom Metazoa; phylum Arthropoda; class Insecta; order Odonata; family Calopterygidae; genus Hetaerina; species Hetaerina titia. Next base: position 53,227,093 of record CM073775.1, read on the forward strand.
ACCACGTATTCCGTCGTCATTTTAGTTTCATTCTTGGACAACTGTCGGCATGTTTCTCTTATGAGGAAATTATTTTGATATACTTTTCCCTCTTGTTAATCCCGTGGAAATAGTAAAGGCATGGTGTAAACGTGTGATTAACGATTAACTTTTAGTTTATAAAATTACAGGAGTCTGTCGTAATGGAAACTGCAATACTAGTGTGAAACGAGTATTTAATCATGGGGTTGCCGCAGAGTATGCCATCCCGTGACACGGACTGTCATTGTACGCAAATTTGCTGCGAAGTGACGCACTCATGTTCCGGTGGGGGCGTTAATTTTCGTCGAAAAAACGTGAGGTGGGTTCTGTAGTTGGAATGTTTCCTGAGAGAGCTTTTGCTAAACCGCCTTCTGCCCTTAATTATCTCGCTGGACTGTGCCCGGCCCTTCATCCGTGAGAACGAACCTTTCTCTTCCACCCAGGCGCGCACCCGCGGTCGTCTCGTCTGAATTCCGAGTGCACTCTTGATCCTCCTCAGTGTCTCCGACGGGCTATGCGCCGGATCTATGCCAGGGCTTGAAGGGCAATTAAAACGCATGGCCGTCGGCCTACCTCGGTTAGTGTGCATATGTTATTTCTTGCCCCATTCGATTATTTCTTAGGCATTTAGAATTTAATACAAATTTTCATTTGGATTTGCCAAAAAGTTTATGAGGAAATAACCTGGACCAGTAATGTATTTCGGAATTGTTATCGCCTCTTCTGTTCTATTGAGTAGTTGCCTTTCTCCAACTCGCTCTCACCTCTCATCTGAAGGCCAGTTTTATCCCATGTTGTGGAATCGTCTTCTTAAAATATCCTTAGTGCTTAAAATTTCAAATTGATAATTTTGGTCTCAAATACTCGCGTTATTACCAAATTTAAAAAGTGGCCTATTTTCAAGCTTTTAATGAATCTCTCGTAATTCCTCCATGTTATCCTGGAGATCTTGATTCATGTATTACCTTTCGCACCCCTTTTCTAAACAATCGATCAAAACGGGCATCATAGTCCGGGGAGTGGGGGGGAAGGGAGGGATGTAATTTCCCCAACTTCACTTTAGGTATTTTGATACACGTATTCCGGACTCATTAGTGACTTCGGTTCAAAGGCTTCATTTGACCTCAAACCGGTCAGAGCGAGGCCTTAATAATCAATCCTTCGAATGAACGATGGGTATACGAGATCAAGCAGGGTTCCCGTTTCATAATTGAGCAACCTGAAAGCAAATTTAGTGATAAACTAATTGGCTATTCGGTTATTGTGCAGAGAAAATGAGAAAAATCGATATACCGACTACCGAACGGCCGACTAAGGTAGCCTCGAAAAGCTGCTGCATGATAATGAAATGCGTGTGTTTTGATGACTCAGCGGAGTTAGTGGACTGGAAAGAATTAGGAATGAGTTTATAAGGGCCTTGCAACTGCCTCCGTGACCGAGAAAGTCAAAGAAAGTAGACTCTCTTGGTATGGCTACGTAGTGAGACGCGATGAAATCGACGTAGATTAAAGAGTAGTGAGTGCTAGGGTGGAAGTGAGAAGGATTACAGAGGAAGGCCAAGTAAGTCTAGAATGGATTGTATTAGGAATGGTGTACGTTAAAACAGTTTGGGGTATAAGATCCGACGTATGATATTGGACAGGGAAAATGGAAGCTCCAACTGTTCGATCTAAAGTGAAGTCGGGGTAGAGCCAAGAACAAAAAGAAAATGAAATATCTAGTACTTTCTACTCATATATAATTATAAACTGATTTTATAAGAGCCTGTGATCGGGAGAGTGTAAATTAAAGGCACGAACATAGCGATGCAAAGAAGGCCGTCGGCTTCGAATGAATTGTAAAAAAAAAGAGACATTAGCTGCCCCGTGAAATTATTATCAACCAGTATTATTATTAGGTAATCTACCGGTTAAGGTAGGTTTTTGGATGGACACAACTATCAAATAAACATTTTGTAACTCAAAACAAAATCCAATCCAGCAACCTACTCTACATCAGGTCCCTCTTCATCTCTGTGTACTTCTTTCCTCCCTTCATCCCTTCCAACATCCCTATCATGTTCCTGCCCATTCCTCGCTTGCCCAACATTCTCCCCTCTATTACCTTCTTCAACATTACACTACCGCTCAATACGCCCTTCATCCATTTTTCCTGCCTCCATAGGATTTCTCTCAACAAACCCCTCTCCTCACCCACCATCTCCAGTACCTCCTCATTTGTTTTCCTTTGGGTCCATTTCACCTTCTCCATTCTTCTCCACACCCACATTTCAAAAGCCTCCAATCTACATCTATCCTCCTGCTTCAGTGACCACGTTTCCGCGCCGTACATAGCTACGCTCCATATCAGAGTTTTTACGAGTCTTGTCTTAACATCCCTACTCAACGTCCCCGTCATCAACTCCTTCCTCCTTGAGAAAGCCTCCTTGCCTAGCACAATTCTTCTCCTTACGTCCCTACTACTTTGACCGTATTGGTCCAAAACACTTCCGAGATATGTAAACTCGGAAGTGTTTTGGACCAATACGGTCAAAGTGGTAGGGACGTAAGGAGAAGAATTGCGCTAGGCAAAGAGGCTTTCTCAAGGAGGAGGGAGTTCATGACGGGGACGTCCAGTATGTTCAACCAGTATGTATCAGTAGTATGTCTGTAGTATCAACCAGTATGTTCTCAATAAATTATTAGACTCCAATGGCATGAAATGCACTCTGTGAGTTATAATTCAAATTTAATATTACTGTTACTTACGTAATACTTTAATTAATAATTATAAATAATATAATGTTCATGTCTTGCCATCATACACAATCATTGCTGTTGTTGTTTTTGCAGCCAGAGTGTTTTCTCGAACGTTTTCTGGGATGTAGTTGAAATCGATTGGACTGATCGACAATCATGCTGTGTAATAAGTGTAGACACTTATAGTTCCACCGCCAGAGGTAGCACTAGTGCCGCTGAGTAACCTGGGGTTTGTTACTTTTAGTTTAAAAACAAAATGTTCGTAAACGTTAAAACGATGTAGAGTAATTATTATGCATTTCTAAAAACTAAACAACTTTGGATGAAATATTTTATATTGTAAATTTCGTTGAAATTTCCTCAAAGCTTATGAAAGGCGCTTTTAATTTGAAATCTTTGATTATAAAATAAATATCGAAATGTTTGAAATGAAGAAAGGTTTCCCATAAAGCTTGTGATAGACTCTTCGAGCGATGCCTTACGTACAGGATGTATCGAGTTGTTCAAATGTATGAGGAGAACGTACACAAACGTATTTTCCACCAATTAGTGATGATGTCGATAATTGGACATTTCTTCTTCACGAGCTCTACTCAGGCCATATCGTAGTTTTAATAATTTCGCTCAAAAATGGGAACTCTCTCTGATTTCTGGTTTCAGGATATCCAAGATGACCAGAAATTTGGTGCACATTCAGCTTCATAAACTTTTTAGAAGCCCTTAAATGTACGTATATTAAAAGGAGCAGTGGTAAAGATTTAGGTTGGGCCGAATTATTCAAATGCGATATAGTTCGTTGATGTAACTGAAACTTCACGGCCTTTGAGCAAATGTACGCTAACAATTTGGCTTGATATTTTCGTTTCCCAATTATTACTTTAATTTTATAATGTGAATATTTTGGATGAACAGGGTTGTCGCCCTGAGCGCTAAAGAACTCTGTAAAGTTAATTTTTTTTGCAATCTTTGTCTCAATTATGCCGACAGCATTTTTGCATGCCCCGGTACAGGTCTCTTCTGAAGACTTCTCAAAGAAAGTCTTTCTTCGAGGATAAGCTAAAGATGACCCGCTTTCAGCGTTTTAACCCTCCCAAGGACGGAGGCGTACCATTTGTCTCGACCCAGGTCACATCCGCCGGGAGTCTCATCTCCGTTCATTTTTGAGACTCTATCCTCAACGTTTCGAACATTCAGAAAGGGGGCTACATCCGGGGGCGCACTTGCGAAGATAAAATGTTCCTATTGATAGTGTTGGGCTGAAGAAATCATTCCAACACCTCATAATGCTTTCCTTTATTTCATTCATTATACTATTGGTCCAAATCTCATATATCTCATACCCAACTTGAAAATTGAGCGGGGCCTATGGGAGAAGGTCAACAGAGCCACTTCGCTTAGGCCTCGTATTCCCTCTTGCTCATACTTAAAAATACCCTGAAGGTGTGTGTGTATATATATGTATATATATATATATATATATATGCATATATATTCACTGATAGTCATAACAAACACAGAAACCAAAACACAAAAGAGGAAAAACTCACTGGTTCTCGAATTTTCGGTGGTCCAACCACCTTTCTCAAGAGGAATTAGGAACCGAACCGAGTTCTGTTCCTAATTCCTCTTGAGAAAGGTGGTTGGACCACCGAAAATTCGAGAACCAGTGAGTTTTTCCTCTTTTGTGTTTTGGTTTCTGTGTTTGTTATGACTATCAGTGAATTTACATTACACGTTTGTGGGTTTTCCAAAAAAGTGTATATATGTATATATATGTGTATATATATATATAACTTAGACAGTAACACACAGCACGAGAACACATAAAAAGAACACTCACAATAATATCTTGATAATTTCGACGGACTCGAGCTCCGTCTTCTTCGGAAGATAAGATATGACTCAATTGTGAGTGTTCTTTTTATGTGTTCTCGTGCTGTGTTATTGTGAGTGTTCTTTTTATGTGTTCTCGTGCTGTGTGTTACTGTCTAAGTTTTATATATATATATATATATATATGTACATACGATTGAACACCGGATCTTTCCACTTGCCGGGCGGATACTCTAACAGATATAATTTCTGTACTGTAGAATCTGTTATCACAATAAATAATATTTTCATTTCGATAATAAATTGTTTTAGCTATACTGTATAAAAAAAAGTATTTTAAGCCTTAAGAATTTTGTGATTGGCAGTGCCGTATAGTTTCATTATTTTATTTCTGAACAAAAAGTATTTAAAAACCTTAAGCATATTGTGATTAGCAGGAGACTGTAGAATGTAACTCCCCTGATAAAAGGAAATACATTTGCACTGGTGCGTGAGTAGGTAACATTTCTTCTGCCGCCTGAGTTACATTTGTCTAACTAACGCGAAGAAATTAGCTCGTAGCTTTCCATTTGCCCACCAAATGCTGGAAAAAAAATTAAACCGTACGTCAAAGAGGCTTTGAAAAATCATCGTATGTATTTTCATCGCTCAAATTATTCTGCGCGTTGAATTTCTCGACGAAAGAATGCTTTTCCTGCCTTTTGATTTTTGCCATTTCTTAGTCCAGTAAATAAAAGAAGAATGTCCATATTGATAAGTAATATATTAATTTAACCGCTGTCAGGACGTAAATGGTGACGAGAGTCGTGATTAATTCGTGAAATACTTTTTAATACTGAAATAATGTTTTCAGCACTAGTAAGCGATTTGGAAGACTTGGGAATTGTGGAAAAGACGAATATTCCTTTCAGATTTCAACACTATTTCCTATTTCAGATTTCAGCACTAAATAAATACTAATCCATTTATATTATTTGAAAGGTGTGTTTGGAATTGATGCTCTGTCTGAAGTAAAAAAAAATAGCCACTTGGGCTAAAAACCAGCAAGCTATGAGGGGCAGTCAAAGGAAAACAAAAGGCCCGCTACAGCCTGACCGTAGAGTGGTTTTATGAAGAAGTAATTACCAAAAGCGCTGATACATTTATTCCACCGGGAGACGAGACGATCAATTCCAGCTTTGTAGATAGAGGTAGGTCGGTGACCTATTATCTCACTTCCTCGTCCGACTGAAAACAACGTCCACGAATGTCTTTCTTTAGGTCGCCAAAGATGTGAAAATCACATGGGAAAAGATCTGGGCTGTTGAAGTGTTCCCGGATATGGCCATCAATCCGCCCAATAACATCAGGGGTAACGACTCGATGGGACTGGCCTGGGAAGGCATCGTCTTGCCGTCATGTGCGCCATTAACGGAATCCTCAATGCCACTCGTGCTCACTCGTCAGGGACATGCAGTCTTCACAATGCACAGCAGACATACAGCGATGAATTCTTACTCCAGTACCCTCTGCCACCAGAAAACGAACCACACCTCTCTGCTCTTCCTTGCATGTCTCCATTTCTACAGCTGGACGAACATACTAGACACGTCCGCACACCAACAAGGACTGTGAGTTGTCATTATGCAAGTCTCCTACCACAACGATGACAGTATCAATACCTATCAACATTGTTGTCACCTTTCGCGCGGACTGTGTAGTATGGGGGGTGTGCGGTTATCATTTGACTGCCCTTCATACATTGGTTCCCTGGAACCCCCCGACCTCTTTTGAGGGCCGTCTTAAGATAATATTTTATGTAGTTAGGAATTTTGAAAAAGATTCTGAACACTCAAGGTTTTTCTAACATACAGGAGGGAATCATTAAGACGACATTAATTATTATAATGTAATCTACCGGTTAAGGTAGGTTTTTCGATGGACACAACTATCAAATAAACATTTTGTGACTCCCCACCCAGCAAACTAATCTATATCAGGTCCCTCTTCATCTAGGTGTACTTCTTTCCTCCCTTCATCCCGTCCAACATCCCTATCCTGTTCCTGCCCTTACCTCGCTTGCCCAACATTCTCCCCTCTATTACCCTCTTCAACATTCCACTACCGCTCAATACGCCTTTCATCCATTTTTCCTGCCTCCATAGGATTTCTCTCAACAAACCCCTCTCCTCACCCACCATCTCTAGTACTTCCTCATTTGTTTTCCTTTCGGTCCATTTCACCTTCTACATTCTTCTCCACACCCACATTTCAAAAGCCTCCAATCTACGCCTATCCTCCTGCTTCAGTGACCACGTTTCCGCGCCGTACATAGCTACGCTCCATATCAGAGTTTTTACGAGTCTTGTCTTACCATCCCTACTCAACGTCCCCGTCATCAACTCCTTACGTCCCTACTACTTTGACCGTGCTGGTCCAAACGACATTAATATCGGCTAATAAACTAGCTGTTAAAGAAAAGATATCTCCGCCCTCAGAGATTTAAATCGTCATTTATTTCGACTTTCATTTGTGATCCCTCGATGATTTGTGCTCGACCTTGTTGTCTTTGCTCCTTTCACGAGGTTTTTATGCGACAAATATATGTACCCATTGCTGTGAAGAAGTGAGAGCTTATGGTTCAATTTGTAGGAAAGGTGTGCTTTTAATCAATAATATTAAAAAAAGGGAGAATGTACTCATGCATAAATATTTCTGTCAACAAAGGTGATCATTAGCGGGGAGAAATGCGTCGAGGATTTGACACCGAGAAGATGTCATTGTAGAGCGCTGTCCGTGGTCTAGTGGGCAGTGGAACTGCATTGACGTCTTCCCATTGTTCGAGCCATTGATATAGTTATCATAGTCACTTTTTTTTCAATGAAATATCGGGTCAGGAGGTTCTTCCCCCGTTTCGTTATCGGTTACTCACCCTCTATTTCTACGCAGTAGCAGATTTAAGGTTCGACTTAGCGCTCTAAGCCACCCGCCAACGTGACGTACGAGTATACGAGTTGCTCGTATGATGTAGTTCTAGAAGAATTCACATTTGATAAATCGTACAAGTTAGTCGTATATTTCTGTGTATTTCGCGGTGACCGCGCAGCGAGTCAGAGTCACAAGATTCATCATCGAAGAATTTTTTTTTTAAATATTTATTGGTGTTGTATGTCGTGCACCATGTCTGCGTTGTCGCCAATGATACCTCTTAACTTTAATTGTGATTAGAAGAATGAGAAGGTATAAGAACTTTGGGGATCCTTGCCTGATTTAATATAAATGTGCCTAACGTAAGATGTACGTGTCTAGGAAAGAAAGTCTGTTACATTACAATTCCCGTCGAGCGAATTCAGTCACTTAATTTGCTATCTAATTCTTCCTAAGTTATCTTTTCATCGCAAAAGCTGTTTATGTATTGCATTTGAATGTAATAATGATGCAGGAATGTTAAAAAGAACGCTCTTGTGGAAGGTCGAGTTGGCGTGTTTGGTCATTCCTTAAGTAATTTTCTCGTGGAAAATAAGAATTTCTGACCGTTTCGAAAGCCGTGGTAAAACCAAAAATAATTTTTCCAACCTTCTTAAATCATTCGGGTAATGAGATGTAATATTTTTGCTGGCTAAATCTCTTTTGGGGACTGGCGAGAGCTTCCTCGGATTTCTTCGCGAGGGATGCTTTGTGAATTCCCTACGAGTCGCAGAACTTAACCCTATCGAATTATTATGGAAAAAATTTCCGTTTGCGATCATCGCATCTACTTCAAATGTTAAAATCAACGTCGGCCTCATGAAAATGAAAGCCTGTCGCGGAAATTTATGTGAAAACCTAAAAAAAAATAATCCTTCCATCCATTTCAACCGATGTAATCTTCTTAATGACCTCCTTTCTCCCGCGTTCTGCTACACCCAAGCCCTCGCCTGCTCCTGCTTTTTCCTCAGGGTTACTACCCCAGGTTTGTCCTTAACCCGGAAATTTTTGGGAGTATTTGAATCTCTGACCCAGAGATTTTCGTGGTGAGCATGAAAAGGCGATACGGAGGAGATTATTTAGTCGAAAATGGAAAGATAAGTTTTACTGAAAAAAATTAAGAATATTCCAAAAACGTTCCTACCGTAAGTGATGCGGGTTTCAACATTATCTCTGTGTTATATAGAAAAGGGAAAGTTTTGGCAAATGTTAAAACAGTAATTGAAACTTGAAGAAATGAACAAAAAAATCCTCTTTGGCGAAAGATGAAGTCATCAGCAGTCGTCATTCTTCCTTCATGTTCGGAAGTAAATAGTTAAATTTAAGTAAACATAGGTAAATAATGCCATGGTTGCCTCAGGTGTAGAAAATCTTAAATGCATTGTAAATAAAGAGGGATAAAATGTTAGCAATGAAAAGCCTAGAATGTTGGGAAATTCATTTCTAGAATTTGAAATTACGAGACATCGGAAATAAATTTTCCAGTCAGTGATATAATTAATTTTAAATTGATTAATACTCGTTGGTCTCATTGGTGTGCCCTTTAGGATTATCCACTTAATTAATTTTGGTGGTTTCTATTTTCATGTGTTAGCTGCAGAAAACATTATTTTGTTAATTAAAAATAGTGGTTTTTCGTTGTTTTTATGTAATATTTAACTTTTTAAACAACCTTCGAGATGAACATTTATTAAGAACGTCCAAATTATATCAATTTCGAAGGATCGGATTGTACCGCGTTTTGAATGATTTGGTTAGACATAAGTAGTGCAGAATTTTTTCCAATTTGGTGCAACGTAAATTTTGAATGTGTTCATTATGTAAAGACAATGCTGTGAAAGACTTTAAATTATCTCAATTTCCACCCTGATTTGCCATTAATGCCATTTTTGACATGAAATAGGTAGTTGGAAGAGTACGTTCGGATTAATTCATATTTATAGTGCATTTGTCCATGCTTTTAGAAGATCGTCAAACCTTTACTTTTTTAAATCCTTTCTGATTCTCGAAGTGTTTTAGTTTTACTGAATATTAAATCTTCATTAACGGAGGAGAGAAAACGAAAAACTTTGGGAAATGAAAAATAAAGAATAAATTTGAAGAGTGTACAATTGGCATTTTTGTATTGCTGCCCGGAATTTCTCATTTGTGATTCTAAACCCTTTTTTCTTTTGGTCCAGTGCGGAAATTTTCGCGAAAAAAGTTTGTGTCCTTTAATGTTGTTGTTGATATTCCCGCAAATATGGCCTAAGGCAATTTCCAAAGCAGTGTTGCTATTGACCCGGATTCTTTGATGGCTTTGTGTCGATCGAGTTAACTATTTTGTTCTAAAGCACTACAGCGATGGAAGACCAGTGACGCGGAGTGAAAGGGGCATGAAGGGACGCATGAAGTACCTACCAATAAATTTATTTGTTATTTTATGTCAGTTATCTTAGATCATTTTGATAATTTCCATTTAACTTGCTTTCTGTACATCAAAATATTCGAATTTGGTAGGCTTTCTTTTAAGAACGTGTTGGGTGAATCATTAAATTGTCATTATCTTTAGTCTCTCAAGTCATTAAAAATTAATTGCCATGAGATATTGACTTACACCGTCATTGGTGGAGCAAGAATAATTTTATGACTTCAATATTTATTTAAAAACTTTCGGTACTGTGAGAAAAAGTGTGTTTACTTATGCGTGTATGGTTCCATCGTCCAGTGGTCTCTTTAATGATGAATTTCATCATTTTTCATGATCGATTAGAACCATGCTGGGTTAAATCACATTATTTTTTTAGAAATGGATATCATGTTATCAAATGAATAAGTATTAATACGAGAGTGGTTTGATGGCCGGCGTGTGACTATTTACGCTACCGTCAAACTCGAACCTTTTTACTAATCTCGCGACCGTATTATGTCCTCCGATTCGTGATTTTGAAGAGTGTATGTAATGCTTTTGAGGTGTGGTGAGAACCCATGAGCTCAAAGTAATCTCCCAGATTTATTGCCATCCAAACGTGCCTCGCCGCTAGCCGATCCTTGACCAGGCCATGGTTGTGGAAGTTTCCTAGGCGGGAAACTACTCTTGCTCGAAGGCCTTGTCACATGCTTTGCTTCTCTACTCTTGGTAAATATACGTGGAGGAATATTAAAGCTGAAGTGGTCTCATTTGCGGAATTATCCGGCAATACCTCCGGTACTTCTGAAGGTCAGCTCGGGTATTCGAAGCGTGGCGAGCGCTCAGTCGTCGGGAAGGGTTGGAATAGAGTATTTTAATTAGGTCGGTCTCATTTAAGTTGCAAAAGGTTCACCCTCCCTCATGGAAAATCATAAGTCCACCCATGGAGCAGCTAGCACTACTGCAGTTCTGAATGGCCGCATTTAATGGGCACCATTGGTGACGCTTTCCTAGTTTCAGCCCTTTAGGCTTGTTTTTCTCTCAATTGTGTTGTTTTTTTCCGCACTTCCGTTCGTTTTGGTAGTCTACAATTCCGTTCCTTGATTTTTTCAGAACGAAATTAGAAAATTTATTATTTTAAGCTAAATAAATTGAGTTCTCATTCATGATGTTTTTACAGATTTATTGACCTTGTAGTGTATGTGTGCCTGTGGGTGATTTTTTTCTTCTTTTTGATTGGACTAAAGCAATCAACAACGTTCACTTCCGAGTGTAAAGGAAAAATCACACGGGGAGTCCGGACATGATTAGCAGCTGTCGGAGATCGAAAATGTGAAATTTTCGGAGATGTTAGTTTTTAATATCCTCGAACACCTTATTCAAATGAATTCTATTTCTTGTGTTTATTTTCATATTACCTTGCTGTTTTTATTTGATTGTGTCAAATTTTTTTAATGATGCTTTTCATTTAATAATTTAGGAATACGCATGCGTGTGAGTTTATTGTGTGAATTTTTCTGACTTAACTTATGAATTATCCCGTTTTTTCCTCTGAAATTATTAATATGTAATGTCAATAATGCTCTGTTATTACTCCCCTTATATTTTTACGCAGTTTTCGTACTCGTGTGCGTTGTTATTAATAATTGCACAGCTTATATTAGTGATAAGTAAAACAATTGTTCTTTGCAATTGCCGTCCTTGCAGTATTGTGCGCATTTAGTAACATCAGTCATCATCATCATCATCTGCAGCTCTACAGCCCGGTATGGGGCTTGGCTTCCTCTTTGATATGCCTCCATTCAGTTCTTATTCTTGCTTTTTCCTTCCATCTTGTAACTCCCATTGCCTTCAAGTCATCCTCCACATCCTGTAGCCATCTCTTCCTTGGTCTACCTCTTCTTCTGACTCCTTCCATCTTGCTATTAAATATCAGTTTGGGCATTCTGTCATTTTCCATCCTTTCTACATGCCCCAACCCCGCCAGCCGCAGTGACTTGACAAATCTAACTATGTCCTTCCCTTCTAGTAATTCATTTATCTCCATGTTCATTCTAATTCTCCATCTCTCTCCTTCTCTAATTGGGCCATAGATTCCTCTTAACATTTTTCTGTCGAATTTTCTAAGTGTTTCCTCATCCTGAATTGTTAATGTCCATGTTTCCGCTTCATAAGTTACCAAGGTTCTAATAAGCGTTTTATAGATTTTTATTTTTGTGTTCCGTGATAGTAACATTAATTTGAGGATTGATACATTTGCAAAGTATGCCCTGTTACCTTCCATTACCCCTTTGGTTGATCTCCGTGGATATCTTATTTTCATTGTTAAGTCTGACTCCTAGATAGGTAAATTCCTTGACACCCTCAAACTCATAATTCCCAATTATTATGTTTTGTAGGTTCCGCTTGTTCTGATGAGCTGACATTTTCAAGTATTTGGTCTTCTCTTCGCTAACCTTCAGCCCCACTTCTTTACCAGTGTTTTCTAAAATGTTAAACATTTCTTTTAGGTCATTCACATTTCGTGCAATTAGTGCTATATCATCTGCATATGCGAATCCTTGCTGGGATTTATGCACTAACAGTCATATCAGTAGCTAAATCTCTCTCAGTTGTCATAAGCGATTTGGCATGTCTAGTGGCAAGCTTAATATGTGGGAATGTCGTGCGTTTTTCTTATTTTTATCAGTGGGTGTGCTTTTCGCTCCAACTCGTATTCTAAGCCGTCGTCCTACGCCGAGTTTACCAGCTACAGTGCCTAAAAGTACACAGCCTTGGCCGACCGTTGTGGCTTTAGTAATTACGTAATTATACCCGAGTTAACTATGAGGCACGTTACTCATGTCGTGGCAACATACCCTGAGTTTGCTTCAGGGATGTGCAGTGTGAGTCAAGAGATTATTCCATACACTTCGGTGGCATTGGAAGAAAACCATGGAAACTGGAAGGACAGGAATTATTTTAAGGTTTTGGGCGTCGCTATGGTCGACCGGTCGTTTATTCCCATGGGGAGGTAAACTATTTCATTTGTTTACGCACTGCAAATCCCCGTGGACTGTTCCCGAGAACCTTAGTTATTTATTCAACATCGTATCGTATGAATGAAGAAAATCGATTTTTCGTTAGTTTGATGTTTACGACTCTTGGAATTCTGGCACCTAAATCTACGTACACCGTCTGGGTGCGTATGGCATTATCCAGATGACCTACTAATGCAAATATTTACTCCGTTGTCATTTCTTTACAGCGATTTACATTGAATCCTTCAGCATACATGCCATGCAAAACGTTCGGAGAATGGTCGATTACTGGGCGACACGGTACATTTGGTGTTATCCTCCTGTATCGTTAGCTGTTCGTCTCCATGCCCATTTCACGCTGCTTCGAATGTATCAAAAATGTTTGTTTACTGAATTCCAGCACTGGGATTTACGGGATTCTAATGCTGGATTAATGGAGATATTTTCGATATAATCTGCTTCGTTTTTAAGCACTGCAACATGAGGTCCTGTGTGGTATTACCAGTGAAGGAAGAGTAGGAGACCTCTCGATTTTGTCACAGAATCGTCAATTGTTAAAGGGAAATCTAGTATTGCCGAAAAAACTGAATGATAGGCGAAACAAAATATTATAGCTTAGAGCGAAGGTGAAGAAAAATGATGATGTAAGTAATAAAGAAAAATCAGCTGTTTGTGGAAGATATCACAGTCTGATAAAACAGTAAAAAAATAATTAAATGTTGATTTTTAAAATTTTGCCAAGATTTAATAATTACATTTTTTATCATTAAGAAAAAATACTCATATTAGTATGTGGCGATATCAGAATTTGATATCGTATAGAATGTTCTGCTTTGTTCCCCTCTTATTTATTATCCATTCATAGACTTCAAAGTGAGATGTAGGCCTTAAAGGGTCTGCTTATTATTTTCCTTGCCATTTTTGCAATATTCTTCCATCACTTAATGTCTCTAGAATAAAAGTTCTCCTATTTTCTGTTCTCCATTCTTGCGCCTAGTTTCCAAGTAATGAGCGATGAACTACATCGAAGCGCCAAACTCTTTTAACTGAGAAGAGCTGCCCAATGTTTATTACTTCGTTTCATCGTATCTTCGAGGCTTTTTTCTTCGTCTTATGTCAAGAACTTTTTTAAATTCAGTATCGCAGATTTTTGGAACGTGTTTCCACCGTCTTAACTTCGACATTAGGCTGAAACATAAATATGTCACTTATTTCTCCCTTCTTGCATCTTTCCTAACTATCTGCAGGTGTGGAAAAAATGGAATTTATTTTCGCAGATTTATATGCACGTGCTTTCAGATAACGCCGGAGATTGTCGTCGCCCCAATTCATAATCTTGTGATGATAGCGTAAAAGAACATAAAACTTTCCATGATGGAAAGGAGACCTGAAGATGACGTTAAGTGTTTGAAACCCGGGTCGTGAATAAATCTCTATACAAGTGAAATTTGCATAGTTTGTCTCCTTTCCATCATGGATAAATTTCACAAGGTTAACCCTAATACCGTTCGGTTTGATAAAACTTTCCGTTTTATTAGTTATGTTTTGGTTGTTATCCGAATCATTAGTGACTAAACTATTCTTGCTGGTAGTTAACGAAATTGATGCGTGAGCGGAGAACGTTGGCACTTCATTGAGAGACGCCTCAGAATAAGTTGACAAAATTACTCTTGTCAATTAGTAGCCATAGTTTTCAGCCATAAAGGGAATCTTAAAAACAACTCTAGTGCCGATAGCACAACGCGATACTCTTTGTATATCATTGTGGTCAAAATCTTGATGGGAAATCGACGGATTTCACATAGTCTTTCCTTGATTTCCCAAATTTTAGAATCTCGTGAACAATTATGTCCGAGTCTTCATCTATACTTACTCATTAGACTACCCTGTTGGTTTTTTTGTGCAAAAATATCTAATCTTGGAAGCACATGGTGTTAAAATTTTGAAATTTTGTTTAATGAAAACTATGACAACGATATCGACGGTAGATCGCCATTTCCGTCTGTTACGTGAATTGGATGGACTTGGGCTTCCTTCCAATCTTGGGGCACTTTAACGTCAGATAAGAAGTTATTTATTGTAGAAAATATGCCTTGAATGAGGTCAACTTTTGCACAACTCATGCTAGAATTCTTTTAAGTTTTATGATTGATTGACTTATTATCAGATTGTGGAAATATCCCTTTGTAATTGAACCTTCTCATTAACGTTAGAGTGATTCCGGCTGGTCTGACTCATCTATTGTATGGATACTTTTCAGATGGTGTTATATACTTCCAATTCGTGCTTATTCATTGTGTTCGCATATCAGTCCTTTAACACTGCGTTAAATACGTTCACCACTATATTAAATACTAATGTCATACGTTTACGTCGTAAATATTTATCATAGCCTAGATCAAAATGCCATAAGATGCTCGTAATTAAATTCGCCAGGTATTTATTTCTTTACATTTCTTAGAAATTACGCAAAATTCCATTCGTGCGTGTTTAGTTTGTATTTTTCTATTTCTGATGCGTTTCATATTTGCGTTCATTGGCGTGTTTTGGTAAATGTAATTTTTTAATATGCTTATCTTTCGTCTTACTTGGTTAGTGTTTCGGTGTAATTCATTCTAAATTTCGAATTTTCTCTCCTATGGTCTTTTCAATTCTGCGGCCCAATATTTCTTACAGCGATAAACTTATTTTTTCAGTGTCATCCTGACTTTTTCCGTTGAAAAATCTGGGAAACATTTTAGTACAACTTCGAATTCCGTTTAGTTACTATGCGATGCCACTTGGTAATTATTAAATGTAATGAATTTAAAGTTTTTGGGGAAACTAACTTTCTTTCTACCTGACGCTTGGTAGTTTTCTCGAGAAATTGTTGGGAAGCCTTAAAATTGTATGTCACCTTAAACCTTTGGCAAAGAAGGTGTGACACTTTCGACGTAAATTATATATTAGAGTGAACTAGAAAAAAACACTTTAAAATATTTACTGAACATCAACAAAGAAAAAAGAGGTAAAAATTTCGTCGGAATCCACTAGATGTGCGAGTATCGAGTTTTTTATATTATGAATTATAATTTCGTTACATGCATCCAATATTTTAATCTTACTCGTATTTATAGAGAAAATTAATCGAGGATGAATCCGAAACAAGCTCGAAAAATACCGAATGTACGATTCGTACATTCAGTACTCGTACGTACGATTCAAACGACAGCGTTTGTGTATACATTATCTCATTAATTATTTTGCAACATTGATTAATGCAAAGCGGAGTAAAAAGTAAACATTTTAAATAATATTTATGTATAATAATTAAATTATATAATACGGTTGTAATACATTATCTTTTAATTAATTTTATTAATTTTTTCATATATCTGGGTACGTACAACTTAGCAAGAAATCCGTTGTAAAGTGGAGCGGTAAACTCCGTAAGCTATAGTTGAAAATTGTGTGCGAGACCTTTTATTTTTAATATTTAGTCACTGTTATGGTTATGTTTCATCGCTGTCAGGGATTGATTTCCAACTATTAACTTTTCACAAAGCTGCAAGATAGAAATAATATCTGGTTGATTAAGCAGTCTAAAAATGTTGGAGCACTGCCTATACCCACCGCCTAACTCGTCTTTCAATTCTTCCGTAACCTTTCGCCAAATCTGGCTGCCATCCATTTGTGTCCCAAAAGGGTTTGTGAAGTTCTATAATTAGTTCTCATAAATCATATCTGTAGCACAAAATGCGTGCGATGAACGGCAGTTTCCTTGAGACGCATCGGCAAAACTTTCCGTTTTGAGATAATGAACATTACCGGTTCATGCCGAATGTGATAAATGTATTCATTCTTGTTTGTCAGGAATGGGGAAAAAGTGCCTTGGCAAAGGTCAGCGGTTGAAAACATTTATTGGTGTAAAATTTAAATAGTACGATAAATAATAACATTGTGTATCCCCAAGACTATCCAGAAGACTAAAGATATATGCTCTAAAGTTAATTATGGAGACAATTCTTCGGCCGAGGTTGGTACCAATGGGTTCGCACATTCCATCTGCCATTCGTAGTTTTTTTCATTTATTTATTTGAGGAATCTCAGACTCTTTTTGTAAAAACATTTCCTACTAAAAACCGTGATTATAAGGTTCAGTATAATGGAAAGGACTTAGTGGTTAAGGCGCTTTCTTGCCTATATAAAGTCACTGGCTCGGGCGAAAATTGTTTAATTAAGTTTAAAAAAAATACTTGAGAGAAAATTTTAATACGAAGTATAGTTTCGTATGGTTCAGAAATTGTTCGTTAAGGCTTGGCGTAAGTTGGATGCTTTTGAGATGTGGTCATGTGGAGAAGAATGGAAAAATAAAATGGAAAGGAAAACCAATGATTTAAGTCATAGGCATGGTAGGTAAAGAGAGAAGGTTGTTGGGAGAAATTCGAAGGAGGACTAGTGGATGGAGGGGATATTAATGGACAGTGGGATGCTGAGTGCAGTAATGAGGGTAAATAGTCACTTTTGATGAATTTGAGGGTGTTATAAAGTATGAATACCTAAGTAATGAGTTATTGTAATACAGGGTTCGTCCGGAAAATAAGTGTACTGAGGTCAGGAAAAAAAAATTATTACACTTTTACATATCTTAAGCTAATATTCCTCAAAATAGGACTCTTGTGAGTCGATACACTTGTTACAGCGGCGTTCCCATTCCTGGAACGCTCCCTTGAAGGCATCATCGGGAACCTCTCGAAGACACGTCGTCACGGCCTCTTTGACGGCGTCCAAAGTCCCGTATCGCGTTCCTTTCAAACTCCTCTTTATCTTCGGGAACAGAAAGAAGTCCGGTGGTGCCAAGTCCGGGCTGTAGGGCGGGTGCGGCAGCGTTGCCACGCCGTGCTTGGCCAAGAAGTCAGACACGACAAGCGTGGTGTGAGACGGCGCAGTGTCGTGATGCAGCCGCCAATGAGCATCATAAACTTATTTTCCGGACGAACCCTGTATGTAGTTTGGGGTCTAAGGATATTTTGTGTCGCGTAGTTAGGGTTTAAGTCTACACCGAAAAACTACCCTAACCCGGTAGAATTCAACAAATAATTTAAAATGTAAGCAATCACTGGGGAATAAGTGTTACTTACCATTATAATTCCAGTCAAATAAATCAGGTGTAGTGAGAGATACTACGGACCACCTGACTCAACGGAAGTGCGGCTTTGATGAAACAATTAATCACGAGTGGGTCACGAGACAGGCAGAAATCCATTTTCAACCAAAGAATAATACTATTACAATCAGACTACGCTATTTTTTGTTTGCCAGATGCTTCAAAAAGTAATTCTAATGTGCTTAACCATAGAAGGAATACCTTAATACCTTTTATCACGCCTAACTGACCGTCGCGTCAGTAGAATACGTTAGTTACAGCTCTGCAAATTACTCGAAAATAATTCATGACCTTACCATCCGCATTTAATTATCAAATCTATGAAACCCTTAATTTTCGGTTATCCCAATAACACAGCTTGCATCTCACCCATGTGGCGACTTGCAAATTAATATGTTGATTTACAAGTATAGTTTTGATTACTTAACAGTTTCTTAATTTCGCCTCTCGGGTGTTTCGTCGACTCGTCATCTAACGTTAAAATCGCAAGAACCGTTGAAGAACAAGTTGCATGTTGTAACGATGAGGACAATTGTGGCGGCACAGTTCGAAGAGGACATTTCAAGGAACGAGACTAATTGCAATGACTTCTATCCAATCCCATAGTTCTCCTTTTCCGACACCTTATCTTCATGCATGTTGCGAGCCTGTTCCTGGCCGAGATAAGCTGGCACTCGGAGTACGTTCGTATACTGCGCAGCAGCTGTGATATCGTACCCCTATGTTGACGAATGGAAAGGCCATTTGGTACCCGTTTTGAGGGAAGCATTACATCAACTGGGAATATGTGTCGTGGAAGCGGTTCTTTCCTGTTAATAAATCGATCTTGGTCATCTTAGAGCCCTCTCTAGGCCTGATATCTCTCCGGTGACGATAAAAGATACGAGCTGGTTACTGCGTGGATCGTTCAATAAGCCCTTAAGGAATAATAGAAAAACAAATTATTTTGGATGGAATTATTTTTATTTTTCAACATAATATCCTTGTAACTCGATAGTTTTTCTCAGCGTTTCTCCAACTGTTTTAAGCAGTCCAAAATTAGAATTTCGGAGGCTTCTCAAATTATGCATGTGTTGCCGATGACGTACCCGTTCGACGTGAATCCTTTCCCGCCGGGTCATTTTTTTTCAAGTTTGTAAATTAAAAAAGTACCTGGGGGTCAAATCTGGTGCATCTTGTGGATGTTGTGATAATTCTATCTTTATCTCCATAGTTATCGCCATCAAAACTGCGCAGATGAGCACTCATGCATTGTCTTTATGGATGAGATTTTTTGTTGCCAAATAAGGACTTTTATCTTGATTTTTCGCTCAACCGCTGCTTAATACTCGCCGTTTTACGATGTATTTTTTCCAAGTAATCCATCGAGGTGATTCTTTATGCATCCCAAAAAACTGTGGCTATCACCTTATCGGCCGATTTCACCGTCCTTGCCGTTTTCGAAATCGGACCGCTTTTAAAGATCAACCCACAGTTTCGACTGTTCCTTTGTCTCTGGAGTGGAGTAGTGTATTCATGCTTCGCCAACAATTATATATCGACGCAGAAATTCGTCAGGATTGGGACTGAAAAGCACCAAACCAGCCTCCACTGTGAGAAAACGCGGTACCCATCTTGCCGGGATATTTTTCGTGCCCAAAAATTTCGCGAGCTTTGGTTTGTCGATCACTCAAACTCATACCGTGGATTTTGTCAGTCATTTCAAAGGAAGTCACTTCCACTGGATGTCCAGAACGATGTTCATCATTTGTGGATGTATGGCTCGTTTAAATCTATTAACCCATTTGTAAACAGTCGCAAGCATAAGGGGAGATGTGGCATGAAACTTCATTCAATTCGATTTTGATCTCTTTAGGTGTTAAGCCTTTTGAATAGTAGTGTTAAATCACAGCATGGAATTAATTTGTTTTTCCATTAATCTAAATAAATTAAAGTTTGTTGCTTCGGTCTACGATGAAAATGAAACCACATGATGAATGTAGCTTAAATTTTTACGGCAGTGTAGTGAGAGACGAGGCTTACTAAAAGCAAACCTTTTCCGATAATACGAGCACCATGTTTTTGATATTCTAAAGAGTTATTGAACGACCGACGTATGCATGTGAAAGTCGTGATTGGATAGGAATGCGCTGATATCGTATAAGGTAGCCTATATACATGTACTTAGAAAAGTCGCAAAGAGTAGTTCAGTGCGCAACTTGTGCATAAATATGACTTATTTCATAAAGAAATCTGCGCGATATAATTACTGTCATTCAAGAAAAACAGTGACAGTACTTTTTTTAATGTGACCTGTGTGGAAACCTTGCGTTTATTGCATTTATTGCGTTAAAGTTTTAAATGTGGGCCACCGGATTTAAACATTTAAATAGAAATGCTATCACAATGTCTAAGCTACGAAACTGGTTGTCTCTGTGGTTTGTTGTTGTTACGAGATTTACTTTTATGCGTGTGTCTTGTTTTTGTAAGTAGCATCTTCAGTGACTGGCTTAATTAGTTTCGCGAACCAATGTTTTCATTTTATACCCACTAATAAACTTAACGAGCATAACTTTTAATAGTCGTTTCAATCGCAAATAACTACTTTTTCACTCTAATCATACATCAGTGCAATAAAGGAAGTGTGGAAAACATCTTCAATAAACAAATCCCTAGCTGATTAGCGACCTGAATATGAGCGATGAAATTATAAAGAAAGTAGAGAGTGATAGAAAAATATAAAAAGAGTAAAGACAAGTATAGTAATTTGTATTTTTAGGACCTAATTTACACCGGTAGAGTATTTCACGTCAAGTTACTTAAAAAAGGCCCAGTAAAATTGACTGAAACGCGTGGCAAAAATCCAGTTATTTGTTAATTTGATTGTAAGGAAACCTAATATTCACATACCCATGTGTTCGTATTCGTGATTTCGATTTTTATGTCATTGAACCTGTAGACCGAGCATTGGGTTTCCCTTGGACCGAATGACGGTAATATAAACCCCTTTAATAAATTAAAAGGCGTTATTATCCGTATTGAAGTTATCAATATTAATATATTAAGGGCTCCGTCAATCAACATGCTAAAGGGCGGTAATGTTTTGAGTTAATCAATTTCTTTTCATCATTAACGGTTATTTTGAACCCAGTCGATATTTTGCCTTGATACTAACTTCTTTTGGCTAATTTTTAAAGAGTGGAACTTAAATTAAAGGTGTACAATCTCAGAAAAATAAAATTTGATTAAAGAGAATGCATTTAGAGTAAAAAAAGTCATTAGGTTTATTTTTTATAGTTCATTCTAAATTTCAAAGTATTACAAAAAATGATTAAAATTATGAAAGCTCTTCTTCTGAGTTAACTTCATCCTCGTCCATTTCCCACCACCCATCAAAAGAAAATTCTCGACTTCTGTTTTTTTTTCATGTTGTTCTATCATGATATTCAATGTTACCAGTAATGCTTTTAAAGGCATAGTCACCGCACGAAATTTAAATTAATTTGCAAAAATATAGGGCTATAAGTCGATGTATTACAATTATTTTCATAAGCGCATTTGGCAATGTAAGGCGACTTCTATGGTACACGTCACTTCTCGCGATGCAGATGGCGGAATCATTCTGAGTCAATGAGAATGTAGAAATTTCGGGAACATTTCCTTTTACTAGTCGACGTATCGGTTTACAGTTAATTACTGATATTTAGAAGCAAATAGTCTTTAAGAACCGGCCAAAGCCTACCTGTAAATAGGTAGAATTCCTTGAGTTAATGGATATTACAATAGATATAAAGAAGTTAATGCCTTGGACGAAGATATAGTGCTATCGCGTAATGGAATTAAGACGTGAAAAACTGATGGCTGACACATTATTTCTCTGTTCATTTTTACGTGTGTCAGTTGATAACGAATACAGAGAAAATGATTCATTTATTAGTAGTTTTGTGCGTAGTCACCTTTCCAGGGATACCATTTGAGTTGTTTCGATAAGTTGAGTGAAACATTTTGCGCGTTCTTTGATCATAGAAACCCATGAAGTAATTCTAGTGGGTGTGGTGATTAAATTCTTTTCACGAAGGCGTACGTATAAAACAAGCTTTCTATCTTATCTTGCTAGAAAATTGTGTGAAATAATTATTATCTCTCTTCTTGCATTCTTGGTGTCGCTGCTCCTCATATTTACTTAAACATAATGGTTGTCTGGTGTCTTAAAAACTAGTAGACTGAATTATGAGCTGCTAATAAAAAAACTGGAATAGCTAAATAAATTATATTATGTATCTGCCTTGTAGTATTTGGTATGGATGTAAATGTCTTCTAGTGAAGTGATGTGACGCCAAAATATACAGAAGCTATTTCTGAGGCATTCGAAACTATTCGTCCTCGATTTAAGCGTGATTTATGTTCATCTGAATGCGAAACCGTTTGCTTGTAGCACATGGGTTGCACTTCCTTGGATCTATTTATCTCAGCTCTGAGTCATTTATAACCTGCCTCGAGAAGATTGCTCGAGAATAAGGAAATTAAAGCTTTCGTCGAGTATTTAGTTCGTAATATGGTGTAAATTTGTTCGTTTCTTATCTGAATTTTAAGAAAAACAAGATATTAATGCTAAAATTGGATATTAAAGTAAACCCAAGGGTGTTTTCTCGGAATTAATTTAATTTTACGAAGCTTATGACTGAAGTTCTCCATTTAAAATCTAAAATATCGGTGATGCATTTTTTGGAGTGAGAAGTAAAATCTTGGCTCAAAAGACAGGATGCAGTATAATTTTGGCGCAGTTTGGGCTTTAAGTTCGTGAAAATTATGATGGTGTCTCTTCTCTAGTCGATGCTCTCCGCAAGCCAGGTTCGTTTACACCCAGACGCGATGCCGTTCAGGAACAATTATATTTCACTCCTTGTGATACACAGCTAATTATGTAACCTTCATTATTTAAACTCCCAAGGAAACCAACTCAATCCCGGCGTATCCAGTTATTGACTTTCAAAATTTGGAGTCGGACGATTCTTACCGAGGAATAACGGGAGACCTTCCGTCCCTCCCATCCGAGGACATCGGAAACCGCTGTGACTGTTCGAGAAGGATGGCCCGAAGAAAGGGATGAGATGATAAGGGAATGGTTAGACACGAGGAGGTCGTGGAGATAGCGTTATATGAAGTGGAGGGATGGGACTAGGGAAAGGGTGGAGACCGCGATGGCGTGACCGGGGGTTGACGCCCCTTGGGGTAGTGTTTCCAGTCGAATTGGAAATGTCAGCGAAACCTTTTCCATCTCCGTGAGTTCACCTTTATATCCGAAGCTTCCCCTCTCCCCCCGCACCAGCCAGCTAACCTCACTCGCCCTCTTTCATCCTACCCTTTCTGATCTTCCCCTTCCGCAGCAATCATGACCTCTTCTTCGACCCAACCTGTTCCTCCCGTCTTACTCTCTCTCTCTCTCTCTTTCGCCCACTCATCCCCACCTTTTCCTCCTTCCCCCACTCCCCACCGTTCCCTCCATCCCTCACTCCCCCACCTTTCTCTCCCTCCCCGACTCCCCATCATCTCGGTCGAGTTATTACACGTCGGCCTTCGAGAATCCCTGAACCCTGAGGGATCCACCCCCTGGGGGCGCGTAATCCTGGAAAGGTTCGTCGGAAGCCATTGTCAAAAGGTGTGGAAGTAATTTTATGCCTGTGTTGAGGCGACGGTGAAAGGGCATTGGGTTATTCTTTTGTAGGGACTCGCTTGATGTTATATTTATACATATATAGACCGTGCTTTCACGTACTCTTTTATGTATGCGAATGAGTTTGTGCGATTCCGTGGTTTTCTTCCTCCGGTTGAAATTAAGACGTCAAGCACGCAAAAGGTTGAGTTTACCCCTCGATTGAATCCTTAGCATGCAAGCGAGTAATTCCAAGGGGATATCCCAACTTCATTAGATGTACGTGTATTTGAATTATTATAAGGTAAGCTACCGGGTCAAGATAGATTTTTGGATGGACACAACTACCAGATAAATATTTTGTGACTTCCAACGAAACACAATCCTGGAACTTACTGTATTTGAACAAGCGGTCTAAAATTTTTGTGATTAATTTGCATTGTCTTCGTGGACGAATTTGGAGACAACTATAAAAGTATAGATTTGCGAATTCGTTCATTTGTCTTAGAAAATGTATTGTCTTTCATTAGAAAGTGTTGTTATATATTTTATACCGTATAGCTCCTTGTGAATTATAATTATCAAAAAGTATTTCCGTAACATCATCTTCCTTGGCTCGTTTAAAAATCTTGAATCAGTGTTAAAAAAATTATCTATACAAATATGTTCTCGCAAAACATGAAAAATACACGTCACATCTCTTTCGATATATTGTTTTAATCGTGAATCTGTTGCGTTGAACATAAATAATGAATAATATGAAAATAGCACTCAATTTTATCCATAAATAAGGAATGACCAAAGCTTTGGGTTGTTCACTGTTGTTTTTATCACGTCATAAACATAATTGTGAATGCGTTTTCTCTTGCAAATTATTTCCGCAAAGTTGTGAATTTCGATTGAAATGGAATTGAATACGCTACCACTGGTGAAATTCAATGTGTCGCAAAATACTCCTTAATCCTGTAATGTAGAACAATGGAAAATAATCGACTATTTCCATGGTGTAAAACAATTTCTATTCGTTCATGTAGTTTTTTTTATTATGAGTGTTCTAACGAACAAGAGGAAACGTATAATCATCAAAGAAACACTTTGGTTCAGTTATGCTTTCTGCAGAAGTTTGCAGCATATAAGTGTTTGCGGTCTTAGAAATCCTAGAAAACTCACCAAATTCCCAATGGGACATTTGATCTTTGCTTTGATTTCTATCGAGGATGTTGGTTCCTGACCTGCCGGGGGGAAGAATCTGGGAGAGAGAAACTTCGAAGACGGAAACTGTGGGGTGTCCCCTAATTTGTTTCTGCCAAATTATATACGCCAAAATATTTAAACTTCTCTTTCTTATCAACATATACTCAATGTAGACGTTAATATTTTCCTCAAAATTGAATTCATGATTCCACGGCCGCCGAGAACGATTCTGTAGGGGTACCTTTTGACGGATGAAAAATTGCTAATTGTCCGCTGCCAAGGCTTATTGGGTTCGTTGCCACACGACGTTCGACTTTTTCTAAACCAGTGGTTCCCAAAGTGGGTGCCACCACCCCCCGTGGGGCGGTGCTCCAGTCTATGATGGGGCAAAATGAGGCAAAGGGGCGGTAGGGGGCGCCGAAGGGTCCTGACAATGTGACATTTTCGAACGCTCGGCAACCTTCCTTTTGTCTCCGTTTTAAAGCTTCCTTGTTAAAGTTTATATTGTTTCCCGAATCTGGAAGTAATTTAAACCATGTGTTTCCTTACATTTTAAGGTATGAATGGTTGAAAAATATTTCCAACCCTTTCTCGTACAAGAAAATTTTTGAAGGGGTTTAATCTCATTTAGTCTATCGATGGCACAACTTCACGACACTGAGTACTTCGGCAGTAAGGTTCAGTGTGAATAAAATGGGTGTGAATCTAGAGAGGAATCAGCTCATCTGATAATTAGTTTCGGTGTTTTTACATCAATTGACTTTATAACATACTTGCTGTTGCGACAGACGGAGCTCCGCCAATGACTAGTCGTCACCATGGTTGTATTGCATGCTTGAGAAAATATGTGCCAAATGTTTTTGCTATTCATTGTGTCATTCATCGAGCGACAACATCTTGTGGCTAAAATACTGAGTGATCGCCTTCACAAGTCCTTAAGCTTTGTAATTTTAGCGGTTAAAAAAATCAGAGCCCATGCTCTTAATGGTCGACTCTTTCGAGAGTTGTGTAATGAGAACGACGAAGATTTCAAACGTTTGTTACTACTCACGAAAGTTGTCGACTATCAAAAGGCAATTGTGTAAGGCGCTTCGGTAATCTTTTTGGCACCGTCGTGCAGATTTTTGAGGAGAAAGATGCTTTTCTCAGCGACAACCCTAAAGAGATTGGGAGTGACGTTGCATTTTTGCCCTAACTATTTGCATAGTTCGCTGAAATGAATTTAAAATTGCAGAGATATGATACTAACCTTATTAAGGCAAAATCTTTGATGACTGTATTTATTTCCAAGTTGCTATATTATTTAAGCGCAATATTGGTTACCGCGAACTTTATCAATTTCCTTCCCTGCTTAAGCTAGAAGAGCAAGTTGGTATATAGTAGGTGATGATGATTTGAGAGTGTTTTGTGACCAACCTTGCAAATATGACGCAGCAATTGATAATCTTCTTTTGTTGGAAATTCCTGACTGGGTGAAAAATCTGTTTGTAGATATTGAGGGAATAGGTGCATTAGAGAAAGAAGAATTAATTGAACTACAAAATGACATTGAATTGAAACAAAAGTTTATTATAGATTATAGAAATTAAAGATAAATTATCAAGAGTTTTTATTACAAAAGGAGGTTTCCGATCTTTATGTACGTATTTTAATTTGGTAGACTACTGCTAATTATAATTTACTATACCCTCTTATTGGGTTTATGGGTAATTTGTGTTGTGGTAGTCAGCGCTTAGAAGTACAGCGGCCAATATTATTTAAGTTCGTTGTAAACATAACCTAATGTAGAAGACTACTGCTATTTAAAGGGCCATGAATTATCAGCTTATGAGTGAGCAGTAGTCACTTCCGGAAATAACGCCGTATTTCACATCTGAATCAGATTCAAACGCAGACCGTTGTATCCCCTTTAGCCACTATTGATGCTTGTCGCTCGCATTGGATGAAGATTAGGTCCTCCAATGTCGCAAATATGGAAGGGGTGTGTGAGAGCACACCATTTATGATTCCCCATATATCAAACGAGGAATTAAAAGGAAGTCAGAAGATGCGAAGAACATACGGAGAATTGTACAGAAAATCTCTGAGGGGGTGAAAGAAATACGAACATAACCCTGAGAAGAGAACAATGGAGGGCTTAAGTGAACCAATCTTGAGACCAAAATACTTTTGATGGTCTTCTGCAGATGATGAGCAGTTTCCAATTGCTAATACACTTCGGGAAAAACCAACGCAGAACTCTCCGCCTCTGAACGATCTCAGTCCCTGCTGCAAGTCCACCGCCGTCATTTGGAGACCTAACTTGCTCGAGACATATAAATAAAAGCCGTTCGTATGCTATGCTTAAACTTGTGTGTGTTATTCGTTCCTTTAACTACATCTAGTTTCTCATCGTTGTAATTTATTGTGTTTTTTAATCAAATGTTTATTTTAACTGTAATTTGCAGTTGGGTGACTTTAATTAATTAGTCTATATGTATGCAGTAGTTCAATCTAATTATATTTTTAATGCATACATGAAAATAACTAAAAATTTGTTGATCTTCTTTGGATCCGGAATCAGTTTAATATTTGTTCCCATGTCATACAGAACAGGTAATTCTAAAATTCCGCAGATTTCCTTTTATCGCATGCATATCTGTTATCTTATCTTTGTCCTCATTGATGACTCGTTGTACACAAGTTCGTCTTCGTCCAAGTGTTCATTCATTTCGTAGGCTTTAGAAAGGTGTGACTTTTCTCACATGAAAGTTTAATGTGGTGACTCGCTGATCTGGGACTTAAGTACCTCATGGTACAGATTTGTGCTCGTGGTGTCTTCAGTGGAATCATGGGAGTGATTTCGTGTGCAGTGATTTAAGCCGGAAGGCACATAGAACGCATAAGGCGATCAGCTGAAGAGGTGGCTTTCGGAGGGGATTTTCCGACCGGAGGTGGATTCAAAGAAGGAAATGTCGAGGACGGTGACCCAGCCAACGGGAGCGCAAATATGATGGGCGAGTGCACTGATCGCGAAGGGACGGTGTGGAGATTTCCATCGATGGGTAGGATGATCGGGTCTCTTCTGCGAGGGAAATGGTGGGCAAGTAATTCAAGAAGTCTCCGACAAATGGTCAATCTTGATTCCCTTCCCCCATTTGGAGAGACCCCCAATCCCTCCACTGATCACATTGCCTTTTCTGATAGGTGGTCTCGTTCGAAACAAATTTGCTGCTTAAACGCTGGGTGGACTAGGTTGCAATTTTGAAAAAAATCTTTGCTCTAACTGAGGGGAAATCTTTTATTTCGAAAGGTTTTCTGAAAGAAAAAAACAAGGCAGTTTTTTATGGTGTCACTCACATCTCATGGTGTGATTCACCAAAAAGTGTTACTTCGTATTGACATCGTGTGGTCGTGATGGAAGAAATATAATTGTAAACATTGAATCCTCATCATTTTTTACGCCCTCAAATAATGAACAATGGATTTACAACCTTCGTAATCAACTGTGCATTAAAAGTGCATTGCATTCGGGTTATTAATTGCACTTTTATAGCATCAAGTAAATATATTAAATGTTTTTTGGCTAATCTGAACAAAAAATAATAAAAGGAGAATGCCCATTCACAATCGTTCGTCTTTGGACAAATGATAAGGTACAGTTCCAATGTGACACTTCTTTGTCCTTTGAACATTCGTTCTTAATCCTGACATCACTTAATGATATATTTTTGAGAATCTAAATTATTTTGTAGTTCCTTTACTTAGTTCATACTAACGTTCTGATTTCAATAAATCTCATCTTCATTCACGGTTGGGCTAATAAAATGAGGATTCGGGTGTTTCTTTAAAACGATTGCTCATCGTCTGGGACCTGGTTGAACCAGGCGTGACTATGAGAGACTGTTTTAGCCGTTATTTTGTGGAATTTTTCCATCGTAAAGAAAGAAAGAAAACACGGCAATTCCACATTTACACTTTTATTAGACGACCATGGTTTCACCACTGCGTGGCACCTTCAGGTGCCACGCAGTGATGAAACCATGGTCGTCTAATAAAAGTGTAAATGTGGAATTGCCGTGTTTTCTTTCTTTCTTTACAGGCGTGACTAATTTGTTTCACACGTTATATAATATTTTGCACCCTGCAGGATTTTTTTGTTTCATGAACATCTTCTTCCATGAAAAATAATTAGTAGCCGCACGACTTGCAATAATTAAGAAGTGCAGCAGTGAGGATTTTCGGACGCTCGAGAGTGATGAAGTTGCAAAAATGAAGTCAGTATTGTTTGAAGGATCTCAGGTTTTCCCGGCGCATGGCATTCAAGAAATTTTCTCGGCTTTTCCACCGGATTAGGTTGCAGTGCACCGACGTTTCGAAGGCTGACTCTGCCATCGTCTTCAGGGTGAAGTTAAGAGCATGAAAAAGGCCTCGCATTTATACTCTCCGTCCCGGCTCAGGTGTGCCCTGATTGGTTGGAAGCATATTTTGTACTGCAACCTGACCCGGTGGGAAACCTGAGAAAACTTCTTGAAAATCAGTATTATTTGCCCACGTAAATCTATACCCCGTTTCAATCAATATTCTCCCGTCTAGCACGGCCTTGATCATCCCTCTATACCTCACCCAACTCCTCCATTCACCTTTGCAGTTAAGGCCTTACTGCCTTCGAATTTTACTATACAACTTCGTCCGCATTGTATACAAAACCTAATGTTAGTTAGCACAGTTATGGCCAGTTTTCATTTCAAAGGTTGTAATTTAGAAAGTTTGATGCTTGTATAGTCTTCCTTCCATGTATCCATATCCTTCGTAATAGTTCGTCAATAAATGATGGCGAGCTTAATTAGTCCGGAACTTTATTAGTCCTTTGACAACTAGCATCCTGCGGTCGTAGGAGAGACGAGAAAATTCCCACCGCGTTAACTATTCGTTGTGACAAATTGGTGTTTCCATTTTCCGCTGCTTTGACCATACCGTTGCCAATTTGGAGTCAAGTTACTGCTCAGTTGTGTAATGTGTCTTCATTGCAGGATCTCGCAGATAAAACTAACTGGCAATTAATTGGGCAAATCCCGGGTTGGCTCGCTTATATATGCGAATTTTGGTTTATATCCTTGCCACAAATTGCAGTCGTGGAGAAAATACTGATTTCCAGTCTGATTTCCAATAAACGTTCGACTAATTTAAGTGAACTATCTCAATACTTAATTAGCATTTCTTTGATTTAATATTATAGGAACAAAACTATATCACAGTGATAGGCCTATTTATGATTGAAATTTTAAATTGTTCGATTGGATGTTTTGTCAAAGTGCAATCTTAATGAAAAGTAATAAGTTAAATACATTGTTATTTCAATTCGTGCGTGTCTTTGTTTGAGTTTTACATTGATTTTCTAATTTTTTTCATGTTTATGGGTAGTATATAATTAATTTAAAACGAAATATAATTGAATATAAAATATTTTATATTACCTAACATTATATGCGAACATTTTTTTCATATAAAGTCGTTGTTGTGTTTGTGAATTTGATTCTAGCTCTTCATTTAGGAATGTGAATGGGTGATTAAATACTGCTTTCTTCTGTTGTGTCTCTCACGTATCAATTATACGGGAAAAAAGTGTTATTGGTATTTTTCTTTTTGGGTTTCCCCATTTCCCTGTACATTTTTTTCATGTGCATGCCTGTTAACTGTAAAAAATCACCTGCGGTGAGGAAAACTGTTTCCTGGTATCACCAGATTACTTAGATTGTGAAGCATAGTTTCCATATTATGACAGCTATTTTTTAAATGAAAATGATCAAATGAAACTGATAACAGTCCAATTTGATTGAGATTTTTAAAAAAAGCATTGGCATTTTTTTTTCTTTACAACTTGCAAAGAGCGGCAGTGGCAAATACAAGTGGGACTTGTACACGTTTTCCGTGGCTACCATTTAATTTTTTTAAAACGGTGATCCACACTCGTCAAATGCGAAACCATGAATTATCACATTCCGATTTTGTCATTATTTTTTTGTGTAGCTGTATTATATTACTGTTTTAATTGTATGCCACTGTCTAATAACGATTTCCGTTCCCCCGAATTAATTCCTAAACTATATATTTTTCTCGACTATAATTCACTATATGTCATGCACGGAAAATTAGTAGGTTCATTTGATATGCCGTTCATTTAATTGAATTTCCTCCTCTATGTCCGAGAAGGTACAATTGGCGTTCTTCTGCAATAAAACCAGTTAATATTCCCTAATAGGCGTCCCTTATTTATATTTGAACTGGCTTTTAATTTTGCCAGATCCGTTCGTACGTGTCTCTCTTTGAGATTAATGTTCACTGGACCTATTAATAAGCACGAATGATACGCTTAAACGCCTCTAATAAACTGTAATATCACGGATGCATGAATATCACGCTGTAGTGGTTTAATCAATGTATTTTTTTTTACCTTCTAGGTGAGTAATCTGCTCCTGTCTGCAGGGAAAGTGATAACACAAGGCCGGGCGCCGCCTGTTTTTGCGTCCGACTAATAGATATTAGCATCCGGTTTCCGCCACCGTTGCCGTCATAATCCTCTTCTCTCTGAGGGATCGTGTTGCCAATTCAACTGCTCGTAAGTAACCCTTCACGGATTTTTTCCCAGCTCGGGCGGAGCACGTGTTTTTTTCCGTCAGAGCGCGGAAGGGAGGAGCCTCTGGGATGGTTAAAGCTCACGCAATGCTTTTTCTAAAATAGATTTTTGTACGAACTGCAATAACCCATGCCGTATTGTTCACAAGTGAGTGTTTTGAGTATTCGCATCCTTCGAAGAGTTTGTATTTCTCTCGGGAAATTCGAGAACGATTAATTTTAAAATTTAGTGTAACTATTGTTGAAAATGTCGGCAGCTAAGTTGTGTGGTCAAGGTGTTTATAAGTTTCGGAAATGTTAATATTTTAAGTATCATGAAGACCGCTGTCACCAAGGTTATATTTAAGTTAACAGCATTGAAATTTCTTCTAAAGATCTTGGACACTTACGTGGCCTTATAATCTTTGTGAGCAGTTCTAGAGAATAAAAAACAGCATTTTATCCGACATCATTCCCCTTTCTTCAAATGCTTATAGCCTTTCAGGCTGTAGAAATTATCCTTCTCCTGCTTTCTTGTTTTAAATTCCTCCCTCAAATTCTTGTTTTCAATTCTTCCCTCAATTGCCCCAAAGCAGTTTCCTTCCGCGTTGCACCTAATAAAACCCGTGATTATTGTTGGTGATAATGACTTTTATTCGGATGATAACATTTTATGATAACATTTTTTTATCACGCTCCAGTACTTCAATTTTGTAAACATATTCAATGAATACTTTTCATGATACTGGGTACCGAACCACTCAACTAATTAAGAGTTGTTTGTAATATGCTATCTCATTACATCTTCAAAAAACTTATAAAGCTGTTGTATAATAAATAAGATACCTGTCGGCGATAGTGGATTGGGGAGTAAGTACTTTGAAAATTCCACGAAAAAAGTGTGGAAAATAAATTTCTTTGAAAAGAATGTGGCTCTTTCACCTTTTCATTTGCCATTTTTTACTGCGGTCTTGACTTGTCTCGCTAATTCAACATTGCCACCCAAGAATATAGCTTACGCGAAGTCTAGGACGTTATCTCCCTCTAGGAAAATTTAAGTACCGGAATTGGCACGTGTGGTTCTAAGCGCTGATTATGCTCACGTTTTCTTCCTCTTTGAATAATTTTTAGATCTAGGATAGATCATTATTAATACAGGTTAACTTATCATTGACTCATTGGTCGCATGACTACGGATGCCTCCGAACTTTCAATGATTTTTCATCGAAGTTGTTGTTTTGTGTCAGAAAAATATTTTCTTCCACTTTGAGACCACTGAGCGTTATTGGACATGCGAGTCCATCAGTCTCACCTTAACATCCCAGCCTCGTTTCTATATTTTGGTCGAAGAACTTTGGAAATACGGGGGATACAAATGAATATGGGCGTTGCCCGCCTACCATATTCTCGCGTGAAAATGACTCTCCGTAGCTCTTTGTTTTCTTCCTCCGTCCGTGGGCAATATTTATCCGTGGGCGTGGTTAATGTGACCGGGCCGGGCCGAGTTCCTTTCGAGAAATATAACGCATTTATCATATAGCCGTCTCCACTCTTAGTATCACTCCTCAAGCTTTCTGTTATCATAATAATAACTTGAGTATTTTGCTCGTTTATTTTCCATAATAAAATTTCCTCTCGCCCGGAAAGGTACTTTCATTAAACATTTCTTATCTCCTCCTTTCTTAAATGCGACTTTAACAATGTTATCATCAAGTGGATGTTAAGGAGATAGAGGGGGAGTCCGCATTGAGAATATTTCTCTGATGACTTTCTTGTTTCGCTTCACTCGGACCTCATTTTATTGCTAATCATACTTTTTTTTCGGATAATGCCATTCTTGGAGAAATAAAAAATTTTGTTTTTTTTTACAATGGATATTTCCTTGGAATATATTTCAAACTCTTCTGTGTTGGAATCATCTCTCATTTTTTGTCATGCTATCTCTACTAACATTCTTGATATCAGTGAGTAACAAAATGCGTGTTAAACTTTGTATTGCTGCCCTTGGAAGGTGAGGCTAGAGATTAATACGAAAAGCGTGACAAAACTAGCAACAACATTTTCTTCATCTGTGGGGTAATTATTTCACATGACGGATGGTGTTTCCGATGTAGTTAAAGGCAGAAACAATTGTGTTTGGGCCTATTAACATATACGGTTTTAGTTTACATGTTATATGTTATTAATATCAACGCTTAGCATCTGGGGACAGTGAACTAAAACAGATGTGATGTTGATTTATTTCACGAATCGTGAAAAACATTTTGGATTTAAGACTTCTGCTTGAAACATTTTTCGTGAAAATGCTCCTCACGTTTGTTCCCAGAATTAAGAAAATATATATTAGCGGCCCTTAGCACGTAAATATTTTCATACGATGTTCCCCTTTTTTTACATCATATACGCCAATCGAAAGAATAAATACTTTCTTTGTTGGGTTCGATTATAGTGATTTATTTACCTTATTGGGCATTACCGTTTTCATTTTGAAGCTGTGAAACCCTACCGACAGATTGCAAGACAGGTTTATGACCTGTCTTGTACCTGAGGATGGTTGTGTAAACCGAAACGCGTTGTACGTTACCAATAAACCTGTGGAAAAGTGCAAATTTTTTTTTTCAAAATGACGAATTTCCACAACACCTCGCCTGAATCTGTAAAATGTACATGTATAATGGCTGTTGGTTTTTAGATGTGGACATGTTGCGAGTTTATTACTAGATAGTCACCGCCAAATTGAATATTAGCCCTTGAAATTTACTAATACCTTCGACGAAAAACTTTACAGTTAAAATTTTGTATCCTGGAATCTTTGTGCAGTGCTTGATTTGGAAGTGGTATTTTTACGTAATATGGATCCATTGAACTGTCGTAGATGGAGAGTTCAAGAATGTGTGTCTGGGGAAATTTGAGCATTTTCAGTCGGTAGTAAACAAGAATAACACGGCGCATTCCAATTAAATTCATTCATTACTATGGTTTCGGTACATCATCATCATCAGGTGATGTAGATGTACTTCCGAGGAAAACCATGGCCGTGTTTTATAAAATGTAACTTGGAATTCGCATTGTTAAACACTTCTGTCCTTTCATTATGAAAGAATCCCATTAAATCGTACTTGAGACGATTTCTTGTGTAAACTAGAATAACGTTGTGAAGTTTTTCATAGAAAGTTACTAGGTGGGGTGAAACTGGCGCATAGTACCCATGCATTTAACCCCTTCGCGTGTCTGCCTATATGCCTTCGACTTTCACTCCAATTTCGCTTCCTTCAAATGCTCTCCCTGCAATCCGTTGCTGTGTTCCATTTCCCTTTTGATCCACTCTCTTGTGTTTTCCATTCCGGTCTCATCCAAGTTCTTGATCTCAGCCAATCACTTAAGCCCATTTTGTTCTCTCGATTTTTATCTCCTCGTGCATCACGTGACCCGGGTATTTTTTTCATTCCCTGGCTCTTAAACCACGCCCTTCCGCATTTCGACTTCGCGCCCCCCCCCCTCGTCGAGTCGAGTCGTCGCCTTGCACTGGGAATGATTTTCGTGTGAAGGAAGTTTAAAAAGAATTTTTTTTCCCTTTGGATATAATTAGACCTTGTTTGCAAACTCACCGCTCCCTTTTCCTTGTGTTCGCCCCGAAGGGAAACGCCTCCAAACGTGATGCGCGCTTTTTATACTGTTTTCTTCTACCTCTGCATTCGAGTACGATAATATCCATACGTGCAAAAACATTCTCTTTTTTTAGCAGAGTTATGTTTTTTCGATAAATATTCTACTTACTGGACTTGTGCAATTTTTCAGTAGGTAATTACTGACGAGTGGGGATTATTTTTAGCAATAATATTTTTGCGTGTTACAGATCCGAGGTCCAGTCTCGTGAAGCCTTAGGTTATCAGTATATACCCCCTCCGTATCTTGCTAGATATGGCGGATTTCGGCCATGCAAGCACGCTAACGCAAATATTGTTATGCAATGTATAACATTTGCATTTAACGAGTGTCATGATAAAAAAGTT
This sequence comes from Hetaerina titia, assembly GCA_037158775.1. Lineage (NCBI taxonomy): Eukaryota > Metazoa > Arthropoda > Insecta > Odonata > Calopterygidae > Hetaerina > Hetaerina titia. The sequence continues at coordinate 53,262,619 of CM073775.1, forward strand.
ATTATTAAATTAAATTGAAAAAATCTGCTGTCGATGATCGGTTTGCCAAGATTTATAAGTTTTATAGGTAAGATGTTGATCAAATAGAGTACTTCTTTAGTTAAAAAAAAACGAACTACTGCGGATTTCAATCGGTGAGAATGGTTGATATATTTTTCAGAAGCCAGGTTGTGCTTTCGTTTGAATTATTAATTCCTTTTCATCATTGTCTAACTCATGTGTGCTACGAATGGTCATCATCAAGAAGAACCGAAATAAATGCATCTCTTTGCGAAAATTTGGTACTCCACTTCGTAATGCAATTTGCCTTAAGATAAGCGACTATATTAGTGGTGTTCCAGTTTTGGGTATTCTCTATTGAGCGTTGCATCGTTTTTGCGTCGATGTTCGGCCTGGGAAAGGCATCATATATTTCAGCTGGACTACAGTAATTTGCAGACGACGTTAAAGATGTAATGTGATAGTAGAAAGTCGAATAATTAAAATGTGAGCCCTTAGTGTGTGGTACATTCGGGGTTCATATACAGTAATCAAAAAATATTCTTAAATATAGTATTTGGAATGTTGACTGTGGGAGCATATTTTTCTCAGAGAGTTTCCATGTAATAAAATACTTTGTAAGGTTTTATTTTATTTCGGCATCTTTTCACCTCTGACTTTTGTGACACTATTATTATTAGTAAAAATCCACCGGGTTTGGGTAGGTTTATGATGGACCCTGACTCTGCACATTTATAAGTCCTGACTAACAGATCACAAAATATCCGTCAACCCAATTAGATTAATTAAATTCATTCAGTAATCAAAAAATAAATGAAATCAATAGAAAAATATATTCTAATTAAAAATTAGAATAAATCATTCTTCAGTTCTGCGTGATTTCTACCACCCTTTTTTCCGTTCAAAAATCCTATTCTTTTCCTCCGTCTTAATTCCATTGCCAATATTCTCCCCCCTGATGAAATGTATGCATGTAAATAATGATGTCCATTTGAAGAACATCCAAAGTTTGGGTAATTGATGGCGCATGGTCAAGAGGTTAAATGTTGAATTGAAGAAACGACACTTGCAAGAAATTGTTATAAATTGAAAAAAAATTTATCTCTGGATAACACACTGCGTTTTTGTACTTAATTGACGTACTCCCTTGATCAGCATTTCATATTTTTCCCTTGCATTCTCGGAAAGGGCAAGTTCCAAACCTTTCCTTACGCGTTTAACTTTGTCGTTTCACTCGATACTTTTTAATTCTATTACCGAGAATCGAAGTCATTTGAATAACTTAACGTTTGATCGGTTTAACGGATGATTGACTGTTATATATCGCTGTCCTACTGATCGATCTTTGGAAAGGGATTATGAATTTCAGTTACAGTGCGACCCTCGTGGTAAATTACTTTCGTGACCTCCCACAGGTGTCTTGAAGCATCGATCGGGAAATATTGTCGCCGTGGGTCCCTGCGAAGTCTCGCATTAATATTGATCATCTCAACTAGAAATAACAGCAGCGGGTATTCGGCGGCTCCCGAGAAACGACTCCCACGTCTCCCTGCTCAATAATTACGTTGGGTCTCCTTTATAGTATAAATTGTTCGTGTCCCTCTTTCTGTTTGATTTTGGTCCCCCACGTCTATTTTTAATGTCACTCGACCAAAATGATCTTAACGGAGGAAAAAGAGGGTGGGACCTTCGCCGGCAAATATGGGCATGACATGAAACGATCGACAGGTTGGGGCTCTTATGGAATTCCAAGCGAGAAGCTTCGTGAGAGGAATTCGGTAATGCTCCCTGTAAGCAAGTGTGTCGCGACCACGTTCACTTGCGAGGATGGACAGCTGCATCTCCTCGCCAAATCCATCTTTTATTCAGTTGGCTTTATCCCGAATTGTAGATAATCTTATGGTATCATCGAGTAGCGCTTTCGGGAATGTCAAATGTCTCCATATTAAAACGCGGACATATTTAGTTTTATTCCTTTTGAGAAGTGCCTTTCTCGGGTTTAAATTAAAATTTTAATAGCATCTGTTCCCTATTTGAGGGATTAGAGGGAGGAGGAATGTTGGTTGCGGAGCATTTGGATTGGTTATAGAATGTTGAAGACGTTTAAGAAAAAGGTAGAAGGGTGTATTGTAGTATAGGGTATCGTAGTAGTAGTTCTATGGGAAGTGACCGTCAGCTGAGGTCATTTAACCCATTAGGGATGGAGGAGAAAGGAGGAAGGGTGGAGAGAAACCCGGCGTCAGCATTTGCCTACTCTTAACGAGAGTCACCAAGGGGTCCACAGTTTAACGTCCCATCAGACGGACGTCGTACTCACTCAAAGTGCTCTCCAAAAAGAACCTCTAGGAGGGATCGGGATATCACTTTAAAATATCTGCCACCAGGATTCGAACCCTGGCCCTCTTCGTGGGAAACCAGGACGTTAGCCACCGTACCATCCCCGTTTAGGGCATCAGTTTTTGTTTTTTTAGGTGAGGTTTGGAAGTATGGCGGTGGTTAGTTTGTGCCCATCCAAAACTTTCCTTAAACGATGGACTGCCATAATAAAAAAAGAAAGTTGAGTGATTTAATTTTGCTGTCAACTATCCGTTACGTCGAAATTTTGAATGGGTGAAATGAGTTTTAGCTTCAATGCTGTAATCTGCCGTGGATCTTTGATATTGGAATCTGTCACTACATCTTTATGAATCGCCGTCAGTGAAATATCCTTCCGCCGTTGCGAAGAAATTTCAATGTCCGCACCAGTTTTTTGTCCACGTAGAGTTGCTCAAGTTCCACATAGTTAATGTTTTAACTGATCTGTTTAAGTTTATATCGAATAGACTCATTTTATTTGTGAAATAAGTTACGTTGCTCTGGGTGCATTATCCCGCACCCAAAGTGGAACCGTGAGAATAATCACGTGAACCACGAGTGTTCGAATTTTACGGGACTCAAGACCTTAAAGCTAAACATTTAAATAGGAAGGGGAAAAAATAGAGCAGGTGGAACAATTTACGTATCTCGGAAGTGTTTTGGACCAATGCGGTCAAAGTAGTAGGGACGTAAGGAGAAGAATTGCGCTAGGCAAGGAGGCTTTCTCAAGGAGGAGAGAGTTGATGACGGGGACATTGAGTAGGGAGGTTAAGACAAGACTCGTAAAAACTCAGATATGGAGCGTATCAATACGGCACGGAAACGTGGTCGCTGAAGCAGGAGGATAGGCGTAGATTGGAGGCTTTTGAAATGTGGGTGGGGAGAAGAATGGAGAAGGTGAAATGGACCGAAAGGAAAACAAATGAGGAAGTACTAGAGATGGTGGGTGAGGAGAGGGGTTTGTTGAGAGAAATCCTATTGAGGCAGGAAAAATGGATGAAAGGTGTATTGAGCGGCAGTGGGAGGTTGAAGAAGGTAATAAAGGGGAGAATGTCAGGCAAACGAGGAAAGGGCAGGAACAGGATAGGGATGTTGGATGGGATGAAGGTAGGAAAGAAGTACACAGAGATGAAGAGGGACCTGATGTAGATTAGGTTGCTGGATTGGGTTTTGCTTGGAGTTACAAAAGTTTTATTTGATAGTTGTGTCCATCCAAAAACTTACCTTGACCGGTAGATTGCCTAATAATAATTAAGACCTTAAGATGGTAAAACGAGGGCTGATAATTACTTCCTCATTCCTTCACATGGACGAAGTAACAACTTTTCTAGACGTTTTCTATATTCATTCCTTGGAATTCAAGTCAGAAATTGTACAGGCGAAGCCTGTCGTAATAATTGGGGGTGTTGAAAGTCTTGACCTGGGGCAAGAGGTCGTCTGAAAAATTCCTAGAGCCGTGGCGCGTATGTAATGGACCTCAAATTAGGCGCGTTTAGTTAGGGATACGTTGAAAGAATGGGGTTTCGTTCCAACAGACTTCCGAAGATACCAATCATTAACATTCCACGTCATCTCATGTTTGTGAAAGTCTTGGTGCCACCATCATTGGCGTACCCTGTTCACATAATCAGATATGCGCAGAGATTGTCCGGCTCCATCAAAAAATTCTCATTTTAGAGGTATTGGAAAATGGAACGAATAAGAGCACAATTTAGCATTCAGTCCTCATATTTTGCCAGACTTCTTTCCCGTGTGAATTTACCCGTTACCATTACGAGACTTGATGTATCAATTCCTTGACCTACTTGCTCTATTACTTTTACGTTAAGAATTGTCGGCGAGGCCGTGGAAAACAGTAAATAGTTCGGCCTTAGATTTAGATGCCACTTGGCAGTGTTAAGGTGTCTCATTGCTGACATAATTCGGGAAAAATCAACACCGTTTGTCGCTGTCAGGACATCTGGCAGAATTGAGATTCTCCCTTAATCTTCAACCAGTGACTTCATCCTTAATCCATATTTATTTTCCTTGTTAGCTGAAGTTCTAGAGACTCGGTTTAGGTAGTGTTGTCCAGCATACAGGGTTCGTCCGGGAAATAAGTGTCATTGTCTCATTGTCTTTTTTGACAAAAGGGGAGTCGTCCACTACGAATTTGTACCTGAACGACAAACTGTAAATGCTGCATTTTACGTCCAAGTGCTCGACAGGCTTCGAAAACGAGTCGCCCGCGTCCGGCCAGCGATCAAAAACATCTGGCGGCTGGATCACGACAATGTGCCGTCTCACACCGCGCTTGACGTGTCGGACTTCTTGGCCAAGCACGGCGTGGCAACGCTGCCGCACCCGCCCTACAGCCCGGACTTGGCACCACCGGACTTATTTCTGTTCCCGAAGATAAAGAGGAGTTTGAAAGGAGCGCGATACGGGACTTTGGACGCCGTCAAAGAGGCCGTGACGACGTGTCTTCGAGAGGTTCCCGATGACGCCTTCGCGGGAGCGTTCCAGGAATGGGAACGCCGCTGGAACAAGTGTATCGACTCACAAGGGTCCTATTTTGAGGAATATTAGCTTAAGATATGTAAAAGTGTTATAAATATTTTTTCCCAAGCTCAGTACACTTATTTTCCGGAAGAACCCTGTATACAAATTTATCCAAAGTAAAAACTACGGGATCTACTATACAAATCCAAACTAAAACAACGATTCCTTTTCGTAGTAGTCTACATGGTTCTAGGAATGCGTCGGAGTTCTACCCAATTTGGAATGGATTGTATTAAACATTTTTAACTCGAACACACTCCTCCAAGTCACTTAATCGATTAATTGAGTATTTCCTTAATATTTGAATTATTACTCTTTCTGCTTTTCAAATTATAAATTATTGTTCGAATACCAGAAAGCTTTGTTATGATTTTTAGGTGCCGGATTGAAAGTTGACTGTAAAATTCATAGAATCGCAGGGACTGTGACGTGGTGGAATTCACTCATGCTGATAGAAAAACACTAAATAATTTTCCAGACTTAATTATTATATTATGCAATCGGTTTCGAATTTTTCGTATCGTTATCAAAAATACAAGACTTTATCGTAATTTAATCATACCGTATGTAAACATAGAAAATGGTCAGGTAATGCAATAGTATGAACGGAAAGTTAGCAAGTGTTTTTCAGTGAACAATCAATACAGAATATATTTATATAGAATCAAGAGTAATGAAGATAAGGCAATAGGAACGTTGCCACGCCTTTCAATTGTCGCACTTCTAATCTATGTTTTATTGCCCAAATTTTTAATTGGCGTAATTTAAATTGTCAGTGCGGACGGTATGAGCGGGCAATCACAATTTTTCTCTTTTTACCTTTATATTTTTTAAAACCTTTTATGTTTTCCAATTGCTTGGTTAGTGAAATAGCTTAATGATCGGTTTGGATTTAAACTTGAATTTTCATTAAAAAGGTAAATTGGTAATGAACACTATCCGTTGGAATAAAATATGGGTAATTTCCTAATAAAAAAATGACAACATTTTAAGCGTTATTTAAATTGTCTTACTGATCACTTCAGTGGTTCTTTCTTGGATTAAGGAAAATTATGTAACTCTTAACAGATATGTTTATCCCATCTGAAATTTCTTTAAATTTATGTACTTGCATTTGGATTTTATGGTCAGTGTAAAAGTAATTGTTTTTCCGCAAATATGGGGATTCATTTATTGTGAAAACAAAGTTTTATAGCATTGAAGCGTGTTACTAAACTGTTAATGATTGTTTTATTTGTATATGTCGTGTAAACATTGCCACGAGATGACCTTACCGTTGTAATCCCAGTGAGATGCTATGAAAATTCCACATTTTATGAGATGCAGAAAAAATGGAAAATCTAAAATGACGGGAAGGGTATTGATAAGTAATGACGATTATATATTATTTATCCTTCAATTTCTCCGTCTTTGGGGGCATAACGTGATTTCTAAGGTTCCTTATCAATCATCTTAAAGATGATTTTCTGTTATTTTTGCATGTCACAATTTTGTCATTTTAAGTATTTTTTAATCTTGCAGAACAAATACAGATATAGGCGTCAATTTTCAAGGCTTAACTTCGCTTCCGTAGCAAATTTAAAAATAATAATAAACATTGTGATTCAATGGAATTTTGAAATAGTAAAATAAAATATAATCGCCATTAACTGTACCATGAACTGGTCCATGTTGATTGGATTGTGCATTCCGTAGGTCATGAATGGTTTCAGTATTGGGAACATACGGTAAGTCTTCTCTAAGTTCTCGATAACATCTTTTCACCAGGATTATTGTCATCAATGTCACCAATCTGGGGATTGATTTATGCTGAAGCAACCTTCCTAAGATATCCTGTTACCTACCAACCTCTCATCCATTCCTCCCTAGTTCTAGCTCTGAAGCATTCGATCATTGCTCCTCATTAGTCAACCCCTGCCTTTTGTAATACTGCTCCTCACTGGTTCCTATATTATTTACGGCCACCAGTAAATTTTCATGCCTCGGGATGTGTCCAATCAGTCTGCTTCTTCTTTGTATGTCTTCCGGAGGTATGTCTCCACGCTCACTCTTCGAAAAACTCGCACCTTTATCCAGCATCCATCTCTTCATGCATGCCCTGGGGAGCGATTTGAACTCCTCGGCCGTCGGTTTCCCTCAGCCGTCGCTCAACTGACCCCACCACCCTCCCCTTCCGTTTACCAGAGGACAAAAGTTGCGCATCCCCCAAAACGTCGGCTCCTGATGAGCAGAAGGGGCTCTAATGGCTCTTGTGTGACCCAAAGTGAGAAGACGGACTACCTCTCCCTCACTACTCCGCGCTCATCCCCACCTCATTCTTCTCCTTCCCGTGTCTTCCCGGTCCTCCTCCGCAGCCGCCACCCTCTCATCCGCCGGCGCATCCTTCCCCCACCGTTCTATCGCCCGCTCTTGTCAACCTGTCCCTGGTCGTCCCCTCTTCCGGCCCTCAGCGTATTTTGAGGCGCGAGGGAGGAGCGCGCTCGCCATCTAACTCAATTTCCTTCCTTCCATCCCCCTCCCCCTTCTAACCCCCCGCAAAAACTCCCTTCCAACCTACCCCACCTCCCTCTCCTTCCTCCTCATTCTCCTTCCCCTTCCTCTTTCTTTATACGGTTACCCAGGCGGTGCCGTTCAGCGCTCCCGCCACGCAGTGGCGCTCTGCCTTTTAGGAAACCAATAAATTACCGCCAAGATTCAATTATTTGACTTGCGCTTGCTTCCATTCAGAGCGCGGACGGAGGGAATATTAATTTTTCGGTCGCCGCCCACGGTTGCAGTGGCTTCGCGGGGAAAATTTTCCTTGGCCGAGTTTCCGCTACATTTTTGAAAAAAAGGGGGAGCGTCCGAGGAATTTTTTTATCACCTCAGTGCTTTCGCGAGCCCTAACGTTGTGTTTACCAATTCAGCCCGTTGGGCAATTGCACCCGAGGTGGGAGACGACGTCGGCACTCGGAAGTTTTCATTTCACTCTAGTGAGCTCGTTTACTAATTCAAAACAACTGATTCTGCAAATGGACATTGCCATCCGTCAACGAAGACTTCTGGTATCCTCCTCAACATACGATAAGTTGTGACGTGAGGGGGTGACTGTGTCACTCTTTCGCGTTGGATCAGTTCTTGTCAAGTGTTGGACGTGTGACCTTATGGAAAGAGTGACGCAATGCGTGCATTGCACAAATCGTCTAAAATTGTCTCCGAATCTAGATCATCAGCCCTTATTGGTGCTCTGAAAACGTAACTCCCCGCGACCGCGGTAGGGCATGGGTAAAAAAAGATAACACTCGAGGCAGCCGATCTGCCTCGGGTGCAATTTTTTTTCGTCGATCGACCTCTTTATTTAGTCACCTATTTTTTTAAGCTTCGTTTTCGTTTTACATATCATTTATTCATTACCCTCAGACGCTTAATATATATTACAGGTATTTTGAGTAATGTATCAAAGTTAGTGGCCAGAAGGTTAGAGCATTCGCCTGACAAATGGAAAGATCCGGCGTTCAAGCCCCGGTCAAGGAAATATTGTTACACTCGTGATCTGCTCAATTCCGCCTTTCCCACCTCTCCTGTGTTCTTCCTTTGCATGTGTTCCTATCCTCTTTTCCTTATATCTATTTCCATGAGAAATATATATATATATATATATATATATATATATATATATATATATATATATATATATATATGTATACCTTATTAGGTAATCTACCGGTTAAGGTAGGTTTTTGGATGGACACAACTATCATATAAATATTTTGTAACACCCAACAAAACCCAATCCAGCAACCTACTCTACATCAGGTCCCTCTTCATCTCTGTGAACTTCTTTCCTCCCTTCATCCCGTCCAACATCCCTATCCTGTTCCTGCCCTTTCCTCGTTTGCCTAAAATTTTCCCCTCTATTACCATCTTCAACATTCCACTACCGCTCAATACGGCTTTCATCCATTTTTCCTGCCTCAATAGGATTTCTCTTAACAAACCCCACTCCTCACCCACCATCTCCAGTACTTCCTCATTTGTTTTCCTTTGGGTCCATTTCACCTTCTCCATTCCTCTCCACATCCATATTTCAAAAGCCTCCAATCTACGTCTATCCTCCTGCTTCAGTGACCACGTTTCCGCGCCCTACATAGCTACGCTCCATATCAGAGTTTTTACGAGTCTTGTCTTAACATCCCTACTCAACGTCCCCGTCATCAACTCCCTCCTCTTTGAGAAAGCCTCCTTGCCTAGCGCAATTCTTCTCCTTACGTCCCTACTTCCTTGACCGTATTGGTCCAAAACACTTCCGAGATATGTAAACTGTTCTACCTGCTCTATTTTTTCCCCTCCTATTTTAATGTTAGCTTAGCCTTTTTCTTTCTGGAAAATCGCATAACCTTTGTTTTATTAATATTGATTCTCCTCTTGACTGACTGAGCATCATCTCTCCAATCCATTCCTATTTTCTTCAATACACGCATTAATTTTTCCCAATTTACTCTTATCAAACGCTTTTTCGAAATCTACGAAACAGGCAAATACGTCCTGATTGTATTCTATATTCCTCTTGATTATTGATCTCACTACTGCAGAGGCATCACGCGGGGTGTATAACAGTTATATAACAATAGCTTATATTTTATAAGAAAGCAAAATATGTTGCTAAATAATAATAACTTATTATTATACATGTACTTTTACCAGATTATTATATATAGTAGTATAGAATTTTAAAATGATTTAGGATATTTACATCAGTAATTATGTCCCCTCCTGTATTTATTGATTAGATGATTCTAATTTATTAAATTGGTTGCCCATAAAATATGTCTGTGGTAATGATTGTAAAATGTTTTAAAAATCAACACTAAATTTTTGTTGAAAAAATTGAATTTATCATGTTATCTTATACTTTATGGCGGCACTCTTATCATTAACAACGTTTGCGTCTTGCTAACTAATTATTTTTTCATTAACTTCCAACACATAATTGTATTCAAACTTTTTCTGACTTTCAAGGGTGGGTAATTGATGTAAGGGATAAAAGGAGCTCTGAGGTGAATCGTAATTTGGTTACAAACTTCATTTCGTTTGGAAATTGAGAATTATGAGTGGGCAGTATGAACTCCGAGACTGTCGTTGAAGCTGAATCTTGGTACCGTAATGCAGTTCCTCGGTTTCTTTTTTTATGAGAACGGTTAATTTCGCTTCGACCGCAAATGAAATTTTGAATTCGTGTCCGTGCGTTATGTTAAGTCTTAAGAAAATGCATTTGTTTAAATGATGACGCAGCTGTATCACGTATTAATATAGACGACGTGCCTGCTTCGTCTATTCAGTGCTTCACTACTGTTTATATTGTGATTTCTTCTAACATTATGATAAACCTTGAGGCATTTACCATAAAAATCCCGCCACTGTCATATAAATTGCGTCCTACTTTATCGTAGTTAATTAAAGTGTTCTTTATTCCTGAGTTCTTCAAGAACGGCTCAAGCTCTCTGAGCCTAACGCTTGCTTCTTTTACTCTGACCGATAAAATTCGAAAACCTTACTTGGTAATCCAACTACCTAATAAAAATCACTTTTCTCTTTTTATCGAACATTATTACTTTTATGTCACCGTTAAACATTTTATTGATATCGTTTTACGATCCCCAGATATTTATCATTATCATATTTAAATCCGAAACATGACCACGAGGTTTCGGAACATCTAAAATATGACCAAAAAGATTTCGATGGAGTAGCTAATAACCCAATCAGCATTAACAGCGGGCATTTATGCTCCCCGTCTGCCAACCCTTTAGGTAGCTTTTCGGGCCTTCTTAGCGGGTTGAAGTTTCTGACGGCATTATCATTCCTTCTCATATTAAAAAAAAAGTTTTTGTTTCAATTCTGTTGTGTTTTAGTTGATGGTATTTTTCCGTTCTCTTCCTCGGGAAGTTGAATGAGCTGCTGAGGGTATACGGCGGTCATCGATTGTGAAAGGAGGAGAGGGTGAGGATTATGAGGGCCGTAATGGGCTAATTTTAGGATTATTGGGATTCCCTCGTAACTGTTTGCGGAGCCCGTCTCTGGCCCAGTTAGCATTTGTGCCAGAGATATAAATTCGTGGTTTTTAACCCCTATTGGGGATCGCTGAGATCATAATGAGGGTGTTGAACTGGTTTATGGACCATATCCCAAGTCTAGTTGGATGCGTGGGTTCATCGAGTCAGAGGGTACAAAACCATTACGTTATCAGTACGTGTACAGAAGTAATCCTCTACATTGCGCCTTACTCTATGATACTTTCATTATCTCTAACTTCCTAATCCCGAGTTCATTTACCTTTCGTTCCTTTCTGTTCGTTTCTACTTATCGTTTTTCAAGGTTACTATAAAATTTACGCGTCCCCAAAAAACAGCCATAAACGTAATATCTACATTAGGAAAGACCTCTGAAACCGCCGCCGCATTAGTGCGAGACAGGTGTTAAAGGCACCAAAAATGTTCGTGATAAGATGGATGAAGGAATGGGGGTTACATAAAAGAGGGAATTTGTTTTTTTTGTGCTTTCCTTATTTTATGTTTCGGTCGTAAATTGTGCGACGGAAAAACGAATCCTTAAACCTCTTTGTTCGTCCGCCTATCTCACTTGTTTTGTCACCATTGTCTGACCAGTCGATGTTGAGCAGAGTTTAAATTTTTCTTCGATTTCACGATTGTTTTCTCTCTTTCTCGCTCTCTTTGCTATGTGAGATCTGTTAAATAAAAGGTGATCATATTTATTTTTTTATTGTGCAAAAAATTCAACTGTTCTTCCTTTTAGTGCTGCTAAAAGTTGTTTAGATATGTTTAAAGAGGAGAGGCAATCAATTTCTAAGGAAGGTGGATCCGAAGCTCTCATCACCGATCTTGTGGACGTAAACATTTTTACAAATTACATTTAGAGCACTATATTGAAAAATTCAATGGATACAACCCATACGTTGGCAAGGGAAAAATTGCGCATGGGGCGTGTTTATGCGCGGTGGTTCCTAGACTGCTAGCAGGAGGTTTGTTTGCAGGGTTGTTAGCAATAGAAGCTGTTGGTACAAGAATTTGAGGTATTTCGAAGGTTATTACTGCAGATGGAACTTGGCTGTATGATTTGAAGTCTAAAATCAAATCAGCGAAGCTTTAATGTGGATGTCTCGGGCGTCAACAACACTAAAAAAAAGTTAACGTTGTGGCTTCTGGGAAAGTTATGGTCCTATCATTTTTTGATATTCAAGGATTTTCGTATTAGCATGTCGTGCCGGTAGGCTTAGTTGTGGATACAGCATAGTATACAGATGTGCTGAAAATTCTTCGGAGCCATATCAACCAAAAAAGATGGCACTTCAAAGCAACAGGCTGGATATTCCACCACGACAATGCACGACGGCATGTTAATGATGTTGTTTCTGAGTATTTCACAGAAGTCACTATGAAATGTGTTCCTTGTTTTCCCCTATCAAATGCCTGGAAGAAGGGACTATACTTGTATAGTCTCAATCTTGTTCCAATAAGGTTGCTGAGGCGATTTTCAAGGAACTACCAAAAATGGCCTACAGCCATTTTTCGCTGACCGAAAATAACTGCGGGACTAGTACTTTCCGTCCACAGAGAACTAGTTTGATGAACACACTTAAAATTTAAGGGATAAAGGTTTATTTTTAACAAAGATTTTGTTGTTTTAAAAAAATATGATCATTCTTTATCGAAAAACCCTCGTATTTTGCAGAATCTCGTTTCCTTTGTTTATAAGAGTCTTGAAGCCTTAAGAGTTCTCCCATCCCGGGTTACGTTGTATGTGTAATTATGTGACTCTTTAAGTGCCTACATACTTTCGCATGTACTTCCGTAGCAATTTTTTAGGAATCAGGTAGATCGACAATATTTTGTTCGAATTTGATTCAGTATATTTTTTGGAATCATCGCATATTCGACGTGAGCTATGACTTGGGTAGAATAGTATTTATGCTTTAATTTTCTTCGTCATTTCTTGCTGTATATTTCTGTAATTTTAGTGCCTATTCAAAACGACCTAGAGTTTGAAATACTAGGATTACTCAGTAGTGTTAATTTTAATTATTATCTATTATGATGATAATCAATATTAGTAAAACAAAGGTTATGCGATTTTCCAGAAAGAAAAAGGCTCAGCTAAATATTAAAATAGGCGGGGAAAAAATAGAGCAGATAGAACAGTTTACGTATCTCGGAAGTGTTCTGGACCAACACGGTCAAAGTAGTAGGGACGTAAGGAGAAGAATTGCGCTAGGCAAGGAGGCTTTCTCAAGGAGGAGGGAGTTGATGACGGGGACATTGAGTAGGGAGGTTAAGACAAGACTCGTAAAAACTCTGATGTGGAGCGTAGCTATGTACGGCGCGGAAACGTGGTCGCTGAAGCAGGAGGATAGGCGTAGATTGGAGGCTTTTGAAATGTGGGTGGGGAGAAGAATGGAGAAGGTGAAATGGACCGAAAGGAAAACAAATGAGGAAGTACTAGAGATGGTGGGTGAGGAGAGGGGTTTGTTGAGAGAAATCCTATGGAGGCAGGAAAAATGGATGAAAGGTGTATTGAGCGGCAGTGGGAGGTTGAAGAAGGTAATAAAGGGGAGAATGTCAGGCAAACGAGGAAAGGGCAGGAACAGGATAGGGATGTTGGACGGGATGAAGGGAGGAAAGAAGTACACAGAGATGAAGAGGGACCTGATGTAGATTAGGTTGCTGGATTGGGTTTTGCTTGGAGTTACAAAAGTTTTATTTGATAGTTGTGTCCATCGAAAAACCTACCTTAACCGGTAGATTATCTAATAATAATATCTATTATGGTTACGCAAAACACAGATGAGGTTAATTATTTACTTGGTTGTACTGAAAAGGACGTTTCCTTGACACAATTTTTTTATCTTAGTAGTATCAGTTGCACGCAGTGGATTTGATGCGGACACTCCGTAACTATTCTTTTTTCAAATGTTTGATTTATAATTCGTTGTCTCGGGCGTGACTTCATGGAATCGACTTAACATAATGAAAAGAGAAACTTTATAATTCCACATAGATTTAGTAGACGGACGACCTAGGTTTCGACGTGGCACGTCATCATCAGGTACTTTTTGCAAAGAAGACCCTCTGCAAAGGTCTTCTTTGCAAAAAGTACCTGATGATGACGTGCCACGTCGAAACATAGGTCGTCCGTCTAATAAATCTATGTGGAATTATAAAGTTTCTCTTTTCATTATGTTTGATTTATTCTTAAATATGTCTGCAGCACATTTTGACAAGTAAGACTACTTCAAATTCTTTCGTCTAAAAAAGTTATTGAAGTTATTTAGCAAGAAAACTTGGCGAAAGATTGCTCCTGAACCCATCCCCCGTAAGGAAACGCCATGGAATTCCGCAATACCCTCCCCTTCTCTTGCGTAATTAAGGGATGGCCCTCTTACAAAATATCTGAGACCGTTCGCCCGTCAAGGTGACCGAAACCAATCGACGGAGCGTTCACCGTCAAACAATCAGTCGCCTCAAGACATCCGTTTAAGATTAGTACTTCTGCGTCCACCGAGGCGATATCGGCTAAACTTCGCGGAAACTGATCGCGAAAGAACTGGCTGTCCATCGCGCGACTTGTTGCTTACGTCATCTCTCTAGTATGCGTGCTAATAGTAAATGATTTCTCACGTTTTTCTGTAAACTTTGGATGATGAAAAAATGAAAAGCGATAGTTTGAACGTGTTTTTTTTGTGCTGTAATAATGAAAACGTCCCTCCTACGTCTAATGAATGGTCTAATGAAATAATGAGCATAGTAAATGATGAGGGGGTAGCAATAATTGAGAGGATTATTTGCAGCTATGAAATGGAGCCTGAAAGACTGAATAAAAATTACAAGTGGGCATAGGAAGAATGAAACACTACCTTCAGGAGAGGAAAAGTATATTTTGAATGTTGGCGATTCAATATCATATGAATTTAGGGTGAAAAGAAGACCAAATTCCGCGCTTGATGAATTTTTGGCGAGTTTTCAAGAAAAGAAGAAATATTTGGACTCGCCCAACAGTTCTTGGAATATTTTTAATCGGTTCATTTTCGGAAATTGTGCCTCTACCAGTTTAGATTTTTTCGTAATCATATTTTGGATACTACAGGCAGTGAACTAGGCTACTGTGATTCATGCATTGTGACATCAGTCTCTGACGTCAGTTATTCATCAAACGTAAGCATTCCGAACGACAATTGGAACTTATCACTTGGACCAGGAAATTGAAAAAATGAGTTCCATCATCTATTCAAACTTAAGCTTCTAATCAACTCATCACACTTATGTTGTCATATATGTTTGCTTTTGTGCCTCCCGTTACTTTCTAATGCACCATATCAGAGGTCGCCTCCATTAATTCTTCCCCCTCTCTTAACCCTCCAATCACTTTAAAAGACAGGAATCACCCGTAAGCAATGATGGCGATACACCGATTACAGTAAAGCGTACTGTAAGGGAATGTGTTCGATTAACATCGATACGAACGAGGTATTAAATCCCAACAGTATGAATAACGTCCGCGTTAAGAGATGACATTGCCTCGATCAGTCTGGTGATGGATATTCTTTTTTTTAAAGTGGCAAATGTTTCAATTTGTTATGATTTTCATTACTTATTCATTCCATTTAATTTAAGCATTATCAGCCATTAGTCCTATAACTAACACATGACAACATAGATTAATGCTTTCTATTGTTTTAAGTTCAAATTTGTGGAAGTTCGTGTTCATTAAATAAATAAACGTATAAAATGTAAATTAAATATAAAATAATTATAACATAATGTAAATAAATAAAATGTATAAATTTGTTTCTTTATTTAATGAACAAACATTAATGTTTATGAGGGACTAGACGACTCATCAGTATTTTCTTCAGGTAGTTGCCGTGCTTAAAATGGTCGGATGAGTTGTATCCCTTCGTCTTGTCAGTGTTTTATGTCGGCGTTTTATGTCAGCTTTTTTCCTTGTCCCCTTTTTCGCCAAAATTTGCGAATCACCCGGTCCGCCCATCTTGTACCTCCGCGCGTCCAGTACTTCTTATATTTTGCTTTGCTTCCCATTTGCTCTTCTTCCGCCAAGTTTTGAGGATATTTTTTTCTCTGATTGGATTCCGGTGTCTTTCTTGCTTTTTCCATCGTCATTGATTTCGCTTAGGAAATAGAAGAATAACCAATTCAACTCGGTTTTGATATCCAAGTTTTATGCTAACTCGGCATGATGTTTTTCTATCTTAGACTCCCGGTTTTTGTCAAAACTCTAGATAAATAAACAAACCTCAGATCCATTTCTTTTTCTGCCGTTACGGATAGATATCTCCGGTAAAATGTGTTGATTTTTACTCTGTTGATGCAAATTCCTCAAGCGTTAGCGTTACTTTCGCATGATTTTACCTCATTGAAAACGTTAAAAATTACGGTAAAAAATTGTAACTCTTCTCTTTTTCCTTTCTCTTTTCTTGTTATTCAACTTCTCAGAGTCAAGATTAAGTGACAGCTATTTAATATAAATACAGATTCATCTATGACCTGTTCTACTTGATGTCCATTACCTCTGCAGCCTGCAGTCGTCTAATTTGAAATACTTCCTCCTTAGTTCAGTATTATCTTGTTATTTGTCATGTTTGAATGTGTCTAGTGCCCGAAAAAAAGCCTCGTTGTAGTTTCATTCAACTTCTCCACTTTTTAACTGCCATCTGTTCCTTTCTTCAGCTGTATTGAATTAATAGTTATTAGTTGCGACCGACGACTAGTATAAGTTACATTTTTTATAAGTTGTGATCATTAACGAGCCTTAACCAGGGTACCCTATGGGGCTTTTAATTGATTTCCAAACCTCTGGTGTAGAACAAGTTAGCCAAGTTGATGAAGCTGTCTTCTATCCTTGTTCATCTTTCATGTGGATCTAATTTGGCATTGGTATTCAAACTGGGTATGGGTCAATGGTAATTTGTGTAATGTAATCGAATTGAGAATTAATGACAGTTACCCTGAGTAGAAATGTGTAGAATCTGTGCAGTCTTTGATGTGGAGCGTGGTGTTTAATTGATGTGAGATCTGATCCTTGAGGCAAGAGGATGAGCGTAGTCTGGAGGCTTTTGAGAGGTAGGTGTGGCGCAGAATGGAGAAAATATATTGGACAGATAGGAAGGAAGATGCCGAGATTTTAAGTGAGGTGAGATAAGGGAGTAATTTGCTGGGGGAACTCCGAAAAAGACAAAGAAAATGGATGGTGGAAATACTGTGGGGAAGGAATGTTGAAAGCCTAGATAAAGAGGGGTAGCGAAAGCGGGCTAGAGAAAGAACGAGAGTAGTCTTTCTGCAGAGCATGAAGGTAGGAAGAATATTGTAGATCATAGTAAGAGGAAGCTCTCATGATAATCAGAAGTAAATAGTGCTTGGGGAGAGTCCAAAAACTACTTTCAAATAAGTGAAATACAAGTACCTTGATTGATCGATTATTGCGAGCTTAATTCTATTAGCACCCCCCTCATTTGTTTGGTTTTCTCAATTCATGTTATGCGATTTCTTTTCCTTCTAGGTCTTCGTTGATTTAATTACTTTCCTCGAGAATAGGATTTTCTTATTCTTGTGCATTTTTCATAATTCTTAGGTGCCTCCGCTGACTTGTCTATGCACCATCAACTAGGTATCGTAGCTATTTACACCCGCACCGCTACGGTTTCGTGAACTTAGTCGTTATCTAAGCAAAGGTTTCGTTAATATCGTATGTTTAGTTTTGGTTTTAAGCAAAGAAAAAAATTCTTTAATGTTGTAAAATAATAGTAATGGAAATCTTAAAATTATTATGATAAAGTAGGTATTTTAATTAAAGAAGTAATAAAAAATTACCACTACATTTACTTTGCCAAGCTATCCTTACGTACCATGTTGGCCATTATTATGATTACCTAATTGCAATTAATTTTATTGAGGCTCTGACCCCTTTTCAGTGTTGTGTTGTTCGTACTAATTCACATTTGTAGTACATTCTGATCTTTCAAATTCAAGTGTACTTTCCCTACCCTTTAGATATACTCGTATTTGCACTTTAATGGACCCTTGGAGTCAGTCGTGATTGAAAACATGGGTATCTCTTTGTTATGATATTCCAAGTCTTTTTGCTTCTTTTCCTGAGCTTTCTAAGTCTACATACCCGGCATTAGGGTACTACGACATCGTCTTTAAGCGGTCTAAAATAGATTATTCGCCGGCAACCGGCGATGTTGTTTTGCGTTGGTTTCCTCGTTAGACAAAGGACTTGATTCAGGCGTAGGGTTTCTCCGCTCTTTTATTCGTTGCTGTTTACTAATAAACAGGTGATTTCTCGGACTAGTTTATTTTTTAAAATTTCAGAATACAATTAAAATGGGAAAATCGACATGGAGCAGTGGAAATGGAATGGAGAGCTTCAGTTTCACGAATAATGTGACAGCAAGCGTCCTTCCCGACGGCAGAAACCGTAGAAACCCGACGCTCGGTGCAGTTGAGGAGCGACTTGTGTGTGTGTTTAATCAAATGCATCAAGGCTTTTGAAGGAATAAAGGGGATAGTCGAGCCATCCACAACTTCAGCTTCGCAAAACATCCCGAGTTTTTTGATAAATAAGGCGCGTTATCCGATACGTGTCTCCTTCGACATCTGCGTTCCCATACATTTCCATGTGTTGGGCGTCATACTCAGTTTTGACAGGTTATAAAGGGAAGAAAAGCACCCGGAAAAACATTCGTGGCGTCTCTCGGGGGAGTGATAGTTGAATACGACAGCACGGCTGGCGGAAATCGACGTCAATTCATTTTTGCACGAAGCCTAACTAGGGGCTTGGATGGGCGAAGAATGAGTCACGCTCCCCCGCTAGCGGAATGGTGCCCGTGCACATAATTTAAATTGCAATAGTCGCGGCCCTGTGCGAAGGGCCGTCAGTCCTTCTGCTATGTTTTTTTCACCGATTAAGAGAGCTCCATCTCGATGTGAAGTAATTCCGCGTGGAATCGATTAGGTTGAATTAGTCTTATGAATGGGGAAATTATGAGTAATTGGTCTGGGCACGAGGTGGCATTAAAATTTTTAATCTTTATAACTTTTCGTCAATTACATCCAAATTTTGAAAGGATTTAAGTTGAAAAAAAACAATCGAAAATTAGCCTAGCGAGGGATGTGGTACACCACTATTATTTAAAATGTTAGGCGATGACTGGGGGATAGTGGGTTCCAATTTCGGGTGAAGTCGTTAGTCAACCGTTCTTTAAACCCTAGCAGATCAATTTCCTGGGTACCAGAAGTTATTGACAACGTCAGGAGGAACAGGGAAGGAACTACCCAGAGTGTACGAAATTTACATGCCTTAGGCTAGGCAAACTCTGTGGTAAATTCTGGGGGGGGGGGGTAGGGACAGTGGCAGGACAAGTGAGATAGAAGCGACGTAAATATATGTACGGAAAGAATCATGAAAATAAGCAGGCTCTTTAAGTATTTGCAGTCCTAACAGTAAGAGGAGGTGAACGGGAAGTCCCTGAAGGACTTGCTGAGAATGGGAACATTCTGAATGTATTGTGGGGAAAATCGTACGTTATCTGAGACAAAGTAGTCTGTTGAAGACCAAATTAACTGAACCGTACAATGGCAGAGTCGAATCGAACCGAAGAAGGTCAAGGACGAATTACGAGAGGCAAGTGAAAGAAGACGTCATCACCAGGGACTATGGAAGAATGAAAAGATTGATGGTCTCAATCAGGCTTTGAGGAATGCCGCAAACCAATTCCTTGCGTTGATAAGCCATGATGTGCTTGCGAACTAGCAATTGAGAACAGTAGATGCTCCGTCATGCAACTATGCATGCAATCTTTTCATGAATGGGACGTTTGTTGGGCAATGGCAATTCGTTTGTCCCTGAATTCACGTACGCCGAGTTTTCCTCGATCACTAAATGCACTTATTCTCCAGTCGCGATTATTGGCATCTATTGTTGCAAATTAAATCGGTTGACAAAGTCCTCTTAATGTAGTTCTTTTCGCGTTTAACTACACTTAGGTAAGGAGATCGATTTCGCGGGTAAATACTCTGCTTCTGATAAATGGTGGAATCTTGACTCTACGGTCTTCGTCGAATGTAAATAAATGTGTACAATTAGTGTATTAGTGTAGTGGATAGAGCACTAGGCTATTTACGGGAGGGCCCGGGTTCCATTCCGGATGCACTCCCTCTGCGCACTCTCAGCTTCACCCAATCTGTGTGATTTTTTGGTTACCAAATCTTCCTGATAGAAAAAAAACGCCTCAGTGAAAGGATTTGCCCCCAACCCTGATGTGTGAATAACTCCTGTCGATTGGCTTAGTATTAGGTGAACTCTACTCTCCTCTACCAAACCAAACTTCAGGTTTGTAACATGTGTTTGGTGGTCAAATGTATACAGATATATACAAGGTGTATATAAAAACCACAAACACAGTATTCAACCCGAAGGTCGGTTTGGTAGGTGATGGTAGAGTTCACCCAGTACTAAGCCCGACTATATTAAGCTATGTGATTTTTCGGGTACCAGATCTTCCTGGAAAACCATAACCGGCACAGGGAAAGGAACTGGTCCCCCTACCCTGATGTGTGTATTTCACACGCCGTCAGGCTTAGTACTGTGTGTGTGAACTCAACTCTGCCATCACCTACCAAACCGACCTTCGGGTTGATTACTGTGTTTATGGTTATATATATATATATATATATATATATATATATATATATATATATATATATATATATATATTATGTATATGAAGTTAGCACTAGTGGACAACCACAGAAACAACCAGAAAAGAAAAGGAACTCGCAAGGTTTCGAATTTTCGGTGTTCCACGCCACCTTTCTCAAGGAAGAGAAGGACAACAGAGAAAGGACGAAACACCCTTGGATAGCACACCACGCCCCATTATAATATATCTTGGTTCGACTTTCTCCCGCTTTAGTGGGTTCACCAAACAAATACCAGAATGAGAGACACTTCCCGTCTTTTCGTTTTGTGCGATCATGTGAAATTAGACCCTAAAATTTAATTTGGCTTTATTTAAAAAATTCGCCTGGCGAAAATGGGGTGTGGTGTGCCATCCAAGGGTGTTTCGACATGCTTTCCACCGGCTTATTTCTCAGTGCCCATTCCCCCAGCATGCCTCCCGAAGGCAAGTGTGTCCAAATACCTTAAATATTTGTTCCTCGAGATTTGTAATGACAACGTTTTTCTTGAAATTGCGTAGTGACCAGATGTCATCCCATGCAGATAAATTTGAATAAAATGTGTGCATAAAATTTTTGCCTTTCGGCGAACTCTTGCTTCGTTCTTCATTAAGGGCGATCTAGGAGAGTGAATTGTTTTCATATGGAATGTCAATGACCTGTTGAGGTTCCACGAATTTCCGTCAATTATCTCGCAATGGTGTTTTAAGCATACGGGAGGAATGGGAGTTAAGCGTTGTGTGGGTTCCGCAGCCCGATTTGAACGACATGCCCTCACGAGTGATATGTTCTTCTAAAGCGGAGCAGCGGAATAGGTTTTTTTAGTTATGAAACCTTCGAAGTCGATGGTGAAATAAATTATACAAGTAGCAAACCAAACTGTAGTATAATCCGAAGTGAGTTTTAGATCGACTGTACGGTTATTTTTCGTACGTAATATTTTTACATTGAAATTTCTGTTGGATGGCAAATTTTCATTGTATTTTTAACAAATTGCTAATTAATAATGCTAAATTAATGCTAAAATTATGTTATAAGCAAACTTATATAACAAATTTATTTTTATGCCATTAGGTATACAAACGGAATCAATAGAATTTGATATGATTGACCCCGGAAAACATTATTTTAATGGAGTGCCAAAATAGTTAACTTATGTGGTGAAGTAATATAATGGCTTGAATTCGAATGTCGCAAAATAAATTGCGATTAAATCCCTAAATCAATGGGCATACAAAATGAACTAAAGCGAACAATTCAGAAACTTTGTATGACTCTTTTCGACAAAAAAATGTAAATTTCTTTTCCTTCTTGTACTTTCAAACACCAAAATATATATCTTCATATGTATAAACATTTATTGAACCAACGTCATACTAACAACAGTATTATTGAGGTCAGTAGGTCGATCCTTTATTATTTGTCGCGAAAATTTGTATGTATTTTCCTGTTTAAATTGACTCTTTCAATTTCACCTTAAGTATCAATCTATAGAAATACAAGTATTTCCATAACTACAGGCTTACTTTCCATACTAACCTGTATTTTACTACGTCAACGAGTTACCAGAGGAACACCATTAATATAAACTCAGGGTGATAAAAAAAACGAAGCGACAAGCGTCAACAATCATAAATAGAGTGAAATTAGAGTCCACTTGTGCAACACGGTGTTATGTAGTATGACGTACTCGTACATGACGTTGGAGATGATAGTGCTATGTTTCCATTGAAATGACTGACTCACCGAAGTACCCTACAAGCATTCCTTCACTCCGTCGGGCTTCAGGCTCTCGCTGCATTGGGCAGAAGTTCGCCATTTTGTGATCTTGCCCGAGAGCATAGTTGTGAGCAGCGTCATCACATATCTCAAGTTTAACTCGCTAATAGGAGCGAGCATTTTATTCTTCCTTTCGTTAGATGGTCTGTGTTCACTGATAAAAACATATTTTCGTGTCTGGAAACGCGAATGTAAGATTGATGGTAACCCAGTTGCATGGATCAGCGCATTTCCGAAGAGCCGATAACCCCCATAAGGTTTGAAAGGTCGCGCCTCGTTAACAGACAGTCTTATCGTGTTTTGCAAAACAAAACATTTTCTTTACGACTCCCATAAGGCCAAGTTTGGGCAGTCTGAATTGACATCTGGGTTTCTTAAATTCGATGTCGCCGTGAAGTGGTTGCGAAAACAATTAAGCATCGGGAATAGTAAGCCGAAGATTACAAACACACGTAAGCATTTATTTATTGATTTTTCGCCTTTAGCATATGGAGATGGATCAACCAGAAAACGAGTTATAAAGATAATCAAGACTCCAAAAAGCTATTCAAAGGTTTATTTTTACTAATATCATTTTCTATCCTTAACAAATAAAGAAATTAATATTTTTAAATTTATTTATTTAACAAAGCAGCCAGAAACGGCACCAAGGCTTTTACATTGGCTGACATATAATATACAATAAGAAAAAGAACGAGTAAAAGCGACAAAAAACAATGATAAGTTAACAAATAATTCCAAGAACAGATATAAGAAGGCAGGAGAGCACATATGCAACCAGAGAGAACTAAGTTACTATGTGGCGTTTAAGGAAGGAGGTGAGAGGCGTTGAGGGAGGAAGAGAGGTCCAGGGAAGGATACTGGATGCTTAGGGAATTAAGTGTAGCGGGAAGTCGATGGAATAGGGAACGTTGAGAGACCGAGGGACGGAAATTTGAAATCTGCAACAGACTCAAGTTGGCCGAGGGGGAACACGAATTGAGAATAGAGGAAGAAGGTCGTTGGTACGGAGAGTTCCTTTGAAGATGCTATGTAGGAATTTCATATCACATAGTAATCGACGGCGTTGGATAGGGAAAATATCAAGGGATGAGAGAGTCAGGTCCCGGGTTGTATTTTTGGGGGAAGGGATGCGATAAGGGGAAATAGCAATAAAGAAATTAAGAGGTCTGTTGAGTAACTCTAAACAATTTTAATTTAATATATGCTCGATACCATGATTTAATGATGTCCCTTTGTTCTCTCAAATGGGATTTGTCCTCGGAATTTTAACAAACTTTTTCCTCAACACATTGTTGAGTATGTAGAATTAGTCGTTCCACTGTTCAAGAATTTCCTTCATATTCTGGTGTTGCTCTTGTATCTTTAAAGACCCCTATAGTTACAAAAAAGCACTGGAGTCTTAACTAAACGTACGCTCTCCGGTTTTACTTGGTGGAAACCTTCCCTGATTTTATAGTAAAACTGAGCTACATTTTCAAAAGGAGAACTTTGTGCCATCTTCCTGAAGAAGCCTAAGTCGTGCCAGGTCAAGTTGAAACCTAAGTCGTGACATTAAAATATTGAATGGAATTACAAATGTTCTCCTTCTTTCCTCATGCAAATGTCAGTCGTAATTCGATTAAGTTTATTTGATAGTTGTGTCCATCCAAAAACCTACCTTAACCGGTAGATTACCTAATAAGGTGTATATATACATACATACATACATACATACATATATATATATATATATATATATATATATATATATATATATATATATATATATATATGGAGGAGGGAGTTGATGACGGGGACGTTGAGTAGGGATGTTAAGACAAGACTCGTAAAAACTCTGATATGGAGCGTAGCTATGTACGGCGCGGAAACGTGGCCACTGAAGCAGGAGGATAGACGTAGATTGGAGGCTTTTGAAATGTGGGTGTGGAGAAGAATGGAGAAGGTGAAATGGGCCGAAAGGAAAACAAATGAGGAAGTACTGGAGATAGTGGGTGAGGAGAGGGGTTTGTTGAGATAAATCCTATGGAGGCAGGAACAATGGATGAAAGGCGTATTGAGCGGTAGTGGAATGTTGAAGATGGTAATAGAGGGGAGAATTTTAGGCAAACGAGGAAAGGGCAGGAACAGGATAGGGATGTTGGACGGGATGAAGGGAGGAAAGAAGTACACAGAGATGAAGAGGGACATGATGAGTAGGTTGCTGGATTGAGTTTTGTTTGGAGTTACAAAATGTGTATTTGATAGTTGTGTCCATCCAAAAACCTACATTAGCCAGTAGATTACCTAATAATAAACTGTAGTCTTCAGGAATGCGCATTATATAGACTGAAGATATGATTATTGTCCATGTGCTTTAGCTAAAGAAAGCGCCCAGCAGTTATTGTCGGTCTTCCAAATTGTAGACTGGAGCACTATCACGCAATTCAATCAAAGGTATCCAGGAAAAATGGATGAAAGGCGTATTGAGCGGTAGTGGAATGTTGAAGAAGGTAATAGAGGGGAGATTGTTGGGCAAGCGAGGAAAGGGTAGGAACAGGATAGGGATGTTGGATGGGATGAAGGGTGGAAAGAAGTACACAGAAATGAAGAGGGACCTGATATAGTTTAGGTTGCTGGATTGGGTTTTGTTTGGAGTTACAAAATGTTTATTTGATAGTTGTGTCCATCCAAAAACCTATCTTAACCGGTAGATTACCTAATAATAATAATTCGATTAACTACCACCAGACTTAAAGCATACACTACTATAGTACATTATAGGAGGCTTAGAGTGTGTTTCCCTACTGCAAGTGCAATTAATGTTCATCATCAACCATAATTAATCCAAATGCTCTTCCCTTCAGCTGGTATCTCCGACCCCTTCTCTTCCAGCTCTTCATCCTTCAACTTCCTAATTCTTGCGCACCTATTCTGCATGAGATATCCCTTTCTTAGTCCGTAGTTGTAACTATCTATTTTTCCTTCCATGATTGCCTTCGTGAGGCTGGAGAACACGCTTTTTTAATTCGTTTCGAATCATATAAAGTTCTTGTAACCGAAATTGTGCATAGGTAAACTAGAGCGTTTTTAGTAGACTTGCGTTCGAACAGCAGATGAATGTGAAGAGAATGCGCGATGTATGATGTGCCTGCAAGTTCTAAGGAATTCCAATTTTTTGCTCGGTACTGGGTGTAGAATTGAAAAATAGCGTTTGTGCGTAAAATGCGCGTGCACTCTTTATGAATATAAGGCGTAGAAAACGGATGATTTCTTCAGAGCATTATCACCGTAAACAGCTCTCAATATTTCAGTAATTTCTCGTTAACTTTTATGGCATTTCAACAAAAAGCTTGATGTTGATTCTTTTCTCCATTATTTCGTCAATTTCCATTTTCGACCAACAGTTAAAACAAGGACAACAGGAACTAGCATAACTGGCACCATACGCGCAGCTCGACGATCCGCCAATCACAGACGGCTCATTGGGTTTCAGGCACCTAGCGCCGATAGTAGGCTGGGCTATAGTCCGCGTCAAGGCCGCCCGATTGGACCAGTTCGCGTATCTTTAAGCAGACCACGTATTTATACAAATAAAATCATAAACACAGTAATCGACTCATAGATGATGGTCGAATTCTCCCATTGCTAAGCCCAACGACCTGTGAAATTCATACCTCAGGGTAGTGAGGCCAGTTCCCTTCCCTGTGCCGCATATGGCTTCCCCGGAAGATCTGCTACCCGAAAAATCACTCAGCATGGGTGAAGCTGAGGGTTTCCAGAAAGGCGTGCCCGCAAATTGCACACGGAGTAGAGCAGTGAACTCAAACCCTCCGGTTTAACGCTCTACTACGTCCCCATGTATGTGTATATCTCTCTCTCTCTCTCCCTCCTCTTCAACGGACCACGTTGATTCTCGAATTTCTCAGCTGCGCGCGAGGCGGCGATGGCGGAGACCTGGTGTCGAAGCCGACGGATCAACAAGTGTGAGCGCGAGTGGGGCAACGCGGGCGAAGGTGGGAAGGACGGCTAGGGTTTGCGAGGAGGAGAATTCCCGGGAAGGGGCGGAGGGGGTAAAGAGAGAAAAGGAGCAGTTAGGACGACGGCTGGAGAATGGTGAGGGAAAGGGAAGCGAGGGAGAGAGGAAGGAGGGATAGGCAAATAAGCGTCTTCATTAGGATAAAACTGATATCATGAAAAATTTCAGGTAACTGCGGGAGATGCCGCAACATTAACTTTTAACGGAGTCATCCGCTAAGTGTGCATTACAATGCAACAATTTCAGAGCGTAAAAATCCGGGCCTTGACCGGGATTCGAACCCGGATCCCACGATGTCGGGCCGAGTAGCCAGTTAAGCTACCGAGGCATCCTCTGAAACTGAAATTTTGGGGGCTTTAAAGGAACAAGATGTTATGACGAAACCGTTATACCGTACATAAACAGCCACAGGCATTCGTAGTGAAAATTTCAGAGATTCAAGAGGACGCCTCTGTAGCTTAACTGGCTAAAGCACTCGGCCGAACATCGAGGGATCCGGATTCGAATTCCGGTCAAGGCGAATGACTTTTACGCTCCGAAATTGTTGCATTGATATCATGAAACCCTACCCTAAACTCGAAATACCCTAAACTCCCTACCTACCGAGAATACCCTAAACTCGACTATTGATTGCCCTGAACTGCTCTTCTCTCTTCAACCTCAGGGAACCAACTCGACCCACCCGCACCCACTCCCTACTCCATCTACCTATTCCTAGAATATCTCTCACCAAGCGCTCACTATAATTTCGCCTCTCCTCCCTTCTAAATTCATTCCCTCACCCTGTCGATCCTTTTAATTTATCATGCAACAATGTCACCACCCAAGCTTTATCCCACCTTTCAACAAATTAAATTTTTCCCCGGTTCATGCTAGGTTCTCGTCGTTATTGTTATGCTGTTATTGTCTTTTTGTCCTCTTTCATGTTTGTTATGTTTTTCACTGTACATTGGCGTTACTGTTGTATGTGAATAATTTTTTAAAAGAAATAAATAAATGAACTTTCCCGGACGTGAACGTAATTGTGGGAAAGGGAGGGGGGGTCTTGTTGGTCCTCCGCCGAGACAGAGTTTGGTGCGTGGGCGTAACGTGGCCCACTTTCCAATCTGGCCTTCCCTAAAAATTAAATGGCCAGGTTGGGTGAACGTGTTTTGGCCGGTTTTGGGATCACAAACAATGGCCTAATACCTTGACTCCTTCCGGGCACCATGGATGTTTTGCCAAAAAACAAGTCCTGACGACCTAATCGTGCTATTTAAGTCGTCTTTTTTAATCAAACGAGCGCGCGTTTGTCGTTAAAGAATTCCCTCGCGAGGAGTTGTGCGGTCAAAAATTCATCTCTATCGATTGCTGGAACTGCCTTCCTGCAGGTATGGGGTTGCGTGTGAAGGAACCGCATATGGATCCTAGATTTTTATCTTCCAGGTTATAAGCTGCCATTTACTCCCTCGAAATCTCTATCTTTCGACTTAATATGCCAATCTATGACGGAAAAAATCCCAAGACCCAAAAATCTAGAAAACGAGGTCGTTTCATTATTACAGTTCCAACAAAAAGTGTCTAATTAATTTGGAATTAAACCAGTATTAAGCCTTACGGCGATCAGCACAATATCTAACAGGTCTATTGAACGTAACTCGTGATAGTGCTGTTAATTAATAACAAAAACTTTGCAAACTATCGCGAGGAAAAAAATTATCAAAGTGTGGAAAAATTGCTTAATTTTTATTTTACACATCATTACGTAGTTCTACTGATTGGTGCTTCGTTTTGTAAATATTTCGTCATTGTCTCTAAAAATTTGGATACTCTTCCGTGGGAAATAATTTCATTAATTATAGTATAATTTCTCGACTATGATTTAACGCCACAGGCCATCGTCAATAACTGCGGTTTTCGGAGTAATGGAATTATATTATATAGTGTATGTAATATGAAGTGTTTTACGTGAACGAATAGTTTAAAACTAATAGTAGAACGAACTGATATCGTTTGAACATTATTCTCTCTCGCCATATTTCAAAGGCGTGTCTCTATACACGCAACTTTTCACGCATGTAGCTAATATACATAATATTCTCCTGAACGAATTCCAAAAGAAAACGTTTGTGTTACTGGGGCTTTTGAGAGAGAAGGATGATGACTTTTCAGGCTACTGTCATTGGATTGGTATCCATTGCTGGATAGTAACCAAAGGGTCACATTCACCCCTGCAAGCATTCTCTCTGTGGTATTATTTTGAGAAATTTCTTACTTATCCATTCTTACATTGCCTGTGTAATTGTGATTGTGGGTGAATATAGAAGCTGGTGATATGCTGTTTATAAAGTAGCATCAATAAACTGATTGAATGCGAACGTGTTTGTGCATTTGTTTTACAAAGGTCATTTCAAGGGTGGGGTTAAATTCAGTGAAAGTGGTCATTACGGCGGGTGTGGATGTCAAAAATTGACTAAAGAATCTCGGGCGTCGAAAATGAAGATGTGGAATGAAATTACAATTCCCAAGAAGCACCTCAAATTCTGTGTAAGCCGCACCTTCCAGTTCTTTGCTGCACTCCCCCTCTGGGAAAGAAAGTATCGATCCCGGCAGGGATAATTTCATTTTGCGTCCGCTACGGCTTTTTTTTTAAATTTTCTTTCGACGTCGTGAGCACATTAACGCGGTACGTACTGTTATCTCCCGTGGTCTCATCCTGAAACATCGCCGGACCTCCCACCGTGTCGTATATCACTCATTTCGAAAAGAGCCCCCGCAAACGTGATTGTTGTGCTATCACCTGCAAGGGAAAAAGGGGGGTTGGAAATAAGCGGATTATGTGGGCATTATGAAGCCGGGATGCGTCGTCCCGCAAAAGGCCTCCCTTCCCGACGTCGCCACCCCTTCACCTCCACACGCCCAGAACACCCAGCACATCACGTTCCCGTGAAAAGAAGCAGGGACGGCCGTTGGGGAATTGCGGTTTGTGTCCTTCGGTGGAAAATGTGACCGGGAGATAAATGAAGTCTCTTTCTTGGGAGAAATTGAGTGAAATGGGTTTTTCTGGGGGGAGAGGGGAGGTGAGAGAAATGATGCCGATGAAAGAACGCGAGGTATTAAAAGGAAGCGGTGTGCGGAGGGAGGGAAGTTGAAGGAAGGGGTAAGGGGAGCAAAATATGGTCTTGAGGGAGGGGGGGGGGGAGAGTGATGTATCCCGGGGTTGTTGTATTGGGTTCCTCTCCTTCTCCAAGAGGGCAGCTGATCCCTCGAGCAGATAATGGGAACTGGCCATGCGTGAATGCCACGTCTGTCTTAACCCTTCTGACTCGATCGGAAGGCTGAATAGTGGAAACTGGGTACACCATACGCGTATCTAAGGCGCCAAAAAGTTATCAGTTATTGCACTAGTTTCTCTCGAGTGTGACTATTTTCCTCCTATTTTCGATCATGCGAATGGCGGTTCTTTAATAAAAAAATCTGAATACTTACCGAAATGCCTTAGTCTGGGGATTGTGTTAGGAAGTATTACCACTTGAAGTTACCCAATCCTCACGTTTGCGCTTTTCAGAGGATTGTGGGTATTTCTGTAAACCCTTTGTTTTATTTGTTTGCCAATCCATATCGATCTAGAACACGTTATCATTAGACGTAGCATATGGGAAATCAACGCGATGTTTTACATGTAAGACTGTATCCTGTAACCTTTTCCTACAGTAGCGTTTGTAATACATGTGCACCATGAAGTAATCTGTGTTAATGCTCCCATATGTTTCAAGGGTTTATACACAGTGCAATTGAATCAATTTTCGTCTCACTTTCTTAATTATTGGCATGAGATGGAAAGAATTTTTGTAATTGTACGTGGATCTGCCCATGTTCACGATTCACTTACTGCACGGCGTGGAATTTCACACTGGAGTCTCTCGCCCGTTTTCCTTGATTGAGGCGGGGCCGGGGAGGAAATAAGCGTCGGAATGGAAGGGGAGGAAAGGGGAATTGAGAGGAGGCGGTGAGGGTTGTTATGTGGAAGCCTTATATGTAACCAACACGTTAGTTAGGCTGGAGGTTGTCTGGGGGGGCGGGAAGTTTTCTCTCAGTCCCCCATGGTCATGCGCTTTCGGCAGGCGGTTATATCGATTGCCGCTGCGGGTAGTGTTTCGGCGCGGTTTCTGCTGGATGTGTTGGAAGGGCCACGCTCGTCCTCCCGTGTTGCTCACCTCCCGAATGATTTCGATGCGTCGTTGTTTACCCTTCATCCGTCGACGCTAGCGAGTTTTGTCGATCTGGAGGAGGGGTTGCAGAGTGGTGTGTTCTTCCGTGGCGTGTGCGACCCCCCGCAGGTCTTTCCATTCATCGCGTGTCGGGAGCGGTCGCACTCGTCGCCTCCATATGCCTCGCGTCGCGTTTTAAGAAGTGATCGGCCGAACATATGCTTCGGTAGAGGGAACCTCGCAGGCGCCGTGCGAGCGTCGTTCGCGTTCGCGACCGTGTGCACGCGGGTGTTTTCCTCGGCAGTTGCGTGCGCGCGGTGATTTTATTCTGGGATGGTTCATTCAACAGTTTTCTCCCCTCTCGGCTTTTCGCCGTAGCGTTTTAAAAACCGAATCGTCTCTCCTTGCTGCCGCAAAACGTCGACTCATCGGCGAGGGACTTCCCTCCCGCCCCCCCACCTCGCAAAAATAGAGCGAAAGGCCTTTGCGAAATATTCTTTATTTGAAAAAAAGATTTTCCGACTCTAGGCATAACACTTGTTTTTAAAATGGAAGACTTTTTCAGCCTGAAAAGTAGAATTACCGCCTTTCCCCTAGCTGAAAGTGTTCTCTCCCCGATTTATCTCGGCCACGCTCCATGCAGGGCTCAAGCCAAATGTTTAACTACCACTGACTCACTCCACTTCGGTTCAGTCCGTGTTTGGGAAGTGCATGGAGAGCGATTAGCTCCTTTTTTTATCGGCAGATGTTCTTCGTGAGTCGCGCTGGGGTTTCGTCCTATGGCTTGCTTCGTTCATGTCGTTAGCGGCAAAGGTGAAGTCTCTTTTGATTTCCGAGAAATTTTCCCCTAGAATAATTTCGGAAAAAGTTAGAAAACATTAATTCACCGTGTCGTACTCGAACGTTCTAAAGTTCTCGACTACTGCCTTTCATAGCATTTGCGAAATTCGGCTTTTGGTTGTAACACTATTATCCCACCCGCGCTGGAAGCCTGCTAAAAATACATCTTCCACCTTGGACAGGAGCCCACACAGTTCTCCTCACGACTACATCGGAGTCGTGTTGTGTTCTGGGGAGAACCCTGGAGTGATCGGCGTTCCTCCCGCCAACGCGCGCCGTGTTCGTTCACCGCACTTCGGCGTATTCGCCGCGGGGCCCGTTTACTCGGACCGTTAGCGGTAAACCGGACGGCGGACCTGGTCGACCAATGCTGGTACCGGGGCGGGAGGTTGAGGCCGTTGGCTCCCTTGAAGCTCGGTGTCGTTCGCGGGACCGACGGAACGATCGAATGCTTTGCTTGATTCCGCCGAGTTAGGCTCGCCGCTCCGCAGCTCTGTTTCTGTTTGTGCTATAAAAGGGCCGAGAGGATGACGCGCCCCTCCCCCCACCGACCCGCCCCCTCCCGTGCACGCAAGGAATCGGTGTCGCGAACGTGGCGACGCAATTGACGAGCGGTGCCCGTCGCGAGGGATTCCGCCGGATGGTTTTCGCCTGCGTTTCGGTGTCGCGAGTTCTTCCATATCAGTTCGCCTCCCGTGTGTTTATCTCTATCTCCTGGATCCAAGTATCTTATTTGCCTTTCTTTGGTGGTGTAAGTGCGCCATCTTCCAGCTGGTGCGGTGTTAGCAAACCGAGTGACGTGGCAGCACGATGGCGTCCTCCGGAGGCAATCGGACGACGATGCCTCGGTCACCATTGTTAACGATCTGACCCTCCCACTTCCTCTCCCCCTCCCCGGAGGTTAATCTAATCGGTTCGGTGACCGGTCGGTCTGCCTCCCTCCGCCGCCGAAGCCGGCCGGAGGGGCCCTTCGTGCGTCTCTTGTGCCTCCCTCCTCCACCGTTTCCCTTCCTCGTGTCGGATCCTGCGGGGAAGCTGGACGAGGAGGACGTTTGGCTGCTGTCTCCCCGACAAGGGGCCGTGGTCTTCAGCGATCCCCAAGAGGAGGAGCTCCGGGGAAAGGACGCCGAGGGCCCCTCGGCGGCGGCGGCGCCAGTCCCCGCTCGCTCCCGTGGCGCTTCCCTCGCCATGACTTCCGTCGCGTCAGAGGTGGTGGCGATGGCGGCCGCGGTGGACGGGCAGCGTCGGGTCGCCAAGGAGGCGTCATGGTGCGCCCTCGCGGCGGTCAAGAGGAGGGTGGTGGAGAGCGTTAGACGACCGCTGGAGAGGATGAGGAGGATCCGAGTGAGGGTGGGTGGCGAGAGGGTGCCCGAGGGGGTGGAGAGTGCGACGGGCGGCGTGGGCATGGGAGAGAGGAAGATTTGGAAGAGGAGGAGTGAGTGGGTTGCTTTTCGGGATTGTAGTCCCTCATTTTTCTTTTAATTAAAAATGGGCTCGGGTCAAGAGATCAGAGTTCACTTCATGGAGCCTGTAGGACAAATCCTTCGTGCCTTAACGCTTTTAAAAATTACGTAACGGCGTAATCCTCTCACGTTTTTACAAACATATGTGAGCAACATGAATATGTTTCAGTTGATTGAATCATCCATTCAGGGAATTTCGAGCATCTGAAATGGATCACAGGCATGGTGGCTGTTTCGAATGCAAGCAATACTGAATATTACCATAAACTTAATGGTTTCTGGATTCGTGGTAGTTGTAATATGCATAATAACAGAAAGAACGCGGTACTTTTCCTCCATAATTTTCCGCCGAATTTTACTATGCTACAAAATAAAGTTTGCTGTTTATTACCGAATTTGAAATTCCGTGGGAATATACTTTTGTTTTTTTCAGTTGTTACTGCATATTACAAAGTTTATTTCATTAATCTGTAATATGGAGCATCTGTATAATCTACCTGGAGGCGTGATCATTTTTCGTCGACTCCGCGATTCCATGGCCAAGGAGAACACTTCTCTAGAGGTCCCTTTTGCTCGCTGGAAAACCGGCTGGTCCGTGGCCGAGGCTTCTTGGGTTCGTCGTCACTACAGGTTTCTACAGGCACCAACGAACGCACATTTCCCACATCCATAACGCTATCACCATACGTCTCGCTCGTTTAATGATGAATTTCGATGGTTATTCAACTACTCAAGTGGATGAAACGGATTATTACACGCTATTCTTGTCCACGAAACGATACCATTATTGTTAAATTACACAGACCAACATTGTTTTTGGTGCCGGAGCTTTTAATGTTGATTTAAAGCACAATTGGGGTGCTGAATTCAGTTATGACACTAGTTTTTTCCTATCAGCTATAGTTTTCAAGATATAGATATGTTGTTACTTACGTAAAAGTATCCTCTACATGATGATATGGGAATATTATATTAATAATTATTAAATGATAATTATCATTTTATTATTTCAAGAAACTGAGGAAGATGTCGCAACAGTCAATTTTAACGGAGTCATCCGCTGAATTGCATTTCAATTGAACAATTTCTGAGTGTAAAAATCATTCGCCTTGACCGGGATAGGCGAATGATTTTTACACTCTGAAATTGTTGCATTAAATTATCATTATTATAAACATTGAAAACGCTTCTCACTCTAGATGTAGCTAGACGAACCCTGTGCATTATACGGTGTGTAGGTATATATATGTGTGTGTGTGTATGTATATATATATATATATATATATATATATATATATATATAACTTTTGGACGGCACAATATAACACAGAATAAAACAGATAACACGTAAAAGGACACTCACACTGTAGACTCAGGTCAGACCTGAAGAAGGCCTCGGAGGAGGCCGAAAGCTCAAATCATCTACAGTGTGAGTGTCCTTTTACGTGTTATCTGTTTTATTCTGTGTTATATTGTGCCGTCCAAAAGTTATATTGCTCTCGTGAGTACTTCCGCATCATCGATATATATATATATATATATATATATATATATATATATATATATATATATATATATATATATATATATATATATATGATTTCTTCGAAGTAACACGGAAGTGTTGAATAAAAAACTTAGACAGTAACACACAGCACGAGAACACATATAAAGAACACTCGCAATAATATCTTGAGAATTTCGACGGACTCGAACTCCGTCTTCTTCGGAAGATAAGATATGACTGAGCCTCAGTCATATCTTATCTTCCGAAGAAGACGGAGTTCGAGTCCGTCGAGATTATCAAGATATTATTGTGAGTGTTCTTTTTATGTGTTCTCGTGCTGTGTGTTACTGTCTAAGTTTTCTAAGTTATATATATATATATATATATATATATATATATATATACATATATATATATATATATATATATACACACAGATTCAAATACACACATTCAAATACGAAGTCCCGCCATACGGCGCACAAATATTCATTCAAACATAGAAATAGGTATAAGGAAAGGGGATAGGAAAACACATAAAAGGCGATATATATATATAAATAAATAATCCCGGATAAGGAAATATTTTTACTTTCGTGATCTGCTGAAAAACCGCCTTCCCCACATGTCCTGTGTTCGCCTTTTATGTGTTTTCCTATCCCCTTTCCTTATACCTATTTCTGTTTGAATGAATATTTGTGCGCCGTATGGCGGGATTTTCATGTTTGAATATGTGTTTGGCCAATGTGGCTCGTCTCTTCTTCTGGCTATGCGTGTCATGAAACGCACCGTTCCTATCCTTTATAATATCGTATGAATGCTTTTCTACTATCCTTTCCCCTTCTTGTGTCCTGTCTATTTCTCCTTTGGTGGGTGAAACAGCTCCATAACGCCATCTCTCGGGCAACATCTATCGGAGCACTTTGGCGCTTTATAAGATCGCAGATCTCAAGGTAAATCAGGTTTCCTTATTAGCTCAATAGGTAGAGCATCCGCCCGGAAAGTGGAAGGTCCGTGGTTTATATATATATATATATATATATATATATATATATATATATATATATATATATATATATATATATATATATATATATATATATATATATATATAGGCCTTATATTCATAAATATTTTACGCTCGACCGCATTTTTCAATTATTACCGAGACAAAAATATGAGTAACTTTGGTATGTTGTGTATTTATCTACTTTTCGAATTCACCAATTGTAAGTCTACTAAAAACGCTATCGTTACAATATCTAAAACTTCGGATACAAAACAGTTAAATTATTCAAAGCTGAATGATGCCTGAAAAGCGTGTCTTTAATTTTAATACAATATGTTTTATCAGGAAAAGTCAATATACTGTTCCGTTTTCTTATCTTAATTTCGTCTCATAGTCTTCCTTGCGTTGTATTTTCTTTACGTAATATGGCAGTTATTTCCCTTATACCCGAGGCCGTAAATTTTCCCGCGAACGAATAGTTCGGCCAGACAGCTGGTATCTTATCAGTTGAGGTGCCTAATTGTCAACAAAGCATACCGATCAGTGGGATTCGTTGTCTAAATCCGTCCAAGAAAATTAATTTTTTTCTAAAGCAAGCTTCCCCTCACGTGAGCGTTGAACACATTCGTTAACCCAACTGTGTACAATACATGTCATGAAGTTCTTTTTTTTTTTAATATTCTGCCTTTATGGTCAAATTTGAAGAGCAGAGGTCGCAACTCTGTTCCCGCAAGGGGCCAAACAGCCGTGACATTTGTAGACAATTTGAGTTTCCCGTATTGTCATTACTCGTACTCATCAATGTGAGGTTTCATGCTGTGTAATTGTCTCCAGGTGTGGTCGAATCACTTCTAATTAGTCCCACCGAAGCTGGTGGCGGCGGGGTAACGTCCTCGCCTGACAACTCAGAGGTCGCGGGTTTGATTCCCACCTAGATGGGTTTTCCTCCGTATAAGGCTTGGATGTTTATATTTGTCTTTAATGTAATACCTGGATTGGGTTAGGTGGGTTAGGTGGATTGGGTTAGGTGGAAGAAGGGACTCTACAATCAATCTCGCCCCAATTAAGGCATTAAATATAAAAATAAACTGTGCCTAATCTGAAAAATAGCCGCCGCGCGGTCAGTTGATTTCATTATTTGATGATTGTATTCAGTTAAATTAGCGAATTAATTAACGACCTGACGTTCAAATCTTTCATGCCATTGCAGTTACTTTGAGTAGGCTTTTCTGGTTACAGTTAGACAACAGACGAATTCTTGAAGGTGTTAAGCAATATGATAGCAAACGTACTCGTATATGAAAGTTGAAATGCTATTGTTAAATAATAAATGAATTTAGTTATGGGACATGAAAAGAGATAGGTATTGATGGGTTCAAAGCAATTTAATATGGAATGGTTGAGAACCCAAAAGAGCGGCTTATGATGTATCAAAGTACTCGACATTTTAAGAGTCAAGATGAGTCGTTGAGTGGAAATATAAAGATAAAACGTTGAGTGGACGTTTGAAGATCAGTCATTAATAACTCTCTCCAGCTCGATAATCATATTAGCGTCGGTTGATACGATTTTCAAATATCTTTC
Source organism: Hetaerina titia (assembly GCA_037158775.1). Taxonomy (NCBI): domain Eukaryota; kingdom Metazoa; phylum Arthropoda; class Insecta; order Odonata; family Calopterygidae; genus Hetaerina; species Hetaerina titia. The sequence continues at coordinate 53,299,654 of CM073775.1, forward strand.
CGTTGCTCTTTTGCCATTTCCTTCAAGTATGCACTGGAAAGTACCTGTGGTAATGGGCAAACCTGTCTGACCCCCTGCCTATTACTATTTTAACAATATTTCGAATTTAGTATATCTAATATACACTGTCAAATTTTATTTTTGATCGTTATATATTAAAAGCAGGAGGATAGACGTAGATTGGAGGCGTTTGAAATGTGGGTGTGGAGAAGAATGGAGAAGGTGAAATGGACCGAAAGGAAAACAAATGAGGAAGTACGAGGGATGGTGGGCAAGGAGAGGGGTTTGTTGGAAAAAATCCTATGGAGGCAGGAAAAATGGATGAAAGGCGTATTGAGCGGCAGTGGGATGTTGAAGACGGTAATACGAGGAAGAGGGGAGAATGTTAGGCAAACGAGGAAAGGGCAGGAACAGGATAGGGATGTTGGATGGGATGAACGGTGGAAGTACACAGAGATAAAGAGGGATCTGATGTAGGGAGGGGATGTAGGGATGAAATTATTTCATTGATAGTTGTGTCCATCCAAAAACCTACCTTAACCGGTAGATTACCTAATATATATTCATTATCATCAGTATTTTCAATCCTAGATTTGGTTTATCGCAGCCCTCCATTCGCCTCTATTTAATGTCAATTCCCTCAATCCCTGATACCTTTTCTGTTTTACGTCTTTCTTAATTTGTCCTATGTACTCTTGGTCTCCCTCGTGGAATCTTTCCTTCTATTTTTCCTTCTATTATATTCCTAATCAATCCATTGTGCCTCAACGTGTGTCCAATCCATCTATTTCTTCTTAGCCGTTGAGTTCTCCATATGGTTCTATCCTCTTCTGCTCTTCTATACACTTCCTCGTTCCTCACTTTGTCCATTTAATCTTCAGCATTCTCCTCCAGCACCATGTTTCAAAGGCTTCTATTCTTCGCTGGTCCACTTTTCCAATGTTCCAAATCTCGGAACCGTAGAGTGCCATGCTTCACACGAAAGTCTTGACGAATTGCTTCCTTGTTTCCAGCCTTAAGTTCTTTGAGCATATTAATTGCCTCTTCTTCATGTAAGCTTTCTTAGCTTGGGCTGTTCTTCGCTTGATGTCGGTCGAACTTCTTCCATCCCATGTTATGCTGCTGCCCAGGTAGATGAAGGATTCCACTTGTTCTAGTTTCACCCCTCGAATTGTGATTTCTGCATTCAGTTTCTCTCTTCCTCACACAAGGATTTAAGTTTTCTTCTTGTTGATGTCCATATTATATTCCCCCAGCACTTGATTCCATTGCACTTAGTGTTGCTTATAAAAGTTACAAAACAAATTTTATGCAGTTTTCGAGAAAGAAAATCTCAGTTAAATATTAAAATAGGAGTTCATAAACTTGAGAGTGGTGAAACAGTTTACCCATCTCGGAAGTGTTTTGGATCGAAATGGTCAAAGTAGTAGGGGCATAAGAAGACTATTTGCTTAGGGCAAAGGAAATTCCACAAGAGGGAGGGAATTGATGACAGGGACGATAGGTAAATGGCTTGTCAGAACGTTGATATGTGGCATGGTTTTGTGCGGCGTGGAAACATGGCCGTTATAACAAGACGAGAGACGTAGATTGAGGCATTTAAAATTGGATTTGGAGAAGAATGAATGAGGTGAAATAGACAGAAAGCGAGACAAATTATGGAGATTAATAAAAATTGGCAATTTTCCACAAAATAAAATTTTAATACGACCGGTTTCGATGTTACTACATCATCTTCTGGTAGTTACATCGAAACCAGTCGTATTAAAAATTTTATTTTTGTGGAAAATTGCCAATTTTTATTAATCATGATATTCCATCATATCACGCCTAAAACGTCTCTTTTAAATTATGGAGAGCTAGGCATAGGAGGAGAAGGGAGAGGATTGTTGGGAGAAATTCAAAAGAGGCAGGAAATATGGATGAAAAGCTCTTTGTTTAGCGATGGGACGTTGAAGATTGATATAGGGGAGAAAGTTAAGCAACGAGGAAGGAGGAGGAATATGATGCGTTTTGGATGGACTGAAAGGAGGAAGGAAGTATACGGTATTGGAGAGGGAGTTATTGTAGTGTCAAAATGACATGTTTTGTTAGGAGAGGCAAGTTAGTGTATCGTTCTGCTGTTGTGTAGGCTGTTCATAGAAACTCCTTAGCACCTAAACCTACTATCGGCAGAATACCAGTGATGGTGATTATTATGCTAATCATCATATCCTCTTTAATCTGTGACTTCATCCTTCTCCTATTTACTGTTCCTACGGTTTATTTTGCGGCTTTCGTTATTATGTTTTTCTTAGATATTCGCACTTTCCTTCTAGTTCCCTTTCTTTTCGCACAGAATTCTATAAACTCCATTCTGATATTCCTTTTTATTTATTTAAATATTCACTATTTCATTTTTTTATTTTTCGTGACAATTTTATGCTCTTGAATTTGACGTTACAATTAATTAGCCGTTAACTATGATCTGAATAATCATTCACACCAAGGTAACGGTCCGAGCTGATGATGCTGTTTCTAAATGTATACCTAACCATGGCTTAACTTGATATTTCCATAAATCTCCCACCATATTCCTTCTGTGCTGACGGGCTTTCCTTAAATTTTGTGAGGCCTTTTTTTCATCTTTCTTACTCCCTCTCCGTAAGGATCTGCAAGCTATGAAGCTTGCAGATCTTACGTAATTATCGGAGAACCTAAGAAGGAGACTTCCTTAAAAGGCATTTTTTTTCAAATCTAGTATTATTAATATAGTATACATTCTAGGAAAAGAAACATTATAAACTTTTTATGGGTTTATAAATTTTAAATAATTCAAAAACGGTGGTTTTAGTACTATATTCATATGGTATTATTTAATGTATGATCGAGGATAATAATCTTCTTTCTTCATAACTGTAGCTGCAGTAATTCAATAATAAGCAAGCTCTTCCACCACGTAATGATTATACGTCAATGGGGAGGGTTTGGGTGAGGTAATAGATGAATTTAATTGCAGTCTAGTACAATACTGTATAATAATGATGATGATTTATGATCATGAGTATGGTACTCCCAACGACCATTTTTCAATGACTCCATCATAATAAATCTCGAAAATAATGGCATGCGTTGACCTTCCTTCATAGTAATTGCTCTTGACTGTACTCCGGAAAAGTGGGGTCTTGTAAAGAAATGACAATGTTTTGGAAAATAATTAATAAATTTCCTCGCACTAATTTTCGCTTTTGAATAGGGAAAATGTGTGCAACCGACATTTAGGCTCATCATCTTTATCATCAGTTAGACGCTTATGTTTTTTTCTGTTTCTCTTCAGCTTTAAATTGAGGTTCTTTTAGGGAGAATAGTGGTAGTAGATGGGTTATTCGGTGAAAAAATTAGCGAAAGAATCATTGGGCAAGATTAGGGAAATTATGGCGCGGTCGCTAAGACGTACGGAAAAGATTCGTAAATACTTTGAAATGGAGCACAGCATTGGAAGATTCGGAGATATGACGTTTTAGGAAATAGGATAAGCGTTTGCGCTTTTGAGGCTCTGGCATGGAAGGGAATGAGGTGAATACGTTGAATGGAAAGGGATACAGAGGACGATAGCGAGTGAAGAGAGGAATGTGCTATTAAATTCGAAAACGTCAAAATTATTAAATGGACTAATGTGGAGAGAGAATGTGAAATGCTGAAGGCCGTGTTTAAAGATCGAATTTGGGCAAGCGGAGAAAATGAAGGTGGGGAATAGGCTTTTTGGACAGCATGAAGAAATGTAGGAAGACGTTAAGACCTGAAGAAGATAATTATGCAAGGCAAGGAGGAGGCGATACGTAATAATTCTGAGGGACTATCCTAAAATTTCCTTCAATCTGCTGTTCCCGCCTATGACTGTTTGTAGTGAATGTGATCTCAGGGGGGAGGGGGAAGAATTATCGCGCATAGGTTCCTGCCTTATGTATTATTATTATTAGGTAATCTACCGTTTAAGGTAGGTTTTTGGATGGACACAACTATCAAATAAACATTTTGTGACTCCCCACCTAGCAAACTAATCTATATCAGGTCCCTCTTCATCTCGGTGTACTTCTTTCCTCCCTTCATCCCGTCCAACATCCCTATCCTGTTCCTACCCTTACCTCGCCTGCCCAACATTCTCCCCTATATTACCCTCTTCAACATTCCACTACCGCTCAATACGCCTTTCATCCATTTTTCCTGCCTCCATAGGATTTCTCTCAACAAACCCCTCTCCTCCCCCACCATTTCTAGTACTTCCTCATTTGTTTTCCTTTCTGTCCATTTCACCTTCTCCATTCTTCTCCACACCCACATTTCAAAAGCCTCCAATCTACGTCTATCCTCCTGCTTCAGCGACCACGTTTCCGCGCCGTACATAGCTACGCTCCATATCAGAGTTTTTACGAGTCTTGTCTTAACATCCCTACTCAACGTCCCCGTCATCAACTCCCTCCTCCTTGAGAAAGCCTCCTTGCCTAGCGCAATTCTTCTCCTTACGTCCCTACCACTTTGACCGTATTGGTCCAAAACACTTCCGAGATATGTAAACTGTTCTATTAACTTTGTTTTTGCACGCTGTTTGTATGTATGATTGTTCGTTTAACCTATGATAGTTTTCTTTTTCTCACCTTACCTGCTTTTTTGCCGGATCAGTTTCCATGTAACAGTAGGAGGTTATTATTGGAAAGTACTGTAGTCTTCTAGCAGTAGTTGCTCAGTCACCCAAGGGGTTGCAAGCATTGCTGAGTGAATTGGAGGTTCAGTGCGATAAATATGGGATGAGAATCAATATTAATAAAACAAAGGTTATGCGATTTTCCAGAAAGAAAAAGGCTAAGTTAAACATTAAAATAGCAGGGGAAAAAATAGAGTAGGTAGAACAGTTTACGTATCTTGGAAGTGTTTTGGACCAATACGGTCAAAGTAGTGGGGATGTAAGGAGAAGAATTGCGCTAGGCAAAGAGGCTTTCTCAAGGAGGGGGGAGTTGATGACGGGGACGTTGAGTAGGGAGGTTAAGAAAAGACTGATGTGGAGCGTTTCTATGTACGGCGTGGAAACGTGGTCGCTGAATCAGGAGGGTAGACGTAGATTGGAGGCTTTTGAAATGTGGGTGTGGAGAAGAATGGAGAAGGTGAAATGGACCGAAAGGAAAACAAATGAGGAAGTACTAGAAATGGTGGGGGAGGAGAGGGGTTTGTTGGGAGAAATCCTATGGAGGCAGGAAAAATGGATGAAAGGCGTATTGAGCGGTAGTGGAATGTTGAAGATGGTAATAGAGGGGAGAATTTTAGGCAAACGAGGAAAGTGCAGGAACAGGATAGGGATGTTGGACGGGATGAAGGGAGGAAAGAAGTACACAGAGATGAAGAGGGACATGATGAGTAGGTTGCTGGATTGAGTTTTGTTTGGAGTTACAAAATGTGTATTTGATAGTTGTGTCCATCCAAAAACCTACATTAGCCAGTAGATTACCTAATAATAAACTGTAGTCTTCAGGAATGCGCATTATATAGACTGAAGATATGATTATTGTCCATGTGCTTTAGCTAAAGAAAGCGCCCAGCAGTTATTGTCGGTCTTCCAAATTGTAGACTGGAGCACTATCACGCAATTCAATCAAAGGGATCTTAACGTTTATCATTTATGAAGAAGCGCAACGGTCGTAGTTCATTATGGTTGTGGATTAGGCGAATATGAACCTTTTTCACCCTCATAGTATATATCGCTGTGGGAGTTTTCTCAGTGTGGGCTTTCCAAGGCTAAGACTTAGAAGGATCAATTGAAGGTATTGACGCAATTGCCATATCCGACTATTTGCTCGCTCTCGCTTCCCATGTACGGTGCCTACTCTTCCGTGGCAACGAGAACGCCGTGGCTGATCGTCAGTTTTCTTCCGAAGCGTGTCACACCCCTTCCCTTTCGACCTCAAGGGCCATTGTTGCGGGGAGACGACGTGGGTAATAATGATTCAATATTTCCTTTGAGTTCTTGCTTTCCAAGCCCTCACTGACGTTTGTGTCATTCGGTGATCTGAGCAATCATCTGGAAAAGGAATATAATAGTCCGCGGTTCCATTCCATGCGTTCACTGACATTTTTCCTTCTTGGAATCTGTGTACACTTCTTTCTATTGAAAAAACCTTCGAGGGTATCGGAATGTCACCTCAGAATGGATCTGATGTTTGGCTTGAGAGGAGGGAGCATATATCATTCTAATATTACCTTTCGTCGTGTTTTGAATGCTATCACTATTTATTTATTTAGCCTTAGTCCGAAAACAGCACATATTGGCCTTTTACATCGGACTATTAACAGTGATTACAACGGACACGATTACGATCACCCTAACCCTAGATGAAGGAAAACCCACCTAGGCAGGAGTCGAACCCGCGACCCTTGGTTTGGTAGGCGATGACGTTGCCCCGCCGACACCGGGATCGGCAATGGTTATGGTTTTCATGATGGAATATATTTGCCAATGCAAGCTTCCGTGTTGTGATTTTCAATCCTGAAGTTCTGATCTAATGTAACTCGTTAAGAAATTGACCCATGAAAACATTCTGACGTTAGGTCTATGGTTGTATTGTACGAATTCGTCTTCAGTCGATTGTTTTCTTTCCAAAATGTTTGTTTAAATGTTAAGTAACGTAAGGATTATGCCTGTGTACGCTTAATGTGAGTGAGAAACAAAACAAACTAATGGATGGTACATGTCGACTTCATTGAGTAATACTAATATGAGAATCGTGGATAAATAATGTTCTCAATTCCTCAGGAATATCCTTCGCCCACGTATTTGTGTTTAAATGATTATTGACCAACGCGCTGAGATTGCGGAGGTTCTTTTGAAGAACGTGCGCGCTTGTAACGTCAGGAGACGGCGATCTAAAATGATCACGTTCCGAGGGCGTGTATTAGCGTAGGCTTTCAAAGGCACCTCCTACCCATAAATGAACCGAATGTGACGCAAGGTGGTAAGTAGTGCCTCGGCGTGGTTATGATTCTTCATCACAGCAACCGTTGTTCCCTCTGTCAGCGGTGTTAATCGCAGGAATGTCCCCGGGAGCTAATTTTCGTGTCACTCTTGTTAGCACAAAAATTTCGTTGGTTGACGATGCTGCTGCTTGTTTTTTTTTAGCACTAAATTAAAATATATTCGACTTGGGCTTCATTTCCGAAACATTCACGTGATCAACTTGAGACGACTCTCTTGTTTCGGGATTCCTTCTTGTGAGATATGAAAGAATGTTTTCAACTAGTTCTTCAGCGGTGTCGCACGTCTCAATGACAAAGATAGCAATTTATCATAATGGGTTAATGACGTTTTATTGTATCGAATGTCCTTCTCCATTCGTCATGGAAAAGTGTATAATGCAGTTTGTTTAAACGTGACCTTTCTACCTGGGCGGTTGCTTCTCTAGGTTAATGATCAGTCTGTGCATATGTTCGAAGCATTTAATGAATTTTTTAACCTTTCCCCGTACTAAAGTAAACCGTATGAGGAGACACAGGATAAATGTAACTACTGGTAATGATTGTTGATGATTAGACAATTCGTAATTTTTCTCTTTTCTGTGTGGGAAATAACCGAGTGTCTAATTACTAAAAATGGATATCACGCTAAAATTAAGCTTGAGGGAATTGTTTATTTATATTTTCCGATGTTTTGCTGGTGTTTTTGAGAATTTAGCGTTCGTTGTAATAATATTAAGTGTATTTCTCAAAATAATTTTCCTAGTCATAACCCTAGAACGGCAACGCTATTTTTTTGTACCTATTAGGGGATCGCGGGGTGAAAAAATACCCTCAATTTTCAACGGCCCGTAACTCGGGCCCAGTATGACTTTGAGGGTTCCATGAGGGCTCATTTTTTTCGTCTTTTGATAAAAAAATCAAGGGAGCTAAATAGTTTTGGCTAAAATTTTGAAGGGTCCGGGAAAAATCGACCAAGAAGGGGGTCGTATACGTAAGCTGTTTCTTTTTGCCGCGAGATTTAAACCGGTCTGGGGTGTTTTTTCACCTAGCGTTCCCGTTCTAGGATTAATAAATCTTCCAAGCTGCTTCGCCGTTTGAGTCAAGGAATAGGTAGATTCAAATAATATAAAGTAAGTAACCATAAATAATAAATATTTTACGCTGTGTCCCGTAGGATACATCTGTGATGATTTCCCTATGTAATGAAATAGTTTTTGGAAAATATCTACCTTCCGCTTTTAGGGTCTATCGTAGTAAATCAGTCGGTTGAATTTCTTCTTGCTATTCCATATTCTCTAATAATGGCCTTTGCGTTGACATCGATAAATTACATGGGTTAAAAATCAAATATAAGGCTGGAGGAACCCCACTTCCGTCCCAAGGAAAGGAAACGAGGAGAATGGGAATACGATGGAAATAAACTCGAGAGGGGATGGCCGTGTAGCGGGGATTGCGCGGCACATGAAAATGGAAAATCCAGAAAGGGACCAGGGCTGGTCACACTTGATACCAATCGCATCGCGTATACAAGGAGGTCGATTCCTTTACTCACCGTTGGTAGTTCAAGTATCCTTTGCACGCGCACAATGCACGCACTGTACACAGGGTAATTAACCTTGCGCCAGTGAGTAAGCGCTCGAGTTACATGCGATCACTCAGAGCGCGTCGGACGGTCAAGTGAACGCTGTGTAATGGTCGACGCTGTGCGTTTAAACGTCCACAGCCGTGTGAACAGCAGCGCTGTTAATTCGTGTCAAGAGCGTCGAGTATGACTCGGATGTCATTCGGACGAATTACCCTAACTTAAAGTTTTGAGGTCGTTCTTGAAAGAGTGACTACCTACCTAATTTAATATCTGTCGTGTAATTTTAAGTGAATATTTCGAGGAAGAAGATTTGAAATCTATAATAAAGTTAAGCAGGTCTTCTACGGGTGTGGAAAGGATAATTGGAATAAAGGAGAGGTGAACGTTGCAATTAGTCTGTCTCTTGGATTTAAGACTTAAGTGCTATTAAAAATGACGGTGGGCGTAAAAAAATATGTCACGATACGTTCGTGAGACGGCTGAAAATTAGTACGGCACGCTCGTGGTCTTAAAAAATTTTTTTTGCTCTCCATTCAACAAGTTTCGACGACCTTTGTCCTCTTTGAACACTCAAAAGTACTGCGAAAACGTTTTCTTTGAAAAGGATACCACGAGTAGTTGAGGAAATATTTGTGGTCCCTGTTGATTTAGTGAGTAATAATTGATCCTTGAAAGTTAAAAGTTAGCTTTACTGCCCTTGGATACGAAGTAGTAATTAATGTGACGATAATTTTATACACATATTACTTTGATGCGGTTGACCAAAACAGTTGTGTCTCCAGACCTTCTATGGCCTATATTTTTATATTTCTGGTTGTAAAAAAAACGTAAAATAGATGTTTAGTGTCCTTACACGATGCATTATATCGATTGAATATTAATCATAAGTAGCCAGTTGTAAATAAATACGAGAAAATTCACAGTGTAAAAGTATTAACTTTGGGATTCAAACCCGAAGTCCTCGTCTTCTGATCGATTAAAGCTGGCAAGGTATCCCTGACCTTTCTTTAATTTATAAGGGCTCTTAAAAGCCCTTTGGATGCCCTAAAACATTCTAAGAAATGTAAAATAATATTAATAAGCCCTCAGATATTCACAGGAGACAAGAACACCTTAGTAGCTTGGCATTAGATGTATGTAACTTATGGCAAGATGGCGAGAATATAACCTCTTTTTGCCTTTGAATATTATGATTTTCCTGAACTTCGCATTGCTTATGTATACCTTGATTGATATTATATTGTGTTTTTAGAGAAATCAAAGAGTTTTGGAACTATTGACTGAAGCATTCGGCCGAAAATCAAGGAATTCAGTGTCGAAACCCAGTCTGGGTGAATAGGTTTTCCACTGAAATGTTTGTCGCATTCGTGTAAATATCAGGAGATACCTCCACTGTAGCGGCATGTACCACAGTTCATTTCAATTAGTTATGAACGTACTTAAGCTCTTAATTGAAATACCGTTCCTAATGAAAAACGAAATATCTGAAACCGTAAACTTGATTGGGACTAGGTGTGTTAAGGGGGGAGGTAAACACAACGTTTTAAGAAAGGGAACTTGTAACTTTGATTTTACCTCCCCCCCTTTACAAACCTAGTGCCAATCAAGTTTACTGTCTCGGCTATTTCATTTTGCATTGCATCACGACCGTGGGTACGTTTATTTTATATGTACGCCGTTCTTAAGCCTGGGACTCTGTCGTAGCGTTCACTTTTTGCGTATTTCGTGGGAAATTTTACGGTGAACCTCTTAAGCAAGTTCAAGGTGTGTGGTGTCAGCCGCCTCGGTTTTAACAAACATCTTTAAGTGTAGATTCCAGTAATTGTTTTTTTTTTCAGTTTTCTTCCCAAATCAGAGTTTGTCTCGTGTTTCTTCCTAATATTCATGACTCCATGAGTCCGCATAGGTAGGTCGTTCTGCCTGGATCCGCAAACGTTAAAGAGGAAATATTTTTGGCGCTGGATTTGGTTTTCGAGAATAATTCTTCCGATAGAAGATATAATAAATGAAGATTTATGGAAATAATTTATGTTTTGAATCCTATTGTTACACATTGCTATATGTTGTTTTCAAAATGTTTTGATCGACGTCGGACTATCAATAAATTTAACGCTGAGGGTTTAACGATACCTAATACAACCAATTCAAATGTACCAACCCATAATTTCTTTAAAAAAATTATATCTAAAACTTACCACGAACACATCCTTTATTGATTGCATGTTCTATTCAGACATTCGGGTAATTGTATTTATGTTTGTGCAAATATTTATATTTATTTATAGGTGAATATGTACGCATAAAAAGCTTTTGTCCGAACACTCCATGTCCCGCATCATTGTAAGAGATTGTGGTTTATGGTGTAAATTAGCAAAATAGTGAGATCACTGAAGCTAAATGTTCTCCATTATATAACTTCTCCAGCCTTAATTTTTATCATGAATAAATCATCTGTTGAGAGAAATCCTATGGAGGCAGGAAAAATGGATGAAAGGCGTATTGAGCGGTAGTGGAATGTTGAAGAAGGTAATAGAGGGGAGAATGTTGGGCAAGCGAGGTAAGGGCAGGAACAGGATAGGGATGTTGAACGGGATGAAGGGAGGAAAGAAGTACACAGAGATGAAGAGGGACCTGATATAGATTAGTTTGCTAGGTGGGGAGTCACAAAATGTTTATTTGATGGTTGTGTCCATCCAAAAACCTACCTTTAACGGTAGATTACCTAATAATAATAAAAATAAATCATCTGGCCGTATGTTTTCATATAATTCCTTCATTATTCACCAAATGCTTTCATTCCAGTACGATTTGGCTTTAGTTATAATGGCTAGAGTTTTTGATTCCGAAAGAAAATATAATTTCATTATCCGAATTACACAACGACTGCAAAGTATGCATATTTTTATTTTTTGGGAATTGGTGCTCGTGATCGTTGTTGTATCGCCTACTGGTTATGCTGGTCTTCCTCTATTCGTGTAGGGGTGACCCCTTGGCAAGCGGCGTAATTTCCGTGCAGTGGGAAAATGTCGTAAAACTCTAGGGAACCTAATTAGTCCTCGTCTTCACGTGACATTCTATTCTTTTGCATGCACGGTAAATCTTGCCCTTCTACGGATTCTTCGTTAACTTCGAATTTGAATTGAAAACCATTTATTTGTACAATTATCGTTGGTTGTACCTAGGTTATCGAGGGAGAAAAGTTATTGGTCGACCAATATGGGTAGTCCAAAGCTCAACACGCTCTCTGGTCAACACGAACATCGAAGTTTTCAATCCCTCCAGGTTTTGGGGATGATCTCATGTCCGCTTAATTATTTTCTGGGGTTGAGATTGCATCGCGATGCCTATGGTTCCAAAAGTAGCCTTCTGAGACTCCCTAATAGCCCAGTGGCCACTCTAAGATAATGGGGCTTCTTTCTTGGGCCTACATGGTTAATTTTGTCTCCTGCAAAAGTAGAAATAGGTCTTCAAAGTCAATTTTGCTTTCTAAGGTGTCAGCCCTACTCTTAATTTCTACTTATAAAAGAGGATCTTTAAAATTATGGTTTGCGTGTCTATTTGGTTTTTCAAGCCTACAAAGTTTTTACTTTGTCCTGTTATTCAGCCAAAATAGCCATTAATATGTTGAAATTTCTTATAAAGAATAATCCATGCACTTTTTCAACAATTTTCTGTTGAATTTACGGCAGTGACGATGCTCCTTTCAGCCTTATTATTTTTAAGCGTCAGGATGTCCTCCTCGCGATGCATTTCAAAGCCACAGTGTTGGTTGAGGGGTTCATCTTAACAAAAGCCATGTTGTATACCATTTATCATTTTTTAATCACAATTAATTTTTATTAAGTTTTTACGCGTGTATTTTCAGACGCGTATTTATGCCTACATAGGTATCTTATATCATAAATCACTATTAGATAGTGTTCTTGTTGGCTGTAAAGTGAATTAAAATCAGTGTATTCTTAATAGAAGGGGTTATTTTGCTCTATTAAGCTTTCTACTTTCCTATGAATATTTGTAATACGTGTACAAGAAGGAGAAAATTTACATATCAGTCCTGAGAAACCTGTAAATTTAGTTGAATTTCACTGGTAAACTGAGACATAACGACATGCCACAGTAAAATGCTCAAAAAATCCTGGTGTAACGAGTGCACCGTATTATTTGGTTGAATGGCATCGTAAAAATGAAGCAGCGTCACGTGTCCTACAACATTTTCGAAACTCCTGTAATGTGAATTGTCCGCAGTCGTCGAGGTAATAATACTATGTCTACTATATGAAATCTTGAATTGTAATGATTTCTAAATTGATTAATCACCCTCTCCATTAATTTCATATGAAAACAATTATGTACTGATCAGGAAATACCTGAAAATGGTAAGTAACATTAAAACTACGTCTCGGGTAATCCGGACGAATGTGTTGATAATAAAAGTGGTTCGATACTTTCATCCGTGCTGAGGTTCAGATCTTTTGAATCAGGATGTCTTGTTTCAAAATTTCCTATCTGATAAACTTGTGATACTATTAAAGTTAGATTTCTGGGATTTTTCTAAATAATGGAAACTATTAGTCAGCGTTCCACTTCTAACGGAAAAATGAGTGAATTCCATTTCTCGAGAGCGTTAACTTAAATGGATTTTTTTGTAAACGTTCAGTGGTGTCGCAACAGAGCTTAGGGTAAAAGAGGAAAGTCGAGGTCTAAATAAATTACGTAGACCGGACTCAATTTCGGTTGCCTTTCTCTTCGCGCCAGTGGAAAGTTGGATCGATGCAGGGTCTAGGTAGGAATAGATCGCCCTCGTGTACGCTTGACCTCACAGTGACAATGAGGCACTCATTTTTTTTTCATTTGAAAGCCATTCATCTAGCCGTGTAAATAAGTTGCACATCCGAGATAAAATAGCTTGAATGGCGGCGAGGAAGTTTAATCTTCTCCTTTGTGGTGGTATAGTTTGGTGAGATGGCACCTCAGTGAATGTGGTGCTTTTCATTTCCCATTGGAGTACTCGTCGTCGAGCAGAAATGGTTTTATTTTTCGTCTCGGTAACTGTGCGACATACGTTTCACTTCTAATTGATTCACGTCCCAGCGAATTGTACCCTTTCCGTTGAGGTGCATTGCGTTAGTTGAGTGCAACTTCGCGAGAGAATGCCCGTGGTAAGAATTTCCGTAATTCCTGCGAAGAAATGTCGTTTACGATAAATCTTCGTTCATCCCTTTTGCCTTGGAAACCTTTATGATAAATAAAAATTAAATGTTCGCTACGAATTAGGTAAAAGGATAATTTTTCGAACCGTGGGTCTGTCAGAAATGTAGGCTCATTACTTAGCAGACGTCTGAACCGGGTGGTATCCGAGTTGTAATTTAAAATAAATACTAAATCATAGTTTTACACTTACTGGAATGTATTTTTCACTCAACTGCGGTTGTCAGCCATAACCCTTTCTCTACCGGGTGCGTCTAGTAAATGACAATTGTTGCACCATTATTTGCCCTAAAAGGCAATTCTGGATCGAGGTGGAACGTCGATAAAAGCCAAATTTCTAGAATTAAAAATGAGTATGAAATTAGAGAAATAGACGACATATTTAGTGATCAATAAAATTTCGTATTACTCTCGACCAATGCATATCAGAAAAAAATTAAAGGCGTTTAACCTTTTATAGAGTCAACAAAAATGGTAATTAATTATGAATAATTGTCTTTTAATAATCAAACCACTTTACTTTTCCACATAAACTTTTTAATTTTTACTACCCAGGTTTCGTTATTGCATAACATCATCAGTGAAGTGGTTTGATTATTAAAAGTCAGAATGAAGATTTTCCACCAAGTTACGCCAGAAACTGTTTTATTTATGAATAATTGTGTTCATTTTATTTAGAATTTTTCATCCGGAATTGATTCCAAGTGTCCGTAATGCGCTTCAATATCCTCGTTTTTTTACACTCTCAATACCCTTCCATATTCGTTCACATCCTTCTTCAATGCTGATTTCATCCACTGTTGAATTGACACACTGGTTCAGTGTGGAGTTGTGTCGCATGTTGAGCGGTCAGGGGAAGACGTTGCCGATGTTGGTCCACGGATTTGTGTAATCATTGTCGGCTCCTGAAGGAAATCTCAATTCTGTCAATGTAGAAATTCTTTGGAATACACAGCCAGAAGTTTACAGAGGAATGTTTTAATGTCATGATCATGTGGAAGATTCCCTGCGATCTCTGAACTTAACCGCCAAAAACTCACTGCCAGTGAGCAATCTGTTGATTTTGACCAATGTGCAGCCTTATTTCCTATGTCTCGTAGCATTTTAATTTTCCTGACAGTGTCAGAATTCTTATCTCTGCTGTTCCTTCTTAACGTTCCTCCTCTTTAGCACAATCCCGTTTTTCTTCGTCTGGTTTCAGCTATGATGACTTAACATTGGGATATGATGTTAAATGCACACATGAAATGTCAAAATCAGTTTGAAAGTAAGATATAAGACAGGGTTGCTACATACCCAGGAAACTGAGACAATCTTGTAATGTGAGGAAATTTGAAATTCTTATTAGAAAGTCAATAAAATAGAGTCATTCATCTGGTACCGTGAGTTGTGAAATGCCGTGAGAATAATCTGGAAAATACGCGTCGTCGGTAAGATTATTTTAATATAATATCACGAAAAAAGCACGTTATCACACAAGTCACTAGATGTGCTGTGTTGCTAGGCTGTAATGTCTACAGATATACACTGCCTAATAACGTAACTCGCCTATGAGTCTTTCCTATGTCTGTTACTATTAAGTTGTATTCATTCTCCTCCTCATGCTAGTCTGTACCTTGCGTTTGTATTCCGCCTTAGTCCACCTGTACGGACATTATTCCAAATTCACACACATTCTTTCCAATTGTATGCCATGTAATAACTTTCCTCCTCCTAGTCTAACTTAGTTTCTCAATGAGCCGTTACCTGTCGGCTTCAACCACCATTGTAAACCTCTGTTATAGCATAGCTTACTCAAAATCTTAAGTTTCTCGTCTCTCACAAACAACACGCACACGAATGGGAGGTTTTTTGGAATGTTATGGTTTTATCTTGTATGTTAAATGACCGGTTAGGGTGGGTTTTCGCTCACCGGGACGGTGTATGTGTGCCCGTATGGGCCGACAATGAACGCTTGAGTGCCTGTCTTGTAGAGGTTACGATACATTTCATTGATCAATTTGAGCATTGGGGTATGCATTCTTCTACCCTGGTAGATTTGGAGGTAGAGGTTTGGCGTAATCGGCAAAATTTTCATCTTGACAAAGTAAATTTTGGTCAGGGGAATTTATTGTATCAAGGGATTCCAGAAATAAATCAACCGTGCCTGGCTTTGGTCTTGGTACCCTCATAGTTCCTTTTCGATCAACAAAACATACCATCGTAATTAATGGATCCGATTTGGTTCATCGAATTTCAAATATAAGTTTAACATTAATAGGATTATCCGGATATAAAAAATCAGTTTTATACGCAATTGCATATGAATGGTTAAACCCCGTATCTCTATCTGCATTGACCCTGGAGTATACGTACTCATCTGCAAGGATGAATGTTGTCCGAGAGGTCGACACCAGGAACATCGTTGGAAGTTTGACGATGTGGAACAAAATCTTATGAAAAGAAAATTATAGATCTCAATAATTCATAGTGTGTTTGATTAATAGCGCAGCATCGTCAGGGTATTTCGTGACACTCTTCTCGCGGGTATCGATTAGGGTTTATCACTCTTTCTTTGAATGTTTATTAAAGTATTTATGGAAAGAAGACAGCCATATGGCGGCGTATTCTTTGAATATGTCTTGAATAATCTGTCTGCCTTTAATATATGTATTAACGCTCTTTAAGTAGCGCTATAAATCCATGTGACAAAATCCAAGTCGTGCGATTTTCTGGTTACTAGAACTTCGTGGTAAACCGAATGGTGGTTCAGGGAAAGGAGTTGGTGAATTTCCCACGCCTTTAGGTTAGCTCGCGTTGAGCTCAACAACCCCCACCTTTCAAAATCAATCTTTTTCTTTGAGGTGTGTTTACGATGGTGAAGCAACGCCATCATGCCATGTGACTTCAGAACTCACTTTTGAGTTTGTTGTGTGAACAAATATGGCCGGTTCTTAGAGATTTCGATAAAACGTTGGGGCTTTTTGTAAAAAAAATGTCTTCTGGCAAATAAAAAAGTATTGATGAGCTTCGTCGGAACCTCATAGTAATCTAAAATAAATATAGTATATAATTTATTTGCGCCGGATGTGACAGGGTGGATAACAGAAGGAGCGCACCTATGGTTCCTTTGTGAAAGATTTCGTAACGACTGCTCGTTTTCTCGATCTTTTATTGACATGCCAAATCTTGGCACGGCTTACAAAGTTACCTCCTCCGTGTGCTACCAGTTGTCTTTACTGGGCAAATTGCGTGATTCGGTGTAAGATGACGCCTCGGTAGCTTAACTGGCTAAAGCGCTCGACCGGACATTGAGGGATCTGGGTTCGAATCACGGTCAGTGCGAATGATTTTTACATTTTGAAACCATTGCATTGTAATGCACATATAGCGGATGACTCAGTTTAAAGTTACTGTGGCGGCATCTCCCGCATTTTCCTAGAAACGGCCCGGTAACGTCTGCCAATGGGCGTATTGTGAATTTCCTAACTCGATTTCACCCTGGACATTTAGTGTGATACTCATGTCGTGCCGTGGTGAACCATCTGCCTTGATTCAAAGGTATACACCCGCCGATCACTACAGAAGCTGCCATTGTTTGCTTTCGGTGGAATGGGTATTGGTTTGGTCAATGGTGTCGATAAAATTTCTCCGATTGCCATTGTTTGTTTAATATTGTACGACTCGCAACGATGAGTAGTGCATCATCGCTTGCGGTAGTCGCACATTGTGTACGTTTAAGGAAGCGAAATTTTTCTCAGCATGGAGCTTCATCGCATTCCGCGGAAATTGGGTTGTATTTTACTTCATAATTTCATTATTTTTCTTTGAAATGAGTGAAATGATATTTTCTCTTCCCTTCAATCATTTGGAGAAGGTATACACGGAATGTATTGGTAATTAATATGCATTGTCCCGACTGTGTTTTTCTCACAAGTACCTACACTGTTTGGATTGAATTTTCAGGTGCTACAGGTGCTGTATGTTGTATTTAATTTGCAGAATTCACGCCATTTGTGGAGAACTCAATCGCATCAGGATAAAACTTGTATTCTTTTGTTTAAATCAATACCGATTTGGTATTTTTTCAAGAGTTTGCGTTCGAACAATTGAACGAATGGAATAATATGTCGTAAATTTGTCCCTTTGCAAAGAATTCTGGAGATTTTCCTGTACCTTTTTACAGCGTTGATAGTCATCGTCCAAGAGGGACATTAGTGGAATATTTAGTGGATGCTAATGGTTGCACTTTTCTCCCTCCTAGCTGAGAATGCGAAATTGTCCGTGTTCTCTCAACACGACCATTTAAGTGACAAATGTTCGCGTGCTAGCAAATTGCTATAGTTCTGTTACCGGTTCTCCTGCTTGTATACTATATTTCCCTAAAAGAACTCGTGGTTTGAGTCGAAAATCCGGACACGATAATAAGGGTGTGGGAAGAGGAGGTTGCGAAAGAATGAACGAGCTTTTAAGTTTAAGTGAATTAATTCGCCTCTACAGCTGTGTTATTTGTACGAATTAGAGCGTGGGAATTAGGGTTCTAGTTAACTCGTGTGCAGTTTTCATAAATACAGTTTGTCGCCCTAATGTTGAGGGATCCTCGATATCGTTGGTTCAATGGTTGCTTTTGATATTTTTGCAGAAAATTCACGAAAATATATTTGTGCACATTATTTTCTGTTGGATGCTCTACGGAAGAAGATTTCACCGCTAATCTTCCAGTAATGTTTGCACCTTAATTATCAATTTGAATGAAATGAAACCATTCCATTTTCTCTGACTTCCTTCACAATCTCCGTCTATTTTTTCCCCCTTCTGAACTCATCGGGCGGTGTGTGCTCATGAATTGTCGTATCGACGAAGAGGATTATATTATATTAAAAAATGCGGTTCTTTTCCGTTTGGAAAAATTGAGACGTTGTAGAAGACGAGTTTGCTAATATAAATTTATCACCAATAACTGTTATAGAGCGGCGTATTATAAAGGCTGCGCCTTGTCATTGTCGTGAGAGCATAGTGAGACATCACTCGTGCTTGGTGCTTGACGATTTTACGTGCTCGTATTCATATTCAGTAGTGGCCTCTCAGTCAGAATAATTGGGAAAAAGTCGGGGAACGTTCATTTTCTTCCAAAATAAATAGTGAATAGGGTGGATTTTTTGTATATAGTAGGGATTATGATATGGGAATCGGGAATTTTCGACGAGAACGACGTTGATTGTAGTCGTGAGGCCGCTTAGTGTTTTCTGCAGGTCATCGCGCTTGTAGGAACTGGCAAAAACCGAAGCAATGGTCCGACCGTTTTCGGTTATATTATATGAGGTCTGTTCGGAAAGGATTCAGCCATGGGATATCTTGAGAAGAATATCGTACCTAGAACAATGAGGTCTTAGTCCCCTTCGAAGTACTTCCCTTGGGACCCCACATGCTTATCGCAGTACCTCTCCCACTTTTCAACACAATCGGCGAAGTCGGTTTTCGGAATGATCATCGCCTGCCTCGTCGAATTCTCTTTTATCTCGTCAACGTAAAGGATGTCGTGCTGCAGTTGCAGGCCACTTGCTCCAAGCAGCAAACGATCATCCAGGTTTAGTGATTACGTCCTCAATTAGTTAACAAATTGATATTGTGGAGTGGGTAGTAATGTTTCCGTACGTTTTTGCAACCTTTGCGGGTTGAATTAGTGAATATTCCTCTACTTTTTGTTCGCAATTAGTCAGTAAGTTGATTTTTGTCGGTTGATACTGATGTTTATGCTACACGCACCGCCGTCTCTGGGTTAGAGTTGGGTTCGAAGAAAGTGCAATCGGCACTCACCTCCGTCTACAGTCTATCTCTTATGCTTAAAAATTTGAATTCAACGAAACGAAGCGATTCCCTAAAGTTGACGAAGTAAACTCGGATATTTCTTGAGCTTACGGTTGATCGGTTTCAATACCTTTGAAAATATAAAGAAACCTTCGCCCTTCAGCGCAGTAATTAAAGTTGTTTATGTGCGAACCAGGTTTGAAACCCCATTTATTCCATTTTGAACCCCGTTTATCCCATTTTGAACGCGAGATGTTTCCCTCCGTGGCTCCGGCGCTCGACTGGAAACTCACACGTAGCGAAATTTGGAATGCTGTTTTCATTCCGGCCAAGGTAATCAACGTAAAGGTTTTGATACGTGAGGATTGGGTTCACCCAGAAGTGAGACCTAAGTCGTGTTATTCACGCGTTCAGGGTCGGTGGGGGGAGAGGTATCTCCGTTTCCTTTCCCTGTACCACCATTCAGTTTTCCACGAAGCTCGAACGAAAACAGAAAATCGTTCCGCTTGAATTTGTGATTGGATCATCTAGGGTCACGGACCCGATGACCCGGGATTCTCGGGTGAGTACCCCAACGCTCTACCCGCTGGACTAGCACACAGACCCTCTGATTGAATTATTGATGCACGAGCAATGAACCTACGTGTGGTAAGCGTAGTTTTTCGCCAATCTCTTCGTTTTTGAATTTGGTTTTCACTCCTGTTCGCCTTCAGCATGGTCATCAAATGCAGTTTTGAAATTATTTTCAGGATACATTTCTGACTCTCATTATAGTTGCAATGATCTAGTTTTATTTTATACTATTCCCCAATTTTTGGTCATCTCTAGTCACTTGGGACGCCTGTAACTTTAGATACCTTTGTGTACATGTATGTGTGTATGTATGAGTATATATACACAGAAAAGGGATGGAGACGCAAATAAAAGACAAACACAGGACGAGTGGTGCGGGCGAAATCGAGCTGATCGAAAGTGCAAAAATATTTCCTTGTCCTGGACGCAAGTTCTTTCTTTCCGTTAAGGTTGTAGTGTTTTGACTACCGTAAATGCAGAATACGTGTTTCAATTGTAGTATGTTTCTTTGTGCTTTTGTTCGCTAGCGCTATCTCGCCTCTCCGGTTAAGAGTAATTATTCACATTCATGATACTTTCCTTCCATATATATATATATATATATATATATATATATATATATATATACTGACCTTCTTCAGGTCAGACTGGGCCCAGTCTGACCTGAAGAAGGCCTCGGAGTAGGCCGAAAGCTTAAATCATCTACAGTGTGAGTGTCCTTTTACGTGTTATCTGTTTTATTCTGTGTTCTATTGTGCCGTCCAAAAGTTATATATATATATATATATATATATATATATATATATATATATATATATATATATATATACATACACACACACATATATGAAGTTTGGGAAATTCGATGTTTTCAGGCTTAGCTTTGTACCTGGTGATGACGCTGAAGAGTCGAAACTAGTGGTACCGAATAAACATTTAGTGGAAAAATACATTAGTATTTTTACTTCAGGAGGAAGTTCGGGGTTAGTTAGGGGAGAGGCACGCGTGATGCCATTTCAGTAATGGGATCTAATCGTCAGGAATATAGAATACGAGGCGTATTCATAAAGTAAGGGTCATTTGCTTATATTTGAATATTGGCGGTTCAGAACACAGTTTTACTCCTTCAGCGCCATCTACTGATTCATTGAGAAGCTCTAGCAGCATTTGTTTTGTTTCACAAGTCGTGTGCTTGTCCGTGCATGCAAACAACAATGTTGGTGACAATCGTTGATCCCACCAGCTGTGAAGTGCGTGCTGTCATCCGATTCTTGTATGCAAAAGGTTTATCGGCTGCTGAAATTCATCGGGAGTTATGCCTACTTTATGGACCCACAATTATGAGTGAAGGAAAGGCTAGACAATGGTGCCGTGATTTTAAAAATGGACGATCAAATGTTCATGACGAAGAGCGAAGTGACAGGCCCGGTATTCTGACCGATGAAATTGTTTCGCAAGTGGAACAAAAACTTCGATATGATCGTCGATTGACGATTAATGGCCTGGCTGAACAATTTCCTCAACTTGGACGCACTACTGTCTACAATATTGTTACGGGAAACTTCGGGTACCACAAATTGTGTGCAAGGTGGGTACCGAAAAACTGCTGCCAAAACCAATACGAAAATTCAAGATTTTCGTTGGGAACTCGATGACTAACCACCGTACAGTCCCGATCTTGGACCTAGCGACTACTTCCTCTTCTTGCAATTGAAATAGTGGCTCGGAGGACAACGGTTCGAAACCGAAGAGGAACTCAAGAACAGCGTTGTCAATTGGTTCAGCTCTCAGGCGGCGAGCTAAAAATGGCTTAAAATGCTTAGAAGTTAGCTTTAGGAGAGGATATGCCTTAGCTGAGAGGAGATGGAAGTGCAGCAAGTCAATATTTCGATTTTTGCATGCCGATTTCTAAGCAACTTACTGGGAAAACATGCATTTAATTATGGAAAGCGGCCA
The DNA here is from genome assembly GCA_037158775.1 of Hetaerina titia. Lineage (NCBI taxonomy): Eukaryota > Metazoa > Arthropoda > Insecta > Odonata > Calopterygidae > Hetaerina > Hetaerina titia. The sequence goes on from CM073775.1 coordinate 53,321,744, forward strand.
TATTTATTCTCCCTGTGGGTTTTTTCCGTGCTAGATTAATGTTGAAAGTGACACACGTGTGTTATTTGTAAAGATGTGTAAGAACATTGTGCCCCTCAGTGAACCTGTTAATATCCACACTCTTTGGTCTAATTAAACGCGGTGGATAGTCGTCCTCGAATCCTTGGAAACCGGAAAAAAACGGAACTGCGAAAAAGACTTTTTATATCGTGGAAAAAACCTGAAATTAGGAAGTAAAACCCGGAGTGGTGGAATATTAAAGTTATATAACTAGAAAATAGGTAGTGGACTATAAGGAAAATTTAATTGTGTGTATTCTTCTTTTCAAATTAATATGAATGACTAATTGCGAATTTGCGATGCAAGAAGGTAAGGAATTGTGCGTCACATCTGTGTAAATTGAAGGAGAATTTGCGCGGTCTATTGGAATAACAAGGTCTTTCGCTGCCAGATAACTGCAGCTCTACTACAACCAAGTAGTTATTGATAATTGCTTACTTCTTTGAGTGAGAACACAACGACAGATAATCAAATGTAAGGTGTGATAAAAAAAAGACCGGACTGATGTTATTCTGCGCAAACCGTCCAACGGATCGAAACAGAACACAGTGCACCATCTAGCGACACATCTGACTACTAAGACGAGAGTTATTGCGTTTCTTTACGTCGAGTCGTTACGCAGCAGCAGCGGTACGTGTCTTAAGCTGTTCGTCGCCGCGTGCAACGGCAGCAATGCAGGAGCTAGAGGAACAGCGTGTGTGCGTGAAATTTTGTTTCAAACGTGGCAAAAGTGCTATGAAGATATTAGGAATGATTCAGCAAGCCTTTTTCGATGAAACTATGAGTCTAAGCCAGTGTTTTGATTGGTGCAGTCGTCGTTTTAAATCGGGCAGAACTACGACAGATGAAGATTCGGGAACGGAGCGGCCTTCCATTTCGACAGACCCCAACCATGTCAAATTGATGATCGATTTGGTGCGGGCAAATCGCTAATTAACTGTTGGGGAGATAGCCGAGGAAGTGAACATTAGTATTGGGCCCTGTCAGACAATATTGAGAGACATTTTGAGCATGACGCTTGTCGCATCAAAATTCGTCCCGCCGTTGCTGACTGATGAACAGAGACAAAAACGTGTGGACATTTGTCAGGAAGGAACTCCTGGATCGATCCAATGCCGACCCAGAGTTTCTTAAAACCATCGAAACCGGTGACGAAGCCTGGGTTTACGGTTATGATGTTGAGACAAAGGCCCAGTCTTCTCAGTGGAAAGGTCCTCGTTCTCCGCGGCCAAAGAAAGCTCATATGTCCCGGTCCAATGTAAAGGTCATGCTGGTGTGTTTCTTCGATTGGCAAGGGCTGATTAATTATGAATACGTCCCTCGAGGTGAAACCGTCAACAAAGTTTCTACTTTAAGGTTATGAAGAGGCTGAGGGTCGCAGTAATCCGAAAGAGGCCGGACAAGTGGAGAAACAATGCATGGCGTTTCCACCACGATAACGTGCCGGCTCACACGGCGCTGATTGTGTCAGAGTATTTCGCCAGGACCGGAACTTCCGAGATCCCGCAGCCACCCTACACTCCAGGCGTGGTTCCATGAGACTTTTTTTTGTTTCCAAAGTTAAAATAAACCTTGAAAGGGCGCTGAGTTGACTCTTTTGCGGACTTAAAAACTAATTGTACGACGGTCCTGAAGAGGATCCCTAAGGCGGCTTACCAGGCAGGGTTCGAGAGCTGGAAGAAACGTAGACAAAGGTGTGTCCGCAGCCAAGGCATGCACTTTGAGGGCGACAAGTTCGATTAAGCTGTATCCGTTATAAACTCAGTCCTGTCTTTTTGGATCACACCTTGTAGGTTTATAATACACGTATGTCCCGATCATTAAAAGGTATTTCAAACTTTTGCTGCGTTTTCGTTTCTAGCATTTAATTCTCAATTAGTTCCTCAATCAAGTATATTTTTCTGGCATTTTTATGGCGACTCCCTAATTAAAGCAGTAATGAGTTGGCGTCAATAGTCAGTCTTATATTTATATTTCATAAATTCTATCGGTAAAAAAGGAAAAAAAAGTGCTCCAGTTAAAACTCATACATTTGCTTAAATTCAAAAACGCAAATGTGAGACTTGCAAAACTCCCGAGCGAGATAATCTCTCTGCCGTAAGAGAGATTTCTATTTACCTGAACCGTCAACCTTTGATAAATGTTTTCATTTATTCATTATGAACAAATGTATGATGTGCGACAGGGGACAAGTCGGAAATGTTTGCAAATGTTAAGTTAGCAGTTCCTGTTGGATACGAGGTAGTAAAAAGGGTGACACAGAACTTTTTAAAACGAATTTTTATTCCTGACAACTTAGCAAAAACATGGAATCAGAAATCATCTAATTGCTGCCTGCTCCGTTTAAGTAATCATACGTATCTTGTGCGAAATATGTGTCACTCGCTTCTCATTCAGTAGATCGTGAGGTAATTTCTAGGTCTGAAATTCTGTTATCTCACTCTGTTTCTGGAAATATGGTATCGACGGCCAGTAGTCTCTCATTGCTCTTTTTGTTTATCATCGATCTTCATTTGAAATTTTAAGTAGCGGTAAAGGTTTCATGACGCTTTCTTTTGGAAACGGAAGAATTACTTGTTTATGAGAACTCAAAGCCTTACCCATAATTGTTACTTTACCCGGGAAGGTAGGTCGTGGATCCAGTTGATTTATTCATAATCGGCACCGTTTATCAAAGCTTAAATGAAAGATAAGACTTCCGAGACTTTGTCAACAATGTTTTTTCAACGTTTGAAAATTTCTTTTGCATATTTTTCAAAAACGTTCAGAATTTCAAATTATTCCTCGATGGATTTGGTTATTCTCGGTGTTTGGAATCTTGCGTTTGACCTCGGCTGTTAGCTCTCCCACTTTTAGTTTCGAATTATTTTGCCCATTGCAGCTGAGGCATGATAATCGCGTGTGGCATAGCCAAAATTATCATATTCAGTAGTTTTGGACGCCTTATCCATAGGAGTTTCCCCTTTAAAGTATGCGAGGACACACCAATGGGCAGTAATCAATATACTTAGTAAATTTTGCCAGAATCTCACCTCTGTGTAGTGGCTGCTTTTAGTAACGGAATTGCATCGACTGTGATCATGTATTGAATTGAAAAAGTTTCGTTCGTTAATTTTCATTACCAATTGAAGTTTAATTAATTAAATCAACGCCATCGGCGTCATATCACCATTCTAATTAAACACTATGAGCATTATAAGCTCCATAGGGATAATACGGTAGTCCTCTTAACCGTAAACATCTTCCCCGTCGTTGTTGTGGTAACTTTCATTCTCGAATAATCCTTAAAATATCAGTTTACCCAATCACAGCTTTGGAAGAAGTAAACTGCGAGTATACCGTATCGTTTATAGACTACTTATGTCCTCTCTAACCGTCTTGTCTTTTCAGAAGACTCATTCCGGTTCAAAATTTTGCTTACGTTCTATTATTATTAGGTAATCTACCGGTTAAGGTAGGTTTTTGGATGGACACAACTATCAAATAAACATTTTGTAACTCTAAACCAAACCCAATCCAGCAACCTAATCTACATCAGGTCCCTCTTCATCTCTGTATACTTCTTTCCTCCCTTCATCCCGTCCAACATCCCTATCCTGTTCCTGCCCTTTCCTCGCTTGCCCAGCATTCTCCCCTCTATTACCTTCTTCAACATTCCACTACTGCTGAATACGCCTTTCATCCATTTTTCCTGCCTCCATAGGATTTCTCCCAACAAACCCCTCTCCTCACCCACCATCTCCAGTACTTCCTCATTTGTTTTCCTTTCTTACGTTCTATATGTGTCGTATAGCGAATGACGTTTTTCCGTTCCTAGGAGTGATGCGAGCTCGGAAGAACGATGATAAGGAAGGGAAATTGCCAAATACTCCTAAACGCATTCCGAAAAGTACATTCACGAAGGGGTTACGTGGGTCATCGCTAACCTTTTTCTCGCCATTCATGAAATTCAATATATTCAATTGAGTCGTGGAAAAAGGAGATATATTCATAAAGAATTAAACCAGTAGTTCAAATTTCCAGGGCATGCCTTGTTTAAGTGAAAGAGATAGTTGATCTGAAGGAAAGAAATAAATGTACAAATGTCATTGCTTTTACATCTATGGCCAGAGTCGGTAGCATCGAATTGACTCGTGCACTTCGTATGTTAAATTTTCTCGGCACCTGAAAGAGTGTTTTATGTGTCATCCTTTGTGTTAATTTCGTCGAATGAATTGTCACGATTCTTAAATTAGCTTGCGTGTTAGCAAATTTTCCGTGTCGAGTGCCGAGGGACAAAAGGACGTATTCGTTCGAAAAGCATCGATTATGGTTGAAATCAGAACATTATTTTCGGGAGAGTCACCACAATGAGTGTCTTTGTTGAATTTTATTTTGGGCTCATCCCTAATCGTTACCTTCCGTCTTCTGGCCACCGCATACTCAACGGCGTTGCGTGCTCCTAAGACATCGCGAGCAAACGTTTCGTTGAAGACCATTACCCGAGTAGTCATTTTTTCGGTGATTCAACTGGCGGTTAGTAAATATTCCATCGTCCCGGTGAATGCGAGGGAGAGACATGGGATCGATTTTTGCATCCGCGGCGTGTGTCGAAGGGAGCTCGGCAAGATTAGAGCCACGCCAGGTACACTTCTCTTAAGGGGAGGTTATGCATTGTGGAATAAGCCGAAGGCGAATGTTTTGCAGTTCGACGGTAACTTCTACGGATAAAATGACGTGGGTGTTGCATGAGCGAGCAACAACCAAAACGTGAACTTCGCCCATCCCTATCAATGGGAAAGTTGGGAAACTGGTCCAATCCCACAGAGAAATATTACGTCCCTAAATTCTAGTAGAGAATCCAATGTGATGTTGTTTTCCCGAACAATTCAAATGAAGTAGGCTACACATTTGCAATAGCTGTTGATATGAACATATCCTTCGTTGAAACAGCTCTATTTAGAGTCGGAGACCACAAATATGTATCGCATCATGTAGCATAATCTATTTTGCGAAATTCGCAAAATATATTATTCTACGCAGCTCCGCGATATTTTCTATGTGAGGATAAATTCTCAATTCTATTGTCTGGAATGGTATGTAATGAGTGAGAACATTTTCATCTTTCCGTGTCTAGGTCGCCAATAAAGGGTCTTCCTTTAATTATGTGGCGAAGATTTTAGAATTCTTTCGCCTCTTTCCTCTTTCTCCCAGGTCAAGAATAATAACGACTAAATGTCGCGTTACATCACGCTGCTAATCACCTCCCCCCCCCTATTGTGATAAAAACTAACGCCCTCAGCACATCCATTCTGTCTCCAGGGCTGTATAATTAATGGACGACCCCGACCGACGAAGTATATGTAAGACTGCCATTTGTTCTACCCTAGCTAATTAAAATTCATTCGAGCATTTTCGCAGTCTTCACCGAAATATTTAAAACTTAAGTTTCATCTTGTCCTCCCATGGCACTTGCTATCTATCCCTCTTAAATGTTCTCGAGACTTTTTCTTATCTGAGTATCTCGCTCTAATTTTCTGCTTTAATTGACTTGATGGATGTACCACCCATGTAATTCTTCACCGGGATATCGTGGGTTTGGTTCAGGTTGCTTGTGCCGTCATGAGGTTTCCTATTAAATGGCATGCTACGAGTGTGTTTTTTGAAAACTCAAGTGTCTCTGTAATGGAAGCGTGCTCCTTGTGCTTTTCATTTTGTTGAATAAGAATTTATGGTCGTTAGGTGTCGAAGAAAAACACCGTCAGTAATAGACAGGAATTTCGTTGACGGAAATGGAGGAAATGTTGCTCGTCTGGGGCCGTTATGCCTGAGCATTTTCGATCGTGACAAGACTTTCTCCAAAATTACAAGTCCGTTTACAGGCCTTCCAAAAGCAGTCGTAAATGTGAAATAAAGAAATAAAACTTTAATATCCTGTGAAAATCGGATGCGATAAGTGTTCAGTAAAATTTATTTTCATTGGAAGGCTTTGAATTAACAAAATGCACGGATTTTTAAATTGAGTCGTTGTCTTAATAAACGAGCCCCAAGTGTAATTTCCACCGGCCCTTGCCACCGCGGTTTATTGCTTTTTCGAGTCCTCGTGCTTCCGCCATTAAAGGCATTGCGTCAAACGATCGGCCTTATTGTGTTAGGCGTTCTAGTTATTTCAATCTCAAAAAACCGCCTCACTTTTATTCTTTCTAAATATAGCATGCGTCTCTCATGCCTAAAGAATGTTTTAATCTGCAGCATTCCTTCGATACTCGGGGATGTTTCCGCAGTTATGACAAGAATCGCGTTCCTTGCTTTCGGAACAGATTAACTAAAGTGATATTTCATTGCTTTTTGCGTGTGTTAGGTGTTTTTAGTTTGTCTGTTCTTAATTTCGCGTTGGCTGGAAGCTCCAGATTTCTTGTCAAGCCTGCCAATAATTACACATTAAAAAAGTCTTATTTATAAAAGTATCTGGGTGGGACAGTCTACGAAAAAAAATGGTTCAACGATCGCGTACAGCTGTGCATAATCCATCAATTTTTGAGGTAGTACCCGAGTCTCAAAGTGATTGAAAAGGGTAGGTGATGAAGTAATATTAATGTTTATTTCGCCGTTGGTTATAACATGCATAGTTTTGTCAAGAGGCGGTTTGGACATCTATGCGGCATTACACCAATATGACATTGTCGCAAAATTTTCATCGAGACACCTGGAAACTAAATTACTGCTGGTAAGAAAACAGCGTGTAAACTCTCGATTAATGGTGCACGGTTTAACCGTTTTGCGGATTATCATTTTTACCGATTATCCTTGATATTCTCTCTTCCCAGTACCTTAAACTTTTAATACAATTACATACATACAATAATATTTAATTAAATGCTTTGAAACTTCGATGTACTTTGTAAAAAATTTGTTTTAAACACCTCGGGTTTCTTAAACGTATTTAATTTTGTTCACAAAATCAAAAGTTTTCAATCGTATTTAATGTTTCGATTTAAACATTTTATGCTATTCCTACATTTCCATTATCGTTTCCCTCGCCTTTATTAGCTCTGACAAATCCATATTATCCTTTAAGGCAGGCAAATATAAGGTTTACTTTGCAACAAATAAGTCATTAACTACACCGGCCTACAAAAAAAATTTTTTTTTGGTGCCGGGAATCTTTGCGATGATTTTAACTATATTTGTAGAGCTGAATCCAAATATGAAATCCGTTTTTATTTAACAGCTCTACTTTTTTAGATATGGCACATCTTACGATTAGTTGTTTTAATATTTGATATATTCCGGAAAATAATTTTCAAAGTTAAATAAATCTATAAGTATACTAATTTATAACCACTCTGCGGTGTTCCTTTTATTTTCAATAAACTGTCAATAAGTTTTATGTATATTTCTATATTGTAGGCCAATGAGATAATTATTAATATAATATTCCCATATCATCATGTAGAAGATTTTTTGACGTAAGTAACAACATATCTATATCTTGAAAACTATAACTGATAGGAAAAAACTAGTGTCATAATTGGATTCAGCACCCCAATTGTTCTTTAAATCAACATTAAAAGCTCCGGCACCAAAAACACTGTTGGCCTGTGCTATCTACACCATATTTTTTTAATTGATGTCATATGACGAATATGAATCCGTATCGGCAATCCTTTGTCAATATTTGTCCTTCACGAATCTTGTTGTTTTTTCCTTGCCACGTGATTGGTTTAGCTTTCTGACAATACATTCTGTTAGCCATTTGATGATAGTTCTGTGTCCTTCTGAAAATATAAATATAATTCCACCCTTGGCTGTAAACAGAAAAAATTGTACACTTTCCATTGGTAGAAAACTCTAATTCATGACAAGGAATGAAAATTGAGACTTTATTTGTTTCCTAATCGCAGTTACTTGTTTTTTAAACTACGAATATTTTGATTCATACAAATTGAATCTGTTTATGTCGTGACCATATTTTCCACATATTTCGGTGATCCGTGTTTTTCATTGATGCTTCATCATGCATCCATAAGCACGGATAAATGAGAGTGTACTGTATTTCACATCAGTAACAGATTACCTATCACAATAATGCTTATAATTTCTTCTGATCAATCACTCGCACTATAGTGGCCATGACCATATATAGTTGAATAACATTTGATTGCTAAATTACATTTCGTAAAGGGTGATTGATGACTAATTGGTCCTTATTCCTTCTCTTTTCAGAAGACGAGGATGAAGAGGAAGGAGAGGAAGATGATCGAACGTCTGGTATCACAGAGGAAGGAGAGGGTGGAGCGGGTGGCACGGAAGGGGGTGGGGAGCAACACAGAGTAATCTTCCTTGGCCGACCACAGCCATATAGGTTTTGTTCTAATTACATAACCACCGCGAAATATTCGGTCTATTCCTTCATACCTAGCTTCCTGTTTGAGCAATTTCGTAGGTACTCTAATTGTTTCTTCCTGTTCATCGCATTATTACAGGTAAGTTCATATTTTTTCTAAATCTCTATACATCTTCATCTCCTATTGTTATCTTTTCGTAGCTTTTCCCTTTAACCTTTTCATTTGTGGAATTTTCTTATCCATTCTTTCACTTCCATATGTTCTTCACAGGGCTGTAATCCCTAAGAGTATATCAATTAAGTTTGCCTCTTGTAATTCTCAACTTTTTTTTAAAGAAATCGCTTCCCTTTCATCTATGCATCTGTGCCCCATCGGTAATTCAGTCCATCCGCATAGCCTTAATAATACTTAACTGAAACCACGTTTCTGTTGCCTCTATTTGTCTCTTTTCTGTGCTGTCCTTCTCCATATATCACTACCATGAATTATCTTGTTTCTCATAAATATTTTGATACACTTCTCCGCACTTCCGCTTGTAACCTTAGCTGGTGGTAGAAATTTCCATAGATAATATTCTATAACTGCTCACTATACCATTCTTAATTATTGTGCTTTGTAAGTAACAAAGTTCTTCCATGTTTTCCAATTTTGCTGCCTTCTTTCTAGATTGAATGCTGTCATTGTATCATTCTCTTAGTCCGCAACTCTTTATTTTGGTTTTATTCAATTAAATCCTATTGGTTAGTTTATAATTACTTGTTTCTCTAACATGTAGATCAATATTTCCATCCTATCCTTTTTCTTCTGATAAATAAAATCTATGTAATTGGAACGGGATGGTCTTCCTTCCAGATCACGAATCCCTGATTTTAATATACCTTGTATTTAGTGAGTTGAATATTTAATAAATATATTGACGATCAAGGGCGACCAAGCTTTTTCACCATTCTTTAATATTCACTTTCTTCTTCACTACTAATACCGGGTCACCACTCAGTCGTGAAAAACAGATTTCACCCTGAATTAGCCAAGAATTTCATTTTCAAATCCTGAATTTGACCCTATTGTTACCCCCACTAATTTTTCTCATTTCCATTTGGTCCAAAAATTTGTTTATTCTGTCCTACGAACCCAGAGGATTAATCACCGTTATTAATGTGTCTTTGGTGATGGCATTCAATAAAAGCTGTATAATTTTTGGAGCCACTGTTTTTCTTTTAAATATTTACTTAATTGTTAATATGCTTTCCCCTTCATTCTATGCAGCGTTTCATCTATTAACTCTATGCAGTGTTTCATATAAATCTTTGTGTACGAGGGTTACTATTTATATTGTTTGCCTAATAATGAAAATACAATAATTTGTTGAAAATGGCTTTATTATTTTTCGAAGTATTCTCCATGATAATCAGTACACTTTGGTATGCGCTCAAACCAATTTTCGTTACACTTTTTCCACTCCGATTGAGGTGCTTCCAAAACATTGTTTTTGAATGCATCAACGGCTTCTTGAATGCCGAAAGTGCCGAAAATGGTTGGCCACGCATTTTTTTTCTTGATAAGCGGGAATAAAAAGAAGTCATTTGGTGCTAAATCAGGGCTGTACGGAGGATGACCCATCAATTCGACGTTTTGGCCAGTCAAATAGGTGGTTGTTTCAGCCGAACTGTGAGACTTGCATTGTCATGATGAAGAATGATCCTTCATTGCCGCTTCTTTTTCCGTATTTCACTAAGCACTTCTACGTTGCTCTAATGATATGGTTGCCACATGTCCAGTTATTCTGAAGAAACAGGCTATCATTTGCTTTGATGTGCTTTGTGCACGAATCACTTTTGTCAGATTTGACTCGTCTTGTTAGACCCATACAGTGGATTGCTGTTTTGTTTCAGGCTCATATTGCATAGATCCAAGATACACAGCTTTGTGACCAAGGCGACAAAGTAATCAGAAACCAGATTCTTTAGAAAAGTAGAAGTTCGACGGATTCAAAGCATTACAAGTGAAGACTTACTGTAGGTGGGGTAGTTATGACGTGCGACGGTAAGATTATCTCCGTCCAGTGAATCTTTCACAAAAATTCCCAAGTGTAGGAAGACAAGCCAACCCTGATTTGGTCCTTCAGAAATCTTCCACCAACCACAGCATCTGATCGGTTGGGTGACTTCATGTCAGCCCAAGGATCACGGATTAAATGGTGCATTTGGGATCAAATGTTGTATTTGTCACATGAATAGATGATTAAGTTTAACAGCATGGTTTAACAATGTTTCCAGGGTTGCCAGGGTAACATGAATACCAATGAATCCCACTTCGTGGTGTGCACGTGGTTAACAGCCACCTAAACCCCTTCATAACTCTCTCACCCAATACTGTGGCTGATCTTGAAGGCACATCTGAGTGCTAGGAAATGAGTGCCTGATCAGTGCTCTGCAGGGTGCATTATGGAAATTTATTTTAATATTTTCAATTGAAAATATCTCTTTAACAGATTTGACACCAAATACATGGCACCTTTATCTTTTGTCTTTTTTTATCTATCAATTTTCACTGAATGACCTTTGGTTACTACATAAAATTCACCTGTAAATTTAATATTTAAAGGGTGTAATATTAATTGAAACTATCATTTTGTCGTAACTAATCTCACCGATCTCTTTACAGCAAATTCCTGATGTGTCTCCTACAGGGAGATACACTACATTAGTACCATTAATTTTCATCTTGAGTGTTTCGGCTATCAAAGAAATTATTGAAGATGTGGTAAGTTGATGGTTTTTTCATACATATGTTAATTGATAATTTATATATTCTGGGAGGTGAAATGTTGACATGAAATAAATAAAATGAACCTTTTTCTTCTACCCCTCCCATAACTTAGTGTCATTGACAGTATGAGGTAGGTTGGAAAAAATATGAATTCAAGAATAAGAAGTAGAATGTTGGCATTTGGGTAAAATAGCAGAGAATGTAGTGGGATGAGCAGATACTACCCTACTCCTCAATCATACAAGGCTGTAAAAGTAGCGAGCACATACATATGTGTAGCGAGTTATCACTCCCTTATTTATTAGTTTATTGCCTGGTTCACACTTTCGATAATCTAATCCATTTCTGTAATATTTTTCAGCATTAATTGTTTGCTCATGGTTTTAGCTGGATTTTTTCTTCAAGTTTGTCAATTTTTATTAATTATTACCGCTCAGCTAAGATTCATATGTGGAATAGCCAAGGGGATCTTGCAAAATAGAAATCCCTCCAAAAAGTGAAGCACCTCCATTTACTGTTTCTCTAGTAACATCTAGAGCTTTGAATGGGATATTTAAAATCCCTGATATTTTGATACCCTAAATGCTTCTCCTACAATTGCCTCCCTCATCCAGTTCTGCTTTGACTGGATTTGCCTGATCTCAGGTTTCCCAAAGTATGAACATGGTAGGAGCCTTGCGGGTAGAGCGTTCTGCTAGTGACCAAAGGGTGAACGAAGGTGTCTCTGGAAAATCTAAAATTGATGGAATCCATCTGAAATCCAAGTGGTATGATTTTCAGAACTTGGTGGGAAATTGGAAGAGGCTTAGGAAAAAGAACTGCACCCCTTACTCAGAATATGTAGTTTTCATAGGCCAGAAGTTCATGGTGAGTTTCACCTTCTATTGACCAACTTTAAGGTTGATTCCTTTGTGTGGGAAAATATTTTGTTTCTGGAAACAAATTACATCACAAAAAATTGGAAAAATACTCATTGAATGCTTCGTCAACCATCCACGATATAACTGTGAAAAAGTAGCTGATTTAATGTTTGAAATTTAACTTGTTGCCAATCAGTAGCCAGTGAGTCGTAATGTGTTTGAAAAATAGTGAGAGATACTTAATTCTTCTTGAATAAGCTTTCGGATTGAATATTTCACTGTTAGTTAGACAAGCATGTGTGAAATATGAGTTTGCACTTTTATTGAAATCAGATCATATATGTATGACTTTGGTAGAAAACATAATGACTTTTTTTTATTGAATGGATTTCTAAAAAAGGATGATTTCAGAAAAAATGAAGGTTTTGAAATTTTTTGATTCTGAATGTATTTTGAAGTTACTGGTGTTAAACATGTAATTTTAGGTGGTAGTGAATCTCTTCTGTAGTACAATATGTTTTTACAGAGCATAATTTTGGGATTACAAGGCATTGTCATAACTCATTACATTTGTGGGTAAAATTGTTGCTTTCTCAGCTTTTAACATTTTCACTTGCAGAAAAGACACAGAGCTGATGGTGAAATCAACCACCGTGAGTTGGAGGTCCTTCGTGATGGACACTGGCAGTGGGTTCAGTGGTTGGATGTGGTCATTGGTGATGTTGTCAAAGTGCACAATGACCATTTTTTTCCTGCTGACCTCATTATCCTCTCGTCTAGGTTGGTAGCATTATTGAGGGCATATCATTATATTCCTTTGTGTGTGACTTACTTGAAAGTTGAGCTTAACCTTCAACTGCTGATTTACTCTCATAAGTTTAAAACAGTATTTCTCATGCCTTATGCTTGTAAGAATTCATTGACTATAATCAAAGATAGTTCAAATACTTCATGGAGATTTTCAAGGCAAATATCAACAAGAAGCAGCAATTAAAAGATGGAGAATATCATTTGGACTCAGCTGGAAGATTCAAATTCAAATCCTTTTCTCATTATACCAAATTCAGATGTCAGATTAGGGCAGTGGAACTGTAATGCCTATATGCAGTGGAAATAATAGATAGTAAGGCCCTTTTATAAATATAAAATAATGTAAAAGATAGAAACTATTGGAATGAATGCCATGATGAAGCTACTCGGGCATATGATTAGGCATAACAATTTCTCTGAAACATTTTTGGTGGTAAGATCTTGGAGAAAAATCAGGGGGACAGGCAAGAATTCAAAAGGAAGTCACTTCAATGCTGATATAAAGGGGATTACAGAAAAAGGAAGATTTGGTGGAAATTAAAAGTTTTTTGGATGTGAAAGAACCATCAGTGGTAGGACAATAATGTAAACTTTTTCTTTAAGGATGTATCTAACAATGGAAATAGTATGGAGTGGCTATATGGCTTACTGTCTGTTACACAATTAGGTCCTAATGTATCATTAAAACTGTTAGCACATAAAATCATGTTAGCATATTCATAAACAACGTTGAAGTTCAATTTTATTGCTGTGCAATGCATCGTACACATAAAGCCGCCTTCCCCCTGCATGAGTAGGAAAATAATACAATATTTCTGGATGTGCTGACAACTCATTTCACATAATCTCAGGAAACATGAGTGAAAAAATGCTGTCCATGGTATCATTTTAAAGCTTTCAATAAGACTTATTCAAATATATGAAGATCATTTTACAGTGATTTGAACTGAATATTTTGAATACACATCTGTTAAACGGGTGAGCATATTTTACAGCACAATTGTTTACCCCTATAACTGTACTGTAAAACAAACTGTTTCCAAAATCAAAAATTTTGATTGCTAACTGAGATACATTCTAAATTACATACTAAATTATTACTAAAAGAAAATTTCAAAGTTGTGTCTACAAACCATTGTAAAATGGTTTTCTTCAGTACGTACCATTGAATACCCTTGACAATTTATGCATATAAAATTTGCAAAATGCCTGCATTGATATTTTAAATTGGCAAATAAGATAAAATGTGTACTTATATTACTCTATTTTTGGGTATATGTCAGGTATGTGTTATTTCACAAAATTAATGTAACTTTTGTAGTTTTCTCTGGCACAAATGCTATTCTCCATAATGTTTACATTGTTTCAGTGAGCCTCAAGCACTCTGCTACATCGAAACAGCAAATCTTGATGGGGAGACGAATCTCAAAATACGCCAGGGTGTTTCAGAGACAGCAATGTTACTGGAGACCAAAGACTTGGACCAATTCACGGCAACAATTGAGTGTGATCTTCCTAATCGGCATTTGTATGAGTTCACTGGAGTGCTGAGGCGTAGTGGGAAACCGTAAGTAAAGTAAATTTACTTAAGGTAGTGAAGGAAGAAAAAAAGGAATTTTGGTGCATACCATCAGATAGCCAAATTTCCCAATTTGGCTGCCTGATAAATAATTTAAACTTTTTTTAAATACTGTAATGTTCAACATTTTACACTTTTTGTTAGTCAAAAAATATTTTGTACACCACAATTCTTGAATTGTGTCACTCAATAGTAAATCTCAGAGTACTGAACCATGAAAATTTTTGGAAAAAAGTTTAATGGCAAATAAATACAGTGTTTACAAATTATCATGATTTGGAAATGCAATGGAAACTTGAATTTAGGGACTCCAACTTTCCATGTTTTACAAATTTACCTATTTTTTACAGTCTATGTATTTTGTACAGTTCCTCCATATAAATCAAAACAATGAAAAACCCAAATTAATTTTCGTGAAGCCAGTAATAAGTAAAAAATTGGAAATGGAGCAGAATGAAAGAATAAAAGTTTCTGCAAAATTATTGTGGTGACAATTTACATATGTTTATTATTTTTAAATTTTACCCTGCAATCTACTAGCAAGGTGTACATCCACTCCAGGCATGCAATTAATAACATGATTTATCTTTTGTCAATAAAAAACTCTTTGGAAGAGGATAGTAAAACAAAAAATAGTCAATACTTTATATTTTAAAGTACTTTTATGCTTTCATTGCAAATGTTTTCAAGCTGCCCGTTTTGCAGATAATTGATAGTCTGTCAATTGTTTACCAGGGTGAATAACAAAATGATACCCACATGGATTATGCATTAGGCCAAATATTATTTTTTCCTACTAACCCGCTATCAGAGAAATTTGACTTGGAAATCCATACTTCTACTATCATACTCATATTCATATTCATACTGAAAATGTTCCAAGATTGGTATCAAAAAATTATCAATAAATACTTCTCACAAAGTCTTTTTTTATTATTTCTGTAAACACATGAAGTCATAGTTCTCAAAATAAAGTTACCATCTTGTGGTTTTTAGCCTTTTCATTGTATAGGAATTAAAAATCATCAAAATTTATCATTCTCTTATCACTTTAATGCATTTTAAAGTTCAACCTATTTAAAATGTATATTACATTACAGTTTACTGTCTAAAATACTGGGAACTCTGCTTTCATATAGAATAGATCAGAACTTTCTGGCATACTTAGTAATCGCAGAGCAACCTCTCTTCTGGACCTTAACAGGTTCTTATTTTTGCTTGTCATAGTGGTGATAAATGAACCTAAATTTAATATGGCAACAGTTAAAATAGAAACAAAAATACTTTTGAGAAAGATACTAGTAAGGGAATCTGTGGAAAGGTATTAAGAATTAACTATATGGTTGAGCAACCACCTCTAGGAGATTTCACATGGAATAATTCTGTAATCAAATGTATTTCTGGAAGTTTTGTGCATGGTTTTTATTAATGTTACCCAGGATTGTGAATTAAAAGGACACTTAGTTACTCCATTTTATACAATTTGTGCTTGAATTCTCGTTAAACACTGATGCTATAAATTTTGTGTCTCTCAGCGATATAATCATCAATTTCTCTTCTTTACATTGAGATATTGAATGGAATTTTTCAGAAAATTCAAGTTAATATTTATTTAAATTGCAAGCATAAATTTGTGTCCTCTTGCATTTTCCATAAATATTCAGCATAATGATATTCACTTTCAACTATTTACTAAACATTATTGATATTTATAAAATACAGATAGTAGCAATTTTCCAATACATAAATCTCATGGAAAATTGCCACAATTCATTTTATATCATGTTCGAATTCCACCATATCACACTTAAAAGTACTGAATTTATTATTGATATTTTTGCATATTCACGCATTAAAGTCCTGTTTCATGATGATTAAGCCCTTGGCTTCTAAGAAATGGATAAGAATATATCTACAACCAGGTTATGTCATGCCTTTAGCTGTTTGAAAATGTCATTGCCCTTATATTGTTTGAGATATTCCTTAGTTAAATGACCACCTGTAAGCATTGTTAAATGTTGTTAGTGCCTCATTGATGCCCTGGAAGCCATATGGTCAACTGCATTCTAGCAAGAAATTTTAAGGCGTTTGTTGCCAGTGATGTTGTTTATCCAGTTTGTCTCAAGGCAACAGCTAAACAGCATTCTACCAATATATCTTATTAATTTGACCTTATTCATATTTTGAGATCTTTGTGTGCTAGTTCATTTGTGTTCAGCACATTTTTATTTATTTTCTCTTTTTTTTTGTAAAGGATTGTACCTCTGGGACCTGATCAAATTCTTCTTCGGGGAGCTAAGCTGCAGAACACCAACTGGGTGTTTGGAGTGGTGGTGTATACTGGTCATGAGACGAAACTCATGATGAACTCAACCTCTGCCCCCCTAAAACGCTCCACTGTGGACCGAATAACCAACCTTCAGATCCTGTGGCTCTTTTTTATCCTGATTGTGTTATGCTTAGCTTCAGCTATATTCAATGAATTTTGGACTAAATCTCATATGTCAAATGACTGGTACCTAGGTTTAGATGGTGAGTTAGGGATGGGAGAATGTCTGTCCATGCATGTGATGAACATCTAATGAAAATTAAATCCATTCAGTGTGTAGATAGTTCTTAATTTGAAAGTGTTTCATATCAAACGTATGCTTCTTTTAAAGAATAAGTTATTTTCTGTACTCTTCCTTGGACTGTGTTAATTTTTTTCATAATTCTTTTATTTACAGATCTAGTCAGCGTAAATTTTGGCTATAACCTCCTCACATTCATCATTTTATTCAACAATCTCATTCCTATCTCCCTTCAAGTATCTCTGGAAGTGGTGAGATATATTCAGGTAGGTGGCACAATCACCAAGGACCTTCATTTCTCAAGCAAAATTTGACCTTATGCCATGAAAGGAAGTAGATTCTGTTTTTCTAAGGAAAACAATATTTGGAGAAATCCAAAAGTAATTGCACCAGATTTAAAATAATTTTTGTTTGCAAAACTTAACATTTTCATATTTTTTCCCCAAATTCTGATTATACTTATGGAGTAATCACAAACGGTGAATACATGATAAGCGTTAGCTCATTGGAAAGTGGTTTGTGATTTGTAATTTATTTTTTTGAATCGTGCGTTAACCCTGGAACAGTTTCAAAATGCTTTGAACTGATGAATAATCCTTCAATCTTTTAAATCAATTGATTAATAAAACATGTATAATGACTTTAAATTGGTTTTTATGTTGTAAAACCAAGGCAAAGAAGTGGTTGAAAACTTTGGCAACCTAAGAATAATCAACCAAGCATTTATTTTTGGAATTAATTCACCAAGAACAGTTGTTTATCAAAGGGAATTTCATTTTGTAATAGACGTACTGAGTCAGTTACTTGGTGCACAGTTTTGACTCTTTCTTTTTCTTACAGGCTACATTTATTAATATGGATATTGATATGTATCATAAAGAGAGTAATACTCCAGCTATGGCAAGAACGTCCAACCTCAATGAAGAACTAGGACAGGTTTGTCATTGTTACAATTGTTATAATGGCTAATAATTTAATTGCAAGTGTTATTTCATTATACCATTTCACTTGGAAATTTTGCTATGAAATCATGAACCTAATAAAATTTTTCTCTACTCAGGTAAAGTATATTTTCTCAGATAAGACTGGAACACTCACAAGAAACGTGATGGATTTTAAGAAGTGCTCCATTGCAGCTCAGATATATACTCTTGAAGAAAATGACCCTACTCAAGGTCCAATTATTGAGGTAAATGAAAAAATAGTTTCTTTTTAATTAGAAGGAATCACATTTTTCATGAGTTGTTTCATAAGTTATTGTTGTCTCAAGCATGAGATTTTCTAAATTTAAGGATTGCATGTAAACTTGAGATGACTTTTTGGGGGATTAAATTTAAAAGAAAGAATTCTTACTTGTGGTTATGTGTTTATCAAGCCTCACTGGTGGCAGGGTAACATCCTTGTCTGCCAACACAGAGGTTGTGGGTTCAATTTCCGCCTAGGTGGTTTTACCTCCACCTAAGGCTTGGGTGTATGAATTGTAAAATTGTTATATCAATGTTCAAAGTTCAATGTAAAGGTCAAAGTACTGTTTTTGGACTAATGCAAAATTAAAATAAATAAATAATGAAACATGTATATCTACTTTGCTTTACCTCTAGAATACCTATGAACAGTTTTTGACTCCTTTAAATGTATGTCTCTATTACTAATCCTAATCATCTAATCACTGTAAAATCCTGTTAAATCACATTTATGAGAACAGTTACTGCATTGAAAAATTGGATTTAAAATTCCCAGAACCAATTTGTTTGATCTGCTCAACTTTGTTGTGACACCAACCATTTTCACTAAAATAGCTTCCCTTCTTATATTTCCCAAAACCAAGGGTTCCATCCAAATGCCTCATGTTATTGCCATTTTTCTTTTCTTTTATCATATTTAAGCTTTTAAAAATACCAAGTAATGAAATACACACTTATTCCTTTTTTTGAGCCAGTCCCCAGCTGGTTGCCAGATACTGCCGTGGAGTCCTAAATGGTTTCACTTAAAATTCAGTCAAATATTGTGTACCTGAAGATCCAAACGTTGTATTTCTAAAAAAAATTAATAAGTTATGGCAAAATTGGTTTGCATATTTGTCTCTGCATGTGAGAGGAAAGAGCTGCTTTAAACTGTTCTTATAAGTGATCCGTATTCTAGATTTAAAATTAAAAAAAACTACCATATGGTTTGCAATGACACCTAATAGTGTTCACCTATCCTTCACGTACTTTACTGCTGTTTAACTGTGAACTTTTACTATTTATAGTAAGCCCTTGGGGTTTGAATTGATTTTTCATTGGTGTCTGGAATGAGTGATGGAATATTGTTGAATCTTTTTATTTAATTCCTGTTGCTGCAATGATATTTTATATTATTGATTCATATAGAGTTTGCGGCATAATGATCAAGCTGCACCTTTTATTCGGGAGTTTCTGACACTAATGGCTGTTTGCCATACAGTCATCCCAGAGAGTGGGGGCAAGGATGGTGGACCTCTCACTTATTATGCTGCTTCACCTGGTAAGAACTTGATAGTTTTTTTATTATTTTTTTAATTCATCTGCAGACCATGTGTTATAGGTTTCGTCAAATCAGAATATGCTTATATGTATACAAAATAGTAGAAACATGAGGATACAATACAAGGTGAATACAGACCCATTCATTGATTATAACACAGGTATTCATCCACACTACAAAACATTCTTTCAAATAAAAAATATCTTAATTTACTCTTTAAGGTTACTAAACACGTATTAGATTTCAGAAACGAAGGACGTTGTACAAATATCTTTATGTCTCATGTTCTCTGGCCCTTGGTAGGTGCATCATGTACATTAAAAATTGACGTGTACATTGTTTATATTGCTGGCACTGTGATTGTGAACATTAGCATTAGTAGGGAGTCTTCAGGTCCATTCTTGTGTATCCTGCAGTAGTAAAAATATAAATACAATGAAGAGGTAAAAGGTTAAACTGCCTAAATAATGGAAGACTAGGGGCATCATACATTGTACACACTTGTGTTGGTGTGTGTGTTGTATCTTAAGGTGTTTATTGTTCTCTTTCAGATGAACGAGCTTTAGTCAATGGTGCTCGGAAATTTGGGTATGTGTTGAAGACAAGGACACCTGAAATAGTGGAGGTGGATGCTTTGGGTGAAAAGAAACTGTTTGAAGTGCTTCACATTTTAGAGTTCACGTCAACTAGGAAAAGGATGTCTGTAGTGGTGCGCTTACCTGATGGGCGCATTAGACTTTATTGCAAGGGAGCTGATACAGTAATATATGATAGGCTGGCTCCGGCAGGAGGTGGCCCTGGAGCGTGGGGTGGCCCTGGGCCAGGAACAGTGGGCGAAGCAGGGGGGATTGGTGTGGAATTATCTCAGCACATAAAAGACGTGACTCTAAAGCACTTGGAACATTTTGCTGCCGATGGGCTGAGAACACTATGCTGTGCTGTAGCAGACGTATCCGATGAGTTTTATGAGGTCAGTTGGAAATTGAAAGTTGACTCTTAGTGATTTTATCCATGGGTGCATTGTGGGATATCTAAGTTATTTACTTGCAAAAATTGCCATGCAAGTACAAATATCCAAGAATTGTGTTGAGAAAATAAGCATGAGTGGGTTTTATTAAAGGATTGGTGTTAGAGATTGAGTATAGTACACTTGGGGGAGTTTTGCTGAAATTTAATCTTGTTTGTCAAAATGTTGCTTTTCTTATAATGTTTTGCTTTAAAGATTAAGACATTAATTAATTAAATTCCTTTGAGTAAATTTTAGAATTGAATGGTATTAAAATTATAGTTGAATTACGTTTTGATTGAAAATAATTTATCACGTAGTTCATATAATTATCAAGTACAGGTGTGTGTAAATGTATGTTGCTGATATACTGCAGTTATGATTCAAGCAAGTGTTCAGCTTTAGGTTAATGAATATATAAATTGATTCAGTTTTCAAGTTCACCATATTCTTCCATGCTGAAATATTTGAAATATTAATGCTATTTACTGACTTTTTGGTCTCTGACTGTTGTTTAATTAGCTGTAAGATGCTAAAATGGAAGATGTATATTTTATGCATTAATTTCTAGGAAATGAAGTGATGTAAATTCAAAACAGCAAATCTATGATCTGATCTATATCCGTCATGCAAGTTATTCTCTCTTATTTGTACCTGTATGATGATTAATTACTCCCAGAAATCCAACTATATTGTGTAGCTCCTATTGCTGAATTTCGGTTTCCATCAGCCTATTGGAGTATGAATTTTTCAATTTATATATGGAAATATATTTACCAACTCCCATTGTTGGTCCTTAATTTTTACCTTAAGATGTTTTGTAATCATTGTGATTCACTTCTCTGGGGGTATTGACAATGGACATTAAATATGATTGTTCTGATTTGTTTTCAATGGGAATTCTAAGTAATATTTTTTGACCTCGTGGGATCAGTCAAATGTGGTATTACTAAATTAAACTTCCTATATTTTTTTCATATATTGCTTTTGTGAATCCTTTCGTGTAGAAATGATCAATAATCCTTTCTTCATATATTCAATGATTTAGGAATGGAAAAATACGTATTACAAAGCATCTACATCCATTCAGTATCGGGAAAGAAAAATAGATGATGCTGCCAATCTCATTGAAAACAACTTGGTTATTCTTGGAGCAACTGCTATTGAAGATAAATTACAAGATGGTGTAAGTAACACTTTTATGAACAATTATGAGTTATATTCTCCTGCTATATACTATGTGCTTATGCTATGCCTAATTTAAGGTGGTATATGGTTCAGTTGGTCCACTGTTCAGTGGACCAATTAAAACATGAGTGTTGCATAATTTAGGTTATGGAGAATAACATGAAGAAGAATTGTAGTTTCCTATTTTATACAAAACTTCAAACCAATGAGATTTCCCATTGTATGATCTTTTTATTCGTTAAATTTTAATGTTAACAAATTATTTTCTCTATGTAAGTTGTTTGTTTATCACATGAAACTTAAATGTCACTCACACCATTATGTCTTTGCTGATTGTGAGTAAGATGAAGCTCTCCTAGCTACCTAGTAAAAGCAATCCAACACCAATTCAAATGATTCAAAATTACAATACCCTATTTCCCATCCCATAAGATACACTGTGATTTTTCAGATTAGAACTTAAAAAAAAAAAAATACTTGGTTCAGGTATAAAATTTCATCATCACTGCTACTAAATGGTTTCCATTATTAATTTCTCATTTTTAAAAAGGGATTATGTTTGTGTCACTTTTAACTTGCCACCAGGACTTTTTCAGTCATAAACACAAGGAATCAATGGTCGTTTCATTCTTCCCATCAGTATGACATCATGAGTTGATGCCTTATAACCTTTCTTTCATATTCAAGTGGCAATTTTTGTGCTCTTGTAGTTTTGGTATGCACAGACCATTTCTCTTTATGAATCTCTTGCACCATGATGTTGTCCCTAAAAAATGTACAATAGGCATACTTATGGCTTTTATTGCCTCTTCCAGGTATACATTGAATATTGCTGACAAGAGGTTGCATCCTTGTCTTAATCCTGTGTTTATTTGGGCTTCTACTTTTCTTCCATTTTTCATTTGCACTGTTGTAACCTGATTCTTGTTGATGTTATGGATAATTCTTCTGTCGTTGTTGTCCAATCCAAGTGCTTCTAGCATCTTGACATCTTGTTTCATTTGACATTGTCGAAGACCATCTCCAAGTCCATGAATGCCACGTATAATGGCTGATTTACGTGTCTCATTTCTTCGGCCAGAACTCTCAAGCTGAGAATTGCCTCTTTTGCTCCTCCGTTTTTTCTGAATCCAAATTGGTTTCCTGATAGGTATCTTTCTATCCTTTCTTCTATTCTTCGGCTAATTATCCGAGTAAGGATTTTTGGTGCTGGAGTCACCAGGCTCAAGGTTCTGTGTTCTTTGCAGTTGGTTTCTTCAGTATTGCAATCATTATACTTTCCTCAAAGTCTTCTGGTATCTTTCTGCTGTCATAGCTATCTTTTATTATTCCATAGAAGGCGACCTTTCCTTTGATCCCAAGTGCCTTGATTATTTCACCATTTATTTTGTCAACTCCTGGTGCCTTGTTGTTTCTTAGGTCTGCCACGGCTCTCTTGAATTCGCTTCTTAATATCTGCGGACCCAGATCGTCTTTACCTATCATGCTTTCATCTTTAATCAAGCCATCTTCTAGTGGTTTGGGAACTTGATAGAGTTCTTGACTGTTTTCTTTCCATCTATTCTCAATGTTGTCATCATCTATTAGTATTTTTCCATTAGCGGCTCGGATGTTTTGCGATTTTGTTTTTCTTTCCCCAAATTGCCTCTTCACTAGTTTATAAGCCATCTTGCTATTTCCCCTTTTTCATGTTGTCATTAATTTTCTCGCAGCAGTTTTGTATCCATTCTTTCTTTGCCTTCTGGCACTCTCATATAACCTATTTCCACAACTGTTTATAGAGGTCTTTTTCACACTCATTTCTTGGATTTAAATATACAAGGAACGTAGCTACGGTCGTGAATCAATGTAAACAAAAAATACCGGGACCGTAAACTTGAATGGCACTAAATAATAATAATAAATAAATAAAATTATAATAATTAAAAAAATTATAATTAATAAAAAAATAAGTAATAATAATAAATTTGAATAAATAAATAAAAATAATAAAATTTAAAAAAAACACCACACACACACACACACTTCGATATTGTGTGTGTGTGTGGTGTTTTTTTTAAATTTTATTAATATTATTGATTTATTTAAATTTGCTATTATTATTTATTATTATTTTATTTATTTATTATAATTTTTTAAATTTATTATTATTTTTTGTGCCATTCAAGTTTACAGTCCCGGTATTTTTTGTTTACATTTCTTAGATGTTTCCACCTCACTCACAAGGATGTTCATCTGCAGCTTTGATAATTATATTTTTCATTTCTTTCCATCGACCATCAGTACTTATTATTTCCTTCTACTTCCCTTTTGACGGCCGTGGTGAACTTTTCTCTTGTGCTCTTTTCTTGTAGTATGTTTCATCTGGGTTGTTGTGTCTCTTTTTTCATCTTCTTGTATTGCAGTGTGTTTTCCATGATCACCAGGTTGTGATCACTATTTATATCTGCGCCGGGTTAGCTCTTACACTTCTTAACTTGGTTATTGTATCTCTTCCTGACAAGGATGTAGTCGATTTGGTATTGTACTTTGTGTCCAAGCATCTTCCATGTGTATCTTCTTCTTGGAAGTTGATGGAAGATGGTATTTTCCACTACTACGTTTTCTTTGTTGCAGAACAGGGTTTTGTTTCCCCAATCCGAAGTATCCCACGTTACTTACTTCTTGCCCCTTGCCGACCACAGCATTCCAATCTCCCATTACTATGAGGTTATCCTTCCCTTTTATTGTTCCTAGAATTTCTTCCAGTTATTCATATAATTCCTCTATTTTCTCAACTGAATGCCTGGAGTTTTTTTATAAATACTAAAAATTTGTAGTTAGAGGAAAAGTTTGTTGGAGCTTGCAAAAGTTAGGAATGGATGAATTTAATTATTGATAAATGTGTTAAAGTGTGATTCACTGTATAACTTTCTCTGATTATTCAAAATAACTTAGTGGGCTAATAGATTATAATATATGATAGTTATGTTATCATTTTTACTCCTATTCTGTTTTAGGTGGGTGAGACCATTTTTGACCTCTTGAAAGCTGATATTCATCTTTGGGTCTTGACTGGTGACAAACAAGAAACTGCCATCAACATTGGCTACTCTTGCAAACTAATTAATCCTGACACCTCACTTTTTCTTTTGAATGCAGACAGCTTAGATGTAAGTTGGAATTTGTATTATTTTATTTGATAGATATCTTTCATTTAGTTTTATTACCCAATTTTTGATCGGAATGCTTTTAAGGAACAAAAATATCCCATATTATAAACATCAATATTTATTTGAAGCAGCTCTTGCCCTAAGGTTTTACCGAAGTAGATTTCAAATGTAACTTGTAGGAGATTGTGATATACCCTAAATAACTTAATTTATTTAAAAGACATGTATGGAATTATATTTATATATTCACATAAGACACTCTAATGCCTCTTGTGATTCAGCATTATAAGCACATAAATACTATACATTTAGGGAAGATTCTCTCACAGAAATTTAAAATACTATTCACTCTGATCCTATTCCAGTTCTAATTGTAATTGTTTGTGGAGAGGAATAATTTTAAATTATTTTCAGGATACTCACTTTCTAAATATGGACCAGGAAATTTGCTTTGGCTGATTTTGTCATCTTTTGGCATATTTATTACCAAGCCATAGATTTAGCATTGAAATAGTCAACTAAACTAGAGCATTTTAATTAATTAAAATGTTATTTTACCAGTTGAACCATATATTTTGTGATTTGATTTTGTTGACTCTGGCAGAGTACCCGTGAGGCAATTAATAAACATATGGCAGACTTGAAGGAAATGAGAGATATGAGGGCTGAGAGTGAGGTTGCTGTAATTATTGATGGGAAGACTCTCAAGTTTGCCCTAGGTTGTGAAATTCGAAAGGACTTCCTGGACCTATGCATTTGTTGTCAAGTCGTGATTTGCTGCAGGGTATCTCCAATCCAGAAGGCTGAGGTAATATTTTTACTGTTAAATAAAGACTAGTTTGAAGAGTTCTTACTTGGGTATTCAGATTATATCACCCTGCACTTAATAGTAAGATATAAAACTTATTATCTCATAAGGTGTCTATAATAAAATGCAACCTTTCCAAAAGGGACATATGACTAACGCCATTTATCATCTCATAAGGTGTCTATGAAACAGAATTCTGTTAAGTTGATATAAATTACAATTTTATTTATGTAATTTTTAACAATTATACCAATTAAGTTAAGGAAAGGGGTTGTGTGTTAACTTACAACTTATTTCTGAAAACAATGAAAACTCAAATATTTCACAAATGGACTAAGTAAATTGTTTGCCAAAATGAAATATTGCCTTTTGATCACTTTGATAACTTTGCCAAATTATTTTTTTATTCATGCGATCATTTTCAAATTATCTTTTTTTTAATTTGAAATTGTTCATCAAACCAGGATAAATTGTTTTGCTCTCCTTCCTTTGATTAATTCAATTCCTTGATTTTCTTTTGTGCCACAATCACATAATAATAATCCAATATGTCTCTTCTAGGTGGTGGAGTATGTAACTATTCATACAAAAACTGTCACATTAGCAATAGGAGATGGTGCCAATGATGTAGCAATGATTCAGAAAGCTCATGTTGGTATTGGAATATCTGGTGAAGAGGGCTTGCAGGCTTGCTGTGCATCCGACTATTCTATTGCTCAGGTACCTTCACTTACAATAGAATATTTTGTAAAGCAGGGGAATTGAAGTTTTCAATTGAATAATATTAATGAATAACAGTAGTAGTTTCAAGTAGTATCATGAATACTTGGTGGTATCATGCTCATTATGCAGTATGAAAAACTGTTATCACTGCATAAATAACATAAATCATTGTACATGACATTTTGTGTAATTTAGACACAATGTAAGTTCCATTCCAAAGTTTTTTTTAGTTTCATTTTGTTGCTATCATTTTTTCATAGAATTAGTGTTCCTGATGTACAATTTCAATGATGTATTTTTTTATTTACAGTTTCGCTTTCTGACAAAACTCCTTTTTGTTCATGGAGCTTGGAATTACAGTCGCATGTGCAAGCTCATACTGTACAGTTTCTACAAGAATATTTGCCTGTATGTTATAGAACTGTGGTTTGCCATTTATTCGGGATGGTCAGGACAAATTCTCTTCGAGCGGTGGTCCATTGGTTTGTACAATGTGGTGAGTAAATTATTTCTACAAAATCGTAAAATAAACATTAAGTACTACATTTATTTATCATATTCCAGTTCCCTTCTCTGTCAAATTATGATTAGCTGTAGTCTGCCAGTTTAGGGTAGGTTTTGTTGGACCCTGGCACTACAAACAGCTGTACCCATAAGCCTTAGCTGAAACGTCACAAAATATCCTTTGACTCCATTCAAAATGCCTATTCTTTTCCTCCCTCTAACTTGCTTTCCTGGAATTATCCCCTTTATTGTTGACTTCAGCATTACATTGCCAATGGTATTTAAGCATTCAATTCTTATTTTAATTTCCTTGTTCGTACCACTTCCCCCACTTTCTTCTGAAAAACCATCTAAATAGGTGAACTTTTCTACCTCTTCTTATTTATGTTTCCAAACTTGAATGTTTTCTCAGCCTTTCTGTTTCTTGAGAAGCTTTGCCTTTACCTTACTTTTGTTTTCTCATGATTAATTATCTTCCCATATCTGCCACACTGATTTTGTCATGCACTCAGCAACGATTTGAACTCTATGACTGACTGACCAACTAAAGCATGATCATCTGCAAATATAACTGATTTATGGGTTCCTATCTACTTTCACTCCTGCCTCCAACCCTTTTTATTCCTTGACAACTCGGTTATATTACTAAATAACTAGAAAGTAGAATAGGACTGACGTATATACAGGAAAACATTTTTTTTTATTATGACATAAGGCATGGAAAAGAATAAATATAAAACCATACAAAACATTAAAATATATTCTGAAAGATGAATATTCAAAGAAAATATAACTATTGATAAGATCTTTAAAATATTGCTGTTGCAAAAAGAATGTTTATCTTCATCACAATCCTAGCCATAGGGCTAAAACACTTGTAATAATCCTAAAGGAGAACTTATGACAGTTATTGATGTTACATGTGCAACTGCCTCTGGTCCATTATTGGGCTTCAAGAGTTTAAGTTTGCAATTTTTAATTCCTGCCCAGTTGCACAATAAGAAACAAATATTATTATCACAGGAGAATTCACTTTTTGAGTGGTAATATGGTTTATATACACTAGACACAGGTTCAGCGAAGTGATTTTCAATTTATTAAGGACAATTTCCCCTTGACTGTCTATGAAACATTATGCCTGGCAACCAGTTACTATTCCTGTGTGAATCAAAATTCCAGAGGAATCTTTATTGGTTGGATTGAAAACCTGAATTATTTTGTGAAAGCAACCATAAATTCTCTTAATGTCCTTCATACACATTTTATGTGAAAGGCAAAACTCATCATAAATTGATTGTAATCTGAACCTTTCGTAACCTGAACCTTACCTTTTGAGGTGTAACATTTAAAGGAATGCAATAAATCAGCTAGAAAATTTAGACTTGCCTAACCTCTTAACAGGAATAGATTAGCAAATTTAAACGTTAATAGACTCCACATATATGCTAAATTCATTGCCATTTACATGACCAAGGAAAACAGAGGGAGATCATGAGGTAGTTGAGGTGCTTTGTGGAGAGAACTTTGATCGAGTACGCCATCCATCGGATGAGATGTTAAACTGCAACTGGACCGCATGGCACTTTTCATTAAGTGTGGGCTAATGCCGACGCCGGGGGTTTCTTTCCACTCTTCCTCCTTTCACATCCATCTCTAATGGCACACATGACCTTAGCCATCGGTTGCCCCCCCGTAAAAACTAATACTACTAGAAAAACAGAGAGTCCCATCAATTATATGATAATTGAAATACCGTTCCTTGACCTTAAGGTCTACAACTCAATAGTGACGTATATTTTTACTGTGAAAATTGAAATTTATCTTGACTTACTTTTTATGAAGATAGCATCAGAATTCTTATATTAAATATTTTTAATTAAACTGCATGGAGATTTCTTTTGATCCTTACTTAATTTGTATGAAAAATTGTTATGTACCTCTCCAGTGTCTGGCATCATTCTCTACATATGTGAAGTCAATCCAATCATTTTCATGTTGTTATTACCTGAAAGAAAGTACATATTTGTGAAAATCGATGATATGTTCTCATTGTTTTTAAAATAGATAAATCGCGAAATGCAGAACATAATTGTGCTACACTCTGAACCATGATAGAAACTAAATAAACATAAGGATTGTAATATGTTAGATTTTGAGGTTAAAAAGGAGGATTATAATATCTAAAGGATCATTCAGGGTGACATCAGTTGTTGATTGTTGACAGTCAGTCTTATAAATCCTTATTTTTATGATAAACTACGAAATAAATTATTAATTGTATTATTGATTCATTGTTTTGGGAAAGTATAGTAATCTGTCAAAAGAACATTTTGTTTTTGTAATCAATTACTCATTTTTTCACTTTGAAAAGTTATGTGATGACCAAGCATCAGTTTTTCACTTCTAGTTCACTTTGAAAGAGTTAATGGAAGGATAAGAGCAAATGTGTATATTTTATGATTTTTATTTTTTTTTTATTAATAATACTGACCATTCTCTCTTTTCTTTTAGCTCTTCACAGCAGCTCCACCATTGGCCATGGGACTTTTTGATAGACTTTGTAGTGCAGAAACCATGATGAAATATCCTAGTTTTTATAAAACAACTCAGTCGTCACAATTGTTTAACGTTCGTGTGTTTTGGGTATGGATTGGAAATGCACTTATCCATTCTGTGCTACTTTATTGGCTGCCTTATCTAGCACTTCAGAAGGATGTTATCTGGAGCAATGGTAGGGAAGGTGGCTATCTCCTTCTCGGTAATATAGTATACACGGTGAGTTGAATTTCTTTTCTTAAGTATTATGTGGATGATGGTGTGGTTATATGAAGAATCTTGGGAAGGAAGTCTATTTATTTGATAATAACTTTAAAACTTTGACTGTACACATACGTTTTTTATGAAAAACATTTGGAGCTAGTAATTATTTATTGCTCTCTATCTCCATGGTTTTAAATATTAATCCTTTTATTATCTAGATATTGGATCTAACTGCAAATATGCACTTAATGTGCTTTATTCAATTAATTCTCTGTGGCATATTTTTTTATTTTAATCCCTGTTGTTAAGTCACCTCAAGAAATTATGCAAATTTCCACAGTAGCACTAGCAATGACAATATGAGATAGTGAACACCAATAGTAATTGTATTTGTTGGGCTAATACAGCCTCAAAATTCTTTCCCATTTCCCTCTGGAGGGCCTATCTGCCTTAGATTTCTGTCAGCAGAATAAAGCTGATGCATTTTTTTTGACTGACCAATTTTCCTCAAATAAAATGATTTACATTTACCAACTTACTTCTGGGAGATGGTTATATTTGAATAGTTAGTCTAGCAACAAGCCTATTTGAAATGTAATGAAAATGCATAGGCATGAAAACTGCAAACGGTAAGTTATGAATATCACTCAAAGAAGTGATGAAGTGCAAGAGATTTCTCTTCTCCCACCCACAGCTTCTATGATTAGAATAATTTGATCTCAGGAAATCTTCAAAATATTGGGTGGTGCACAAAAAGTTTACTATGCTGAATATTTTTCATGATTCCAAGTTAAGCTGTTGAAATGTTTATGGGTAAGCAATATACCATGGCATAGATTTTTATTGTAGCCATAATGCTATTAATCCATGCTCAAATATCCACAAGACCTTCAAACTGTTATCATTCAAAGAATATCATAATGGATATAAATTAAATCAAGAAGGATTGAAATAATGAAATTTTAGTCTGTAATTCATGTGCTTCTATTTTTTTATATTTTAAAATCATGTTTTGGATAAGTAAATTAAAATGTAGCATACTAAAACTGACTAAAAATATATTAATGAAATGTTAACTAATCTAATGGAAAAACACTGCATATTTGGTGCCTTGTATAAAAACCAAATAAAATATATCCTTATGTTTTCTAAACCTACTTAGAGAAAAAGAAATCATACTATGCCTGTATGAGAAATAGAAGTACTCCATAAAAGTATGCTTCTTTCAGCTATGTCGGGCATCAGGTATTATTTGATTTTTTTAAACATTTCTTCTGTAAAATGTTATATGATATAATTTTTTACAGTTCAGCCATTTCAAAGTGTAAAAATCATTCACTTTGATCAGGAGGAAAGAAATTGATAATGAATAATTTTTACTCTTTGAAGTTTTGGCATTGCGATGTGCATTAGTGGATGGCTCCATTAAAAATTACTGTAGGAGCATCCTCTACAGTCTCTCTGAATATAATTTTTTTCTTGAAAAGAATTCACACCAAAATGATAGCATAGAAATTGTTGGTGATTGTTTTTAAAAATGAGATATGAACATTTAAATTATCACTATATTTCATTGCAATTATGAAATAAAAAATATTTAAGTATTACTAGTATTTTTTAAATTTATTTTCAGTATGTTGTGGTTACTGTTTGCCTTAAAGCAGGCCTTATAACAAATGCTTGGACATGGCTTACTCACCTGGCCATTTGGGGATCAATAGTAGCTTGGTTTCTTTTCATATTAATATACAGGTAAGTAAGTCTTTACTGTTTTTAACTAATTGGCATACATTTTTTTTGTTCTTTTGCTAGTTATTAACCTAAGAATATGTGCATAGGCATCTGCACACCCATGTAGTCATTATTCTCACCTTGTGTTGGTACTTCCACTGGGGAGGCATTTAATTTCATTTAAAATCTGTCTCTGGTGTAACTTTATGGAATTTACATAACATATTGAAATAAAATTATTGACTTTATAATTTCATACAATTTATTTAGAACATGACCCAGGTTTTGACATTGAATGTCATCATCAGGTCATTTAGTCTGTGACAAAATACAGTTAAATTAATTAGTTAACAAGAAATGATAGATTGAAATACAAAAGACCTTAATTATTAAAAAGTAATTTTTGTGGCCATTCATAGAAGCCTTACTTGTCATTGCATTAGTAGACATTACTTTCATCTCAATTAACACACATTTTGGATATAGATATTTTAAAGATTTACTAAGTCGTGTGGGTAAAAGATACATCAGGTGCTCCCAGGTAAATTTTTAGGTGAATTCAGGAACTGATTCCCTGTGATATTGTGTGTTTACTTTGGCACAAATATCAACAACAACATCTTTGAAAGTTATAATACAATTTGTGTAGATATTAAGTTTTTAGGACAATCAATTAAAACAACCATACAACTTTTTCTAAAGCATAATCACAAGTATTCTAATTATTTTTTGTAATTATTATTTTATTGTAGCATGTTTCAGTAATTAAGTAGATAATTTGATGTAGTTTTAAGTGTTTGGGATGCAGTATATGTCAGTGTCGAACACAATGACTAGAAAAATCATTATTCTCTGTGTTATTGTAGTGTGATTTAGACGAGATTTTCTCTCATTTAAAACTACTAAATCTTTTCCATATGAAGACATTACATAAAGTTAACAGGGATAAAGTTAGTACTAGTGGACAGGGACAAAAATGCAGAAACACACAAAAAAGAAAATAAACTCACGAGGCTTCAAATTTTCTGTGGTCCACGCCACCCTTCTCAAGGTAGAGGATGACAGAAGTAAGTGAAAGAAGAGGCTAGAAACGCTGGATGGAAGCAGAAGAAAGAAAGGTTTGGGAAGGAAAGAGTTGGGGGAGGAAGTTAGGAGGGGGATTTTTAGAAGTGTGGGGATAATATGGAAGGTGTTGGGGTGGAGGGAGATAAAAATATATCTATCTTGAAATATATGTATATTTGATATATTAATTTAATGGATAATGACATTAAACTATTCAATCTTTAATGGTTGATTAAGTGAATAATTTAATTAAATTTATCTTCTCTCTACCTAAATCATTTTATTCTTCATTTTCAGCAACTTCTGGCCTACAATTCCATTGGGTGCAATTATGCTTGGGATGGACAGGATGATTTTCACCTCACCAGTCTTCTGGCTTGGCCTATTTCTCATTCCATTCTCTTCTCTGCTTTTTGACATTTTTGTCAAAGTGTAAGTGCTTTGCTGTGTGTATAGTAATCGTATCACTTCCAAATGTGGAGATCGAATTAAAGTTGCAGTGGACCTATAATATTAATTTTTCCCGGATCACTAACCCTAACCTAACCAGAAATTGCATAGCTAAGAAATAATTACCTCTAACCCAAAGGCAATCCTATCTTATAAATTTATTGAAAAGACTGGCTAAAAATTAACAAACAAAGTTGAATATTATATCTTGAAGTCATAATTATACCATACTGCAACAATGGTATGAAGATAAACTTTTGAAATTTTCACCATCAATATCCTACTTTGTTAGAATCATTGCAAATATTTTTGTATGATAAGTTCAATATAATCAGTAGAGACCCATGAATTTCTTGAATAGTAATACCTCAAATTATTGAGTCAAGAGGACAAAAATTCTGGGTTTGAATTTCATCTTATTCAAATATTTCACATATATATTTTTATTGTGTTCTCCATTTGTTATAGTCATCAGATCAGTGTTTATTCCTATTCCAAAAGAGAAAAGGCAACCATATGGTCAATAAGGAATACTACCTTGAAGTTATACACTGTTTGCAAGAAGCAATATGAAAAAAAATATCTGGAATTGTGGAAAAACAATTAATGGCTTTTGCATCACGATAATGCACCTGTTCACTCATCGTTGGTTGTGAGAGATTTTTTGGCCAAAAACAACACCATAATCATGCCTCAGCCATCATATTCACCAGATTTGGCCCCATGAGACTTTTTCCTGTTCCCAAAAATGAAGAGAGTTATGAAAAGATGGAAATTTGCAGCAGTTAAGGAGATAAAAACTTCTTTGCTGGAAGATCTCAAGGCTATACCAAAAAGTGCTTATCAGAATTGCTTCAAGGATTGGAAAAAGCATTGGCAAAAGTGGATTAAATCTGGAGGGGATTACTTTGATGGGGGCACCTTGAATATTGAAGAATAAATAAATATTTTTTCATAGAAATATAAACTCGCCTTACTTTTTGAACACACCTCGTGTAAGGAGGAAATGATTAAAGGGGTATGGGGAAAAACTGGAGATAGGAATAAAGGTCTCTGGGAAATTTTAATTAATTAGGTTTGCGGGTGATAAATTATTAATTTGTCAGCCAAGGGGTTTCAAGCATTGCTAATCACATTGGAAAGTCAGTGCGATAGATATGAGATGAGAATAAATGTAAATAAAACAAAGGTAATGTGGTTTTCAGGGAAGAGAAAATGTTAAATATGTATTAAAATAGGATTTCATAAACTAGAGTAGGTAGAACAGTTTCCTTATCTCGGAAGTGTTCTGGACAAAATGGTTGAAGTATTAGGGACTTAAGACAATGAATTGCATTAGGCGAAGTTTTCACAAGGAGAAGAGGTTTTATGACCAGAGTTTTCTAACTCTCGGAGAAATTTGCTTCCTTTTTTTATACAGTTAAAATGTGTACAATAAACTACCTCACTAATCCAAACTGTTTGGGACCTGAGGTCCAGACTAAGTGAAAACCCAGAATAACCAGTGATTTGATACAAGTAACCCCACAGAGTATTTTTGATCCCTATTCTTTTGCTAATTTAATTCCCAACCACTTAAAAATAACATTATGCGGTAAACAGTAAGGCTCAAGTGTAAAGAATTTTATGTAATGTTGAAAAAAATCCTTACTGAATAAAATATATCACACAATGACCTCAAATTAGCTCAGCTTTCCTTAAGTATCTTCAGTTAATATTAATAATATTTTTACTTTTACCCATTAATCATAAAACAATGATTTTATTTGTTAAACTGGGGCTTTAATTTTTTTTTCATTTGTGCAGGATATATAATACTGCCTTCAAATCTACAACGGAGAGGGTTCGGGAGAGTGAGATAAGAAAAACTGATCCAGAGAAGGTCATCCATAAAGAATCTCGACACAAGTGAGTAGACAGTAATATCATGAAGCTTTGCTAAGCAGACAGTAAATAATTATAAAACTCATTTTCTAGGTTAAGAAAGTTGATTTTATTTAAATGATGACAAAACTTGTGACTATTTCATATAATTAACTTGCAAAGAGTGATTAATTATATGGTAATATTGTTAATCTTGCATGTTTTTTAAACTTTACTGGAGCTAATTCATTTGCATGGATGCTTGTTTTGATATCTTGGTGATATTTGTCAACTCCAGTTAATGGGCACATCTAACGTTGCTATTATTATGCTTAAATTTATTATTCATATTACCTAATATAATAATTATGGTATTTGATTTTTATGATAATGTGAGCAGTTTAACTGATTCAGATATATATATTATGGTTAAACCCATGTGGCATTCTACCTCCCAAAACATTGTCTGGCCATTTGCTTCATAACTCAATTCACACTGTCTGCATACATGTCTTCCACTAACTATTACAGTTCTTTTGTACAAATGTCTTTCATAACATTTGCTTCACTAACAATAAGCCTTTTGTTGTCTTGTATTATTTTAATCTACCATGTATAAAATTGGATATTTTTTATTTTTTTCATCATGTTATTAAAACCAATGCGTTAACATCCCATCAACCAACTTTTCTGTTGTACATACTACAATCGGCATTTTTATTTCATTCATACCCATCTTGTGCTTACACTTATAGCATTCCCCACTTAAATAGACATATGGTCATAAAATCATGTTTCTTCATATCAAGTTTATGCAACATATACTTGTTTCATAATACCAATTTAGACTGATTTATTTTATACCTATGAAGAAACCAAAGTCAGTTTATGTCATGTGAAAGAATGCAGCAAAGTAAAAATCCATTGTTTTTAAAAGGATTTGATATGGCTAGAATATTTCAAGACAATTAAATTTACCAAAAGTCAATGAGAATGTCTTAATTATTTGCTAAGATATCTTCTCCCAGAATGCTCAAAATGCCCACATGGCCCCATATTTTTATCAAGTAATCTAAAACATGTTTCATTCAGTTTGTGCTCCTGAGTAAATTTGACTTTGAGGAATTTATGATCCAGAAGATCCCTTTTGTTTTCTCCATATTCTTTTAAAAGAAACTTTTTGCATATTTTGTAGGCCTGCTACTTTTCACTGATCATTATGTAATCTGCCTAAATTATGGTCAATGAGGATTTTGATAGGGAGCTAGAAGGAAGTTAAGGGTTCTACATGCTACCAGTGGTATATGTACTCATTACCAACTCTAAAAATGGTGGCAGTGAGTGCCTAATTTGCAATCTTCCTTCATTTCCCTGGGAGTTTTGCCTTTTTGTTACAATCTTCCAAATCTTTTACTTATTTGAATCTAACAAATTTCCTCCTGTAATATCTAATAGCTTATAATTCTTTGTGTCAAATACATACTTGCATAATATTTGTGGGGAAGCAAGTTCATTCATTGAAAACTTGATGTGCTACATGCCACACTTAGTGACTCATTAGCAGCATTAGTTACTCCACACTTCGGATAACTGTGGCACTTGAATTCTTAAATTTAATCGTCAGCTCAATAGCTGAAATTATGGCATACCTTTACCCATTTTGATATATGTGTTGAAGAGACAGGAATTCTTACCAGATAACAGAGGAGTGATAAACCTGCTGATTTATGGAATCATCCATTTTCTCTGCATAAAAAATGGATATGCATCTTGATTTCTGCTATTTAAGTATTTTCAAGTATAAAATTTGAGTTAAAAAACTATCTATGCTGTTATCAAACTAATTGTAATAGTTAATCCTTATTTTGAATTCAGAATGCCAGTTATTATTATTCATTGAACTTTACTAAATGGTTATGTGATTTGGGATCAGATACAAAAATTAATAATTTATTGAGGATTTAAAATTACTTAAAAAGCATACTTATCCAACAGCAGTAAAGGTATCCAAGAGCCAATACAGGAAGCATCATGAAATATGTTACATTTTGCTTGGGTTAGGGCAATGGACAGTTAAGTCTGAGTTCTATGGTGCTGTTATCACATTTGAAGCATCAATATTTGTACCTATTTTGTGGTTTAATGGCTTACGTTTTTGTTCATATAACAAACATTACACTGTGCCAAATTTATTTAGATTCTGCATTGTGTTGTTTAAATATTTGCTCAATTGTGTTTACTTCTATTTTTCCAAATTGCGCATTCAATTAATTTACTGTGTGGACATTTTGGTATTAGCTTCCCATGTTAGAATATAATCTACCAGGATTAAGTTGAACGTAGATATGTCAGCTTGGTCCCAATGAGCTAAATAAATTGTAAAAAAAATGCAACTTTTAGTCTGGAAGATTCAAGCAAAGTGTACACCTTCCTTATTTTTGTAAACTGTTATTATTTTACCCATGAAATAATATTACATAGATGGATCTTTATATATGATAACCATTCTCATTGACAAGAACTGAATGTACAGTGTTTCCATTTTTTCAATTTGAAATTATGTTAGGATATGTAAAGATAAAAAACTGGCTGGTAAATAGGCCTTGTAAATATTTGAAGCTAAGTGCAGCTGATTTCCGTTCAAAAGTACAATTGTTTTCAAAAGTTTTTACCCCAATGAAGTGGCATTATTTTTGTATAGTCTTGAATTTTAATCATACATTTATATATAAATGCATATATATGTATAGCTTTCATCTGACTGTTATTTGTTATTCAGTGATCTAAGCACTTCAAATTGAGATTTCATCAAAGGGGAGATTTTTGATTATATAGAGAAAATTCAAATAAATAGGCATAAAAATAAATTAATTTTATACTATGCAATGAAAATACTTACATTGAGATGAGCTTGTAAATCACTAAATTGTGATTCAAAATAATTGCATGTATTTCATTCAGTCTTCTTCATAGTAATTTCAATTACATTACTGGATCTGGAAACTGGCTAGTTTCCTTATTGCTAGGTGCCCCAGATATAGCTTTCCCATGCCTTAATAGCAAGAGATTTTGATCATAACCATCCACACTAACTCTTCTATGAAAAAGAAGTTTAGGAGGGAGAGTGCCAGATACAGGATGAACAGCATTCCCTACTTGAGCAGAATCTATGCACACACAGGTCAGAGGGAAATGTTGCAGTGGAAATTACATGGGAACATTACGATAAAATCAATTGGTTTAAATGAATCCTACAAATTAAATATACAAGGAACGTAGCTATGGTCGTGAATCAATGTAATCAAAAAAATGCTGAGACCGTTAACTTGATTGGCACTAAGTGATTAGAAAGAAAAAAACAAAAAACACACACACAAGCCAAAATAATAAATAATAAAACAAACTTACAAACACTCTTTTGTCATTTAGAGGCTTTTGTGTGTGTTTTTTTTGCTTTCTTATCACTTAGTACCAATCAAGTTTACGGTCTCGGCATTCTTTTGTTTCCATTGAATCCTACAAAGATTTTCTTATAAATTCTTAAATCATACACTTCTAGTAATCTAGCATATAATATCTTTTTCAAAGAAGTACTCACTGCAGTATGTTTACAATGCATAATTCCTTGGAGAGTGATTAATAATGCATAATTATTAAAAAAATTTTAGAATGGGATACTTAAAAGCATAAAACATGCATTCGAGAGAAGATGAGTATTTTTGTGAGTTAGTCCACACATCTACTTTTTCATTTATTGTACAGTGAGAGAAATGAAATGGGTGATTAAGAAGGGAAGTCATAAGCTGCAAGTTGTACCACTCAATTTGTGTAAGGAATTTTGAAAGCAATTGTACATTAGTTCGTGTGAATTGGAAATCATACATTGTGGAATTTTTAATAAAGTTTTACCTGGTATTGTTACTGTTTTTATATCAATGGTATAGGCACTTTTTTACCAAAATCATTCCAATATTTAAACATTTTGTAAGGACTAGATATGGATTGTAGATTCTTTGTCCGTTTGATAAATCCTCTTCCATATTGGAAGTTTTTAAGGACTCCTGGATATGGGCTAATTCCAGTATGTTAGAGGGCTTTTGATGACTGACTAATTAGATTAAAACAGCTTCTCTCTTTAATGATGTACATGATTAAAAATTTAGTTAGTGTATATTTCCGATTGAAAATTATTTTTCTGGATATTTTAATGTTAATACAATTATCGCCAATGTACATAATGGAATTGCTCTTCGACTGTCTGCTGCTTCATACAAAACAGCATCCAGTGGTCACTAGTGCAACTGTTAAGTTTGTGTGCTAGGATTGGGCATATAAAAATTATCCATCACTCCTCAACTGAAGTGAAACATAAAAATTATTAATGGGAAAATATATCTCAGAAAAGAAATGAGGGCATATCTTCAAGTTTTGGCAAATGTAAATTGTTTAGGATTAAATTAACCGTGGGTGCTATTATGGAGAAGCTCATAACTTTCATAAAGTTCATAACTTTAAGGGTGGTCAAAACAGTGTGCAACAATTCCTTCATGTTCACAAACATTTCCAGTCACTGAATGTAATGTTTGTAGAATATATATTTTTGACCTAAAAATAGATGAAAAAATGTTCCAGTTGAGTTTCCAGCAATACTAATTACACATTCGTTGTCATTTTGGTTTCTACCATCCACTTTGATGAAGTGCAAGGAATTTTCATAGTGATTATTGTTACATAACCACTGTTAACTATAGTTTGTTTCATTTACTACTGAGATATTTAGTTAAAACTGCTGGTTATATTTTACTGTAAATATGAGAAAACTATATAAGGAAATGGAAGTGCAAGGGATGTATTGTCTTGTTTATTATTTTATGGCCTTAAAGTATTTTTTGCCATGTTTATCACTATCCCTATATACATATTGGCTGATATATAACATGACCACTTCATTGTTTTCCTTTCATTTTGTAAGTTCTGCTATGAATATATATTTACTTTTTTGAGAGTATAAAAAGGATTCATTTGTGTGAACTATGAGGCATCCAAGAAAGATTTTGTTTTAAAATTTTGTTCTTTTTGAGGGTTTTTAACTATGCCATCATTATGATATAGCTGATGCTAATTGTTTCAGATTAAAAGTAATTGATGGAATTAATGCTGCAAAAACTTGAAGATGTGCCTTATATCATTTTCTTTGTAAGTACATTTGTCTGTTAGTATTAATTATTTTGTGGCACGGGTTTTGGATGTCATAAAAACCTTATTAATTTGTTTTTAAATCTCTTTAGTATGGTCTTGATGATTAGTCTGTGGATAGTTAACAGTATAGATTATGTAAGTAAAATGATCCAATTAGATTTTTATGAAGAAGCCAGGGGAAAATCTGTCATCATGAGTATTCATTTGAAAATTTTATTTTATTTCAACAGTATAATTATAATTTCCTCCCACACTAATTGATTACTTTAAACAATTATGGCACATCCTAGCATAATTTGTGATCTTAAATGTGTCAGGAAATTGTATTAATTTTTAACAAGTTATAAGATGATAGATTGACCCTTTTTTAGTTAATATTTTTACAAAAATCCCTCTTTACATATCAGATCTATGTATTTACCCTTGAAAAACAGTAGAAATTTAAATGTGGTTGTAGCAAGTTACACTTATTACCTATCTATTTGCAAGACTAGCCTTTTGAACGCAGTGTTTGGAATTTTTAATTTCAGGAAATATTTCTGATATTAAGTTTTAATTACATGTCAGGTGTTTACAGTAAGAATACAATGAAACAGTTATTTCTGTTGGAATTTTATGCTCATGGTTTATTATGTGGATTATGCTTAGCAACATTAGATATTTAAAAGCTTCTATTACAATTGCTGTTGTGAAAGGATATAACTTGAAAAATTACATCTTGCATCATTGTAAAGAAACAGTAACTCAATGAACAAAATGAAACTGCAAATCCACATGGTCAGGGTGGCAGTACATCATTAAAATGAAAAAAACTCTGCTTGTTTTAATCCTAGAATATTATGGGAATTCCTCCTAATGGTGAGGAATTATAGGGATTCATTAATTACCTGGATTTCCTGTCACAAAATGAAGCGTCGCCAGGGAAACTTAAGAAAGTAAAAAAATCATGAAATATTGTAGAATGATTCAGTAGAACTTAAAAGTGGGAGAGTGGAAATTATTTACCTAGTGATTGAGATATTATCATCCTAAGATGACTTACTACATAATGATGTAATAATGTTATTAACAATGTTAATTATTCCTCAGCCATCCCTCGACTGTAGAAAGTTGGCTGAAATACATGCCACGCCATTATCTCAAAAGTTGAAAATAGTTTTGGGAAAAACCTTTTTAAAGTTTTGGATCTTATAATTCACATTTATAAACAATAATAGAGGCTGACTTTGCTACTTATGATGGGATATTACTTCTCTACATGAATGATAGTTTAACAAATCAAGTTATGTTTTTCTGAATAGAAATTTCTCTGTTTACCACCAGGTACCAATCAGGAAATGACTTGTTTATTTAATTCAAATAACATATTAACTCAACTTCTTTACATTTGATGTATGAAATTTTTATAAAGTTAGGAATTCCAGACTTGTAGGGGAATAATGGGGACTCCTCTTTGAGGATAGAAGTTTCATCTTCCAGATCAATCATATGGATATCTTATGTTATGTGTAGCTTTAATTTCCTATCTGTCTTAACTATATTCATGCAGACCTGATGGATCGGTAGTTAGCTTAATGACAATGTAACAACTCAAAATCACCTTTAGTTTTCAGTCATAACATGATTCTTTATGTATAGTTACCCTGCAACCATTTCATAGAGTAAAAATCATTCGCCTAGACCGGGATTCGAACCCGGATCCCTCGATATCCGGCCGAGTGCTTTAACAAATTAAGCTACCGAGACGTCCTCTTACACTCTGAAATTTTGGGGGCTTTAAAGGAACAAGATGTTATGATGAAATACCGTACATAAAATGTCACGATAGCTTAATTGGTTAAAGCACTCGGCCGGATATCGAGGGATCCGGGTTCGAATCCCGGTCAAGGCGAATGATTTTTACTCTCTGAAATGGTTGCATTATAATGCACACATAGCGGGTGACTCCGTTAAAGTTACTGTTACAGTTTCTTGAAATTTGTATAGTTACCCATTAAATGAAGATAATCCATCAAATCAAGTAACAGTGCATCTCAAGAGATATGCTATAATTTTTTATGACTCGCAGATAAAAATTTTATGAACAAATTGAGAAAGCATGTTTATAAAATTGGAATGCTTATGGAACTGGTACACAATAATTCTAAATATTACGATGGTGATTATTCTAGTGAATATGATTTATGATTACTTCTTCTTCCTATTTATTTCTCCAAGCAATATTTAGTTAGAATTATCTGTCTGTGAGATTGGTGGAATTGGTTCTGCTAAGCCAGCTGCCTAGTGATAACCCTTATTAATGAATGTAAGAGTACAGACATTTTTTAGATATGATGGGAATTGTGGATCTAAGAGCATTTTAATGTTTTTGAATTATTTTAGCCTATTGAGTGAGGTTGCAGAAAATGTATTAAGTCCAGTCATTTCTTTAATGGAGAATTAACAGTGGCCACTTGGTTTTGTTACATATTTTATTTTTGATGAATATGTTTATAAACTTACTGCATTTGTAGTTCTGGGTGACATGATTAATGCACAACAGATAATTTTCTTGTATATAAATTTTCAATAATGATTTTGTGCATTGTGTACTTTCGAGTAAATATTTCTATTGTCAAAACACTGAAAACTTTTTGGCACGAGGAGAAATTTGTTTCTCTTAAAAGATTTCCCTTTGCATTTAAACCAGTCTCATTTATCTCTAAGAGATTCTGGAGCCAATTCA
The DNA here is from genome assembly GCA_037158775.1 of Hetaerina titia. NCBI lineage: Eukaryota > Metazoa > Arthropoda > Insecta > Odonata > Calopterygidae > Hetaerina > Hetaerina titia. The sequence continues at coordinate 53,364,398 of CM073775.1, forward strand.
TTTTCCTAATTGATAATCAGTCACACTTTTAACTCCCACCGCCACTATTTATTCATTCAGTGGATACATATCATTTACAATCACAGTGATATTCGTACTTTTTTCATCCTGCATATTGAATAGCGATTCAAATTTAATTCATTAATTCGAAAAGGTGGTGAAAATAATAACATGGAGAATCAAATGAATTACATTTGCTATGAAAGCTGAAGTAGTGTATTTCTTGGTCCATAAAATGCACTTTTTTTACTTCCAAATGTACTCTAGTGTCTCAAGTGTACAAAGTGTCTCTAGTCAGCCTGCATCTTATGGGTTTAGGGTATATAGGTATAACTTTTCATAAAGAAAACAAAATAAATTCACTCATATAAAGGAATACACACACATTAGCTTAGGGAGTTAGTTCCTTTCCCTGTGCCTTTATAATTTCCTAGGAAGATCTGGTACCCGAAAAATCACATAGATAAGGTTTAGCTGCAGGTGCCTAGAGAAGGTTGCCCGGGAATCAAAACTGGGCCCTGCAGTCAGTAGTCCAGCGCTCTACTTCTGGGCTACCGTGACCCACTATTATGTATATCGTGACTTAGCCCATTGAATCTCCATAATCCTCTTTATTGATTTAAAGGCTTATAATCTATAAAATCAGTAAGTTTCCCAGTGCATGAAATTGTCCCTCTGTCAGGTGTTACTTAATGAAGTGCATAGTAGATGAATTCATGTTTGCCTATGGAGGATATCTATGCAATCATACACAAACTCACCACAATATAAATTTAACAATAATTTCAATCTTTTTGTTTAAGATATTATCCTTTTAAATCATTGCAGAAATATTTCAATATTCTGAAAGAATGTAGTAATCCAACATTATAAAGTAAAGGAGTTGACGGATGTATGTACATAAGCAAGCTTTAATAAGTAGAGTGTTCTATAATTAACTATTTAAATATTTGGGACTGTTTTTTCAAGTCTTCTCAATACATTGTCTTTCCAAAAGAGCATCAGTATTATTTTGCTAACATTATCCAATTATCATTATGCATTTCAAAATGTCATCTATATTTTACATATTTAACTTTTATCATTCAAAGCCAAAAATGTAGATATTTTGATGTATTCTGTCAAAATTGCCCCATCAATGACAAGATTTGTGTCCACTTCCTATAAAGTTGCACTTCAGTAGTTTCGGTAGACTTTTAAGCTAATCTCAAGCACCCACATGAGGAAATTCATGAGATATCATTAAATGGTCAACCAAATAAAATGGCTTTGCTAAGTTGAATCACTATCCTTCTATGTCAATACAGCATTTGTTTGGTGGTGCTCTCCACTTGAGTATCCAGACTGCTAACCTCTTCAGTTTACATGGGCTGTTAATGCCCAAACTCTAATCATGGTCATGGAATTCATCACTTCTTCTATTTTATCTGGGTTTCTTTCTTCTCATCTTCTCGAAAACATTGTTTTATTTCATTCCCTTGTTGTTATCACCATCTATCTCTCATAATCTTGCACAAGGGTCCTTCATTCTCTGTCTTAAGTATTTTCTTGTCTTTCAGTTTTTTAACTGCAAGGAGATTTTCTTTTGGAAAAATTGGTATTTTAATGTTACTTTTTTCACTTTTTTTTACCATCCCAGGTAATCCTGTTGCCTGAGAAAAAGTAATCTTCAGGTGTAGTTTTTTCCGTGATTAGTCTTATATTTTTGCTACTCCTTCTTGGTTATGTTTTTGGCAATTTATGCATCAGGATTGTTGAGGCCTCATCCCTTATTCGAAGTAGCGGTTTCTCATGTTGTGTGTAACCATTATTTTGTAGATAAATCTAATCAATGTCTTTGACATACATCATCATGCTTGTGGTAAAAAAAATTCATGTTTATCTGCCAACCATTTTTTTTGAGTCCTTGTTGTTCATAATCTTTTCCCATTAATTCTGTGCCATGGAAAAATTTGAATTTGTCTCAATTGGGTCTTCTCTACAGTCTATTTATTCCAGTATGATGTCCACCAAGCTTGAATTTCATCCATAGTTCCAATACCAGTCAGGATCTTGTACATTTTTCTTATTTATACATATAGGTTCTTTTCTGCTGCTCACTGAATTGTTTCAGTATTGATGAGTATTATTTAAGTCAACTTTCTGTGTGTTTTTATTTTACTCATTCCAGTTTTTTATCACTTTTGTAAGGATTTATTTTGTGAAAACTCTATAAACAATTGAAAAGTTAAGTTTAATTAAATTACCTAGTAAGAAGAGAGACCCTACTTCAAGATTGAAATACTAAAAAATTGTACCTGAAAGTCTATATTATTGTAGTCAAACTGTTTGATAATGACATTTGTTCTTAATCGATTTTCCAAGAATAAGTTAACAAATTTGCGTGGAAAAGTGTGAAATTCTTCATTAAACCTCAGCACCTCAGTATGAGTTGCTGGCGATAACATATTCATTGCAGCTTTGGAACATATTTTAGTAATTGGAACTAATTTCTATACAGAAAATTTATGGTTGCCAGTAATTTGAGTCGAGCTTGGCATTTCTTTGCTTTAATTATGTGATTTTGCATATTATTACTTTGCATATGGTCATCATACAAATACTAATGGAGTACTCTACAATCATTTTTGTTCATCTCTGCTGCTCTCTTGCTCAAACGTTTATAATGCATGGTCTTGAATTAATTTTTAAATTTGAACTCATATTTTTCCCACTGATACCAACTATAGTACTGAAATGTAATGGGATAACACCTCTGATAATTTACTATGCAGCATGTACAAGTATGTTTTGAACAAAGGTTTGAATACATCAAATGAACACTTGTTTATCTATACCTATACTATGCTATTTCTATGGTGGTGTTTGGTACTACTCTTGTAATCTTTATCAAGTCACTTGCCAATTAACACATCTCATCTAGAAAAAGGATATTGTTTTGCCAGAGTATCAATAGGCTGTAAGCATCAGTTTAATAGTACAGCATGCCACCTCATACATTTATGGTTATTTCAAATAAAATGTGTAATTATTTTTCAAACAGCCAAAGCTCATCTATTTGATTTCATTGTATAGAAAAATTGGGTAATGGATAACACTTAGCCTTTTAAGAGTTCTCTGGTCCAGTATTGGAATTGAAGATTCTTTGCAATTTGAAAAAAAACTTATGATACTAATGGTCTCAGGTGGTAAAATATTTCAGTGACAATTTGAAATTTCCAAAAATTTTGACTTAATTGAAAAAATAAGTATGAATAGTTTGGAAGTCTAAATTTGAGTTATTGAAACATACTACTAAACCACAGTATTTTTAAAGTATTAAAAAGCTTACATTTGTGGTGAAGTTAGAAATAAAATTATATAAAAATGCTTAATAATGCTCAAAATTAGAACACCGTTAAAGCACCTTGGAGGATTTAATTTAATTAATTTTCTTGTTAATTAGGGTTTAACTGTTATCCAGTACATTGTTGTATAGCTGACATGCTACATGAGAATCCATAGTACTGTATTTTCTGACTTATAAGATTCACTTGTTTTTACTTTAAAATGTACTCTAAAATCAGCCTGCCCCCTCTTATGGGTTGAGGTTGTATAAAATGGTTGCTTTGTACAAATTTCAATAATATGGAAGTAATAATAGAAACAAAGTATTGCATGCCAAGTTAAAGTTTGAATAACATCATAGGATCTTAGAAGAGAAGGTTGCTTGGCAGTATTACATTTAAACTTCAAGTGGTGAATTACACTCCAGATCTCAGAACCAGGGCACCCTAAAGGCATTTAGCTCACTTCCTACTGAGAAGATGCGAAAGAATGCAGGAAGCAGATGGTGGCTTAAGTAATTGCAGATATGAGTAAAAAAAATCTCATGTTCATATGCTCCTAAATGGCCAAAGCTTGAGGAACACATGGAAAACTGGATATAAATCACAAACTGGATGGAATTGCTGTTTGATCATTTTAATAGAAGAGAGAAAGTAAGCCATAACTATGTTTTATACTGGTTTATCTGAGACAACACCATGGGATGAATAATTCATAAAGACAAATGGTGTGTGCATGCATACCAGAACTATAAGAGCACAAAAACTGCCACTTGAAACGAAAAAAAGGTTGTAAGGCCCCAACTCATGAAGTTACACCAATGGGAAGAATGAAATGACTGTCGATTTCTTGTGTTTGTGATTGAGAAAGTCCTGGCAGAATGTTATAAGTGAGACTATCATAATATCTTCATAAAAATGTGAAATTGGCAATGCCATGAAAGTGAAGATGTCAGTGTGCTAGAGGGAAGTGATAACCCTAGTGAAAATAACTGCAGAAATGATTTAGTAGGAGTGATGATAATTTTTTTTGGATTTTGCAATCTATAAACATTAACATAGCAGCTAATGTTTTTGTAACAATTCCATTTTCTTCATATTAAGCATTAATATTTAAATACTTTGATCCTTTTCTGTCTATTCCAAGTAATTTTTGTAAGTTCTGTCCTGAAAAATCAGTGTGTCCTATGCACCTTAAGTCTGTCTTTTGGGCTAGGAAATACGGTATGTAATCATCCTTATTTAAAAATATTTTCTGTACACATTATTTTATTCCAATTTTGTTTTGATTTGTTAAATTGGTGAAAACGATGAGTCAACTCATTTAAATCTCTTTTCTATTGTACCAGGAAACCATTTTGGTTCACGCTTTGGTAAGGAAACTTGTACTGGATCATTTTCCCCATGAGAAGACATGAAAATGGATGAATGTTGATAAAAACCAAAGGATATAGAATTAAGAGACTGGAAATGAGTACAAAGATCTTTCTTCAGTACTAGATGAGTGATATTAAACCCACCAAAGTACAAAATGTACTTTCAAGTTAAAGCAATAAATATTTTTCTTATCAAGCATCAATTTTTGATATGTCATTTGAAATGTTTTGATAGATATGGTAAAATTGAGTGGAGTGGAATGGACACACTGTACTAGTATAAGCATGTAATTGTAAAAGGAAAAAGTGGAAATTATTAAAGCTAGGGTAATCAAAGGTTTTGTTAAACTACGCAAATCTCAGGAAATGTTGTGAACATTGAACTAATGCGAGGAAATACTATTACAAACGATTTTTTATTTGGCCTTGTTTTCTATATTTAGGTATGCCCTAACTTTTTTGTACTCTTTGTGAAAATAGTGATTCTTATGGATAAAGTTAGGTTAATGGTTCACTGTAATAAAAAATAATACTGTTGTAGGAACCAGTTATGTATAAGAAAACTTGAGGCATTTTGACATACTCTGTTGAAATTATGGAAATCTCAGGGAGTTAAGCATTCCTATTCTGTTGCCATAATTCATTATTATAACATTATTATTTTAATCCCAGAAGAAGTTTTTATGAGCCCAATTGCAGGGAATGTCTTGAAGGGGTTGAAGCTACATTTATATTTAGAAAATAATTGGAGTAACTATGACCAAATTTATTTTATTTTATTCACCATATTGGTGGCCATGTGGAGATTTATAGAAATCCATGTTTAACTTTAGATTGATTAAAATAAGTCTTTGTTTGCAGATGTTTCATATGTAATTTTTTAACTGTTCTTCCCTCAGTTGACAAACGTTAGTGTATGTTTCTTGATACTTGGAGTGATTATTATTCGTATCTTAACTTCTTGAAAACAAAAGACTTTTTTTTAATGATAAGGGAGACAAAGTGCATGTATGCATTATAAAAAATAACTATATTCTAAAAAATACAAAAAGTTAAATGATGTTAAGTGAAATTTGGACTAATATTTCACTACTCTCAGTGATATTTAACAAATACCCTCTTCCCAAACACTTTTTCTTGGGCAAAATTTCATCCTAACTACAGCATTCAATAGGCTGACTGTACCTCCTTGCATTTGGTCAATAGTAGGTGGTGATACCAGGTGTATGGTGGTGGCTTACTTAAATATTAGTTGATTTATTGCAACTTTGAATTAGATGCTAGGATTCTGTTGTTTGTTGAATACTACATGTTACCTATTTTCTCAGTGGTAAATCTACTGACATTTTTTATACAGGGAGCAGCAACATGACTTCCTTTTTTGATAGTGTTTTGTATTTGAAAAGGAAGTTATGTTGCTGCACCCTGTATGAACAGTAAGAGCGATGGAATTCTTTTTCATGGACACGTCAAAGTATCTTGTGTGACCCATTGACACCTTTTGTTAAGGTTGATCAATGCCAATGCTGAGTTCCTCTTAATCCTTCCACCCATTCCTTGGGTATCCTACCTTTATCAAATTGCCCACTTATCTTTAATGTTGTAACAGACCTCAGCTGTCAGTCAATACACTTAATAACTACCACTACTACTTTTTATTAAAATAGTAATACTCTTAAATTATTCCAATGAAAGCCAAAACTAAACCCACCTCATGAGTGATCATTGCCAAGGCATTCAATGTAGCACTGAGTTTTCATGATTGCATAGGTTCTTCTAGCCTCATTTTATAACCACTGCAGATGATTCTTGTCCCACCATTAGTTTCTTTACTAGTAATTCTTGAATTAAAATTTAATTGATTACCCCCATTAACTTAGGTTTTCTGTGAGATTTAACCAACAAGAGGAAATGGTGTATTTTCTTACTAGTTATTCTCACTATATTTACCACTTTACCCTATGAATTTGATGTTAACATTAGTACTTCTATCTGCACAAATTCCTGCCATCAGGTGGCTTACAGAGAACTCTTACAAAGAAAGAAGTTGTTGGAATAAGATCATGTAACTGGATACTCTTGAGTGATAAGTGATTGGTCACATACTGAGAAAGCATATTAAATGCATTAGACTAAAATTGACTACATTTAATGTCATAAAAAGATGCAGATGACTCCGTTAAAAGTTACTGCTGCAGCATCTCCTGCAGTTTCTTGGAATTTGTCATAAAAAGATATTTGAAACACGCAAAAACTTAAATAAGGCCTCAAAAAACATCCATAAATGAGACAATTTTCAAAGAGACATTTTAAATTGCATTGAAATATCCTCATAACAGGCTGACAAAAGGAGAGTATTCAGAAAATCGGCTTAATTGTATGAAGAAGTATTCTATTGAAAGAAATTCTAGAATAATCTCAATGACCAAGTGAATATTCAATTTGGGCCACTAGTTATTTCAACATCACTGAAATGGTTTTTTGTTTACTCTATATTTTAGGGTCTTTTTTCTTTTAAAATTTTAGGTAATTTATTATAAACTGGTTTAACTTGATCTAAAAATTGGTGAAACATTGAACATTCTCAAAGATAATTGTATTGGCTTTCCAAACTCACCGTATGCAAATGCAGTTTGGGAGACATTGTTGAAATTGACAGTTTTTTTTTAGAGTTTCTGCTGGAAAATACAAAGAAGTCTCTGTTAAATCCTTACTTGAACGCCTTTTTCTCAGCCCTTTTGTGACAATGTGTGGGAATCACAGGAATAACAATTGAAAAAGAACAATCATTAATTCTAAAAAAAAATATTTGGCACCAATTTATTTTTTGCTGAATAATGTATATTGGATGTTCTTTTTCCATGGATTCCTGTAATGGATTCTTTCACAGTTTAGTGATTAAAAGAAGAATAAAAGTAGTGGTGACCAGTTTTTTTGCTACGGAACATTTTCTTTTATATTACTATTGTTCTGCAACTCGGTACAGGAGTTAAGTACTTACTAAAAGTATCAAGTGAAGGAATTATTGGAATATATTTTTCTTCACATAGAGAATATTTAAGGTTATACCACAAGGTCATATAACATTTTACTGACTGCCAGAAACAAATTTTTACATGATTTTAGAACTACCACAAAATTGTGATTTTTTTACAATATCCTATGGTTGGAAATGTTCCCTTAAAATCTAAAATTGATTTGGCTACAACTATATTAAACCTCCATATTATGCAGGTGTTTCCTGTTTACATAATCATTTAGTGAGGCATAGTATTTAGCATAAAGAGACGAAGAAATAGTATTCTAGATATTACTTCAAATTATATGCATAATTTAATGTGAGTTTAAATTATTTGAACTACTTTTATGGAGTGTAGCTGAAACACTCAAATAACTCTGAAAGTCTGCTTCAGCATCGCCTTTCTCAAATAATTAACCCATAAGAGTGCATATCTGAGATAGTATTACATGTTTTAGGTGTTTAATTTATTTCTATTTGTTAGGAAGTACTTCTAATTTCTTTAGCAAATTGAGTTCTTAATTAATATATTATCACTAATGGCAGTGTGTATTACACCACAAAAATAATTACTCTGACATGACTGGTTGCTCACATATTTTGTGCATTTTATCTTTAATGCAGTATGTTACAGAATAATTCATAATGCTTTTAGAAATCTCTCTATGATATTTCTATTAAAGAGTGCCTTAATAAATAGTAGGATTTTTCGCTAGAAAATAATTTGGGTACAATATAAAGTGAAGAGGTATTTTGGATAGCAAGTAGTACCAATTTAAAATAATTACATGAAATTAGAATATTGTTTCATTTAGAGTACAGTTGTTCAAGTGACCGTACTTAAGGCAGAATAAACAAGTCATTCATTTTATACTTTAAACAAAAAGATGAAGATATTTATGAATTCGACTACCCAAGTTTCATTGATAGAAACATTCACAATGCCAACATCGAATGAAATGCCTTCTGATTGGTATTCAGAGTCTATTTTGCGATTAGTGAAGAACATATTCTTGATTAATGTGCTGGTGTCAAATATCCTCATTACCTGTTTATTGCAAGACATAGTGGATGATTTTTGTGGTAATAATTTTTTGAAATACTAACTTTTTAAGAAGTAGGTAATCTAGAAATAAATAGTGTAGAGTTGGCTCTGTTTATCAAGTTACTTAGTATATATTTAGTAAAGAGCTTATGAAGATAAATAATTATATAATATTAGTGCATAATATTCTATATTTGAAACTTTATGGATTAGTTTGTATTATATAATAATGAAACCTTGTGCCCTAAATAGTTATATTTCTTACATAAATGTGTTTGTAAATTGTGTATAGATAATGATATTTTTAGATGTGTGTAAATACCATTTGTGGTCACAGTGTTTGCATTGAATGTCACCATTATCACCTGTTTTTGCATGCGCAAATAAGTTTGGACATTTAAGTATTAGCTGCAAATATAACTTCATATGTTTCTTAGTTACACAGTAAAATCATCAATTACTGAAATTAATTGAAACGCAAAGTTTGTTCTTCACAACAAAAGTAATTTGTTTGAAGAACATGTAACTTTAATGTAGTGTTGCTGAATATAGTCATTCTGAATTCACAGTGATTTTCATTGTTCTGATTTAAATTGTGCTTTAGTTAGAATATAATTGAAGTTTTTGATGCCTTTAGAAAATATGTCCAAAAATGGTATGCTATGTTATTACACCATGTTCAAATCATGTTATTGTGTGTTCTCACTTACATGTTGTGTACACATTTCTTTTCTGTGTTAGTATTTGAATTATTGACCATAATGAAATCATTCCAAAGGGTTAAATTTCAGAATTGGAAGTGACATAATTCTCATTTGATAGTATTTAATGTTTAAAAGATTTAAAACAATCGGCAATGGGTCCTAGATATGGTCAATCATTCCAATTTCTAGGTGACCACTGTGCTTCTGTTGCTTGCTGCATGTTGTAGCATTGATGGTATAGATTCACCGCAAAACCAACATCAAATGGCCCTATATTAAGAAAGGGAGCATTACAAAATTAAAGTAATGATGAAAGAAAACTGCCACAACATAAGGGAATATAAAATATAATATTTTACATATTTTAAAGCATGGGATGTAAAAGTCTCAGGCATTCTTCTTACTTCTAAGTTAAAACTATGCCTCTTTATGTTTAAGTTTGTGTTTTATGTCACATTTATAACTTTATGTTATACTTGAAACAAAATACAAATAACTCCTGTCAGTGTTTGTTACAATACCTCTTGAACATGATTTTTATTTATTGTGTTCTTTTACCTATTTATTCATCAGCATGAGGGAGTTTCTCTCATTTTCTTGGCTTTGAATTATTTAAGTGCTCTAAGTTCAGTGTTCTTTATAATATCTCAGTGAAAAGTGTAGTTTTTGACTAACAGATCAGTATTGTCTGATTAATACGTGGCTGTTTTGATAACTGCGTTTGAATTTTCCCTCCTCCTTCAGCCCAATGCATGCTCTGGAACAACTCACGAGGTGTAAGTACATGGGTTTGTCAATGGGTTTTTGTTGAATGAGTTGATTTATTTTCTTTTCACCTCCACACATTTTGTTTTATTTCATTTGCACCATAATGCAGTAGGCCTTGCAAGCTGATTGAGCATGCATGCTTTCATGTTTTGGTTTACTTTCATTAAGCACTTTAAGGCCAAAACAAGATTTTGACAAACAATATGCAGTGAATGCATTCAAAACAAAGGACTTCTCTTGAGAAGTTCAATTAATTGTTATAAACATTTCTTTGTGAGTATTGGCTGCATGTAACTTTACTTTGTCTTACCAAAAAATGTAGTCCGAAGATTGATATTTTTTTGAATGAAATAAAATCAATCCTGGGAGAACATGTTGGAATTGGCAAATGAAAGTTTAGCTCAAAGTAGAACACTACATGAATTGCCATTACCATAATTTTTTACTCATAAAATGGAATTTGTATACACACTTCTAACTTCCAGAGAAATTTGGTTCATGACTCTTTTCATTGTTTATGGTACTGTTTGGCCCTTCTCCTGATCATTGAAGCAAGTTTTTAATAGGGACGCTGTTGGAGAAAACATAATAAGTGTTTAATGTAAGTTCCCAAAGCCTTTAGCTTATAGATAATCACTTATTGTAGTTGCGAGTAATTACCTAACTGCACTTAAAGCTGCCTTACTAGTTGCTATGGAATGACATGTGACGCCAATTTCAGACTGACTGAAACAGCCAGACTTCTCAAGAATGTGAGGAATGTCTTCAAAAGAACGACAACTCGGGTAAATATGGAAGTGGAGTTATCACGTAAGTAATCAATACTTTTTTCATATATTCTTTTGTTGATTTTATTGTAATTAATTTATGAGGCCAGTGATAATTAATAAAATTATGTGCTTGTTTTGTGAGGAGTACGTAGATATGAGTATGCACTACAGTGAAACCTGCATGGAATCTTGTCTGTATAGGAGATATTTTGCACTGACATCTGTGGACAGAAAAATTATGAGAATAAATGCAGTTATAATGAAAGGCATAAATAGCTATGCGTATGAAATAATTTATGTATTATAATCAAGACCAAAGAGTTAAACAATAAATTGAGATGGGCCACAAATAAAGCAAAAGATGAATGGTGGAAAACACAGTGTGAGGATATGGAAAGTTTACTGAGGAAGGGTGAAATTGGTGCGCTATACAGCAAGGTTATGTTATTATCGGGAAGTAAGAGGGAAAGATCTGTGCTAACAGTTTGAGGTAAGTGGAGGTTCAAATGCCTCCAATCTCTGTCTATTCTCCTGCTTCAATGACCACGTATCCGCATTGTACAGAGCTATGCTCCATATCAAAGTTTTGACGAGTCTTTTCTTAACCTCCCCACTCAACGTCCCCATCATCAACTCCTTCCTCCTTGTGAAAGCCTCTTAGCCTAGTGCAATTCTTCTCCTTACATCCGTACCACTTTGACCGTGTTGGTCCAAAACACTTCTGAGATATGTAAACTGTTCTACGTGTCTAGTTTTAGCCCTCCTACTTTAATATTTAGCTTAGCCTTTTTCTTTCTGGAAAATTGCATAACTTTTGTTTTATTAAGATTGATTCTCCTCTTGACTGACAGACAAACTAGAGCTTGGTCATCAGCAAACCTAACTGATTTTACAAATTCCCCGCCAACTTTCATACCTATCTCTAGTAAAGCAAAAGGGAACGTACTACGGCCAAATGAATGCAATAAATACAAATTACCCAAAGCCGTACTCTTAGGGGCACTAGTTAGGGGACATGGGGGAGGGTGCAAAGAATAAGGATAACAAAACTGCACACACTCTCTCACTCCGGTATTTGAAGTGCAAATTGACCGTTGCAAGTCACAAACACACACGCACTCAGGGTTTACGGGGGAAAAAACCCCTCGCCAGGGACCACACACTCAGACAAGGCAAACAAAACCACACACACTCCTTCACTCCGGTATATGCAGTACAAATTGACCGTCGCAAGTCGCAAACACACACATTCAGGGTTTACGGGGAATTTAACCCAACAGCAGGGACCCTTCACTTCAATCAAACAATCTATTTCTATTTTTACGTCTGTCTGAGTGAAGGGTCCCTGCCGTTGGGTTAAATTCCCCGTAAACCCTGAATGCGTGTGTGTTTGCGACTTGCGACAGTCAATTTGTACTGCATATACCGGAGTGAAGGAGTGCGTGTAGTTTTGTTTGCCTTGTCTGAGTGTGTGGTCCCTGGCGAGGGGTTTTTTCCCCCGTAAACCCTGAGTGCGTGTGTGTTTGTGACTTGCAACGGTCAATTTGCACTGCAAATACCGGAGTGAGAGAGTGTGTGCAGTTTTGTTATCCTTATTCTTTGCACCCTCCCCCGTGTCCCCTAACTAGTGCCCCTAAGAGTACGGCTTTGGGTAATTTGTATTTATTCCTATCTCTAGTTCTTACCATTGCAATTCAAAGAATTAAATTATTTAACTTATATTAATTTGTAAATGCATGCATAAAAATGTTTTATGGCATGGCAAATCTTGTCATGACATATTTGTAGTATTATATTTCTGTTGCAAAATTATCTATGTTAACGTACCATTCAATTAGTCCTCAGGAAAATTAACCAATTATTTTAGTGGATTTCTTTTTATTTTTAATATAATCTCAATTTACCTGGATACACGTCCCAGGATTTCTCCAAGTTATTTTAAGCTATCCAAAATGTATGATTTCGGAGTCCTCAAAATAGGCATCTGTGTTGGTGATGACCTCCTCGAACTTTAATTTCATAATTTCCATCATTGAAACTGTGCAGATGTGAACACATGAAAATGCCTTAATGGAAGAGAATTGTTTTATTTGCCAAATGAGGACTTTTTTTAAATTTCATTTTATTCCATTGATTTCCTTTCCATTTATTGTTTGTCTTTGAAGCCAGATCACCTTTAAAAACCCACTTTTTCGACCCTTCCTTTTTCTAAGGAGTCTATTCATATTTCATCCACATGTGTATTGATGTAGAAACTCATTGGGATTATGATGTAAAATTGCCAAGCCAGCCGCCAAATCGACCACATGATTTTGTTTATGCTACACTAAAAACTAGAGTGCATCAAAATGAATATCAGGGTTATGAAAATCGGGGTTTAAAGACTTTGTAGTGTTCATTACATTTAACTTACAATTATAAAGTATACATCAAATGAAAGAGCAACTCAAACAGTTATTCCTACAAGGGCTCAATGTAAGCATCATTTGTCACACAGTACACTCAAGTCGAGAAGAGTTCTTCCCAAACCTTGATCAATGTGTCTGGAGTACTTTTTGCAACAATTGCTTCAATCCTGTTTTTTTAAGTTGGGTAGATCAGCTGGTAGCAGAAGCGCATACAAGGTCTGTCCAATAAATATGCAAACTGAGGCCATAATTAGTCTTTAAACTTTAAAGCAAATAAACCAGCTAATACAAGGGTCACCGCATAGGAGAATTTGGAGTTCACTCACTGACCTTTTACAATTTCAGTACAATAGGAGAAACAGACAAGCGATCCATATGGAATAAAAGGTCTGTTCCAAAAATAAGTAGAATAAATCCAGAAAATTGTTTTACAAGTCAAAATACAAGTTATTAATATTCTTCAAAATAGCACCCTTGTACACATTGCTGCCAGTCATGATATACTTACTGGAAGGTGTCAAAGGGAACCTCGTTCAGGCACCATATCACGGCCTGTTTGATATTAACCTCCAGCCTCCAACATTCTAAAATATTTGCTTTTCAAGCTCCTTTGATTCTCGGGAACAAAAAGAAGTCTGATGGTGCCACATTGGGGCTGTGGGGTGGGTGGGGCAGCATTGCCACCTTTTACCTGGGTAGGAACTCGATCTCGAGGAAGGCGTAGGACGGCATGTTGTCATGATGAAGCCTCTAGTTGGCGAAGATCTCCTTTCTGATACGTTGCACTTTTATCCACAGTCTTTTGAGGACTTCCACATAAAACTTACTGTTCACTGTCTGCCCCGAAGACATTAGCACTTTGGGGATGACGTCTTTTGAGTTGAAAAAGACAATAAGAAAGAGCCTACTTATTTATGGTACAGACCCTGAATATATATCACCCAATCTTCCTGCTTGATTTATTCTTTGAAAGCAGTGATGAAGGCAATAGTGTGCTGCTTATAGCAATGGCAGAAAAAAAAAGACAGGGCTGATGTGTTATGGCAAATGGCCTTCAATTCGTGAATAACTCATGAATTAATTCATGGTTACTTCTGATGAGTGGTATTTGAGGGATTAATTTCTTTTTTTTTTAATCGAAGGAATATGCTAGTCCAACCATGTCCCTGCCAGAGATGCCACTGATTTTTTGGTAACCAGACTCTTGTTCCCTACCTTCTTAACCCTTTAATGATCAGTTTTCAAGACAACATCATTTTACTCCCCAATTCATTTTTCATTTTAGACTATTAACAAAGGATTACTGGTATGCCAAAAACAGCAAATATTGAGTGAAATTAAAACTAATATTTTATTGGTTTCTCTGACATACATGATCTCAAGAGTTAACCATCTAAGACAGTGCTTTTTGTACTGTTGCTACCCACTAAGTATAGCTACTTTGAGAGCTTAGGATTGGATCTTGCTGATATTCTTCCTGGGATAACCCTAATTTGGAATTGTTGTTGTATATGTCTTTGAAGTTGAATACCATTTTTTTTAGTCAATACCCAGCCTGATGTGTATATACTTGGACAAGGCTAAGATATCATATTAGCTTCTAAATTAGGTTGAGTACCCAAAGTAGCTGGGGCTAATGAAGTTGTATCACTTGATAAATCTGCCAGTTTGACTACATAAAATATGAAACCAAACATAACACAATGTGCTGTTTAATGTTAAGGTTGTTTGTTGAGCCAAGTGATGAGACAATTTTATTTAGACCCAATTCCTTTTGCAAGCAATATTTGAAAGTAATTCCATATTCTCTCACTGAATAAGCATTAGATACATGTAGCTGTCCAGGATAAAAGTGCATGCTGTTGTCACTCTTTATAGATAAATATAGTACGCACATTTATAAGAGTAAAGCAAATTCTGGTCACATGTTGATGTATAAATATTCTCTGTGTTGCAAATTATATTTTACTAATGAAGAATATTAATTTTATCAGAATTTTTAGTGAAGTAAGATCTGGTGCTTTCCCGGCGTATTTGCTGGATGAAGTTTTCTCGGGTCTTCCACCGGGTCAGGGGTTCCATGTTGGCCGACGTTTCGATGCCCGACTCGTGCATCGTCCTCAGGGTTGATGATATCATCAACCCTGAGGACGATGCACGAGTCGGGCATCGAAACGTCGGCCAACATGGAACCCCTGACCCGGTGGAAGACCCGAGAAAACTTCATCCAGAATTTTTAGTATTTATTTAAATTTTCATGATCAGTAATAATATCTTGGATTTGATTTATTGGTTCAAATTTGTTTGATTTTAAATGGAAGGTCATGAGATAACAGCAGGTTTCACTGCATGTCTCTTATTAATGTTTATTAGTTTTTATATAATTTATTCTTAAAACACATTATTTTGAATATGTTAATGCTTTTAGATCCAGTTGTATATAATTTATAGCAAAAGTAACTTGCATTCAAGATGAATTGACAGTAATTACAGTGTAAATTAATGATAACAATCATTATGTAAAAATCAGTTGTGTAACTAATGAGAACATGTCTAAGTATTTCTCTTACTAGCTAATGTGACTAAATGTTGAATATTTGAAATTTTATCCACCATAAATTTGGAATCTAAATTTATAAATTTAATTTTCCTTTTGTACAGTTTTTCTAGAAAAAATTGTATAGCATTTGCATATTTTGCCTGGGAATGAGCACGCACATTTTTATGTATTTAAATGAAAAAATTTTGCACAATTTCTTATATTTTTATTTTCTTTTTTGAGATATATTTACTTCATGTGTAAGTCAAATGTTAATTTTGATCGTGTCATTTTTAATGAAAAGTTTTTTCCATTTTTGGAATGAATTGGAAGGTCTTTAGAAATGTGAATTACTTGACAAAATGAAGTGAAATCTGTAACTTTATAGTTTCATTGAAAGCAAGAGTAAATTTCATTCTATATTCAATGATTGTATTGTCATAAATGGATTAGAAAAAAATATTAAAAAAACACATATGATAGAATGAAAAATATTTCTAATTGGTTTGGTTTGTGAACTTCCTTTTCACTTTATTTCTGCAGACGGATTTGCATTTTCCCAAGAGGAGCATGGGGCAGTGACTCAGTCAGAGGTGATTCGAGCTTACAATACCAATCTTCCCAAACCAGGTGGTATGTGAGTTGTTATATTTAGTTCTCAGGGAGGCACCAATCACTATTTTTTTTTGGTGTGTCATCATGAATTGTGTGGATACTGTGGTCAGTACTGTGTTTATGATACTTTAACAGATGTATGCATATGATAATCTTTGGTTTTGAAATGCAAGTATGCCAAAGAATTTTTCAGGAAAAATCCAGCATTCATATGTAATAAGTGAAACATCATTTTCATACTTTCCCTTCCCTGTTTTTCATTATGTATCATCCATCTATTTGTGAATACTATTTTTAAACATAAAATGTTCCTTAAATCAAATATCACTCAGTTCACTTAATTTTTAATGCCAAAGATGTAAACATTTACCCAATGTATATATGTCATCATGATACCTGGTATAAGAAGTGATATATGTAATCAAGATTACCTAAAGAGAAAGGATTTCATGAATCTCCAGTTTTCATAGTGCATATTATCAGTTTGTTTTCTCAACTTGTGATAATTTGTGACTGTTCCTGTTTAGCAAATGGTTGCCAGTGGACACGTTATTATGCTTCATTTTCTCATCTGTTGGAACTGATTTGTAATACACTGTGGAATCCTGTTAGAGTGTTCAGAAAGATATAAGGTGCTAACTTAAATAAAGATGTTCAGCATTACACTCTTGAGAAGTAATATTCTTTTGTTATGTAGTATGAATCATCCCATCTTGTTAATATTAAATTGCAAAAGCAAGACATTGTGAGGTGAGCCGAATTTTTTTATAAATTCGTATATGTATTGCCTTTAGTATAATTCTTGCCATATTAGTTTGTAATAATTATTGAAAATATAGTATATGCCAGCACATGTATGAGTTCAGGTCTCATTTTTGCTTACCAAAACACGTAGAGGTGAAAACTAGTTCCTACGATGTATTTTGATGCATGTGCTAGTTAATGCATTTGAATTTTCAAACTAACTTTTTTATTTTGTGTGTTCAGAGGTTTTATTGATGGGTTTTGACCTTTGTATGTATTCAAAAGGCACTTCACATAACCTGAGTGTTGGTGATATTACAAGGGATTGACTAGCTCATCATTGTGGCATGATCATTTGGAATGCAGCTATCTCTGCTACTACCCTCGAAGTTTTTTGGGAAAATCACTAGCTCAATATATCCAGGGTTGCCCTTCCATGAAAATAGCTTATTTTCATCTACCACTCATTAATTTCATCTGATTGGCTGAGTTTGACATTTCAAACTGGAAGACTTGCTCTCTACTAGTTTCATCCATGAAGACATAAACAACCTAAGAATTGTTTGGCATAATGTAATTAGAAAAACTTGAATGAAAGTCCTTCGCCCAATGACCAGTTTAAATATTTCAGATTTCTGCTGTTTTCAGAGCATTACATAATGTTAATAGCAAGGGTATTGATGGATGGGTCAGGGAATTCATTTCATTCCCCTGACTTAAAATTTTAACATGTAATCTGAAGGGGCAATTGAAATATGTACCTCAGGTGCCATGTGAGAGTCAAAATAGTTTTTTATGAATTGCTCTTGACATTTCTGACTATTCTTACATTGCAAAAATGCAAACAGATGTACTGGAAAGACTAAATTGTTGAAGGGTACTTGGGGAAGATGTGCAGGAATCTATTTTGTCCCAGGTGGCACAGACCACTGTTTTGAATCACTCTCCTAAAGTACTTCCACTTTTTACATTTCATTCCATCTTAATGATGTACATTCATGAAGTTGTGTACAACTCCCATGTTAGAAATAAAACATTAATAGTAATAATAATAATTTATGGCATTTCCCACATTGGAAAAATGAATTGCATTTTCACTTTGTGATGGCATTCAATTTTTAAAGATCGGCAGGACAAATGTATAATTATGTAAGAAGCAAAACTTAGGTTGTCATGTAATGCATAAAGATTAAGCAAATGCAGTTAATGCCAGTAATATTCACCAAAAAGCAACCATATACTTCAGCAATTTGAATACGTCACCACCTTTATAGTTCAATCACTTAAAATGTAAGAAAAGTGAATAATTTAGTTCTTTATTGTTCCTCGCAACTACATTATCTGTTTAATTAAAAATTAAGTCATATATTTAATTTTGTGATTTTTATACTTATTGTGTTCACTTACTTTTAGGTTTGCCTTTTCTTCCTCTATGGACTATTCACCAAACTTCTGTTCTGGAATAAAATTTTTTTTCCCTCTTTCACAACGGAACCATTCTTTTCTTTTGTGTCAGCGAACAGAAAGACAAAGTACCAACAAACCTGACTATATCAGTAAATGAAAGGGCAAAACGTGAATGATCAGCCTGAACTAAGTCTGAGGAAAATGTGTGCTAAATATGAAAGACCTTAGCCACTGCGCTGGACTTTCTCTTCCTAAACATTTTTTCTTCCACCAAAGACTTCTTTATTGGCAATGGCTTAGATGAGGACATTTCATCAGAATTTAGGATATGATGCAATATATGAGACTATAAAAATTCAAAGAACTGTCAGAAATACTGCAACACTTAGTGTATGGTAGTCATCCATTAATGTACAACCAAAGGTGAAAATTTCTCTGTCTAAAAATCATTTTCCATGATCAGGATTTGATCTTGAATTCCTCACTATCCAGCTGAATGCCTTAGCCAATGGAGCCATAGGCATCCTGGCCTAGGTACATGGTTTTAGGATCCTCAGTAGCTTCACAGGCTTATTCAAAAGGCACTTCACATAACCTGAGTGTTGGTGATATTACAAGGGATTGACTAACTAAGCTTGTCATTGAGAGAACTAAGTTCAAATCTTGGTTAAGGCAAATGGTTGTTACACTGTAAAATTCTTGGATTTTTAGAGTATGCTAAGTTCAAATAAAGATGGCAGCTTGATATCAGACATAATCTAGAGCACTATCTATCACTTCAAGTCGCAAATACATATGTGCAAGTTGACTCCACAATCTTTCCTTTCTGTTATTTCAGTCAATTGGATCTGTCATTGGCATATAACAATGATAGTTATAGCATGCATAAGTTAAATGTAAGCATTATTGAGTTTTTTTTTTTACTATTTTTAATTAAGTCTTTGGTTAGTTTCATTGAAGTAAAAATAACAAGTTTGCAATTCACCACCATCCTATGAACCAATTTAAAAAAGGCTCTCTGTGTTGAACTTGCCACATTTATTTTTCTAGGGGAGAGAGTTAACTTTGATTTTTAACCTTGACTTGTGCTGGAAAAAAATGGGCAAGGTGTGAATAATGGTAGGTAGAAAATACTGCCTTAAATTTAAGTAACCCATGGTACCTTTAAGTGAGACTAGATGAATATGAAACATGTGTTTCTTTCTTGTTCTTGTACATATTTAGTCTCTCCCACACACCCAGTGGGAGGCACAAGTTTGAATTACTTTATTTACTTTGGCCATAAGTGTTTACTTTAAATATTTTTTCACATTTCATGACTTCCTTGTCCAGTGATTTTCTTGCATTTTTCTTGTGTTTTTAATTTTAAATTTAAATTTAAGAATGAACAGTGAAACTTTGAAGCCATCATAATGTTATACAAGCCTCAGTATAATGGCCCCATATGTTGGCCATGCATAAATATACAATTCCTTTCTTATTAATCCACACATAAAAACTTGGTATCTTCAACGAGAGCAAATAAACTCAAGACTTAAAGTGATATCCTATTGTTTAAAGAGGAAATGATGTGTGTATATCTCTTATACGTTGAAACCGTTCAAGTTACATTTAATATTACCTAGTACTCATTCCAATCAACAACAATTATCAATCAAGAGGCAGCATGGTGGCTTAATGTGTGAAGCATTCAGCCAGTTGAAATCTGAGTGATTCCTTGGGAAGGCACCTGCCAAACTCAGCCTATGTCCGGAATTTTCCGAGAACACTGGAAGGGAATCCCTCCCTACTACCCTGAATTTGTTAATATAACATACTACTCTAGGGAATAGAATGGAAGTGAGCTCTACTCATGCCCATTAAAATAATTTTCTGGGGAATTCATGTGCGTGACTCATAATAATTTGTTGACCAAAGAAATAATTAAATGCCACTGTGTTCATAAAATGCATGTATTATACTTGATTGCCTATATGATGCACTGGATTATAAAAGATATATGCTTTTTCAAGAAAATTTTGGGAAAACATGTCCTTTAAGATGCCAAATAGAATATGTTATTTTGTTCTGGTATCTAGGGCCTATTATATCTAATCAAGCTACATAATGAGAAGTAAGTGTATCATCTATTTTCAAATATGGGGATGTTATCACAAATGTTCAGCATGTCTTAATAATGCTACAGTATTACCCACTTACATTAAAGGCAATAAAAATATTTGCTTAAATTAGTGATCCCAATTCATATGTTTGGAAAGGAATAGACTAACTGGAGTACCTGATAAAAAATATTTCATTTTTATATAGAAGTCTGGATGGATCTTAAAATGTATTTTTGCTACCTATTAATAATTATCTATGAGGTGAGTTATCATACTTCTTAATTACTTCTTTCAAGATACACACTTGATTTAAATGTTTATAAAGGTATTGTATATTTATTATTTGGGAATGTGTTTGAAACGATCAATCAATGTCTATGCTGACTTTGTCTTTTTAAGGTAATGAATTATGAATTGTTTTATTTTTCAAATTATACTTGGTTTAATTCTTAAATGACAGTTATGCTTATTCTCTGGGTTCATAATCAAATGGAAAAGGTCTTCTCAGCATATTTTTTTCTGAAGACCAATAATGATTCATGGCACAGATGTTCAGTTGTAGAATTCCTCAGGTGCTATCTAAGTGCTTGGAAATTACATATTGCTATTACTTTTATCATCTTGATTTTTTCTAGAATCAATTCCACCTCTCATTCCATAGCTAGAGCAATTTCATTGTTAGTAGATGAGAAAATAACCACACTTTCATGCCTATGTTTTAATTATTTAACTTTGAGGAGTTTCTTATTTGTCTATAAGTAATTGATAATTAAAATAAAATTACTAAAAATGGGATGTGACCACTTACTAATCTGCTACATACCTTAAATTTTACCCTGTAATTTTTTAGGTACTTTGTATTTCTGTTTCCAAAGAACTGATTTTAACAGTGCATTAATTACCTCCTGGGTTTCAATATTGTTAGCGTGTGTTTTTCAGAGTAAGATTGGGTTTAACTTAGAATCAATGTGTTGAATTATGAATTTAATTAACTGTGATCAAATTCCAAGAAACTGTGGCAGATGCCACAACAGTAAATTTTAATCAAGTCATCTGCTAATTATCATTTTTCTGCAATAATTTCAGAGTGTTAAAATCATTTGCCCAGTCTGGCCCAGTAAAAATATTCATCCTGGTCAAGGCAAATGATTTTTACACTCTGAAATTGTTGCATTGAAACTCTGAGCAAGAATTTCAGGTAAAAATATATGCATATTAAGTTGAGGATTATTTTGAATGAAAAAACTATTCCTCTTGACCTATGATGGACCATATTTGAGTTCTCTATTTGCAGCTGTAATGTTATGTCAGCTTAGTTACAGATTTAAAAAATGTGAACAAAATCTTAGGATAGGTTCCCAAGCATAAGAATAACCTGAAGTTTTCTTATTGCTCTTCACTTGTTGAGTGTTTTAAGTAACTTAATGAATTTTATTCATTCATATGGTGAAGCTTGAAGTGTGGCCATATTCTTGCAGTTTGAAATTTAAAATATGTTATTGCATTTTTCTTTAAAAGAAACTTGCCTCAAAATTAATTTAGCTTGTTAGATATTTGGGAAGGTAATTGTTTCAAAAAATTGTTATTTTTCATCTATCTACTCTAATTTAACAGTATCAAAGGGGAAAGTGATGTGGTGAAACATTTCGGAATTACCATGTCCATGGCAAAAAAAAATAAAACAACTTGGGTTGTACTATCAATTCCTTTTATTCAAAAACATTTAATGGAAGAATTCGTACAAAGTCTCTTTGAGTTTGGGCATCATTTAATTAGATGATGACTATGAATGTAAGTTGGAGAGTTGAGTGTAGTAAATATTTGATTTATAAAAAGTTTTCAAAGTTCATAGCCAACTTCATCAAGAGGGTAGAATTAGCAATACTAATTTACACTGCTATGCTCTGCTATTTCATTTTGTGCCAGATTCTCACATTCTAACAGGATTCCACTTAATTATATATTAATGGATATTTCACAGTTGCTTGAATGTTAGCTATAATTTTTAGTCAGTGTTCATGTTCAATGGTGGCTTTTTATTACGTGACGGAATGATAAAATAATTGGAAAAGACAACTTTTCCAAAATGCATGCCCAATACTTTGTGTTCCTATCATTTTTTTACTCTTTTGAATGTAATGGGCATATTTTTCCAAGAAGTGATTGATTGTAATGGATGCTACATACTTGCCTCATGGCAGTATTGTTTGTTTGTGGTTGATTGTGGTCATTCTTACAACCTAATCTGTTGATCTATGAATTCTTTCATTTGAAAGCCGAATGATTTTCATTTGATAATATCTCTCTCCAAAAACTGTTATGTGAATACATCATGTTAGAATAAATATTTTGTATATGTTGTGAGATATAGTGGCCAGATGGAGATCTTTGAAACAACAAAAGCC
This sequence comes from Hetaerina titia, assembly GCA_037158775.1. Lineage (NCBI taxonomy): Eukaryota > Metazoa > Arthropoda > Insecta > Odonata > Calopterygidae > Hetaerina > Hetaerina titia. Next base: position 53,387,626 of record CM073775.1, read on the forward strand.
TTAATACATATTTTAATTAGCTAATAAGTAAAGAAAATGTATATGATTGGGAAAATTGCTAAATTCATTTTGTACATATTGATATTAATTTCAGTTTATGTGCAAAATAATATAAATGGTGTGACTTCCATGATACATACATATTCGATGTCATTCAGTGAGGTAAAACAATAAGAAATATTTAATTTCACGTAGTTTGTTGATTTATCCTTGGTCTTATTGGACAGATTATATGAATGGAAGAAGTAATTTAGTTGAGGACGTAATGGTATTTCCTGACTTATATTCATATCGATAAAAGTTTTTGTTCGTGAGATGAAGTAACTTTCTGCCATAATTTTGCAATTCATGTAACTTATTTGAGGCATTATTTCAGTTTCAACTTTCTGGGGACCTTTTTCTTTGAGTAAGTGAGATATAGGACAAAAAGTATAAAACCAGAGATTGGATATTTTTTGTTTTTCATCTCCTATTATAATGTGCTTATGTCTTCCAAGTCTTTGACTTCATTGATTAGCAGGATTTACCCATGTTTTTTTGCAACTCCCATTGAAATAAGCTGACAGATATTGCTTATCCTTGGCAAAATCAAATACATTCCTATTAAATGATCAGTATCTAACTTCCAAGAAATGGTGAAACAAACATAGAATCACATGGGAGATGGTAATGTTTTTTCCCAACATGATAGGTAGATACCACAGGAATATTGTGTCACCAATTCTCTCCTTCGTAATCCTGTGAATTCTGGCTTTTAATATAATCCCCGTTTTATTTGAAATATTAAATTTGAGAATATAAATTATTTATACAATATAACATCAGTTTTGGAACCATAAGATTTTATGACAGAATATAGTAATGCAGTACAAGTAATAGAATTTCCTGTTTTGAGATGCAATATATTTTATTTAGCCGTTAAATATATTTCTTTAGTGTAACAATATTTCATCATTGAAAAAGGAAAGGCTAAAATTAAAGTTTTAAATGAACCAATATGTGAATTGAGTATTGAAACAAGGGTGACCAATGACTAATGCAGTCAGATTAAGTGGTATTTATTTAACAGCAATACCTTGTTACATAACATATAGGTTCTTAATGCTTTAGTAGATTGGTAGGTTTATGTTTGTTTTAGGTTATACAGTCAGTATTTTTCAATGTTGGTCTTTGTAATTCCTTTACGATGAAATTGAAGGTGGAAAGAAAAGCTAGTCAATTATTTGATAACATTGAAATTATGTCACTACTGTGGCATATTCAAACTTGCACCCAATGTTATTAGGGTAGCTAACTTTTAATGTTATGTAACAGATGAGTGTTTAGGTTCAGTACTGTTGTTCAATTATATCTCACACTTACGTATATTGATGCACATATATATATATTTGTGTTAACATTCCAGTAAAAATGCATTTACTGCATACTTACATTACCCATACAATTGCCTATTGTGATTATATACTCCTTCCAAGAATCCAAGGGTCTCTACTCCATAGATGATCTTAACTGTCTGAGTGCAGGCATTAGAACTCAGGTTTCTGCAGTTTTAAAAATTAGAATGAAGAGTTTAGCCTATGATGTGGTCTGACTTTTTCTGTGTTTGTGACAAAAATGAATATGACTCAAAGTATATTCTTCCATTGATATTTGCTTGTGTAGATAACCTGGAGGGTGTTTATATTTCATTTCGGGGCAAATTATTTCTGTAATTTGGGAAAAATTTATATTTTAATTATCTGTGGTTAATATAGTTTTTGATGTAATGATAATAATTTTATTTTATGCAAATCCCTTTTTGTGAGAGAGAGAGAGCCCTGACAATCACATTCCTTGTTTAATTTTTTTAGAGTTGAATACGAAGGTAAAATTGAGCTAAATTTTATGCTTGGTGATGTCGAGCTTGTACGCATGTGATCAGCACACTATATTTTTCCTGTCTCTTACAAGCAATCACCATTTTTATGTGATTTAGCTAACTATAGGCAAGCATTGACATTTGGCCTGATTTCAGTTGTTTTCTAAATAGAGTTAAACTTTTTATTTGAATAATGAAAGCACACCTACGTGCCAAACATTTTGTCAAAACTGCATAACAAATATAAAAAATTATTGTTCGAAGATTTTCTTTGATCCTAAAAAATATGTCTTTGGAAGCTCAGCAGTAGCTCCATGTTACCCAAGATTAGGCAACTTGCAAATAATTTTTAAGCTATCAATTTATTCCTAAATAACTTTTTCTACTAAGTCTTACTTTATTGCTTACCCATTATATGAATCATGTCAGTTTTAGGTGTGGCCTGATATATTTTTAACATGAACATTTATTTATTAAATGTCTATTCCCATAAATAAAAGTTATTGAGCGTAATATAAAGTTGAAAATCTTGGGAGCAATTGATATGAGGTCAATTGGCAATGCTAGCCGAATAAAAATCCTATTAGAAAAACAAATATATGCATATATGTATAAATGGTATTGATGTTTGTTGGTGAGATATTTCATTCTATCATGAACTCACATGTCCATATACTTGCACCTCTTTATATTCTTGTGAATAATTAGCAATTTTGGGATTATCTGTAATCCCTTTATTGGAAAGGAGTTATTTTGGTAAAAATGATATGCCTTATATTTGTACGAAACTTAATTAAACCAAGATATTGTGGAGAGTTCATTCCCTCAGAAAATATGATTTTTGTGTTAATGGAAATAATTTCTAAGAAATTAAATGCTATAGATCTGCCTTGTGATTGTGTGAAATAGTTTGGTTCATTGTTAAGATAAATTATTAAATAATGTGGTGAGTCTTTAAGTGCCAGCCTTGTCACATTGTTGCCTCAATTACTATAATTTTTCCTTTTAAAAAAGAAATATAGATGTTTACCATTAAATATTCAAAATAAATTTATTGTAAGATATTAATATTTTCATCAGCTAATTCCTAATTTTTAACGTTCTTAACATTAACTGTTGGTGTTATAATGTAACAAGTGAAAATTTAAGATCTATTTTGCTTCTGAGCTTGGTTGGAAAATTTAGAAGATGGTGTTATTTTTGCATTGATAATTTCATGAAATTATTAAAACATATGTAGTATGTATTTGGGATTATTTCACCATTTAATGGTATTTTATGGATTTGGTTATTTTTGAGGAAAATATTGAAGAAGAGGAGAAGAAATTATATAATGTTGCATATTCTTGGAAATGTAATTGCAAGAAGAAGTCTCGAACTTTAACCATATCTTTGTGGCCTCATGTGAATGATGTTTACAGAAAATGTGCATTAAATATTAATATTCCTTTTAAATGAATGAATAAATGAATTGCCATATGAAAGAAGTTTGGAGTAAGCTGAAGTTATTGTTTCATATGTAAATATAGCTGCTTACATCCTTTTCCTACCAAAGAAAACCAGAATGAATATTAGTTCCTTCATCTCCTAAAACCTGAGCTGCTTTAGATTTTTAGGGGAATCAAGAGGTAGGGCACATTTTACAGAGGTAATTCATGTTGCATTAGCTTTTGTACATGATTAATTATACTTATAAAGCCAAAAAAATTTATTGAATGAGTATACTTTCAGTAAAAAAGAATTCTATATGTAATACCACTTTCATAGCTTAGTTCTGAAGACTTTATACAATCCCAGTATATTTTAAAAGTTAGTCCCTGGATTAATTTAAAAGATAAATTAATTCAGGAACAAATGTACATGGCAAGCTACCCAAAATTGTTGGATAGTGAGTGAATATGGAATTTTGAAAGGACCCATAACCCTATTTTGGTGAAAAATTATTTACTGAAGTGTAATTTGTCTGTCTCAGCCAGAAAATGTGTTGAAGTACTGGATGTAATATTTAAAACTAGTGATTTTTAATGAGGGTATGAGACATAGGTTTTCAATAAGTATTTTATTTTTACACGTTAATTATTTGTAATTAAGTATTTATTTATAATCAAATAAGGCCTTGGGGGTAGACAATTCTTGCAGAACTACTAGAAAATTTAAGAAAAATGTGAGAGGAAGAAGTTTATGGACTAATTTGTAAAATTTATGATAGAGAAATTAGGTGGGAAGATTGCCAGATCAGTATTAGTTCCTATTTCAAATAAAAGCAAAAGTTACTTTACGTGAGGAATAGAAAGCAATAAGTTTGATTTCACACACAGCCAAAGTGGTTCTCAGGATCATCAATGAGAGGATGGAAAGCAGAGAAAATGATTGCTTAGAGGATGATCAAATTCAGTTCAGGAAGGGAAGAGGCATGAATGATGCCATTGCAGAGGTAAGGTCACTAATAGAGAGGAACATAGAATACAATATGGATGTCTTTGCCTGTTTCATAAGTTTTAAAAAGGCATTTGGGAAAACTAACAAACTCATATAGATAGCAGAAAATAAGAGTTGATTGGAAGGATATGAGATGGATCTGCAACCTGTACATGTCTCAGAATCCTCAGATGCAAGTAGGGGATGGAGAGTCTAGATGAGCAGTGTTGGGTAGAGGAGTAAGGTAGGGTTGTCCATTATCACCTGCAATGTTCAACTTATATTTAGAGGAAATGATTAAAGAGGCATGGGAAGGACTAGAGATAGGAATGAAAGTCAACGGAGAATTTATAAAATGTTTTTAAATTAATATTTTATTTATATTTATAAAATAAACCATAAACATAATAATCAACCCGAAGGTCGGTTTAGTAGGTGATGGTAGAGTTCACCCAGTACTAAGCCCAGTGGCATGTGAATATTCACACATCAGGGCAAGGGGGCCAGTTCCTTTCCGTGCCAGTTATGGTTTCCCAGGAAGATCTGGTTCCTGAAATCTCACATAGCTTGGGTGGAGCTGCAGGTGCTCAGAGTGCCTTACCCAGGACCCTCCGGTCAGTAGACCAATGCTCTACCCTCTGGACTACCACGGCCCAAATTTACAAAATATATTATTTAATTTATATTAATTTTATTTTATTTATTTTAACTTTTATTTATTTTAACTATTTTATTTATTTTAAATATTTTAATTATATTAAACTTATATAAATAAAATAAATATTAATATATATAATTTATAAAATTATTATTAAGAGAATTTATAAAATATATTTTCTGATGAACAAGCTTTAGTTTGTCAGTAAGACAAGGGGCTGGAAACATTGCTGAGTGAATTGGAAATTCAGTGTGAAAGATGTGGGATGAGAATCTGACAATATAAATAAAACAAAGGTTATGTGATTTTCCAAAAAGAGAAGGTCTAAACTCAACATTAAAACAGGAAGGCAAAAACTTGAGCAAATGGAACAGTTTACGAATCTCGGAAGTGTTTTGGACCAAAATGCTCAAATAGTAGGGATACAAGGAGAAGAATTGCATTAGGCATATAATCTTTCAAAAGGAAAGCCAAGATCCAAGGATCAGGGACGTTGAGTAAGGATGTTGAGAAAAGGCTTTTCAAAACTTTGATAGGTTTAGTTGTCGACGTTTTCCATAATTTAAATACTTTCTCCCCATTCTATCCTTGTTATTTATTTTATAATTATGTATTATCTTGTACTCATTGCTATCTTTGTTAATAATCCAGCATGAAATCCAATTTAGCTGTTTTTGGGTTAATTGCTAAATAAATCTGGAAGGGTAAGGAGGGAGAGATCCTAGTTTGTTGCTTTGTAGGAACTAAATTTAGTTAACACTAATAGTTTTAACTTAACTAGTTAACTAATAGTTAGTTAGTTTTTAGCCCTTCAAAAAATCCAGTTATGCTCAGGCCATCCTTTTATTTACTTCACGGACCACTGTGCTTTATTGTTATATCTATTGCCTTTATTTATTTGATTTTCCTAGTAATTTTCCTACATTTGATTATTTTTCCAATTTACATGTCCTCACTTCCTCACCTTCAAGTAGGCAGGTAGTTGGAGAAAAGGGTGCGCCAACAAAAAAAGGCCATTTTACACCACTATATAAGATGATAAAAAACCAAACAATTACTTGAGTAAAAGCAATAGGTTTGTCAACATAAAAATTACATAAAATATTTACTAAATATTTATTTTAAAGCCTTATCTTTCATGACAATTAAATAACACAGCTAAAAACATAAGCTTTGCCTCTTAAAATTGAGCAGGGGTATTTCCTGTTGCCCAGCTGGTTACGAACTCCCCAGTACACAACGCACTCATCAAGAAGTGCTTGACCATCAGAGATGAGTTGCACTCATTGCAGTGAGGTAATTTTTTTCTTTGAAGAGGTATGAGAGAGTCAAGGCACAATGTCCTATGCTGGCAAGTGCAATCATGAATTCTACCCTCCCAACTCCTCTGGATTGATGGTATCACTTTTATGGTATACCTTTTTTGGTTATCACTGAGCACCATGATTCCTCTCACTACTTCAAGGCTCCATTTAACAACACAGGTTTTTAAGTCCTGACCTCCACATTTCCTTCTCCTTTCCCACTCTTTTTCATCTCTCCATTACCTTTACACATTGCTTTACTCTAATCATTATCACTTTTTGATTTTGACCTCACAATGACATTTCGTCAAGGACTTACTCCGTTCATTTTACCCCAACACAGGAAGTACCTCTGAAAAAAGTCTCGTGATAATTTCCCATGCTGGGAAACACAAATCAGAGAAACTGTAGATTTGTGAGCTGTTTGTTATTTAATTAGCAAAAATTGAAATGAACATGATTACAACATGCTGTTTTATAACCAAAGATTATCAGATAAGTTTAACAGAAAAAACATTTGCTTTGAAATGCACACACTGAGGAATCATTGAGGCAATCTTTCACCTCTTTCCCAATAAATAAACATGTTAATAATAGCTTAAGGGAGCTCAACTGTGAAAATAATGGCAACCAAAGGTTATAATTTACCCCATTGTTTTGAGATCATAACATCTGCCTGGCTACCACAGGTAACTGGCATGCAGGGACATTAACCATGAATTGCTCCTTTGAGAGATTTCCATGAAATGTTACAAATAATAAATAATCAAGCAATCAAGTCACTCTTACCATTTAGATTTGAAAGAGTACACATGGCTATATTGGGTTCCAAATGCCACTCTCAAGAGGTGCACCCCCAACCTTCTAATAGTGGAGCTGCCTGATTGGTTTCAAGCACAAAACCGGGGCTGGTCTGCATTATATTTGAAAAACGTAACAGCTAAAGCCAGAATAATTTTTCCAAACGACTGATCTTTTTCCTAGTTATATCACTTCTGCTTTGATGATACTTTTGGTGGCTGAAAATTCCTTGATTAGTCCAAAGTCTTTACTTATCAACAAGTCTCCAAGATGGTGAGGGTAAAAGAAAGAGAACAAAAAACTTTCCAATTCCACACACTTTTAATACAACACGACCATGGTTTTGATGCTGTGCATCATCAAAACCATGTCATCACCTGATGATGATGCACAGCATCGAAACCATGGTCGTGTTGTATTAAAAGAGTGTGGAATTGGAAAGTTTTATGTTCTCTTTCTTTTACCCTCACCATGAAGGAATTCCACAAAGTCAAGCCTGAAACTGTTAGCTTTATTAAGTCTCCATGAAGCAAAACCACCAGATTTTATAATTGATGCTCCCAGACTCAAGAGGAAAATTTGAAGCTGCTCCCCTAAAATGAGTTGGATAGCGATTTTTGCCATATTGCTCATGGCAATATTAGGAAACGTACTGCTTTCGCCATCACATTTCCAAATTATGACAAAACTCGCTCAATCAACTGCTTGACCCATTCTCTTTCTTTGAATTATGCAATTTCATGTGGTCCCTGAGATACTCGTTCCTAGTGTACGTTCGATCACAGACCTTGCACACATATGGGCGTTCTCCTGTATGCATTCTCAAATGGCGCTTCAACGAACTCTTCATAGAGTACGTCAGGCCACACGTAAGGCACTGATGACGGATAGGGCCCTTATGCTGATCACTCACACCCACTGTGGGCTTGAATTTCACAACACAAGATTTGCAGATGCGAGTTTTCCCACTTCTGTTGCCCTCCAGTTGAGCATCTCCAACTACCTCAAACAGTCTACCGCAGACGTCACACTCCAAAGAGACTTTCTCCAACTGAGGAGTCTTTTCTAAGTATCCCCTCCCATGGTCCTCGCGAGCAAGCAGCCCCCTGTGCACACCTCTGGATGTAATATGAGAGGCCATCTTTCCATCAGCGTCAACTCTCTGTTTGCCTTCGTCATTGCAAAGATACACTTTATTGCGCTGCAAATTAAAAGAGAAATGTCTTTATTATTATCCAATGAATATCTCAAATATGCATGGCATATATAAATAAATTGCTAAAAAAATCATTCTCCACCACGGCAAAGACTACTGGTGTAATCCAGATAGTAACCTCCGTTTTTGTGTAGCGTGAGAACTAGTGGAGAGAGCCGAATGGCCACTGTATTTACACACGCAGTAGGTCAGTACGCCTTGAACTCCAGAGGTCGGAAGGTTGCACTGCTTGTCGCTTGTTTACAATAGCAAATCAAAATCTCAAATCAACTTACTACAAAGTCCCACAGAGAGGAAGAAAAGATTGGAAGATGGATGCACAGAAAACACTACACAGAGTCAAAAATATGCCAAACTCTGCAATAAATATATGCTTGGAAACCTTTCCCTCCCTGCTATCCCTCAATATTTTACTATCAAGAGCCCACCAGACATGAAATGGTTTTTCTGAAACCTCTCCTTCCCACCTCTTCATTATCCCATCTCTTTAAACCATTCCAGGCATACCCTCCCCCCCCCCCATTTCCCCTCAAAACCACAGGCAAGAAGGATAACTTCTTGCAAGTTGACTGGGCTCAAAAGACAGAACACACACCTCTTCCTTCCCTCTCACAACCTTACCTCCCATTATGTATTTATTTATATGAACCACATTCTTTTCTGTCACTAAGCAAATGAGTTTACTACAGTGAAAAAAATGAGCTGTACCACAACCAATAAAACTTTTGAGTTCATTTGAATTGCATAGTTGAAGTGCATCCAATTCATGTAACTTACCTATCGAAACATGCACTAGAGGCACAATCACAGTAGAAAATATTTTGACTGTGTACAGGAGATCTTACTAGTCATTAGAATGGTTAAACAAATAACATTTTTTTATCTATGCCCAACAGTGTTGACTTGCTTAATTTCTACCAATCCCTGGTCACTCACCAACAAAATAAACAGCAATGCACATGGATAAACATGCCCATTGGGTTTCATTTGACTTCTATAAAGGCATCACAACCCTTTAGCCTTAAATAAAATTTATGGGAGAGGAATTCAGCATTTATGAATGAAACTATTTTAAATAATCGCTCATTAACAGTTGATTTTAATTACCCAAAATCAGTAATCATGCAATTGGTGCAGCACAATAGCACCAAAATAAAACAGTTTCTGGCGTAACTTGGTGGAAAATCTTCATACTGACTTTTAATAATCAAACCACTTTACTTTTCCACATAAACTTTTTAATTTTTACAACCCAGGTTTCGTTATAGCATAACATCATCAGGACCTGATCATAATAATCAAACCACTTTACTTTTCCACATAAACTTTTTAATTTTTACAACCCAGGTTTCGTTATAGCATAACATCATCAGGACCTGATCATAATAATCAAACCACTTTACTTTTCCACATTAAAATTAAAAAGTTTATATGGAAAAGTAAAGTGGTTTGATTATTAAAAGTCAGCACCAAAATAAATAATGATATTAAAACATGCAGAAAGAAGAAGAAATGACAATATATGAGTGGGATGAATGAGCATGACCTTACTTTTACGTGTTTCTCGAACACATGCTTCCTCAAAGAAAATTCTTCTTTGAAGCCCAGCGAGCAATGATCACAGAAGAATTTCCTGTCTGCACCAAGGTCGTTCTCTTCCACATCAGCACTCTCCACCTTCACCACAACTCTAGCATCAGTGAGACCATATAAATGACAAGAACTATCATCGGGCAAAATGTTGTCTGCACCACTCTGGGAATTATCACTAACATATTCAGGATCATTTTCCATCTTCACAACCACTCCTGCATTAATTGGAGCCTCAATATGGCAAGAACCATCACTGGATAAGGCAGTGTTAGCATCCCTAACACCTTGAGCATATTCAACATTACTCTCTGCTTCTCTGAGAATTGTTTTCTCAACAGAGATTGTCAGTGAATCAGTGTTTGCATCTCCCAATGTATTCTTCCTTTTGCTTGGCTTCAATTGACTATCTCCTAATGAAGCCCCATAGTTTACTTGGCCACTTTCTGTCTCAGACAGTGACACCATATTGATGTCTTCTTGCACATTGGTGTGCCAAATCCTCCTAAAACCAAATGGATGTGCTACACTATCAGACAAATGGCAAGATCTCTGGTGACTGTTCAACTGATCCAAACTATCAAATATCATGTGGCAATTCTTGACACTGCAGCAGAAAGATTGCAATGGAAGAGTTGGCTTCTCATCTCCATCTTCATCGGAGATAACAACATCACTTTGCAGGGAGTATGCAATGAATTCATGCGACTGGTTTGATGGCTCAGGGACATCCTGCAAATTTAAAACCATAGACATAAATAGACAGCCATAAGAGAATAAAAATAACTGTAGAAATGAAAACTAAAATCAATGAAAAGCGACAATTAGGTGTTGGTGTGGCTGACCTAGCGTACAAATACAATCAGGTGACATCAATGATTTGCGCTTTCCTTTCAACAATTTCAAAGTGTAAAAATAATTCACCTCAAATGATTTTTACACTTTGAAATTATTGCATTTTAATTCATATTAGGGGATGACTCCATTAAAAGTTACTGTTGAGGTATCTCCAGCAGTTCTTCGAATCAAGTAGTTAGTAGTTTTTGGGGGAGGCCACTGACAGCTAAGGTCATTTGCGCCATTACGGATGGATGGGAAAGGAGGAAGGGTGGAGAGAAACCTGGTTTCGGCAATAGCCTACTCTTATCAAAAGGTACTAGAGGGTCCACAGTTTTACATCCCATCTGACTGACGGCATACTCACTCTCCATAAGTGCTCTCCACCAAACACCTCAAGGAGGCATTGAGATACGAGGGTTGCTATTTATATGTTGAGCCTTGACAACACTTAAGTGCTTTAGGCCCCATCTGATGTTTCCATGAGAAAGTTCCACCCTTTTAGTGCTTTCTTCAGAACATTTTGTTGCTTGATCATAACTTTTGTTGTGTACAGTGACTCAAAAATTTTGTCTCAGCAAAAAAATGGAGTTAACCAGTGAACACTTACATGCAATGATTTTTTACAACTCTCGACATGGATTATCAAGACAGGAGTGCATCGATCAACTTACTTCCACTTTTGGTGATTAAGCCCCATCCTTTGACACTGTGAAACGCTGGTATAACAAATTCCATCATGGCCGCCGTTCGCTCAGCGACGAAAGTCATGAAGGTCATCCAAAATCAGTTGTGCAAGAAAACATTGATGCTGTGTAAGAACTAGTAAAGGAAGATCGTCATGTGAATTATCGTGAGATTATGGCATCCTTGGGGATTAGTATGACAAGCATCAATAAAATATTGCATGAACATTTAGCTGTGAAAAAAATTTGTTCGCGTTGGATCCTGCATTATTTGATAAAAGCTCAAAAAGATGCTTGTGTCAATTGGTGCAAAGAAATGCTCAACAAATATAACCGTGGTGCATCAAAAGCTGTGTATAACATCTATGCAGGTGACTAATCTTAGATCTATGCGTATTAGCCTGAAACAAAACAATCCGCTGTAAGGATCTTCCAAGACGAACCAAATCTGACTAAAGTGATTTGTTCAAGAAGTGCATCGAAGCAAATGATCGCCTGTTTCTTCAAAATGACAGGAAATGTGGCAACTTTACCATTAGGACAACATAGAACCGTGAATTCTGAATGTAACACGAGTACTTGTTTGGCAGAAGTGCTTGGTGAAATACGGAAAAAGAAACTGCAGTGAAAGATCATTCTTCATCATGACAATGCAAGCTCTTACAGATCAGCTGAAATAACTACCTATTTGACTGGCCAAAATGTCAAAAGGATGGGTCATCCTCCGTACAGCCCTGATTTAGCACCCAATGACTTCTTTTATTCCCATTTATCCAGAAAAAATTCTGTGGCCAATGTTTTTCTAAACCCAAAGAAGCCATTGATGCATTCAAAAACCATGTTTTGGAGGAACCTCAATCGGAGTGGAAAAAGTGTTACGAAAATTGGTTCGGGCGCCAGAAGTGTATTGATTACCATGGAGAATACTTCAAAAAAACATAAAGCCATTTTCAACAAATTACAGTCTTTTTATTATTAGGCTGAAAATATAAGTAGCAACCCTCAAACCATTGAAAAAGATCCATCATCTCCACGATTAGAACCAGGGTCCTCTCAGTGGGAAGCCAGTACATTAGCCACCACACCATCCCAATCCCCTTCATATCATTTGCACTTTCCTCAAGGACAGAATTGAGATAAGATGTTTCAAAGGGAGTGACAAGTATATCTACACAATGGTTATGCAATCTCAAAGATACTGAAAGATTGCTTCCCATATGGATAAATGTGAAGATCACACTATTACTGAGAACATCATTTGTGATAAGATTTCCGTAATAAGTTATCATCATGGATGCATGATTGAGCATGGCTAATCAAAAAACACAGATAACCAAAACACGTGGAAAATATGTGTATGGTCGTGATTTAAATCACAACTACTCACTTCTTTTCAATCTTTTTTCATTCCTTTTGATTAATTTGTGGTTTATAGCAGTGGAAAGTACAATTATTTCTATTTTTTAGCCATTTTTATCAGGGTTGGAAATATAGTTTTACAAGAATACAGAATTATCATCAAGTGAAAAGCAGATCATATTTTCGTAAGAAAGCCAAACCAATCATGTAGTTGGGAAAAAACAAATTACTGGCAAAAGAAAAATAATGACAAAGGATTGCAGATATCAATTCATATTACCCATGTAATTCTCAATTTAAATAATACACTGTAGATAGTTAATGGCTTATTTGTTGCATAGTAAAGCTACTGCTTGTTATATAGTTATAAAGGTATTGTTTTTATGTAAAGTTATTATGTATTTGCTTGCCGTACAGAGAATATGGAAGTCTCAGGGCTAATGAATGTGAAGGAAATAATAATAGGAGAGAAAGAATAGTACGAAAATGTTTCAATTTAAACTTCAAATACTGTCGATAACTTTTTATTTTGTGAAATTAAAAACTATTAGAAAGGCCCCAGTAATTTATAAAACATATAATTATCTTTATTATTGTAGTTTTATTGAAATTTCAAGGAGCAAGGAAGCAAATAGCATAGATTTGCCCACGCATAATCAAGAGTGCGCTGTATTAAAGGGAACCTATGACTGGCTCAAAAAATTAAAAGAAGAACATCAGTGCAATGAATACAAGTTACCCAAAGCCGTACTCTTGGGGGCACTAGTTAGGGGACACGGGGGAGGGTGCAAAGAATAAGGATAAAAAAAAAAAAAAAAAACTGCACACACTCTCTCACTCCGGTATTTGCAGTGCAAATTGACCGTTGCAAGTCACGGACACACACGCACTCAGGGTTTACGGGGGAAAAAACCCGACGCGACGGTCAATTTGTACTGCAGGTTTCTTCCCCCGTAAACCCTGAGTGCGTGTGTGTTTGCGACTTGCGACGGTCAATTTGTACTGCAGTAAACCCTGAGTGCGTGTGTGTCTGCGACTTGCGACGGTCAATTTGTACTGCATATACCGGAGTGAAGGAGTGCGTGTGGTTTTGTTTGCCTTGTCTGAGTGTGTGGTCCCTGGCGAGGGGTTTTTTCCCCCGTAAACCCTGAGTGCGTGTGTGTTTGTGACTTGCAACGGTCAATTTGCACTGCAAATACCGGAGTGAGAGAGTGTGTGCAGTTTTTTTTTTTTTTTTTTTTATCCTTATTCTTTGCACCCTCCCCCGTGTCCCCTAACTAGTGCCCCCAAGAGTACGGCTTTGGGTAACTTGTATTCATTGCATTCATTCGGCCGTAGTACGTTCCCTTTTGCTTTATTAAGAACATCAGTGTTATGAGGCATAGTGATGTAGTGACCTCTGACTCAAATGCAGCAGAGAACTTCATCAGACTACAAGAAACTCGTAGATTCTGAGGTTACCTGCCGCAACAGGTTTTTAATTATGATGAGAGGGTCTTTTTCTTGAAGTTTTATGCGAATAAAATGTTGACAAAAACAATATCTCTAGATAGCTTTCTGCTAAAATGGAATGAGGAAGTTATTTCAATTAGTTTTTATTTCCGAAAAATTGAATTTGCACTCCAGGTTGTTTCATTGCCCGGTAGAAGAAAAGATTATTAATGATCCTAACAAATTTTTATATAATTTTATTTGAATAAAACTTATACATCATTTATTTTTTCAGCACAGAATTCATGATCATGTTTTGCATTTATTTATATTGAAAGAACTGTTCCAATAAGAGTTTCACTTAACAAGAAAGATTCCAGAACAAATGATGCTCATTGTACGAGGTTTCATTAAAAATGACTTTAGCTGCAGTGATGACAAAGGTCTGGGATTCTACAATTAATAACTGTTTACATAGTAGCTAACATTTTTATTTAACAATTCAATTGTCTTTGTGTAAAGCGTTCAAATTAAAATATAATACTTTGACCTTTTCAGTCTGATCCAGGAATTTTTTTTTGGGAAATCCTAACCTGAATAATCACAGCGTGGCTTATGTGCCAGGAAATATAATTATTACCTAATTCCATATCATTTACTCAATTTTTGGATCATTCATTTCCAAACAGCAAAATAATTCCAAATTATTCAAGTATGAATATAGAATGGTTCAAGCAGTTAAAAGTGAATATTTTCCTTTAATTAAGCGAACGCATATGAGTCCATAGTTATCAGGGGAACTCACCACACAGCCTCCTCCACTCCCTCTGTCTTGATGAAATGTGCTACCTCTTCGTTCTGTTGGCCACTTGCCCTGTCCCTTCCACATGCCATCCAGGGGCTCTCTTACATCCTCAAGTGGATCCACTTCCTCTGTGATATTTCCTGAAGATTCCAGCACAGCAACTGGTATATCCACAAAAACTTGGACAGGCTCAGCCACAGAAGGGGCATCTGCATCCTGTCAAATATTAAAATTTTCTTAAAAAGAGTTTACCCTTTTCTGATGCCTTAGTGTACCATTTGGCTTCTCATGTTGTCAAAAATCCAAAATTTGATAGTTCTACATCTACATAAATACTCTGCGAGCCACCAAAAAGGTGTGTGGCAGGGGGTGTAGCACCATGAGGGAAGGGTAAGGGTTGAGGGGGTTGGGGGTTAGGTGAGGAAAGGTGGGGGGAACCTGTAAGAAAAAAAACATATATATACATATATACATACATGTACACATTTTTTTACATATCCTCGCGCAGTCCCTAACCTGTACGTTAAGTCTGTTCTGGAACACACACTAGAAAAAAATAACCCTGAAATTGGATAATGACATATGATAAAGTAAAAAGCTATACTTTTACCTCCATGACAACACATCCCATTATGCTATCTCTCAACAATGCTCAAACAATAGGAAGCATAAAAGTGATGTCCTAAGACTGAGGCAGAGGAAAGGATCAGGATTTTTACACTACTTTTTCTTCTCCTCTCTGAGGTCCACCACCCTCCTATGGATGAAGACCTTTTCTCAAACCATTTTTCCCTCAATAGCCACCCTCGTTTTTCCTCCCAGCATCACCCCAAGAAATTCTCCTCTTTCTAGTGACCACCGGCAGCCCCTGAGGCAGTGGGGTAACTTCCTCGCCTGCCAACTCAAAGATAACGGGTTTGATTCCCGCCTAGGTGGGTATTCCTCCTCCTAGGGCTTGGACATTTTTAATTGTCTTTTGTGTATGTATGTATGGGGGTTGGATGGATGAAGGGACTATTGAGTCTCAATCTCACCCCGATAAAAAAGTCATTAAATAAATAAATGTTTACTCTTACATAACCCATCTGGCATTTCTCATGACATATTTCCCTAGTACATCTGAAATTCATTATGAGCAAGACAGTAAAAATGTTAACTAAAGTAATTTAACACACTGGGATTAGACTAAGTTGAACTATGTGTCTGTTTTACAATGCCTGCATATAACACTGAATTCACATGACAGCTTAACTGCAAATCTTGTAAGAACTGCTCTCAGGGCTGTAGGGTTTACCTTAAAATGTTAATAATTGCCCTGAAAACAAGTTACCAAAATGAATGATTAAAATAATTTTCCTGTGCATCTTTAAAACTTTTTGAATGCACGAAATCAAAGAAAACCCAGATTAGATGAAATTAAACAAAGATTTTTGTAATCAGAGATAACTTTTTAGGAAAATGAAAGAAGTTTTAGAGTAAAATTATAATTTACAAAATATTATAATATAGAAAGAATAATTGGCGCCAAGGAAAAGTGGGAAAAATTTACTTGTGATTTAAAGTGTGTGTACTCAGACCCTTATAATTACCAGGCCAGATGAGGTGTCCTTGGTAGGCAACAGTCCCTTCCCCCAGCTCCTAGGTTGGTTGTTAGTCATTGGGATGCTTGGAACTCCACAATTTCTTCCTGACTGTAGCTCTTCTGAAGAAGCAGCTTCCATTTCATCATTGTCAGCCTCAAAAACTACAGTACTGAGGCATTCCTTATACCTGTTGAATGCCTTTTTCGTCATGCATGGCACATTAAAACTCTCACATAATTCATTCAACTGGGAACAGTCTCCCCCAATTGAAAGAATGCCTGACGTTGCACCTAAGTTTATGTCCATTTTCCCACCTGCTTTTTCTGGATCATCTGTCCAAACCACTGATTGACAGTGGCACGTTTTACACTTCACTGTAAAGCTGGACCTAAGCCCCTCCAATTTTTCAGATATAACCTCAAAGTCAGAAAACCGACAGCCCAACTGGCTGTGATTTTCCAGGTTTGCAATTTGCTTGAACCACATTGCAACATCCACAATTCTCCTGCCGGTCACATGATATTTATTTTTGGATATATTGGACATGGTGCTGGCAACTTTGGAGAGTTCATCAACATGGACACCATGGGATGCATAACCCAATTCCACAGCCTGATTTTGAGCTTTACCAAAGTCCAGGTCTTTTAAAGATGATGGGGTAACAGCATCCTTCTTCCTTCTTAAACCTTTCTTACAATTCTTATTTCTATGAAAGTTTTTCTCTTTCTTTCTGCATAATCGTGAATACGGAACATGTTTGCTACCCATCCCCACCAAACTAAATATTACACCCCAATTTTCATAAGGCAATGTGATCTTCTTCTCACTGTCCTCAGGCAATTCTTATACTTCATTCATATAGAATTAATTCCATGGCAGCTAAAATAGTCCAGGTGTCAAGTGTGAAACTCCTGTCGAAACATACATGTATACATTTCAGTTCATAAAAATGTAATAATAACCTTTGTGACACTCACCCCACTACAATTATTGCTTGTTTTCAGAATACATACGGCACCCATGCCATTTCACTACAGAACTTTGAATTCCATAACTCTAGCAACTTCTTATAGCATTTAGAAAATTTCAGGTAGCCTGTCCCTTAGGCAATTTGTGGAAGAAAAACAAATAGAGAGGAAAATGAGCCAACTATAGGTAATCCTTAGCTAATAAGGACACTCACAAATACTCTGTTTGTACATCACTTACTCGTAAAAGCATAACACATTATTTGGGATATTTTCAACTACTACATTTGTAATTTTTATGCATGTTAATGCTTCACATTCCTAGCACTAAAAGAATTAATTCACATTACTGAACTTAAACAAACAATTAATCATGAATAATAATGACTTCTTAATACGCAAATCAGCAGCCAGTCAGCATTGTGGAAACATAATGCCAAGAGGGTAATTAGTTGGTATTCAACCCCCAAATAATAACCCTGACATTGAAGGTGATTCAATAGAAACAAAACGTAATAAAATGTCCTTACCCTTATAAAATCTTTTAATGATTCATTAAAATAGCTGGCAATAATCAACACTTTTGTGAAAGACAATCTGATAGAAGTTGCAGGATACTGGATAAGTTATCAAGGTGGCATCACAAAAGTATTCAAATTTACTTACACTTAATTATTCAAATACTACTGCTGTAGGTTAATAACGCTATCTGGGAAATGATGAGCCAAGAGAAAAACCAATCGTTACTATAGTGCGTCTCGAGCCTTTTTAACTCTTCTCTCCCCCTTTCCTTCTTCTATTCCATCTTTCCTAAGTTTATGCTTTTCAAAATTGAGAATGAGTTCCTGACCGCACGTTTCAGAAAAACTAATGTATAAAAATAATACTTTTCAGACCAAGGGGAAGCTACCAAATAATTCTCCTAACACTAAGACTGTTATTTTTGGGTGAAAAGAAAGAGTCAACAATACTCGCCAAAAATCCACTTCGTTAAGGTCTGGGAGTTACTACTACCTATATCGCTGTTAAAACACGATTTGTTCTTGGTTCTAATCCATGGCAAAATGGAAATAGCTCGGCCTTGGCACTCATATACTAATTAGAACATTTTAGAGAACTTAATATAAAATCCCAAGAGGGCACTTTCGTAGATTCGGGGCATGTGTATAACAGCAGGAAGACAACCCACAACGTAGGTTGTTACTTACATGTGAATTTCTGATTTGGACTTGTAATGGGACTAATAACTGCGGCCAAGATTATTTTGACTATGGAGAATTCATACAGAAATTGTCAGCAATTATTTTTTTCTTTCTTCCCATTCGTACAGTTCAACTTTCTTGGACGACCTCCATCAATCAGGCCTCTTGCGAACGAAATGTTAATTTTTTTATTATTTAGCGGCAATTTTCAATAATTTTATCCATTTCAAATGGGGTGAGATTCTCTCAAACAAGCGGAAAACTTCAAATCGGTCCATAACAATGTTCCTTTTTCATTCCACAATTTTATTTTTGGTGCGCAAAATAATCACCTGTATACAATTTCTTCGACGATCCCATGGAGTTATGTTTTTACAAATAAATACCAAGAAAATCTCATTGCCTGTAGCACACTGCTTTCAGACGCGTACCCATGGTCTCTTGTTTCACGAACAAAATATTGACTTACGAAAAGTATTTTTGGCGCGCTCAGGAAATATATATTCGTGGGTGCATTATAGAGTCCAATTGATTCTAAGTCGTGTTCACCGAAGCATACAAAAATGTATAAAGTTACAGATTTACACCCTAAAAATGTCAAAACTTCTGGGGGAAATTCAGCATTCCAAAATTTTAATGTTGCGCCAAAGTGTATTGAACTAACGTGAAGAATATGAAACCACTGCTGTACTTTCGTTTGTAAGTCCGCCTTTCATTCCCTGGAATATATGTTTTATGTATTGCACAATGGTAATGTACGGTGAACAAAATAATGTGATTGTATTTGGACCGAATTTTGAAACTTGCAAGCAATTTGCAAACTTGCAACCCATTTGCGAAAAGATTATCAGCTTTGGATTGTGTAAAATAATAATAATTCTGATCGTAATTATATGTTTCTTGTTACTAGTAGTTATTTGAGCAGATCACCGTCAGCTGAGATTATTGGGATAGATGGATAATTTGATGGAACTATGATATTCGTGGCAAGTGAGAAGGATGGAAATAAATTCACTGCTGAGGCAAAGAAGTTTTTCAATCCACCTGAACCCAACGCTCAACATAAGACCACCATTAGTAACACATAATAATTGATGGACTGCCTTAGACCTCAACTGAATTAATAAAGACTTAGGTTAGTGACTGAACTAAAGAATGGTTTTCATTTTAATGTCCAGAAGACAACAGACTATAATATTGTTAGATTTCATAAATCAAACTCCTTTGTTTTTTAAGTCAATATTATTGAAATTCTTAATCACATTATGGTTTTATCTCTGGTAGAATATGGTTTTTCTACGTAGGTTGGACTTACAAAGAAAAATACTGATTGTACTTATTGAGTAAAGAAATTTGTATGCTAATAGTTTTCAAAATTGGAACCCATAAGTTTGAAATACATTATTCAGACAAAGATGTAATTGAATATAGCGATTCTCCAGATGGAAGAATTAAACGATATATATTTATTTTTCAACTTTAATTGATTTATCTCATCTTATAATAAACATCAATGCTCCAAATCATATAACCAAAACAAAAAATTGTTTGGGACCATGATTTGGAATGTCATTAATCAAACTCACTACAAAACCAGTTATGGTAAATATATTCCAATTGATTTACGCAACATGTAAATTGGCATATTTATACTGAATTTGTTTTAACTTTATCACAGTTAACATTTTAACTAAACTTCATATATTCCAATTCCCTGTTCAGTTCCAATTCATTGAAATACATTTCTTTGCTATTTAACCATATTTTTATGTAATATACCTGTAATTTTAATTGTCCTTTTAATTCTAAAACTAATAGTGAAATCTGTTTTACCCTCTTTCACTTGTATGTAGTTGTTGCATTCTTACCATGAAAAACATTCAAAATTTGATTGTTCATGGATTTCCCAGCAGTTAACTGAACTTGGACACAGAGAGCTAGTCCACGACTAACTACCGGCCAGGGAAAAATCCATAGCCTCACTGGCTTGGTCGTGGACTAGCTGGGCCAATTTCAGTTGGTCACACACCTTCGACTATGCCAATAACCTAAGTTGTTCTGGAAGATATTGGTCACAGCGGTTTTTAGACCTTGAGCAGTGACGATTATGCCCGAGAGTAATGTCAAATTACTCTCCAAGCGGCTTCCTGTCATTGGTAACGATAAACTTCGTTGCTGATTCGAGGGAGTTGGCTTTATGTAGCAATAAAACATCAAACGCGAAATCACCACACTTCTACGAATCGTATTTCACCACAAACGAAACAATGAATGATTCTTGAAAAAATGTTTTAGCAAATTGACACGTTTATCTAAAATTATGACATGTGAATTGAAGATACTTTTATATATTTCTGTATGATATTTTAGTAATACATAAAAGAACAATTTCGACATTTCAACTCAAACTAGATGTTGTTGGAACGGATCCGCTAACCAGTGTTTCGAAATCTTGGAAAACCTAATTCTAGTTTTCTCAAGCGGCAGGAAGCCACGGAAGGGATTACACAACAACAAAGAAAACCAAGACTCTTTCAGCTTATCCCTCACCCATGACCACTTCCCGAAATCGGCAGCCTGCCAGAAATGCCACCCATTTTAGAAATGAGTATTTTTAATGCTTCTCGCAGAACAGGACTATTCCCAGAAACAAATCTTACAATTGGAATTCCCGAAGAAAAGTGATAGTGAGTAAAATTCCCAATTTTTCTTCAAAACAACGCCAACACCCATTAAAATTTTTTCTGTGTAATTGAAAAAACTTAAGGTGCTATAATTTCATTTCCAATGCCGGTATTGAGAATGCCCCAATATTATTCAAATTGAGTGAACCGTCCTCCGCATTGCGATACATATGTGGAAATACCCAATTCCCAGTAAGTATGCCTCTAACTGTATTATTACATCTTGAACGTTAGTTTTGAAACGTTCATGTCCAATAACATCAGGCGAACGGCGAGATTCTGTTGCATTTGTCGCACGTTAAGGAATTGAGAAAGGACCGAAGCGCATGGTAATTAATACAATTTTTTCTCAACTAAGCATTACCAATGATTAGCAAGTTTCGACCACAAACATTAACGGTAGCGTAAGTATTTCATACAGAGATTACACTTCTAGGCTGGTAAGCCTTATTACAAATCAACATTGCGAATAACGATAGTCAATTTTTGCAGACGTATTGTGCTGTTGAATGAGTGGTCAATTGACTAAAATCATATGAAAGTAATGATGATAACATTTTGATATGCGTATTATCAATGCCTTTGTTCCATTTTTTTTATGGAGTGTTAAAAAGATTAAGCTCCTCAAATTGTAGTATCATGCTGCGGAACTGCGTTAAAATTTTAATTTAAGATGAAGGAAGATTGAACTCATTTCAATATTAACATTTCACACAACTTATCTCGCTTTCTTCAAGGTGACATTACACAGGTGAGTGAGATTATGTTGTTCAAACGGTTCTTTGTAAGTATGGGCTGAAGTATTCTTTTAATTCCTATTTTCTTCAAATTTCCCAGAGTACTGAGATGATATCGGCAGGCCCATTGTAACTAAATGAGCGCTGTGTAAAGCCTTCTCTTTTCTTATTGCATTTTTATTTCCTCCTAGATTTTTATCATTTCCCACGGAAAACCTATTTAACTGTAGAAATTCATTTTGCAACTGCTAGCTCCTTCAGCAGGCAGTTCTAATTGCAAGTTGCTAATTATAGAAACACAAAGTGGAAGAATTTGAAATGTTATCTTAATTGTTAAGGGACGTATGTGTGCAAAATGGTTGGAGGAGGAGAGTCATTCGCGATTAAGCTTATAAATGATAAAAATGTGTGCATTTATACATGAAGGTGAAATGAGCTCCAAACTTGAGGAATCGACGAGACTTTTGGACGATAATGAAGTAGACCACGAAGTGTGGTTGGATGATACTGGAAAGAATGATTTTGCTGATGAAGTCCATACATTTCCGCACACTTATGTTGTCCTTAAGTTTTCAAGAAAAGCATCTACTGAGTGCATTGAATGGCTAGCCAAAAAGATACAGGGACCAAGAGATGAAGGAGGTGCTGAGCTCCTAGTAAGACGTCAGCCTTCAAGCTGTGATGTGGTAAGTGCTCTTAAAATTTTCTTGATAGAACTCTCACTTATTGTCCAGGCAATTGTTATATTACTTATATATGCTCCATTACTTGAAGTTTAACTAATTTATTTAAATCACATTTATCCATTTAAACCACATTTACACTCCCACAATTTTCTCCATGTGCATATTCCTAGCATGAGAGATGAATGAAAACCAAATGCATAAACTGAAACTCTTTTAGCTTTTTTTGGTGGTGACCGACAGCTTAGGTCATTTGAGCCTCTAGGGATGGACAGGAATAGATTAAGGGTGGAGAGAAACCCGGCATTTGCATTAGCCTAAACTTCTTAACGAAATGCAACAAAGGGTCCGCAGCTTAACATCCCATCCAACGTACTCACTCCAAGTGTCCTCCACAAAGCACCTCAAGTAGGGATCGGGGCACTATTGAAAAATATCCATTGTCGCCAGGATTCGAACCCTCAGGATGGGAAGCCAGTACGTTAGCCACCGTGCTATCCAGCTCACCAACTTTTTCTAAAAGTTGGGTAGTGGTAATTGATTCAGACATTTCCCTCTCTCCATTTTTGCATTATTATGTTGAAAACACATACTATATTTTCTGCTTAAAAATTGTAAATCAATAGCATAGGTGTGGGAGGGTTAAGAGGGGAAGAGAGTTGAATCCACAAACCTCCAAATTCTAATCACATTTATATCACCAAGAATGCCGACTTTCAACATCAGTAATGATTTGGTACAGATGAAGGTTTAGATGTGTTGGCTGTGTCTGTGTTAAGGATGACTTAAATAAATCTTTAATATCGTTGTTTTAAGAACTGGAGGTAGGAATGAAAGTCGGAGGGGAATTCGTAAAATCGGTTAGGTTTGTTGATGACCAAGCATTAGTTGCTCAGTCAGCCAAGGGGCTGCAAGCATCGCTGAGTGAATTGGAGGTTCAGTGCAATAGATATGGTATGAGAATCAATATTAATAAAACAAAGTTTATGCGATTTTCCAGAAAGAAAAACGCTAAGCTAAACATTAAAATAGTAGGGGAAAGAATAGAGCAGGTAGAACAGTTTACATATCTGGGAAGTGTTTTGGACCAATACGGTCTAAGTAGTAGGGACGTAAGGAGAAGAGTTGCGCTAGGCAAGGAGGCTTTCTCAAGGAGGAGGGAGTTGATGACGGGGACGTTGAGTAGGGATGTTAAGACAAGACTCGTAAAAACTCTAATATGGAGCGTAGCAATGTACGGTGTGGAAACGTGGCCGCTGAAGCAGGAGGATAGACATAGATTGGAGCCTTTTGAAATGAGGGTGTGGAGAAGAATGGAGAAGGTGAAGTGGACCAAAAGGAAAACAAATGAGGAAGTACTGGAGATGGTGGGTGAGGAGAGGGGTTTGTTGAGAGAAATCCTATGGAGGCAGGAAAACTGGATGAAAGGCATGTTGAGCGGTAGTGGAATGTTATTTGATAGTTGTGTCCATCCAAAAACCTACCTTAACCGGTAGATTACCTAAGAATAATAATCGTTGTTTTAATCATGTTTTAGGTGTCCACATCCACAGCGACTTGTCCTTACAACTCACAAGTTCAAATGTTTTTTCTGTTTCCATGCATACACCCCATTAATCTCCATTGGACTCCTTTTTACAGTCATCAACCAAAGCTACACATGCTGCTTTCCTCACTCATACATCTGTGCCTCTCCCTTTTAGAGCACCTTCCTCCCACTCCCACACAAGTCAATTTCATTAACATCCCTTCTTATGCAATTCTGTTATTCTCCAAAATATATTTTAATGCATGATTTCATGTAATTCAAACTGCCAATGTAACTTTCTTGCTGAACTATTACCGGAGCTGAGGAGTTTGGCTTGTAAATCATGTATCAAGTTCAAAATATTTCGAAATATATAAATACAAAGGTATTTTATTTATTTTATATACTGGACCTTGTAGAGATTTTAAATGTGGTCCATATCTTAAATGTAGGGTAAGAGATAACATTATCTATATTTTAAACCTATTTTTGTATGTACAATTTTTTATCCTGTAGCTTTAGAAGAAGAAATGCAACTCTTAAAAAAGTATTAAGTAATTATTATTATGTTTAACTTCAGTCATTTTTACTACCATTTTATTGTTCATTTAATGTTGTACAATTGATTTCATTTATTGTTTTCCTTCATGAATAAATCATGATGTAATGATTTTTCAATTAAACGGCAGTTCAAGTTAGTTTAGTTTTGTTGGGGAGGTGACCTGCATTTGAGGTCATTTGCGCCATTAGGGATGGGTGGGAAAGGAAGGGTGAAGAGAAACCCAGCATCGGCATTAGCCTACTCTTGTCGAAAGGCATCAAGGGGTCCGTAGTTTAACGTCCCATCTGATGGACATCGTACTCACTCAAAGTACTCTTCACAAAGCACCTCAAGTAGGGATCGGGATACCACTGAATAATATTTGTTGTCTTCAAGATTTGAACCTGGGCCTTCGTGGTGGAAAGCCTGTACATTAGCCCTACACACTATTCCTATCCCCCAAGCAGTTCAATACTTTAAATTGAAAGAGTTCTATGGAGCCACTTCTTAAAAAAGATTATATTAGTACTTTTAACAGAGAATAGTTATAGCATGAGGTAGAAAGTAGGTTTTGTCTGTTTATTAGGTTTCATCGGAATTTTATTAGGTTTCATAGGAGTTTTATATACCCCCTAACCCTCCACCAACCCCCAAAAAAGTTTTATTTTTCAATACAATCACCTCTAATATTAATAAATTTCATCTAGTGGTGTTCCTGTGCCATTATCCTGTCTCTGTAGTGTTCTTTAGGAGGTGCTGCAAAGTACTTGTCTACAGTCGCAATCACTTCTTGATTGGATGAAAAATATTGACCAACAAGGAAACTTTTGAATTTTCAGAAGAGGTGGAAGTCCGAGAGAACCAGGGAATAAGGTGGATGATCCAGCCCTTCGTAGTGCAAATCTCTCAATGTTCCCATCGCCAAGGCATTTTTGTGGGCATTGTCCTGATAGAATGTGGTTTTTTTCCTATGCCAGCCAAGTCTGCTTTCATGAAGTTTTGCATCCAAGTTTTTTAGAAGATTATAATACTAATCCCTAGTTATATTTTTACCTTGTTCAAGATATTCAATCAGCAGCATTCCTTTCACAGCCCAAAAAACCGATGTCATGACCTTTCCTGCCAATGGCGCCTTCTTCCCCTTCTTCGGAGCTGAAGAACCAGCCTGTATCCACTGCATGGAGTATTGTTTTGATTCTGGTGTGTAATGGTGAAGCCATGTTTCACCCATTATCACATGTTGATGCAGAAAATCGCTCATGTTTTTCGTGAACCTCGCCAAGCACTGTTTGGAAAGTTCCACCCAAAGCTTTTTCACGGGCAATTTTTCATGCAAAATGCAACCAATGGATCCTTTTGATATCCTACAGTAATAGAAATTTCACACACCTTTGTATGTCGATCTTCCTAAATCATATCATGCACTTTTTTGATGATTTCTGGTGTGGTTGCACTTTACGGACATTCTTCATTTGTATCATCTCAGAGGCTTTCATGACCACGTTTAAACTCTGCCACCCAATTCTTCACAGTGGAAATTGAAGGAGAAGAGTCCCTGTGCACACTTACAATTCTTGAATGAAGTTTGGTTGGCATTTCACCTTTTTTTGAAGAATTTTATCACTGCACAATGCTAGATTTATTCCATTTCTAGTAACACACACACGAAGCCTGATTCAAACAACTGCCCAAAGCTAGCTGTTGAATGGAATGGTTTGGAATTTCACACGGCAGCTACTCACAGTTGTGCTAACATGAGAGAAAAAATCTTGCAAGTAGTGATGTCCTCTAGGGCCAAGAACTTTTCGGACCTCCCTTGTCCTTCTATATGGTTCATTGTCTTGTTCAACCCAGAAACTTAGTTATTGAAGTAAAATTATTTATTAGTTCATCTCATTGTTTTAAAATGGTAAAATATAAGATATGTCATACAAAAACAAAAAGATAGGTATAGATTAGAGGTTTTTAAGATATAGATGTGGAGAAGTTTGGAAAAGGTGAAATGGCCAACATTACTAATGAGGAAGGGTATGGTGTGGGAGGAGAGGGGACTCTCAGGAGAAATATATAGAAGGTATGAAAGAGGGATACCAAGTGCTTTAATTGTTGATGGTTTGTTGAAGATCACGTTAGGCAAGTGGGGAAGGGGTAGATACAAGAGAGCCATGTTGGACATATGAAAGGAGTACATAAGTATATTAAATTGAAGAAGGGTTTCCATGCAACAATTTCAGAGTGTAAAAATCATTCACCTGTTGCGGCATCTCCCGCAGTTTCTTGAAATTTGAAGAAGGGTTTATTTTATTGTTGGATGTCAGGTTCTTTTGATAAGAGAGGCTAGGAAATGCATCATTGTATGGGTTGTGTCCATCCAAAGTCTACCTTAACTTAAAACAATAAACATCTTTTTCCTGCCACGCTTAAAACTTCTTGCTTAGTCTTCCTCTATAACCATTATATTTTCTCCATTATTTTGCACCCCGAGTGAGCTTTTTGAATTATCTTGAACATATCTCTTTCAGACTATTTTTTGTCTTTTATAAAATTGATTAAGGATGTATTCTTTCTTTTTTTCTGGTTAAATACCTAATAAGATCCAAGGAGAGAAAGTCAGCTCTCCCATCCGTCAGATTATTGTATCTAATGTGTGCACATGTTAGAGATATTAGTTTGAAAGGGAAATGTAGCCTGACTAGTGGAGTGAGGAGATTTTCCTGCAAAAATGATATTCTTTATTTTAAAAAAATATTAAACAAGATGCTAAATATAAATACTGAATAATTTATAGGGTTGAAATAATTGGGTAAGATGCTTATCCATGATAAAAATGCTTGGCAAATGCTAAGAGTTTGTTGACATGAAGTCCTTTGTCTAATTTTAGGGTGGTCCAGTCATACTCCATATCTCTGTATCCCGGCTTAAGCTCCTGGCAGTTGCTGAAGAGATGGGAGTTCGTGTCAAAGACCTATTGGGGAGAGAGAAGGAGTTTATGATTGCAGATATTGAAGATTACATTCCTCCAGAGTATAGGTTTGTTTGAATTTATGTCTACAAAATGTGTCCATGATGGTTTAAAAGTAGCTTGAATGTATAAAAAAAGTTATCAACCCAAAAGTAATTGATAGGTGAGGGAAGAGTTCACTTAGTACTTAGCACTAGCTCACGCACTTTCAGTGGACAATCATCCAGTATCACTTTGTGGATTTTCTTCACCGTTTCTGGAGTCATCACCTCATTTGGTCGACTGATGCAATGCTTGCCTTGACAGCTCGTACAGCCTTGTTTCAATTCTGCTACCTAATATTTTACTGTTGTAAACAAAGGAGCAGACTCACCCAGAGTAGAATCCAGTTCAATTTTTTTATTGGTTGGGCTGAGGCCTTTCAAATAAAAGTATTGCATCACATAACGATGACCTGAAAATGTAGAAATCATGACGATTTCTCAATTTTTGCAAATTCACTGAAAACGTTCACTATTGATGGCTGCCAAACAAATACCGAAGAACATGGCATCTTCAAACTTGAAACATATTCTTTATAGATTGCGTACTTTCTAATACAGTGATATTTTTCAAACAACTACTGCCAACTTTAAGTCAGACCAGGTATTTCTGGGACCACCCTTGTAAACTAATTTTGCAGTTTTGCATTTTGGATGAAGGATTTTGATTATTATTTTATTAATTCATAGTACATGGTAAAGTAATTTATTAAAAAAGACTAGGATTTCAGCAATGCCCCTTTTTTGTCTCCTGAATATTTTCTGATCCATTTCCTAATGCCTGTCCATGTGTGTCTGTGTATATAAATTATAGGGATTTTTTGGGCATGATAACTTGTGATAAATATTAATCAGAGCAATGGCATGATGTGTATAAGATTTTTATTAAAGTTTTAACTAATACGACTTTAATCAAAATGAGTCCAATGGAAAAATACTTTTAGGAAGGACCACTTGTCATGAGTTTTCTGTAAGGTAAAAATGGGGAACTTATCTGCTAAAACTTATAATAGGTAATGATATTAAATATAAGAACCATTGTTTATTTGTTTTCTACAGCTTTTGCATAGCACATTTCTCTAAATCGTTTCAGTGGCTCCATAGAGGATTTATTTCCTTTATCTGAAAGGCAGAAGAATTGTTCACGGCAGCTTAATGTTATGCGTGCTATATCATCTGAGTATCTTGTGCCTGGTTATCCTAATATGAAGATAAAGGCAGGTGAATCTATAGGTAATTATTGAATTGGAAGTACTTTATCTTTATGGCATTTTATGATTGCCTTTCATGTTATCATTTCCTCTTGTGTTGTATAAGGTAGAAATGAATCATATTCATAACATATACCATATTTCAAGGCCTGAAAGGCCCACCTGCACGCAAGACACTATGAGTTGTCAGGTTAGAATTAATGAAAAGTACTTGGATCAGTGGGGAACTTGGTGCGAGTGGGGAACGGAGAGTCTGGAGGGGCAGTGTTAGGAAGAGGTGTAAGGCAGGGTTGCCCATTGTCACCGGTGCTGTTCAACGTATATGTAGAGGAAATGATTAAAGAGGCATGGGAAGAACTGGAGGTAGGAATGAAAGTCGGAGGGGAATTCGTAAAATCGGTTAGGTTTGCTGATGACCAAGCATTGGTTGCTCAGTCAGCCAAGGGATTGCAAGCATTGTTGAGTGAATTGGAGGTTCAGTGTGATAAATATGGGATGAGAATCAATATTAATAAAACAAAGGTTATGCGATTTTCCAGAAAGAAAAAAGCTAAGCTAAATATTAAAATAGGCGGGGAAAAAATAGAGCAGGTAGAGCAGTTACATATCTCGGAAGTGTGTTGGACCAACACGATCAAAGTGGTAGGGACGTAAGGAGAAGAATTGCGCTAGGAAAGGAGGCTTTCTCAAGGAGGAGGGAGTTGATGACGGGGACGTTGAGTAGGGATGTTAAGACAAGACTCGTAAAAACTCTGATATGGAGCGTAGCTATGTATGGTGTGGAAGTGTGGTCACTGAAGCAGGAGGATAGACGTAGGTTGGAGGCTTTTGAAATGTGGGTGTGGAGAAGGATGGAGAAGGTGAAATGGACTGAAAGGAAAACAAATGAGGAAGTACTAGAGATGGTGGGTGAGGAGAGGGGTTTGTTGAGAGAAATCCTATGGAGGCAGGAAAAATGGATGAAAGGCGTATTGAGCGGTAGTGGAATGTTGAAGAAGGTAATAGAGGGGAGAATGTTGGGCAAGCGAGGAAAGGGTAGGAACAGGATAGGGATGTTGGATGGGATGAAGGGTGGAAAGAAGTACACAGAGATGAAGAGGGACCTGATGTAGTTTAGGTTGCTGGATTGGGTTTTGTTTGGAGTTACAAAATATTTATTTGATAGTTGTGTCCATCCAAAAACCTACCCTAACCGGTAGATTACCTAATAATAACTTGGATCAGACATAAAAGGTTAAAGTGATTTGGTGTTAACACTTAATAGGAAGAAAATTGAATTTTTACATTTGAAAATTAGCAGGTACATATAAAAAGAGACGTTTCAGGCGTGATATGTTGGAATATCATGATTAATTAAAATTGGCAATTTTCCACAAAAATAAAATTTTTATTAATACGACCGGTTTCAATGTAACTACATCATCTTCTGGTAACTACATCATCACCAGAAGAGATGTAGTTACATTGAAATCGGTCGTATTAATACAAATTTTATTTTTGTGGAAAATTGCCAATTTTAATTAATAGCAGGTACATGTCTATAAACATTTATTCATCTTAAAATCCCAGAAATTCATCATCACTGGGCCAAAACATCTTTCAGTTGCTTGTTTCTGTGTTCTGAAATGTAATTCATTAATTAGAGTTTACATACAATACTACATGAGAATCTTCTCTCTTAATATGTTGCGTATGGATGGTGAGAATTCTTTCCATTTAAATCTCAGCCGTTGTGGATGGATGATGAGAATTCTTGTCATTTAGGAACATCATTTTAAACTTTTAATTTCCCATTAATTACATGTTTGGTGGTAATTTTTCATTTGCTTGTTGTAATTAAATGAGAAAAGTCGCAACTTAATTTTTGATTTTGTTAAGTAAATTTGATAGTATCAGGCATTTAACTGTATTTAAATCCAGACCATTTTTCTAGAATGGCATGCAACTTCAATTTCATCAGTTGGAAACTTACTCGTCGTCCCTCTTCATTTCGGAGGCAATATTTCTGTCATCTCTTCCTTGGGTACCTCAATGCCTTGTCTCATTATTTCTTGAATGTTTATCCATATGGCCCTAGCTGAGATATTGCTGAGGAACCGTATACCTATCGCGTCAAGGACCATTGCCTCACCTGCAAGTTCCACTCCCGGCTAATGGAATGCACTTTCAGCTCTGGTCCATCAACGTAAAAATTCATCCTTCATTCAGAATTAGGGGGCCAGTAATAAATCATCCAAGATCTTTTATGGTTCTAGTCAGTTCTTTTTCTCAATACAGGGTTCGTCCGGAAAATAAGTGTACTGAGCTCAGGAAAAAAATTTATTACACTTTTACATATCTTAAGCTAATATTCCTCAAAATAGGACCCTTGTGAGTCGATACACTTGTTCCAGCGGCGTTCCCATTCCTGGAACGCTCCCGAGAAGGCATCATCGGGAACCTCTCGAAGACACGTCGTCACGGCCTCTTTGACGGCGTCCAAAGTCCCGTATCGCGTTCCTTTCAAACTCCTCTTTATCTTCGGGAACAGAAAGAAGTCCGGTGGTGCCAAGTCCGGGCTGTAGGGCAGGTGTGGCAGCGTTGCTACGGCGTGCTTGGCCAAGAAGTCCGACACGACAAGCACGGTGTGAGACGACACATTGTCGTGAAGCAGCCGCCAGATGTTTTTGATCGCTGGCCGGACGCGGGCGACTCGTTTTCGAAGCCTGTCGAGCACTTGGACGTAAAATGCAGCATTTACAGTTTGTCGTTCATGTACAAATTCGTAGTGGACGACTCCCCTTTTGTCAAAAAAGACAATGAGCATCATAAACTTATTTTCCGGACGAACCCTGTATGTCTTGAGTAGTTCGTTTCCTTGAGTCCTGGTGAATTGTGATTTTGGTGTTGGGTTTGTCTTTCGAGAGGGTTTTTCTCAAGCTGTATTTTTCAAAATATTTTAAGGAATATTCCAATTTGATG
The DNA here is from genome assembly GCA_037158775.1 of Hetaerina titia. Lineage (NCBI taxonomy): Eukaryota > Metazoa > Arthropoda > Insecta > Odonata > Calopterygidae > Hetaerina > Hetaerina titia. The sequence continues at coordinate 53,419,690 of CM073775.1, forward strand.
GCATCGCATAGGAAAGAGAGTGCTTTGTGTGAGGAAGAAATTTTATTAGATATGTGCGATGATGACTTGTCAGATGTGCCATTAGAGTGGAATAGAATTAGAGTGGAGTGGAATTAGAGTAGAGACGAAGAGAGCAATGAGAGTGGAAGTGATTCCCATGTTGTAGTGAAGATCAGAAATAGAAAATCCACTCCTCTCTTGATGATAAATGAAAGTAATACCAATAAGAGTGACAATGAATACACTAAATCAGCAGGAACTAAGAGAAGGCTCCCTGCCACATTGAAAAGTGAGGCGAAAACAAAGAAATGGGTGCAGCGCACATTTTCTAGTAAAAGTGAAGTGCTTCTGGGGATTTGGAAAGACAAAAGGGAGTTGAGGATGATTAGTACTATTCACAGCATTAGGATGGGTAATACATAGCTGAAAGATAGGATCACCAGACTGCCAATCAAAAAACCTATCTGTATTTTGAAATACAATAAGTTCATGAAAGGGTTAGACAGGGCGGATATGTATTCTTATCTATAAAGATATATCTTATTATTCAATCATGAGAAAGACAATGAAATAGTCAAAGAAAGACGTGGCTTGGCTTATAAATTGTGCTCTTTTTAATGCTTTTAGAGTTTATGAAACTCTGAATGGATCAAATAGCATTCGATTCAAAGGCTTTTTGTGCAGACTGCCAAAGAGTGGGCAATGATTAGAGAGGAACCTGATGAGTCATCTTCGGCAGATGGCAGTGATGATAAGCTGATGCAGCATGTTCCTCCAAGGGTTCATGCACATTGTGTCTCAAGAGACCTTAGTAAACATCCCATCTTATCATGGGTGAAGGGAGGAAAAAATACCACTCAAGAAGAAGAAAAGTTTGTGCTTCAAGAAAAGTTAGGAAAGAGACGAGGCGTGCATGCTCTTCTTGGAATGTTCCACTCCACAAAGAAATATGTCTCATGAAATATTACACAAATAAGAAGTACTAAAATTATTGCTGAGTATTACATTCAAAGTTCTAATGAAAAATTTTCAATTTTTAAGAATGTTTTGACAATTAATGTTCCAAAACAACACCCTAAAAATTTGCTGGAACTGAGGGTTGAAACCCATTCAAATACCCCGGTACACAATGTGTTAAGATCCCAAGAAGTTATTACCATTTTAACCTTTCATGTGTTGCTTATTTTCTGTTATTATTTTGATATTATTGAAATTTTTATGAAAAGCAACAATTTTCTATGACTTTAAGACAACCTCATACTACTTAAAGTTTGAATGCCTTTAGACTATGAGTTTATCATGAGAGATGCAATGTATGTATTAGTGGAGGGACGACATCCCCATTAGCCCAATGCATATTAAGTTTCACAGCGCCACATGAGAGATGAAACTGAACATGCTACATTGTATACATTTATGATTTATTTGGGTATTTTTTAAGAAAGTATTTTCAATGAAATATTAAATCTACTACTTGCTACTGATTCAAAATTGTGTTATTATTGAAATTTGTAATAAAGGCAACCATTTTCTATGCCTAATGAGGGAATAATAACAATTAATAGTGAGAAATTTTCCTAGTAAATTGGCTTGTGACTGATAGGATGAAATCATACCCATATACCCTCAGTCCATTAGATGTAGGCCAGTTTTAGCGCACATTTTGGAGTTAAAAAAGTGTTTTATGAGCTGGGAAATACATTATATCTCTAAAATATAAGTGAGAGAGAGCTGATTGAAGTAATGAGCTTTTATCTTAATGGTCAACTCTCAATTTTATCTCCATGGGCAGCTCAATTTCTTTGGGATCTCTCATAATTTTGGAGTTTGCACTTTTGTCATGGCAAATGGCATGGGTATCATTGAACAATTACTATTCATCAGAACTATGAAGTGAACTGAATTGTAATACATATTCAATTAGTACAAAAATGACATGCACCCTCATATTGTTCCTTTACACTGGTCACCACTGATCATATTTTTTAAAGTCAGGCAGGTATTTTTATTCAAATGTATGTGGAAAATAATAATTATATGTGTACCTTAGCATGAAAAAAGCTAAATCCAAAGATTACTTTCTTACACGTCATTAAATGCCTTTATCCATGATCTGTAATAACATGCAGTTATTACATGTCCGTAATGCATATTATAGTATAGAAATTGACATGTTTTCATTTGCATGTAATTTCCCATTTTCTTTAAGTGCAAGCCTTATTGAGAGAAAATATTTTGAAGAGCCAATATATATTACATGATGAAGAAGTCCTTAAGAAACTGGGCCCAAAGTGGTATTGTAATTTCTTTGGAAAACAGCCTTTAGGTAAGTAACCAACAAATTTTCTTTTCCTTCTGCTGTACCAAAATTTCAGGTTAATGGTCAAGCTATAGTGGAACCCAGATTATGAATTTCTAAAATGTATAAAAACACAGTAATCAACCCGAAGGTCGGTTTAGTAGGTGATGGTAGAGCTCACCCATGTACCAAGCCCGACGGCGTGTGAATGTTAACACATCAGGGTAGGGGGGCCAGTTCCTTTCCCTGTGCCGGTTATGGTTTCCCAGGAAGACCTGGTACCCGAAAAATCAACTAGCTTGGGTGGAGCTGCAGGTGCCCAAAGTGCCTTGCCCGGGAATCGAACCCGGGACCCTCCGGTCAGCAGTCCAACGCTCTACCCGCTAGACCACCGCGACCCGCTCTAAAATGTATAATTTAGGTTAAATTTTTAAATATCTAATGAATTACACCATGTGCAATTATAAGATAAAGATTTTTGTTGAAAATTTTTATGTGAAATTCATTAATGTTTTGACAAAATTTTAATAATTAACTGAGTGGATAGTCATGATTTATGTGCTAAAATTTGAATGCAAGGTTGTATTGTTCATCAGTGTATATAAGAAGTTAATATGTATTCATTTTTTCAAAATATTACTCAACATCTTAGAGTAAGTTGTAGAAATGATAATAGACTGGATGTTGAAATGATTATGTTCTTGAATGCTATTCGCTGTATCTTAATGTGTTTTGTAGACATGCTTTAAAAGAAAAATACGTACGTACTCAATTGAATCAGATATCACCTTGATAATGTATAAATTGGATTTTTTTCCAGTGGTAATCTGTAAAATCAATATTTGTTACATATTGAAGAAAAATGGTTGCATTATATTTCACTTAATTTTGAATGTCAGTTTTCATGACTAAATATTTTATGGAATATTTTTAAAATTAAGGAAAAAGAAAATATGACATATTTTTTAATCTGTCTTTGAAATCCTTTACTAAAGGTATTTATAATATTTCTGATCCTGAAATCATTATTTATATGTCATTTATGTTCACTTCAAAAACTCCTTGCATATTTTATGCCAGCATTTCAATTCAGTGTAGAGTTATGAATATTCAATTGAAGTATTCGTCTACATTGATAATAATGATAATGATGTTTATAGGTTCCTAAAATACATGTTTGAGACATTTATGGAACACATCACATTGATTGCAAATAATTCAGACGAATACAATACAATTGCTATTAGAGCTTGAAAATCAATGATATAGTCACAGATAAATAAAAAAAACAATAAACTGGAATAGTAATAGCATGCATAAGAATAAAATTACTTATCGACTGGATAGAATTCATTCACAGTATAGAATTGATGTTTGCCATGGAACTGATAAAGTTAAGACTTAAATGACACAATATTTTATTTCCCTTAGGTTTCTAAATAATGGTTTCAGGAATTTCACACCAGCATAACAAGGTTCTTAGCATACATAGCTGAGTTCTGGGCTGCTATCCTCAAATCATTAAATAGACATTGTTTTCAATGCAAATTTTCTCAGTCATGTGGTAACCTTGAGTTTGTGTGACTGGTGCACTGCACATGTTCACAGTGTATACTTTATTGTGGTTAAATTGTGCTAAATCTAAGCTCATGCTTTTTGATATTTGATCTTGAAGTAATATATATTTTAATTGCAGGCATGCAATGAATGATTTTAAGGTATTTGTGTGAGCAAATCAAATTATATTTCCTTATTCAGAAAACTAGGCTAATGTTTTTCATGACTTTTCCTTCTGTTTTTGAACAGGTCGTATGTTTTCATCATAAATTTAATATGTTGCCTATCTCTTTTCTAAGATGAAGTCCACACATACTTTGGAGAAGCTGTCACTCTGTATTTCACATTCCTTGGAGTCTACACCAAGGCATTGCTCATCCCAATGGTCCTGGGTCTTCTACAAATTCTCTTTTCGACAACCATCAGCCCAGTGTTCTTCTTGCCATTCTTCTGTCTCTTCAATGTATTGTGGGTCACCTTATTCCTGGAGGCAGGTCAACAGGAGAGCTGATGTAACATAAGATTATTCTTATTGATGTCAACAAATTGGCATGCCGCAGAATAAATGTGTTGTCCATGTCTTTGCACTGCCTCTGCTGTCTTGAAATAATTGTCCTGAAATAATTTTCATTTTGCCCATGCCCCATTGACTTTGCTTTATTCTAATGTCATTAATCAGTGGCAAATGAAAAGAACAGCCTCATAACTGTTCTAAAGTGATGATTTTATATTTTGAATTCAACAAACTGATACTTTTATAACTACTTTGTTTCGCAACATTTGATTTTTAACACGATAAAGTTTGTAAGAGTAATAATCATTCATTATGTAATGTGAACTCCATAAAGAGAGAAGATGTGTATTTTCCATTATCATTTACAAATTACAAAAATATTACAAGGCATGCACTGTGGAAATAATGTTAAACATGGAAGTTTAAACTGTAATCAATCACCAAGTTACATACAAAGAATGTTTTAAAAGTCTCAGCAATAAATCAGCAATTTTCTGGTTAAATGCAGACCACAATGGGAAATTTAAAACATGTAGTTCATTGGGAACACTTAATATCTGTTGCTTTATTGCACCACTAGATATATGCAAAATGTAGTGGTGTGAGCATGCAAATATTGGTATAAACCTTCACAAAGAATGGAGTGGAAGGGTCAAACATGATGAAACTAAAGGCATTCACCATATTATATTGTGTTCATGGAATAGTTGATAACCCTGTATCTATCAGGCAATTATTAATTGGTTTATAGCATAGATTATGTGAAAGTCAATGTTTTAATGCAATTTTTTGTCTGTGTCTGTTAATTTCTCAATCACTTGAAATACATATTTTTCTAGGATTAAAGGAAACAGTAGATGATTTTGAAGTGTGACTTATTTGCTTAGCCAAAAGAAGGAATCACTCAATGATTGGGGCTGAAATGGAGTAGTGCACCTAGGGAGAAGTGGAAATGAAATAGGACAATACAGCGTAGGAACATGGAGTGACCATGGGGATAAAATAATAGTTTTGCTGAAGAAATAGTGCGATTACAGCTAAAACATGGTTTAAACACCACAATATATATATAGGGGTATGTGTAAAATGTTGTAAGTTATCAGTTAGATTACATTATAGTTAGTTAGATTTAGAAGAGCATCGTGACTTCTCCAATTTGACGATAGATCAAATGCAAATTTGGATAATAATTTAATGCTCATGAAATGCCATGTCAAGTTTTAGAAGATTTTGGGTAAATGAAAATTAAGTGTCAATGTAGAAATTTGGGGGGAAATGAAAGGAATACTAGGAAGCTGTTCAGTTGATAAAATCTTATAGGAAGATGGGTTCATTAAATCCTAAGGGAGATGTGAACCTTGAAACTGGGTAATGAAAGCTGCAATTGATAAAAAGGGGTAGTACAATGGAAGAGGAAGCCATTAAATACAGAAATGGTTAGGAAGATAAAAGTGGGAAGAAAATGTTAGAATGTAAACAGACTTTGGGAGAAAATAATTAAAAAGGCATATAATAAATTTAGTTGAGAAACTAATAGAGTGAAAGGAACGTGGTGCAAACAGTCTAAGGATACGGAGAGTTCACGAAGATTGAGTGAAATAGGTATGGCTTTCATGGAAATGAAAAAACTGCCAGGGTGTTTGAAAGAAAATTTTGAGCACACACACATGGAAATTGGAGGAATTTATTGATCAAAATAGTAATAATTCAGACAAGATGGCAAGAATACATAGGGGATGGTGAAGTAATGATAAATCTGGTGTAGACATGAAGCCATTAGGTTAATACAGAAACTAGGGAGTCAATTAGGATAGCTTAGTCCCAGCCACACATGATTGCAAATTTGAAAAGGCGTTAAAGGAAATAGGCCAAGGAAAATGATAACATCCTTGCAGAACTATGAAAACACTGAAGAAGAGTTAGTAACATCTTATTCATTGGATTTTTGAGGTAGCAATTTGACCAGGAGACTTTGCTCGTTCAGTATTGGTTCCCATCCCAAAAGAGGGAGGAGCACCAGTCTATGAAGACTGTAATATTAGAAATACAGTCTAGCATATAGCAAAGGTAGTGTATTTATGAGAACTGTAAGAAATGGAAATACAGACTTGTATGTAGCAAAGTTAGTGCTTGGAGGAATGGGGAACTTATATGAAACTTGTACATATCTCAAGGTGCACTAGTGTGGGTGGTAAATGAAGAATTAGAATGGAAAGTGATAGGAGCAGGGATCAGTCAGGATTTTCTATTTTCATCTTTGATTTTCAATATACATATATGTGGAGGTAATGGCAAGAGAGGTATGGGAAGAGCCTGAAGTAAGAATTAAAGTAGTTCCATCCAATCAGATTTTCAGATGGTCAAGCTTTAGCTGGTCAGTGAGCCAAAAGATTGTACATTATGGGACAGATGTGATCGGTGTAGGATGAGAATCAACAAAAAGGAAATGAAGGTGTTGCAGTTCTTGTGAAATAGGATGGCTAAATTGATCATTTAAGTTGGACAGACTTGACTAAAAAAGGTAGAGCCCTTCAGTTAGTTAGGATGTGTTTTAGTTGAAAATGAGCAAACTAGTAAGGTCATAAAAACAATTGTTTTAAGTCAATGAGCTTCTAGAAAGAAGAGAAAGTTTATTACAGTGACCTTATATGGTAGAATGTAGCATAGGCAAGGTAGAGGCAAGAAAAGCTGAATGTTGGATGGAACATGCATAATAGATGGTATGAGGAGTTTAAAAATGGTTTCTTATTGTGTTTGGTTTAGGGATAATAGCATTGTATAAGGTAGGAAAGTATAACAGTGATTATTCCCTCACTCCATCAAAAACCTATCATGATATGTAGACTACTGATGAGAATGTTAATTATTTGTACACATGCACTCTTACTGTGTGAATAGGAAAATGATATTGCACATCCTTTAGCTCATATTTTGAATTATCTGTTGTGGAATGCAATCAACCAGAAAAATGATTACCATGTATTTTCAAGTATGCATAACCCTTGTAGAGTTATGGAGTATGTGATGCCTTGCATGTCCAATGGGCAACTAAATGGATTTTAATCTACTAATTCATCCATGACTTCAGATTTGTTTATCCATACCTTTGTTTAGATGATGGGTAAAATGAGATGCATTGCAATAATTCGGCATAGGTAATATACCAATTATATTCAATGATTTAAATACTTTCTAATTTTGAGCCTCTCATTTAATAGCTGTGGAAGCAGAAATGCAGTGAGTTGGCTTTTGCATGGGGAACCATTGGAATGACCAGTTTAGATGAGCCTCGTCCTGGTTTCCATGGTGAAATGGAGGAAGATCCCATAACTAGGCAGTTACTACCTCAATATCCTCGATGGAAAACCTATGTGAAGGTAATGGCATTGATTAAATTTATTTTATATGTTTCTAACCTCAATGATATTTACTAAATTTATATAAGTATTACCGTATCTCCTCAGTACTCTTTCCCTTATTTTTATTGTGTTTATTTGACTAGAAATTTAATGATAATGAAATAATGAAAGTGAATTATTTCACTTGAAGTAAGAAATTATTACTTTAGAAAGAAAACTCAACAAAAATGTGGTTGGATTTGTAGATTACCATTAGTATTTGGATACAAATATTTGCTATTGAATTCCACTTGAGCAAGGAAAGTTATCTTGCTCCATAAGAGGCTTACCTTTAAAAATCCTTATTGCATTGAAACTCATTGAATTTTAGTGAAGGGTGGTTAATTAAGTAAGTACATTTGAAACATCATTTTAATTATGAATTATTTGTAAGAAAAATGGATAGAAATATTAATTATTGAAAGCTGGCGTTGTGAATGTAGTACTGATTTTGCAAGGACTGCTGGAGTAACAAACCATTTAAAGGGCTATGAACTGCTATTTAAAGGTAAATTTCAGCTCCACAATATTCCATTTTTGCTGCCTGAATAATTATTTCCTTATATGTAATCTTCCCCAAGATCACAGTGTGGTAGAGTGCTGATAATCTGTGGTAATTGAAGGGAAGGGACCAGTGAATATTTGAAAATGAATGATAGTTGGGTATATACAAGTTCTGAACTGTTATGGCTGTTTCCAGTGGCACATTGAGCATATATCATATTTTATTCCATTAAAAAAGTCTGTATTTTGTATTTACCTCATCATTTCCCTGTTCAATAACCATTTAGAAATGCCTTGAAGGCTGCAGTATATTTTGATGGAAGTCAATGACCTAAAAGATTCAAAATCATTAATTCTATAGTTTGGTTTTTCTCTTGTTTCTTTACAGATGTACTGTGTGTCAATACCTATCGTTTTAATGTGCCTTGTGGTTGCCTTCTACATCATGTTGCTGTCCTTTTGGATAGATGATTATCTTAGCAAAACTCATTGGATGGGTATTCTTCCACCTCTGGATGAAACTGAAGAAGAGACATCAATATTTAATCTTGTTCTTTATCAAACACTACCTCATTTACCTAGTACAATTTATACAGTCCTTGTTTATGCAATGAACTTAGCTTATCGCAACTTTGCAACAGCACTGACTGAATGGGGTAAGTTCACTCTAATGTTAATAGAATGGATCTAATTAGTTACAGATTTCATGCACTAATCAATTATAAATTAGTCTTTAAAAAAATCATTCAATAAATTCAAGCTTAATTGGTATTTGGAGTTGGGGTGGGAATCATTAGAAGAAAGATGATTCAATGCTTGGTGGAACTTAATGAATAAATTCAGATCCATATGTTTTAGTGCCGAGGTCTCGCAAATTATTTGCACTCCAACATATATTGGTCACTTAGATCATGTATATAAAATTCAGGAAATAGATGCCAGAACTTACAGACTAGAAAATAATAATATAAATATAAATTTTAATAATAAATAAATAATATTAATATAATTTTTTTTCAAAATTCATACTCGTTTTGACTATTATCAATGTAATGGTCTCTGAAGAGTCCTAGCCTTCCACTTATGAGCTTCAGGGATAAGTGATATTTTTTTTGTAATCCTTTTTTCTTTTCCCTTAGAAAATCATCGAACCCAGTCGCAGTTTGACCGCCATCGTGTGGCAAAGTTGATTCTCTTTGAATTTGTAAATAATTTTATGGCACTGTTTTACATTGCATTCTATCTGCATGACATGGCTATGCTCAAATTTGTAAGTATTTATCATTTTTCTTAACTTACTTGACATGCATTTCATTCTAAGTTATTTGTAATACACGGTAATATTGACAATGGTTCATGAATTCAATTACTGCATTTCCTTCACTCAAAAATACAAATAAATCAAAGTATACCATAAAGATAGCGATGGAATATCAGTACAACACATACCTACATCGAATGAAAGAAATAAATCTCAGTTTAATCAATATTAAGTAGTACAAAGGGAATCTTGCAGGTGACTGATATTATCAATCTATCTTCATGCCTCTGCTAAAATAATGGTGGAAGGTGCATAAATTCAGTGGTTATTTTGTATTTTTTTCCTTCAATTAGTGGCTAATAAACATGAAAATAGAAAGAAAAATATTTAATAATCAAAATTTTACCATCCATGGTATGGAAGAGTCACTGAGGTTATTAAACATCTTATTATGCAGAAATCACTCAATCAGAGCTAAGATTTCAAAATGATTCAAAATAAAATCTTGGCAGTGGATTAAAAATTTAAATTTTGTATTCACCTAAACCATCTAAAAACTGTTTCACTTCAAATACATGTATTGCCAAGAATCAATTGATTTTTCTTTTTCAGCAATTGGCCTTGATGCTGATTTTCCTGCAAATAATCAACAATATCCAAGAAGCTGTGTTACCCATATGTATGCTAAAAGTAAGCCTGAATATATAACCGTAATAACATTGATTAATTCTTGGTCAACATTTTTCTTTTTGTTTAATCTGTATACCCATACATAAATCTAATGTTTCCTTTTAGGTCACATCATCTCTGAAAATCAATTCATCAAAGGATACCGGTAAACTTTCATCATCCTCAAGCTCTCCAAGTTTAACACATAGTGACTCTGTTTTGAGTGAGGGATTGAGACAGAGGAAGTCTGTTGCTACTGGCCATCTTTCCAAAAAATGCAAGTCATCAGACAGTGCTGATGAGCTAAACCTTAGCAGTATTCCTTGCCTGGATCCTGATGATCCACGGATCCAACAAGCTATAGCAGAAGGGAATAAAGCCCCATATGAGGTAATTGAGAGCAGCGGCTTTAATTAGTGGAAAAAGAATCTTATTTTCACTGGGAAAAACATGGTGGTGCTAAGAGAATTATTTTCTGAATGCATTGCCATAGTTTATAGTTTTACTCAGGAAATTATAAAGTTAATATTTTGACAAATTTCAAGAAGCTGCGGGAGATGCCGCAATAATATTTTGGCTTTTCATTTTATTCCACGCAATATTTTAGTTCTCTTGAGTTGATATAGCATTTTTCAGGTGATCCTTATTCTCAAAATGCAGTGGAAACCACTTAACATGGAAGCAGATATCCGTCATGAAATATTGGGGAGCATGAAATTCCTGTTCCCATGATTTTATATGTTTACTTATTCAGTTCACACAAAATGGTTAACAAGAAACAACACTTATCACAAGCACATTTTTTTGTTCAGAAAATATATCCCTGCAAAATTATTGAATAGCATGAAATGAAATGTGTGGGAGGACTTCCTGTTCCACTGCTCTCTAAATGGCAAGTTCTTTCATTGCCCCTCCTTAATGTTTTCTTTAACTTACCCATCAATGGGATAGTCTCACAATTTCAGCTCCTTCTAGCCCCTCTTCTCTCAATGGCAGAGCCATTAGTAGTACAGTGACATCCTTCAATAAGCTTTTCTTACCTCTTAGAAACACATGCATGTCCTGGGAAGAGAGTTCCCTTTACTGAAATAAACACATTTCAGGAACTTTCATCGAATTAATAGATAAAAGGGCTGGCAAATGAAACTTATTGTTTACTCTTAGGTTTTCAAAGTTGTTCCTGGCCCATAAGATCTTCAAATGCCAACCAATCAATTTAGTTCCCATTTAAGATTGAGTTGAATTAATGCCAGCATATATGCGAGCCTTATTCTGTTGAAAGTAAAATGCAGTTCTTGGTAGTGATTGTCATTGATGATGGATCCAAAACTGTCAACTGCAAAGTGTTTGTATTACCAAATTCAACCTTTCCAAACACTTATGAAAATTATGAAAAATTGTTTGAATATAAAGTTGGAACCAGAATGACACTATCCACTTTTGGCACAACACTAAGGCATAAACATGGCAGTGATCATCTGGTTTAAACGAATAAAAGAGCATAATGCTCTAGTTTTTAGTTTTGTGTCTCCTTAACTTATGTCATTTGATCAAATATAATCTTGGATGGTTGCAGTGGGTGAGGAATAAGTTAAAATTGTTCTCTCTGGAAAATCTTGAATTTTCTGTGAAAATTCCATAGTTTACCATGCCCCAATTGTTGAAATAATGTTCAGCAAAGAACACTTTTAATGCTGATGAAACTTGCACTGTTTCATTGTTTCCTGGAAATGGATGCATATCTAGATCCAATAGATAGGTAATAGTAGATATCTATTACATATCACCTCTCTGAACTCATAGCCCTGATGATTCTTCACCAGGCTGATCACTAAATCAGGAAAAGTTGGGAGTCTTTATTTCTTCAAAAATTCATAAAAAAATGGAGAAAAGGACCGAATTATTTTGAAAATTTTGATATTTTTGCAAATCAAGACTGATGGGTGGGGATTCAGTAGGAATTCCCAATGAGAACAATGTTCCTTTTACCTATCAGATTAGTTTTTGTCTTTGGAGGCCATCAAGAACTGGCAGAAAGAGAAATCATAGTAGGAATGATTGCAGTGATACCAGTGCTGTGCTAAGGACTGAGGGAAAAATACAGAAGTTGTTTTAGAAACCTTTGTTTAGTTTACTGGAGTGAACTGGGAAGAAAGGACCTAGGATTATAGGAATCGGTAGTGGTTGTTTTCTGGTGATAGCATAAATTTGGTGCATAGTTTAGATGTAGTATCTTAACATGATCTCCTTTTACTCCTTAGGGGACATATGATGACTACTTAGAGCTTTACATGCAATTTGGTTATGTCTTCCTGTTTGCCTCTGCATACCCTGCTGCTGCTTTCTGGGCTGTTCTGAATAACATCTTAGAAATACGTACTGATGCCTTCAAACTCTGTCGAGTGTTGCAGAGGCCTTTGGCAAAGCGTGTAAAAGATACTGGTGCCTGGCAGGTAATTTATTTACCTTTGTAAAAGGTTCCTTTTTTTTAATTTTCGAAAAACTTGGTTGCCTGGGTAGATGTTCACGTCTAGTCTTCAGTGAATACATTGATCACCTCCCAATTGATATCATAACTTTATACATTTCATTCATTCATACATATTTCAGGCTATATATTTATCATATTATTCATTTCAGCTTGCCTTTGAAACAATGGGGACCCTATCTGTGATGACAAATTGTGCCATTCTTGGGATTTCAATGTGGAAAAATTTTTCTTCTGATGCACTATCACTAATTGTGGGTATTGATTTGGTAAGTAAAAATAATATATGACACATAGATTTTATAAGTTTGCAACAATGACAATCATTTTATGGTGAGCATCGAGTCTTAAAAGCTCCTAATAACTCATTTTTATGATGACCCTCAGGCTGGTGATGGAGAGGAAGAAGCATTGGTTAGCAACTCTGAGGAATCACTTGGTCCCATGGGATTGAGCCAAGTGAAGTGGGCCTTGGTCATTGTTGCCATGGAGCATATATTACTCTTGATACAGTTTCTCTTACATAATGCTATTCCAGATCGCCCTCAGCATGTGAGGGTCGCTCTAGCGAGGCAGGCTTACTGTTCCAAGCAGGCTCTAAAACAGCAGGTAAGCTATTGAATCCAGAAAACATCAAATGAACAAGATAACTGCATCAAAATTTCTTTGAAGTCATAGTTATGGACCCCAAGCATACTTTGGTGAAGGTTAATAAATATTTCATCATAGGAAATCTATTATTTGTCTCACTCCCGATAAAGATTAATTCAAGGAGAGAAGTAAATGAAGATTTCCAAATTACAAAAAGTTGGAGTGAGATATGAAAAGTTTAATGCCATCTTCTTATTCAATGTGGCAAATAAGGTGTAGGTTTTAAAGTGAAGTGTAGATTATCCAAACATGATCCAAAAATAAGAACGTAAACATCAGTAAACTTCGTAGTTAACACCAACATTGCTGCCAACAAATCTTTCAGTGTTCTAAGATTGAAGCATAGCAATGTTCTAATACATATGCATTAAGAATGATTGCTCTCTAAAATATTGTTCAAATGCTGCAGTCATCCATCAGTCTTGTTTTATATATTGTATGTAAATCCCCTTTTAGTTTAACAAATGTAAAGGTATCTAGTGCAAGCAGTGTCTAGATGCCTGGAGACTGCTCTGTCCACTGGACCACCAACCAACATAATTCAAAAAAGAGCTATATTTTCATACATACTGATTTGTAGTATCTATGAGGAAGGAATCTGGCCGAAAGACTTGTGAGATCAGTGTTAGTTCCTATTTCAAAAAAGGTAAAGGCTACGTCATGTGAGGACTACAGAACAATAAGTTTGATATCCCACGCTGCTAAACATGTTACCAGGATCATCAACAAAAGGATAGAGAGTAAGGCAAATGATTACTTAGGGGATGATCAGTTTGGGTTTAGGAAAGGGAGAGGTATGCATGATGCCATTGCAGTAATGAGATCACTAATCAAGAGGAATATAGAATACAATCAGGACGTTTTTGCCTGTTTCGTAGATTTTGAAAAAGTATTTGATAAAGTGAATTGGGAAAAACTAATGCATATGTTGCAGAAAATAGGAATAGATTAGAGGGACAGGAGACTAATTCGCAACCTGTACATGTCTCAGACTGCTCAGGTGCGAGTGGGGAATGAAGAGTCAGGATGGGCAGTGTTAGGAAGAGATGTAAGGTAGGGTTGCCCATTATCACCGGTGCTGTTCAATGTGTATGTGGAGGAAATGATTAAAGAGGCATGGGAAGAGCTGGAGGTGTGAGTGAAAGTCGGAGGGGAGTTAGTAAAATCAGGTAGGTTTGCTGATGACCAGGCTTTGGTTTGTCAGTTGGCCAAGGGGTTGCAAGCATTGCTGAGTGAATTGGAAATTCAGTGTAATAGATATGGGATGAGAATCAATGTTAATAAAACAAATGAGAAAGTACTATGCATGGTGGGCGAGGAGAGGGGTTTGTTGAGAGAAATCCTATGGAGGCAGGAAAAATGGATGAAAGGCGTATTGAGTGGCAGTGGGATGTTGAAGACAGTAATAGAGGGGAGAATGTTAGGCAAATGAGGAAAGGGTAGGAACAGGATAGTAATGTTGGAGGGGATGAAGGAAGTACCCAGAGATGAAGAGGGACCCGATGTAGATTATGTTGCTCGATTGTGTTTTGTTTGGAGTTGCAAGTTATTTATGTTTTTATTGATAGTTGTGTCCATTCAAAAACATACCTTAACCAGCAGATTACCTTATAATAATATTAATATGTGTATGTCTCTCTAACTTTGTGGAAATTCTTGTTATCTCTTATGATCGCAAGGTGGTATTTTTTCTTATTTATTGGCACAGAAATCACATCAGTCAAGGAAGCAACTTCGCAGGCACAAGACTATTACTGTGTCAGATCGCCGCTTTACTTCTTCCAAGGTGTCCATGGATAGCAGTGGCCAGTTGAAAACTTTTGATTCTTGAGATAATTAGAAAATTATGGGTGCAGGTGTTTGGCATTTTATTCGTTATTTAACTTCTTGGGTTCTAATTTATTTAGTTTTTAATTATCAGGTTTCGAAAATATTTTTATTTTTTTGTTTATGTTTTTACGTAGAATTTTTGTGTGCGTACCATATTTGCCATTCATGGATCTTTTTTCCAATTTAATGGATCATGGACTTTCAAATCCATTTTTAACCAAGAAGTACTTAAATTGACTGCATGCCATTAGTTTTTTTTAAATTTATTGTTATTTTATAAGATAGATATTAGCATCATATGGCTTCCATTGGATGTCAAATGATGTCTGAGCAAATCTTCCTGCTGTGATTCAATATTCAAAGACTGCATGTGTAAATAATATGAAGATGTGCAAATATTTTGCTGATTCTTATTGAAATTTCTTTAGGAATTAACAAATTTTTAATTTCTTATTGTTGTTTTATGTGAAAATATAAATTTAACTAAATATGGCATTTTCAATCAACAAAATCATTACCTATATTGTGCATCTCTTTATAGTTAATGTCATTCAAACATTTTGGATGGCACTCGAGAGACCAAAAAAATTCAAAAGAAATTGGATTGCTAAATTCTCGTGGGATGTTTTTAATGAGTGAAAAATATTGAGGAGGTTCAGTGAAGAATATTTGTTTCCTTTTCAAAATGGCTCACAAAGTATTCAGTGATCACATTATGCAAAGACGGTTTGGTTTCTTCAATCTATTTTTAAAAATGTTGTCGCCTATAATGTACTTCAGTTATCATAAAGTTAACTTTTCAGAATTTTGTGTAAAATCCAAGTTTTTTCAATCAAATTTCCAGAGGTAAGAATAAGATGCACTTTATGCACTGATGCGCAATTTCAATTCAGTCTATTCTGTATATGTTCCAAGGAACTGTTGCTCATAATAGGAACAATAAACATATCCACGAACAAAGAAAGTCTTAGCTGTATGTAGTTCACTTGATTATCAACAGCATCTTATGTTTTCATCTCTATAACATGTTAACTTAAAATGAAGCCCAAGTTTATCCAATGACAAATAATCCTATCTTAAAATCCCAGTTTTTTCCACATTTTTGCATTAATGAACACTTGAACAATAGATTGGGTAATGGAATTACCTTTTAAGTTGTGAAGCAGTGCAGTAGTTTTGTTTCTGGTTTTGATAGTCTATAGTTGACTGGTTTTTCACAGGGGTCCATAGGGGTTTTGTGCTTATTAGCATATTGATCATTGTTTTTGTTTAGACTCTGATATCAAACACTCTCTTTTAAAATACACAGCAAAGAAAATCATCCTTTCTGGTCATCATCTACATTCACCATACTCTTTTTTTTCCACATATCAATCTCCTTTCAGCTTGATGAGGTCTCAGGCGTGATGTGGTGGAAGTGTAACATATTAAAACCACAGGTATTGCAATTTTCCACTAGATATTTTATTTCGACACTACCGGTTTCGATGTTTTCACATCATCATCAGGTGCGTATCTTCTTCACATATATAGTTGCAACAAGGGGTGGGGGGGTTGAAGGAGGGAACAAAGGGGGGGGAGAAAGGGGGAAAAGGAGACAGGGGAATTCCATGAGGGGAAGGTTGAAAGGAGGAGTCAAAGAGGCGGGGAGGAACTCCTTTCAACCTTCCCCTCATGGAATTCCCCTGTCTCCTTTTCCCCCTTTCTCCCCCCCCTTTGTTCCCTCCTTCAACCCCCCCACCCCTTGTTGCAACTATATATGTGAAGAAGATACGCACTTGTGCTCACACCTGATGATGATGTGAAAACATCGAAACCGGTAGTGTCGAAATAAAATATCTAGTGGAAAATTGCAATACCTGTGGTTTTAATATCCTTTCAGCTTGCCAGTTTTTATACAAAAGTTTCAATAAGAACTTTTGATGGAGTAAAAGAAGGCTTTATTGTCCATGAGCTGTGGTAATCATTTATCATACCTTAAACCCAAACTGAAATGAAAGAAATGATTTCCACAGGAATAAACATTATCAATAGTCATTATAGCAATCAAAATTTATATTGTGTAGTTTAGTTTTACAGATCACATTTACTTATTCACTCTTTAGCCAAAAGATGTGCCCATCTTTCATAGAGTTTGCAACATAATGTTATGTTAATCAATACCAAACATTTCAATTTATCAACTTATATTTATATTTGTAAACAAAATAACTTAATTACTAAATTTCCTCATACAGCAGTTATTATTAGGTATTCATGATTTACAAATATAAGGCATCAAGGAATGTTTGTCAAGAAGATAAAAAAAATCTTATGCACTGCTTCATCTGACATGGATTTCAAATAATAAATATGAAGTACCTGTATTTCCTGCACTTATAATGTCCAAATTAAAACTTTTTCAAAGAAGTGTAAGAAAACTTAGTAACAATTTACACTTGATTGCACAAATTTCTATTGTGCTGTATTAAATGCATCACAAATATTTACAAATAACTTTGAGACATTTTGGAAACTAGTCAACTTTAGCCCTCAATTTCCAAGCTCCAAGTCTATACCGTAACCATATTAAGAAAAGGTCTTTCCCCATCTGTAACCAGCTGAGCACTGGAACAATTTTTGACCCTGAAATTGGGAATAATGCATTCAGAAATACAATACATCTAAATTTTGCATCAAAATTATCCTTGATAAATTAGGGCAAACAATCTTGAGAAGAGTGCATGACTTTTATTAGCAATATCCCCATGCATATCTAGTTTTGAATCCATAATAAAAACTTGTACAAGAGGCAAAAGCATCAATTTTACTTCAATTTTAAAATATTTAGAATTAATCTAAGTTCATAGTGTTTTCCATGATAAAATATCAGTTTTCTTTAGTCTGAATCTCAATTTCAGTAATACAAAAATGCTTGTCATTGAAATGGCCTTCTTAAACCCTTATTTGATCCTTGTTTAACTTGATACAATAATAATGTTCACTAACTACAATTAAGGAAAATTTTGAAAAAGTCTCCACTGAAATTGAAATATCAAAAATAAATTTTCAAAATTAAAAAAAAACTTATCATGGCAGTCAAACAGTAATTAGCTACTACAGGCCAACTCAATATTCATCAAATTCACCAAATTTAAATGATTGTGGTGTGCGTACAATTTGAATCTCATATAAAAATATAACAGTGCAATAACAATGTAAATACCTTCAATTTCAGTCCAGTTCACGGCAATCTCTGAGATAGGTATTTTTAAACACTTAGCGATATAGAGCAACTCCACATCAAATGCCCTGAAAAACATGAAAATTGGAACAAATGTATACTTCTTAGGAGTTGAATGAAAGTAATATTATTGAAAATTTGACATAATTATTATTTTCAGTGAAAATTCACATTTAAAGATTCATCCCATCATTTGATGAGTACAAATATGTTTGATACTGTCTAGTGCACCTAAAGGATCTTACTTATTCTTTCCTATATTTAGGAGTAAAATAAGTAAGTACTTATTTTACTCCTAAACTTGTACAGTTAGGAGAAAATCTGCTGCAAAGCTATTATGATGCTAAAAGAAAGTCAACAGATGATAACCTCAAAATGTACTCTGAACTCAAAAGGGAATATCATAAGAAGCTGACATTGCTAAACGCAATGTCAATGGAGCATTTATTGACAGCTCCCAAAATTAAATGTAAAGCTGCCCCATCAATCATAGGAAATATAGGTCCCTCAAACAATGTAACAAAAGATACCTCAAGATATATCTCTCTGAATTTAAAAACTTCTTCGCCAGTTCCTTAGATGATATTCATAGTAAAATCTTTAATTCTAGTCTAGATTTTAAAGAATGCATGAATAGCTATGCTCCTACTGAAACTTTTTGCTGGAAGTGGGTTACTCCATCTGAAATAGTGAAAGTGGTTGCTAAATTTAAGGGATCAAAAAGTAGCTATGTCTACCGTCTCCTAAATGATATTATTAAGGTTATTATTGTTCATTAAATTTTCTTGCCATTGTCTATGGTCATCAATTCTAGTTTCTGGTCTGGAAACTGTCCTGAAACTTTCCAAACTATAAAATACTTAAAGTAATACCAGTTTATAAGCAGGGTGATAAATATGATCCAAAAAATTACCGCCCAATCTCCATCATTCCTGTAATTGGCAAAGTCATTAAGGCAATTGGTAGTGCCCCAGTACCTAGATATCTAGAAATAACTAACAGTTCCTCACAATTTGGGTTTAGACCTGGAAATTCTACCGAGCAATCTGTTGAATCTGTCTGGAAACAATTACTGTGTGCACTTGAAGATACCCTGTTCTTATCTCTCTTATTGTTTGACCGCTCCTGAACATTTGACTGTGGAGACCACCAAATCTTAAACTGCAGTATTATGGCATCTAGAGGTCAGAACTAAAATTCATGACTTCATATTTAAAAAGCAATGGACAAATAGTAGAAGTAAATGGCTGACAGTCAAAATTTTAGCAAGTAAAAAAATGGTGTGCCCCAGGATCCCCCATATTTGCTGGTAAAGCTAAAAGCTCTGTCAAGCTTCTAGGGCTTTTTAATGACTCTTAATCATTCCTGGAAAAGTCTTGTAACTGCAATCTCCAAAAAACTTTTCAAGATCTCTTCCTAATCAACTTAAAAGTTATGGCCTAAGGTTTTTGGGACATGCTAGTGACCCAAAAGCTCTGCTTATGCTACAAAAGAAAGCAGTTAGGATGATAACGGTCATTAACATTACATTTAACGGAGCTTAATTCATAAAAGATTATATAAATAACTCTGTATTAACAGGTGATATACACAGTCATAATACAAGGTCAAGAAATATGTTAGACGTTACCCAATGCAAATTGTCCAAAACCTTCAACCAGTCACATAACCTTGCCTTAAAATTCTAAAGCAAACTTCCCCATACTGCAGAATCAACTATCTATAATAGGCTCAAAAATTTAATTGAACATTCGTTGATTTCAAACCTTTTGTATTCTTCATGCAAGTATTTTGAACGGGACTTCTCAAAAGTGAAGTGATGCATTGTATCTCTTCACTACAGTAATGAATGTATGTATTTATATGTTTTTATTATGGCGACATTAATAGTGGTAAGTGCTGCTCTTTAATGAATAAAGATAATTATTATTAATAAAATCTATAACTGTATTATCTTATAAATTAGCTTTCGTACCATTCCTTGTGTTTCCTCATAACTGTATATACAGATCATTGGGACAATAAATTATTTTGTTATTTTTAACTTCACATTTTTGAAATCTTGTTTTTGGTGGACAGCGATACCCCTCCATTCTGCTTTAATAATAACTGGGAATAACAGGAAAATTTGAAAAGACATTTTGCAGAAAATGGAACCAAAACTCTTATGAAAAATGCGAAAATAATATTCTTAATGCATTCACCCAGCTGCAATATTATCCATTAATTATGCTTCCCTAATAATAAAAATCTTACAATTTTTGTAATAATCATAATTCTTTATTAGCATCTTTGGGGTGATTAACAAAGTGTGTTTTCAAACAGGCTTTCATAGTGCAGTTTTATGTCGCAATCCAAATTTTACTTTCAATTAATTCTCCTCCCACATACTTCTGGCCCACAGCTAGCATCAATGCAAGTTTATATTGAATTTCATACATTTACATAGGAATAATTGAATAGAAATTTGATGAGAAGCATCCAATTCCACAGCAGTCCACAAATCTAGTCATGACGAATTTTTTAAAGATAAATTCTCAAAACAGATACTTCTTACCTCAGTTCAGATGCATGTTTCAATAATTAGTCATAATAGATATTAATAAGCTCATAAAATGGGGAAAACAAAAATTCACAAACCATCTTTCAACATGAAGTGAACGAAAAGCCAGCTGGGCACTCCTCCTGGTGAAAAGTTTAAACCCACACTGAGTGTCAGCAATGTCACGGACGCCAAATGTTTTTACCAACAAATGGAAACCCCACATAAGCAGAGTGCGGAAAAGAGATCGCTTCGCCACAGATTCTGCTTCTAAGTGTGCTCTTGACCCACATACCACAGCCAAGCTCTCAGACACCTTTGAAGGATTCTTCTTGTAGTCCCCTGACAAAAATGAAAAGATGATTCCTTTATATAGCAAAAGTAACTACAAGTACTTTTTTTTGTACCAGGACAAAAATTTTCAGAACATATATTCTTCAGAATAAACGTATCTAAGAGACTTGGCTTTAAATTAATCACAACTCAAGGAGCATAAGATAATTTGTGGAAAGAAGAAAACAGCTAATTCAAAAAAATTTCATGATTTATTTATCAACATCACACATTTCAATATTTAGATTTTTTCATTAATGAAATTTAAATCTCACATTGATAATTATATCATGAAATCACACTTGGTTTGTTTATCTTTCCATAGATAATGGAATTTCACAAATTCAAGATTTCTAGTCAAAAATACATTTTTGTTTTCCCAATTTTTCAGCCACTGAATGCAGCAATTTAGATTGTGATACCCAAAGAAAATCCAAATCCGACACTTTTCTAATCTCAAGACCAAAGTAATTAATAAATCGTAAATAAAGGAGATATTCAAATTTTTTATTTCAGCCACGATACCTCCACAAATAATGAAGGGAAGCTTATAAAAACAGCAGAGATTTAAAAAAATGTCTTAACATGACAATTAAGACAGAAAATTAGGGTTAGTAACACCCACTTCCAATCTAGTAAAACAAGGGAAACAACCCTCTTTCTCTGACACTGATAAATTATTCTATAACTCTGACCTCAAAACTAGGTAAATTAAAAATATATACCATTCTTGGTATTTCCACATATGTAAATTTAAGTTCTTATGTAGCTACATGATACGGGGACAACCCTGTTGCCATCCCCCTTAGGTGACAAACTGTCCACGATATGGCAGATTTGAGTAGGCTATATTTTTATAGCTCCAACAACAATTATTTGGGAAAATTTCTTCATGGTAGAGAAAATTTCTATTCCCAATCAATACTACTGTGGCTACATTACTAGAAGTTCCCCACTTTTGACCTACATCAAATTCTATAAATGACCATCTAGGAAGGTGACGTGTTTTTTTTTATCGTTGGCCCACTGGTTGAATTAATATAGACCAAAGGCATGTCACAGTGGAAACAATTCAGTTAAAAGTAAATAAACCAAAAAATATGCCAACTGCAGGTTTCTCAGCAAGATCTAGAGCCCATAAAATTACACAATATGTGAACGAGGTTTTCCAAAAGCATCATCCAGTGAACGGAGGACCTGCAGTTAGTAGCCCTGCATTCTACTAACTGGGCTACCAAGGCCATTTTAAAAGTTAATACATAGAAATTAATAATAACAGCATCTTTCCAAATGATAAAGCGTTAAATTGGTAAAATTATTACAAGAAGTTACCTTTAACTAGATCCTGTAAACTATCTTCCAGCTTTGATAGGTCAGAAAATTTTGTAGCACCATCGGCATCAGCAAATAATATAACAGCACCTCTACAGCTCTCGACTCCCTAGAAAATAAGAATGTTCTTGGCGTATACAAAGAAAGAACAGCATACCTTGGGACTTAGATACACATACATATTTAAGGGAGAAGACATTCACACAAGAAAAAGGCGACTATTTCTACTCATATGGTCAAAATTTATAACTACTGAAGATCAATGTCTTTGCCGATAAAATATCATTGTAAGTTACTTCCTTTACTCCGAATTCATAGCACATTATTACACACAAGTAAATAATTTCCCTTACCAGTCTCACCGCACCACCTTTTCCACGATTCTGTTTGAGATCCAACACTCTTATGTGGGAATTTCGTGATTTACATGCAACCTGAACAGTTTTATCACGACTTCCATCGCTGACTACTATTAATTCATAAAGGAAGTTCGGTTCGCGGGCAGTTAGAAATTCCAAGCATTCTTCCAACATTGGAGGAACTGAAATTGTTTATCAACAAGACAATATAGAAATGCAAACTACAGTAGCAATATATACCATGATATATACACACTTTTAGGTATTTAAAGCCATCCGCACTGTTTAGTAACTTATACAATCACATGTAGTAAGCAAATTCACTTACGTCTTAACTCTTCGTTGTATGCAGGTATAACTACTGATAAATGTACACTCCATGGATCATCTAATGATGGAAACTTTACCAAATTATTCGTTACTGGATCTGAGAAATATTTCTCTTCCTCGAATCGCAAAATATTAGGGTATGGAGATGAAATTTTACATAGCATCACACAGAACTAAAAGTAAACATTGATGTGACATTAGTCATTTTGGGCTTATCGCTTCATCGAAAAAAGGGCAGAGAAAATGAATCTCATCATAAATAACAGTGGACTATTACTGCAAACTTACAAGGCACAGCAGCAGAATACTAGCCACAGCGGCATATAATGCCAGGGAACAAATGTCGCAGCTCATTCTCACAGCAACTGCACTCTTTTCTTCTAGTCATACGCTGCGAATATGGCCAATCTCAGGGTTAAAAATTAATTCAACAGAAATAGCAAAATAATCATATCATGAAGTTTGATAAAATTTCAGTCACCGTGGCAGCTTCATTGAGTAAGAGCAGCAAATTTAAAACATGTTCCCTAGAACTAACATTATTTCAAAGAATAATTACTCGCTAATTTTTTTAAGAAGCACTGTAATGCCATTATGTCATTTTATTCATTTCCTGCCAAATTTATATTGTTTACCTTCAACGTTCAAATCCAACGAGTGAAACGTGGTCAGCAATAACTATCGATATATCGTTATTGTACCATGCGGCAACTTAAACTTGTTGGGGGATAGTAAGCAGCGTGAATATTCTTGTATGTAAGAACCCTGGAAATGACTTAACAAACCCGGTTATACTTTACAATTACAGTTAAGTAAATCATATATTTCAATGACCCAGGAAATGACGCTTCTTTTATTAATTATCAAAGCACTGTGATATCTAACGAGCGATACAAAATCATGCATGATGTTTCCTCTCACGGAAGTCATGTTTTTCTTTTCAGACGCCTCTGGTGGACGTGTGCCATGAAATCCCGATAAGCCAATATTGTCATCAGGTTTTCCAGGGGTCGAAGCAAAAGAGTGGGCCCAGCACTATTGGACCAAATGGTACTTGAACCAAAGGTTTACCCGGCCGGTAAATACTCTCCAAGGGAATTGTCTGTACGACGGGTAAATTCATGCTCATAACTTGATATATGTTATTCAACAATGAAATAATTTCCACGAGGATATAGTGAGTGAAAGGCTCAAAATTTTCAGATGAATTCTTGACGACAACCGCATTAAATTAGTCTGTAACTCTGACCTACTTGGTACGTTAAAAATATACACTACTCATTGTATTTCCACACATGTACATTGAAGTCCTTACGCACCTACATGATATGGGAGCAACCGTGTTGCCATCCCCCTTAAGTGGTAAATTGTCCAAGATATGGCGGATTTGAGTGGGTTATATTGTTATAGCTCTACCAAAAATTATTTGGGAAAATTTCTTGGTGGTGGAGAGAATTTCTATTCCCAATCAGTACTACTGTGGTTATATTACTGTAAGTTCTCCAATTTTGACTAACACCAAATTCTCCGAGTGACCATCGGGAAATGTGACCTTTTTTTTGTTATCACTGCCCCACTGGTTGAATTATTATAGACTTCAGAGTCCAAAAAACACAGTAATCAACCCGAAGATTGCATCGATTTGCGAGGGTAAAGCTCGCTTAATATTAATCCCAACGTTGTGTGAAATTCGCACATCAGGGAAAGGGTGGAGGGCTTTCTCTGTTCTGCCTGCGCTTTCCCAGGAAACCCGTAAACTCTTGCAGCTTGTATGCTCAGAATCGAAGGTGGGCCCTCTACTCAGTAACTCGGCCCACTATCCACAGAACTACTATGCATCTTGAGAGTACACACTATAATTTTTTTCTCTGGAATATTCATTACTAGTGCCTTACTTATTCTCATTTCCTCCACAAACTCAGGTTTTAAATAATAATAATAATACCTATTGGTGCATCAGATGAATTTTCTCACCATAAATATTAGAATGTTACTGCTGTAGGTGTGTAACAATTCCCAGCACTAAAGGCAAGTTTTGAAAGGAAAATCCCAGCTTCCTAAAATGGGTTAAGGGGTAGCTGGAGTTTGCCTATCTCCTTCTCGAAAAGGAAGCTCTGGTCAACATAAGTGTTATTTAATTTTATATAGAGTTAGAGAACTCACTGACTGCCCCCAGCAAGGAACATGTATCTACTTTTCTGGTTGGTACCTCAGTCAATCACTAGCCAAAATCTCCTTTCTATTCTTTATGCACACATTCCTTGTTTCCTCATCCACCTTAGTTCCTAAACTTTTTCTTCAACTAAACAGGTCTGGCATCTTCCAAACCATGTTTCCATAAATACTTGGTGTTCTTAACATCACCGGTAAGATTTAAAACCCTCAAAACCTAATGGATAGAATTTGGATGAGGCATTATAATATGAATGATGGCCTTTTACTAATTACTATTTTGGTAGCAGTTTAAAAAACCTAATTGACAACCAATCAGGGTAGGGGGGGTCAGGTCTTTTCCGTGTGCTTCTTATGGTTTCCCAGGAAGATCTGGTATCAGGAAAATCACACAGCCTGTGTGGGGCTGAGTGTGCCCTCAGAGGCACACCTGGGAATTGAACCAGGACCTGTTGGTCAGTAGCTCTGTTAATGTCCCATGATGAAAAAGCAAACATATTACAATAAATTCAGCACCCAGTTGTCAAACAAAATTATTGGGCACTGTTGAGATCAACCTATATTGTCTAATAAAGTTAACAGTTTCAGGCTTAACTTGGTGAAATTCCTTCATGATGGTCATAGAACATTTAAAATTGTGTGGAAGTGATTTCTCATATTTTTTACCCTTATCTATATAGTCTGGGTCAAAGAATTGGCTTGAACTCATTCTTACCATTTTTCGGGTACCAGATCTTCCTGGAAAACCATAACCGGCACAGGGAAAGGAACTGGCCCCCCTACCCTGATTTGTGAATTTCACACACTGTCGGGCTTAGTACTGGGTGAACTTTGCTATCACCTACCAAACTGACCTTCGGGTTGAATACTGTGTTTATGGTTTTTTCATTCTTACTCTTACCAATGACAGATTTACTCGTTTCTGATTTGGTGTGTTCTTGTTTAGCTTAATGGTTAATATGGAGGTAGGCACTTTGGGAGACCTGGGTGCTGTGCTCTATTTTAATGTACTTTATTTAGTTGAGTTTATGATGCATTGTGACATTGAATTACCAAAACATGTTTCAAATAGCTACTGACCGAGTGTAAATGCACACCTGGGAAAGAATATTTTAATGATTATATAAATAATTTTTACCCAGGCCATTTGCAATATAAACACTAAAGAAGGTTGATGTTATAAGGGCTGAGAACCTAAAATTTAGCCAAGGAACTATGCACATAAGAATGAAACCCTTTCATTGAACATAGAAATTTAATTTCACAAAGACAAAGATAGATACAATTCCAATTATACAAAATGTTCATTGACCAGTCTGCAGTAGTTCCAACTGTGCAGCAGTTACAGTTTTTAAGCTGTCATGAACATTATTTAAATTGGTTTTCCATGCAAGTAACAAGTCATGGAGTTGAAGCCACTGCTGGCGGCCAAATGTGCGGTGCATGGTGCTGGACACAAAGACCTTTTTGGCTGCTTGATCCATCCTTGCTCGAACAAGCTTTGTTTTCAGCACTAGAGCAGAGAGAGAGAGTTTGATTAGTTGAAACATTAAATGCAAAGAGGTACAAGAAAAAATAATAGCCACTACCAGTATCTGAATTTCAAATGCCTAACTTAAATACACTGAAAAGTGTTGCCAAATATGCTTTACTGCTTTAGCGAGAAAATGCACTCTATTTAAGTAATAATCAGGAATAAGTAAGAGTTAATTTGAATAGAGAATTGTTACAGATTTTATGATAGTTGTTACTGAAACTAAAAAAAACAGGAAAGATGGACAAACATCCTCGGTAATTCAAGGCATTGATGGTATGACCACCCTCTTCCTTATATTATACCTTAGTTTTCCATCGATGCTTTATTTTCTTATTATATTCTTCATATTATATATTATTATTAGGTAATCTACCGGTTGAGGTAGGTTTTTGGATGGACACAACTATCAAATAAACATTTTGTGACTCCCCACATATCAAACTAATCTATATCAGGTCCCTCTTCATCTCCATGTACTTCTTTCCTTCCTTCATCCCGTCCAACATCCCTATCCTGCTCCTGCCCTTACCTCCCTTGCCCAACATTCTCCCCTCTATTACCCTCTTCAACATTCCACTACCGCTCAATACGCCTTTCATCCATTTTTCCTGCCTCCATAGGATTTCTCTCAACAAACCCCTCTCCTGACCCACCATCTCTAGTACTTCCTCATTTGTTTTCCTTTCGGTCCATTTCACCTTCTCCACACCCATATTTCAAAAGCCTCCAATCTACGTCTATCCTCCTGCTTCAGTGACCACGTTTCCACGCCGTACATAGCTACGCTCCATATCAGAGTTTGACGAGTCTTGTCTTAACATCCCTACTCAACGTCCCCGTCACCAACTCCCTCCTCCTTGAGAAAGCCTCCTTGCCTAGCGCAATTCTTCTCCTTACGTCCCTACCACTTTGACCGTATTGGTCCAAAACACTTCCGAGATATGTAAACTGCTCTACCTACTCTATTTTTTCCCCGCCTATTTTAATATTTAGCTTAGCCTCTTTCTTTCTGGAAAATCGCATAACCTTTGTTTTATTAATATTGATTCTCATCCTATATTTGTCGCACTGAACCTCCAATTCACTCAGCAATGCTTGCAGCCCCTTGGCTGACTGAGCAACTAATGCTTGGTCATCAGCAAACCTAACCGATTTTATGAATTCTCCTCAGACTTTCATTCCTATCTCCAGTTCTTCCCATGCCTCTTTAATCATTTCCTCCACATAGACGTTGAATAGCACCGGTGATAATGGGCAACCCTGCCTTACCCCTCTTCCTAACACTGCCCATCCGGACTCTCCGTTCCCCACTCGCACCTGAGCAGTCTGAGACATGTACAGGTTGCTGATCAGTCTCCTGTCCCTCCAATCCATTCCTATTTTCTGCAATACACGTATTAATATTTCCCAATTCACTCTATCAAACGCTTTTTCGAAATCTACAAAACAGGCAAAAACGTCCTGGTTGTATTCTATATTCCTCTCAATTAGTGATCTCATTAATGCAATGGCATCACGCGTCATATTATATAAACCTTTCTGAATACAATTATAAAGTTTGAGCAAAGTTAATCACATTAATGAACACAATATCATGCTAATTAATATTAATTTTTTTTCACAAATTTTAAATATATCGTCTCATCGTATCATCACAGTGGCAGCTTTAGGTACTCTTACAATGTCACCTATGTGATGATATTGATTTGAACATAAATTATTTCCATAAAAGTGAGCATGTAACCATGGGTGTTTGGTTTGCTTTAATTCCATTGCATGTATGTCAAGGAATAAAATGAAAAACTTAGTAAAATACTTTTTGAAATTACTTTAATTGCCTAATATATATGCAAATAGTTTGCAAAACTGCTCCCCACATAAAATTGATAAATTTAAGCTAGTTTAATTATCTTCGGGCTCTCTCCCTGAGCTCAGGGTACAGAATATTGGAGGCTAAAACCAGGAAGTTCTAAATCAAAGAACTTCAGGAGATGCCAAGATAGTAACTTTGATGGAGTCATCCACCAATGTACATTAAAGCCATCTGGTTCATTTAAAGCTCATAGACTTTCACAGTGTAAGAGGATGTCTTAGCACCTTAATTGGCTAAAGCATTTGTCTGGATACCCAGGGTGATGGGTGGGAATTCTGGTCAATGCAAATAATTCGTATACTTTGAAAATGTGACCTGGGAATTCAATTAGTCAAATCTAATTCCACAGAATTTCCAAATAAGTGATTAAAAGGTGACTTCTGCACAGTACAAAAGGCCATGTATGGACAGGAGACGTTAAATTGAATTAGCAAACCACTGGTTTTAACATTCCTCCTTAGCAAATCAGTTTAACCAACATAGAATTATCCTATTTATGCCATTATGGCCTCCAAAATATGTTTTTAAATGTGATAAGAATGTCAATATCAATTTCCATAAGGTCTTTGAATTAATTATTTTACTCAAGCTGAACAGGTGCAGATTCCAAAACAAATTCAACAGATGCACTGAAATAGTATTTTTAAAAAGTCTCACCATCAATGATGAAGGGTTCCACTTCTTCCGGTGCAAGCTGAAGTTCATGTTGGATAGTATCAAAGGACATCTCTGAATTGCTTTCAGCAAGCTGCATGAAGGTTAACAGCCGCATTTTTTTCATATTTTGCTCATGATTTAGTCCTGTAAAGCCAACAAAATATTTACTTCAGGTTCTAATTATCATTCCTTAATATGAATTCCATCATATTTATCAGTTTTGTATCCTACCCCTTCCTCTTTCAGGGAATGAGGAAGCGTAAGAAAAGAGTAGGCAGGTTGGATGGAATAAAGGAAGGAAGAATGCAGAATTAAAAGGGTATTTTGTAGAGTTGGGTGTTAGGTTGTGTTTTGTTAGAGGCAAATAGATGTATATCTGTTCAGTCTTGTGCCCATTCAAAATCTACCTTAAACGGTAGACTACCTGATAATAATAATAAGAATTTCACCTCAAAAATGGAAAATCAAATATTTGGAAGTGTGTTTTGCTGAGGATACAACTGGTGTCATCTTCTAATGTAATCCTTTGGAACAACAGAACCTTCCAGTACATTATACAATCATTCCTCTGACCCTTTTCTTAACGTTACTCACTCTTTTGTCTTTCATTATGTTGCTCCATTCCACCTAACATGAATTCAAATTATCACAAGCATACATTCATGCTGCATTTAATGTTATCCTGCTTTTCCACTTTTACTCCTAATATGTACTATTATTCTTTCGTTCAAACCACACCCATTCCAGAATTTGTCTCAATTTGCCACAGAACACATCTGTCAAGCTTTCAGTCTCATCATTCAATAGTGAATAACAAGCTACAATGAAAACTTTTAAATACTAACTTCAGAATGATAAACCCAGAGTAGCCTAGAAACACGAACTTATATTTCCTTATATGCATCCTCATCCACTTTAGAATGAGGCATGTACCCTGATTGCTTTGCATATCACCTTTAACTACTACCCTTAATTTCAACAATATCACAACTTGTATGCTTAGTTTAACATGCAAGAAATTCATTCAGGTCCAACTCATTTCCTGCAACAACTCTTACTCCTTAACATCCACACCTCACATTCCAATTACCTTTAGACCATTTGATTGTTTCATGTCCCACACGGCACATTAGCAATTGTCTACAAAGGCAATTTTATCAGTGCCTGTGGTATTAATTTCCCCAAGAAGTACATCCCTTCACAGATAATTATGCTAATGAAGGGTTGTCAAATTCTGGGGACTTCAACTGATTAATTATTGTTTTAACTTATTCTCAACATAAACTATAAACCCCTTAAGTGTACAGTAACAAATTTCAATTTTGTTTATTCTTAACTGAAAAAAAATCGGCAAGTCTGTTAAAATGAATGAAAAGTAACAATTTACATGCTCTAAATGCTATTAAAGTATAAGATAACTGCTCACTGAACTGCTTCAGTGGAGATTTGAGATATTAGGTTCCATACAAGATAAAAGTAGGTTTTAGATTCAAGATACCATAAAGAAATTACTCCAGATTCAAGATGTGGATTTAGCCTAGCCCTATTAATAATTACAAGCACAGAGTACACCACCAAAAGGCATTAGAAAATATTAATAATGTGTATTTAAATATAATGTTGTATCAGGAAAAATTAAACAATTATTTATAGATGTAAAAACCTTCTAAAATAGCAATGTTCAGAGTAGATCAGTCAAAAAACACCAAGGTCAATTGGTATCAATTGAATAAATACTTAGCACATACCTAGGGAATGCACAAATTCCTTGTGATGCTGATAGAAATGAATGTATGCAGGCAATTTCTCTGCCACAAATACTGAGAGAAGATCATGAATCAGCTCCCCTTCCAGGAATCTGACAGGCTTCAGAGCCAATAATGGATCTAACAGGAAAGTGTTGGGATCAGCAAGTGCAGCTAAAATGCATCGCTGAGCATCTTCCCTTGCTTGGGATGCATTTTCAGCAGTGTAAGTCCCGAGCAATTCCACCATAACCTTTGCAGCTTGCTCACTGGAAATAGCATGAAACAGGGATTTTTATTACACATTTGCACATGAAACAGCAGTACAGCCAATTCTTCCACTTATGATATACCTACCATTAGAAAGGAGAATACATATGTATGTTTATACCTGTAGATAAACCTCAGTTATATACTACCATTTTACAGAAGAGGTTAATTGGGAATAAAACAATGATTTCAAAACAAATTTAATCAGTAATCACATAGGAACGAACTTGCCGATTACACCCCACATGGAAACCCTCACAACAGTGAGAAAGTGCTTAAGGCATCTTATTTGGTTGTAAATTAGAGTAAAAGCCAAATTTTACCTCTGAAAACAAAATTTTTGCCCCTGGAACCAGAGGTTTCAATTTTTCATGCACTAAGCTTAATTGCAGGTAAAATTCACTGATTCAAGCCCATATTCCAGGTAAAAGAGCCAGTTCCTTTCCCAATGTTCCTAGCAGTTTCAAGTAAGACCTGGCAAACAGGAAATTATATTCCATAAGTAAAGCTGAGAATGTCTGGAGACTACATCTGGAATAGAACATGGAGAGTCTGTTCAGTAGCTGTTGTTAGGGAATGGAGGCAGTAGCCCCCTCAGGCTACTGCCTCCATTCCCTAATAAGTTTTTCATGGAGATTCTTTCATCTCTCATCTTTTTTGCACAGAGATTACAGTTCAGCGATTGCTAATACCTACCATAAAGAATATTTCTGGTCTCTTTAGTTGTTATAGTGCTTGGCATGGGTTGTAAAATTGACCACAATGAATTAGGACTGTCCGCAGTTTCTATAGAAAACCTCTTTTATTAGAAATGGCAGTCAGTTGAAATGACCTCCATATTTTCCTTTTACCCTAGTATATTGGCTGGCTTAGTGCTTATTTTAGCTTTCTGGTCTGAATGTATTTGACCAAATCTCTCTTCATAATTAATAGGGTTTTAACTATGAAAAAACAATCGTACTTGTAGATACTCCATGTTTCATATGACATTCATGTTCAAGGGAAGTACTAACGTTTTCACACTTGTTAAAGGCTTTCCATCATGCAGAGGCTAGTGTTAAGTGATGACAGCACGTAAGGCAGTGCACTGGGCATCCAGATCAATTTTTATGATGTATTTATTTCCAAGTCATGATTCCTCCTTCATTTGATATTTTAAAGCTCAAAAGGGCTCTATATATCCAGGTTAGAGGTTAACACCGAGGTTAACCACAGTTTTCACTGCCAGTAATAGGTGGATTACTCTTTGATTGATTGCCTTATGATAAACTGTATCTAAGGAAAACATGGCCATAGCTGTCAGTTATCTACTTTAACAACTTTTTCCCCTGATAATGAAAAATTGAGAGCAGAGAATTTTTAAGGCCATTAAGAAGTTTGATTTTTAGGGAGATCCAGTTGCACTCTTTATGGGCTTATTCTCCAATATTGAATTTATTAACGGATTCAAAGTCAAGGTATTTTAAGTGCCACTTAATTATTTGTAAGTTTTGATGTTTCTCAAATAAATGTTCACAACATACATAAATTACGAGTATAAACTCGTACAGGGCCTCAACTAATAATACCATGTTTTGTTATAGGCTTATGTGATAGGAAATTAAGATGCAATGAAATACACTTTTCCTTGCCTAACCCAACGTTGAAGCTTATTTTCATTTGGCAGGATTGTAAAGAGAAAACTATTTGAATAAAAGGCAACATCCAGGATTCCATTTTCGTATCTTGCTTAGCTTGGAGTAATCCAATTTTAACTAAATTGTTGACTACAGTAGCTTTGGATATCAGCATCCATTCTCATTTCAACTAGTTGGGTTCAATGTACACATTGATTTGAGTAGGATGGTGCTATTTCACTTAAGGCAAATTATACTAATTTTTATGCACATTTTCAATAGGTAAACTGGTATGATGACCCTCATGCATGTGGCCACCTATTAGCCTAACCTGGGATCCATATGTAACATTTGAAATATAACTGATTAACTCAATTTATTTAAAGAAATAAAGAGGCCACATTCAGGATACAGAACCATTAGAAAACTCAATAAAGCTGGTTAAAAACAAAATATTATAGACCAAATGATATATTTTAAACCAGGAATTTATGTGTAAACAGTTTGTGGGCCACGCTTTATAAGAAGTTAGGGTATGCAGAAGTAGGGGAATAACATGAGTTAATCCTGTATGTTGTTACAGCCAGTTCTGTCACATTCCAAGCAGTATGTCCATACAGCAGCATACGGGGTGCAGTAGAAAATGCAATGCTAACATACTGATGGAAATGACTACATGAGAGACATGGCTAAGCAGACGACAAGAGAGAAGCGAGTACTTGGAGATGTTTGACGGAATTTAAAAGCAAGATAAGGTAGCAATGAATAAGCCACTGTAAACGGTAGGAGGCTTCTGATAGAATTTAGGATAGGAGATAATTGGAAATGTTTTAAGCGGATCCAGCATAGTTTTGCGCCACAGAACATTTACACAAACCTTTGATGGGAGCTGAGGAGGACTTCATGAAGAAGCCGAAGGAGTTTCTGCATCTGCTCATTTGAAGGAGGACAAGCAGCGAATTGTTGTTTTAGAAGGTCGACGTCCCTAAATACAGCTCTAACATGATCTACTTGTCGAGCTACTTGCACCAAGTGGTAGTAAACATGATAGCGAATGGGCGACCTTTCTTCAACTGATTGGAAAAGCAGCCACAACCTGCAAAAAAGCAGTCCCAATAAAATCGTCAAGTACTGCTCATGCCTATTCTCTATCACCTATATTACATTATCAAATAATATTTTCCGGCGGCACACGTACTTACACTCGCAATGTAACAATGCCAAGTTTGTAGCCCGGCGCCTTAATAAGCTTCTCACAAAATGCCAATATTAGGTTTTCAGATCGCTCAACCGGTATCTGTGAATCAAGAATACTATCTTAAGTACTTCATTGAAATTTCGATTAACAAAATTTGACAACGGAATGATTAAACCTTCATACCAATACTAGCATTGAAACGATTCCATTGAGTACAGTTTCTATTTCCATTTCACTCCCCTCTTTAAAGCACGCATCACAAACACCAATTATCTTATGGAGATCATCCTCGATACCTTTCGGAGACTTTTCTTCAGAAATTTCAGCACCGAGACTCTTTAAGTAGCCTCTAAATTCAATTGCCTGCAAGCAACGCGGAAAAACATTACAAACAATATTGCAGCTTTATCACGAGGCCACGAGTCAATGTTATTGCTCTGAACGTAAAAATAAATGGAATATATGGTCTGTCTCACCTGTTCTTCGATGTTGAGATCACTGTACACAGGGGCACTTGGCTGAGACATTGGAATATTCATTTTTGAGGGCTTTAATTTGTTTCAGTTCAGTTTCCAAGGACTTACGACATGGCAAGCACACCGACACGAAACCGACTCGACCACCTCTGAACATTTACACGAAAATACAATTAATGGCAAAATTTATGACCATGAAATAAGAAAATGGCAAGATGACTTTTAAAAGTACTAATTTAATCAAATATTTCTATATGAATGAATGAAATAATTTTGTAAGTGCCATGGAATTTAAGCTGGGTTTGAGACTAAGAAAAAAATTGAAAAGATCGAAAATCAAAGAAGAATCGCAACGCGTAATTTTGCGCCGGGAGCCGATCTTTTAAAAGTTTCATTCTCTAACAGATATAAGGTAATTATTAGTGATGTTACAAAAGTAGTGTTCTAGTAGTTTACTCTTTTCGCGATGGCCTTTGGGAAGTCACGTTGTTGAAATTAAATTGCTGCTGGTCAAATTTCCTCCGTTTGTAATATATCGTATGAGGAAAGTCCCCAACCAATGTGGTCAGGTACACCGGAATGAATTGTAGAAAACTACAACCAAAAGAATTAGTTGCCCGTAAATTTTGATATCTCAAAGGCCAAATTATTTTAACATTGAATAAATTCGGAAATTTGTAAGTTAACTGGTGGGTGTCCATTTGTTCTTAGCTTAAGCAGTATTAGAAGAAACGGCATGGCTAGAAATCCGGAATGGCCTGACAGTGTTGGCATAAGGGCAGTAGAACTAATATTTCCACCCCAATATGTGGATCAGCGGGAACTGGAAGTTTTTGATGGTGTTTCTGAAGGAAAGTATACAATTGGCCTTGGTCAATCAAAAATGGGGTTTTGCACCGATCGTGAAGATATCAATTCTCTATGCCTCACTGTTGTTTCCCGCCTAATGGAGCGTAACAGCATTGATTATTCGTCAATTGGACGATTAGAAGTTGGAACTGAAACTATAATTGACAAATCTAAGAGTGTGAAATCAGTACTGATGCAAATCTTTGAAGAACATGGTAACTTCAGTATAGAAGGGATTGACACAACAAATGCATGTTATGGAGGAACTGCAGCTTTATTTAATGCCATCTCTTGGGTAGAGTCAAGTGCTTGGGATGGCCGATTAGCCATTGTAGTGGCTGCTGACATAGCCGTATACGCTAAGGGTTCTGCTCGCCCGACTGGTGGTGCTGGGGCTGTAGCCATGCTGATTGGACCAGATGCTCCCTTGATTTTTGATAGAGGACTTAGATCAACATATATGCGCCATGTGTACGACTTTTACAAACCAAACATGGATTCTGACTATCCTGTTGTTGATGGGAAGTTATCTATTCAATGTTACTTTAGTGCCCTCGACTACTGCTATCAGATGTACTGTGAAAAAGCTGATAAACTTATGCCAGACGAAAATCAATTGCATTGGAATGTAAACTCTTTTGACTCTCTTTTATTTCATTCGCCATACTGTAAACTTGTCCAGAAGAGTCTTGGTCGACTAGTGTTAAATGATTTTATTAGGGCGCAGAAGGTTGGATTAAAAGAATCATGTGTAGGATTAGAAAAATTTGCAAATGTTAAACTGGAAGACACATACTTTGACAAAGAACTTGAAAAGGAATTGTTAGCATTTAGTAAAGAATGCTACCAAGTGAAAACGGAGCCTTACTTGTTTATGACCAACCAAATTGGGAATATGTATACTCCTTCTCTATATGGAGGATTAGTGTCCTTATTGCTCATTAAACCATTACACTTAATAGCCGGTACAAGGATTGGCTTATTTTCTTATGGTTCCGGGCTTGCATCATCCTTCTTTTCAATTCGGGTGTCATCAGATTCATCTGTAGGTTCAAAGCTAGATTCATTAATCAAGAGTGTGTCTCATATGCAGGAGCAACTAGATTCTAGGAGGAAGGTGTCACCTGAGGCGTTCTCAAAAATTTTGGAGGAACATGAGAAGAATCATCTTTTGGTTCCTTACAATCCATTATCTTCAGTTGATGATCTCTTTCCTGGTACTTGGTACTTGAAAAATGTGGATGAAAAACATCGCAGATACTATGAAAGAGTGCCCTTCTGAACATACACTAAAGTAAAATGCATTAATGTTCAATTTCGTTCAAATAAATTTAGTTCTACTAATACAGCTTTAGCAGTGATGATTCATCCCACTTTTTAAAATGAGATTTAATTAGTTGAAAACTGGAGCATTACTTGTTTTAATTAAATAATGGCCACATTATTGTAAGTAATACTTTGTGTTGTAATTATTTGGGAAGATAGTAATTATAGCAGTTAAATATTCACACTTTAATTTTGATCCTGAAGCCCGAAACAACAAAAAAATCACTCGGGGCAGAATTGTTGGGCTGGTTGATGGTTATGCATTGGGAACCTACTATCATTGAATTGTGAACTGTCTTGAAAAGTGGTTTTTTTATCTTGAAAGGAAAACTATTAAATTGTGGAATTCTAAGTGCACTGTTGAATTTTTTGTTCACATTTTGCTTGCCAGTAAGACCCTTGGGATTTCCTTTGCAGTTTGCTATATTTTGATGTGTGGTTGGTTCAGCTTCTTTGTGTACATTCACTCTGTAATTATTTCATCATAATTTAGTGGAAAAATATCAGGTATGTAAATTGCTAATTCATTTATTAAGTCCATGATTTTTTCAATTTACCTTAAAACTTAATTGTCATTCATAAAAAACTGCTTTTAATTTTGTGTCCTTTCCAGCCATTTAAAAAAACAGATTTGGTTTATTGCAGTGTGGTATGTTGAGTATGGGAAAAATAGGGGTATTTGGTAATTTTTAATCCATTTCCATTCTCCCATATTCAATGTACTCATGATGTTTGGAAGGCTTGTCTCCTATAACAATAGCTCTAAAATAAAAGAAAATGTTAATATGATGCTAATTAAATTTAATAGAAGCAGTTGTAGGCTAGGTTATTTTGAGGCAGAGATCCCAGTGCTCTGCATAAATGGTTTGAGTGTGCAAAGTGTAGTTCACCACTCCATCTCACACTCATTGAAATTCGCAGTGGCAGATGGATTTTATTTTTATGTAACTTATATTTATCCTCTGATCTGAATTTGTATTCCACCCAAGTAGTGGTTAATGTCTTCAAAATATCTGCATATAACACCTCGAGTATCTACAGTTGCATTCTATACTAAGGGGGTCGGTGGAAATGGTAGGGGAAAAGATTTTCAGGAGTAAATAGTTACCCGATCCTCCTGCACTTAAATAATATCTCTTAAAATGGGAGGTGACTACCTAATTAAAACTCACTTTGTCACAAAATAATTTTCATTCCAGATTGTCTGGTTCACCGGAAAATGCAAAAATCATACAGGATTATTCCATCCCACTATTGGTAGAGCCTTTTCCCAAGCTATATGAGGAAATGTAATTTGGTATACTTTTAGATATGATACTTGTCATTGGGGAAGGGGTGGAGGTGATAGATAAATCTTTCACTGTCATACGAGACAGAAGTATGAAGAAGGAATTTATGTTCACCAAGATCTCACTTCAGCATTGATACAGTATGCTGAAGCAGTACATAAGATGCGGGGCTTAGGCAAATGGCTCTGTTTTTGTTTCGATGGTCTGTGATAAATAAGAATCTTTAATTTGGCTAACGTCTTGAAAAAGTATGCAGTTGGTCTTCGCACTGATATAAATATTTGGTTAAAACTAATGGGAAAATTATTTACTTGATCTTCTGTCTACCACCTCAGGAAGTGATTAAATGTTAACTCAAGGTAAAATTGAATTATGTGCTTGCAGGGAAAAAAAATTTAAATTACATTAGCGAAGGCGGAGATCCTACTAACTTGCAGGAATTAGGATGAAGGATCGAAAAGCAGCCTTAAATGGCTCAAGTGATATTTGAGTACTATATCTGGAACTATAACTATGTGGGCAAGGGAGCTTGAAATATACAGTTTTCATTCCACAGAATTCCTTGTAGTTAATTTTCACCTAAAGTAAGTGGTAGTAGTAGTTTTAAGGGAGGCGGCCAGCAGCTGATGCCATAAGGGATAAGTAGTTAGGGTGGAGGGAAACCTGGCATTGGCATTTTTATTTATTAGGTAATCTATCGGTTAAGGTAGGTTTTTGGATGGACACAACTATCAAATAAACATTTTGTGACTCCCCACCTAGCAAACTAATCTATATCAGGTCCCTCTTCATCTCGGTGTACTTCTTTCCTCCCTTCATCCCGTCCAACATCCCTATTCTGTTCCTACCCTTACCTCGCTTGCCCAACATTCTCCCCTCTATTACCCTCTTCAACATTCCACTACCGCTCAATACGCCTTTCATCCATTTTTCCTGCCTCCATAGGATTTCTCTCAACAAACCCCTCTCCTCCCCCACCATTTCTAGTACTTCCTCATTTGTTTTCCTTTCGGTCCATTTAACCTTCTCCATTCTTCTCCACACCCACATTTCAAAAGCCTCCAATCTACGTCTATCCTCCTGCTTCAGCGACCACGTTTCCTCGCCGTACATAGCTACGCTCCATATCAGAGTTTTTACGAGTCTTGTCTTAACATCCCTACTCAACGTCCCCGTCATCAACTCCCTCCTCCTTGAGAAAGCCTCCTTGCCTAGCGCAATTCTTCTCCTTACGTCCATACCACTTTGACCGTATTGGTCCAAAACACTTCCGAAATATGTAAACTGCTCTACCTGCTCTATTTTTTCCCCGCCTATTTTAATATTTAGCTTAGCCTTTTTCTTTCTAGAAAATCGCATAACCTTTGTTTTACTAATATTGATTCTCATCCCATATTTATCGCACTGAACCTCCAATTCACTCAACAATGCTTGCAACCCCTTGGCTGACTGAGCAACTAATGCTTGGTCATCAGCAAACCTAACCGATTTTACGAATTTCCCTCCGACTTTCATTCCTACCTCCAGTTCTTCCCATGCCTCTTTAATCATTTCCTCTACATATACGTTGAACAGTACCGGTGACAATGGGCAACCCTGCCTTACCCCTCTTCCTAACACTGCCCATCCGGACTCTCCGTTCCCCACTCGCACCTGAGCAGTCTGAGACATGTACAGGTTGCTGATCAGTCTCCTGTCCCTCCAATCCATTCCTATTTTCTGCAATACACGCATTAATTTTTCCCAATTCACTCTATCAAACGCTTTTTCGAAATCTACAAAACAGGCAAAAACGTCCTGATTGTATTCTATATTCCTCTCGACTAGTGATCTCATTACTGCAATGGCATCACGCGTACCTCTTCCTTTCCTGAACCCAAACTGATCATCCCCTAAGTAATCATTTGCCTTACTCTCTATCCTTTTGTTGATGATCCTGAGAATAACTTTAGCTGCGTGGGATATCAAACTTATTGTTCTGTAGTCCTCACATGACGAAGCCTTTGCCTTTTTTTGGAATAGGAACTAACACCGATCTCACAAAATCTTCCGGCCAGATTCCTTCCTCATAGATACTACGAATCAGTCCATGTATGGCCTTCTTCCCACCTTTCCCTAACCATTTCAACATTTCTACAGGAATATTGTCCACCCTTGTCGTGGTGGAAGGGCTTGTGTGTTCCGATGACCCCTAGAGCTGTGCTGGCGGGAGTAATAATAATTACTCCTGGAAGGGTCACCCATGCCAGATAGGTCGAAGGTTAGGAGCCAGACGAAAGGTAGTCCACGCAGCGTCTGTTCCTCAGTGAGGCGGCTGCAATGGCGTCTGACCCCAGTGGGGCAGCCATTAAGTGATGGTGTCACGTTAAAAACACTATTGAGGAAGGCAACGGGAAACCACCTCAATTATGATTCCCAAGAATATTATGATGGGCACTATAGATAATATGAGTCCTGGCAACTACGGGACACGGCCCAAGAGGCCGTGTGTCGTGCCCGGCAGCGGGAGAGGCAAGGCTTCCGCGGTCGTCATCCCACGAAACCCTTGCGGGGAAGGAATAACTTCAGCAGGAGAGAAGACTCAGAAGAAGGCGAAAGTAGTTAGAATAGGAACCTGGAACGTCAGGACAATGTTGAGGAGAGGCAAATTAGAAAATATTAAGCGAGAGATGGAAAGAGGTAACATAGATGTTTTAGGCCTCTGCGAGGTGAGATGGAAGGATAGCGGGGATTACTGGAGTGACAATTATAGAGTAATATACAGCGGCGGGGATGAGAGCCAACGAGGGGTTGCCGTAATTTTAAATAAAGGGGTAGGAAGAAGCGTAGTCAACATAGAGCAAGCGACAGATAGAATTTTACTCGTAGAGATTAAAGCAGAGCCGACGAACTTGGTCATTATTCAGGTATACATGCCACCGAGCAACCACAAGGAGGAAGAAGTCGATAGGATGTATGATGAGTTAGAGGATATCATCGCGAGTGTTCCTGCAGGGAAACATTTGATAGTGATGGGGGATTGGAATGCGACGGTAGGCGAAGGAAGAGATGGTGGTGAGGTGGGGGACTATGGGTTAGGCACGAGGAATGAACGCGGGGAGAAAGCAATTGAATTCTGCAGGAGACAGGGGTTAGTCATCACTAACACATGGTTTAGACACCACAAAAGGCGTAGGTATACATGGAAAATGCCAGGTGACTCAGAAAGGTATCAGTTAGATTATATTATGGTTAGGCACAGGTTTAGGAACAGTGTGATAAATTCGCACAGTTTCCCAGGAGCGGATGCGGACTCTGACCACAATTTAGTTGTTATGAAATGTAATGTTCGTTTCAAGAAGATAAGGCAAGGGCGGCGGGTTAAAAAATGGAATTTAGAAGCAGTAAATGAATTAACGAGGAAGGAGTATCAGGAGGCTGTAGAGAAAATGATGGATGACGGTAAAGAACTGAGTGCTATCGAAGAAAAATGGGAATGTATCAAGAAAGGGATATTGGAAGCCGCTAAAGACACTATAGGAACCGTTAACGGGAAAAGGATAAGGAAACCATGGGTAACGGATGAGATTATTGCGAAGATGGATGAGAGAAGAAGATGGAAAAATGTAAACACAGAGTTAGGCAAAATGAAGTACAAAGAGTTAAACAATAAATTGAGAAGGGCCACAAATAAAGCAAAAGAAGAATGGTGGAAAACGCAATGCGAGGATATGGAAAGTTTACAGAAGAAGGGTGAAATTGGTGCTCTATACAGCAAGGTTAAGTTATTATCGGGAAGTAAGAAGGCAAGAGCTGTGCTAACAGTTAAAGATAAATGGGGTAAGATAATAGTTGAACCAGGAAAAATCCAAGAGAGATGGAAGGAATATATAGAAACACTGTATGGTAAAGAACTTAGGCCGACAAGGTTAGACATAGAAAAGGAACATGACGTAGAAGAAGATAGCTTAGGTCCAGGCATACTCAACGATGAAATAGAAAGGGCTTTAAAGGAGATGAAAGCAAATAAGGCTGAGGGGGTGGACAATATTCCTGTAGAAATGTTGAAATGGTTAGGGAAAGGTGGGAAAAAGGCCATATATGGACTGATTCGTAGTATCTATGAGGAAGGAATCTGGCCGGAAGATTTTGTGAGATCGGTGTTAGTTCCTATTCCAAAAAAGGCAAAGGCTTCGTCATGTGAGGATTACAGAACAATAAGTTTGATATCTCACGCAGCTAAAGTTATTCTCAGGATCATCAACAAAAGGATAGAGAGTAAGGCAAATGATTACTTAGGGGATGATCAGTTTGGGTTTAGGAAGGGAAGAGGTACGCGTGATGCCATTGCAGTAATGAGATCACTAGTCGAGAGAAATATAGAATACAATCAGGACGTTTTTGCCTGTTTTGTAGATTTCGAAAAAGCGTTTGATAGAGTGAATTGGGAAAAATTAATGCGTGTATTGCAGAAAATAGGAATGGATTGGAGGGACAGGAGACTGATCCGCAACCTGTACATGTCTCAGACTGCTCAGGTGCGAGTGGGGAACGGAGAGTCTGGATGGGCAGTGTTAGGAAGAGGTGTAAGGCAGGGTTGCCCATTGTCACCGGTACTGTTCAACGTATATGTAGAGGAAATGATTAAAGAGGCATGGGAAGAACTGGAGGTAGGAATGAAAGTCGGAGGGGAACTCGTAAAATCGGTTAGGTTTGCTGATGACCAAGCATTAGTTGCTCAGTCAGCCAAGGGGTTGCAAGCATTGTTGAGTGAATTGGAGGTTCAGTGCGATAAATATGGGATGAGAATCAATATTAATAAAACAAAGGTCATGCGATTTTCCAGAAAGAAAAAGGCTAAGCTAAATATTAAAATAGGCGGGGAAAGAATAGAGCAGGTAGAGCAGTTTACATATCTCGGAAGTGTTTTGGACCAATACGGTCAAAGTGGTAGGGACGTAAGGAGAAGAATTGCGCTAGGCAAGGAGGCTTTCTCAAGGAGGAGGGAGTTGATGACGGGGACGTTGAGTAGGGATGTGAAGACAAGACTCGTAAAAACTCTGATATGGAGCGTAGCTATGTACGGCGCGGAAACGTGGTCGCTGAAGCAGGAGGATAGACGTAGATTGGAGGCTTTTGAAATGTGGGTGTGGAGAAGAATGGAGAAGGTGAAATGGACCGAAAGGAAAACAAATGAGGAAGTACTGGAAATGGTGGGTGAGGAGAGGGGTTTGTTGAGAGAAATCCTATGGAGGCAGGAAAAATGGATGAAAGGCGTATTGAGCGGTAGTGGAATGTTGAAGAGGGTAATAGAGGGGAGAATGTTGGGCAAGCGAGGTAAGGGTAGGAACAGGATAGGGATGTTGGACGGGATGAAGGGAGGAAAGAAGTACACCGAGATGAAGAGGGACCTGATGTAGATTAGTTTGCTAGGTGGGGAGTCACAAAATGTTTATTTGATAGTTGTGTCCATCCAAAAACCTACCTTAACCGGTAGATTACCTAATAATAATTGTCCACCCCCACTGGCTTATTTGCTTTCATCTCCTTTAATGCCCTTTCTATTTAATCGTCGAGTATGCCTGGACCTAAGCTATCTTCTTCTACGTCATGTTCCTTTTCTATGTCTAACCTTGTCGGCCTAAGTTCTTTACCATACAGTGTTTCTATATATTCCTTCCATCTCTCTTTGGCATTGCGGCATTGGCATTAACCTACTCTTAACAAAAGGCACCGAGGGGTCCGCAGTTTAGCGTCCCATTTGAAGGATGGCATACTCACTCAAAGTGCTCTCCACAAAGCACCTCAAACTGGGCCACTGAAAAATATCTTCCACCTCTTGGATTTGACCCGGGGCCTTCTGGGTAGAAAGCCAGTATACGAGAGCCAGCACACTATCCCAATTTCCATAAAGTAGGTTGTACTTATTTTTGTTGACTGCTGGCCAATAGAACAGGTATAATTTTTTTGTATGAACTCCAGCCAACTGGAAGTAAGTTTGGGGTGGTTTCTGATATTACATATTTT
Organism: Hetaerina titia; assembly: GCA_037158775.1. Lineage (NCBI taxonomy): Eukaryota > Metazoa > Arthropoda > Insecta > Odonata > Calopterygidae > Hetaerina > Hetaerina titia. The sequence goes on from CM073775.1 coordinate 53,463,994, forward strand.
CAAAGTCTTGTAAAGCATTTCTACATGAAATATTTTTGCTTTGTGCCATTTCCTTGTTTAGCTCTCAATTCTTTCAACCCTTGTTTGTGCTATATGTATCAAAATGCCTATTCTAATATGCTTACTTCTCTCTCAGGCTTCAACATCCCAATGCCTTTCATTATGTTCACTGGGTGATATTTTGCCTCTTTCTCTCTCTAAGTAAATTCACAATTAGTTCATTTAAACAATAGCATTTGTTAAGACTTGTGGAGTATGTTTTTTAAAATTAGTTTGAACAAAACAATTATGAGGGGAAGTCAATAAATAATTCACGAACATGGGTAGAGGCAATAATTAAATTAAATTAAAAGTATCTTCATGAAATTAATTTCACTTTTCCACATATTCACCCTCTACATTCAGAAACTAATCCAATATCATTGCAAATCCTTCATAGCCAGCAGCAAAGAAGTCTTTGTTTGCTGTCACAGCCTTCAAGTAACCTTACTGCCACCCAAATGATTTTTTTTAGGGGTCCAAACAGTTGAAAGTCACTGGGGGCTAAATAGGGACTGTACAGTGAATTTGCCAGGTATTTTCAATGAAATGTCCATAACAGCTGTTCTTCTTGTGTATATCTGTGTTCTGTTTTTCTGGTGTACCCTGTTCTTATGCGACACACCTGCCATCTTGCGTTGACTGCCACTGACTCACCGTGAGATGTCACACAGTATCTATGGCAAACATAAATATGCTGCTATCTGCTGGAAAGGTATGCATGTGTAATTTAAACATGGTATTTGGTAATCTGGCATTTTTATCTTATTTATTGACTTACCCTCATAGATGGTATGATTCAGAAAAGTGGTCTTTTAATAAAAGTGATGAATATAAATAAAACACTAATTAGTGAGTTTGGAGAAAGCTGCTGCAAATAAATTGGGCAGAAAGTGAGACCATGGATGTGTCAAATATGATAATGGGAAGAGAGGAAGTTGTAAGAGAAATTTGAATAGGTAGAAAGAGTGGATGGAAGAGACATTGAAAGTGGTTTGGATGTGAATATTATAGAAAAGACTATTGGCAAAGTAGAAGTATATAAATTGGGGAAGAGAAAGGAATAGATATTTTGGATAGCGTTGAAGGGGAAGTAGGTATGAAGTTCTGAAGAAGTAAATAGTTTTAAGTACTTGCATAATAGTTTTTTATTACGATGCTACTGAAGCCTACTGTCTTGCTTGACAGATGACTTCTGGAACAGCTTCAACCTTGATATAGTGATCCGTGATGGTGATCCATATTTTCTTGGGTCTACATAACCTAAAAAACATTCATAGTTGTCTTTTGTTGTACTGTATGGCTCATCAAAACTATGAATGTTTTTTGTTTGAATCTATGTATAGCATCCCTGGTAATACAGTTGTTTGTTTTTGTTTGAGTCATGACACCAATATACATGATTTGATGGCAGTCAATATTTCTTTGTTAATGAGTAGAGGTTAAAAGAGGTCATCAGGTTTGGCATTTGCCAGAATCCTCACCTGATTTTCTGAATGCATTATGCCTTACTGGCATCGTTCCTGTTTCCCCATACCTAAATGTCCTGAAAATTTGTTCTGGAAAATGAAAATAAGTGCTTGGCTTTCTTGACTTAAGCATTTTGAGCAGCACGACAATTTTCCACAGTTAATCACATGGTTGATATCATCCATTCCATGCTGAATTTTTATCTCTGTGCAAATCATAAAACTTTACTTACTAGATATCTTAGCATGTGACCATAGGACTACATAATAGTGAAGGAGTTTTAGTGCCATTCAGTAAAAATCTATTTGCCAAAAGTCGGCATCCTAAAATGCTTGTTGGACTATAGCTTTCAACACCTGCATCTTTTCCTAATCTGTTCAGTGTAGCATTACAGAGGAACCTCGCTTGATAAGCATAATTCATTCCAGAATAATCTTTGTAATGTGAAACACTCATTATGCAAAGAAATTTTTCTCATATAAATTAATTTAAACTACAATAATGGGTTTATGTAAAAAAATAAATTGTGTATAAAGTTTATTCAAAGAAAATTATGTGTACATTGTGTAAGATTGTGAATCACCTTCATATTTTATTCTGTCGTAGAATGAACCAATCTTGAATGTAAATTTAATATGCAGAAAAGAAATCACATTTAGCCTCCTCTTACGGACTTAATACTCTATTGAAAGCTTATGGGGTTTCTGGATGGTAACCAAGCAGGGGTTTAATTTTCAAATTGCTGCTTACATTGATACAAAATAACTGAAATGGTCTTTCATTGGCTTGTGGATTGGCAATACATTCACCTCTGCTATTATATAGGTTTGCTTCAGCATCTTGTTTCAAAAGAGACTTGTTTTGTCAAAATTAAAAACCTATTTTGGCAGGTAACCCTCAGAATCTATGAGCTTCTGGTTCTTCTCTTAAACTTCTTGAATTACCCACATTTTCCCTCAAAGAAGGGCTTCTTCTTTGCCCATTGATGATTCTGGCATCTTCTTATTGAGATCAGCAAAACACACTTTTGCCTTTTCACAAATGAATTTCTTGTTACTGATGTCCCATTGCAATTACTTTTCATTTTTCTGTATGAGATGCAACCTTTCAACATCATTGAGAGTACATAACCATTGCACAGATTTTCGTGTCACTCTCTTTGAAGCACATATCTCCTTAATCTTTCCTTGAGGATAGAGACAACTTGCTGGGATATCATAGGGTCAAATTTGGAAAGAAATATTGAAATAAATATATCAAAGGTATAAAACTAATTTTATTAAATTAGTTTGTTTATTGTAATAATTTTCTTGGCTTGTCTTGAATCAGCCTCATGTCTTAAATGAATTGCTGCTTATTGTAATACTGTCAAGAACCAAAGACTATTTAGACATTGACAAATAATCTGAGTCATCTGATAATGTTGAATCTAGCTTTTTAAATAAAACTGATTTGTTTTGCTGTTGGTGCTCATCTCCAGATAGGGTAACATTAATGTAATTGCTCTGATTTGGTTTTTCTGGCTGGATGTAATCAGAATTACTTTGCATTTGTTGTATTGCATTGACATAGTCATTGGATGGATTCCCAGTCTTGAAGTTCTCATTTACATAAGGTGCACTCAATTCCATGTAATGCTATAATATGGAAAAATATATAGAAAAACCACAATTAATATATGCTTCGTTAACTGAATTCCTTTTTTTAATAAAGTTTAATTCTCATTTCAAATAGGTGCTCGTATACATATACAACCATAAATGCTTGAGCATTGACAAGAACTGCAGTACGTATGAAGTAAAAATAATGAAATTCTGGCTAACCAAGGAGCCATTAAATTAATGGTGGTAGCTCAAGAAGAGTTGAAGTTCTTTCCTTTAATAATTTTATCTCTATATTTATTAAGTTGAAAAGCATATTGGTTCAAATAGTTTAATAAAGCAGTGTAAAAAATAAAAATCTACAGAACACTCTTCCTACTGATGTACCTACTTAGGTATGTACAGTGAAGCCCATAATATGCTTGTATACATTTTCCAGAGATTTGTCAAAGGTAATTGAAGAAGAGAAAATTTAACTGAGAGAATTAAAAAAATGCAGTTTTATCTTTGTTTATATTAAAAAATGATAAATGGGAAAATGTTCTCTTCTACTTTGAATCTTCTGCTAGAGCATTTCAGATTATTTAATATTGAAAATCTCATGGGGAGGCCATTTAAGTTATGAACCAGAATTTTATAATCTTTTTGTACAAAAGAAAGTTTAAAACCGTGTTAAAGTTGAAATAAATATGCAAAATTATTAAACTGTTAGATAGCAAACTGAAGATATACTAGAAAATGAAATAGATATTGTATGGAGAGGCAAACATGGAAGATGTGAAAATGAAATACAATAGGATCAGGAAATATGATATGTTCAAGTACTGAGGGGAGTGGATTCAGCATAAGAAAGCACTTAAAGAGCAAGCAAGTTAGAAAGGGAATATAGAGTGACCTGTGATAGAAACAAGTATTTCATCCAATCCCAAACTGTAGTATGGTGGTAAAGCCCAAATGCTTGGATGTTGCTGAATGTATGACCATAGGTAGAAGAGGAGATGAAGATCACAGGGCACTGGATTGATATGGAAGGCGAGGAAAGATGAGGAACCACATCAAAATGTGGAGAGGAACATTGGGATCATTATCAAGGGAGACAAATTCTAAGGGGAAAACAGAAAAAATTAATAATACAGAAATTGAGATATTCTGTAGAATGAATTCTTGAAGGATATATTTATAGAGCACATATGTATTTCCTCTAAATACGGAGTAGGTAAATACCTATGTGAATGTAGTACATATGATTGACACTGATATTTCCTTACCTCTCTCGTTTCAGCATCCAGGGTATCACCAATCCAATGCACCAATTCTGCGAAGGTAGGCCGGTCACTTGGTTTGGCTTTCCAGCAGTTGAGCATTAATTTATATCTAGTGCCCAAATATATACATAAAAAGTTCAGCAGTAATCAAAAACAACCTAAGGGAGTTTCAGGCAGTTTAATTGGCACTAGCTTAAGTTTCAGCTAGCAGTCAATATTAGATGCTTCTCATTGTGTCAGAATTATGAAAACATTACATGTAGTTGTTCTCTTCATGTAATTCAAATAACAGGTCAATATAACAACTCAAAAATTAATATTTGCTCCACTGATACCCATATAATATATACTTTTACAGAAGCACCATGCAAGTATGATCACTCAAAATAAAAGAAAACTACCACATCTGAATGTAAGGCCAGGTTTTATCCCAGCTTTTAATGCTAAAATATCCCAATCATCTGATAATTACATAGAATGTATTAGTGAATGAATTTGAGGGATCGGGTTAGTGTGGTGGCTAGTATACTGGCTTACCAACATGGCTCAGGTTTGAATCCCAGAGGTGGCAAGATTTTTCAGTGATATTATGACCCCTACTTGAAGTGCTATGTGGAAAGCAATTCAAGTGGAGTACCCCTCTGTTGAATGAGACGTTAAACTGTGAACCCTTAGATGTTTATTGTTAAAGCTGATGCTGGGTTTCTGTGCACCTTTCCCTTAAAATCCTATATCTACCAGATTACCTAACTATCCCTAATTGTGCAAATTACCTCAACTGTTGGTCGCCTCCCATAATGACTAACTTTACATGACTTTGAGTGACATAGTTTGAGACCTTTTTTCCCTTGACATGGTTATCAACCACAGCCAGCCAATACCAATGAAACTACAAATATCACAATATGCTACAGTGGATATTTACAGTCTGCTGTGCATAGTCCTCTATGGCAATTATAAGTAACCACGCATAGAAGTAGGACATGTATGTGACGTGATAAATAGGGGCATAACTTTTTGAAGCATTTCACAATTATGCAAAATATTGGTGTGCATGCAAAATCTAAAACATATATTTAAAAAATACGTGATTTTCAATTAATTTAGAGTTATTAGTTACACAGCAAAAATACCTATCTGGCAATCTTTGAAGTCGTGTGTATTTTATATTAAAAATTTTACCAATGCATTATACCCGCATAAGATGAAAAATCTTTTTGTTCTGATACATGAGCTTACGGATACATAATACTTGCTAGAGAGTCAATGTACTTACGCTTTGCCATTCTAATGTGATTTTAAATAAAGAGTCCCTCTCATGTAGGCATTTATTCTTAACAATACACCACCAAAATAAAAAAATGCTCCTTCCTGTGGGTGCTTTTAAAAATACGCTAAAGCATTCCCTATCAGAAAAAAACTATTACAGCTTAGAAGACCCTCTAAAAGTCTACTAGGGAATTGAAACAGCTGAGTGACTTAGAGCCTTTCTTCATTGTTTGTTGTCATATGTTAGTATTTGACTTATCCTATATTAAACTACTGTAAAATCTATAGACATTGATGTTAGAGGTACATTAATAGTTTTTACAATAAATTTTGTGAAATAATTTTTTATTTTTGCATACATTTAACTGATTTCCTCATCTGAACTTAAATATGGCCTCCACAGCAGGGGTACATTCCAATTATCATAGAATGGAATTCGAAGTGCTCTATTCAATAAAGTTTCTTGCAGTTTTCTATTTGTTATCCCAAAATGTATGTAAAATAAAATAATTAAATCACTTAAAGTCATTATGTTTGCAATTACACATGTTACCTCACATGAAGGAAAATACATACTTACATATTGTGTGTGCTGTAAATAGGTTTTTCCATTCTGTAACCTTGCATAAGCTTCTTTAAGAATTCTTCATTCACTTCCATCCCTAATAATAATAATAATAAGCATATACAAATTATTACCTATAATTTTGAATTTTGAAACATATTATTCTTATAGACTTAACAATAAATGAACACTATGAGCTTGAACTCGGGGGCAAATTGAAAAGTCATCCACGTCAAACAAAATATTAATGATATCACTCAATGAGGGTTGTATTTACAACAAGTATGCATAGTAATACAGAATGATATAAGTATTAGAAAAAACAACTTAGATTTATATTATTATTATCATCAATATTTTGGAAACATATTCTCAACATTTGTGGCACATGGACAATTATAATAACATTTATCCACCAATTAATAGATAATTGCCATTATATGTATTAGATTTGTCAAACTATCAAACTATGCATCATAATTAAAATTATAACATTGATATATCTACTCGCAACAAGGTTCACTAAACTCAGATTTTATTTAGAAAGGGTATTTACTGAGTAATACAGCTTGAGTAATAAAATGTTTGTACTAATATTAAATTTGTTGGCTAATTGTGTTTGTTCTCGGAAAAGAGAAGGCTTGTAATGAAATTCTGTATGCATAAAATTAGAGATTTGCGCTCCTTGCTCTCTTTTATGAAGGTCAACATGAATAGTGGGACAATCCTAGTCGAATGGCTGTGTCATATTTTTTAGTGTACATGCATATAAATTAATTCTTATGCAATTTATTCTGTAATATAAAAAACTCAAATTTGCATGTATATGATACTAACCACCCTAATGATTTTTATAGGCCATATGCATGATCTTATGCTATTAGCAATGGAACCAAATCCCATGGGGTTAGTGAAGCAAATGAAATGATAAACTTAAATCATTTGAGACATCTCTTTTCATTATCAAACTCAGAACATTTTTATAGGCATACCTATTCTATTCCATTCAGAAATTCTGGGCTAGTAAAGTTTCTAATAATTGTGTTTAGTATTGTGTTTTGTTGGTTTTATATTGACCTATTTATTACTTTTTTTGAACTATTTTCATATATTTTTCCTTTAGTACGATCTCAATGAAGCTCTCCTGTATGATTGTAAAATTATCTCAATCAAGACTGCTTCAATCAGTACTGTCTACATGTTTGACAACTATGAGAATTATGTTCAAATGATGTCACTAGTACCAATAAGACTATCTTCATCAAGAGTTTCCTAAGCTAAAACTTAAGATCTGACTATGAATGCAGATGTAATTTGTGTATTAGATTTCATCCTCTAAAATTTTTTAGAGTGACCTATTTTTAGGGACCACATGCATTTTCAGCTCTGTGACATATGTACCTGGATAAGGAGATTTGGCAAGGGTGAAAAATTCCCAAAGAACAATGCCAAAAGACCAAACATCTGATTTTGTCGAGAAGACTCTGTCTTCAATTGACTCAATTGCCATCCACTTTATTGGTAGGGGGTCCTAAATTGAGAACAAAAGGATTTAATTAGTATTAGTAGCTTATAATCTAACATTGAGATGACTCTTGCCACTCGGGGCCCAATGTTTCTATGTAGAATTCAGTAGGATGCTTACCTGCCCCTTTTTTTTATAGTCAATATTTTTGTAAAGATTCCTTGCCAGTCCAAAGTCACATATTTTCACAACATTGTCATCTGCTAACAAAATATTCCTTGCTGCCAAATCTGCATGAACTATCTGAAAATGTAAATTTATAATAACATTCTTTTTTAGCACAGTGCTATGGTACTTGCAAAACTACTATTAACAAATTCATATTTGAGTGAGTTAGAAGTTGATTAAAAAGAAACTTTTGGAAATTGCAGAAAATTCTGCAATTATAACTTTAATAGAGTATTTGCTGACCGATTGAAATACAAGAGTTTCACAATGTGTTGATATTTGCCTTGATTGGGATTTGAACTTGGATCTCTTGATTATCACCCGAGTGCTTTATCCAGTTGGGCCACCAAAGGGAATTGAGGATAATATGCCAGCAACTAATTGAAAATCACATTATGGATATATAAATTTCCAGGTGAATCATGATTTATTTTCAGCTGTAATTGTACAGAAATCTTGAATAACTTTTAGTGATTTAATGCAATAATTTCAGAGTGTAAAAATCATTCGCCTTGACTGGGATTCGAATCTGGATCCCTTGATATCCTATATATATATGACTCCATTAAAATTTACTGTTGCGGCATCTCCCGAAGTTTCTTGAAATTTGTCTAGTAAGTTAATTCATACTTTCTGAGTCATTTCCTAGTTCCAGTAGGAAGTGCTTTCAAGTTCTTAGGTATCCCAATTTTTTCTCGGAACTAAGATTAGATTGAAAGATTTAGTTAATGATGGGAAATAAATGGGATAAAAGGAATAATAATGTCACTTTCATAATGAATTTTAATAGAAAGTAATCCATTCAGAAGAAAATTATTTTTTCCTAAAGCACTATTTAATTTAAAACTAGTACTTGAGTGATGGCATATAATGAGAGCACAGTGTGTATTGTATTGTTTTATATTTGTCATAACAGTTTATCTCATATTCTCACCTTAAGGGTTGCAAGGTATTCCATTCCCTTGGCTACCTGATATGACCAACTAATGAGGTCCTTTGTGCATAAAGGAACAGCAAGTTTCCCCTTAAAATCAGACTTATAAGTAATGTTCCACATTTGTGTGGGCACATCACTACCTCCGGTACTGTCTCCCATTATTGAATTTTCTCCTGTAAAAAGAGTAATAATACATTTTTAGATTAATAATAACTGCATTTAGATTAATAATTAGATTTCACAGTAAATACATTGGGGCATTAAAATGAATAATACCCACAAGTAAATTAAGATAGGATAGTAGTTGTGCAAGGTACCAACATACCTGAGGAGTCTGAGTACAATAACTGGCCTGATGAATTATTAAATACCACAGTCGATCCATTGCTTGTTGGCCCTGAAGGATCTAGAGAAATCCTGCAATAATGGTACTTATTTAAAAAAAAATATATATGTGTATATATATATATGTGTGTATATATATGTATATATATATATATGTATGTATATATATATATATATATATATGTATAGAAGGGGTTGTGGAGGGGAAAGGGAGAAAGGAGGCCAGAGGGGAGCGGAGATGGGATAGGAATGAGAGGGAGGATGTGGTAATAGTTCCAAGGGACACAGAAAATAAATAATTCATCCACAGATTTTTTAACATGCACGACCCAGATGTCAACCCACAAAGTCATCATCAGGACCTGACCAGTCAAAACCCACGCCAAGAATGACAAAATATCCCACTATCCCGCATGAAACAAATCCACACCTATCCACTTCAACCCTCCACAATTAGTGAACGACATTGAGACCTGGATGTTGATAGGCTTTGCACAGCCATAGAAATGCCATTTCCATCGTTTTTAATTTTATTAATGTTCATTTGAAAGGAGCACATTTGACTAATTATGAGAGTAAGTCAATAAATAACTCGCAAAATTGGATAGAGGAAATAATAATCAAAGTAACTTCCTGAAATTAATTTCATCGCTCTACATACCATAACCAGTACAGGAAAAGGAACTGGTCCCCCTACCGTGATGCGTGAATTTCACATGCCATCGGGCTTAGGACTGGGTGAACTCTACCATCACCCACCAAACCAACCTTTGGGTTGGTTACTGTGTTTATGGTTTTTTTATATAACACACTTGATTGTTGAGAGATCATGTACTGGTATACTGTTTATGGTTAAATGCTGCACAATTAGGGGCTAGGTGGAAGAAAGGACTATATATTCTCAGCATCACCCCAATAATGAAGTTGTATTGAATTTCATATATTGTTGGCACACACTTAATGGTATAATATCTAAAGATTGTCTCCTTTTGCTTGGAAATTATATTGTGGGGATAGTCTCCTGTGGTGAATTTTTCCTTCTCTGTTCAGAAATGTAGTCATCCAATCCAATCTTTTGGTCTCTCTCATGTCTCCTGGGAATCTCATTATTCAAGCCTTGAAGATTTTAACTCTCTCATCTTTGTTCATTCACATCTAAATGTGCCATATTCATTTGGAAGCATTCTTGGAAATAGTACTTACTCTTCTGTTATTGGTTCCGGGATAGCATCTTGACCAATGGTGAAGTCAATTTCATCAGTTCCTAGATTAATTTGATCTACATAGGATTCCCTGTGGCGTTGAAGATATGAATGAAGATTTCCATAGCGACAGTATTCCACAATCACCAGAAGTTCCTCTGTGAAAAGTCAGATACCAATTGTGATTTCAACTGAATGCATGATAAACTTATTTATTTTTATTTTGTAACACATGGTCCAATGATAAAAGTCAATTGATGGACTTCCATAGTAGCTCCTAAATAAACCGAACTTTGAGGGCTCTTTTTTGTGGTACTGCTAAGATATTAAGTACATACATCCTTTCTGCACCAACCTCAGATATTTATCATATGGTATAAGTGGCTATCAATCAGTGCAGAAGGAATACTTTTGGCTAACTATCTGATAACGATGTGCCACAGTCATACTACAATATGCAATGGAAGGTATACTTCCATTTTTAATATCTAATAATTTTTTCTGGGTAAAGTCGTATCAATATGCAAGCAAAGGTATTGTACACAATTAACTCACTGATTGCAGATCCTCTTTAAGTGTCAAGGGGCTCATATACCAAGTTTGAGTTGTTTTATCAACAAGAATGTTATTAGTTTTTGAGTTATCAATTGTCAATTTTTTAATTATAAACTAGTTAGCTAAGATGTTTAGATAATGATGGACATTGGCATATACATAATTTTTTTCCTTTAGAATGACGTAGGAAATGATTGTATTGTCAGCATCCTTTCCCATGGAGCATAACCTTGACATGGTGAAAGGGTTTGTAAGTTCTGTTGACAGCTATAGCTGAGCTGGTGGAAGCAATGATAATTGTTCCTAGTAACTCATGCCAGATTGGTCAAAGGGGAGGAGGTGGAAAAAAGGTTGTCCATAACTTGCAAGGACATTTTACCCCAGTGGGCCAGCTATTTCAGGGATGGTGTAATGTAAAAACTATTGAGGAAAGCAACAACAAACAACTTTGCTTATTGAAGCAGTGATGGATTCAGGCATGGGAATAATGAATCCTGGCAAATACAGGATTAGGTCTGATTGGCCAGGTGTCATGATATGAGCACATGCCTTCGTATGGGTTCTCACCTTGATGATATTCTTGGATTATGTAAGGACTTGACTGCTACTATGGATAAGTAGTTGTCAACTGGTTAGCAGTGGGAAGCAGCCTGTCTGGGGTTGGAGCAATCGATGAAACCAACTGTATTGGTGGAATAGTGATGGTTATCCATCTGGAGGGAAAGAGGCATTCTCCAATTGAAAAGGAAGGGCAGAATTTCTCAACAGGTGGTATCAAGGTACAGGCTGCTTGGGAATGACTATGGGATGGAAAGAGGAGTTTATCGAATAGAACAGAGGGCGGTCAAATTATGTTGAGTGAGGTTGAACAGTTTTGAGTAAGAGGGGTATCTGGGGTGTCATTGATTTTAGGATATTTTTCAAGTTTGTGAGATATTTGAAAGTGTAAGGGGTGTATAATACAATGATTGATTTTAATAATAATTTCCATGAGATGGAATAAGGTGTTGCTCACAATGTTGCCCACACATTATAATGTAGAGCCTTGTGGGTGGAATGATTGGGACTTAACATTTTTTTTTTTACTACATTACGCATTAAGAGTACTCACTTTTGATAAGCTCAGTTGTGCATGCTCCTAATAGGTTCAAGACATTGAGATGATGACCAATGTAAAGTAAAATCTTTAGCTCAGTCATGAGTGCTTTTAAGTGAGAAATATCAGAGTGCGGTTTAACCATCTTCACTGCCACGGTTGTGAATTTTTCCTCATCTTTTATCCCCTCAGCCTCAGCCTTGACCACCCTTCCAAATGCTCCGCACCCAAGCTGCTTACCTGAAAATGAAAATGGACTCACATACATGTGTCATTCATCTGATTAAAGCTTAGACTTGTAAAGAATATGAAAAGGTTTAGTAATCACAGTAGAATGCCATTGTAAAATTATGAACGAGAGTAGTTTTCTACTCTTGATGGTACTTCATCCAATGACAATGAATTTTCTTGGAACCAAACCATCTTGTTGCAATGAAAAAATGAAGGTAATTTTACATGATACCCAAAATTTACAGTTTAACATAATGATACTGGATTATATTGTAGCTTTTCCAGTTAGCCGGTCTTGAAATTTAATTATGTTGATTATAAGAAACCATTATGAGGGACAAAGGAAAGTGAAATTCTGGTCAAAATAAATTTCTCTTCAAAAATGAGCCAAAAACAGGGAACAAGGCTTTAAGTATTCGTCTGGATTCACCTTAATATTGTTCCATTCTATACCAAAATCTATTCTTCAACAGTCTAAATGTCTGGAAAGTTTAAAGTCTATCAATTGATAGTAATTAATTAAATTTTGGGTTTTGAAAGTGGTACCAGTCAATGGACATACAATACAATGCTATCCAAATAAGACTAACATATATAGCTCAGAATACTTTCTTATGAATAAATTATGAAAAGTGTACTTTCTATTTTAATGATTGAAGAATGATAAAAAATTATGTAACTTATGCTCCTTAATAATGTGTGTTCATAAATAATTCAAATTCCACTTAAACATTATAATTGTGATCTAGTTTTCAGCACTTTACGTCATCTTCAGGTGACATAAACAAATTAGATTGTAAAATGGGTTGGAGGATTTGAGGGTTGGGGGAGGGAGTAGGTGAGGAAGTGTGGCCAGTGGGATGCCATTGATGGGTGGAAGGGTAATGAGGTGGTAGGAGAGTATAGGAGGATGCAATAAAGAGTCTGAAATCATTGAGTGGAATTTGTTGTCATTGTGTTGAACTCTTTCTTCGATGTTGGAGAAATTCCACATAGTTAACTGCCCAAGCATCAGATTCATTGATGTTAGTATACTACTATACTTATAAGTATTCATTCATTTTCTTTAATACTTTTCTCCATTAGGAAATAATTTCTTTTTAATTCTCCCCAAAATAATAACCCTTAGTTCTAATTATTTAATGAGTCTTCTTACAGAAAACATTCCTTATAAAGTCACATTGGCCAGTAGATTTTGTGAAATAACCAGAACAAGTCAAAGGAATAAAATGAAACAACTTAAGTAAAGTTAAACAGTAAACCTCTGTCCATTAGATTAATTAATTAAGAAGCTATATGAACCATTCTGATTCTTAATTGAGTCTTTCATCTTGAGAATCATTGTTAATAAATAAGATTATAGAATGATAGTTTTTGTTTACAAGATTTAAAAAAGTATCACTACAAAAATGAGTTGGTAGTGTTGACGATAGTGATGTAATACTGAGTTAATTCCAAGGAGAGAATAGGAAACACTTCATGACTTTAAAATTTTAAATACACTGAACTCTCAATTTCATAAGGTAATGGGCAAAAAAAAAACATTCGTGAATAATCAGATAACATGAATCATGCAAACTATTATTTCGTTTTTCAAAGTTTCCCATGGCATTATAGGTGTCATTTCTCATGTAGTTCATTATAGGTATTTTTAACCACAATGTAATCTGTGCCCACCAAAACTGCTGCCAGGTATTTGAGCAACTTCCCAGATCTGATGACATAGGAAAGATGTTAGTTTCAGTGCCTTGCTGGAGTGGCCCCATAGTTACAAGTTGAAAATTGCAATTTGTTTCTGACTGTGCTTACCTTATTTTGCTAAACACCAACATTTTTGCTCTCTTTTCTCAATATGTGACCCACATGCTCACTGCATTTTTCATTATTAATTCCAATATCTATATTTTCATTGAGTTATTATGAAGCAAAAACCGTGTTATAAACCAAATCTATATTCATTGTACCTTTAGTGTTAATGGAAACACCTATGATGTTTTTTGAGGCACTCAGAAGATCTCTTGATTAACTGTCAAAAAGATGAGCAACTTGTGGCTTTGATATATGTGCATAAACATATTCAAATCAACAAGAAAACTTTGTTACTTCGATCCCATCTAATTTGAAATATTATGCAATTTGATACTAAGTAAAAATATTGCAGCACAGCTTTGATTGCCTGTTCAAGGTCATAGACTCTTGCTTGGGGTTAATATGGATAAATAGAACAAGGGAACTGCAGGAAATTCAAGGTGTGCAACATTTGGAAACTCAAATGTACCTACAGGGAAAATCAAAGCCATGATCTAGCTTGACCCTTGACTCTAACAAATGGTTTATTTTGGCATCTTTTTCATATATATTGTATCATTAAGTATTTGTGTATTTCAAAGTTTTTTCAGTAAATTATAAAGAGATTTAAAATGCAGAAATTTAATGTGTAAAAAACAATCTCCTTGACCAGGATATCGTTTCATGTTTCTTAATATCCAGTAGAGTACTTTAGCCAGTTAAACTACTAAGTTGTCCACTTATATTCTGAATTTATACAGGGGTTTTAAAGTAAAAGATGTGACAAATTGCCATACATAAAATATCTCAGGTAATCACATATACAGAGTCAAGGCTTCTCCCACAGTTCTTTGAAGGTATTGAAAGTTTGTTTTTCATTTATTTTAAAAGAACTCCATTATTAACTCAGATAAAAAACTTCAAATTAGTTGTTCACTTTATCAATCAATATTTATAAATAAGTCCTTAATCAGAGTATTATTTCTGTTTTTACATTGTCTACTTCACTAATTTAATGCCTGCATATGACTTGTGTAAATTTCACCATAATAAATAGTAATATGTAGTTCATCGAAAAAAAGGCAGGAAAATTATTGAAGCAGCTGTAAGTTATCTGACACCATTTTTGCAGTTTGAAAAAATAACTATTTCTGAGTGATAATATTGCCCATACCCAGTAATATCTAAATCTGTGCGAATATTCTCATTTTTTTTCAATTTTCTCAATGGGAAAGAGCATAACTAATACACTAACTGCAGCTGTGAAATATAATTCAATGACTTTTTACCATTCTACTATTATTTTAATGTTTGTGACCTTCAGGCATGTGCCTATGCAGTAAAAGCATTATAGCCATCACAGGTGAAGTTCATATAATATCTTGAAGTTTTAATAATACATATATGCAAACACTAATACAGTCTCTCAAGTTTCCTATGGACTCCGGCTTGCAAAAATGTCTGTAGGAATGCTTTTTTGGAGCAAGTCTGTTTACCTACAATGATTTCTGAATGTCTTCAAAATTGATAATGAAGAAACTGAACTCTCTGCTAGTATTAATTCTGGCCAGTAAATGAGATGGAAATAATAAGTTTTATTTTATAAATCATATAATTTTATTATTTTTAAGCTAGTTGCATTTATATTCAAGGTATTGATTCTAGTTAAAGATGCTCTATCATTACCCAAGAAAAATATTCCTGTTTGTTACTGTGCTAATAATATGCTCCCTGACTTCTTGAAATATTTTCATGGAAAAAATGCATCATATTTACACAAAATTAATATGGATCATAAAATGGAAACTGGCTTGAATCCATAAAATATACAGCCTGGAGCTTTATCACCGACCTAATAGATGCAAAATAAGTCATGTGGTAATCTCACATATATCAACTCTCCTTTTTGGGAAAGCTTTGTTTTAGGTACAAGTATTTTTCTAAATACAGTTTGCAATATTAAAATTAATTGAGGGCTCAAATGTTTTGTTTTACCTGCAGTTTCCATTTGCCTAGCCTGGAATAGAATCTCTGATTTTTCATCAGACTTTGGTTTACACTTCAATAGATTCCTTAATTAGAATACCTTCTAATTGACGTAACTCCAATGAATGTTATGTATACCTTTGCCACAAAATGGCACATTTCATGATGATTGTCCCTTTAATTTACCAGTTTTTGTATGATACTCCCAAATGAAAAAGTCAATATTACTTGGAGTTCAAAGTGCTGTGCTTGTGAAGTCCCTCAATATAATGGCTTTATGAGTGGTTACCAAAGCTTTTTGAAAATGCTGTTAACATTTTCCTACATACTAAGAATTATTACAGTAGACTCCCTCTTATTTGATTCCATCACCAGAAACTTGATGGGGTAAAAGAATGGTTGTTTAAACTGAAAGTGCATTCAAAATATGAGTTAAGGGCTATTAATTGAATAAAAATGTTTATTGTGATTAGTAATCTTTTTTATTATAAAAAATTAACATTAATGTGCAATATAAAAGTTTTTTAAATGTAATATTGTATTACATACTTGGTCCTACATTAATTGAGTTAAATCAGGACCAAAGTCCTGCTAAGGGATGAACACTGCTGCCATCATAACCCCTGATCCCTTTAAATTCACCACTTGTGGTGGTAGCAAGACAGGTAATTCATTTTTATGCCATCCTGCCTTCTCTGCCAACATAAGGAAGGAAGCATCCTGTATTTTCTGTTACTATATTCCTCTGAACCTCGGTTCCCTCATGAGGTCATCTCCAGGCAGCTGGTACAAAGTAACCTAAATTGTAGACTTTAAATTTTCCTACAATATGTATCTTCTTTTAATGCCCAATAGTTTTTGTATCACCAAATATTATCCCATCGCTTCAAATATTGGAGTTTCAAAATTTTCACAACTTGACATAATCTGCATATAAAAGTTGGAAGGAGAAGTAAGTGTGAATGTATGCAACTGATGGCACTTCAAACAAGACAGTGATAACATATAGGCTTTAGCATTGAATATAGATGAACTCTTCACTTGAAAGGTGAAAGTTGAATTAAAGAAATATGAAGTAATTCATATTTATTTAAATCCAATGGGGGAGTCGAGGCACCCAGGGTTGTATGCCAATCAACCCTGATAATCAATAAAAGGATAGGAAAAAAAAAATAACTGATTTGGGAAGGGGGAAGAACAGTTTAAGTTTAGATAGAGATAGGGAATGCATGCAGCCATATCAGCAGTGAGATCATTGCTAGAAAGGTATATAGAATATAATTCAGAATTTTGCATTGTGAATTTCAAAAAGACAGTGGGTGGCATAAATTGGGAAAAGTTAGTGACTCTATCATAAAAAATTGGAGGTTTAGGTGACTTGTCTAAAACCTATATATCTCAGTCTTCACAGATAAGATATCAAATGAAGAATCAGAATTGGCAAGGCAGGGGAAGTGAGGTTTATTCATTATAATCCTTGATTTTCAATATACAAGTAGAGAAAAATGTAAAAAGCATGGGAAGTAGCAGTGGTAGGAATTAAAGTAGCTGAGGAAGTGACATTTTTTTGAGCAAAGAAGTGCTGTCATTATTGATTAGTGGAGGATATTGTAGAGGGAAACTCGAAGAAGCTAGAAAATTGGATGAAGGAGATACTTAGAGGCAATATGATGCTTAAGACTGATAGAGAGGAAACTACTGTTCAATTGCATGCGAGGAGAAAAAATAACTTTGGATTTTGAATGGAATAAAGAGAGTTAGAAAGTATTTGGAGTTGTAATATTATTTATGGCAGTATAAAATAAGTTAAATAGTATTTAATGTCATGTTAAACGGGGCTTAGAAATTGTAGCAGTACTGAGTACTGTCTGAATGCATCAGACACCTACCCTTCCTGCTACTACTACTACGAATAAGTAAAATACAAAATAAAGCATTTGTTAAATAGTCCGCTGAGGGGTGCAATAATTGATGATTGTACAACACAGTTATTTTAATTACTGAAATACGAAAATTATTCATGAGAAAATATTGTCATTAAGGCTCTCCATAGATAGGGAGCCTTAGGTAAAAATCAAAGATGGAGAACAAAAATAAAAACAGCACTTCAGTGATTTAGGAAATGTTTTTGGTAGATTGAGGAAAGTAGTAAAGGCATTAAGAGAAGAATGCATTAGGTAAAGAAGAGAGGAGGGACTTAAATGCAAGAACCTTTAGTAAAGGCATAAAGCAAAGATAAGTAAAAGATTTGATATGGATTAGAGTTTTATATGGCTCTGAAATTTGGTTTTTGAGGCACAAGGATTAGGTTGGATTGAAGATCTAGGCATGGGTGCGAAGAAGAATGGATAAATAAAAATATACAGAAATTAAAGCATTTGAAGTGGTCATAAACCTGGTATGGGAAGATATAAGTTTGGCGAAAGAAATTTGAAGAAGGCAGGAAAAAAGAAAGCATGAAACAGTGAGATGAAATGGGACATTTAAGATGGTTATTGAGAGGAAAACGTCAAGTATGCAAGACGAGGGGGGAAAAATGAGACCTTTTGGGATGTAGGTAGGGTTTTTGGAGTATATGGAGCAAAACGGTGGTTCATTCGTGTATTACAATGTTTAGTGCCATGTTAGATGAGATTTATAAGCACCTATCAGAACTTATGTTGTCCAGTCAGCTGCTGTTAATAGGTTTTAGTGTTGTGTTGTAAGGTGCTTATAAGTGAAATAGTGCTTGGCCCTGTGTCCATAATATAAAGCCTATCTTGGCTAATAGACTACTGCTTGTAAATATTTTTTAAAAATTCATTTAATTGCAGTGTAGTATGTGACTATAAATTGAAAAAAATATTTTTGAAATTATTGTTTTTATTCATCTTTGATAACTTGCCTTCCAAATGAAACATGATAGAATGTTATCAATTGAGAGGTTTGGCAGTCTAGTTGGTAGAGCCATTGGCTACTAACTGAAGGACCTGGATTTGATTCTGGGTGATGCCACAGGGCACCTTATGCTTAACCCAAGCTGTGTGATATTTTGGGTATCATGTCTTCCTGAGTAACTGCAGGTGGCACAGGAAAAGGAACTGGCCCCTATTCCCTGATTGTGTGAATGTCACATCCTTGTTTTTGTTAAAGGTGAGCTCTCCCCTAACCTATCAAAACAACCTTCAGGTTTAGTGTTGTTTTACTTTTGATATCATTAGGAAGTCAATTTTGGTGTAAATTACAAGCATTAATTAGAATGTTCAATCCAATGAATAATGTGAGAAAACAGGAATTACATGTGGATGATTACTGTTTTTTTTAATGAACATCTTCCCGAAAATACTATCCCACTTTTGGGAAAAAACATAAAAATTTTAAATACCAACAGTTTTCCAAGTCTTGGAAAATGTCACATGAAACACTTCAGAAAAATTAGACAAGCTAGTTTCAATTATCACATTTTTCCTTGATAGTGTTATGAAGGAATATACACCCTGAATTACAGTAAAATGTAAGTATTATACTTCAAAGCTTCAAATATCTGGATAGATGAATTTTAATTGAGTATATGATGCTTGTGATAATCTTGTGTTAACAACAATAGGGTTGAATAAGTTCTTGAAGAATTAGTTCTAAGAAGACCTTGAATAAGTTACCTACCACAAACCGATGGTTTTGTGTAAAAATGTCTGTTGTTAAGTACTTGAGAGATCTTTAGTCTGAAGGCTGACATTGCATTGTACTGCATCGCAAGAACCTGGATTTAAAAGGGGAATTCATTCATGAGGCAACCACGGAAAGGGTTGCCTTTTGTATGTTTCTACTAGATTATCTGCTTCTTATTTTTACATTGTGATTTATTTCAGTACATATTTACCCTGTTTGTACAATTTTATTGATCAAAATCCAATAGAAAGGAGAGGTTTCAGTGTGTTTACATAATATTTATGATTCAGCCTCTGAAGAAGCTGAGACAAGTTTACTGTCTGCTAGATAAAGCTAGACCAAATATGAGGGAGTCTGCTGTAATTTCTATGGTCTGGCTCAACCTGACCATCTAATTAAAACCAGTTACTTTTAGGACACACAATAAATGACTGTTTATGCTATGAATCTATGTAAGCCATCTACAGTTCAATAGAAAGGATTCAATCAAGAACTTCATATAAACCCCAATGAAATTATAAAAGAAATTCTGTCTTTGCACTTGCTCTTTTGTATCACTCTTTATCTGAAGATATTACCAAATTTCAGTTTTTCTCTTGAGAATTCATATTCCTTATTATACGGCAAAAGGTCAGCTTGCTCATCCATCCCAAGGTCTGGATCAATTGTGAGTAAAGCTCCTTCATGGAAATGGACTATATCCTGAGTGGTTAGCATATTAACACGTTTCTGTAAAACAGGAAGGGTAGATTGCAGTGATTATTTAGAAGACAAGTTATGAATATATTTTCTTTTCATTGTTTACGTTTGTATCATGGTATAATTCATGATTTCAAATTCATATAATTGACATAGTGACTCTTAGTGTACCTCATATGATTTAACCAACACTAATGGTGTATGCCTACTAGAAAACCCGGAAAACTCAGGGGAATCCCTCAATAGTTGAAGAGCAGACACTTTAAATACTCTTGTTTTTGGATATAATAATATTACATGCATAATAAAGAAATAAGTATATAAAAATAAAATATCAAATATCAATAATGGAACACTTCAATTATCATTATAAATGAACTCAGATTCCTAATGATTTATATGTGTTCACCAATACATTATTGTCCTTTCCCAAAACTAAGTTTATATGTTAAAGAAATGACATTTTGGGTATGATATGTAGTAGGCAACCCTGACAACCAGTAATAGACAACCTTGGCCTTTCCTCATATCATGCACAAAAATGTTATCTGACCACAGGACAAATGAAGAATTATTATTGTTATGAAAACATTTAGGGCTTAGTGAGAGGCACAAAGAGAAGGTTTTGCATTATGAAATGTTAGTCTCAATTTTGGTATATATATTGTTTACCCTTTCTTTCAAGATCCTCAGGATGAGATATGCAACTGCCACCAAAAGAAGGATGAAAACAATGGCAATGGCAGCAATTGTTCCACCATTGCTTGGAGTTGATGTGGCTGTTTGTCCAGTAACTGTAAAAATATAATGAGAATCTTTACTTTAATTTTAAGTCTATCTATCTATAGTATGGTCCTGCTGTGTAGGTTAAATATACAGCAAATGACAAGATAGAAGTCTTATATGAAATAGTAACTAGGATAGTAAGGACTATGCCTAATGTGGACTACCCATATCTAGTGAGTTTGTGAAGGTTTAGTTTCATTTAAACAAGATGCATCCTTTTATAAAATTCGTTATTTAAAGTTTTTTGATTTCACCAACATTTTCAATTCTTCTAATTAAAAATTATTCAGAGTGCAAATCATTTGAACAATAAATATATATTTTTAAACTTCACTATGACTTATAGCCCCTAGTCTACTAATTGCAAATAACTAAAAATAAAATTGATCCTTCATCAGTAATTGCTGCTATCAATTTCTACTGGTAAAGCCAAAAAGGAAGGTTTTTATAAAAGTAGCTAATTAAGTGGTTAAATTTAATTCTTATTTATTTAAATTCTGGAAATTATTTTGGCAGTGTTGATTTCTCTGAGAGATTAGCATTTGACAAATTCTCTGCTTTTGTGTGATATGGGTATCAACATTTCATGATTCTTAGCCATGATTACCAATGTTATATACTTACTTGAACTTGAACCAGTGACCTGAAGTTTAAAATTTCTTTCTCTTGCTCCAATACTGTTACTAATTAAGCAAGTGTAAGCACCTGAGTCTTCAATTTTGGTGGACTTAATTACTAGTGCTTGCATTTCTTTTAGAAATCTTACTCGGGTGTTCTTCTCATCTACAAGAAAAACCTTGCCCTCCTTTTAAAACAAAGAAAAATAAATTAATACCATTCTGTTTATGTCATGCTCAAGAGAGGAAAGTCATAGTTAAGAGTAGTTTGATAGCACTTCCTCCTGTATCCAGATAACAATTTCACATAATAGAAGTATAATTTCACATCAAGTATAAATAATAAAAAAATTACAATCAGTGGTAATGTGGCATAGGCTCATGAGTGTACATTATTCTAAAATTATTGGCAGCTTTAGTTAAGATGCTTCAACAAATGCTAGCTACTCTTTACAGACTTGAGACCAATGTTCTTGAACTGTGCTGCAAAAATATGGTCATGATAAGTTCTGAGCCAGCGTGAGAGGAACATGGGTCATCATTATTGCTAAACATCAGGATGAAAGAACAGAGTTTTTTAATAATTAAACGTTAACTTTTGTAATATCGTAGCATGCTGCTATTTCCACTGCATAAAGATTATAGTGCAGCCTGGGGTTTATTCTCTATGCCAATTGTTTCAATGTTGCAATCAGACTTTTGGATGATTATGTCCCAAAAAGATTTCAGTAAAATTATTAGTATTGTTTGTTCCAGGAATAAATTGGCAAGGGCCTTGGGTGCTACTTGCACTTGCTATTTGGGTGCTGAATTTAGTGATAAAATAAGTGCTAAGTGTGGACAGTTGGGAGTCAGTCCTAAAAGGAATGATGGTATGGGTAATTCATTGTGTTAGAGGTAGATGATGATAAGGATGCCTTGTAATGAAGAAAAATGCAATCTTGTTGTCATAAATGGGAAAGGTGGTATATCAAATCATTTAAAATTTGTGTGAGCTAATTAAGCCTTCATAGTATTCCTTATCAGAAGTAAAGGACAGAATTAGGAATAAATTAGCCTGCAAAGATATGGCATTGAGGAGAGGCATACATTTCATTGAAAAGGGCAGGATGGAAATGAGAACATCTCAGAGTTTGCAACAAGACTTCTTAAGTAAACCTCTCAGTTTTAGTGCATTATTGGCTGAGGTCCTAAGGGATCAGCTAATTCTGGACTCTATCAATAAGTCTATCATGCAGGCGTTGTATTTGCAGGATGAATTTCCTAAAATAAAACATCTCGGAATGCAGATATATGCAAAAGTGAAGTTTTGAGGGATTTGATGAGCAAAGAGATTAACATCCATTTTGTTGACTCAGATGGCACTAGCTAGTAGTTGGGAGATGAAGAGGCAGAATCCGAGAACCAATTGGGCATCTAGATGCTGGGACAGAGTAATAAGAGAGAAAGCCTGAAGCCTAGGCAACCCAGAAGATACTCTGGTGCAGAACAGTGTCATGTAATGGTCATACCAGCCAAAAAGTCACTAATTGCCAACTTTGCTCTAATAGATATGGCATGGCATTTACAGGATGTTTGGACATCTTAAGTGGATGTGCAGGGAATATAGGAGAGAAATCACCCAAACTAGGATTTCATATCAAGTTGAATTGAAGGAAAGGTATTATTCTCTAGGGACAAACCATTGCCTTAAGGATAATTTTGATCATGCCTTGTTTAGTGGTTTGGGATTTGAGCCTTTGAACTGAAAACCATTGAGTAAATGCTATATTCTGGAAAAAGAAGGTAGACATGGGTTCTTAAATTTCCACTGTGTTGGGAAAAAGCCATGGTTGTTTTTCTTGTCTAAAATTATTGGACATGCATTAAATTGAGTTCTTACAACTTGCTCATGGAGCCAAAGGAAATATTGGATGCTGATTTTCAATACCAAGATTATTGTGTTCAATTGTCATTAGTTGTGGTATGGAATAGAGAACCACCACTGGAAGGGTCTGAATAGAGCCACGGGTTTTCCACAGCCCATCAAGATTATTACAGTAACACATTCTAAGAAGGCTCAAGATTTACGTGGTGATACCAAGGACCTATAAAATAGAGCATTATTTGAAGAGGGATGTAAGACCAGCACTCTGGTAATCTAGAGCATTAGGTTTTGCACTCAAAAGCTAGGTAGCTATGGAATGATATATCCAGTTAATGTACTCAGGCCTCTCCCATGACCACCCAACAAAGCATACTATGGTGTATGTGAATTTTTGGAGGATAAATTGTAATTATTATTTATGTTTTATAAAGTTTTTGCTTTATAAGTGTATACTCATGATGATACCTATTGTTATATGAACCTATGGAATGGAAATAAATAGTGATAATAATAAGAAATCCCTGGAGGCCCAATAGTGTCATTGAACCAACATATCCCGACAGTGTTAATCAAAATGTAGAAGGAAAACTGGAGGCAGGGAGCCCCAAAGGGACCAATGTGGGTTTGGTGTATGTCAGACAGTAGCTACTTGGGAAGGGCTAATGCCTTAAAGGAGATATCCCTTAAGAAAAAGAAAAGGACAGCAGCTTTTAAATTTGTTATTTAAAATTGGTATTGTGTGCAGTAGGGTATGTTGCTTGTATGCATATGATTAGAGAATTATTTTCATGTTGAGAATTATTCACATACTTGTTTGCTTTGTTTATGGTAACATTAGGTGTTGATGAGTTTCATTATTTATAGGAGGGAAAGAGATATGGTGTGTTTAATATGTCAATCATTTGGACATTGCAATTAATTTGTCATATTTTTCTTCACATAATTAATGTGCAAGTTGCTCAGGTGCTATTTGGACTCTGGTAACTCGTGTTAAGTCATTACATAGCCCATTAATTTTAAAGATGATGTGCAATAAAATGGTGGGAAACCTCTGAAGTTGGCAATGTAAGAACTTAAGCCCTATTAGGCCTTTCTAAAAACTAGTGAATTGCACCATGAAATCAATTTTACTGCAGGTAATTCACTTGTTTTGAAGTGGTTTTGATCTGAATGATTTTCCATCAGTTTTTGTAACTTTTTGTTAATTATTTTTTGTCATGGTACTTCTTTCCACAATACTGCATTGAAGAAAACTTGAAGAATTAGTCAGAATAAATGTCCTACGCTGGTTTGGTCATGTTGAGAGGATGCATGGAAGTCAAAATAACAATCAGATGTAAAGAGTGGAGCTAAAGGTTTTATAGGTCAATATAGCTGAAGACCCTCCCCATGGGCTACAACCTTGATGTGAAGGAAGGGCTTATGGATTTTAATGACACCTAGAGTTATTCTGGCCAGAGCAATGGTAATAATTGCTCCTGGCAGGGTCACCCATGCCAAATAGACCCAAGGGTAGGAGCCAGGTGGAATATTTGGACGATATTGAAGACAGGGAAATTAGAAAATATACAGTGGGAGATGGAGATAGAAAAAATATACATACTTTAGGGTTGTGTGAGGTGAGAAGAAGGAGAATGTGTGGATTACTGGAGTATTAGTTATATTTTAATGCACAGTGGATAGGAAGAGAGCCAGCAAGGACTGGAAGTAGTATTGAACAAAATGGTAGGAAGAATTCCTTTTTTTCTCTTTACCTCAGGTTTACATGTCATAAACCAATCAAAAATAAAATTTTGGCAGGGTATATGATCGATCAATCAGGGAAAATAATTTTATATGTTCTTAGAAGGAAACATTTGATGATTGGAATGTGGTAGTAGGTATAGAAAAAGATGAATTCTATGGTGTCAGGCTCAACTTTGTGGAGGTTCATGTTCGTTTTAAATGAATATACTTTGTAATAATTGTCTGGAAGTTACAAAGTATATTCATTTTAAAAAAAACATAGAAAAAGATGGTAGTGAGGTAGTTACAGTTTAGAAACAAGGAATGAGCAGTGGTTGGATATTAAAAGTCTCAAACAAAACCATAGGAGCAATAAGTAGGAAAAGGGCAAGAAAGCCATGGATGCAGATTATATGATTAGGAAGATAGCTGAGAGAAGAAAATGGAAGAGAGTGAGCGCAGAGTTTGATAGAAGGAGATATAAAGAGATGAATAAGAAACTGAGGCAGGAAACTAAGATGGTAGAAGTCACAATATGAGGATATTTCCATGCATCCATCCAAAACCTACCTTGAATGGTAGAATACCAAAAGTAATACCATTTGCAGAAAGTCATTGCAAGGAATATTAGGTGTCTTGTAGACAGAAGGACCATTATGAAACAGAGCATTGTGAAGGATATCAATGAGATGCTATAATTCCCGGGAATGACATAAAATCAGACTTTTGTGATTTCAGTTATCCTAATAGGGAATGGCATAAAGTGTATGTGTATATGCATGCTTTTTTCTTGATGTGATAATCCACTTGAACCCTAATTGATTATAATCCTTAACCTGCTTTAGATGGATGTTGCAAAGCAATTCAAATGGACAGAAGCATCTGGAAAAGCTTGGAAAATATAATATGTACAATAAAATGCCATTTATTTGGCTATTGATGGTCCATTATTTTAATTATAACATCACATGAAAAATGATAACATGAATTTCCATATTTTGTCTACATATTTAAAGAATGTCCTGATCGTAATATCTTCTCATCAGATGCATTTATTTGTGCTGAGGTCTCAAATTTCAGTTTGAGAACTCAATACAATTAAAAGAATTTTGGATTGTTTATGTTACTGAAATTTAACCTGAAGACTGACGTAAAATTATTTCTAACCTGTTAGAATCAGCTCACCTTGAGCCATGTTATCTCTGGCTTTGGTGTGCCATCATAGGTACAATCTAGGAGAACATCACTACCCTCATATCTCAAGTATTCATCATTGTGTTGCTGGAGAAAGGTTGGAGGCTTCTTTTCTGGAATGATGTATGGAGAATTTAAACTCAAGAATAGAACTGATCTACTTATATAGTAATACATACATATGTAGAAGTCCAATGGGAGCAATTATGGCATATATGCAAAGAGTATAAAGTTTTTACTAAACCTTAATTTATTCACCATTATATTTAACAACTGAAAAAGAATTATGAATACTTACCTGTGATTACTAAATCAATAACTTTGGTCATCTCTTTAAGATCAATACTATTCCAAGCCTTACAGAGGTATTGTCCACTGTGTTTTTTAGGTGATAGAGAGGCTATATGCAGGCTGTTTTCAATGGAAAATTTTGACATCATGACTTTTCCTGGAATGAAATATCTAATTTTAAAAACTTTTACTGCCTGAACTAGTACAAAATTTTTGAAGTATTCTGATAAAAAGAGAATAGTTGCCCCTACTTTAGAATAGTATTCCATTTCATATCACCAATCGTATTGTGAAAATATTTTAGAATGAATTCTATGCTACGACAATTTTCTCCATTTCATTCTGCTAATATTGGGTCATAAATATAAAAAAAATTATGTGACACATAACTTAATGGTTACTGCTTGGATAACTAAGGTGACATGAGCTTGATTAATGATATGTGATCTTGTATTGCTCAACCCTTAAGTTTGCTGGCATGGCATACATTTTTATTGCGATGCACTTTTGCAATGCTTTTATTGCATTGCCTTTCAATACTTATATATCTCATTGGAAAGACCATTCCACTGTTTTATTACATTAATGTGAAAACATGAACTTGGAGATTAATGCCTAGGTAGAATCATGAATTAAGTTCATAAAAGTTCAGTTCTGATAACCAATTTTATTTGCTAGTTTTTGTTTGTTATCACATCATCACTGTAAATACACTGCAATCCCTGTTGCAGAAAAATAAACAAAACCAGCAACACATATTAGGCTAAAACAAACAGCAATGTGATTATTTATTTTAAGTGTTTTTACATATGATGTGAGAATATTTTATTGCATGTTTTCTTCTTGTTAGTGCTATTAATTTTGCTCTATGCCATAAAAACTCGTTCAGTCTTTTCTCTTTGTTGTACACCATTTTCTGTGATTTTGTATTTTAGGCTCAGATTAAAATTAGGATTTATCCAGATTATTCTTGAGTTGAGTTAAATCATTCTTGTTATAAAAATGACATAACAACTCAGCTAGTTGTGGCCAACATGACAGAAAGCCCGCCATTTCATGAAAGTGAATGCATTCCATAAAAGGGATGATTTATGTAATCGTGAAAGTTGATTCAAGTAAGGTTAAAAAATTAAAAAATGCTAAGACATTATTACTTACCCTTTAGGAATGTTACTGGCTTAAATTCACTTTTTTTGTCACCTCGCCAAAACCATGTAATATTCTGTGCAAACACATATTTGGATGCAGAGCATTTAAGTATGATGTTTTCCCCTTCCACTGAGGCATTTGGATATATAATATTGAATCCCTCCTGAGAATCTGAAAGTATGTCCAGGATTATGCTGTGTGAACTTTTCACATCTTGTTTAGATTTAATTTTAGGTAACTTCATAGCCAATAAAACCCTCATTATTATTATTAAGTAATCTACCAGTTAGAGTAGGATTTTGATGAGAAAAACTACCAAATAAATATTTTGTTTCTCCTAACAAAACACAACCCAACATCCTACTCAACAACAAGTGCCTCTTCATCTCTGTGTACTTCCTTCATCCCGTCCAACATCCCTATCCTGTTCCTGGCCTTTCCTCGTTTGCCTAACATTCACCCCTCTATTACCTTCTTCAGCATCCCACTGCCGCTCAATACGCCTTTCATCCATTTTTCCTGCCTCCATAGGATATCCCCCAACAAACCCATCTTCTCACCCACCATATCTAGCACTTCCTCATTTGTTTTCCTTTCGGTCCATTTCACCTTCTCCATTCTTCTCCACACCCACATTTCAAAAGCCTCCAATCTACGTCTATCCTCCTGCTTCAGTGACCACGTTTCCATCCCATACATAGCTACGCTCCATATCAAAGTTTTTACGAGTCTTTTCTTAACCTCCCTACTCAAAGTCCCCGTCATCAACTCCCTCCTCTTTGAGAAATCCTTCTTGCCTAGCGCAATTCTTCTCCTTACGTCCCTACTACTTTGACCGTATTGGTCCAAAACACTTCCGAGATACGTAAACTGTTCTACCTGCTCTATTTTTTCTCCTTCTATTTTAATGTTTAGCTTAGCCTTTCTTTTTCTGGAAAATCACATAACCTTTGTTTTATTAATATTGATTCTCATCCCATATCTATTGCACTGAATTTCCAATTCACTCAGCAATGCTTGTAACCCCTTGGGTGACTGACAAACCAAAACCTGGTCATCAGCAAACCTAACTGATTTTACAAACTCCCCTCCGACTATCACTCCCACCTCCAGCTCTTCCCATGCCTCCTTAATCATTTCCTCCACATATACATTGAACAGCACCGGTGATAATAGACAACCCTGCCCATTATCTTTTCTTCCTAAAGTTAAAATTAAGTTTTCTTACTAAACCCTGCCCATCCGGACTCTCCGTTCCCTACTCGCCTGATCGCCCGTTCGCCTACTTACCTGATCAGTCTGAGACATGTACAGGTTGCAGATCAGTCTCCTGTCCTTCCAATCCATTCCTATTTTCTGCAATACATGCATTAGTTTTTCCCAATTCACTCTATCAAATGCTTTTTCGAAATCTACAAAACAGACAAATACGGTCTGATTTAATTCTATATTCCTCTTGATTAGTGATCTCATTACTGCAATGGCATCACGCATACCTCTTCCCTTCCTAAACCCAAACTGATCATCCCCTAAGTAGTCATTTGCCCTACTCTCTATCCTTTTGTTGATTATCCTGAGAACAACTTTAGCTGCTTGGGATATCAAACTTATTGTTCTGTAGTCCTCACATGACATTGCCTTTACCTCTTTTGGAAAAGGAACTAACACCGATCTCACAAAGTCTTTTGGCCAGTTTCCTTCCTCATAGATGCTACAAATCAGTCCATATAGAGTCTTCCTCCCACATTTTCCAAAACATTTCAGTAATTCTGCAGGAATGTTGTCTATCCCCACGGCCTTACTTGCTTTAATCTCCCTTATTATCCTTTCTATCTCATCATCAAGTATGTCTGGACCTAAGCTATCTTCTTCTATGTCATATTCTCTTTCTATGGGTTACCTTACTGGCCTAAGTTCTGTACCATACAGTTCTTCTATATATTCCTTCCATCTCTCTTGGATCTTTTCTACTACTAGTTTTACTACTAGTTTCCACTACTTTTTTACAACTATTATCTTACCCAACTCATCTATAACTGTTAACGCAGATATTCCCATCTTACTTCCCTATGTGCTTTCACCTTCTAGAATAGTGCACCAACTTCAACCTTCCTCTGCAAACTTTCCATATCCTCACACTGCATATTCTGCCATGCTTCTTTAGCTGTATTTGTTACCCATCTCAATTTCATGTTTAAATCTTTGTATTTCCTTCTACCTAAATCTGTATTAGCATTCATCCAAGTCCTTTCTCATCTATCTTTTTCATCATGTCATCTGTGATCCATGGTTTCCTTGTCTTTTCCCCGTTGACAGTTCCTACAGTTTCATTTGCTGCTTTTGATATCCCTTTTTTATATATTTCCATTTTTCCTTGATAGTACTCATTTCTTTTCCCTCATTCATGATTTTCTCTACAGCCTACTGATACTCCTTCTTTGTCAACCCAGTTAATGCTTCTATATTCCATTTCCTAACCCACCACCCCTGTTTAATCTTTCTGAATCGAACATTACACTTCTTAACTTCTAAATCGTGATCAGAGTCCGAGTTGACTCCTGGGATTTTTTATGAATTGATTATACTGTTCAAAAATTGCCATAATATAAACTAACAGATACCTTTCTGAGTTACCTGACCGTTTCCATGTATACTTATGCCTTTTGTGGTGTCTAAACCAAGTGTTGATGATGACTAACCCCTGTCTCCTGCAGAATTCAATTTCTTTCTCCCCACGGTCATTCCGCGTGGCTAAACAGTAGTCCTCCACCTCTTCCTTTGTCGAGCATTGCATTCTGATCCCCCATCACTATCAAATGTTTTCCTGTGGGAACACACATGATTACATTCTCTAACTGATTGTATACCCTATCCACCTCTTCCTACGTATGATTGCTAGGTGGCATGTATACCTGAATAATGACCAAGTTTGTTGGCTCCCCTATTATCTCTGCTAGTAATATCTATATGTTGCTTGCTATATGTGGACTGCACTTCTTCCTGCCTTTTTAGTCAATATTATGGCAACCCCTCATTGGCCCTTGTCCCCTCTGCTGTATATGTATATTACTCTATAACTTTCACTCCATTAATGCTGCTATCCTTCCACATAACCTAGCATAGACCTAAAATATCTATATATCATCTTTTTATCTCTTGCTTTATATCCTCTAATTTTCCTATCCTCAACATTGTCCTAACATCTCCAACCATTTCTATTTCAACTAATTTGGTCTTCTTTTACATCTTCTGTGCTGCTGCTGTCAGTTTTCCTTTGCAAGAATTTCTTTAGATGATGACCTTGGAAGCTTTACCTCTAGGTGGTTTCCGATTGCCTTCCTCAATAGTATTTTTAATGTGACCTTAATGGCAGCCCCACTGGCCTCAAATGCCTTTGCAGCCTCCTCACTGAGGAACAAATGCTGCATGGACTACCTCTCATCTAGCTCCTAACCTTCAACCTATCTAGGATGGGTGACCGTACTAGGAGCAACTATCATTGCTCCTGCCAGCACAGTTCTAGGAGTCATTGGAACGCACAAGCCTTTCCATCATGTCAAAGTTTTAGTCCATGGAAGGAGACTCTCAATATAAACAAAATTGACTCTTATATGTACCATGATGGGTGGGCATGTCCTGGTTAGTGGGACAAATTTCACTATTTTCCAAAGTTTGCCTGACATTATTTTTGGCTGTTTTTGGGAAACCTGCAGAGTTTTGTTGATGGGATGAAATCATAGCATAATATGAAAGTACATCGTAAAGCTCTCTTTCCAATAATAGTATTCTAATTGAGCTATAACATGAAAAATTATAGAATCAAAGAAAATTAATGTTTTAAAAATGTATCAAGTATTACTTATTTACACTTAATATCTTTAAAAGAATAAATACAGGGTCATGTGATGGAGATGACAATAGATGTACCTCTTATTTGTTAATATTCAGTTAATTTCTACTAGTGTCATAGGTTATTTGTCAATGTAGTAGAGCTCATTAAAGCACCAATCCATCATTTACTGCATATAAGTACTCTTCATTCATAACTAGTTAAAAAGGTGCTTTTCATTCATCCAAGAAAAATTATCATTTGTTATTGACAGTAAGAGTATTGAATATCTACTACAAACAGCCATGTATTTTGTAAGCATTTAACTTGATTTTTTGATGAAAAAATAAAGAAATATTTTTTGCAATAAAAGAGTCATACTAACCTGAAATGAGAAATGTTATATTATCTGATCTACATCCCAGGGAATTACATGCTTGGCACTGCACGATTCCAGTAGAAAGAGCCTCCAAAGTTACATTAGAATTGAAATTTGTACTTGTATCACATGATTCCTAGTTTGTGAAAATAAATATGTTAGTATTTCAGCAGAATATAATTAGGCATTATTTTGGTGTGACATTTTTAGTCATTAAACTGGCAAATAGTAATAAAACTATGAACAAAATAAATAATTTCAATGAAACTTTGAATTTATGAATATCTACTTTAAACACATTTTTGAAGTAGTTGTACACTTAAGGTTGGTCGTAATGTGGTTTGGTTGTAATGAAGCTATTTAGCTTCATTATTCTACAACTATTATTCTATATGCTGCCAGGAGTCCAAACAGTTTTTTCCTCTTTTTGCCAAAATGTTTAAGGGTATCATAGCACCCCATGAGTGACTCAAGGGATTTAAGGAGGAAATATATTTACCAGATCTAACAAAAGTACTCAATTTTATTCCTATACTAAGGGTATACTATCCGTTTTCAAAAATAATTTCTGTTCTATGAATATTATGAAATTGAAATATTGCCTACCTACTTTCGAGCATCATAATTTATAAGCTATGACTGTTATCCTCCAGATTGTTTAAATGATGTTTCTTAAGAGTATATCTGGTTTAGTACTTCTAACAAGGGGACTGTGGTAGTCCAGTGGGTAGAGGGCAAGGCTACTGATCAGAGGTCCTGGGTTTGTCTCCGAAGGACTCTTCTGGGTACCCTGAACTTCACCCAAGGGGAATGATTTTTCAGGAACCAGATCTTTCTGGGAAACCAAAGACAGCATAGGGAAAGGAACTAGCCCCATAACCTTATAATGATCATGAAATGCACTTACCGTTAAGCTTACTATTGGTTAACTCCATAGTTGCCTATCAAACCAACCTTTGAATTAATAACTGTGGTTGGTTTTTTACTTCTAATATTTGATAAGGAAGGTACAGCAAAAGTGGGACCCTTTCTGGAAATTTTGGTCACATTTTCATATTAGCAACAACATGAAAATAACCTATCTTGTTGTTTACCTATCAGTTACAGAGATCATGAATTAAATCTAGTGATTGTGAAGGCCAAAATCCAATATTTATTTGTGTTATTTAAATTCATGCCTAACTTTCATCAGTCAGTACATAATATGATTTCCACAGCCACATATTTCATTTGCAATGAATTCAAGAAATGTCAATCTGCAATCACTTTTATCAATTGTTGGCATAATACATATCAATTTCAATTGCTGTTGACCTTATAGCCATTGTAAAATATTTTTTTTCATTAAACTAGCAAAATGTTGATTTTCATCAATTGAGTGTGTACACTAATATCCATTTTTTTATCATGTATCGAGTATAAAAAAGAACTGAAAATCTTGTACATTGAGTCTCATTTGTTTGTTGTAAAAAAATTTCCTGATTCAGTTTACCTTACCTCAGCAACAAATCTATTTCCTAGGTACTTCCAAAATTACTTTTATACACTTCATGGAATTTGGACCTAACTATGCTCCTAATGACATAATATATCCAAGAATCTTCCTCGAAATTTGATTATTAATTGCTATTTCAATCTTCTGAATGATAGTTTCCTCAAGCAAGAGATGATGGCATTTAAGTTTATACTTAATATTCTAATGTAGATTATCCTTAGCAAGATCCTTATCTAAGATGGTATTGTGCTTTTGATAAAAAATATTCACATTGAATGGATTTTTTGGAAATAGGCATTGTGTAGCAACTCTGCAAAATATGTATTCTCTTCCCTGCCAATCTTTTCATTCCCTCATAGCTCCTTACTCTGACATTTTACATGATCTGCTTCTCATACATAATGAAAAACTGTTACTTTGTAATTCTTCAGTATTTTATTTAGACATTACCTGGATTTTGACATTCAATGCCATCATCAGGACCTGATAATAATATTGAGCATCAAAACCTAGGTCGTGTCTAACTGAAAGACTGGAATTATTAAGTTATATTTCTTCATTGTACAATGAATCAATTACATAAAGTCGTGCCTAAAAAAACAACTGCTTCTCATAGGTATTCTGTAGCCTTCCTTTATTGTAATCTTCCCCCTATATTGCTATCATTTATGGACTTCAGTAAGATATTGCACTTCAGGATATGTTCAATCAATTTCTTTCCTTCTTCTTCTGTAAGTGTCCTCCAGAGGCTTCTCTCTTCGCCTATATTTCAGTCTCTAGGTAGGTCTTTCCTTCTCTAACCATTAGGGATGACCAAAAAATGCTGGTACCTTGTTTTTTTCTATGATTTTTATGAAACTATCATATTTTTATCCCATTCGATTTTTCATGCATACCAATATTATTTTCCTAGAGCATTGGTGGAAAACATATTTACAAATTTTTTAATCAATGCATTTTGTCTATAAAATATTTTGCAGTCAAAAATCAACATAAATGACAGCAAGTTGTGGCTCTTATGTGGTATTTTTTTTACATATACTCAGCTAGTTTCTCTTTCTTTCTCTTTAGCGTCTCACCACCTAAAGCAACTAGAAGGTGGCAGAAAGTGATACTCATAAAAGTAAAAAGACTCCCCATGCCATACCTATTTTTGCAACCACCCCCAATACCATTAAATCAAGTCACAGAGGAGAAGATGCCATGTAGACTAGCCTTTGAATCTGGAATGGGTGATCCTAACAGGAGCAATTATATTTGCTTCTGCCAATAGAGCTCTAGGGATTATCAGAACATAAAAGCCCTTCCACCATATCAAGGTTGTACTCCATGGAAAGGAACACATGCAGTACAGTGTCTTCTTTATCATTTTTGCCAATATATTCTTCTTTTTCAGTTATTTTTGTAGTAGGTTCTTTGCTTCTTTACATGATTTCTAGATACTCTTTGCCCCTATTCATCTTTTCATCATAAGTTTCACTCTTCTCTTGTCATACTACACCAACCCTTGTACTACACTCCCTTGTGGTTGTTGTTTGCCATTATCTTGTTAGATACTTCAGCGTTTTCCTGTATGAGAGTTCTCAGAAATTCTTCACCTAAACACTTCACTCATCCGTCCCTAGTTTTCCGAGTTATGTTTCTATTCCTAAACATATTTGTTTTTCCTAAATATAATTTTTACAAAGATACTTTTTTTAGAAATGAGTTCTCAATGAAGGGGAGTTGTAATTCTTAAAATAGTACTTTTTTGCATACAGACTTTACCTGTTTGAAGACTTCACCATTTTTGTCACATTTCATGAATCCTGTGCAGTTGAAGAACAGCCATTTAATATCAGCCAATGGAAAAGAATCTATCTTACATTTCATTTTGTACTTTCTGGAGTGAACAAAAAATTTCTGTCTTCCCATTAATGTCACAACGGGTAGGGCTGTAAAAAAATTGAAAATGATTAAAAGATATTCATCACTCTTATATTTTTGTCTGTGAATATGGGAGTTTTTTTCAGGAATCCAAATTTTACACAAAATTACACTTATGCCAATAAATCATTTGTACAGGGTTATGAGATTATGTTTGGAGATTTTTTCAAGTGCTATCAAATGCATAGATTCAGTAGAATCCTTTCATCAAATCTCAAATCCACACTGAAAACAATCTTAGTATTGTGATAATGTTTCTACTCCAATTCCACTCCTATGAAGAAACTTGAGTCTTAGCACCAGTCCTTCAATGTGAAATAATAAGTGAATATGACCAATTTTGACAGGGACTATGTAAATAGCATGTATATCTATGTAAATAGCTTGTATGTCTATATTAACTAGCACTAGAACTTGTATAAATTCACTGTGTAGGTATTTCTTCACTAGTACTATCATTGGAAAACTTATTACTGTAGTAATTAATTATAGTTCACAACTATAGTAATCCCATCAGTTGTTGTATTTGCTTTTTGTGAGAATGATAGAGACAAGCAGAGGCTGATGTTATTTCATATGCTGTCGGATTTATTGACCATGTAATTGAAGTAGTGCAGTTGAAAACCATGTGGACAGGTATTTTAATGCTAGAGTTGAATATTTGTCTCTGCACCAATGAAGGAATGTACACAGCTTAATGAATATCAGGGAGGGGAATTTGTGGAAGAGGGTGAATCCAAATCCCTTTTTGTAAAACCTGAAGATTTTCGTTGATGAGACGAAAGTATACCATTAGCTCTCTTTCCATGTCAGTTTTGGAAATATCTAGTTTCTAATTAACAAGATTAAGTATTTTTAGATTTTATTTATATTTCCCTTATTCCTAGGTGTATGTACCAAATTATTACTAACCATTGACCTTCAAGGTGAAATTTTGCTTTTCTATTTTATCTCCTGCTTCCCCTACTAGAATATACACTCCTGCATCATTTGGCGTCACAGATGAAATATTCAATATGGTCTGCATGGTATTGGTGCCCATTTGATATTTTGGAGAGTTCACAATTGTACTCCCATCAGGAGCCAACCACTTAAATGTTGGCTGTGGGACTGCTTTATACCCCACTGCCCATTTCACCAAAGGAATCCCATCATTCACTGTAATGACATCTATTGCTCCATTCATGTTGAAGTGAATATAACTAGCATTCTTTTCTGTAAAAATAAGCACATGCATTAATGTAAGAAAATTTCTGCATTCTTATTCTATGTGTATGGACATAAAATTTCAATTAGGTTGCAACTTTTACACCTCAAGGTCTTTTAAAAAGAATAATCATGGTAAAAAAAAATCAGTGTAAAATGAGGAGGAGGAAATGATACTCTCCTTTCTACAATAGAATGTTGATTTTTACAATGTGACAGCTACTTGAAGAAGGTTATATTGAGAACTCAACATAAATAGTTATCTTAAATTAGTGGTTGATTACATTGGGTTATTGTTTTATAATATCTTCAACTTCTGAAAAATTGACTGAAGTTTTTTAAATGTAAAATATTATGCTTTACTTGCATGAAATGTATGCAAAAATCCCACATCTAATTAAAATGACAACCTTTTGTATCACTTAAAACTAATACTTAATAATAAATTAGTTATTAATGCATATTATGTTTATTTGTTGACTTTTCACATTATGCAAAAGCAAAGTTCACTCTTTTTTAAGGAATATTGGTTTATTTTTTCCAGAAAGTTTATGTTTCTCTAAGGGAGGGTGCTCTATTCATAATTTATGATTACAAGAGAATTTCTGATTAGGATGACGTACTTATTCAATATTTTTTGGGTATTAATAGATGCTTTTGGCAAACATTAGGATGTTATTTATGTTCTGGTTACTACAATGAGACTACTAGCTGTGCCTAATTTTTTCTGACATCTTCAGTCAATAATAATTTGCACATGACAATAGTTCATGAAAACATGAACTTGTTTGGGGAATGGAATACCTTAAAAACTGAAAGTATTTCCCGGTGTAAATCTAGAAAATTCAGTTTTGAATTTTTTAAAATCAAAAACTGGGTTGGAAAATTAAAAAGTATTTGGTGGACTTTTTAAGTTCATTTCATTCATAGAAGCAGGAGGCTGAAGAGATGAATATTCAACTTACATGTTATAATAATGTTTTATGAATATGTGCATAAGGGTGGGCGTCACTGATGTTCTTCCAGGAAGAGCTAATGGATGTTTTTTTTAATTTTCTAACTAATTTCAAGACTTCATTTAAATAATTTCCCTCGTGAGTAGATAGCACATAGTGCTTAAGTGTTTTTTATAGAGTATGGATTTGACACTCATGGGTCTGTGAAGATGATCTCCCAGCCACACAATGGATGAAGTAGGGATAATAATGGGAAAAATAAAAAAAAATCAATCTGTATGCATTTAAAATCTTTGTAAATGGTATAGCCACTATTGGATGGTTTCCCGACTGTGCTGAATCACAGTTTTGGACCAAATACCAAATGACCACTTGGACTGCTTCTTTGCCATCAGCCCAGTCTGCATGTGCACACCAAGTAACTGTTCAGTATGCCATATAGAATGTAAAGATGGATCTTTCTAGAACCCATAGTTTATGCTGATGTAACTTACCTACTATTACAACTCTAACTATTTCCGATTTATCCTCAGACTGGCTACTTATAGTGCATGAGTAATTCCCTTCATCAATTTTCAGTGCAGAATGAATAGTTAAATTTAGTTCATGATCCTTGTAATATCCTGGAGTTCTCTCTATTGGACGTAAGGTCCTGCGGCTTAAAACTGCTCTGGAATCCTGGAAAATATAAGTTATTTATGCTGTTATTTCCAACTAATAGGAGACTGGAGTCTCATATTAGTTGGATATAAGTTAGTGCATGGTTCAATGGTAAAATAATAAGGGGGGAAAACTCCAATGGCCCTAATAAACGGTCGCAACTCTCGTCAGACTAATTGCTGTGTTGGTTTTCGTGTGAACCACGAAAGAGCCAAACACAACCTCTCAACCAAGAATACCCTCTGTGGTGGTTTACGGGAAATTAATCCACACCAGGGACCGCACACAGCCACACACACACTATCCTGTCTAGAATCCTTTACGAGGCTGTGGGACCCCGTTAAAGATTCTAGGTGGAAAAGTAATCCTTCACAAGGCTGTAGGGAAGACCTCATTAAAGGTACCAGGATGTTCTACAAGTACACACTCTGTGCCTGTCCACGAAGGATGAGCACAGACCATTCACACACACTAGCACTCGATAAATGCACACACACACACACACACACTCAAAAGGGCCCAACTTCTGGGAGAATCTGAAAACAAAGAGCGCAGATGAAGATATGCGTCGAACACGCGTGTTTCGGCCACAAAGTGGCCCTCTTCAGCGAACTGAAGGGAAAAAAGCACCTCCAACACGAGGTTGAAAGTAACTACCGAAGACAGACGCCCAATATGTATAGTGGCTGAAAAGGTTGGGGGGGACCAATAGGATTAGTGGGAAGATGGGAAGAGGGGGGGAAGGAGTACTTAAACGTATTGGCAAAGAGGAAGGGGGAGAGGGAGGAGGGTGGGGCGAACAGAAACCAATGGGATGAGTGGAACAATGCTGTGTGTCAATGCTGGTTTCAATGTTGGCAACAAGTGGTTCAATGCTGTTAGTAAATCAAAGATTGAAAATACATTTTTATTCTATATGGTCCAAAACTTTTTATTACATATATTAACATAAACACAGTAATCAACCCGAAGGTCGGTTTAGTAGGTGATGGTAGAGCTCACCTGTGTACCAAGCCCGACGGCGTGTGAATATTCACACATCAGGGTAGGGGGGCCAGTTCCTTTCCCTGTGCCGGTTATGGTTTCCCAGGAAGACCTGGTACCCAAAAAATCAACTAGCTTGGGTGGAGCTGCAGGTGCCCAAAGTGCCTTGCCCGGGAATCGAACCCGGGACCCTCCGGTCAGTAGTCCAACGCTCTACCCACTAGACCACCGCGACCCGCCATTTCATATATTAATGACATTAAAATGAAAATATTGGCAAATATAGAGAAATTTATATTTTTTTTCATTATAGTAGGGAGGAGTTCTTGAAACTCTGAATACCAAAATCTAGTTCTATTGACTGAATGTCCCATATTTCTCCATATCTAGTCTTTCCAATGTGGCATTGCTCTAATTTTAAAGGTCTATTCAAATTTGTGACCATGAGCGATTTCAGTTTCCCATCCTCCCTCTTATTTGCTTTCCTGCACCCTCTGTGTTTGCCACTCAATCAAATCCTTTTTTGCTATGTTTTCCCTACATGACTGTTAAAGTTATCTATGCCTTCTACCTAAATTTCAGGTTAAAAGGACTTCTTCCTATGGCATTTTTATCAACAGCATTAAAAAAATCTCTTCAAACCTAAAAAAATTAGGACATTATTTTTTTAAAATCACCTTTGTTGTTCTTTTTATTTCTTTCATGGGTGCAGCAATATCCTTTATTGCATGATACATGTTACTGCTATCCATAAAAAATTGTCACTCTACTCTCCCTTTCTGTAGTGGTGATAGCTCTTTCAAACGTATTGAGTAAATATATACTTTAAAATATGCTATGATTCTCTGTTCATTGGGCAAGTGTGGTTGTATTTGGGGGTAGAAAAAAACAATTTTATAGTGTATATGACTAAATGGAAAATCCAGTTGTAAAATGGGTATCCAGATGGACAGCCATATTATCATGAAAATTTGGATTTGGATAAATATTTTTCTTTAAGGCAATACTCCTTCATCTATATATCTACATCTATATAATACCCCACAAGCCGCCGCTAGGGCGTGTTAGGTCACCAGCCGGAAAAGGGAACGAAACCACATGTAAAATCACCACATACATGCAAAACTATGCCCACAGTGGCGTATACACTCATGCAAAAATCTCTTCATCTCACTCGCATGCAAACATATACACTACCATCCAACAAACAATTGCACCTTAGGATGCTGTATGAAATCCATCCAACAACGCACAAGCCAGAATGTGAAAAGTAAGAAGGCAAAATTCCACTACCACATGAACAGACTCCTTCGCATATGAAATAAAATAATTCCAGTCAGTTCACAAATATTTTTATGACATGCCTTTTTGTTAGGCTAACAAATCATAGGGAGGGAGGACTTTAACATTTTTGAGGACCTATGGATTTTATGAACAGCATACAAAAAGATGCTTCTATTTACATCCCTTTAGTATGTTTCTTCCATACAAATCAGGAAATTCTTTGCTATCTCATAGCCAGTTATGGATATTTCTTTTTTAACCCTCTAAGCCTATGTATTTATTATTTAATGTTATTATTTTGCAATGGTAAAATATAAGGCAGATCATACAAATACAAAAAATGTATTCATGTGTTTTGAGAAATGGTTATAGTTCAATGATCGCTTATACAGGTAATGCTTTCACGAAAATAATTTATTTAGGTCATAAAAACAACTCTTGATTAAAAAAGATTTTAACCTAGTCAGGCATAGTCAGGTGTACTTTTACTGAAAGACCAGGCATGCATTTCTTACAGTGGCTGGTACATTATATTTCACATATTTGAATTTCATACAAATTGTTGCTAAATTTAAAGAACTAGAAACAAATTTACCTGTACTTTCTATGATTTGTTTTACAAAAACTATGGCTGTTAGTGTGGATCACTCACCAAAAAAATAAATATTAAGGTAGGCAATCTGAATGTCTCCATTTATGCTCCTGCTCACACAACTATCAATTATGAGGACATGTGCGTACATAAATGCATTAATT
This sequence comes from Hetaerina titia, assembly GCA_037158775.1. NCBI lineage: Eukaryota > Metazoa > Arthropoda > Insecta > Odonata > Calopterygidae > Hetaerina > Hetaerina titia. The sequence continues at coordinate 53,505,487 of CM073775.1, forward strand.
ATTATTACAACATTCATTCATAATATTATCCTGTGGTATAATCACCACATGAACTGGTAACATTAATTTCTGAGTGAAATGGTTTGATTACCGTTTCTCCAATCCTCCACTTCAGGGCAATCAAAACCACTGAACGAGTTTTTTTATCTAAATCATTTTTGACTCTTCTAAAATAGTTTTTCTGCTTGTTGTCCCTTTTTTTTGTTTCACTCTGTTCAAAACTTGATGTTTTTCCTTCTTTTACTTCTAAGAATTGTTTATATTTGAACGTATAATGCAGTTTATCTTATGTGTTTCACTCATATACTAGAGTCTACAGTTATTAATTACTTTAAATTTTTCTGTGATTGATCAAGTCATACTTTACCTCATGAGCAGGCCGTCCACCTGGAAGAGTCCAATTTAAGGTGTGAGTTATGTGTGCTTCAATTTTCACTTTACATGGTAGATGTATTTCATCTCCCTCACGTACTCGGAACTCTTTATTTCCTTCAATAAATGGCTTTGGCAGCATTGTTGGAGCTGTCAAAAAATCATAAAATGAATGAAATGCACTATGAGTGAGCATTCAGGAAATGCAAGCATTTTATATTTTCATCAATATTTGGCCTCTTATGCCATGCAAGGAAAGGTAACATTTCTCCATAAAACTTAACATATCATGAGTTTTATCACTCATTCACTGTGAAATTCCTGAATTTTGATGCATATTAGTGGATTACTGTCGTGGCATCTCCCACAGTTCTTTGGACTACTTAAACTTTGGATCATGTTGAAAACTCCTCATATATAAGTTTGTATGAATGAAACAGTGATAGTATTTTACATGAAGGGGAGACATTTCTAGAGACATGAGAATGGCCATTCTGCAGTGACTACACATACACTTTGCAAAAGCAACATGGATATGAAAATTATTTTCTAAGCTATTCAAGGTATAAAAGAAAGGCTAAGAAATGGTTGACCAAAAATTATAGGTAGTAGAGAGACTTTTTTGTTTGAACACCAATCTGTTCATGTACAATGAGGTGATGTTAACATGAGCATGAAGAGAAAATCATCTGAAAAAGCTCAGAAAGAGAGATGGAAAGAAAAATGGATGGAGAAATTCAAAGTAAGAATGAAAACAGAAATTAAGATGGCAAGGATCAATGATTAGAGAAAAGGAAGTGTAGTTTCCTTAATTTATTTTAGAAAATTTTGTCTAGCTTCATATTGCTTTTCTGCTTCTTAATTATATGAGAAGAAAAATGCAACCAATAAAGCTTGTAAAGATATTCCATAGCACATCATAATCAGCTATATTATCACTGCATAAGATTATTATTAGATAGTTAAGAGATTGTTAGCTATTAATTTTCAACAAAATAAAACTCCATAGAATAATCAGCTCATTAAATTTTTCCCAGAATGGATTTGGAATTTCATTTTCGTTGGCATTTTTAACCAAATAGCATTTTGCACATACACACACACTGCACCCACTTCTTATAAGCGTACAATCTATGCATATATCTTTGGTCTCATGACCAAGTTTTTGAGCATTACAAAACTAAATTTCACTGCCTCAACTTTTCACTAACCTAACCTTTGCATCTTAACTTTAAGGTTTTGTTATCAACATTTCTTGGTAACAGTTGCTTCACCCAAATCATTTCTACTTTTAATATCCTTACTACTCTCCCTATCTTATCTCCAACACTTTCCAATTGGGTAAATTTTTCTAATTACTTTAGTTTATACCCTTACCCTCTAATTTTTTACTTAGGTTTTTTGTTCCCAAGAACTACAGTTTAAGGTGTATTTTGGCCTAAATCCAAGGAAAATTAACATCATTTTCTTTTCATTAAATTTCATCTCATGCCTCTCATAATGGTTCTGAAATGTTCTCAACAATCATCCTAATCCCTTGGCTGACTAATAAACTAAAGCTTGATTGTCTGCCAATGTAACTGATTTATTTAGCTCCTCACCTGATTGTACTCTTTCCCTCAGCCATTCCCATGCTTTTCTTACAATATCTTCATATTGTTTGTTAAGAGCACTGTAATAATGGATAACTAGGTCTTACTCCTTGCCTATCACTGCTGACCCTGTTTACCCATCCTCTACCCAAACTTGTGCAGTCTGAAACATGTAAAGGTCCAGTCTACTCCTTTCTTCTTCAACATATTCATTGGTCCCAATTTACTCTGAGGAATGCTTTATCAAAATCCACTATTCAAAATAAACACATTCTGATTATATTTCATATTCCTTTATTCAGAAACCTCATTTGCTGTGGATGACATTGTGTACACCCCTCCATTTTTAAAATTAGCTAGGTATGTACATTGCTGATGGGTGACATTAAACTAATGGTTCAGTAGCTCCCACATACTGTTAATTTATCTATTTCTTTTTGGAATAAGAAATAATATAAATCCATTTTAGCCTTTTGGATAAATTCATCTCTCATAAATTTTGTGAATCAGTATGTTCATATTTGAGAAATGTCCATAAAAATTATTTCCATGCATTCATTAACCCTTGGTTAATTCTTGAGGCCTGATATTCACAAAGCCTTGGGTGATTTAATGTTCTACCTATAGTTTTTATTTTAGAAATGTGGTCCTCTATTCATGGTTAGTACACTGAATTTGACGTATGTACACTATTCTGCTTTATGCTATGGAATTCTACATCAATTTCAATCAATCTGGATAAATTATATCTATCATTGTAGCTAACTGCTTTAATCTATGACATGATTTTGTTTCAATTCAACTTGATTTGAATTTCAATTTAGATGCAATCAATGATAATGATTTGATTTCATACTATTTAAATTCACTTGAAACTGGTATCTATGATTAAGTAAGCATATGTGAACACACCTTTAATGTAAGAAAGGAAATAGATGTCATCTGTTTTGCCCTTGTAGCTGGCTGAGCATGCATATGAACCTTGGTGATTGTAGTCCACATTTACTAGCACAAATCCTACTCTTGGGTTATACTCAACTTCATGTGAGATTAGGATGGAATTCTAGGATAAATCAGAAAATGAGTCACATTAAATATATATGTTGAGTTTTGATTTTCAATGTTTAATTCTAAATGATATGACAATAAAACTTTTTCAATTTGCTTTACAAGAAATTTTTGCAAGACACAGAAATTCTACATCATAAAGTTATAATGAGGCCTAATGTTGAACTTTCCCACAAAATCATCTTAAAAATTTGCATTTATTTAGAAATATGATGGTAGAAATATAAAAAAGGCAGGACAAAATAAGGCCCACAGCAGGTATGATTATTTCTCATGAATAATATTAAAGAATTTCCTTTTCATCTTTTGAGGGAAGGGATTATATTGTCAACTCATCCACTTCATTATTGTCATCAATTTTGATACCAACTCTCTGAACACCACAAGAAAATAAGGAAAAAGAGAAATACACCAAGATTATGACTAGAGAACTATGAGAAGTGATAATAAGATTAAGAAGCATCAGGACCATGAACCATGGGAACTGAAGAAATAAATCAGATTGAAGTCAATTATTATCAAGAGAGCCCAAGACTTAATTTTATTTTTCATACAAAAGTAAAGGATTTCCTGAGCAGATTGTTGCAATTAAAGAAAAAATCCTAAAATAGCAAAAAAATAACATCATGAAATGAAATGGGAAAGATGTATTTGGGAGATTGGACTCTGACAAACTGGTTTCAAGAAAGTGTATGAATTCTGTTTCAGAGGAAAGATGCAAGGGATTCACATTTTTTATTCAGTCGATTCATCCAAGGATTGAAAAATCCAATAATGAAATTTCACTGGAGGCTATTTAAAAACCCTGATATTGGGTTCAACTCAAACTTTTTCCCTCCGGGGCAAACTTTTTCTACCCTACTTGAAAATACTTTATGCTATTTTTTGTGCAGAGATTAAACATTTATCCAATAATAAGGAACTTCTCAATTAGATAGTGAAAGGTGAACAACAACAGACATTTACTTTCTTATCTTACCTGTGTTAGAGTCACATTGATGGCAGGGTTAGTGACTCGACATGGAATGGTGAGATTTTCACCAATGTTGGATCTCAGTGCTGAGTTGTAATTGTAAATAAAAAGTGATTCATCATCTGAAATACAAAAAGAAATTTTTGTGTATTGATGTAAAGATCAATTTAGAATAAGACTTTTAATTCATAGCCAAGATTCATACCATGAATAAATATCAGAGGTTGTTTTGAGAGGTGAATTTAGAGACCACATAGCAGTAAGCATTTACAATTTACACATGTTGGGTAGGGTACCTAGTCCTTCCACTATGCCCTGTGAAGTGAATGTCTGTGGCCTTGAGAACCATATAATCTTAAGTTTAGGAAAGGATGTCTATCTTTCTTCCCTTTTTCATCATTTTGAATTCAAGAACACATTCAGGAGTGATAAATTAGTATCCAAATCCATTCCTAGAGAATTGTGCAAATTGATTGCCCATGCTACAGTTGTATCAAAGTTGGATTGACATTCAATGTTTCTGAGTTGTAGTAACAAAATTCATTACTCAGGGGGATTGTGCCTTATTCACCCTTCCGTGCTCTTCTGGGCAGTACATTTCTGTCTTGAAGCTTTGAGAATCAGCTTTTTTTTATGAGGATTTCAATGGAGAGTGACATGAAGGTTAATAATTAAAGTGAGTCATTTAAATATAAAATAGTTGACTCATTAAAACTTTGATATGAAGTGTGTTTTTGTATGGTGGTCATGAAACATGGTCATTAAAGCAAGATGATATTTGTATTGAGTAAAGGCTTTGAGATGTGGGTGTGGAGAAGGATGGACAAGATAAAATGGATGATAAGATAAACAAGTAAATGAGTACTAGGAATTGTGAGAGAGGAGAGAGGATTTTGGGAGAAATCCAAAGATGGATGCAGAGTATTGTGATTTACAATGGGATGTTGAAGACTGTGATAGAGGGGAGAGTGTTAGGCAAATGAGGAAGGGATAACAATAGGACAGGCATGTTGGACAAAATGAAGGGAAGAATGAAGTATACGAAATTGAAGAGTTGACTTTAGTTTCAGATGTCAGGGTGTGTTTTGTTATAAGATGCAGAGTATATATCCGTGGCCAGTTTTTGCCAATCTAAAACCTAACTTAAAGAGTAGAATACTGAATAATAATGATAAAATTGGTTTCTTGCTTGCCATATTCAAGTGAATAAATTGATTTGAGAATGGGGAATAACTTCCACTCAGAGGACATTTGTTTTGTATGAATGCAGATATTCTTTAAAGATGTTAATGTGTTCTTAGTTGTTTTTATGTAATAATCCATCTAATATGTAGTGAAATACCTATTGGTATATTACAAATCTTCTCAATCAACTGCAAATTATGAAGATTAGAGCTTATGTAACTTTGGTGGACAGGTAGAACTGATGAATAAGGTAAATGAAACTAATAGAATAGTCCAAATACAGGTGCAATTTGACAAAATGCTATGCTAAAGTTATTTTTATAGTAAAATAGCAATGCTTTAGGGCTACTATCATGTGTTGCATAATCAGGAGTCCTCATTTTTGGTCCAAAATTGTGCTGTATATAACTTTTGATACAGGAGTAATCAGTTACAGAATTACCCCATGCTATTTTTTGTTATATACTAATGAAAATACGAAACTGAAAAGACTATCAATAACTTGACCTAGGAACAACATGACAAAACTTACCACTAACATATACATATACTTCTGCAGATGTATTATCAGATTTTCCACTTTTACAGGTGTAAAGGCCTGTGTCATCAGCTTCACTATTATTAATTCTAAGAATGCTTTTGCCGGGTGATTCTTGAAACCGGACACGATCACTTGCAAGTTCCTAAAAACCATTAAAATGAGGCACATAAGAATATTGTCTGAAACACTTAATAATGTAATTAACAAATTAGTGTATTTTGTTGAATAAGGTCACTACTAAAGGTTGGAGCATAATTACTGGAGGGGTCCATGTCAGTTCTCCTTGCCCCTCACAAGTTAATATGAGATCTTCCCCAGCAGAAAAAATTTTCTCGGTTCCCTCCTTTATGTGGACCACAGCGAGTACAGCTGCACATTCCAGCAACACTGCAAATGTTGATTGGTTAATAAAATTTGTGAGACATAGATGAATGCTGTATTTTAAATTAGGTGATAAGGATTGAATGTAGGGATAATATTACAGCATTGCAAAAAATACAAAAATCAATAACTTGCAGTCAAAGGTTAATAGATATACCAGTAGATTATTTCAAACTTCTAAGAACTGAATTCATCTGCATCATAAATATGTTGCTCTCTCTTGGTTGAGTTCAACATTATTGGGTGCATCTCCTGGTTCATGGATTATGAGACCTCTTAATCTTTGTTGTTGAATAAGTTGGTTAAAATTTACTGGTGAACCATAAGTGATGGTATTAATAAGGAGGAAGTATCCATAGGTTCGATTTTCAAAAGGTGTTTTATTTTCTCTGTCTGCATTTTTTAAGTATTCAATATAGTTCCAGTGTTTCTGTGAAAAGATAACTATTTGCTTATTTTAGTATAATTATCAACTGCTGGGTACCAACTGATTTTAGTATAGTAGTCGATCCTATTGACCTAATTTATGATTATTTCAATAGTTTCCAAAATTATTGCCTGAAGAAAAAATGATAAACCTACTAAAGTTACATCTTATCTCCTTCATGAGAATACTCCCTGGTTTCCTCCATACATCTAACCTTTTCTTGGATGCTTTCCTTAGTAAATGTTTACCAAAATATGGCTAGTCAAAGTTTATCGTCACACAACTTTTTGGCATTTGCGACAGTTATTAGATGATAAAACTGTGTTTTGCCAGCATCTAAGTATGAGTACTTTACAATGAGCATAAAGGCCCTCAAGTTTTATTTTGAGCTTTGTTTCTCCTCCACCCTCTCTACCAGAACCATACTACCGGAAAGAATTGGGAAATTAATTAGTAATTATTGCTCCCCTAATACCGAAACTAGGAGAGATTTAGACGAGGAGGCCAAAACTGGCATGGGCATTGGAAATATTTGTGTGAAGAGCTTAACTGTTTTGGTATAAAAAATTCATTCACAAGGATCCTGAATGGGTTCCAACTGTTCAAATATTTCAGTGAGACTTCTATTCATGATTTAATGCCCTTTTTTACTCATTAGTCACATGTTTACTTTGAAAACCTAAGACCCATTGACATCCTAAGTGAAGAATAATAGACAAGATGGCACTGGATATCTCTACTCATCCTTCTTCCTTTCCATTTACATATTTCATCTACAAACAGCCTCCACAGTTGGTCCACTCCCATAGTTGTCAAAACTGTAGCGCATAATCATTTACAGATAATGAATCTGCCTTCAAGTAATCGGAAGAGTGGCCAGCTGGGCTGAGTTGAGGGAAATCTGAAATGGTATACAGTTTTACACATACTGTTACACCATCATGCTCCTTCTTGTATTTGCCTCCATGGATTCTGTTGAAGATTACAACCCAGTTCACAATGGGGATAGTGATGATTTCGCCTTCTGTCCAATTGATCACCTGTTAGGTGCCTATTTTCTTTCCTGCAACTTAGGGAGAGCTTAGCAATGGTGAGACTGGTTTTTGGTACAATTCATGAAACGCCTCCCACCTTCAGCTTAATATTCTCTGTCTCACTAGGGTATCTTCATTATTCTCTACGGCTTTCCATATGTATGGAAGGGGTGAAGTAAATGGGAGAGGAGCAAGTCAAGAGGCAAGAGTTCGATTGTTGTACCTCAAGCAGAGCAAGATGAGTTCCATTGGTGGAATATGGCCAACCTTCCTCAGCCTAAGGAGAAGCTCAGGTACCTTTTGGAGGGCTATATCTCAAGCAAGAACCTAGTCCACGGAAGGTCAAAGTAGTATTTCAAACACCAACAGATCCAAGGAGTAATAAATTATTTGGGAAAATATGTTTAAATTCTCTTTGTATGTCCATGTGCATCTTCTTCCAAACATTTATTTAATGAATACTTACTTTGTTATATACATTTTTGTGACATTTGAGGACCTAAAACATCGGTCCGAATTAGAAAGCTTTGCAAGAGAAAAGAAAATATTGTATCGAAAATAGAAAAATCTACTAATGATTTCGTGAACATGACAGTGATGGGTTTTTATAAAAAGGGATGTATTTGACTATTGCAAAATCGTCCGATAATTTGTGTAACAATCTCTAGAGTGGGGCATAGCTTCCTCATTCGCTCCTCTCCTTCTTTCCCCGTTGAGTGGAAACTTTGTCTCAAACGAGGTTATTCGGCCCTCCCTAACTGAGTACACAAACATTGGACCGCTGAATTTCATAACTTCAGCCTTCAGCGGCCGACCATTATTGGTGCGGCTGCGGTCTGCTATTCTATGGCATGCGAATGAATTCTAGCATCACAACAGGATGCTGGACGATATATGCGCCCTTTGAATATCTAATAAAACACTGAGCTTACAAAGGTGGAAGCATTAAATAAGAAAATGGCATCGAGGAGGTTAGAAGGAAGTTTATGATTATTCAGAGGCAGTGGAATGATCAAGGTCGAGACAGAAGGAAGAATGCTAGGGGAACGGAAAAGAGGAAGGAAGAGAAATGGTGTTTTGTACAGCATGAAGTGGATATGAAGATGGAAATAACGCAGGAGTAGACTTAAACTATGAATCATGAAAGCCAATAAAAGAGGTTTGTAGACTCCCGTCTTGATGTAATGGAATTTCACGGTGTAGCCCGAAGCAAAATCAGATTCTTGACACCTACTGACCTGTGGGTAGCACAGTTTTCAAATTGCTCGTAAAACTCACCGTAATTGAACTTCTGACCACCGTTGGTTACACCGAAACACTGGGAATGTAATTCCGGTCTAATCCGATGTTCCTCAGCATATGGCCTGTCTAAGTGACTATGAAATAATTTAGGATGAACGAAAAGGAGAATGGCGTGTTTATTCTTTGGAAGGTCCATTTATCAGAAATATTCTATTTCGAAAATGCTACCTGTATGTCTCATTTTCTCGTATGTTCCCATATGGGTGGGCTCGTAGCTTCCAAAATAAGCTCATGAAACCCGCAGAGCAGGTCAGCTACAAGTCGATAATTTCTTCAATGGCAAACCACAAAGGTTCAGTAATTACCTTCCATAATATAAATATATTTGAGAGCAAGTCTTGTTACTTATTATTAATTTTCGTTTTCCTAATATTCATTTACTCCTGTCCTATCCCAAATAAATTTTTTGTAATGAGTTTAGTCTCAAAGTAAAGATGAAGAAAATCGATGGATAGTAAAATTTCGTGGTTGTGAGCCTAAAAAAGTCATAATTATTGATTAAACTTCTTTTGACTGTGTTTTGGGATGCTCACCGAGTTTATGTGACCGATTTTTTGGAACGAGGGGCAACGGTAAATTATTCTCAGTATATTCATACTCTAAAACACCGACTTCGAGTAACGCTATATTGCTAAGTCCCATAGAAAAAACGCTTAGGTGAAAAATGGTCTATGGTAATGTAAACAGGTAAAGTATGCTAAGCGAAGCTTAGAAGTGTAGTAGTGCTTAGTTTCTAAGGGACCATGACACACTGCGTAACACCGCTGACCGGTAAACTACCACAAATAGTGATGAAAACAACCAACCCGAAGGTCGGTTTGGTAGGAGATGGTAGGGTTCACCCAGTACTGACCCCGATGGCGTGTGAATTTCACATATCAGGGTAGGGAGGCCAGTTCCTTTCCCTGTTCCGATTATGGTTCTCCAGGAAGATCTGGTACCCAAAAAATCACACAACTTGGTTGGTGGGTGTCCAGAGAGGGTCCGGGAACCGAACCCGGGTCCTCCGGTCAATAATCCAACGCTCTACCCCTGGACTCCCGCGACCCACAAAAGATAGGATATAAGAAGGAGGAGGATAATTATGACCTAATGTCCAACCCATTCAATGGAAAGTTTCTAGATCCAACCATGCGCCGAATCGCTCAAAATCCATTTAGGTTAACAATTGAAATTTCTGGCAGTTGAAAATCACAAACAAGCACCATCCGCCAATTTACTCCAAACAGGATTAAGGGTAACCTGTGCCGATGACACATGATGAAATGATGGCCCAAGATGGTATTGCGACGTTTTTACTTACGACAAGCTGGGATCGCCAATGGCCATCTCTTCTTCCAGATCATCCTCCCGGGTGAATGAAGCCCATTAGTGGAGAATAACTGGCGTACATGGAGAGGAAATCTGCGGTTCACCTCTGGCGGAAGTGAGGACTGACGACGTCCTTAAACGCTCGCCTTGTCAGAGGAATAAGTTGAAAGCCATTGTTGACGCAAACGGTGGGTGCATATACAGTCGCTTTTTACCGTCACATTTCTAGCGTTTTAAAGGAGGAATAACAATGGCGTGTAAAGAGTTTTTATGCTTCAAAATCCTTCTCTTTATCTCTATACAATCCCCCTTTTGGAATTCTCTTCCGTTGCGGTATGTAGGAACGAAATCTTGCCGGATAGGTCAGTGTGGTGGGTCATCTGACGCCTGCAATTCAATAAAAAAGTGAATGAAGTTTGTATTTAAATTGATAGGTGCCAAATCTGATGACAAACTTGGCGTGACAAATCAGGCATCAAACCTTGCATCGTTAATTATATCCTTTGACATTCTTTTGTGGATTTTACTGAATATTTTTTATCAAATCATCTTCCTTCTATGATTGTTCTCAAGCTGCTGTTTGGCATCAGTTTATACCTAGTAATTCTGTCTCTTCCTCGCAGTGTTTTCAATAAATATCTGAAGTCCAAAGTTTGTCGTAGTACTTTATCTGAAAATTTGTTCCGTCTATTTAAATTAGACTAACCTCCCGTTCTGATTTCAGAGAGGAAACTAAACATTTTCCGCAGAATTGTTCATGTCTCCAAAAATGTCTGGTTCTCGGGCGAATTGTTTTCCGAGACAGTTTCACTACTCGATAAACCTATGAGCTTTTTGCTTCAAGTACTACTTCGGTGAAATTCGTACGGCCAGGAAGGTCATGAGTTTTAGAAGATTTATTGTTCACAAATAACTTCTTATATTTTAAAACTAGCAACTGAAAAGAGTATTCATACAATTATCACAATTACAAACACGGTATGCAGTATAATTGAATCATATACGATAAGAATTCCTTTTGTTTTCAACCAATTCTTCAATTACAATTTGTTAGTCAAACTGAATAATTGTGCATACTCTTTGATTTTATATTAATTAAATCACCTCAAGCTTGTCTTCAAATTTTTTCATGTCGCATGGGAACTTGAATAAGAGGAAATCATACGGCCATTGTGCCTGAACAACTGTCCTCTTGGAGCAGGTCAAGGCTAGGCGGTCAAATTTCCTGTATGCACCATCGTTGGCTAGAAAAACTGATCAACTGTATCTCTTTGTACTCCAATATCCTCTCACTTCCATTTTTTCCTTTACATGTCCCTGCCTTCACAGTCTCCACTCTCCTTATTGTGTTTTTTTTAGTTCTTCCAATTATTTTATCTTTTCGTGCTTCATTCATAAGACATTCTATTAAAATCTGCCAAGGGTTCTAACATCTTTTATTTAGGGAATTTATCCATCTATTGCTATATTCATGGTACACTGGAACAATGCAAGTTCTTCTACGAATAATTGGCCAAACTCGTGACCGTGTCCGTAATAAATATCCTAAGGAAGTCGATCTAAATGCTATAATTGATGTAATATTATGATTCTCTATCCATTATTGGAATTATCATCGTGAAATTTAACCACGATAATATTTGATGATTCGGAATGCCTTATTTTGAATCTCCTAGATACCACGAATAAACGTGTTCTCAGCCAGGAAATTGATAGGTATTACTACTATAAAAGGGAACTAGGCAGAAGAGGATAAATACATTTCCCAATCCTTACGTCACTCGTGCCAACAGCACGTTTAGCAAAACCTTTTTATTTACTTTACTTTCTGCTAATCTTCCGTAACGGGGAACCACAATGGGAATGGAAATTTTTGTCACAAATCATTTACCAGAAAAAGACCAATTAGTTGTTTTTTATCGTTATTTCATTTTGCATTTTCAACGAACAAATTTCCTCACTTCTTCTTCTTAGAAATTCTTAGGCTTCTTCTTAGGCTTCTTAGAAATTATTGAGTCATTCATTCCGATTAAACGTTATCTTCATATATTTATTTGCTCAGGCCTTGATTCAATTCCCCCCCCCTTATTTCCACTGTTAATATAACTTATTCTACAAACTGACAATTTGTCTGAAGAAATCTCAATCACTCTTTGTTTAGTTACAGAAGTCCTTAACTCTCAGTAGCGTACGTCTATCCAAATCATAGTTAAGCCATCCCCGACCCAAAAATGTTTAAAGGACCAATTAAGAGATGATTAATATACCGTATAGTTTATGACCTTCAAAAGGTAACGTAACAGTACTTATGTTTAGCAGTTCTTCAATCATGGTGGAAAAGGAGTATTGAAAAGGAGCTAACTTTAACGCTCAACTTCCTCAAGCCTGGGTATTCCCTCATTTGGTTACATTGTTATCATTCCTTTTCCGCGCAGGGATTTCCACCAGAAGTTGATTCATAGATTCCTAAATATTATACTGAGTTTTGCAACTGACTTATTCATAAATTACATCATTTGAGTTCGAATACATATCGCGTAAGACTTGGTATTTAACTTATTCAAGTTGAGACGCATTTGATTTGGATTCTATTCTCCGAAAACAATACGAAGGAAATATTTTAAATTAGTGATTCCTAAACTTCTCCATTACATTACTGCAGTACCTAACACGGGTTAGGGTCTTTTTAGTTGTCGGTGAAATATGATTAGATTACTCTCAATAAAACAACATTTTGCTAGTGATTTTAGGAGTAGTTAACAATTTCCATGTGGTAGCTTACCTCTATTATAGGATGTAGATAAACGCCTTCAACAATAAGATTGATTTGATGATAGGCAAAGGAGTTGTGTAGAGGTCACCCGGTACTGAGGATTGCATTCCATTGGAGTGTGTCTTCACGCACCCAGAAAATAAAATTCAAGCTGTTTACCCTATGCTACAAGTTGTAGCTTGGGGTAACTCGCAAGCTTCAGGCTCAACTTTGTAGAAGTGATGTACCTTTATAAAAAAATTCACAGGCATGATACTTTTCTAAAGTTTTAATAAATGCGACCAGTTTCACTTTAAGAAGCCATCTTCCGGGGTAATTCTAATGCACGTGTAGAAAGTGCGGGAAGGAGATGGAGGGGTATTTTGAGGGGAACCAGAAGGGGAGGGAAGGTAAGCAAACAGGCAGAACACTGAATAGAGGGAAGGTGAAAGGTGGGTGGGGTAAGCGTTGACAGACATACACATACTGTACGATGCACGTCGCCCTAGAAGAGTGACAGTTGGAAGGGTGCATGTTGGAGTGACGAGTTGCCACCCTTTCAAAATATGACGAGGAGAGAAGGGATTATTATCTGGGAAAGTAGAAGAGCTAAGGGCGCTGTTTGAGGCCCAGATACCCCTTGACCCCTACCTTGGTCACTGTCCCCCGGAGGTCGGAAGCTTGTGGGTCGAAAGGGGGAGAGAGCAAGAGGAACGTTCGTTTACGTTCTCCTTCCCTGAACGTTTATTCCACTTACTGCCTTCCCTGCGTCCAATGCTCTCTCATCCCTCACTCCCCATATCCTTTCACTCGGAGCACCCCTCCTTCTCTTTTCCACTCTTGTTTTATGTTGGGATGTATGCTTTAGAAAGGTGTCAGAAGAGTATTCTCATCAATAAGAATAAATATATCATATAAAAGATATTTTCAAAGATTAGTCCATCGTAATACGAGTATTCCGCGTAGGAAGTTCTATTTCAATTTTACCATGTCTTACTATTTGTATATCATCACAAGTCAGTTGTTGGGAGGGAGAAAAGACGGTCGCTAGTCAATGTGTGAATATCTTCGACTCAGGCAAAGCGATGAAAAGGAAGGCGCTCCATTAAAAGATAAAAAGTTCGGCACCCCTGTTTGTGGGCTCGCTCGACTTTACAAGTCATTAGAGACACCCTATAGATGCCAAGAAACCAAAGCTGTGAGATTTGTAACAGAGCTCTGACATTATTTCTAATGTATCCATATTTGAAGCAACAGAGATTGTTTTTTTTTATTATTCCAGCGATTACGGTCATATTACGTCATACACAATTCATCATAGAAATCAGCATAGTGAGATGACACAAGGGAATAGAATCGGGATTCAAACTCGGGACGTTTTAAACGTTTAGCGTACGGAGACTCAAAAGTATCTCACAATTTTCATTTAAATGGGGCAGAAGCTTTTTGAGAAAAAGTATTTGGGGGAAATAATTGATTCCATGACGGGGAACGTCTAAAATTTTCTATCGAAGCGGTCCCCCGGTGATTGTAACTCATTGTCATCTTTTAGTTAGTTGACAGAGGCGAGTACAAATGAACCTTTAGAAAATTTTTCAATCAATTGCCGGCCATCAGGGAGGTCCCGCATTTATTACGACCTCCCATTCAAATTAAACTCCGAAGGAAAAGTCGTTTAGAAAAGGCTCGTTCGTTTTCTGGGTGAGTAGCCCAACTACAAGGAATAAATGCAAAAATTTAATCAAAAGAATTCCAATGCTCTTTTTAAATTATTCGAGTCATTTCCCTGTTTTTGAAACGGGAACAGTTTATCGGGTTTCATTTTAATTGCCGTGCTGAATTCATTGAACCCTCGTACTCATGCTAGATTTGAACCGAGTGCATATAAGCTGGGTTAACTCGCTCCAGACATTGTATGAAGAAGTTTTCTATGCTTGATATTCTCTTCGTGACATCCAACAAGGGTTCCAAGCTGCTGTACCAACTGCTGTTACCAGCTAGGTAGAGAGATAAGTAGTACCAGTATATTAAATTAAAGAAGCAAACAGAGTTCTATTTTATGATTGGGGAATGCATATATTTACCTCACTTCAAGGGAAATAAATACATGTGAAAATTCTAAGTTACTGTGTTATTTCATTCGTCCTCTCGAGGTTAGCTAAGCGGAGAAAGTAGGTGACAGGAAAGGTGTAAGGAGAAGAAACGTGGTGTATTGGGAGAGAAGAGATAATGAATGATAATAAATGATTCACAATGAACGAGGGATATTGATGAGCAAGCGAAAAAGCGAGCGAAATATTCTTCAACATCTGTGGATAGTGGTCATCCGAAAGCATAGGATAAAGGTCATCTAATCAATGTTGTTCTATGGTCAACAAAAAAGGCAGGATAGTAATAATTTTAAATTTTTATTGAACACAACATTTCATTTCTTGAGTGGAATATCTTTCTTTTTATATTTGCTTATTTTTATGAGTATAACTCATCTGAGTACAATGGAAATTGATTTAAATTCGTAATGAGACATAAATATCAAAATTCTTGAGTACCAAGTCAAGAGAGGCACAAAGTTTATTAGTGAAACAAGATAACAACAGAAAACATGATGCGATTAAACAACACGATTTTTCAACAATTACTGGTCTCGTATATATATATATATATATTATTTATATATATTTATATGGAATTTTATGTATTGTTATGTACATTATAAAATTGTAGAACATCTTGAGGGAAGCAGCAGTTAGGTAACTTCTGCATCAAACATGCAAAGCAAATGAATGACTAGTTTGAACAATGTAAAGTAAATTCCATAGTTTATATAAGTGTATTTTTACTTTGGTCTGAAGTAATACTCGTATTTCATAAATACAACCAAATGGAAAAATTATTTCACATGTAATAAAAAGACCCTAGATTTCGCTATATATTTCTTACTTATGATCATACGTATGTCAGAACTTTTTAAGGAAGCTTTGAATAATGTAGCACCTTGTGTATTAACTATTTGGTAAACAGCCAAATTTTGACGCATGTTTCAGAAACCTCTACAGAACTCGTGGCAGGAAATTCTGCTAGTGATCAGCTGAAGGATTTCCGTTTTCATTTCCTGCATTTGCATGATTTGCGGCTCTGTTTACTGATGGCTGAAATCACAAATCTTGTCCGAAGGACTACCAATTTCTATGAATCACAAAAGGCATTTTTTTTAGTCACGGAGAAATGGCTGTTGATTCGTAAGAGTAGCATAAGAGACTGGAAACTCCTGATCCAATATTTTTGGTTTTCTCAAATAGCATGCATTGAAGTTGAACTAAAACCATACTTCCTCCATCTATTTGAGGACACTCATCAGTTCTCTGGTCCCATTTTTTGCCCTCTTTCCTGTGATCAAGTGCTAGTGTTTCTCACAACTGAAATGCACTGCATTTTTATTTACCTACCCCTTAAAAAAATAGTTGGATATGGGGGTTTGCTGTGCTCTATACATTTGTTGGCCTTACCGGGAAAATAATATTAATGTGCAATCCTATATTTGTTTTTTTTAATCCCACCACAAACTGCTGTCTTCTAATCATCTTGCCGTCATATATTGTTTTCGGAATCAATTCTGCTCTAAGATCAAAGCGGAGAAAAGCGGGCGCGAATCGTAATGGAGGCGCTAGTATTAAGTGGCGTGTTGAACAGGACAATGCTTCGATGCGTCTTATCTCCCGTGTTCTTTGGGGGGGAATTTCGGTTGTCCAATATCCTGACCCCATGCATGTTATTTTAAATCCACTCTATGACATACCTTTGCAGGAGATATTCCATGTCCTCAAGAGGCTGTCCATGTATTACGCCACACCCAAGGGTGGGATGGCTTGGATAATGGATCAGGAAAAGTGAGATAGCTGAGAATGCGGGGGGGGGGTGTCACAGAAAGAATGACATCGTAACGTAAGAGAAAAGAAATTATGTTAACTTTCGTACTCTTGGCTTGAGGAAGGATCGATGGTAAACTCTCTACCCTTTAATATATACACGTATGTTCTCGAACACGTGTGTTAAATAAATTTCTGGGTGAAAGCACGATGATAGTTATAAATGGGTCGTTGTATGTACAATCATAGTGATGGGAGTTGTCATGATCTGAGACAAGGTTTTACATTTAGGGTGGGGAGGGGCCAAAAGAGGCGGAAACAATGTGTGGCGTAATAAATTGACAGCCCCCGTAGCTGTTTCCACTCGAGCGGTTGGTGCTGTACGAGGATAATATGATCAACGTGGTGGAATGGGAGTCGCGTGGTATCTTACCAACATCGAAATCGATTCTCCTGATTGGCTGAACAATATTAACATCACACTGCCCGAGTATATGAAAACGTGGTTTAAATCTGTGATTCACCTTACGGGTTGTCTTTTTTTTAAAAATTTTGATTAGTGGCACTCATATACTTTTCCGCAACATTTGTCGAACCTTGTTTCATTTCACGGAACAAACAACATTGCAAGCCCGTCGCTTTGTCGTGAGGCCGAGTGAAGTTGAAGAGAACAATTTCCTAGGCGTAGCTAAAGTTCATTTAGATTGTGCATTTCCATTTGGCTTGATCAAAATTTTTAGGAGGGAGCATTATTTTTGGTTGCCTTTTTCCAATTGTCAGGTAATTTACTCGATAAAAACAACAGACTGCATATTTTCGGGCCTAATTTTCCTTTTGTGGGTTTTGGGTGTTCTTAAATGCACTTCGCTTCTCTGAACTGAACAGAAGAGTAGCTTGAGTGGAACATATATAGTGGGTGCGCTTTGTTTTGTTGCAGTTACAGCATGGAAAAATCAATAATTTTACTTCAAGTGGGATTGCAAGAGGGAATTTCATCTTTGGAGACTCTTTGTCAAAAATTGCTTACAAAAATATATCTTAAAGTAGAACTTCTCTCAGTTAAACCCACATCCAAGAGCAATAATTTAATAAACTGTATTACTCTCTAAAGGAATACTTCCCTACGGTGGTGTTGGTTCTGTAGGTCGGCGTTATAATTAAGGAAATTTGACTAGTACACACCAATGCTCACTATAGTGGTTAAAGGCTATCATAAAGTCCTTCAATTCCTTTGATACATTCTAAATATCTACATATCTATTTTAATAATCTGAATACCTGCTGTTGTTGTCCTTCCTATCCAAAACCCAGCTCCCCTTTGAACAGAAGAGCATTTTAAAGAGATCATGAACACTAGTGTTCTTATTTCTCAAAGAAGAGTTTAGTTATATCTTTAACCATATTTGTTGAAGGTGCTGCCACAGAAATATGTATAAGGGACACATCTATGTTTACTAAATAGAAAAATGAAACGATGGAAACAACATTAGGTCCATTAAAGCCCTTTTGTAATTTCTGGGTTGTCTTTTGTATAACAAAAAGTTATTAATGGGATTATTAATCACAATATTTTTTATATATTGGATCTCTCATTAAAATGTCCACTATATCATATGTTTACGTTTTGGCAGCTAAATGTTAATTTTAACTTTTAAATCTACACCAGATGCTAGGCTTTAGTAAAGATGAGTGAGTACGTAACGCGCGTTTAAGTAAGGGAATATACATATCACCTGGGGAACAGATAAGGACCTCAAAGATCACCAATGCAAGATAATTACAAACATGTTAGGCTTAAAATACAGTCAGATGGTCCACACCTGTACCTTCTCCGCGATCACACACCAGTTTGCGTGGTCGTAATAAGACGATATTATGTGCAAGTTTTCGACGTAACGTTCAATGAGCTGATCGAGCTCTCCCTCGCGGAACACGTGGTAGTAACGGTGAAAAGTTATTGACCCCCCACCACCAGCACCGCCTCCGTCGGACCTGAGGGACTCCTGAGACGTGGACCCGCTCAGGGAAGTTTCAAGGCTCGCCGTCTTCGTCATCGGACCGTCCCGCGGAACCTGCTGGGAGGAGGGTACCGTGCCCTGCGTAGTCGTCCTCGTCGGCGTCTGCTGCTGAGGATTCTGTGGCGTCTGTGCCGGGATGGACGCGTGTGGCTCGTCTCCCCACGTGGCGGCCTGACGCACCATTCCCCTCCTCGACCCTGCTCCGGCCTGCATCATCCCCAGGAGGCTCCCGCTGGCATCCGCGCTCAGACCCGACCACCAACGCACGGACGCCGGCGTCGGTTCGTCCTCGGTGGACGACGCACTGGCATTCACCTCCGATTCCCTCGACTCCTCCGAGGAGCCCTTCTCTATGGACCCGGGGCGGAGGCCGCCGTAGCGGCCCTCGGGATTCGGGACGGTTGGGTCGGCGTTCTCCGCGGCACTCGTGTTCCTCTCCTCCGTCACTTTAGTCTGATCCACGGGCTGAGGCAGTACCTCTTCCTTGGTCTCGCACTTGCCCTCGGGGCAACACTTCTTCACTATGCACTCGTTCGAGATGCTTCGGGCGGATTCGGAAGAGGCGAGGTTGGTCACCTCGCCGACGGAGGTATCGACCCCCACCCCGGAGTCTTCACTGACCCCTCCCTCCTGTGGTGCCGAGGCCTCCGTCGACTCCACCACCGGGAAGGGCATCTCCTCCGGGGTGAACGCCCCACCCCTAGCCGGGAGGCTTCGGCTGCTACCTCCGCTACTCCCACTGCTGCTACTCACGATGTGGCCCTCGTTCCTCTCGTGCATGAGGCCCACCCGGTGGGCTCTCTGAAGGAACGGATCCGCGGAGCCGCCCAGCCTCTCGCTCAGGTTGCGAGGGTATGGCTCCGTTGCGGGGTCGAACCTCCTCCCTCCGTGGTGGTGGACGCTTTCGCTCAGGCTTCGCGGGTACGACTCCGTTCTCCGCGCTCTTGTCTGCTGGAATCTCGCGCAGCCCAGGGCGGGGAAGTCCTCCTCGTCCATGAGACGGGACCTGCTGAGGCTGGTCGTGAGGCTGAGTCTCGACCCCGCCTCTGGCCGCCTCCCCGTCAACTGGTGCCTGTCGGCAAGCAGGCCGGGTTGCACGACCGGGACGTTGACGTGAGGGACGGCCGTCGGGGAGCCGCCGGTCGCTTCCTTTTCCCATGCTGCCCGACTCACGTTGCTCGGGCTAGCGAGGCGGGACTCGGATCGACTGGCACGCCAGGACCACGGTTCATCGTCCGATTCCCTCTTCGGCACTCCCCGATGCGCTTCCCTGTTACATTTCTCCGAATACCGCTCGATCTCCTGCAGGAGTCCCGCGCTCAGTTCCTCGGCGAACTCCGTGAGGTGCTGCCGACACTCCTCGTTCCACGAGTCTTGGGCCACTGTGGCTTCAGACTGACCAGTCGTCTCCTCGGGCTTTTCCAACTTCACTGCGTCGGCTGGTGGGAGGTTCTCGGCTGGTTCTACTTCCTCTGTCCCTTCCGGTTTCGCTCCGGCAGCTTCTTTGCTCGGAGGGGAGAACTTAATAGGGCTCCAGAGGTCGACGACTTCCATCGGATTGTCCGGCAGGACCAATGTCCGCCGCCTCGCCCTTGGACTGGACTGTATCACGGCGTCGACAGCTCCTTCCAGGGAGCTGGCGACATCCGCCGCGGCCTCGAGGAGGCTGGAGGACGGCGAGGGTCGTTCGGGGAGGGGTCGCACCTCTAGGAGATCGTTGTCGACCCCTTCCCCTTCCGTGGCTACTTCTACTCGGACTTCTGTCGCTTCGAGGAAAAGCCTCTCTGCGGCAGTGGCTGCACAGGCGGAGACGGCTGCGGAAGCCATCTCGGAGGTTGTCAGGGAAGTGGCCGTCGAAGAGATCGCGGGAGGAGCTATAGCCTCAATGCTGTTTGCGGGAAGACTGACCTCCGCAGATGGAAGACTTGTCTTATCTGGTGAGCGGCCGGCGCTCACCGAATAATACTGTTGCTGCTTCTGGTCACGTGATGCGGATCCAGACGAAAGCCTGTCCTCCGAGTCGGAGGGATCCTTTTGTGCGTCTGTAGGGGGAAAATACGAAACCAATTGAAATTTCAGGGCTTTAGAACATCTGGTTACCAAATGCTTGCAAATTTTATAACTAATATTTCATTCAGAAATAAAATTCGACTACACTGTGGTTTTTGTCTTTTTAAATCAGCCTATTAAGCCTTAAAAATAAAATTTGTTGAAAGCAAATGAAATTGCGGGAAAAGAAATAAGGTGAAATGGGGAGATCTTAATTCATAAGTAAACATGTGCTTGTAGATTGAGATAACAACAGTCGTCTGATTGAATGCTTCAGAAGAGTATATTTAACCGTAGGTTAAATATACTCTTCTGAAGTCAAAGCTTTGGTATGGCAAGTAACACTATCCTGTCATCTCCATATGAAAGACCTTGGTAGGGGGATCTGTAAAGACGTACTCTTACAACCCTGTTGTTTCGTCATAAAGTCTAATTAATACCATTTAACCTTACAGGAAAATATAATTAATGAAATCAGGCAATCATAGTAGAACATTGTAAATAGTTTATTTACCCTCTTGTATTAAAAAAAATGCACGGTTTTTAGTAAAAAGAGAGCATTAAAAGAACGGACAGACCTGACGTCAGAGATTCTCCGTCGATGCTGGCCACTCCGGGCACCTCGACCCCCTCGACCGAAGCAATCGGATCCACCACTATTGGCGGTTCGTCGTTGAGCACGCTGATCACACTGCCGACTGAGTCTGGCGACGAGACGCCGCTGGAGTCGGAATCCAGATCGTCGGTCTCCGGGTTGAAGAGCTCGAGGCTGAGTAGGCGGGGGAGGGGCCTGGCGAGAGGCTCTAGGGGTCTCCCCCCGCTCAGCAGGGGAAGTGCGGACGCTCTGCGGACCAATGGGAATGCGCGGCCTCCGTCTTTGCTAGTGGTGCTTCCACCGAAACCCGGGACGACAACGCCTCGCTGGCGCAAGAGCTCCTGGATCCTGCGTATTGTCTCCTTGTGCTTCGCGTCTGTAGTGCGCTTCTCTCTGTTGTGAGGAGAGTGAGAATATAAATTGTGAAAATGGATTTCGATTGCCTTTTTCGATGAACATTCGATAGTAAAGGTAATACAGACCCAAAATATTTGCAATGAAGGAAGAGCGTTAGGGATCTCTAATTATAGTAAAATGATAATGAAAATCGAATGATACTATGAAGTCCTGTAGGACTTCATAGTCCTATTTAACGCAGGAGCAAGTGAGAATGCAACCGAAAGTGCTGAATCATTTGCCTAATAGGGTGACCATTTCGCATGAAATTAGAATGAACATTTTGTAGATTAAGTGTGAGCAGTGCCATCGAAATAAAATTAGGTGTCTGATGTATGGAGAGAAAAATGAACGGTTGGCGAAGGAATTGTTCACGAAGTGAACTTTGGAGATATCAGGTGGGGAAAGCGGGAGGGAGTGATAGATGGGTGAATGTTGGTTAATCAAGGATTATTTAGGAAAAAAATACACGCATTGGAAGAAATACATGGGGTATAGATCACAAGGATTTGAAGACAAGGGTACCTATTGTTCTCTTTTCTCATAGACCTTCAAGATGTACATATGTATGCACAATAGTTAAAATAGATCATCCAAAGCCTACCTACCTGTATACATGGCGAAGTGCATATTATAGCAGATCTTCATATATCTATCATATATTCGAATCGCTGCCTCTCCAAATTACTAACTGGATAAGGCTTTGTTTTTAAATACATTTGTGGTCTATAATTAAACGAAATATTTTGAGTTGATTGTTTCATAAAGCACTCTTTATTATATGTTATATTTTCGATAAGGAAACAGTGCATCCCAATCCCCTGTAATTCAACGTCGCATTCCGTTTTATATGAGAACCATCAGATCCAGGGTGGTGGTATTAGATACACCGAAGAAAAATATCACTGTCGCCAAAGAGAGAAATTGAATTACATTATGACCAATGTAGAGTAATTTGAATTCAAGACGCTCACGTTTATTTCCGGGATCACGTCTGATACCAGCTGAAAAATCGTCAGGAACATATTTCAAATCCTGAAAATGAAACATACAATGTTCTTGAGGTGGAGCGATATGCGCTGCCCTGCATGCTGAGCGATTCCTCCCACGAATACAATCCTACAGTGTCAAGTTGACGGAAAAATCTACTAACCTTTCTGGGGGTTTCGTTGGATCCTGGATTACTGGTTCCACCTCCTCCTCTACGAGTGGCGGAGCTTCAGGCTGTTCTGCCTTCACCCTGATGGCGGGCACGGGTGCCAGCACGTCTACCCTCAGCGGAGGCGAAATGTTTGCCTTCGGCCGCCCGTTCTCCGGGGGTGGCGTCTTAAGAGGTGGGGACCGCTGCGGCGGGGACATCACTTGCGGCGGAGACTTGTGGATCGGCGACCTCTGAGGAGGAGACTTCTGAAGCGGTGATCTCTGTGGAGGGGACTTCTGAAGGGGTGACCTCTGCGGAGGAGACTTCTGTAGCGGCGACCTCTGTGTGGGGGAGTTGTTGTTTGTCCCCGCCGCGTTCGTTGGGTTCGTGCCGTCCGGCTTGGGGACGAAGATGACCGAGGCGAAGCTGTCCTCCGAGTCCACGCTCGTGTCACTTTGGAGGGAGCTGTCCTTGGACGAGTCCGATCCCTCCTCCCGGGAGTGTCTCCTCTCCTTGCCCGCCACCTCTGACTCCTGCGGATGCTTCTTGTCTGTCGGAGTCTGCGGCGGGGGTGGAGTAGCGGGCAGGGGCGGGCAGGCGGCGGCAGACGGAGGCGGTTGTGGAGGCGGGGGAGGGGGCTGAGGCGGCGGCCTGCCCCCGTTGCCCTCCTGGGCCGTCTCCCCCCTCCAACCCTGGAGCATCCGCACGAAGCCGTTCTTGAGCGAGGCACCGCCCGCCGCGGCCTTGCTCTTGACCGCCTCGCTTCCCGCCAGACGGCTCAGACCGTTCCGGAGCTGTTGGAACCTCGGACCCGAGAAGAACGAGTCGAGCTTGCTGTTCCCGGCCCTTCGGCTGTATATTAGGTCCTCGTTCAGGGAGGCCTGCTTCGTGATGTTCTGTCTCACCCTCTCCTTCTCCTTCTGTCGTTCCGTCGACATCATCAGCTCTTCGTTCATCGAGCTCTGCTTGAAGACGGATCTCCTGTTGCCTAGCTGTGCCGCGAGTTGGAGGTCCCTCCTCACCTTAAACTCGGGGAGCGCCTTGACCAGGTCCCTCATGTCCCTCCGGCCCTCCTCCCCGTCGTCCTCTTCCTCCTCTTCATCTTCCTCGTAGATGTTCTTGCCCTCTTCCACCACCACGACCACCACGTTCATCTCCACGTCGCCGTCGTCCTCGCAGAGGGACCTCTTCTGCTTCACGAGGCACGGCTTGGAGGGCGACCCTCCGACTTTGACCCCAGTGGCGATGGTCAAGGGGTTCTTCGCCGGTTGACTTACTGGCTCCTTGACGACGGAGATGAGGCTCGGGTTGCTCCCCAGGGGGTCCGAGGTGTAAGCCGTCATCGTGTTCTTGCTGATAGGAACCGTGAGGGGTAGCGGCAGGGGGGGAGGGGGTGGGGGGATGGGCGCGATTGCTACGCTCTGGATCGGGAGGACGGGCGGAAGTGGGTTCATCATTGGAGGAAGTAGAGTGGATGAGCTGGTTTTCTGAGGGTTTGAGGCGACGGGGTTCGTGTTCTGGGGAGCCAGGTCGGATGTTGAGGACCTCGATCTGACGGGGAGCTGCGCTGTGACCTCGTCCTTGTTGGCGCCGGGGACACCCCCGAAGGCGCATCCTGTTGATAAAATGTCACTCAAGGACTTGGACTTGTGGCCCAGGGCGGCCGTTACGGCCGCGGCGGCGGCTGCGGCCACGGCTGCTGCCGTCGTCGATGAAGAAGACGGGGCGTCGCAGGCAAAAGTTTGTCTCCTCCTGGCGTTCGTTGGGGCAGCGGAATTCTCGTCTTCTAGCCTTCTGAGTTCTATTGGGAGGTCCTAGGTAAGGCAAGGGATGGCATACATAAATTATTCGGATAAATTCAAGAAGAGAAATTTAACTCCTCAATATAAGACGGGCGGGACATGTCGTTTCACAAATGGTCTCAAGGTTGGAGTAGACCGCTTTAAAGACGCAAGAAAACAATAAATGTTATCCATAACATTCATCTCTCGAAGTTTTTATATCTCTATTTTCATATTAAAGAGTAAACAATTTTATTTCTAATGCACAGATATACTATTTATAATTTTATTCATTGGACGATGGAGATATTGAACAATCTTACGATATTATTGTCCCAGATAACAAAGGTTTTATCCGGTTTTACAGCTATGTATCTACGAATACATTTAGATTTTAATTAACTATAGAAAGGTAATAGTACAAGAGAAATAATTAGTTGTGATGTGTTAACGTCACTTCGGTATTTATTAACCCGAGTATTTAAATTGGACGTCCATTTTCAATAAAAGTATTAGGCATCCGTACAGGTCAGCCCAATAATTAAAAGTTCATTGAAGATTATGTATATTTACCAAAATCCATGTGAAAAAAATTAAGACTAATTACTATGTTCAAAAAACTATTAATCCCAAAGAGAGCATGCCAGGCCAAATACTGCACAGCTAATGTTAGGAACCTTTGCTAACTTCTGATATTAGTGGAGATCTATGATGTTTCAAATGCCTCAGGCACAAGAATAATTTACATTATAAAAGCAACCTTTGGAATGAACGTGTGCGAGTTATTAGTGTCTAGGAGCTGGATAGCCTCCCTTACTTGTATATCCTCGTCCGAGTCGTAGCAGTGCCTCGAGCAGCCGTCGTTGTGCGTCTCCGTCCCCACGCCGCAGCAGCACCCCTCCTCCTCCTCCTCTTCTTCTTCTTCCTCCTCTTCCTCCTCCTCCTCTTCCTCCTCGTTCTCCCCCTCTTCCTCGCCGCACGCGACGGCCCTGGCCCCGGCTCCACCCGCGGCGGCCGCGGACGCGCTGTTCGCCGCCACCGAGAGGAAGTCCGGCGTGTGGTCCGCGCCCACCGCCTCCTTCGCGCACGAGCTCGTCCACGTCTCGAGGAACCACGGTCGCTGGGACGAACCGCTCCTCTTGCCTCCGGCTAGTTTCTGCGGGAGAATGGAACGGGGAGGTGGTGGTCAGTACGGAGAGGTTCGCTATGCCAGTGCAGTGGCCGCTCCTCCCACCCAACATTCCACCCTCGGGCACAGCCTAAAAAAATACTTCACGTGCAGCAGTGGGCAGTAGTAATTAAAGGAGGTGGCTGACAGCTAAATTTTGGCCATTAGGGATAGGTGGACAGTTTGGTAGAGATAGGATTTTCAGGATGTGAGGGAAGGGTAAGAAGAAAGTCGATCATGGCATTAATCTAACGTAAGGAGCCAAGCCGTGGACATTTTAAAGTAGAGTAAAAAACTACCAACGTCGGGATTTGAACTCGGTAGGTAGAAAGCCAATACACTAACCACTGCACCAGCTTGATCCCTGGGGGGGAATCCTCGGGAAAAATTGTATGAAATTATATATATGAAAATTAACACTGCAAATCGAACAGAAATTGACATGTCATAATTTTCTTTCGCATTTCTACACGCGATCTGCATTCGCAAGTGTGAAATGCATGTTTTGTTTTTACACTTAATTAAGATTTATATCGAAATCCACTCCTTGAAGAGAGACAATATGGGGCCCCGACTGAATTGACGATTTCATCTGTCATAGGGGGTTTTGGCTACCCTGCCATTCAAATAATTTGCTAACCCCTGACAATAAAATTGGCATCTTTTCTGTGAAAAAGTCATTCAAATCCCCTCCAAAATCGCTCCAATCGAGTCAAAGGTACCATGAGGGTAGGGTTTTGGAATTAGGACACCTGCAACTGTTGACACATATGATCCCAAACCTTAGACTTAAACCAAGAGACTGAATGTTCGGGGAATGTTGAGAGATTTGCTAGCTTCTGATAAAAGTGAAAAGCATCGATTTTTTCAGTGACACTGAAATTATTTGCCATATTTTTGTAACTTTCCGTAGCTCGTTCATGAAAAGGCATTAATTCGTATAATATAGCCGGTTCTTACAAATAGGTGATGTCGGTTACACGTCTTGATCTTCCCAAAGCTATAAAAGCTGGAAGTTTTATATCTGTCTGTGCCTAGAGCTATATATTTCCTAGAAGTGAATAAAACACAACGTTGGACCCGGGCGTCGGAAGTGGAACTTTTGGACTGAGTATTTAATTGAATATTACTTGCGCCAGATTATTTTGCAGAATCAGATACCTTAGATATCTTAGGTAAGGTAATCTACCGATTAAGGTAGGTTTTTGGATGGACACAACTATCAAATAAACATTGTGTGACTCCCCACCTAGCAAACTATTCTATATCAGGTCCCTCTTCATCCCTGTGTACTTCTTTCCTCCCTTCATCCCGTCCAACATCCCTATCCTGTTCCTGCCCTTTCCTCGCTTGCCCAACATCCTCCCCTCTATTACCTTCTTCAACATTCCACTACCACTCAATACGCCTTTCATCCATTTTTCCTGCCTCTATAGGATTTCTCTCAACAAACCCCTCTCCTCCCCCACCATATCTAGTACTTCCTCATTTGTTTTCCTTTCGGTCCATTTCACCTTCTCCATTCTTCTCCACACCCACATTTCAAAAGCCTCCAATCTACGTCAATCCTCCTGCTTCAGTGACCACGTTTCCGCGCCGCACATAGCTACGCTCCATATCAGAGTTTTTACGAGTCTTGTCTTAATATCCCTACTCAACGTCCCCGTCATCAACTCCCTCCTCCTAGTGAAAGTCTCCCTACCTAGCGCATTTCTTCTCCTTACGTCCATACCACTTTGACCGTATTGGTCCAAAACACTTCCGAGATATGTAAACTGTTCTACCTGCTCTATTTTTTCCCCGCCTATTTTAATATTTACCTGTAGCTTAGCCTTTTTCTTTCTGGAAAATCGCACAACCTTTGTTTTATTAATATTGATTCTCATCCCATATTTATCGCACTGAACCATATCTTAGATATTAAACGGAAATAGATTCCGCCCTACACCTTAAACTATCATCATCATCAGTATTTCAATCCTAGGATTGGTTTTTTTGCAGCCCTCCATTCGCCTCTATTTGATGTCGATTCCCTCAATCCTTGACACATTCTCTGTTTTAAGTCCTTCTTAATTGTCCCATGTACATGTCTCTTGGTCTCAAAAAAAATATACATAGAAATATATATATATATATATATATAATTATTTACTCTTCTGACGATCTAATAGATTTTTCTTTGGGAATATTTTAGTTCAATATTTTACCAATCCAATGCGCTGCAAAAATAATGCCTCAAATCACAGTTAAAATTTGATGCCAAGAAACAATATTTTTGCTAAACCTCTTTTCTTCAACTAAATATTAATGTTCACCACTGTTTTTCAAGTACGATACAATTTTCCCTCTGAATAAAATTTTTAAAAATGCAAATCATACTTCACTTATATACATAGTAATAATCTCATACATTTTTAATTGGAATATAAGTTTATATCTTTGTATCTGAATACAATGCAAATTTTGAAACTAATTAAGATATTCTACTACTCTTTTATGGTCGATATCGTATATAAAAGTTATGAACCATCTTTCAAGAGTAATTATGTCAATGACGCTTGGTAACTCACCATGAAGTATTGCCCAATGCCTTCCTCACGGTCTCAGTGCTGGAAAAATTGCGATATATTACACGCTCAACAATAAATCTGCTAGAGTTAATTTCTGTAACAATTATTAGACATTATTGACGATGTTATTCTGAAGATAGTAACTTATCCTCGATATTTCTTTTACATGTCAATTGCGGTGGGGATATTTTTAAAGAAAAATCTACAACTGAAAAGCTTTTCTTACAAATTTTTAGGGAAAATGAGACAGGTGTGCGCATGAGGATCTATCAGGGTATGCTTAATACATTAACGAAGGGAGAACATATCATGGGAGAGCAAATGACTACAACTAACAATGGTTGATTACAAAATTATGAAGAAATGTTAATTCCATGCCTATAACTCTCTCGATATATCGCCATGATCTCGATCTTAAATATAAATAGAGTGATGTTAATTTGTAAATATCAGCCGTCGGTAACAAAATCGAATCGACGACATATCGACACGATGATAAATATTGGAGTTATCGATCAATATTGACAATGTTGATTGCATAGAATTATATCGACTTTATTAGGTACATCGAGTAGTATCCACAAACTTATCAATTTGGATGTCGATTAACGTACTACACGAATAGCAACTTCATTGCCGTTGCAAGGAATTTGGTCGCATCAGTCTCTCCCGGTTTAGCCATACATAAAATATCTCCCACATTGTACATTCAGTTCCATCGTCAACACCGTTCTCAAAGTATATCGACTCTCTATCTTAATTTCGACAATATTATTCAAATCTCAATTAATTAGTTCGTTCAAATTATCTAAGATCATATCGACTTTGGGGGTGTTGAAAATGGACATATGCCATCAGCTGTGGCCTTCCTTGTGGCCTGCGATTCCGTCATCACCTGAAGTGCGCGCCGTACGAAGCTGTAGCAGGTCTCGTTGGGGCTGGAGAGGTCCGAACTGCTCTGCGAACTGCTGAGGCGCGCGGGATCGATGGACCGTCCCTTGTGCCGACTTCGGCCACGGCGCCGGGTCGGGTGGGACGGGTGAGGGTGCGGATTGTTCGCCTGGCTAGACTCCGGGTTGCCCTGCTTCTCCGTCATCCTGGAAAGTTCGGAAAATACAAGGCATCTGAATCGTGCGAAGAACTTTACACTTAAATGCAAGAGTGAAATGATAGAGTGTGGCAGATTCGTTTAGAAAACACACTAGTTCGATACAAAAATAATGTGTAATTTCATGTAATTTCTTTTGACGAAATCTGCTCATTTTATTTTGAATGTTCCCACAGATTTCTTTTTGATTCGCTTTTGGAGATAAACCAATAAAATCAAAACGAAGAAGTCTTTGTTCTGTGCCTGTTGCAAATGTTAATAAATAACAATGACAATGACTTCATGCACGATGAAATTCGGGCCATTGGGGTTTTGCTTACATTCAAAAGCTGTCAATTATGTCTGCTTCGGGATCTTCTCTGCAAAATACCGGTCGTCTCACCTTCCGGACTTACGCTCAGAAATGAATCTAAGGCCAGGCAAAAAACCAATCCAGCTAGTGAGCATCAGAGGTCTTCCAAATTTAATCTCACCTGGGTACTAAATTTTAAGCCTACCCCAATCTCGTCAACCGATGCAAAAGAGTTGACCAAAAAGGGAGGGAGGGAGATCAGATGCTACATTTTCCGCCAGTCCCGTCTGGTTGGCTGCACGACTGACCGAACCGGGACACAAAGTAGTCCGTACGTTAGATGATTCTATGCTTGGGGCAGAGTTGACAAAATTAGTCGCAGATACCCAAGTAATATTTATTTTAATTTTATTGAAACTAAAACTTTTTCCGAATAGGGGGGAATAGTATAGGCCACATTCCCTCTCTCCCCACATCCATATCCCCCTAAAAACCTTACATGCCTTAAGGACAATCTCTAACCAGGGCGACAGCAATAGAGATAAATAATGCAGATGATGGGCCAACTTTATTGAATGACGCGACGTCACCCTGATGCTTAGGTGATGTTTTAGCCTTTTAAAATACGAAGGGTCTGAGACATTTCAGAACGTTCTCTTATTAGTCGAGCGGCCATTTGTTGGCCATTACGTACCTGGCGGACCTGCAAGAGTCGCTGTCCGAGGTCTGCGTGTACGCGTGATAGTGCGGCTGTGGTGGCGGGTTGTCGTCCTCGGAGGTGGTGGTGGTGGCGATGGCCCCCGTCGCGAGGGCTGCCACGGAGTTGCCGCTCGCTATGCTGGAAGCCTGCTCAATGGAGGGAGTGCTGGCGGGGGCCGGAGGTTGGCCGTGGCCCCCGCACCCGCTACTTCCGCTACCGCCGCCGCCCCCGGCCACCCCTCCGGCGCCTGGGCAGCCACCGACAGCCGCCCCCCCGCAGTCGGGTGGCGGTGAATGGTGATGGTGGTGGTGATGATGGTGATAGTGGTGGTGATGGTGGTGGTGGTGCCTCGAGGTGGAAGACGCTGGCAGGGGGTGCCGCCGGGCTCGGTGCCATGGCACCAGCACATCCTGAGATTCGAACTTTTGGAGAGGAGAAATAATGAAAGAAAAAATCAATACTCGTGTGGATTTCGGCGCAACGGTTTCGATAGGCGGTCATAGATTAGGAGTGTACTACCGGAGAGACTAAGGCAGTGTTTGCCACACTACAGGGTTCGTCCGGAAAATAAGTGTACTGAGCTCAGGAAAAAAAAAATTACACTTTTACATATCTTAAGCTAATATTCCTCCAAATAGGACCCTTGTGAGTCAATACACTTGTTCCAGCGGCGTTCCCATTCCTAGAACGCTCCCGCGAAGGCATCATCGGGAACCTCTCGAAGACACGTCGTCACGGCCTCTTTGACGGCGTCCAAAGTCCCGTATTGCGTTCCTTTCAAACTCCTCTTTATCTTCGGGAACAGAAAGATGTCCGGTGGTGCCAAGTCCGGGCTGTAGGGCGGGTGCGGCAGCGTTGCCACGCCGTGCTTGGCCAAGAAGTCCGACACGACAAGCGCGGTGTGAGACGGCGCATTGTCGTGACGCAGCCGCCAGATGTTTTTGATCGCTGGCCGGACGCGGGCGACTCGTTTTCGAAGCCTGTCGAGCACTTGGAGGTAAAATGCAGCATTTACAGTTTGTCGTTCAGGTACAAATTCGTAGTGGACGACTCCCCTTTTGTCAAAAAAGACAATGAGCTTATTACACTTATTTTCCGGACGAACCCTGTATGCCGCGGGGAAAGCCAAATGTTCTTTGAAATAATTGGAAAATTAATATGAGCCTCGTATCATTTTTAATGATGTGTCAAGTTGAAACAATCGTTTGAACCTAAGAGGCTATGCTTTTTGTTCGACGATTGCATCATTCCTGAAACTGTAATGTTTGTGATAGAAGGGAGAACGATTGCGAAGCGAGGCAGAGGGAGGTAGGAAAGAATAAGAAACTTGGAAGGGAAGAAGGGGTAAAGAAGGTAGGCTTAACTTAAAAATAGTTGGAAATAAAAATAATTGAAAAAGATGCTTGTCGGTCGGCTTTCGACTTTGTGGATCTCGGTTTAATTTCAGACAAAAGAGCTTTATTCCGATCTCCACTTGGAGGTAATCTAGGCGAACACTTCCGAGACGGCGCTGAAGAAGGAACGTCATACCGCGGACTCCTTCAGCAACTTGAGTTGAGGGAGGAGCACTTGGACGACGTGCCATTAAAATCTTCAAATCCCTCCAAGTGTTATTTTCCTCTTTCCTTTTCGCACTAAGTTGAGAATGATGCCACACTGGATTTATTCTCTGTTTTCAAATTTCCTGGAAATCTTGCCATAGTTTTCTCTCCCGTACCCTCAGGGAATTCTAAACCCTAGGAAAGTTCGACATTGAGGCTCTTCCAGACGTCTCACTCATCGGAAGGATAGCATGACGTTGGCATAAAAATCCATGGCGTCATTCATGACTTAAAGAGAGGCTTTTGAACCTTCATTGACAATTATTATGAGAAATAGAAATATATTAATAAATATATTTTTGTTACATACATTATCTTTTCTCCTCTCGATACTCTACTAGATGGGGGAACCGGAGATTCGGAACATCTCAATTAACTTTTAAGGCAAAGGTCTAAAAAACTATGAGCGCATTCACAGTTGAAAATTCTGTGAAATTTCAAATTCCCTATATTTTTGGTTACTATTTCAATCGATTACTTTAAAATTTTTAAGTTCTCCGTTATGCACCATGACCATGAAGGTCAACTTGTTGGCCTACCTCTGTATATATTACAAGTTTTCTAAATGCCAAAATTTCATGGTGACGGAAGTGCAGGTTTTGGAGGTTAACTTTTCTTTTGCTTGGAAAGGAGCTTATTTTTGGTATTTGTTAAACAGATATATATGATGTATTCGTTTACTTTCACCAGTTAATTTAATGTTCCGTAACTCGAAGTGGGTAGGGGGGGGGGAGAACCGCACATTCTACCTTGGACAAATAATTTCATCAAAACTATTGTTTTGTTCGTCGATAAATATGCCATGTTTTTCCGGGGTTGATTTTTTGCATACTGTTTCGTCGCCCGTCGAGAGTCAAATTACCTCCCTGTTGTCACGCGCTTTTTCAAGCATCCCCAGTGGGATGACCTGGATCCCTCGACCCTCGTTACATTCTGCTGACATTACACTCCATGCTCTGAATTAACAAACGGGCAAACCAGAAGGAACCATGGTCGTTCGATATCTCACTCGTAGCTCCACCAATATCGTTGAGGTAAGCAAATCGATATAATTCCTCCGGGAAAATGACTACCCTCAGGAGCCTTCTAAGTATCATGGATGGGCGATTATTATTATTATTACAAATGGTAGTCCAGTGGATAAGGTATGGACGACAGAATAACCATGTAAATTACTCGTAAGTTTCATCTTACAGGACACAGCGCAACAGCATAAACTAAAAAATAACATCTTAGCTCAATTCCACATACATTCCATCTATCGTCATTCCGTCCAACATGCTTATGTTATTTCTACCCATTCCTCACTTTTTCAACGTCCTTCTCTCTATCATAGTCTTCTACATCCAATTGTCAATCAAAACGCTCAGCATATGCCTTTCCTACTTCCTTTATATTTCTTCCAACAATCCTCTCTCCTCCCCCACCATGTCTAGCACATCTTTGTTTCTTCTTCTTTCCGCCAATTTAATTTTTTACATCCTTCTCCACAACCAAATCTCAAAATTCCCAATCTACCACTTTCATCTTGTCTCAACGATCAAGTTTTCGTGTCCCCTCCTCATCCAACCATCAAAACCGCGCCCGGAATCCCAGGTCCCATTGGCCTCCCACCCTCATCCACATCTTATTTATGAGCCAACTCATATATGCACGAATGAAAATTGATGTAACCACAATCGTTTACTCTATGGTAGATTACTCATTTTAAATTTACCGCATGGATACAATTGTGTGTTGATGACAATCACTTGAAAATTTCATATTTTGTTAATTTTTCCCTGCAGTTATCAGCGCTTCTTCCGATTCAGGATTTACCGCGAAGACTATAAAACATACATGCCTAAATGTAATGATATTGACATATATGCCCCATTTAAATCATTCCGCGTCGTACAGGCAAAAGTATACATTTGCCCAAATGGCAAAGGAGCTTTGGGACTTAGGGTCCTCTGTGCCCAACCTTTTTCATGTGAATTATATTTTGTGGCTCCCGGGGAAAGCGCCCCTTCATGACGAAGATCCTAAAGGTACCACACGACTGACTTTCATTCGCGAAGAACATTCACGACTCACACAATTACTCTTGTGAGCCATGAAGGAAGGGCGTGGTGACACGAGGTGGGAAGCACTGCACTAAACTACATAGTTGCCTAGGAATTATTTTAGTTTTCTAAAGGGAATATTTTTAGTTTTCTGTAATAGGATGGTATCCTCTGCTATACTAGATAAAAACTATATTAGATAAAACGTTTTAGACGCTACATTACCTTCCACACAGAATAAAAAGAAAATACTCAACACGATCCTATGTCAAGTATAAGGTACAAATAATAGATGAAGGGGCTTTGGTATAATCAATTATCTGAGCTTATACCTTAGATGAAGCAAATATCCGCAAAAGGCCGCGCATTTACTTTCTCTGTTTTTGCTGTGCCTTCAGTTGGCATACCTTTCGGTGGCGCTGCTCCATAGCCCAAACTGAAATGATGAGTCTCCCTCCGATTCGCAGCACGCGCGCCAACTCGCGGAGTGCGTTCACTCTTCGCTCCGTGGTGGCGAAGTGGTGAACTACGGCCACGGATAGGACGGCGTCGAAGCTCTCGTCCCGGAAAGGCAGGGAGAGGTTGTCGCATCGGAGCACCTGCAAGAAGGAGAGGGAGAAGAACGAACAATGAGATAAAAAAAGCCTCTTGCACTTAAGACAGCCTGCAGAACCAGAAATATCAGTGAAATTTGGCACGTAAAAGAAACGAAGTGCGAGACATGGTCTTGAACCGGGTTTTTCCCAATTCCTTAGGCATAAGGGAATTATGGCTCACACCTAAGTCTGGCGCCAACATTAATTGACACCGCGATCAATGCATTCGTTTGCATAAAAAACAGGCTGTAAATGACCGAGAGTTTGAGCAATGAAATCAAACATTAGTAAATCCTTTAATACACGTATATATAGGTCAGAAACTTAGACTTTTAAGAAAAGAGGGTGAGTGCAGTTTGTTTGATTTCGAGCCTTTAATATTGTACTTTGTGTTGAAAAGCGTGAAAAAAATAAATTTGGTAATTAAGAATGAAGTATAACGTAGACATTGGAATAAAATATGTTAGTATTAGTTGCTAATGTCAACATTCTTTACCATAGGGTCTACGTAACCCTTAGTTCTTACTTCTTCCTCCCTACCAAATTTATTTTTTCCACCCTACCCCACAAAAGTATTAAAGACACCCTCGAAAGCCACCAATCTCAACTCGTAAACTCTTTTCTCGAAGTCCAAGTTGCTGATTCAGGTACGTGAAATGGTTCAGGCAAATGAAATTTAAGGAGAAAGGAGAAATGGGAAGAGGAGATATCGAAAGGCGTCAAGATGGCGACGGCTTTTATGGAAGACAAATATTAGGTCAGGAACAGGAGGAAGAGAATAAGCGTTTTGGTCGAAATTAAAGGGAAAACATATATAGAGGAGCTGAAGCGGATAGTAGTGCAGAGCAAAAGTTGTTTACATGGTGTTAAAGATCTAATGGAGTACTCTTCTTTGTGTTATATTTTTACGGAACCTCCAACATCCGCAGTGTAGAGTACTCGAAACATACACGTTTCAAGAGTCCCAAAGAGTGTGCATTGGTTTTCATGGATCGTCCATGGTAAAATGTCTTCTACCAGAGAACGACCTATGTTTAAATGTTTGAACATTTAACATAAAATGTCCTTATTAATATATTTAATTTAATTACGAGATGAAGTAAAATTCACGTGGAGTGAATACATTTCCATTCACTTTCCCATTTACTTTTATTCCTTGACCTACCTGTAATTTGAAACACCAATTTTTCAGATATTCGGAGGAAACTTTTTTAATTAAAAGCAACAAAACATCCAGTGTTACAAAACTTTGGGTGATTATGCATTGAGAATGACGGCTATTATTCATTAAAAAAATCTTGTTATTAGTTCCCTTCATATTGTTCCAAAAATGTTATACCTAGATTTTAACCACCTGAATGAAAACGGTGATCAAGTCTTCGGTCCTGTTTCGAAGTACCAATTTGAATTTTTTGGTCGTATTAGGCCAAGCCTACAACACAACTTGAACTTAGCTTACAAAAAACTACCGATAACTAATTTTTAATAATGCGCTCAGGGCAGGTAAGGGGTTACGAAATGGAACTAGCGTGGTTTTCGGATACGAGGAGGTATTTTACGTGTTGATGGGAATGCGCCATGGATTTACGTGCCGTAAGTTAGGTCACGAGCGCATAATGACGTGACCTATTGACCTATTTGGAGGTAAGTGGGTCAAAGGAGAAGAAAGAAGGATAAGTAGGGCAATGATATTTGTATTCCCATTGTGCGGGATTGATTCAACCCAAGATGGGGTCACAAAATCCTCTATGCGCTAGAAATGTACAACTTACAGACGTCACTGAATTGTATTGGAATTTTTTGTTACCACAACTTAATGAATTTAGTTGGGTTTTTCATTTTTTTCTGTTTTCAGGATTCCATATTTCATTTGATATTTTATTTCATGCAATTTTTAAATGATTCCTTTGGCAAGCCCTATTATCAATCCCATATTAAACAATGTTATGTATCGAAATTCAAAAAAAGATACAAAGATTATTATTTCCATGTTAAACAAATTTATACATCGAAATGCAAAAAAAATAAATGAAGAAAATGTTATACCCTTCGTGAAATTTAAAAAAAAATCATAAGATATGTTGCAAAACAATCAAACAGATAAAATTGTTCGTTAGTCATTCATGTAAATTCAAATATTTTTGTGATTCGACACATTCATGATTAACATTTTTTTATGGAGACGATGGAATTTATATTGATGGGTTAAGTGAGTGACTAATGTAAGTAGGAGGGAGTGATTTTGAGATGGTTGGAAGAAGAGTAAAAGGAAGGGGGAATGAGTCGAAGATTTTATCCACAAGACACGAGTGGTTAACAAATGAAAGGTTATTAATTAAGCAACCCTTATTTTTTTGCCACAAACTTTCAATCTTTTCCAGTACATTCAAGCCTTCAACCTTTTGGTTTGAGGATTCGAAGTCGTGAGATAAATTTGGAGCTCTCCAGTCTCTTCACTCCTCACATAAAATATTCCATGATACTCCAACTCCAACTGATGGTGTCATATCAATAATTATTGATATCACATCCCGATATTTGATACGAGCC
This sequence comes from Hetaerina titia, assembly GCA_037158775.1. Lineage (NCBI taxonomy): Eukaryota > Metazoa > Arthropoda > Insecta > Odonata > Calopterygidae > Hetaerina > Hetaerina titia. Next base: position 53,542,901 of record CM073775.1, read on the forward strand.
AAAACTTGTACAAATAAATATACTCTATGGAAAATTGCTTAATCTCTTTCGTTCAAACAAACATCAACCACGGTTATACGATATAAAGTGGATATAGAAAAGTATTATTTAATTATCAAACGTATTCTACCAGTCAGGGTAGGTGATGGACCCATGGACTTTACACTGCTTCATCTCTAAGGCTTACCGAACACAGTACACACCCTACCATACATCGATTATAATAATAAACCATTTTCCAACCCTAAATACCTGCTACATTCCTTGATTTCTTAGAGTATGTCTAATCTGGTTGTCCCTCTACCGCACTTTACCAACCTTTTTCCCTTTATCACACTCTTCAACCCTCCATTTTCTGTCAACATCTCCTGCATCCATTCTTTCCGCTTTTGTTTCTTCCATCTTTCTCTCATCCACTACCATGTATAGTTTTCATCTTTCTTCGTTTTTTTCCATTTTCATCCATTATAATTTTTGTACTGTCCCTCACAACCACATCTCAAATATCTCAACTCTACGCTCATCCTCTTAAAATAGAAATACGTAACGAAGAATGTAGTATTTGTTAAGTTTTTCTGTTTACATTATGTAAGTAGGGGTATAAAACCTTACCTTGTGTCCAGCCGATTCAGAGTTGAATGTAAATGGAGTTTTCTCGCAATCTAGTCTCATTAATATTTCAAGTATTAAATGCAGTACGTTTACATTCGGTATTCTCTAATTTATGAAGCTAATGAAGCAATGATATTCACTCATGAAGTCATTACCCACCATATTTTCTTCAGTTAGTCATTTTATATTTCTGAACATCGCATATTTCATGAATTTCCGTCAAATTTGCGCAATTATATCTCTAGGAAAACGAATGCATTCACACAGGGATAGTCATTGGAGTGACCAAGAAAGACGATGACAGTAATTTAAGTGATAAATATTTTATTGCCTTTCAAGGTGTTGTTTTGGGAAGAAAAGAGTTGAAGAGGTTGAAGAAAATACGTGACAATGAAGGCCTTTAAAAATAAATTGGACACCGACTCAGAAAAATATATACCCCAAAGTATATACGTATACATATACATGTACACCGTTATGAATAAACATCTTGTTTCGTTTTTCGCTTTTCCGTAGTTCGGAAAAGGGCAAGTCATATTGGGAACCTTCGCCAGCACTTAATATACACGATGCGCATTTATTTGAGGGATAATCGATATGTTTGCTTTCCCCTCCACCTTTCTCTGTTAACGCCAACGAACCTGAGGAGTCGACGCTCTGTTGATCGATAGAAGGCAACTTTTGGCACATTTCGCCTGGGCCTATAGATTATCTATCCCTTAAGGTTTTACTTTTCTATTTCCGTGGCTTATCCATACATAAATATCATCTTATCTTTTCATTATACAATATCCGCGTTTCACCCCCCCTGCGGTTTCGGTGACGTCGCCAACTGTTGAAAGTCTCTCCGTAATAAGAAACACATCAATTCCATTAGCGTTGTGTCACGAAGTTCTTCCCAGATTTCATGTCTTTTTCAAAAATGCCTGGATCAATTCTTAACTCGACGGAATTTTCGATGAAAACATTCTCGTGTGTGAGAGAGAGTCATACCTCTTTTACGCGTAAATTCTTAGCCCAAGGTTCATTCTGGCTCGCAATATAACGCGAAGTGGAGTGTTTGCCACGCCCACTATTTTTTGCTTGTGACTAAGAGTCTATATCCCGAATCGAACGGTGATTGCTCTTTTTAGCGGTATCTAGTATGTTCGTTTGCGTTACCAAAAAATTACATGCTATAACTTCTGAAACGTTCAAGCGTTTCTACTTGTTTTTTTCTTTTCACTGCTCTCCTAGTATTTTGGTAGTTACTCCACCAGGATACTTCTCGAGATTGACTGCTAGAGCGAGGGCGAATAATAATTCGTGCTCAATTAGAGTGAAAAGAAACCTAATATGAGATAGATCTTGTACACTAATTACGATAATTGCATTTTACCATAAATTTTCATAGCAGCGATGAAAACGACTAGGAATAGCATTATATTTCACGTTACCACGATAAAGATGGTCTTTTTCATAAAAATTGCGTCTGTTATTGGCAGAGTACAAAAATATGTTCATATATGTCCAAATAGAAACGTTCTAATATGGGAAAATCACAGAGGCATGAAAAATATCTATTTTATTTATTAAAATTAAAATATCTATTTTGACATAGCGGCGAACTGGTACGGCATGGGCATACAAAAACTGTCACAGCGTTTACAAAAATCCATCGACCGAAATGGCGATTATGTAGAAAAGTAGATAATTGATAAATATTTAAAATTATGTATATATCATAGAAGATAAATGGTTTTTGTCAATTTCTAAAAAATTGGATACCTTGCTTTTGGGGTTACCCTCGGAATGAGTGAGACATCTTTATTTATCTTTCGGCCATATTTGAATAATATTGTAAAACATAATGCCTTTTGATCAAGAGGGAAACTTATCTTAGTAAAATGAAATTAATTAAAAATTCTCGGGTGAAACTTAAGTTGTTTTCTCGTGAAGAGTACTCGTACACGGACGACTGAGGCTGGTCGTCTTAATTGAATTTTAAAAACTGAAAAAGTTCAGGCAATCTGATTTATCCTCATGATGATGAAACTTTTAGTGATGTAGCAGATATAATTTCTAAACTCCTCCACGTTTTGAATACACTTAAACCTCCGTTAAAATTTCAAACTTATTTCACTGGAGTTCAAACATGCAGAATTAAGCTAGTCTGGATGCTTGAATATTATTAAAACATTCGCGAAAAAATTATAATATTTCATTACTTTATTATGCGATAAGGGATACGTTTATTTGTACATTTTATCCAGTCAATTAAATGCATGAAATATGTGTTTAACAATAAAATTACACCTATTTTTGGAGTAAATTGTGAAATTTATATTGATTAGAAGCATTTTAATTTTCAATTTCTCCTCATTTCGATTCGATTCAAATTTATACGTATGGATTGGAAGCATTTTTATTTTCAAAATTCTTCTCAATTCGATCACTTTTTATGTTCATGTCCTAAGGGCGCTATTTAGATGAGGCGCATGGATTTATTTTATGATTAAAGGAAGCACCGACCGAAACATCGGGAATACCCGGCTTACAAATTGACCGAGTTTCAGGTCGGCAGCCTTTCTCGAAAAACAGACTCCGATTGAACCCACTTTCAATCTCTGAGATCAGATGAGACAGACTGATTTTCCATCCAGACGTTTACCCGTAACATAAACCAGGGAAAATATGAATGAACGTCTAGGAACAGAGTTCGCGTCATAGGCTATACTCCCAACACCTTACGTTTAGAGGGAGGGAGCACATAATTTTCGAGGACGCCTCGAAAATTAATTGAATCATAACTTAACTGGCTAAAGCACTCGGCCGGAGATCGAGGGATCCGGGTTCGGATCCCGGTCAAGGCGAAATATTTTCACACTTCGAATTTGTTGTATTATGAGGGGATAGCTCCGTTAAAAGTTACTGTTGCGGCATCTCCAGCAGTTGCTTAGAATTTTGAACATCATCTTCGATTTTTCAGGACCATCCCGTCTTCATGTTTTCTCCTACTCACTCACGCTCACATATCCTGAGCTATGAAACCCCGTGACGTGATATTGTCATAAACAGCCTTGGCGTCACCACGGCGCTTAGACTATAGATGGAAATCGGGGATGTACATGTATGTAAACGGTTGACTCATTTGCTTTCTCCTTCAATATCCAAGTGCGCCCTTGACCACGGAAAGATCGATGGGGACCTTTGGGACTAGGCGTTGATCAATTTCGCCCTCTGGGCAGAAATACTTCGGCAGGCTAATGATTTCGGTCAACGCACTCATTTGTCTCTCTTCGGATAACATAAAGAAGAGTCGCGAGACATCGACCTTAATGTTATCCCAGGCCATGGGCGGGACTATCCTAGAATCTTTCCGTTGACGTCATCGCAACGTCACCGCTTGCAAGAAGAACCCGCGAACGAAAACGGGAACAGTATTTCCATACACTCTCGCCCTTTCATGGAACAGCGGCAACGCTCTCTCGGAGCCGCGGAATTTATATGGCAAATTGTTTACTCTGAGACAGCCTTACTCAATTTTTGATGATGTGGATTCGAGAAAATATGCTCATTAAGAATAATAATAATGGGAATCCAAATGGATACCATGGGTGAATTTCATTGTAAGATATTTGATTCGCCATTTCTTATTCAAGTGAAATTTAAGATACGGGAGTTTACGGGAATTTGGTCTTGGTTTGGCGTGAACTCTGCATACATGTATAAGAGCTATCACCGTGGAATGAGAGCTGGTTTAAAATCGCTGTATCGAAATAATTAGCTTCAACCTGGCTGCTAAGAGAATAGGTTCCCCTAAGATGGTTATTTATCCTACAATTGACTTACTTTGCCAATGGGCATTAAGACAAATCTTAATTTTAATAGTCATCAAGTACTGTTTTCGTCGTATAGATTCAATGGCAATGTACTTAGGTCCTTCTCGACATTTAATTTAAAGCCAGAATAAATATTAAGCTTTTACCTACCCAATCAACCTACTACTCACGTATTAGTAAGTGAGATAGTTTGTAGAATCACCTTATAAGCTGCCCACTGACTCGAAGACTGATGTTTTTGTATGTACGATAGAAAAAGCTTATTGGGAAGTATGTTTGATAGCTGAGTGTAAAGATCACTCGACATTAAGGCCAACGGCGTGTGAAATTCACTATACGCATGCAAATTAACTGTTATTTTTATTCGACCAAATGTTGGCCAACTTTGGGTTTTACGCCTTCATCGTGGGTCGAAAGCGTGAGCAAGAAAATCGGTCATACCCAAGTGAGCGGAGTATTGCGCGAATCCGCGTATTTTTCGGAACGGCTTTCGACTCCTGTTTTTCTTTACATAACAGACAAGATTCCTAGAGAGTTTTTACGACATATCGTCTGTCACATACAGGGCGATAAACGAGGATGGCTTTTGCCTCTACGACATACGCGAAGCATTTGTCATGCGGACGAGAAGAGCGGACGTAGGATTCGGAGAGTAGATCCGAGGTGATATCGGAAAGGAGGATGTCCGTCACTCCATCCGGAAATAAGGCTTGACCGCAGGCCGAAGGAAAAGTTGTCGCACGGGAGCCACTTGCAACATGCACCATCTTTGAATCTTAATTTTGCCTCCATAGTACGTAGTCCGACGTCACTATGCGTAAAAATGCCTCCAACTACACAAAACGGAAAAAACTCCTCGTCTCTACAAGTATGCCCAAATTCCCGCAAATCAACACGAACTATGAGAGATAATCCTGAAACATTTCGTGTTAATCGATTTTGGTGCTAAACCCTAGGAACCGCACCGGATAGATTATAGCGTAAAAAGTATGTATCCGTGCTTTCTAATCTTGTTCTTTAATTTTAACAAATCCATGATCACGCATACCATTTAAAAACTAATTACCCCTCCGACATAGATTGTTAGTCCTTAGGGGGTCAGCGGAAAGCTACTATCACAGTCTCAAGAGCCAGGGGTGCAAATACAGAGCTGCGCAACTTAGCTTGAGTTTGTTAACTTAATCACTATTTGCACAATGATAACATATTTTAACTACGTAATTTAAATTTGGCACTACGAGGTCTAATACGCCGCAATTCTTGGAGGTGCCACGAGTCAACTGTGCCTGTTGCGAGGTTCGTAATCGCTGCGAAGGAAACGTCGTTCTGGATAGCGATAACACGCAAAAGTAGAATCCATAATCGCACCCAAAGTAAGGGCAAATGCCCTCAGAAAATGCGCCCCCGAAGGTGTCCCGCGGAAAGTGATATCACAAAATAAGTGGTTTTTTACAACCACCATTGTTTTCAGCTCTAATCACTTTGCCACAGAACCGGAGTGATAACACAGGCCAACATTAGTTTTGGTGCCGGAGTTTTTAATGCTGATTTAAAGAACAATTGGGGTGCTGAATCCAATTATGACACTAGTTTTTTCCTATCAGCTATAGTTTTCAAGATATAGATATGTTGTTACTTACGTAAAAAAATCTTCTACATGATGATATGGGAATATTATATTAATAACACAGGCCAACAGTGGTTTTGGTGCCGGAGCTTTTAATGCTGATTTAAAGAACAATTGGGGTGCAGAATCCAATTATGACACTAGTTTTTTCCTATCGGCTATAGTTTTCAAGATATAGATATGTTGTTACTTACGTAAAAAAATCTTCTACATGATGATATGGGAATATTATATTAATAATTATCTCATTGGCCTACAATATAGAATTATACATAAAAATTATTGACAGTTGATTGAAAATAAAAGGAACACCGCAGAGTGGTTATAAATTAGTATACTTAAAGATTTATTTAACTTTGAAAATTAGTTTCCGGAATATATCAAATATTAAAACAACTAATCGTAAGATGTGCCATATCTAAAAAAGTAGAGCTGTTAAATAAAAACGGATTTCATATTTGGATTCAGCTCTACAAATATAATTAAAATCATTACAAAGATTCCCGGCACCAAAAAAAAATTTTTTTTTGTAGGCCTGTGTAATAGTTTCAAAAACAAGGTAATTTCTATTTTCCATAGATATCATGTCTAATTATTATAATAGTACATTCAAAATTCTGGTTTTTACTACCTCGTATTGATAGGGCGAATGAAACCCTTCCCCTCTCTTAGTAATTATAGATTAAGGCCTATTTTCGGGACGCCAATACTTATTATTTTTCTACACACATTTTAAATGAGTCAAATGGATATAAATCGGAGAAGCTCAAAGAGCATTAACTTTCTTTTGGAAATAGTTTTACACATTAAAAACTCTTCTCTTTACCTTACGTCATTTGGGATGTGGTCCACCTTCAAAAAATTTGTTCCGGTAAGAAAAAAATCTTCGGAATGTGATTAAAAAAAATCAAAACTTATTTCATATTTTATGTGTGTAACAACTTTATATGCATAAGGCGGAATGCCTGTCCTTGTACCATTCAGTCAATCGCGCACACGCACGTAAAAACACCAAGACGCAATATCGTACAGCACACATCTTTACGGACAGATGAACTTAATTTTGAGTCCCTATTCAGTGCCCTAGAGCAAAAAAAAACTGCATTTCAACGTTGGAACTGAATTAATATCAGGGCAAAAGTGTTCAATAGTGGGCTTTGACTTTTAATTGTGAAAGGTTGGAAAACAATTTTATTTAGTTTATACATACTCTCCATCGCAGGCTGACAGTTTTCTAAGTTACCCATTTGATTAGCTAATCTATTAGCTAATTAGATTTCCGAGGTTTGCAGTTGACTAGCCTAACCCTCTTCCGTATTGATAGCCTGCAGCATTATTCCTGGGGGAATGTTACCTTTTGGAAATTTAATGGTGATTTCGTTTCCAGGCCCTTCGGTTAGTCAACGAAAATTAATTTTGCCAGTGCATTCTCTAAAATAATTATCTGGAATTGTAAAATGATCTGGTGAAACCGAAATGAACATTTATTCCGCTATGAGTTATGTTGGAAAATTTTAATTGAACATTTATTATGGTGTTATGCCGTTTGAGATATGTCTTGGATGGACACAAAAAAAACCATTGCTACAATTTCATGTCTTACTTAACACGGTCGAATCTGAATCTCAACAGTACAATAAACTCAGCTTTAATTACACATGCTTTCTACCTGGCTTCATTCCGTCCAACATACAATTCTTTCCCTAACCTCTCTGACGTAACGTTCTCTCCTCTGTCAGTGTTCAATATTCAATCACCAATCCAATTACTCTGCATCCACTTTTCTTACGTCCTTTGAACTCCTAACAACCCTCTCTCCTACCATACCTAGTACTTGGTCCTTCGCTTTCCTGTTCCCATCTTTACATGTTTTCTTTGAATTCTCTTCCGCACACAAATCTCTAATTGACGATGCGGAATGACTATTTTGAGACCTTTGGACAAGCCACGAAAGGGCAACTCAATTTTACAAATAGTTAACAGTCTCACACTGGGCGGAACCGCGAGGCCACCGACTCCCACGAATCCTCCCTCCCTTCGTTCCCCCAATTGGCCAAAGGCCCGAAAACTCGGGGAGCTCGGAACAGACGGAAACCCCTCACCCCCATCGTTCCAGTCGGCCCTTGCCAGGTCACGGATGCCCCCTTCCGCAGCCTTCCCGCGCGCGCCTTTAACGAAGGGGGGGCGGCGAGGCCGCAAATACCACCGCGCCCGCCTTCCTCCCTCAACTTTCGCGCCCTCTTCTCCTTCCCGGCCGCCTTCCCTCTCTCTCTGCTTCTCGCGCGGCGGTTTGCCCTAATTCGCGGGCGAGGGGGAGACGACTGCGGGGCCCGAGCCGACTCTGCAGGGACGGGCCGGGGAGAGAGCAGCGGCCCTCTCGCATCTACATTCACACCACCGTTCCCCCCTCGTCCATCCTCCCCACAAGGGCATGGGACCCGTGGGGGGGGGGGGCGGTTTGGAAGGGGGCGTTACGACATCGGCCATTATGGCCGAACCCCCGCAGTGCGTAAAAGGGTTCCTTCGGACGTCTCGATTCGCGATACACGAAAAATGATTTCGCACCGCTTGCCGACTACAAGCGCCAGCCAAGTCGTTCAGCCAACGATGTGCTTGAAGCAGGTAATGATGCGTTTCTCAGTCCAAAGAGATACCTCATTGCATATTGGACCATTAACACAGTATCGACAGAATTATTCAAAGGGTGTTAGAAGAAAGAAAGAGAAAGAAGTCTCTGGAGGATACTTACAAGATGAAGAGGGAAGTTAATTGGACCCATATTGAAAAACGATAGTCTACTGAAAGCCATTATTGAAGAAAACATGGGTATCGTTAGACCATAGAGTGAGACCATGGCTGAACTACGATAAGAGATCGATGGAAAATGCCAGAGCAAAGAACTACTGAAGTACTGATGAAATCGGCAACGAACAGGATAGTCTGGAGAGCTGATACAAAATAATCCTCGAATTGATAACCGGTGATGATGGCCAGACCGATGGATTATAAAAGGATTCAAGAAGAAAGGGTCAGACTAAGTCTGGAAAGATTAAAACTAGCTCCCAAATAAAACACGTTGTCAGAATGAGAGTGTCTGCGATCGTAGTGTCCTAGTATTGTTCAACGACTTACATGATGGCGGATTGCTCGTAAATTCTCAGCTTAATCAAAATTTATGTTTTTGAAAATAATGAATGTTTGACCCTTGTTTTTGTTTTTACTCGCTAGGGCTGTCTTGAGATTTCTACATTCAAACATGAAAACCTATCAAATTGCGAACAAATATTCATTCACATGGAAGTAGATATAAGGAGAAGGGAGATGAACACATATTGAGGACGGGCACAGGAGAGGTGGGGAAGGTGGAATCGAGCTGATCACAAGTGTCAAAATATTTCCCTGACCGGGACTTGAACTTGAAATATAGATGTGTACAAGTACACCTGTACACATCCGTGAAACTTTCACACAAGTTTTATGTACATATATATATATATATATATATATATATATATATATATATATATAACTTTTGGACGGCACAATAGAACACAGAATAAAACAGAAAACACGTAAAAGGACACTCACACTGTAGATGATAGCAGTCTGACCAGAAGGCCTCGGAGTAGGCCGAAAGCTTAAATCATCTACAGTGTGAGTGTCCTTTTACGTGTTATCTGTTTTATTCTGTGTTCTATTGTGCCGTCCAAAAGTTATATTGCTCTCGGGAGTACTTCCGCATCATCTATATATATATATATATATATATATATATATATTACTTTCGCACATAGAAATAGACATATAAGGAAAGGGGATAGGAAAACTGCTCTAAACCGCCTTCCCCACCTTTCCTGTGTTGGTCTTTTATGTGTTTTCCTATCCCCTTTCCTTATATGTCTATTTCTATGTGCGAAAATAATATTTGTTCGCCGTATGGCGGGATTTTCAAGTTTGAATATGTATATATATACATGTGTGTATATATATTGTATGTATGTGTGTGTGTATTTACACACTCGCACATATTCCCATAAACACACGAGGTGGTTCCGAGAAAAAAGTGATAAGATGCGTCATCGGGGAGCAAAGGGACGAGAAACAATTTCTAGGCGTTCACCCGACCTCCCTTCTGGGATTTACAGCCCCAAGGAGTAATTCGTCTTCTTGCTATTCTTTCCCTCCCTTAACCCTCCGTGAATGTTCTTCGCAACCTTCTCCGCTTCTTTTCAACTGAACTTGTCATTATCCGCTTCCTCTTACGTGTCATCCCGTAGTCATCTCATTTATGGGGCACTATTGTTACGCTACGGCCGTGTCACTTGCGCGCACTTTTAATTCACGGTGTTGAAACTAAACGAAGGCAATCCCTCAAATGGATCGGTCTTGGAAGAAGATCTTGAGCCCAGGAACTAGGGTGTAAAGATTTTTTTGAAGACCGCAGGAGTAATTTTTAGAAGGTGGCCGCTTATCCCGAAGGTTTCTTCTCAATTTGCATCCATTTATATCCTCCAAACACAAGTTAACTCGTAAGACAAAGGCAGACATATGTATAATAAATATTAAACCAGAAGTTTAATATTTATTATACCTGAAGAATGATCGGGAAGGTGATTCAGAGATGACATATCACAGGCGAGGAAGGATTAAATCAGTGGTGTTCTATTTTGATAATGAAATAGTCGTAATTTGTCTTGATGGTAAACTAACAAGTTTAACCTATGGAGAGGATAAATACGGAGATGAGGAATCAGAAGTAGTTAACTGTTTATATAATGAAAATGTAAGTATACAAAGGAGAACCTTGTACGAAAGATTTAAGAGAAGATGATGTAAAATAGGAACGCAAGACCTTAAAAACCAATAAAATGACGTATTGGTCAAGGAATATTCTACATTTGTGTGCTATCTCCACAAAATTGCCAAAATTACTCCATAGGTAACAATTTTTCGGTGCAAACCGGACAATGTAATTGTAACGCAATGAAATACTTCGGAATCTTTGTTAAGAAAAAATAGGGAAATAAGCAGAAAATTTTGTTTAAAAGTTTAAGCAAGACATAAATGAAGAATTTTTAACTCGAAATTAGAAGCTAAAATAATATATAAAAAATCCATAAAATGGTATAAACAAAACGACATTAACATGTTGACCAGCGTGAATCCAACAGAACCCAGTGTGTTTGTGATCTACTTCTTCTAATACTGCCTTATTCCATAAATATGCAAGTCACTTCTCTACTTTCCCCATTTAACTATTAAGGTACTCTAATTTTTTTAATGATTTCTTAACTTTATACACTAATACCACTTCCTAAGTATGTATGTTGAATGAGGCTTTTTAATTTACCAAGCTGCATATCTTTATCACTTAACTGGCAGGCCATTTACTAGAGATTTAGGACAAATGGTGCGTGAATCTCACTACGAGTTAAAAAACGCAACAGGTCGGACAAAGGCGAAGAAAATGTTATAAATCGATATGGGTCTTGCTACAAATAGTGACTTGTTTATTGTCGATGGCAAATTATTATTATAACTTGTTTGGGTCACTTATAGATCACGTATACTTCTTTAGAGTGAGCGAAATTTCGCAGACGAGAAGACCTAATGGTTTGACGGAGGGACCTCTTTGCCTCTGGAATACGAAACCTGGTAGACTGCTAAAAAAAATATCTCACAGTGCCAGAAGTCACTGTCAGAATGCAATTTTTGAGTTTTTTGTTTGGTATAACGGTAGTCTTGAAAGAAAATCCGTTTGGAAACATATCTATCCGTCAACACAAAAGAAAAAATATCATGGTGAGAAAATAGAATATCACATAGGGAAATATAATTGTATATATGGAAATAGGAGGAAGGCAACGGGAAACCACCTCAATTATGATTCCCAAGAATATTATGATGGGCACTATAGATAATATGAGTCCTGGCAACTACGGGACACGGCCCAAGAGGCCGTGTGTCGTGCCCGGCAGCGGGAGAGGCAAGGCTTCCGCGGTCGTCATCCCACGAAACCCTTGCAGGGAAGAAATAACTTCAGCAGGACAGAAGACTCAGAAGAAGGCGAAAGTAGTTAGAATAGGAACCTGGAACGTCAGGACAATGTTGAGGAGAGGCAAATTAGAAAATATTAAGCGAGAGATGGAAAGAGGTAACATAGATGTTTTAGGCCTCTGCGAGGTGAGATGGAAGGATAGCGGGGATTACTGGAGTGAAAATTATAGAGTAATATATAGCGGCGGGGACGAGAGCCAACGAGGGGTTGCCATAATTTTAAATAAAGGGGTAGGAAGAAGCGTAGTCAACATAAAGCAAGCGACGGATAGAATTTTACTCGTAGAGATTAAAGCAGAGCCGACGAACTTGGTTATTATTCAGGTATACATGCCACCGAGCAACCACAAGGAGGAAGAAGTCGATAGGATGTATGATGAGTTAGAGGATATCATCGCGAGTGTTCCTGCAGGGAAACATTTGATAGTGATGGGGGATTGGAATGCGACGGTAGGCGAAGGAAGAGATGGTGGTGAGGTGGGGGACTATGGGTTAGGCACGAGGAATGAACGCGGGGAGAAAGCAATTGAATTCTGCAGGAGACAGGGGTTAGTCATCACTAACACATGGTTTAGACACCACAAAAGGCGTAGGTATACATGGAAAATGCCAGGTGACTCAGAAAGGTATCAGTTAGATTATATTATCGTTAGGCACAGGTTTAGGAACAGTGTGATAAATTCGCACAGTTTCCCAGGAGCGGATGCGGATTCTGACCACAATTTAGTTGTTATGAAATGTAATGTTCGTTTCAAGAAGATAAGGCAAGGGCGGCGGGTTAAAAAATGGAATTTAGAAGCAGTAAATGAATTAACGAGGAAGGAGTATCAGGAGGCTGTAGAGAAAATGATGGATGACGGTAAAGAACTGAGTGCTGTCGAAGAAAAATGGGAATGTATCAAGAAAGGGATATTGGAAGCCGCTAAAGACACTATAGGAACCGTTAACGGGAAAAGGATAAGGAAACCATGGGTAACGGATGAGATGATTGCGAAGATGGATGAGAGAAGAAGATGGAAAAATGTAAACACTGAGTTAGGCAAAATGAAGTACAAAGAGTTAAACAATAAATTGAGAAGGGCCACAAATAAAGCAAAAGAAGAATGGTGGAGAACGCAATGCGAGGATATGGAAAGTTTACAGAAGAAGGGTGAAATTGGTGCTCTATACAGCAAGGTTAAGTTATTATCGGGAAGTAAGAAGGCAAGAGCTGTGCTAACAGTTAAAGATAAATGGGGTAAGATAATAGTTGAACCAGGAAAAATCCAAGAGAGATGGAAGGAATATATAGAAACACTGTATGGTAAAGAACTTAGGCCGACAAGGTTAGACATAGAAAAGGAACATGACGTAGAAGAAGATAGCTTAGGTCCAGGCATACTCGACGATGAAATAGAAAGGGCATTAAAGGAGATGAAAGCAAATAAGGCTGTGGGGGTGGACAATATTCCTGTAGAAATGTTGAAATGGTTAGGGAAAGGTGGGAAAAAGGCCATATATGGACTGATTCGTAGTATCTATGAGGAAGGAACCTGGCCGGAAGATTTTGTGAGATCGGTGTTAGTTCCTATTCCAAAAAAGGCAAAGGCTTCGTCATGTGAGGATTACAGAACAATAAGTTTGATATCCCACGCAGCTAAAGTTATTCTCAGGATCATCAACAAAAGGATAGAGAGTAAGGCAAATGATTACTTAGGGGATGATCAGTTTGGGTTCAGGAAAGGAAGAGGTACGCGTGATGCCATTGCAGTAATGAGATCACTAGTCGAGAGGAATATAGAATACAATCAGGACGTTTTTGCCTGTTTTATAGATTTCGAAAAAGCGTTTGATACAGTGAATTGGGAAAAACTAATGCGTGTATTGCAGAAAATAGGAATGGATTGGAGGGACAGGAGACTGATCCGCAACCTGTACATGTCCCAGACTGCTCAGGTGCGAGTGGGGAACGGAGAGTCTGGATGGGCAGTGTTAGGAAGAGGTGTAAGGCAGGGTTGCCCATTGTCACCGGTACTGTTCAACGTATATGTAGAGGAAATGATTAAAGAGGCATGGGAAGAACTGGAGGTAGGAATGAAAGTCGGAGGGGAACTCGTGAAATCGGTTAGGTTTGCTGATGACCAAGCATTAGTTGCTCAGTCAGCCAAGGGGTTGCAAGCATTGTTGAGTGAATTGGAGGTTCAGTGCGATAAATATGGGATGAGAATCAATATTAATAAAACAAAGGTTATGCGATTTTCCAGAAAGAAAAAGGCTAAGCTAAATATTAAAATAGGCGGGGAAAGAATAGAGCTGGTAGAGCAGTTTACATATCTCGGAAGTGTTTTGGACCAATACGGTCAAAGTGGTAGGGACGTAAGGAGAAGAATTGCGCTAGGCAAGGAGGCTTTCTCAAGGAGGAGGGAGTTGATGACGGGGACGTTGAGTAGGGATGTTAAGACAAGACTCGTAAAAACTCTGATATGGAGCGTAGCTATGTACGGCGCGGAAACGTGGTCGCTGAAGCAGGAGGATAGACGTAGATTGGAGGCTTTTGAAATGTGGGTGTGGAGAAGAATGGAGAAGGTGAAATGGACCGAAAGGAAAACAAATGAGGAAGTACTGGAAATGGTGGGTGAGGAGAGGGGTTTGTTGAGAGAAATCCTATGGAGGCAGGAAAAATGGATGAAAGGCGTATTGAGCGGTAGTGGAATGTTGAAGAGGGTAATAGAGGGGAGAATGTTGGGCAAGCGTGGTAAGGGGAGGAACAGGATAGGGATGTTGGACGGGATGAAGGGAGGAAAGAAGTACACCGAGATGAAGAGGGACCTGATATAGATTAGTTTGCTAGGTGGGGAGTCACAAAATGTATATTTGATAGTTGTGTCCATCCAAAAACCTACCTTAACCGGTAGATTACCTAAAAAAAAAAAATATGGAAATAGAACGTCGAAGATGTTAGAGGTGTGAGCTGAGGATTGCCCCGTTGCCACCCTTCTCTCGTCCGCCCCTCTGACCGATCAGTCGCTGCATGGGAAAAAACTTTGACACCGATGAATTAATTAAAAATGACTTCCGAGTTTCCGATCCAATTTCTCCGCTTCTCTCCTTCTCCGTATATTTTGTCGTCGCTATATTTTTTATGTTTTACGACGTTAATAAGACGACACTTCTATTCCGAATAAGAGAAAAGTAATAGCATGTCTGAGAGGATTGTAATTTTGTATTTATTTATTGTTATATCAGGCGATACTCCCGCGATACTCCCCTCAAGCCCGCCAGCCGATGCGTCGAACATGGGGGGGGGGGGTAGATGGTAGAGGGGGAGCAGAAAGACCCCTTTTCGGACCCCTCCTAAGAGGAAAGAGTCAATTGTAGGAAGGGCACGTCCCTTCCACGTTGCTCAACCTTTTTGTCTCGCCTCATCCCTCCACGGGGAAGACTTTGCTCACGTCTTCCCGAGGGAATTCGTCTTATTAACCAACCACCACTGCTGTGCACAGAAACGAGTGTTGGGATGGAGAAGAAACAAAGCGGAGCCTGGCGGGAGTTCTCAGAGGACGACAGCCTCGCATCC
This sequence comes from Hetaerina titia, assembly GCA_037158775.1. Lineage (NCBI taxonomy): Eukaryota > Metazoa > Arthropoda > Insecta > Odonata > Calopterygidae > Hetaerina > Hetaerina titia. The sequence goes on from CM073775.1 coordinate 53,558,574, forward strand.
CCCCTCCCCCCAACCCCGGTCGCAAGAAAGGTGGGCGATATTTGATTTTCGCAGCGGTAAGACGTGAGTCCTCCCCCGGATGAGTTCGTGTCGGTTCCCAGAGAGCTCGGTAGATGTCGGTGTCGACGTTCGCTGTTTCAATCTAATCATCCACAGAGCGCGCGCCAAGTGTATCGCTCGGGTGCCGATGAACTTGGCGCCCGTGACTGACGGTCTGCCGGGTCAGACAGGATCGCCGAGAAGGGAAAGGTTTTTCTTTTTTTTTAGCTTTCCACTAGTGCTGCAACATATTCGCTCTCCTCTCGAAGGGAGACGTGAAAACTCGTGCAGTAAGTGTCACACTTGGGACGCATTCCTTCTCACGCCACTTCTAGGTGCTCGATTCTCTTCGATTGAGTGTCGAACCAATGGTGTTTGACTATCGTTCCTGTACCGTAAGGAATCATGTCATTCGCGTAGGTAAAAAAAACTCCTTGGTTTAGTTGGTAGTAAACCCAAACCAAACAAAAACTCCTTGGTTTAGAACGGCCTGAATAATGCCAAATTAGACCGATTCGAAATAAGCAACAGCCGATCATTTAAAATAACCATTAATATCTTCCCCCCTCCAGTACATCTACCCGTTGTTTGGTGCAATTCGTGAGAAATAAATACAATTTACTCTGGCAAACTGAGAAACAACATTGCTAATTCCACATTCGCAATATATGTGCACGTACTAGACTTCATGCGATAATGTCGGATAGCGACCTAAACCAAGGTCGTGCATTTTGTACGTATGTGGAAATAGAAAAAATATAAATACCTTTCACCATGATACGATTGCAACAAGTTACACATACAGTTACTTACAGCAAAGGATGACCATTTGTTAAAATAATCGTACATTAAGGACTGTAATGATTACTATGATACAAGAGTGGTCTGAAAAGTTTCCGACCTAACAAAGATACATTTTTTTTTTATTTTCTGAGTCGGAAACTTTTCAGACCACCTTTGCCAAGAGTAAACAATAAGTCCAATTATGAAAAGTTCAAAATTTAAAACAATGCATAGAGAAATTTAGGATAGATATGAAAATTACGACTGATTAGTTCTTATTTTTTTCCTTGCAATAGAATTTTTGCGAAGAAATTAATTTCAACCTGAATTTTAATTATTTCATCAACCTAATCCTTAAGAGCAGTACAGTGGCGCAATAGTTGCATTTATTCATATATTTAATTAGCAAAAACTAAACAATTATTATATTACTTGATGCTAAAACGCTCTTAAACAGTTTTTTTTTCCGAATTTGAGATCCAACCAAACCGCTTTCTCGCACAGTGATCTCGAAAAGGAATTGGTATGGTGAACCTACAGGCTTGTCTCTCAAGAGGACTGGCGTACATTAATAAATAATTACTCTGCGCAAAAATATTTCCTGTGCTGTTATAATCGTGAACTCAATGAGAATATTGGGGGCAATGCACTTGTTACGGATTCGAAATACCTCGAACTCTTTTGAGCCACCGAGTTGAATGTCCATAGGTCATCTCGCCATGCGCTATATCCGGAAAAGTTTTCGTGATATCATCCGTAAAAATTTAACCCTCCCCATAAGCATACGGGTCCGTTTGAACTTCTGGGATAAATGAACTTCGACTGTCAGGGATGGCTGAAATTGCGTGCAGGAGTGGAAAGGATGTGACGTAAAGATTCGAGTGTAAAGGAAGGGGTGCCAAAATCTGATACTTAAATCGCAAGACAAGATTTAATCTCTCGTTACTCCGTCTGAATATCAGATACAATATATGAATAATCATGTTGGATATTAATTCAGTCGTACAATTTATTTCATGCTTTGAGGAAATAAACGAGGCGAATAAAATTTTCTTTACGTGGAACACAGGATTTAGAAGGGTAGGAAGGAGGTAGGACTGCCTTTACTCATTAACAGGTTTAGGGTCAGTAAAATCATGATCATTACCTTACTCCAGAGGCCTCCGGAATTTTCAATGCTAGTCAGTCTGCATTGTGAATAGCGAAACAAAAGAAAACTTGTGAAACAAATGAAAGGAAGTGGGGAGGGGGTCAAAATTGAATTTCAGAAAACAGCTCACGTCCAGGGTTGAAAAAAAAAAGTTATTTGTAGATAAAAGGTTGAAAAATGGAGTCATTAAGTGAAATACGGAAACGAGAAAGAGAAATGAAATAGGATTTTCGCGAAAGGGAATAAAAAAAAACGTCTTGGGGCAAAAATAAATCCCTCTCGCTTCGCCGGTCGCCGCGAAATTCCATTTGCATCTCTCACAGCGTCGGAATTGGGCCTAATTTATCATTTTGCTAATTCGACAAAATATCCTTCTCTATAAGGTTTTTTTTTTTGTTTTCTAACGTTGTAGCCGGAAGCTCTTTCACTGCTAGAAGACGTCAGTATCTTGTTTGCGTGTTTTGACGGCCGACGCAGGCATCCTTTGTTTGCCATTACAAATTCCTTTCTCTCATGCATAGCCCGCGCGCATACAGATATCTATGTTAAATGCTTAAGACCCATAGCCTTGAATAATGGCGTATTGAGTACTAAAAATAAGCTTTGTGGTCTTCGTAGAAAAAATACTGCAAATCACTCTTCAAGATCGGGTTCATACGGTTGTTAGTTTACTGACTTCCCAACGCGTGGGCAAGGGCTCGAATCCCGATGGTGACAGAGTTTTTCAGTATTATCTCGATCTCAATTTTGGGTGCTACGCACAACTACCACTTGTACCACTACAAGTGGAGTAAACCGTCCGTCGGATGGGTCGTTAAGCTATGGACTCCTGAGAGCCTTTCGTCAAGAGTAGACAAATACCGGCGCCGGGTTTCTCTCCACCCATTCTTCCCCCATGCCCTTAGAATCCTATCTCTACCAAATTACCCAAGTATCCCTTATGGCGTAAATGATCGTAGCTGATAATATAGTGTCAAGTATAGTGTAGTATAGTGTACAGATATCAAGTGTAGAACCGACAGGTTTAAGATGTCATTTTTCGATAATGGTTTAGAATAACTGCAGGCAACCGCGCCGGAAAAAATATTTTTAAAATCTTTTTTCATTCTGATTAGACAAAAATGTTGTCATTATTTAACATGTTCTTAACTAATTGTTCTTGTTACTATCAGCTGCTTTCTACTTTAGTCCCTAGCAGTCTCGATGAAGCGTCTCACACCGTAAGGCACGTATTCGTATCTGTATTTATCATTATCTAAATTGTTTGAAATATTTTAGATTTTTTGCTAACTAACACTACGAAAAGCTTAATTATCTATGCTTTCCTGATGATGAATCACCTCCTGACACATAACCTAGCGGGGACTGCATGTAGGTGTATGTACAGATAGCTGTCGCCTTCCCTAATAATTGCTATTACTACCACTCTTCAACTCGAGTTTTTGGGTGATGATGAAGTTCACTTCGTACTAAGCTCATCTGCGTGTGAAATTAAAACAGAAGATCTAAGGTTTTTAAGGAAAATATAATGTTCCCAAAAAAAATTTGCGTCAAGCTGAGGGTTACCAGAGACGTCATCAGGCTACCACGTCGTCAGTGGTCTTCGTAATTGTGGGTATATTCAATTAATCGAGCGTATTCTCAAATTATTTCATTTTTCGTTTTCGCTAGCCGACTCATATTGTGGGTCTTAGATCCCCTATACACAAAACATATATACTATATGTCCGAGGCGTTAGACGTTCAACCAAGACTTCGGTTGTGTCGCATCGGAAGTATCCGGCACATTCGAGCATGGTTTTTCTCTATATCGCAAGAATGGTATAGTAAAATTTATTTGGAAGGGTGGATGAAATCTAAGTTACCACAGAACATACAGAAATAATACCACTAGACTATGATATATTTTTTGGTAATTTTGAATAGGAGCTCCTTGATTTTACCAATCCATCGTAACATCCTGGTTGACATTAGTGAGAATTCCTGTCGAGTGAACTAAAACAACGAAGAACATTAAAGTGATAATTTTAGAAGCATCAAAATTCACCATCCGGAATATAACCTAGTTCAGCTATTTCGATCAATTGCAATATATTTTTGGATTATTACATGAACTAATTATATTAATGTAGAAAGCCTTTTTGCCTTGAGTCGTCTCCATGGAGCTACGAGAACATGAAACTCATTGCCCAATAAGCGGGCTTTACGTTTCCCTAGTGTCACATGGTAATTATGAATTTTGGTTAATTTTATTTCATAGTTTACTTTTATCTCAGGTAAGATGATTGAAAATTAATTCAAGCGACACGTTCAATGTCAGTGAGCACTGCTCTTTTATTTGCAACCATGTCTTTGGCATGTCGATTATTTGCGCTGGCAATCCAATAAGGCGGTGCGGAAATCTCGGGAGGGCAGTGCTTTTGGATGCTGACCCTGGTCCTGGGACCTAAGTACTCTCTGTACCCTCGAAAACACAATGAGCTTTCTGGAGCTTACCGGGTAAACAATGGAGGCACAGGGAAAGGCACTACTTATCCCTCCCTAAACCATAAGTGAAAGATCTTCTCGCTTGGTCAGTGGTGAGTTCTATGACCACCTCACTGCAAAGATAGGTACATGGCACAACTTGGTTCAGCTCCTTTATGATGTTAATAAAAGAAAATTCTGCTATTCCATAGGTTACACTATCCTTCCCTGTAGTCATAACTGCGAATTTCAACCTAGCATTCAGCACATGGAAAGAATGCGGCATCGAAGATACCTAGATACCCTTGAACAATTGGAATTTTTACTGTGTCACAGTTGGGTAAATGGAGACTTGGCTGACGAACTTCTATGTTCCTTGACAACCCTTTCTTACTGAAATCTCTCCACACTCCTATGTTCAAAGCAATATGATCATTCCATGTCTTGTTAATACATGGGTTGAATGACTTAAGGGTTGATCCCCCTTGGGTGTATGCTAAGGTCTACCAATCCTCAAGTCTCTTCCGAGTTTACAAACCCCCTCACTCATCATTCCCCAACAGAGTCCCCCTTTCTTTTACCCTTCTCTTACAAGAATTTCGTATTTATGAGGAAACGTGCGTATCGTAATAATATTTTCATGAGATGAATAATATCTATTGCGATGAATGGATGTAGGTTTATCGAGGCCCTGTTTATATTACTAAGGTTATCTGATTAGTATATTTGACTAATTCATCCAGAATTATATGCTAAACGCATTTCTAGTGTTAATTTAAAGCTGAAATATTTGCGGATATAGCAGTTGTTGGTAATTCGGCAAAAATTAAATATATAAATATAAAGTATATATGTGATAGTTTTATTGCTTTAAACTTTAAGACGGTACATTTTTATTGATCTGATTTGCGCTATGATCAAAATTATATTGATAGTCACTTGATAAGCTGTAACCTCGGTGAGGTATTGTCTGTAACTCGCTGGAGACCGTTAGTGTGTCATTTCAACTCTCTTAAAACCCGTGTTAATGCCAATGGCATACGCTTAAAAAAAAAAAAAAAATATATATATATATATATATATATATATATATATATATATGTATATATATATGTATATATATATACATATACGTGTATATATATACATATATACATATACGTGTATATATATATGTATATATATATATATATATGCTTTCACATTTAATACCAGTAATATTATTTTTGAACAACATTACTCCCGCTAAAGTTTTTGATAAATAATGCAAGTAAGTAATTTTATATCATTGTAGTGATGTAATTAGTCACGATATTCCAGTATTTTCAAAATAAATATATATTTGTAAAATTTTCACTGACCCAACAATATTTTTTCTCTAATCGTGGGAGGAAAGCATGGCTAATAATATTTGTTTGATTTAGAGAAATGAGTATTTGAAATATATAGTGTTTGGTTTGAGGATAATTTGTGAAATTATAGTTAGTGCTTGGAAGTATAATAGTGTGTCAGGGACAATTCCTTGCCTTGAGAGTGCTAGTGCTATTACCCATCCAGTAGTGGTAGTGCTATTGCGGATAATCCAAAACCTACAGTAACTCGGTAGACTACCGCTAATAATAATATCAGGCTTTCCTGAAATAAGAGATAAGCACCGACAAACAAGTCGTAAGACAAGAGAAGACACTCTTTGTAGAAAAACCAGACCCACATAAAGCGTGTTCTGTGGAGCAGGAACGTTTCCTTCTCTTCGCCTCGCATAAAAACGACCTTAAGGTTGATGACTGCGGTATTAACCATACGAAATTTTGTATTCGGATGGCCAAGGTTTTTTTTTCGTACTTACAAAGTGATAATCGACCGGGAGTTCTCACGGCAGAGTCCCAACGGCGCGGCGTGCCGTTGGAGAAATGCTCCTCTGTGATAATAATAAGATGAAAGAATTCACTCAGAAGTATTAATCAGCGCACTAACATCCGCACTCAGAGGCTGTCAAGCGATTTGGTCCGATTAAAAGGCTCGCCAGGAACAATAAATGAATGGAGAGAGGCGGGGGGAAAAGTGGTTCACTCGCCAGGACTTGAGTTCGTCGTTGGCTGAGGTCGGCGAGAATTTTCGTGCCGAGAGCCAGGTCTCGCCCGTGAGCCCTCCACGTGCCCCAAATATTTTTCCACATATATGTACACATACATTTTTTATTCATACAGAAAAACGAACATATTGTATATAATACAATATAGATATAAGGAAAGGGAATACCACCGGTCCTGTGTTCGTCTTTTATGTGTTTTCCCATCCCCTTTCCTTATATCTATTTCTATGTGTGAATGAATATTTGTTCGCCGTATGGTGGTATTTCGTATATGAATATTTTTATATACTTATGTTTATTTTGTGAACACTTTATATTTGTGTATATATTGTTATATACACAAATATAAAGTGTTCACAAAATAAATATAAGTATAATAACAGGCGTGACGATGGCAAAACACAAAAAAGAACACGATTGTTTTTTTGTTATTTTTATATATATACACAGACATGTATGTGTGTGTATGTATGTATGTATGTCTATGTACATTAACACACACACAGTGTGGTGTCGATTGGACTTCGGTTCGGGCGATTGGGCGGGCGAGAGGCCGTCGATCCAGGCAACGAAACAGCGACGAGGCGTCGGACGAAATTTGCCAACGGCGACCTCCCGCGAAAACATTTCATGGCGGCGAGTCAAAAGGAGAGTGCGAATAAATCACGGATTTATTTTCGCCAACTCGTTTTCGACTAGTCTTCCAGCGTTCGGAACGCATTTTATCGCTTAAAAAAATACAAGCAAGTACAAAGGGAGTAATGGCCACTGCTGAGAATTCCTTCCTTTTTTTCATTCCTCTTAAGAGCGACAGAGAGGCGGCTGTAGTCGCTTGACACGGATGGCGTATTTTTGTAGGGGGAGAACAAGTATTCTTGGGTATTTCTGCGTCTTTATCACTGCCTGCGAAGCAACCCGCGGGAATGCGGCATGAGTTTGCTAAGTACGCCGACCTGTGTTCATTTATCTAATGGGAGGGCAGCAATGCCTAAATCGATGGAGGAGAAACTGCGTTTATAGCTGAGGAGTCCTAACTTTCCTCTATGAGTCAGAAGTAATTTCAAACCACAAGAAATATCTGTACCAGAGCTGCATGAAAGCCGTGAAAGTAACAGACACGTTGTGTTAATTGTAATAAATTGATTAATTACAATAAATACTATATTGCACTCGAAATTAAATTCCACGGAGTTATTTTGCCTTATTTTTTCTCATTTTTATTTATCACATGTTAGATAATGGAAATCCTTTCCCCACTATGGCGCAGTTTCATTCACTTTACGCTTATCCTCTGCTATTTGATCGGGATTTAATTGTCATCAACATTGATGATTATTTTTATAGGTAATCTACCGGTTAATGTAGAATTTTCATGGGCACAAGATGCCAAACGGTACGGCGACAATACCCTTACCTCTCCGTACCAAAAAGACTGTACTTTTCTATAGATTTTATTCGTGGAAAAGTACAAAGTCTTTTTAGCATGAATATTAAATACTTCCACGAAGTGAAAGCTGAAACAGGGGGAAAATTCCCTTACCTCTTTTAACAAAACTTAACCTGACATCCAACACTAATATAAGCTCTGCTCTGCATTCCTGCTCTGCATACTTTCTTCCTCCCTTCATTCCATCCAACATCCCTATTCTATTCCTACCCCTACCTCGTCGGCCTGAAATCCAATAATGATTAGCTGTATTTGTAGGTCATGTTTTATTTTAATCACAACATGATTGGTATTCCCATAGTCATTAACTTAATAGTATCATCATAGATTACTGTTTATTTTTAGCGATCTAATCAAGAGGAGAGTAAATTAATCAGCGATCGAACATTTAATTATTGTTGATAGAACTGGGCCTCGATATAGGATTAAATGTTTGAGTATGACTTCGTCTTCATTGTATTATTTACTTAACATTTTAAAAGGGAGAGAAAATCGCTGGTTTTCCAAAGCCAGAAAAATTCCTTTGATATTTATGGTTTCCCTTCATTACTACCTTCTCTGATGGCTCCCAAATACTTGGATCTTATTCTAAAAGTGAGCCAGCTAAAAATGTAATTCATATCTTCCGATATGTTTAGACAATCCATGAGGCAATACTAACGGTAGATGCATTACTGCCGATCCCATTCATTTGATTTTTTTGCGGGATGCTCAATAATTATGATGAAGGTGAATACAACGCTGAGAAAATCAGTTTAGATATCGACCTTATCCTATTAATAGAAGCCGCCAAGGGATTTTCTGTGTAAAGCCCCGTTTCCGGTCGGCTGAGAACAGAATACATCCCTTCGAATACTTCGCGTTATGGCAGGATAAAGGGCCGGTGATGTGAGTGTAAAATTCCACCATGTTTAGAAAATGAACACCGGAACTTAGCGATTGGTGAGAGCTCCCTAGTTACCGCTGTAATCTGTCCTCACTCGCATTCCCGTCCTCGTAAGCACCGTCCATGAACTACGTCAAGCTGTTATTTTTGTCATAGCGTTTGAGCCTCTCTCCTACTAATGTCTCATCCATCACTCGGAACATAACCCCCTCCTAAAATGATGTTGGGGTGATTGAAAGAGCACCATGAAAATAATATTCAAGGAAAATGTTAACTTAGAACGACGGGCGAAATTAGTTTGATTCATTCGATATGACTCATTCGCAGAAATATATTCGCTCGTAGCCATGTGGCAGATTAAATGATTATTACGAAAAAATCTAAAAGAAAAGCATTTGTGGCACTGTATCGAAAATAAAACGTTCTACACTCGTAAAGCAACACCAACCTTAGAGCTGTATGCATCATTTATCTCTTCTGCGATTCCTTCTTCATGAAGAGTGATAATCATTATAATGCCGTTGGCGGTATTTTCATCGTAAGTAGAATCTAAGATTAAGAGAATACCGTCGAAAAGCATCATTGACAAAAATTCTCGGTTTAATATACGTCTAACCTCAGTCAACGGCCTAAAAAACTTTTTTTTTAACCTCATCAGGAGATAAAATATTAGCTACTAGAATATGGTGCTGCGCTAATGAACTTCTAGGCATCCTACATATTCAATGTACATAATTTGTAAGAAACATGCGGAATATACACACCTAGCCGTAAATTTGAATTGAATTGAATTGAATTAGTGCCGGAACCTACGAGTTAAAGAAAATGAAATATATACAACTAACCAATTTTCATGAAAACTAGAGCACAACGATAAGGCATTATGAAGATATTCCCGGAAATTGTGATCGGAAAAATCCGAGTATGATATATGGTAGCTTGATAGATAGTCATCCTGAAATCCGTGAAAGGTCGACGAGTACTAATCATTGTTTATGACTGATTGATCTGATAAAAACAAAATATTTTCAAATTGTATCTCCAACGAACAAAAACTGGCAAACCCGCAGTTTCATAATGCTTAGGTCTAACGATGGCTTCTCTTAGAATTGTCCCTTTTGTTTGTGAATAGATGGTCACTACTGGAGAAAGCAACATCCAAATGGAACATTTGGGTCGACCTGCTTTCATTGTGTTTGACAGAATGGAAGAGTTCCCCGGCAGGAAGCGAAAGGGTGCTGTGGATACAGCCTTCGAAGTCGATCGACGAGTCCAAAAGATTCCATTTTCTGAACATGAATCGCCCCTCCACATGAAACAATACTCAGCGTGATCGGCGCATCCACCCACTGCAGTGACTTTTGCATTTTGACGAGACAGATCCGTCCAAGTGATCGCTGTTTTTTTCTCGACCTCGGGAGACTCCTGTTTCTTTCCCCTGGGAGATCTTTAAACTCGGTCTCGACTTCGATTTTCGTACTTTTCCTCGCCGCAGGTTCCCCTCTCACCCCTCCCCAATCCTCTCTCTCTCTCTCTCTCTTATTCTCTCTTTCCCGTTCCATCGCGTCGCCTCGCCCGAGTTCGCTGGCGTGAAGATCCACATCATTAATCACGCCGATAGGAGGAGGACCCCGCGCGGAAAGATGGGGGCGGGGGATTGGGGGGAGAAAACGAAAGTAAACAGCGGTTTGAAGGTATCCATGGAGACGATTTTTATTAATCTCCCTCTATCCGTAACCTTCGGACGTCGCGCCCACGTGACGGTGCGGAAGTGTGGGCGGGGTTGTAAACGCAATAAGGCGACGAATCGGGAGATGGGGTGGAGGTGAAATGAAGAAACGGAATAACGGTGGTTTTAATGCTCTCTTTCTCCTCCCTCACAGCCAGACTCGTTTCCCCATTTCTGGGTCTTCTTCTTCCAGCTCGTTTGGCTCGACATTCATCGTTTAAAAGACATGGCGGTTGGGTGAGAAAGGCAACCTATTGGCCGATATCGATTTTAGTGGGAGATATTCCTAAGCTGATGCGTTTGTAAAGATTACTACAGTACTTATCTCCGTCATTGTGAGATCATCTCCAGGGAGAATATTGTTGAATAAACGTATCGTTCATACTTTAAACAAGGTTAAGAGAGTGATGACTGAGTCACCGCAATGCAACTATTTGAATGTAATCTCCAAATATCTACGTACGTGTGGGAATAGAAAATGTTTCTATTATTATGGCGAATGAGGTTAACAAAAGCAGTTTACGGATTCGAATGGGCTTTTTTCCATGAGTTTTGTATCAATACACAAATATTAGGCCGTTCAAGAATCCTTATATCAATTTGCTAAGACTATAAGCGTAGACTAGTCTATAGCGTCTGGATCCATCTTTAACTACCCTATCTCAGTAGACTATATATATAATAATAGTAATTCGACTTAAAATCCTCTGCCGTACGATGCGATTTATGAAAGCAATCACCATTTATTATGGATGCTCGTAGACACCCCGCGTTTATTCGATATTCTATCATGGAGCTCAAACATCAGGTAATATGGGCGATAAGTTCTCAAATTACATCTGCATCTACAGAAATACCCTGCGAGCCACCAAAAAAGGTGTGTTGCAGGGGGTGTAGCACCATGAGGGAAGGGTAAAGGATGAGGGGGTTGAGGGTAATCAAATATGCGAGGAAAGGTGGGGGGGAACCTATAAGAAAAAATATATTTCTACACATACATATGTATACACACACACATATATATATATATATATACTCGTAAAAACTGACATGGAGCGTAGCTATGTACGGCGCGGAAGCGTGGTCACTGAAGCAGGAGGATAGACGTAGATTGGAGGCTTTTGAAATGTAGGTGTGGAGAAGAATGGAGAAGGTGAAATGGACCGAAAGGAAAACAAATGAGGAAGTACTAGAGATGGTGGGTGAGGAGAGAGGTTTGTTGAGAGAAATCCTATTGAGGCAGGAAAAATGGATGAAAGGCGTATTGAGCGGTAGTGGAATGTTGAAGAAGGTAATAGAGGGGAGAATGTTGGGCAGGCGAGGTAAGGGCAGAAACAGGATAGGGATGTTGGACGGAATGAAGGGAGGAAAGAAGTGCACAGAGATGAAGAGGGACCTGATATAGATTAGTTTGTTTGGTGGGGAGTCACAAAATGTTTATTTGATAGTTGTGTCCATCCAAAAAAAACCCTACCTTAACCGGTAGATTACCTAATAATAATATATATAAAAATATATATACATATCCTCGCGCAGTCCCTAACCTGTACGTTAATACTTATTGTAATAAACTAACTCCTGGGGAATTTCGACTACAAGCATTCTGGTCCCTTATCGTTCTTGGAAAAAATGACATTTTAAACCTGTCAGTCTTGCAGTCTATCTCTCTAGTCTTATATTCGTGATCCCTTCGACCGTAATACGTTGGGGTTCGTATTATATCCTTGATGTCATCGGAAAAGGGCCCATCTTTAAATATTTTTAATAAGTTTAACCTATATTGTAAACGACGCTGTGTAAGAGAATCCCAACCTAAATTGTGTAGTGGATACTCTGCTACGCGTTGGTCATAACAATGTTTGACAAATCTAGCCCCCATCCGCTGGACTCGATCTAATTCCGAAATTAAATTATTTTGCCTGAATAGCGTAAAACCTCACCCATTAGCTATGATCAGCATCTCAATAGAAAGAGCAATAACTGAATCATAGGGACCAAAATAATGCTATTGAGTGCTATTTCGATGAAATCAAAGTGAATGCTGTATAAGCGCGGGACATTGGATAAACATTCTGCAGGTCACTATTTGCAGATGTAATAGAATTAGAGGCATAGATATAAAGAGTTATATCGAAGATATCGGAGAAGGTAATAAATAACAGTGTTTCTGGCGTCACATGGTGGAAATCCTTCATGATGAAAGAAGACATTTTGTTGTTCCACATAGAATAAATATTTTTATTACGACCTAGGTTTCGTTACAGTACAACAACCTGAAGATGTTACGCTGTAAGGAAACCTAACTCATAACAAAAATATTCTATGTGGATGATCAAGGTGTCTTTTTTCATCAAGGAAATAAACGAACTGAACATGGACATTAACAGCAGTGAAATCAGGATAATAATGGTGTGCGGTTGTAGAAAAAAGAGCCTACAAAAGAAAATTGAAGAATCAAAAGCTATGAGTTGTGCTATTCCGGAAAAGGAGAAAGCAAAAGTTTGTGTCTAGCAGAAGACCACAAACCAAGTACGCGCCATGGCGAAATTCCCACTCGTATCTCCAAATACAAGCCTGGAAAATAAAAACGTTTCATTTAAAAAATCTCCACGGGTCTACTGCTCTTGGAATATGAAACGTGAATGATGGCAGCAGCAGAGAAAAGAAGATTGGAACCACCAATGGGAATGTGGCTCTACAGAAGAATGGGATAAAACTAATTGGTCAAGTAAATTACGAAGATATAGTATTGCAGGGTGATCGGAGGAACCAAATGTTGAGAGTGTAAACCGGAAGGAAGAGCGAAAGGAAGGAACTGAAAAGAAAACCGCGGAGGAGATAAAGGAAGCAAATAATGGAAGATGTGAATTCTAGGTAATATTCTTAATGCGTATTTAATAAGACTTGATGAGGCTAGCCAACAGGAGAACTCAGGTGAGAGGTTCATCGAACCGTTTCTAGAAATGAAGAAATTACTACCAATCACGATCATTATACTCGTAGCAACACGGTTAAGTAATAATTTGTCATGAATGATGACTTTAAAATTTGTACCATACGTAATGGTACCGACATGATCTCCAAAATGAAAGATAACAAACCATATCAGCCCAAAAACTGCAAAATCTTACGGTTAGGTTAGATTGTGCAATATATATCCTAAACTATCTGGGTACATATTACCAAACGTAATCTACGTCTATCAGAATGATGTACAGTAGCTACTGATGTCCGCTTCTCGTGACCCATAAAAATAATGTATGAACAGGGTGGGACTGCCATTCTCGGGCGGCAATCATGAGCTCTGTCCCTTCCTTCCTCGATCGCTCCTCCTCGTGACTTCAATCACGGACGCATTGGCTGCACGACGCGAGCGTTGCTCAGATCAGCGGTAGCACGACGAGGAAAAATAATGGGTGAGCTTCCATTCCACTGATCGTTCTCACACCACCCGGTAGCACTAGTTTCTGCGGTCCACACACTCTTCCCTTCCCGAGTGGAGGGAATAGTCTCACGCCCCGAAATATGTGAATGACGCATGAGAACAATGTCGAAATCGACTGTTACGGAGGGAGGCGACTCCCGTACGGTTTGTCGCGGATGGGAGCGAAAATCGACGCGCTGTGTATAGGAGGCGCCTTAATTTTCCGCAGGGATTCTATTCGGCGGGCGCATTTCAATTTCTTTTCGGTCATTGATTTTTCCATTCTCCGCAGAAATGGAAAGAGTTCTCTCTTCGATATTTTAAGGGACATAAGGTTAAACAATGTAGAGTCTTTCAAGTTTATTTGCTTAATACGTGTAATGCACAAGCTAGTCAATTACTCTATTAGGCAACCACAGCACCAAGAAATATTGAAGAAATAGTAGAATAGACAACTTCATGGCTGTTATAATGAAACTTTTATAATCGGATCCAATGGTACCGTGTATATTCATAAGGGATGAGTTAGAAATTATGAGGAACTGAATAAGACGATATATAGTTTGGTTTGCAAAGACGATTTTAACGCTTCAATGCACCTTACGATATTTCCATTAGTTTCCAGCCGGCGACCGCCCACAATCGACTCCGGTACGGTGATACACCATTGAAAAAGCGTCATCCATTTGTTTCAAATGAGCAAATAGGATAGAGATTTATTTCCAAACTCAGTGAATATACAATGAGTTGACAGTTCAAAGTGTCCTGATCCAAACATGCTGATTTTTATAAATTGCCTCCACTTATAGGCACAAGTCGTACAATAAACGATTATTATTATTAGGTAATCTACCGGTTAGGGTAGGTTTTTGGATGGACACAACTATCAAATAAACATTTTGTGACTCCCCACCTAGCAAACTAATCTATATCAGGTCCCTCATCATCTCTGTGTACTTCTTTCCTCCCTTCATCCCGTCCAACATACCTATCCTGTTCCTGCCCTTACCTCGCCTGCCCAACATTCTCCCCTCTATTACCTTCTTCAACATTCCACTACCGCTCAATACGCCTTTCATTCATTTTTCCTGCCTCCATAGGATTTCTCTCAACAAACCTCTCTCCTCACCCACCATCTCTAGTACTTCCTCATTTGTTTTCCTTTCGGTCCATTTCACCTTCTCCATTCTTCTCCACACCCACATTTCAAAAGCCTCCAATCTACGTCTATCCTCCTGCTTCAGTGACCACGTTTCCGCGCCGCACATAGCTACGCTCCATATCAGAGTTTTTACGAGTCTTGTCTTAACATCCCTACTCAACGTCCCCGTCATCAACTCCCTCCTCCTTGAGAAAGCCTCCTTGCCTAGCGCAATTCTTCTCCTTACGTCCCTACCACTTTGACCGTGTTGGTCCAACACACTTCCGAGATATGTTAACTGTTCTACCTGCTCTATTTTTTCCCCGCCTATTTTAATATTTAGCTTAGCCTTTTTCTTTCTGGAAAATCGCATAACCTTTGTTTTATTTATATAGATTCTCATCCCATATTTATCACACTGAACCTCCAATTCACTCAGCAATGCTTGCAACCCCTTGTCTGACTGAGCAACTAATGCTTGGTCATCAGCAAACGTAACCGATTTTACGAATTCCCCACCGACTTTCATTCCTACTTCTAGTTCTTCCCATGCCTCTTTGATCATTTCCTCCACATATACGTTGAACAGCACCGGTGACTGAATGGGAAACCCTGCCTTACACCTCTTCCTAACAGTGCCCATCCAAACTCTCTGTTCCCCACTCGCACCTGAGCAGTCTGAGACATGCAATAAACGATATGCAACTGGAAAAGAATGATAATCGATTTGGTATAATTACGAGGGTAGTTTGAAAATTTCTCGGAATGGAGTAGAAATAAAAGACTTAGCTCAGTAATACTATTTATTTTTCAATGTAATCCCTGTACACTAATGCACTTGGTCCAGTGGTGTTCTAATGTCTTGATCCCATCTCGAAAATTAGTTTCCTTCAGGTCTGCAAATACCCGTTTACTTCGGCTGTTAGTTCTTTGTTTGAAGAGAATCTCCGAGGAAAATTTTAAGCTTAGGGAAGAGATGAAAATGTGATGAAGTCAAATCAGACGAATAAGACGGGACAATTCGTATCTTAGTCCAAATATTGTTATTTTTGCCATGGAAATGCCACTCGTGTATGGGCGTGCATTGCCTATATTTGGTATGATATTATTGGTGATATTTATTTTGGTAGGAAATTTTTTAATGAATTCTTTGGAATAATGTGAATTTATCGTAATACTGGGATACTCAAGAACTGATATATATCTAATCGGATTGAACTACTTTCGATTGGCTTGTGAATATCTTCAGGGTTTGTGAGTAGAATCGTCTGGCACTGGAAATAATCTGTTTGCGTCTCAGTGGCACTAAGTCAGTCTTCAGAGAATATATTTGAGTGGATAAGAAGGCATAACCTAAAAAAATGAGGCACATTTAAAACAGATATAGGATAAATTTTACTCGACTAGCCATAGTAACAAATCGCTATTAACATTTTTACTCTCAAATTTTACTTCCCCACCCATGGTTCCGACAACTTGTGCCACGAGCAAGGTCTATTTACATATCTTTCATGCGGGCGGACTAGGTTTTCTTTTCGTTTCTTGTTGTTTTAATATTCACAAATTTTACGACCAAATCAAGAAGTCATGGTGGAGAAGAAGAACTCGAGATTAGAAATAAAATTAAAAATGAAGACTCTCGCCATGCTAATGAGACGTGAAAGGTTTAACGATAATTGATAAATAGAAAGCTTATGCGATATCATTGAAAGCTGGCTTTAGCTAAATATTTTGGGAGAATTATAACGATTTGTCCACAAGGGTACTCTTAGTGAAGTCATGGAGTTGGGCAAATTTCGTGATGGAGGCGCCACCATCGAAAGTAAGCGTGAAAACGATGAAACGAAAAATCTTCCCGGTGATGAAACTAATGCAAGCTACTAATAACTCAGTACTTAGAATGGTGTGCCATCCATATAGTTTTGAACTTTGATCTCTTCCATGAATTTGAACTGATTCTCGGAACAATATTGCATTTTGCAAGGACATGGGCTCTCTCAAGGGCGGTGATGAAATGCGCGTTCAATGTTCAATCATGGAACTGTGGCAACATTACCTCTGCTTGGCATAAATGCAACCTTCAATTTATCTTTGCTGTGACCTCATAATTCTCAGCCAGCCCTCTGAAGTCGAGTGATCGACTCGCTAACCCGAGCTTTTTTTTATGGAGCACGGAACTGAGCTAGCAATGACGGAATACGATGCCTCCAATGAAATAACCTCCAAGAACAAATAGAGAAGCGTTGGAAATAGATTAAATATTTTCCTCACGTCCTTACGACTGTTGGCTGGGTGGTATTGTATATGGCGAAGTACTTGAAATGTACCAGTGCGCGAAAAAAAGTTCATCTGCTCTATGAAATCGGATGTGGGGGGAGGGGTGACATAACAAAGGGCATATTTTTCCTCCAATGGCAGATCAAGCATTCTGTGGGATGCGAGTTTATTTCCTGGAGGTGAAGGCCTTTCGAGATGATCACGCGAATATTGAGGGTAGGGGTGAGATGGGGCAGAAGGGTGTTAAGGTAGACTTCACCGATATTGAGGTCTTTCATTTTCACTTCCCAGCTATCTTTTGGAATTTACGGCCTTTGAGTGTAATGAATTTGAGATTTTTTATCACGCATCGTCACGCGAATGACTTAAGAGTTGGAATGCCCACAACCTGCGATATATTTCCGCAGCATTCCCTCCAGTTCACGTCTTTCAAACTCAATGGCAAATACAACAGCGAGATATTCGAATTTGAATATCGCATTGCGGTGCGTATTGTGCAAGTATTCACCGAGTTTCGATCATCGAAATAAATCCTTTAGTGCGCAGTCGTATTTCATGATGCACATAGATTATGGTTGCATGATTTCTTGTCCTTTCAGGTAGTTTGAATTGCACTTCTTCCCCTTGTTTTCATACGCACGGTATCAATTTAAAACTGAAGATAATATCACTGATGATATGTCATGACAAATATCATCAAGATCTGGTGTTGTTTAGTGTCAAATGTTGAATAAAGTACAGTGATATTTAAAATGTACAGTGTACTTAAAAAAAGTACAGTGATATTTAAAATGAAATATTGCACATCCTATTTTTACATTCGAGTACCATTTATATCCTTAATATTGGTTGATGTCTCAAAAAAATGTCATATAGTATCCCATGAGCGCCTTTCATTGCGGTGGATATATCGCACCGACATAAACAATAAATACAATTGGATTATCTTGTCTTCAATTTCGTGCTTACTAATTGCATTAGTTCGTATGGTATGCTTCAACTTATCACAATGAATTATTTGCTGAAAGAATGATTACATATCCCATGAAGTAATTCTGCGCCCAAGCTCCCTTTTCGACCGGGCCATTCTTTTTCTCTTCAAGGGTTGAAGAGCATATTTGACAAAAAAAATCTTTTCCATTGAAGGCCGATTGGTCGTTGAAGCTACCAATGCATAGCAACTGCAGCAAATCAGCGACAACTTAAACTTCAAAAACTACTACTACCTACTTTTCAAATAAAACCAATACTAAGTTCTGAAATTTTTCTTAAAAATATTGAATATATCCCGGCTTCGTATTATCTTCAAATCCATTGTTCCCCTATTTCTCGTGTCCTCAAACGGTATTTGCTTTACCTGTCCGAAACAAGGTTCCACCAAACGTTAGTTCGTTAAGAGTCATTTTCCTGCCATTAGATGCATATTATTCACATGTGTAACCTATATAAATAACGTGAACTTCAAATATTGAGGCTAATGCCTATATTTAAGTTATCTGTGACCTCCACCTTTTATGCATGGAGGTGAATGGTGTCCTGAGGTACTCAATAAAATGTATCCATGATGAAATTAAAAGAAGAAACTTGCTATTCCGTAAAAAAATTTAATATGCATAACACCAGCTCCTTTGCGCCAAATGAATACGTTATGGTTTTACCTCTTCCTGACGGCATAATAGGAGATAACACCTTATCATATATAAATGCAATGCATACCAAAAGCAAGATAAAAATGTCCTTTGTTTTGAATCGTGATAAAGAAAATGCATGAAAGGACAGGGAATACGAGTACTCGTAATAAATTAGATTGATTAGACTGATGACATCCCGACGCGATGAAATAAGAATTTTTCTAGAATGTTTGCATCGCAGGTAGGTATAGCTTGGATACCCTTGGTGTGGGTATAGACAAAGGTGTTGTTGCTTCCATTCCATTGGAAGGTGATCGCTTTTTTAGGATAACGTTTCGGAACCATTCATTTTTCGACCGGAGTTCTGATGGTCATGAACGCGCATGAACCATAACTCTCTACGTCGGCCACCGGCGAGAAAGCGATGCGGTGGCCCCAACAAGAGAAAATCATCGCGAGCACTTGCCGAGTGTACATCCATCCCACCATAGGGGGATTGTGGTGAGTGAGAGAAGGCGGAGAGACAGAGAGATAGGGGGGGAGGGAAGGTGTTCTGTCGTGCGCACCCGTGCAAAACAAGCAACAGACCACGGCGCCAGCTGAGTGACTCACAGACCGCGTGGTGGGCGGGCGGGCGGGGGAGAGTGTTTAGGGAAACAGAATCTGACTCCTCACACACCCGTTCGCCGTGTCGCCCACAAACGTGGTCAAATTCAACCAAACCCGAGGTATTTCTCGATGTCGATTCATCCATATGCGCAAGGAGGATCTAAACCCACTTATGTGACTCGAGAGACGGTCGAGAACAAGCAACTCTCCTTCTCTTTTTCCAAACATGACTAAGAGAGCTGCTGGGCTCAGGAAAATGAGGCGGTGTTTTGAAAATTCTTCCTCTCTGTTATGATCGAAAACGCCTCGTTTAGGACCCGCCTAATGGTAGGGAAGCAAGATGTTTTTAAAAAATGTTTACAACTTTATCTTATTGAGAATCGAATGACAGCAAACTTCTCTCGCAAAATAATTTTTTTCTCAAGTTCCGAGAAAAATTAAAAAATAAATAAAAAATATATTTTACGAATTCCTACCTTGATACGGCAATGATTCCCCCGGTTTTTTTGTCTACCGTAAGGTGTTTTGGTACTATCCAAAGGAACCGGATTGAAATCAGAGCGACACCTTTGATTTTGGCGAAGGCCAGATAGTCCTAGGAAACCCCAGGCAGCCTGCACAAGTAAACGGTGTAACTCTGAAAGTGAGCATTACGTGAGTTCTCAATTCACTTTTCAAACTAACCTTCGGTTTGATTACTGTGACTGAAATCGTAGCCTAATACAAGCTGTAACAGGGAAAATTGATAATTGACTTCGCAGTTATTGATATTTCCATTTTATTATCACTGACGTAATTATAAATATGTAGTATAAAAAGTTTTAATTATTTCAATTCTGGAAAAGATAAAATAACTTAGGTACGAGTCACAGAAACTTGTGGCAAAAACATCTGGATTTTTATTAAGAAAATTTATTACGGGGCAGCTGAAAATCTTGGAGTTTTGTTACATCTGCAAGGTAGTATATATGGGAAATCAATTATTCACAATTTTACCACAATATTTCACGTATCAAATAGGTATTGATAAGTTGAAAATTTATTTTCCAAATGTAGTTAATGAAGAATTCGGCTGAACTAAAAGCACAACATACACGCAGCTAAACCTCTTCTTGAACTGGCGCTCTAGTGTAAAATGTTAAAAATTCATGGTGTTTAACACACCATTTTTGTATCTTTGAGGAGAAAGATGATATATTTCAACATATCTCTCCTCCTGCATCTGGCCCTTCCCTTCCCATCCCTTAGGAACACAATATGATTTCTCACATTTGATTTTCGTGTCCTTGGTGGAACGAGGTCCACAGTTTGCACAAATAGTCATGATCGTCTGGGTAACTTTCTCAGTGAGAGAAGCGGATGTTTGTTTTGACCTCTCACAGTCGAGTTCATACGCTAATGTCCGTGAGCAATGGACAGAACGTTGCAAATTAAAAGGAAGGTCTCCAAGAACGTATTTTATTGAGTCAAGAATTCAACGGGAAATTTTCCGAACGTGGCTAACTAACCTTCTATTAATAAAGGCCATTGGGAACTGGGAGAGTTTCTGTCTCCGAGCAAACATTTAGCCCGGATTTATTCTATCGTAACTTGATATTTAATGGCGATTACGTGCATAAATATTTATTTCAGACCATTGAAAATTTAAGTTCGTTTATGATGTTATTACTATAGATCAGTCCAATTGTAGGTGTTGTGTTAGAAAATTATTATTAGGTAATCTACCGGTTAAGGTAGGTTTTTGGATGGACACAACTCTATCAAATAAACATTTTCTGCTCAATCCGTCTTCCCCCCCTTTCCTTATATCTATTTCTATGTGTGAAGTTATATATATATATATGTATATATGTATATATATATATATACGTATATATATATATCATATATATATCGTATATATATATATATATCATATATATATATATATATATATATATATATATATATATATATATATATATATATATATATATATATATATATATATATATAGATGATTTCTTCGAAGTAACACGGAAGTGTTGAATAAAAAACTTAGACAGTTACACACAGCACGAGAACACATAAAAAGAACACTCACAATAAGGCTCACAATAGGCTGCACCGCGTACCCTTTTCCTCAGTCATATCTTATCTTCCGAAGAAGACGGAGCTCGAGTCCGTCGAAATTATCAAGATATTATTGTGAGTGTTCTTTATATATGTATATATATATATATATATTATTAGGTAATCTACCGGTTAAGGTAGGTTTTTGGATGGACACAACTATCAAATAAATATTTTGTAACTCCAAACAAAACCCAATCGAGCAACCTAAACTACATCAGGTCCCTCTTCATCTCTGTGTACTTCTTTCCTCCCTTCATCCCATCCAACATCCCTATCCTGTTCCTACCCTTTTCTCGCTTGCCCAACATTCTCCCCTCTATCACCTTCTTCAACATTCCACTACCGCTCAATACGCCTTTCATCCATTTTTCCTGCCTCCACAGGATTTCTCTCAACAAAGCCCTCTCCTCACCCACCATCTCCAGTACTTCCTCTGTGAGAAAATGTGTTGGTATATTTAAAGGGGGATAATTAGAATCAAATGACGACATTACTCTGATCATCAGTTATTAAGGGGTTAGTGACGTTTTTTTATTACGATTTCAAGCACGAGAATTAACTCTATGCATTTCATTTTTCCGTGGTTGAATTGAATTTGAGGATTCAATGACATAGAAGAAAGTCTCCTCCATTGCATAACAACTAACTGTATCTGCGTAACTATGCTGGTGTAGAATGTTATTGCAATTGTGGCAATTGGACCTCAGTTATGTGGCCGGCCCTGAATCCAATCCTCAATTCTGGCGATGGCTTTTATTATTGGTAAACAGCCCCAGTGTTTTTTAAAAGATACAACCCTATTTCAGAGCCTTCTGTCATATGTGACCGGCTCTTGCCACTCGCGGTTTTCTCTTCCTTTCTTCGTTGTCGACATACACTCAATCCACAGTCCTCGACGATCTTTAATTGATAAGTAGGTGTTTTCTTCCCATTTTCTTAAATGTTCCTCTGGCCCATTATGCTTTGCTCCCATTGTTCATTGTAGAGTTGCATTTCGTTTGAATATTTTCTGAGCAAATAATTGCTTATCATCTAATTCCTCTTTAATGTTGTTAACAGAGACAAAATATTATTGTTTATTCATTCACAGATTCATAACACAGGCCAACAGTGGTTTTGGTGCCGGAGCTTTTAATGCTGATTTAAAGAACAATTGGGGTGCTGAATCCAATTATTACACTAGTTTTTTCCTATCAGCTATAGTTTTCAAGATATAGATATGTTGTTACTTACGTAAAAAATCTTCTTCATGATGATATGGGAACATTATATTAATAATTATCTCATTGGCCTACAATATAGAAATATGCATAAAAATTATTGACAGTTGATTGAAAATAAAAGGAACACCGCAGAGTGGTTATAAATTAGTACACTTATAGATTTATTTAACTTTGAAAATTATTTTTCCGGAATATATCAAATATTAAAACAACTAATCGTAAGATGTGCCATATCTAAAAAAGTAGAGCTGTTAAATAAAAACGGATTTCATATTTGGATTCAACTCTACAAATATAGTTAAAATCATCACAAAGATTCCCGGCACCAAAAAAAATTTTTTTTTGTAGGCCTGTGTAATTATTATACCTCATAACCCTATTTAATCCCCAGGGTTACATTTAAATAAGGAATAGATTATTTACCATACATAGGTATAGTATGTTTCAAAATATAAATCTGCCTATGGTAAGGGTGAAAGAAAGAGAAAAGAAAACTTTGCACTTCCACACACTTTTAATATAATACGACCATGGTTTCCTGATGATGATGCGCAGCATCGAAACCATGGTCGTGTTATATTAAAAGTGTGTGGAAGTGCAAAGTTTTCTTTTCTCTTTCTTTCACCCTCACCATGAAGGAATTCCACAAAGTTAAGCCTGAAACTGTTAGCTCTGCCTATGGTAATAAAAATCTGAATATAAAAATAAACGTTGGATATTACTCGAAAGATTAAAGATGGAGATTGTCAGGTTATGACTCTTAAAGAATGATCCTTCAGAAGGAAAGATAACCAAAATATATAGCGGGTGCAAAAAATCTATGAAATTTGCTCAGGGTGTAAGAAAACAGAGGAGGTGTTAGTCAAAACAGCAAAATTTGAATGCTGGGGATTGGTGGAAGTAACAACGAACGGTGACCTCTCCACAAGCACTAAAGTTAGTGTTCAAGCTGGGTTCGGAGGATTGGAAGATAAGTAGATCTTTTGATAGTGCCTTTGGTGTATGAACGTACATCGAGCCCTTAAGCTTAAACCACCCTAGTTAGGGAACTAATCTCGCCTGCATAATGTGCAGTCATCACGGAAGAAATCGTGACACTTGGAAGATTTTTGAGCACACTGCCCTTAAGTCTTTCAAGGCGAGGACCCACCGTGCGGTGGTGTAACTAGGTTGGTGAAGTTGGCCGAGTAGGAAATATATGGAGTTTCGAGATTTGAATACACACTTTAGCATCAACCGAGCAGCGCAGTAAATTAATCGGTTGCAGCATGGAGTCTCCGTCACAACAAGGGTAGGCGTTGGCGAAAATTAATTTCTGAGCCATAAATTATGACTCACGGCGCAAAACGGACCACGTGGAGCTTGATGACGCGATGGAATAATTTTTGCTATCGTAAAATACTTTCATTATTTTTCTGTGAAACGTCTACAGCTGGAGAACTTTAGTTACAATTATCAGTTTGTGAGAATAAAATTTTAAGAACACGCAATTATGGACGTATAATGATGGAAAATTAATTGCATATAAATTGTGGTGACTTTTCTACGTTCGAGATGTTATTGGCGGTAATTTTGACTGCCGAAGGTTTTAACCTAGGAAAAACAAGGATAGGAACCACTAAGACAGTGAGTCATACGCATAGCAAGAAAATTGAGGTCACTCGAGTTCACTCGTACGTGCACTGGCACACACGCACGCTATTAATAAATACAATACACCACCCTCTGCAGACTAGACCCGACGGAGAAAATATGAGTGATATACCTACGACAATACTTATTAGGCGTCCTTCTACATTGCTCCCTTAATGATGGCGACGTTACAGAGAGTTTTAACAACGCCAGTCTGTTCTGACGGCTTAACATCGTGAGAGTCGCCGAATGAAAATTCCTTGGGGGCTTCTGCAAAATTAATTTGTACTTCAAAGATTCTATAACGAATGAATTTAATCTTTGGTTTACGACTAACTGAAGACTCGCAGGGAATATTTAGATGCAGATGTGTCTTTTGGGGTTATTTAATTGAAATAATATGCACGCCATTTGAAAATTAAATGTTCAACTTGGGGTTGCAATTACTAACAGCAAAGGTCTACGACCGCGAGTTTCAACCTAGACTGAAAAAGGTTCAAGAACTGTTGAATAAGGCGCGACCAGGGCATTGGCCTGGGAATAGAAAGTGTTATGCAAATAATTCATTTGCCCATTACGTATTTCGTGATTTCCTCTCGAGATATAAATGCAATCGTACCATATATCTTGTAACGTGTTATGATTTCAACAAGCGGATGTAATCGAACGGTTGTCATTGGATGAAAGAGTATCGTGTGGAATGGGACTGGCGAAGAATGTTTTATCTAGGATTGCTCTACTGACGCACTGCGAGGTTTGTTAAAGCTATGCAGTCTCCTATTTTTTTCTGGCAAATTATTTACACCGGACAGTTGAAACTCATGCTGCTTCTCAACATCTTTTCTTTATATACAAATGAATTTCTCATAACGTCAACACCATTTTCCATGGATCCACAATTCACACTCAATCAACGATGAATTTCGTTGCATGTTAACAACGCAAAATGAAAATAAGGATGACACGCCGGTCTTTTACACTAAATTACGGCATTTTAAGCGTTGACAACGCTTTTGACTCTGGCGACGGCTATACGAATCCTTAACACTGTACGGTGCAGCCATCTATGTCTTGTATTCACAAAGAGTGCCCGCGCATTTGAAGTTAAACTATATATTTTTATAT
Source organism: Hetaerina titia (assembly GCA_037158775.1). NCBI lineage: Eukaryota > Metazoa > Arthropoda > Insecta > Odonata > Calopterygidae > Hetaerina > Hetaerina titia. The sequence continues at coordinate 53,584,343 of CM073775.1, forward strand.
GCTTCTAGTCCCGAGATCAAAGGGTAACCTTAGAACTTGAACACAACTCCTACATCTGACATGTTCAAGCTCACGTTTGGATTAGTTTGTTATTAAATTTATTATCCACTTAAAATATAATCTCGGAGACAGCCCCTGCAAAAGGGTTCTGGAATATAGTTGCCGGATGATAGTGATTAGGTGGCATCAGGTCACTTTTAGCAACGTTTGTATCGAGCAAGAATTCAAGAGCTCTACGGCCTCTAGGTTAAATAATAATAAGGGGGGAAAACTCCACTGGCCGTAAAAAAAAACTGGCCGTTTTTTTTACGGCCAGTGGAGTTTTCCCCCCTTATTATTATTTAACGTTTGTATCGCAAATAATTTTGATAAAATCGTCAAATCATAGTATTGTAATTGGGGTGCGCGAACTAGCGATTGTACCCTTTTTTCCCAGTTCAGTTGAGGAATTAGGTCTTGCAAATAATTTTACTCTTGATCGTTCTCGTGGCCATTCGATGATAGACGTGGCTATCGATGTAATATAAGTTAAATAAAAATAGTATTAAATAAATTTTATTTACAAGCTCCAATCACCTCACAGGTGGAATATATAAATACACAAAAGCCCAAGAAATTGCGAGGGATGCCGCCACAGTTTCTTCTAACGGAGTCATCTGCTAAATGTACATTACAATGCAACAATATGTGTGTAAAAAGCATTCATCTTGACAAGGCCAACGATTTTTACGATCTGAAATTGTTGCATTGAAATACTTAATACTCAAAGCTTAAAATTAAGCAGAATTAATCTTTGAAAAGCATTTGACTTTGACTTAAGCGAGAGAATTTCGTCTACCAAAGTTGAATTGGTAACAGTTTTACAAAATCTCCACTTTTAGACATTGGCCATCGAAATTTCATCTTTGACTATTCTATAGAATGGTTTGAGGCGTCACTTTGTGGAAGCGATTCATATCGGAAAAGAAAATACTTTGTTCTTCCACATACATTTTATTATGCACGACCTAGGTTTCGACTTATGAAGTCATCACCACCTGATGATGACTTTGTAAGTCAAAACCTAGGTCGTGTATAATAAAATATATGAGGAAGAACAAAGTATTTTCTTTTCCGATTGGACTGTTCCAGTTTCTTCTAAGTTATCCCCTGTTGACCTCATCATGTACTGACACCAAGTAAAGATATTACTGGTTTTACGTGGCTTGCGTAGATTACGTTTGAATTTTAATGTGATAGCTTCAGAAAAGTTGTTGGAAATAATTAAGGAAGCATAAAAAGAACTGGAGATAGGAATGAAAGTTGGTGGGATATTTATAAAAATACAGGATTATCAAGCTTTAGTAGCTTGTAGTGTTTAATTAGCCAAGGGGTTGCAAACATTTCTGAGCGCTTTGGAAATCAGTGCGATAGGTTTGAAACGGAAATAAATTTAAATAAAACAAAAATATATGCGGTTTTACAGAAAGAAAAAGGCTAAGCTAAACATTAAAATAGGAGGAAAAAAATAGAGCTGACACTTTACCCATCTTGGAAGTGTTTTGGACCAAAATGGTCGATGTAGTAAGGGCGTGAGGAGAAGAGTTACGTTGCGCAAAGAAGCTTTCACGAGGAGAGAATTGACGTTGAGAGAAGGGACGTTGGGTAAAGATGTTAAGAAAACGCTCGTCAGAACTAAAATATGAAGCCAGGTTTTGAACGGTGCGGAAACATACCATTGAAGCAGGATGATAGGCATAGATTGGAGCCTTTTAAAATGTGGATATGGAGAAGGATGTAAAAGGTTAAGGGGACTGAAAGGAAAACGAACACAAAGGAGGCAGGAAAGATGGATGTAGAGCATTTTGATTGGCAATGGGATTTTGAAGACTGTGATAGCCATAGGCAAGCGAGGAAGGGTAGTATAGGTATCCAGAATGGAAACATTGGAACGAAGAAAAAATTCGGAATTCAATAATTGTTTATTGTGGTATCTTGTATCAGGTTGTGTTTTGTTAGGATAGTATTGTCGTTCAGTCTCTGCCCATCCAAAACCAACCGAAAATATTGATTATCAATAATAAGAATATCGATTGGTTCGGCAATAAAGTTAATTTGACAGCGAATATAAAATCCATGTGGTCTCGACTGCCGATTTAAGGAGGAGTTAGGATTATAGTATTCCTCTTTTGTAGGGGTTCAACAGGAATCATTTTTACCTTTCATGCAACTTAAGTCACGCCTGTGTTTTCCATATCCTCTCAACCAAAGAATTACCCTTCGTGATGCACCGGCGACTTGAACAGATTATGAGCAACATGACTGTTTCTCCGAGGAATAATCCACGAATCCATCCGAGGAGATAGCCGGCTGACTCGAGGGCGTTTCTGCGCCAACTCGGCTCTCACGAGACCGCCTGCTAAAAGTCTATTCCGTCCGATTTCTCACCAATTCACGCCGCCTTCCTCCGCTCACCGCTTCCCACGCATCCCTCCCGCTCCCGTCACTCTCCTTCCCTTTCATTTTCATTCCCGAGGCCATTGAGAGGGAGGGAGAGAGAGAGAAAAAACACGGGCGATAACTTTCCATTTCTCCCTGCTCGGAAAGAGAGATCAGGGCGACTCTTTCCCGTTTGAAACTCTCAACGACGTCCCCTGAAGGTGCCTAACGGAGCGCTCGCCTTCGTGCGAAGGAAATGTTCGGCACCCAGCCTCGTGCAACGGTGAATTCCTTGCTTTATGTCGTCCTTAAAGAGTAGCACCAACATCCCCTCTCAGCAAGCCGCCTCAGACAGGGTGTAAAGAACACAAGTCGAGCGAAAATGTAAAAAAATAGCTCTCAATAAATGATGATTTCCGGCTCAACCTGGTACAATACCTTTCCGACGAGGAAATAAAAATTCGTAATTGCTCATAAATAAACATCTATATTGAATTGATAACTTTTCTTTCTTTGCCAATGTTCATTTGCTCGCAAAAACAGGTTTCTCGTAATCAATCAGTATCAGTTTCACAGGCTATAACTGTAAACAGTGCAGTTAGTGATGACCGCAGAAGAAATAACTTTGGACATGCTTATAAGCGTGTTTTTTCAACAGTTGAAAGGTTTCGCTGTGGTATCCAGTGAAATAACCTAAGATTAATGAAGAAGCAGGAAATGAATGTTTTAAGAGGGTTTATATTAAAAATATCTTGACTAACTGATATACCAACACTTATTAATATAGCTGTAGTGCATATCGTATTGAATAATGTTAAAACAAAACTTAGTAGCTCCACATAAAAAATAAGCTTTGTTGCGACCGACGTTTCAGTGCGGTGCATCATCTTCTGGCCTGAAGATACTGCACCGCAGTGAAACCTAGATCGCAATAAAGCTTATTTTTCATGTGGAGTTACAAAATTTTGTTTCAATAGTTTTCATTATTTAATAATTCCACAAAGTAACGCCTGAAAATATTCATCATATTGTATATCGTATAGTATACACGTAATACGCTAATGACGCAGGTGTAACTTTTTAGGTTGTACATATTAGAGACATGATTATAGAATACTTCATAAAGGAACTTGGTTGACGGGATAGCAAATTTGAGAGCAGCCGCACTCGAATGCACGTGAAGCTAATCCGCTCATCATTCCAGCGCAAAAAGGTGGAATTGCGGTTTAAGGACAAAGCGAAAACGGCCAACAATTTTTATTTCTTTTTCTCTCACTTTATCGTACTTTCTTTCTCAAACAGGACGCATTTCAAACTTTCAATCCACTTCTAAGACTTGAAATCAACTAGTAAGTTTGATATCATAAAAAAATACTTAAGATTCTAGCATTGCATCTTGTCGATTCAAACAGGATCTCGCTCCGGATTGGCTGATTAATTAAGTTAACGCTTCCTGCTTAAATGGCGGTTTAAGTCTGAATTTCGCTCACTTGTTAAATGAAACTTTCTTTTTTCGTCCTACTATGAGGACTCTAATAATTTCACCAGGTTACACGGACATTTTCCTTCCTGATGGGTATCTACTCTGGATGACCTTTTTCCAATTAAAGTGCAAAATGTCTGGGGTCGTTCAATACATATCATGGCGTGCATCATCTTGTGATGGCAACCTTTAAGAAAATAAAAGTCTTAAAACTAAAACACAATGCCTATCCAAATATTAAATGATTTGATTCTGTCTTGTGAATGTCGAGGTGGAATAGTTGTCATCACTCCTTCGTGTTTGTATGGCTGATTTATTTTCAGATATGTACGAAATGGAATAGATCACATGGTAACCATTCACCTGAACCTCTACATCTACATAAATTCCGAGGGGTATCATTTTCTGGTGCCTCCGATTTCATTGGAAGAAGAATTTTATTTATTTATTATTTATTTGACGACTTTATTGGGGCGAGATTGAAACTTCATAGTCCCCGCCTCCACCTAATCCTTACGAATCACAAATAAAGACGATCACAAACTTCCATGCCTTAACTGGAGGAAAACCGACCCAGGTCTGCCGAGGTCGAACCTCTGGATTGGCAGGTGAGGGCGTTACCACGCCGCCATCGGGTTCGGCAAAGAATGGTAACTGTACACCGAAACAAAGGTACACCGAAAGAAAAGTCTTATTACTTAGGCTAAAGTACGCTAGTTTCCCACCCCCAATGTCTTTGTTTACGTTGAGCATTTCATTTACCAGAAGTGTTTTGGATAAACTAACATTTTGAGGACATGAAAGAAGAATTACGTAAGGCAAAGAGGCGCTTACATAGCGTAATTTGATGACTGTGAATTAGGAAAGAAGAGACTAGTGAAAACTTTAGTATGAAGCCTAGTTTTGTTTGGTTTAGAAACTTGGTCGTCGAGGCAGGATGATGAGGGTAGATTGGAGACTTTTGAGACGTGGGTGTGGGGAAGAATGAAAAGAATAAAATAGACGAGAAGAAAAACAAACGACGAAGTTCTTGCCATGGCAGGGAAGAGAGAGGTTAGTTGGGAGAAATTCGAAGAAGGTAGGAGATATTGAAAGGCGATGGGATGCTGAAGACTGTAATAGATGGTAGAAACTGGGAAAGCAAAGTAGAGGGAGGGAGCAAATAGGAATTTTGGATAAGATTACGGGAGGTAGGAAGTATTCAGAGCTAAATAATGAGTTATAGAACTATGTAGTTTGGAGCTTAAGGATATTTTGCTTTTAGTAAGTTAGGGTCTATGGGTGCAGTTGTGTGTAGTCCCAGGGCCCACCAAAAAACAATCCTAAGATATTAGATTACTACTAATGAAAAATAAATCAAAATTCGGTTTGGTTACTGTAGAGGCACGTACTAGAATGATTGGATGGATGAGTTAGAGAGAAGGGATTAATCACAAACACTTGGAAACTGAATCCATGCGCATCTAGTTAACTTTGATGTTTGCCGTTTTATCCACAAGATTATATGGCTCACACCACGCTCGGGAAGACACATGTATTATTAAATTTATGTTACCCATGCAATTGGTTTCATTGGTAATTTAATTTACAATAGAAGTCATCTGGAGTAAGAAAAATTAGGTATCAGATTTTATATATGCGGGAGTTGTCCGCCTGAAGGTTTGAATTTATATGTGAGGGTAATTCTCATCGAAAATTGAGCCCAAATTTGTGTGAAATTCACTTCCAGGGCATGGGGGCGCTGTTTCTTTTTTTTTATCACCCGAGGTTTCCCACCAAGTTGTAGTCTTCGAAAATGCTACACCCCTTGGAATTTAGATAAAGTGGTCACAAGGAATCACCATGGATTTTAACCCGAGGTTCACCGGATCCCGGTTTCAAGTCAGAGTGCCGGGTCGAACAATAAATCTCATCTTTATTCCCAAAGATTGGAAACAGTTCTATCAGCCTAAGTAGGCAGTATGGAAATCAATAACTCCTCCTTTTATAAATGGAATAATCGACAACTTAAAAGAAATTATATTACATTGGTGTTCATGTCATTTTGTTTAATACATTTCTCTGTGACTTGAATTTTCGCTATTCCGACAAATAGCTTTTTCTAGAAACCAAAAAATCAATTCCTAACACGAACTATATTTTAATTTGACAAAGGCCACGTCATAAAATGTAAGAAGTAAAGAGTAATGAATGATTCTTTGAATTGATGATCGATGTGCTCAAATTAAACTTATTTCAAAAGAGTGTATGTACATGGTTGGTAATTTGTTTTCCATGCTTATGCTAAGATTTGCTTTGAGTCACTGCCGCCCTTATTTATAGGAAATAATCGAAAGGAAAACAAATGAGAAAGTATTGGAGATGGTGGGTGAGGAGAGGGGTTTGTTGGGAGAAATCCTATGGAGGCAGGAAAAATGGATGAAAGGCGTATTGAGTGGCAGTGGGATGTTAAAGATTGTAATAGAGGGGAGAATGTTAGGCAAACGAGGAAAGGGCAGGAACAGGATAGGGATGTTGGACGAGATGAAGGGAGGAAAGAAGTACACCGAGATGAAGAGGGACCTGATATAGATTAGTTTGCTAGGTGGGGAGTCACAAAATGTTTATTTGATAGTTGTGTCCATCCAAAAACCTACCATAACCGGTAGATTACCTAATAATAATAATAGGAAATAATACGAGTTTTACTGTTTTACTTGCAAAATATTACATTATATTTTTTTTATGTCCCACCAAATGCGCATTTTTAACTTAATTCTATAAACCTCGTTCTACTCTTAGAGGCACTACGACGTATCGAAGTTTTAATTTATTACCACATCACGCCTGAGACCTCATCATTCGTATCGAAGTTTGATTAAGTGTTTAAGCATGCATAAATAAATATAGTAGCATAGTAAATAGAGTTGTATTCGTACTTGATTTTAGTACTATTATTGATTGCTCATTTGAAACTTCAAATAGCGTATAATTAAGAGCTCTTTGTTGTTTAGAAATTTTAAAAATTAAATAATGAATTAAATCCTTTTTGACCCATTGAAGTTCAACTTAAGGGCAAATATTAAAATGCAAAAAGAAAGAACTTCGTTCTCAGGTTGATTACAAATGTAATATCTCGTAAGAGTATTCTACCCTGATACAGCCTTCGACAGGAATCATACGCATAGCCCTTTGTAAACTTAAAGCATCTTGTTGGGTTACTTTATTCCTCTTATGAATTGAAGCGTTTGTGCTCCATCAAAAACGCAAACTAATGCTTAATATTAGTACGTGAAATTTCTCACCTGGCTTATAAGCTATATCTCACCGTGTGGTGTGGAGGAATTCCAAAAAGTCCGACGCGTGACGCTGAAATGCAGAGGATATTCACGCGTGTATTCCTCAAAACAGTGACCCTCACTCCCTCCTCCACTGCCACCCGTCCTCATCTTTCGACGTTGTTCACCGTGATATTTTCATCCCATTCTCTCTGAATTGCACATCATTAAGCTCATGGACCAGTGCAGAGAGGGAGAGTCGTATAGAATGAGAAAGAATTGGGGCATCATGCGAAGCACTCTCTAGGAGATGCCATAATGACGATTCCCAAGCCCCTTTTCTGCTGTCGCGGCTGATTCCTTGTAATGAGGCAGAAATGAAAGAGGGCACAATGCCTGAAAGTTTTTGCAGGGCGAAGGAAACTAGAATATTTGGTGGATTTTGCAGACTGTCCACGTAATGTGCAGAGAAATATCAAAACTACGGAAAGATTTTAAGTGAAGATTTGGGAAGAAAAATCCACAAATAAGCGACAGGATAAAAAAAGTTGTTGATTATAGGACTTATATGTGTATATACATACACACACATATATATATATATATATACAATTATACAAATACATACATACATATATAAAAATTATATATATATATCTTTATCTCGGAAGTGTTTTGGACCAATACACTCGGAAGTGTTTTAGACCAATACACTCGGAAGTGTTTTGGACCAGCCTGTATATACAGGCTGCGGCAACATAACTTTCCTTCTAAAGCAAAACCCCTTTCAAAAAGGAAGTTATTTTGCCGCACCCTGTATACGTATATATTTATGTGAATATGTACACATACATACGTTTATATATTTATAAGGTAATCTACCGGTTAAGGTAGGTTTTTGGATGAACACAACTAAATTAAAATTTATATTAATAAATATTTTGTAACTGCAAACAAAACACAATCCAGGAACCTACTCTACATCAGGTCCCTCTTCATCTCGATGTACTTCTTTCCTCCCTTCATCCCGTCCAACATCACTATCCTGTTCCTACCCTTTCCTCGTTTGCCCAACATTCTCCCCTCTATTACAGTCTTCAACATCCCACTGCTGCTCAATACGCCTTTCATCCATTTTTCCAGCCTCCATAGGATTTCTCCCAACAAACCCCTCTCCTCGTCTACCATACGTAGTACTTCCTCATTTGTTACATACATATATATATATATATATATATATTTCTATATATATATATATATATGTATATACATAATTTACTGGAATTCTAATTTCTATCCAATTTAATATCAAGGTGAGTCAATTTGGCGCTTCTTGCACATGTGCAGAACTACTACCTGTATGATAAGAACTGTTCCAATGGTAGCGACGCTCAAAACAGTTCAAACAGAGGAGTTATCAAGAATTATATTTATTAATGACAAACCAGAATCTAAGTTATCAGCTAGAGGGTGATTCAGAACTCATCCTGTACTAAGTCCGTGAAAAATTGCTCCCGTTGGGTTTGAGATAGTGTCGTTGAAATGGTTTGAACCTCCAGGGCTTTGAACCCGGGACACTCCAAGTCAGTGACCAGACGGTCTGCCCACAACACCACCTATTAATAACTAACTACGTTGAAGATGTGTTTAATACTCGAAGCAAATAATGAGCTGTTTTTGACGCTTACCGATCGGAACAATTTGGTCGAAATAATTGACCTCACTCTGATGGCGAATAGGGCGATGGGTATCCCAAGGTGAATAGAAAGAGGCTAGGTGAATACAGGGACGCTATCTCTGTCTCTAGTCACCTTGCGGCTACTACATCCAAGAATCGAACTCGACCATGGTCGGTAGTGAACTAGTCAATGGGGTGGGTATGGTAACACACGTAAAAGCTGACCTTCTATGTGGAGTCCTATTTGAAACCACTACTGCGTGTGATTGCCATTCTAACGTGGTCGGCTTCGACTCCTTTGCCACGGTTGCGTAAGAGGGAACGTTTGAACTCCACGCGAATGTGCGGAGGTCGCGACCTTGGCGTCACGATCCAGCGGAACGAGAAACACCCGCGTTTTCTAAAATAAAAATCACCGGCCATCGGAGCGGGAGCCGGACCTTAAAAAAAGAATAAAATAAAATAGAAAACACTTGGAATCACGCTGACTGCTTGGTTTCTGCGTTTTCACCGGGCGATACACTACCCGTGAGCTGTGGAGCTGAAAGACGCTCGAGCCGAGAGATAGCAACTTACGTCAGCGAAAAACAATGATGCGGCTGATATAATCTCAAGCGGAACCTCTTGATTTCATTTCGAGTTTTTTTCTCTTTAATTGATATTAATTAAAAACACCCTAATAACACACCATATTGGGTCGATCTCTCTTACACACAAATGACTAGACTCCGTGGAATACAGCCAATTAGTTGAGTGTGTTGACCTGTACCAGTCAGCGTTTAGTTTTAGCACTTGAACACGTAAATATAGGGTCTGCATCGACTGGTGATAGTTTTCAGTTGAATAGACAGACACTTTGCATTCTCAACTAATTTATATCAAAGGGCTAAAAAAATAGTGTTTTTTGCCCTCGGTCAGCATGAATTAATTTGGCTAGAGTTCATTTTTTCAATAAATAGCCCTTCAGTCAGAAAATTGGTTAACTACAGTCCTCCATTCTCCCAATTCAATGTTAGTTCTAATTTTCGCGATATATTTTCCAAAGTACGTCCATTTAATAGGCGTTTTATAGTCCTATTGGCCTTACAGTCGTCATTATCCTCTATCCTCATCTAACTAAGGCCTACCTCAACCTATTATTAATGTCTACGAGCTTAGTCAGACTAGGGGAGGAAATCATTTCCCTGTACCACGTCTATATTTCGGAAAAAGTTCAAATGAAAACAAAAAATTACCGGGACCGTAAACTTAATTAAGTTTACTGTCCCGGTAATTTTTTGTTTACATTGATACACGACCGTAGCTACGTTCCTTGTATATTTAAAAAGTTCTAATGATCAGAAAATCGCACCGCGATGATTATTGGTTTATATTCATCAATTTTATTAATCATTACAAATATAATATGAGCGGAAAAATTTTCTGATTCAAAGAAATCACCAAAACTATAACGAGGCTGCCAAAACACGATATCATGAAAAGTTTTTCTCTACTTCTTACCAGTAAATCAATTTTTGGGCCAATTACCTACGAATGTTGCCATTGACTTCTTAAATTAGTCTCCACAATGGAAATATACATGTGAATAAAGTTAAAAAATAAACTTCAACGAAATGCGAATATATAGTAAATTAAACTAGAGATATGACTGGTTACCACAACGAAACTACATAAAACCAAAGTATTTTCGAATATCTGCATTGCATCTTTTAAATTCGTTTGCTGATCCTTTAATTGACCCAAAAGATTCCAAAAACTTAGCGTTATTCATTACCGAGTTCCACCAATAGTTATTTGGATAGGACTTTATGTTATTAGGATATAATGAACATATGACAACATATATTTCATATCGGCCTGGTAAATATAGGATAACTGTAAGGAATCGATACATCAAGGATCAATGAAGAAGAGTAGTGAAAGCACACTTGTACGAAGAAGAAACCAATATTGGACATATCCTGAAAAAAGATAGCATTTTAAATACTGCAAATTAAGGAGAAATAGAGGGAAAAATGACAGAGGATGGCTAAGGATAAACTCCGAAAATGTCGGTGCAATGAGGTAGGAGGAGAAGAAGATATTCCCATGGATCAGGATAGTTTCGAGAGCTGCTACAAACTAATTCCCGGATTGATAATTTGTGATAATGAATCATTGGAGTTTGCTCGGACGATTTTCCAGTATAGATTCATACACGAAATGGAAATCGTTAATAATTTTGATTTTTGTCGATCAAGACGATACACGATATGACAAACACGTGCAATATGAACGATATAGAAAATACTATCAATGTTGTTAAATATACCAGTTACGATAGACGATTCCTTCTGTACGTGATACTGCTCGATATCTCAGATGGGTGTCGTGACGTTATTATTTGGTTTCAATCTCGACATTTCTCTTGCATAGAGGTTCGATGTTGGAAATTGAATATCGTAAAACTATCTTATAGGGGTCAATCGGTTTTTGTCTTGGCGGCGGTCGGTAGTTCGGGGAGGAGGGGTGAAGGGAGCAGAACCTTGGGGATTAAGAGGGAAGAAACTTGTTCTCATTGTTACGAAAACGGGAACCGAACTTATTATTTATTTGCATACTTGCACCTGTGTCTTTCGGGAAAGAATGAGAAAGAGTGCGCGAAGAATATGGCAAGTACGTGGAAGGAACGCAACTCCGCAATTTTTTCCTTTCCTATGCCATCTTTCCTTACTCTTCCCCGAACCCCACTCACATTTGGATTTATGCTTTGTTTCCACTTCGTGAAACGGAACGGAAAAGATTTCCCAAAAATTGCAGTTTGCCGTTCCGCGTGGATTTTTATTTTCGTCCTAAAAAAATCCGTTACGGGCGGGAAGGCTAATTTATATGTTGGGAACAGATGCTGGTTTTGTGAGGGTGAGCGGAAGGACGTGGCCGGATCGAACTTCGTGCGACTCACGTTCGTTGATTTGTGGTTGTTTCACACTGTAAAGCGAGCAGTTTTAATTGAAACGTAGGTCTACGGTGGAATCAGCAACCTTGCTGCGCCAAAATCGAAAAGATTTGCACCAAGTCCGTCCGCCAATCACGCCAAAACGAAATGGCGATTGTGGATTTCAATCATTCTTATTACCTTATCGGTACAGCAATGCCGTTTATGCTTCCAGAAGTAGGGACCTACTGAGCAACAAGAATACCAATTGACACTTAATAATAATTTGTGCAGTATGGACCGAACGTTTTCCCAGATAAGCCAGTTTCAATGTAAAGCTAAATAATCAAATGATGTTTTCAATTTTATATAAATTTAGTTGATGGTAGGGCATGTGTCACAGGGTCAAAATTGAAGCTAATGTGGAAACCACTTCGATCGTAAAGAGATAAAGTCGAACTGACTTTCAGTAAGTCAACAAGACACTCGTGTTTACAGGACTAAGAGAGAATTGAGTACGTTTTACATTGACATGCAATGCTCATATATTTAGCGAGTATTGGAAAACTATGGTTAAACATCCACTCATTTTTTAAACATTAACCTTTTTATCTGCCTCTTACGACCAAGTCTTAAAATGAATATATAGTTTGCCACAAACTTATTTCTGAAGGCTGATGTCCAAATACTCTCTGCTAAGAGAAAATGCGATTGCTTTCACCTCACCGTTTAGGTGTAATATTAAGTATTTTAATCAAATGAAAGTAACGCAAGTTTCCATTTACGTGTAACGAAAGGTTAAACCAGTAGTAATCAAACGAGCTGTCGTCTATCCAGTTTCAGACCCTGCAATATGTCGGTTATATATCACATATATGCCCATCTAACGTGATATCTATAGTGAGATGTCCCCGCTAGTTGCGGTCAGACACTAACTGAAACTGTAAGGGAGGACATAAAAGATATTGATTCAATCGAGTAATCAATTGTTATCGTAAGATGCATACAATTCCACCGCGGGAAACCAGAATCTTATCTAATTTAAATTTCAACTCACAACCTAAGTTACCTTCGCGGGAAAAAAAACAAAGAATTTCCATCACAATGCTCAGAATTAATGTAAACAAAATATTTGTTACGGTGTTTTTTCGGTTGAAACTCGTTTATAAACATACATATCCGCTCATATTTATCCAAATATGAACAGATAAGCATGTAAGCACAGTTCCACAATCCATTCTATTAACGGCATTTTACCTATGCGATAGGTTTTGGAAGGTCACTTAAGACTAATATCTACGTACCACGGGAACTTCGCTTGTTTGTCCTACATTATTTCCTTAGTAATTTATTCGCTACTTCTACCTGCATTAACGCCGTCCAAAAAGCCTTGTCTTTTACTTCATTTCTCTTCCCCATCATTCTCCCTTTTATCAGCACCTTCAGCATCCCTCTATCTTGTAATATATCCTCCATCCAATTTCTCAGCCTTCTTCAGATTTCTCCGAGAGACATAATCTCTTCGCCCACACCCATATTAAAAATTTATGCGTTTGCCTTCTGTTCGGTCGAACTAATTTTTTCCATTGTTAACATCATTCACATCTCAAAATCCTCCAAGTGCAGGATCGTCCTGTTAATAAAAAGACAAAGTTTCACATCGACTACGCTTCATTAAAAACTTTTTTACCAACCTTTTCTTCGCATCTTTGCTTAGTCTATGTCATTAGTTCTTCTCTTCTTCTTCACATAAATCTATGCATGTGATCTTCAGATGAAAACTTTTTGTCGAAGAAGGAGGAAAGGAACTTGATGGGACGGATTAATGAGTACTGTTTGGGGGGGATCTCTCAATTCTTTCAAATCTCACGAGAATGAAAGCAAACATACGGGTCTCGGATCTAATGTACACGTACGTACGCGGGGACAGAAGGCAAACTCCTCGGTATTGTCTCCGGCATACTCTACCCTCCTCCATGTGCATTGACCGCTCGTTTTCGTGGGCTGAGGTGAGGGCGAGTGTGAGCTTTTCCGCATGGCCGATCGAAATGAATGAATGCCAGTAGGGAGAGAGAGACATATATACATATATATAGAGAGAGAAAGAGAGAAACTCGGCCGGCCCTTTTGTTTACGTCCGGCTTCCGAACAATGGACGCTTTTATATAGCGAGGCAGTCGTGGAAAATGAAAGCTGCCGCCGCTGTTCCTTCCCGCATAGCAAACTTGGTCGAGCTGCAATGAAAGCTCGGAGGGAATGGAACCCCCAAACCTTTCTCCCTCCCCATCCTCCAATCTTCTTTTCGAAAATTTTTATCGACCCGGTGTCCGCGAACTGAATTCACCGAGTGCTTTTGTTTGCGGCACAAGGTGATGATGAATTTTTCGGAAATGGATAGAGCGACCGGAGTACTCCGGCATTTCTTTACTAAGTGCATAAGGGCTCCGTAAGGTAAGTCCTCCTTTCATTTCTTCAGGATGCCTTTCGTGATAAGGCTGTCGCCCTTGTTTCGCCGGGTATGCTTTCAAGATTGTTTTTTTCGTTATATTGGCCTCCTGAGTTTCTTAGGAGCAATTAGGGAGAATTCTAAATTTTCTCTACTAAACACTTGGATATTTACACAAAATAATCGACATGAAGAACTTGCAATGTTGAATGATCATCACTATATATATTTTATATATATATTCAAACACGAAAATCCCGCCATACGGCGAACAAATATTATATTCACACATAGAAATAGATATATAAGGAAAGGGGATAGGATAACACATCAAAGACCAACACAGGAAAGGTGGGGAAGGTGGATTTGAGCAGATCACAAATGTAAAAATATCTCCTTATCCGGACACGAAAACCCGAAACACGAAATCCCGCTATTCGGCGAACAAATATTCATTCACATAGAAATAGAGATAAGGAAATGGGAAAGGAACACACATAAAGGACGAACACAAGAGAGATGGGGTAGGCGGATTTGAGCAGATCACAAATGTAAAAATATTTTCCTCGACCAGTTATATATATCCATAAACACAGTAATCAACCAGAAGGTCGGTTTGGTAGGTGATGGTAGGGTTCATCCAGTACTAAGCCCGACGGCGTGTGAAATTCACACATAAGGGTAGGGGGGCTAGTTCCTTTCCCTGTGCCGGTTATGGTTTCCCAAGAAGATCTGGTTCCCGAAAAATCACATAGCTTGGGTGGCACAAAAGGTGCCCAAAGAGGCTTTCCCAGGAGTCGAACCCGGACACCCCCGTCAGTAGTCTATCGCTCCCTCTCCCTGGACTACCGCGACCCAGTGGAGTAACAGAAAGCATGCACTGTATACATCCAAACTCACGCCTATAAACTTTCTTCCTTCCCCGTACTAAGAAAGAGACACTAGCATTAGCTTAAAATGTAATGATATAATTTTTGCAAACGAAACAGCTTCAAATCCCCACGGAGCTGGTCATGATGCCTGTTCATGATCGGTGACTTGAATATATTTTCGTCGAAAAAGCGCGATTTTAGCATTAAAAAATGATTCCTCATGAAAATTGGAACAAAATTTAAAAAAACGGGAATTGAATAATTGAAAGTGGAGTTGAATCGATCTTTGGGTGCCAGTAATAAGGCTGTATGATATTACGGTATTGATTGTATTGATACATATCGTCGATAATAATATTTTATATCAATATATTTCCCATGCCTAGTTAAGGGCGGGGAAAAAATGTATTTTAAATCGAGTTGTCCTAAACTCACTTAAAGTAGCTCCAATGTTCTTGCGATACGAGACGTGAATTAGATTTTCGATATGAAATATGATTTCGTCAATTTCAATATTTATGTCATTTCAGTTTTTGTTTGGTTCCTCTTTATTTCATTTGCGATTCTCAAAGTCGAGCAGCTCACATTATTGGCCTGAAGTCAGTCGATTGAATCATGATATCATATTCGTTTTTGTCTTGCATAATACGTTAACGTGACTTTAAATTTCCATTCTACTATTTGCATTAATATTTTATCTAAAAACTTCATTTGTTAACAATGATATGTTCCCCTACGAGATTGATATTAAGGTTTAATCTTTACGAACAGTTTTATGGACATTTTTGAGGAGTGATGGCATAGATGTTTTTTTGCGTCGCACCTATAAACTTAACAACTAATAGGGAAGTTTACGCACGTGATTCAGCGTCCATACATTACAACGGTTTTGGCAGTGGCTCAAAAAGTTTGACCCGATTAATTCCGCGACTTAATCCAATTAATTTCCATCGATCTCTTTCTTCCTCCCTCCCTCCACCCTGGCGGCATCCATCTAGTTTAATTGCATCCGTCCCTTGCACTCGCGCTTGCCGCATCCTCCGAAGGATGGCGCCGAAGGCCGTTATGGTCATATTTTCAATCTCCACTCACACCCCTCTCCGTCCTGCCTTCCAACATCTTACTCACAGAACCTTACCCTCCTCCTCTCGCCCTATCGTCTGTTTGCGAGTAACTCGAGCGTTTACTCTAGGCCGGCGTGTATCGCCCCGATGGCGAACGGACAAATTGATTTCGGTTTGGACTTTGGTTTGTTCGAGGCACATCTGCTCATAACAAGTTCATCGGAATGGAAGAGGAGGAAGGGAAGCGTCGAAAAGATAGCATGATTCAATTAAGTATGAGATAAGAGTTCAATTAGGGGTCGATAGTTTTTTTGAAAATTCTAACAACGGAGAATTGGTGTTGAAAGAATTTTAAATGCAGCATTAGGATGTGAGACACTCCAGTGACAATATGACGGAGCCATAGGGAAGATTTTTTAGAAAGCTAAGCATTGGACTTACGATTTAATTCCGTCGTCAGAGAGAATGCCGTTAATACCACGCACTTCAGGGGCGTTCAGGTTGTCAGACCGCATTTTTTTTGCAAAACTACTTACTCCAGAAAGTTGAAACTTCTGATACCCCTCAGGATAATTTTCCTATAGACCAACACATTTTTCATTACCGACGCAATGATTTCATGGTCGCCGAGAACACTTTTGTAAGCATCTATTTTCCCCACTGGAAAGACCGGCTGATCCGTAGCCGAGGCTTCTTGTCACATGACGTTCGGCGTTATTCGAACAGTTACACCCACGAACACATTTTTCACGTCCACAACACCATCAAAGCATGTCTCGATAAATTGAAAATGGATTTAGATGAGTGTTAAACCACGCAAGTGGAGAAAGTGGATGACACAGAGTTGTTGTACGCTAAACGACGTCATTTTAAGTATTGTAAACGATTCTCGCAAGGAAGCAGTTCGTCAAAACGTTCGTGTGGAGCATGGCACTCTACGGATCGGAGATATAAAATATTGGAATGCTGAAGATTAAATGGGCAGACAAAGTGAGGGACGATGAAGTATCTAGAAGAGCAGAAGAGGAAAGGACCACATTGAGAGCTCTACGGCCAAGGAGATGTAGATGGATTGGACATACCTTGAGGCACAATGAATTAGTTAGAAATATAATAGAAGGAAAAATTAAAGGAAAAATCCCGTGAGGAAGGCCAAGAGACAAGTACGTATATAGGGCAAATTAAGGACTTATTACAGGGAACCCATCAGAGGGTGATGGAATTAACACTAAATAGAGAAGAATGGAGGGCTGCAGTTAACCAATCTTAGGATTCAAATACTGATGATGATGAAACGATTCTCAAGCAAGCGGTAGCTATGGGAACCCTGTGTACTGTATGGTTCAGCCATCTATATATTTTATGCATAGAGACAGGGAACGTATTTTTAAGTTTAACCACACCTTTCTTACCACGACCAGTCCAAAGAAAAAAGTTTGGGAACCTCAGAACTAGAAAGACACCTCGTGCACAGTTTTGCTGGTTGAACCAACCAAAATTTGAAAAAAAATGAACTCACGCAATGGTGGACTCGTAAATGCTGCCATTCATTTTCGCTCGCCTAATTCGCTTGCACAAAGAAAGTATAGGTATGTTTAAAATCACTCATGAGAATTATGCACAGATCCAGTTGTAACTTTTTCATTGATCCAAAAATTATGAAATAAACAAAAAACATTTATAATTACTTTATAAAACACTGACGGAGTTGCCAATGCTGAAATAGGACATTAAAGAAACTCTGCCAAACGTTTGGGTGACCATTAGAATGGTATGGTTTTAATGACATTTAATAAATAGAATAAACACGACAATAATGTGAATTTTGTAAATAATGAAGCTTTTTATCCCAGTTTTCCCACCATTTTTAGGCAGAGATATCCTTTGGAATATGCGGTTATTTTTATTATTTTTAGTCTGATCTTCATGAGCATACCATTATGCTCTCGTTGGGAATAAACGTCGAGATGAAAATCAAAAGTCGATCGTATTGATTCCGACGCTTAGCGGATGCCATGCTTTTTTACTGGCGAATCCCCATGGTTTACATTCTCGCCTCCGGTATGGAAAGGCTGTGGTTGATACATTTCATTATTGATGGGGTATTTGATGAAGAGGGGCAGGGTACAGGAAGAGAGACAGAGGCACGACTGTTAAACGCGAGATGAACGCCACTCAACGATCCTTTCTGACTGACCACCTACCCATGCTCAAGAAAAATTAAGTGCCATGGATGGGCACCGACCTTCCTTTGCCTTTGGCCAAACCTCTTCTCCTCTCCTGACCCCAATATACTTTCCCCGAACTTGTTCTGCTTGCTCTTGTCTGTTGGAGAGGAAGGAGGCAAGAGTGTCCGGGGTCGGGAAGGAACTGGGACGGAAGGGCGGGCAATAACGGGATCTAGTCCAAAAGGGAAAACATATTTTTTGAGTACTTAAGCAGAAAACGTAGTACGGCGGGCTCATATCTGAGAGAAAAGAAAACGAAGAGAACGATCTACGGTCGTGGCGCGTATCTTAAAAACCGCCGTCCGCCAAGACTTTCGCTTTTCGAAATTAGTTTCCATTAATCAGGGAGAAGATTTCCAGCCGCGAGGAAGAATTATAGTATTTTCATTTCCTCTTCCCTATGTCTCGATAAAAACGAGTCTCTAAAAATGGGCGGTTTACTTCATGTCACAATCGTTTTAGAAAAATTGTCTGAGTGGTAGTATGCAACCGAGGCGATCGTTTCTAGTACACAATTGATCATTCTCCAGTGAAACGTCACGTACGACTCAGGATGCCGTTATTTTTCTCTTCGGTGAACTATTTCGTTTAACTTAAAGGCTTTGACTCACTGTATTTTCAGTCATTTTCAATCCTCAATGACCGACAGAGTATTTCTTATTTTTGAGCCCAATCGATACGAGTATATACTTAGATATAATCGAGGATTCAGGCTGAGTGATGATACGAGCGAAATATTTTTTTCTCTGAGGTTGGCGCAATGGATATTCTAGTTTATTTACCTGAAGAGAAATCTATGGAAGTAGATGATTGTTTTATTTGATACTTGCCTTTATTTTGATGTGTTGATGAGAATTTATTGGGTATCATCGGATGCCTGGGGCTGGAGTGCTGGGCAATTGACCGGGATGAAAGGCCTCCGGTTAAGATCTGTGTGATGCCTCTGGACATTCCGAGCTTAACCTCAATTGCTGTGGTTATATGATATCAGATCTTCCACGGTAACCGCAGGAGTCCCAGGGAAAAGGACCCCTAATCCCTCTTACCCTAATTTGTAAATATTTGCGGTTCATTATTATTGGAAGAAATTGAATGATTCTATTAGCATTTACATGCAATTGGGCTTACACTGGCGATTCAAGCTATTATATCAAGCTTTTAAATCATGTTAAAACTTTATTGGACATATGCTATTTTAACTTTCGTATCTAGATATTTTCTTGAACTTGGACAAAACGCGGTGTTAGGAATTCCAAATCAATTGGCGAAGAATACGTATACGAAGAAGAATGATGAACAAAATATGTGCACACTGCATTTGTTTCACCTGGAAACGACTGCCGCTGACGCATTACTTGAGTCAAACCAATGAAACTTATCACACGGACACATGAAACATTAACCTAGTGTATAACATAAATTTTTTCTTACTAATTTATAGGAATACTAATTTTATTACCACTTTATTAACCAATCTATATGGTATATACGGCATATTATGGGATCTCGATTCCGTTATTTTAGAATAAGATATTGTTTACATAAAAAACCAATTAGGGTCTGTTATCACAAACCGAGGGGTTGTGGGCTTTAGTGTCACAAAAAACGGCGTAAGAAAGTCAAATCTATTCGTTTTCGCCTTTCCCCGAATTGGGAAAAATCAAAGATGCGAACGCAATCTAAATAGGCCCTCATTTAACCTCGTCCGTTGCAGTTTTTTGTGAAACTTAAAAAAAATAGAAAGTTCATCTCCTAATGCATATTCGATGAATTAAGCACTTCATTGAATGAATGAGCCAGGAAGAGGATGTATTTTGATGTATTTTACGAAAGTATGACAGATTTCTCGACAGAATACAGCGCGATACACTTCACGAGCGTTCCTTCACATTTCCCACTCCTACTGTAGGAGGGATTCAAAACCCAAGACAGCCGGAGCCATTCAGCACTTATTTCTTGTTCTTCTGATAAAGCAGAAATGAAGAAGTCATCTGCTTCACTTAGTTCCTCTTCGTGATGTTCTATCCATGCTGAGAGAGGTGCGATAGTAAAGGTTAACCACGAAAAACGTCCTGTTGCCGTGGGGAGAAGTGTGTGTGTGTGTCGGGTTGATGCGCAGTGAGATCCAAATTTGACCAAATGCGGAAGGCAGTTCCGCGTGCGTGTTTTTATTTTGAGCGGAATGGTCAGAAGACTTAAGCATGTGGTAATGCCGAGTGGGTGACGAGCAAAGCACCGGTGCGGTTGAAAAAATAACGAAAATTCAGCTTCACCATGATTAAATCGAGGAAGAAGTGCGTATGGTGTACGAGGGTACACTTTCTCTGAGTCTTCTGGTGCACGAATATTAATCAGGTTCGGGATACAGATGGTTTGATGTGCAACCCATGTGGTTTAGGAAACTGTTTGAGATCATTGATTATCGGATCTGGATCGAATTATTATTGTGTCATTTGTTCTCACAATTCTTCATAGAACAAAAGAGAAACGCATTTGAAGCTTCAAAAATTTCCAAATACTCTAGCATTTGACAACTGTTAATAGTGATAAGTTCGTTATTACAGGTTGCTTTTCAACTTTTTCCTTTTTTTTCAGACTTAAAGGGAAGTAAAATGAATCCAAAATCTGTGAAAATAAGTAGTAAGTGTATATGAAAATGAATAAATTAATATGCACATACTAATTTTAATTTCGGAACGTCAAATTGGAATTGTTTACCGCGTTTATGTAATTCTAAGTGTAATGTAATTTATGTAATTATGTAATTTCACGTTATTCTGATTCATTGTTTATCTACATGGAAATATACTCAGTGTTATCAGATAAAAAGGCTGAGGTGCTACCGTTAAAAATCATCTGAATGCACAATTTTCCAATAAAACCTAGGAGTGAAAGGAGTAACAAAAAATTTAAACTTGAGTAGAAATTATTTTACTCCCTCATCTATTTAGGTATTTGAAACTAATTCATCTTAAGGTGTTTGATAGGAATGGTATGTAAAATAGCCAACTTTGGCGTTAAAAGTAGTTAACCAGGAAAAGCAACTTTCTCTGGTAGCCGTGAGACCATTAGCATAAAATTTCTATAGGCAATGTTAAAAATTACCCCGTTCCTTTTTTTCTCGAAAGAAAACGGGACTAAAATGAACTATTTTTCATCAAATATGGCATTTTTAGACTAAATATCAGTTTTGTGCGATATTAAAACTACAGATTTTGCGCAAGAGTACTTCTACCATGAAAAATCCCATTCGCATAATTGAGAGTGATAATAAAGGAAAAGTATGCTAATATTTAGCTCACAGCGGCACTGGACAACATATTACGTCGTTGAAATTTTTAGCTAGATAGTATTCGACGACAGGGATCTCCGTTTAAAAGTTCAAAGGTTTTCCGAACAGATTAAACGTCTTCCAACTCAACGTGATAAATGACACTAATGGATTGCTTCACATGAGTAATTCGCAATTTATCTAGAGTAAAAAAACTCTCTGGATAATATTGAATAAGAAATAAATCAGACTTTCAACTAACATTGCATCACCATTGTCGTGGTTTTTAACGAGAAGTTATTGAAAACGAAACCAGGAGCAGGAAAGACTTGAATAACCTGCATTTGAGGATTACGTCAGTCCTGCGCATCCAACTGTTCGGAAGGATGAGGACCAGAATTTCATGAGGAACTGGCGCTAACGCTTGAAATTTTAATTAGGTTCGGAGCGCTTTTTTTTAGCATATATATATATATATATATATATATATATATATATATATATATATATATATATATATATATGCTATAAATAGCATATGCATATATATATATAAAGAAAAACTTACAGTAGCAAAGTCAGCAGATTTTTCTGCTAGGAACATGTACTATAAGGAATAATCCAGAAATAGAAACTATGCCTCCATTTCAACTAAATGTATGCTCTGTCTTAATGAAAATAGTATGAGTGTAATTTTCAATCTCGAATAATGCTCAGTTATCGCCTAATTTCATAACATTCATTTGTTAGTTCGGTATTTTCTACTAAAAATCAAATTCATTCTGGCATTCTTCATATGGAAATTAGAACTACGAAAGTCTTACGAGTTAAAGAATTGGAATGCTTAAAAGCGTTCCATTTTTTTTTTAATTTTAACATTATTCTTACTTCCATAAAAATAATTCCGAAAATTGCAAAAGCAAATTGCCACGCATAATACAAGCCTAAATTAGTCATTTTTTTGCCTGAGGACCTAAATATCGTGAAGTCAAAAATCGTAATGTAAAATTTCAATGATATCAGTGATAACGGAGGAACGATTGGTAGAATCCCGTCACCACTGCTCGAGAAGCTTCATCATGAAGATGCAAAGTGTAACCTATGTAGTATTTAAGAAGGAATGGCAATACAAAACCTAAAGGTCCGATCTGTTCTCTGAAAGCCGCAAATTATACGAGATTATTCTTTGACACAAGCGAAACTTTCTAAGGGTTCATCGGAGAAAATGAATGATAATTAATAAGCCAGATGCTATTAAAAGGTTATCAGCCAGATACGTAATAGGTATTATAATAAAACAGTAAATTTTATCACGGTTGATCAAACCCCGAACCATCAGTGTATTACGTCATGAATGGTAGCAGGCGGAATGCTCCACGTGTAGTGGACGAAAATGAGAATACTAATTAGTAAAGTAGAACAAGAATCTCATGGACGTAAAAACAATTTACGAGAAAATTAACGACCCTGTCTTCGAGTAGAGACTTTAATTAAATATTATCAAACAAAAATGAAATTCAGCGTTTCATGTCTCACACATACGATCTTTGAGGAAAGAGGAATGCAAGTAATAGATGGCGGCGTTTGAGATCGAGTTTTCGGAAGAAGAGGGGAAACAAGATAGGCAAAGGAAATGGTGGGACAACGGGAAATGGTGGAAGATATTGAAAAGTTAATGAGGAGCTTCAAACAACAAAGAAAAAAATATAGGGTGGATATATTTAGAATGTTTTACATCAGCATCTTGTCTCGCTAATAAGGGCAGGTCAAAAAGATTGGAGGAAAAGAATGGACAATGTGAACGGTATGATCAGGTGGAAATTACGACGAGGCAAAGTTTTAGTTTTGATCATAATATATTTATATAGCGTAAAGATACTGCAGAGAATGTTAAAATTTTTAGTTACCGTCCAAAATTGAGCTCTTGCGACAGATTTTCACCAGCAACAAAATTTCTAAACTTTAAGGAGAATGCCGGAGACAAAGAGGGTTATTTAAATAAAAAAAATTAGGGCATTCGACTATACCCTTAGTACATATTACGGAGTTACGAAAACCCCATGCTATGCTATTAGATTATGAGGTTATCTTTCCTGAAAAAAGACTAGGACAGAGAGAGATATACATGTAAGGTATATTATCCTCAAAAAGATTCTTTAAATAATTGGTTGATTCAGCCATAAATACTTGTATTTAATGTACAACCGATCTCATGTCCATTATAATGACGCTGCCATTTTTCACTTCATTTTCCCCTCTTTACGCTAAAATAGTAATTAAACCTTTCAATAAAAATAATACTTAAGGCGGCGAGTGTACCGTAAGTCCCTTTTAATAATTAGTAACTACTCGGATAAAATAAGAAAATTCATCTGCTGAACAGCTTGCAGACTCGGTTTTGCCGCTCGGACGACTCGCGATTACATTAATAGTAAGGGTACACTTGGGGATACGTTCCCCATATTACGTCTGTTGATGCAAATACTTGTGTAGATCTTTTCCACTCCTGGAATTGATGATTCCCGTTAGGACGCTTAGTAGCGGTTATGGAAATCACAAGCTTTAATAATTTACATTAACTAGGTATGATTGTTCATTTGTTTAATGAACAATGAACAATGTTTGTTTATATATATGTATATATATATATATATATATTTATATATATGGGGAACTTCTGACGAATCCTAATATTTATTCCTTTACGTAAGCGGAGGATCAGCTTAATCATTATATGTCGTACAACGAAGTTGTATGATAAAAATGGTGCGTATCATATCGTGAAAATAATGCTGTGTTAGAAAAAAACTTGAGGAACCATTGAAACAATTTTAATATCTCTTGTTATCATCATGGCTGGAGGTGCCCCATCCCTGGTGTTTTTTAACGACCTAGAAACATTTACCTACTTCCAGAAACAAATGCAGTTGTATATATGGTATCCTTCAAATGTCATTTAAATTCCTTAACTAAGATTTTATTCAACGGACCTAAAATATTTTCTGCCTAAATCATATCAAATAAAACCTCTCATTAATTTCTAAGTATTTACATTGATATCGATGGATTAATCCAAGACTTTCTCTGGGCAATGGCCAAAATGGAGCCATACTCCAAAGCTATGATGGCCCGCATTTAATTGTAATGAGTTATTCATGAATGCTCAGAGGCATGACTGAACTGTAATACATACACGTATGCCGAATAATCTATATTGGTTGTGAAACACTTATATTCATTGCTAAATACGCCTGTTTCTCTCAAAATTGTAATTAACCTGCATCTTTGATAATTATTTATACTCAAAAACTTTAGGACCAGACCGAAAATTTTACCTATTCCTTTTCGAGAGTTATCCGCTGGTGCCTCGCTTGGGTCTTTCGGCGTCTATCCGCAAATGCTTTCATTGATGGCTCGGTGCTTTCGGTCCATTTCACTATAAGATTCATGGACAGCGTCCATGCCTCTGCTCCTTTGAGTCCAAAGAAACATTTGGTAACGATCAGATGATGACCTTACTAATATAATTGATGGTATTCGGCGCAACTTTGTGAAATCGATTCATATTGGAAATGAAAGAATGATAAATTTGTGATTTCACGGAATATTATTACGATACGACCCGGGTTTCGACATCCAACGTCGTCTTCAGACGTTCACCTGAAGATGACGTTGGACGTCGAAACCCGGGTCGTATCGTAATCAATTTCTGTGAAATCACAAATTATCATTCTATCATTTCCGACCTTCCTAATGGTGACAATGTTAACAGCTCGGATCGCCGACTTTCTTTGTTTTTCTTTTCGACTCGCCGCATGTTCTTCAACAATTTGCTGAAATCCTGATTTATTCTCTACCCATTCTCAAACGTAAATAAAGTAGCTGTTCAAATTCGAGGCGGCAAGTTGAAAAAATACAATAATTCAGCTAGCTTGTGGGAAGCCCTTCTTTATTTTATGAAAAGTCATATTTTTTCAATTAACGGAAGCAATATTTTCTCCATCGGAGGGAGGAAATGTTTTCCTCGTTTATTTTTTCCTACCTCTCCATCTCTTCCTCTATCTCTCTTTCTCTCGCTCCCTTGGGATAAATCTAGTAAATACGTGAGCAACTCGTGGGTTGCCAGCGCTCATGGACGAGACCGACCGCCGAGCCGGGCCCGCCGGGAATTGGGTGGGTCGGTCGAAGAGGGGGACTTATTAATATAAATACGAACCGCATCGCTGTTGCAGTAGTCGGGAAGTCGCTTTCGATGATAAAGCCACGCGGAAGGTGGCGATCACTTTGGCTAGGTAGGGAAGGCAGTTCGATGTGGAGCCACGGAATCACGACCCCAGTTGGGAGAGGAAGGCGAAAGGATAAAAGATAGATATATTTTTTAACCATTATCGTTTGCAATTTCCATGGCACAATAACAACTTATGCGATTGCAGATTGAGTAAAATTACTCAAACTCAAGTGCGGTACCGAGGAGTATTTTTAAAAATCCAATTTAAATGTTTCATTTTTTTGCCCTTTTTTCATAGTTTTACTCAATGGCGTGATAAAGCTAAGTTTCAGGCTTACCTTTGTGGAATTCCTTCATGGTGAGGATAAAAAAGAAAAACTTTAAACTTCCACACAGTGCTGCGCAGCATCTAAACCATTGTCGTATTGTATTAAAAGTGTGTGGAAGTGTAAAGTTTTTCTTTTTTACCCTCTCAATGGCGTGATGCCTAAGGAAGTTTAGTTTTCAAGATTAAATTTAGATATAATTCGTTGTCTCGGTCGTGACTTCATGGAATCGACTTAACATAATGAAAAGAGAAACTTTATAATTCCACATAGATTTATTAGACGGACGACCCAGGTTTCGACGTTTCGACCCACCTGATGATGACGTGCCACGTCGAAACCTGGGTCGTCCGTCTAATAAATCTATGTGGAATTATTAAGTTTCTCTTTTCATTATATTAAATTTAGATGTTCCATTGTGAAGGGATTAAGGGAAATTTAAATCATTTCACTTTAATCGCAATAGCTAAATAACAATCCTATCGTGAAACGGGAAAAAAATGTTAGTCTCTGCCGGAGGGCACTGCTAACAAGCTCTGATTCGGAGATACTACACGAAATCCTGATTATTAAAAGAAACAGAGGAGGAAAACGGTCTAGTTTAGGGTTAGATGATTATTTTCAATCTTGCTACCTATAATTGGGAAAAGGTGACGTGCATAGAATTATTATGGTAAATTAAAGAGGCAAAAGTTCATCGCTAATCAATTTACATGTCGCATGTTACGGTACGTATCAGCTAATATCGACTAGGAGTCACGCCAAAATTTTATCTTTTGAAATCAGTGCAGTGCAAGGGCAGGACCAAGCATTTTTTACGATTAAGAAGTACCATACTGACAAACGGTACTAGCATTGACGTATAGAAGAGATCTATTAAAATTTATACATTGAGTCTACTTTTAAATGGACGTGTGACTTAAAAGGCTCATATTGCTATTATAGAATGATGAAAACTTAATGGATGGACAGAGTAACAAATGAAGAAGTGAGTACTTGAAGAATTGTAGAAGAAAGACGTTGTTGGGGAACATAAAAAGTGGAGAAGTGATTGGACACATATTCAGGCGTGATGCTTTGCTGAAGACCATAACTGATGGAAACAGTGGGGGATAACAGATGATGACCAAGGATGTGTTACAAGAAGCAGGCGATGAATAACATCAATATTAGGAGCTATAAGGGAATGAAGAGATTGGAAAGGAACAGAATAGTTTGGAGAACTGCTACAAACTAATCCTATGACGAGATACTCAGCGAGATAGTACCCTGGAGGTGTACTTTCCCATTTCGGAATTGGTGGTCGCGTTTTTTCGTATAAATATCGATGAGATGATTGAAAATGAAGATGGAAACCTAATTTCATTTGACCAAATAATATGCTCCACCCAAATCACGAGGCGTGAAGTATTTTTTACGATTCTAAATTTTTTCGAAATTCCCCAGGAGTTAGTTCATTACAATAAGAATTAACATACAGGTTAGGGACTGCGCGAGGATATGTATGTATATATATGTTTGTGTATATACATATATGTATGTATGTGTGTATATATATATGTGTATATACATGTATGTTTGTAAATATATATTTTTTTTCTTACAGGTTCCCCCCACCTTTCATCACCTAATTGGTAACCCCAACCCCCTCATCCCTTACCCTTTCCTCATGGTGCTACACCCCCTGCCACACACCTTTTTTGATGGCTCGCAGGGTATTTATGTAGATTTAGATAGATGTAGATGAAATTATACTCTGTGAAGCACCTTTCATGGTGTTACTCAAAACTTTTAACTTAATACCACGAATTAATATACTCAATTGTTATGCTTTAAATGAATAGTTTTTTAAACAATGGTGAACGCTTTAAGGGAACACTGATAATTTCCGAGACCGGATTTATTTGAGCCAAAATACTATATTCATGACTCCTAATTTACTTGAGGTACGTGGGGATTTCACGCTATAGAAATTTTCCACAATTCTCAAGATGTCAGAATAATCCTTAAGTTTTTAATCGAAGAGGAAAGCGGCAACTTGATCATGTTGTGATCGGATTTAAAGTCTTTTATAAAACTGCCATAGAAAAGTTTACTTTTACTAGAGCGGCCCTGGTTCGACAAAAAGAGCATTTTTCAGAAATAAGATATTTAGGGTGGTGACAATTTTCAGATAGTGTCATGAAAGCGGTTTCTAAAGTATTGCGATATCTCTCTCAGATATCTCTGAGCTTGAACTGAGAAATGTTTTAACATTTTCGAAGAGAGAACATGAAAAATGTGGAATTTTAGCTATTGAATTCCGTCATTTTATTACTATTAATGTTTAATTACATATATTTCCACTATTTCTTTTGAATAATTAAATAAACGTTTACAAAAGTACCACGACTGCTTGTGTTAATATTTCAATTTAGATCTCGTCTTCCACAATAGAAAGATTTTCCAAAAAACTAACCATCTTTGTAAACAAACATTATATAACCGTAAATTCAACCCTCTTACTTATGCAAAGAGTGAAGAGTGGCGGTTTGCTTCAACTTTGTCGGTTCACTGAGTGTCAGTAATTTAAGCTTTTAATTTTATTAATTATATTGGAAAATAGGCAGTGCTAAGAGTTTTGAGCTCTTCTGCGCACCTGGGAAAATATAAGCGGTGGAACACATTTTAGTCCGTAATTACAATTACCGTTGATGGGAAGAGTGGTGTTCTTTGTGCTGGGGAGAAATTGAGTGTGCTCTTCACCTAAGTGCATGTTCAACCTTTCAACCACTCAGTGCAATATAGAATGTATCCCTATGTTTAGCAGCTTGCATGTTTGAATACTGGGCTTAGGGACGGCACATAGGAACCGATATACCGAAATACCGCAGTCTGCTCTTGGCATCGATCGTTTAAAATCTCGGCTTCCTTTTCTTCCCATAAGACTTTCCCTACAAAACAAGAGTAGGCAATTAGTGAGCACCGTTGGCCACGTCCAAATGAGTTGATTCGGGCAGGTTCCATGAGGAGGAAGGAATTTCGGGATATTAGAGGAGAGTAAAAGGAAAGTCACCCAAAAATGTTAAATTTATTAAGCCTCTCGTACTGAGTTAAGTCATTTAAATATTTAATTATGGTATGCTGTGAGGCATACAAGTCGATATTTTAAGTTAAAGGAACTTCAGATCTTCATAATGGAGTCAGAAAACTAAAAGGAATTTTAAAATCCCGTAGTTTACAAAAAAAACAAGGGTGAAAAAACTATAAAAAATATGACCGCTCACTGCAATGGAAACAGAAACTACGGTAATTTACAATTGCCGGTGAGGCAATTCTTAATTTTGAGTTTCAGTAAATTAACCAGGATTTACCGTATTTTTAAGAATCTGTGACGCACTCTGTGTTTTTTCTTGATGGTTCAATCCCCGTTGAACTTCACATGAACGCAGGTGAATATTTGAATTTTCATTAGTCTTGGCATATTTCTTTTTTTTTTTAATAATTTTCGATTTAAAGTAAAGTGCACGTTTCGCTTGGACATAATTTTTATGTGGTGATATTACCTTTGGAGTTTATTATTTTAGCAATATAATTTTTATGTTTCAATTTGTATTAAAGTTAGCTTTTTAGTATTTAACACGCGTCTCAGATATTTCGTAGAAATTTTTAAGCGCATAATCTTATACGTACGCTTAAAACTCTTCGTTAATCACAATTGTTTCTCCCTAAAATAACACTTTTGTAATGCCCCCTATTGTGTAAACTTTGAAAATTAATCCGGTTGTCTTGAATAAATGAACGCGTAAAAGTTTAAAATATCAATACACGAAGAAGTTCTCTAAGTAGGTGATTCAAATGATGCCACGTTTGAGAATGAACATAAGCGAGACATTGTTTAATAACGTTGTGCCTATAAAAAACCACGAAGATATTGCAGACAGATTTTAAATATATTTTGTGTACACATTTTATTTATTCTACATCGGATAGCCGAGAGGAGGCGAAGAGCGAGGAGATTTTGAGGTGAGAGGGGCCATAATGGGGAAGGTAGAGGGGAGCTCTAATGAACGACGGGACGCGTTCACTTTAGTCGTTATATTTTCCCGTTTTCGCGCATCGAAAGGGCCCTCCGCCACTCGGAACGCATTAAGGGCCTTTTAAGCGCACTTCCCCATAGCCTTACCTCCACCCACTCCCCCCTCACCCAATGTTCCCTTCGGCTACATCCCGCCCCTCCCCCTTTTCGCTCACCGCTTCCCCTTCGACTTCGGTCCCTCAGCCACGCACATCGCTTCATCAGAAGAATGTTGAGTCAATGAAAGTTCTACCTACATGGCGCAGAAAATCCTTACTCTCTCGTTAAGAGTCGTTAATATTCAATTAATCCTTGAAGTTATTTTGATCTTGACATATATATCCACACGTAGATTGGAGGCTTTTGAAATGTGGGTGTGGAGAAGAATGGAGAAGGTGAAATGGACCGAAAGGAAAACAAATGAGGAAGTACTAGAGATGGTGGGGGAGGAGAGGGGTTTGTTGGGAGAAATTCTATGGAGGCAGGAAAAATGGATGAAAGGCGTATTGAGCGGTAGTGGAATGTTGAAGAAGGTAATAGAGGGGATAATGTTAGGCAAGCGAGGAAAGGGCATGAACAGGAGAGGGATGTTGGACGGGGTGAAGGGAGGAAAGAAGTACACAAAGATGAAGAGGGACCTGATGTAGATTAGGTTTCTGGATTGGGTTTTGTTTGGAGTTACAAAATGTTTATTTGATAGTTGTATCTATCCGAAAACCTACCTTAACCAGTAGATTACCTAATAATAATATATATTCACCCTTATGATCATGCACGCATAGAGAAGAAGTAATAAGAGACTCCGTTTTTAAACTGACTTTGCGCAATTCCCATCTGAGTTCCATTACTTACTCCTTGATCCTAATCCTTATATGATTCCTTCATCCTTATTTTAACATTGAGCAACGACTGAACTGTTATTTGTTGAAAGTTATCAGGAATCGATTAGAGTCACAAAACAGGAGTGCGAATTAGTTTGATAATTTTTTCACCATCATGTTTTCCAAATTGCATTCATTGCTTCATCAATGAAGAAGTATTAATGTGCGCCAAGGTTGAAGATTCACCTTGATTTTGTTTTAGATAATGTTTATAAGTTAATAAACGCAATCATATTATCATATTAAAAATTCGTTGGTGTTCGTGTTTGTTGGAGTTATTTTTTTATTTATTGTTTCGTCATGTTTTATTTTGTTTCCTCATTCAAATGCGGTTCCTAATTGAAACGTTTTTAACAATAGATTATTAAGAATTAATCATATATATTGTGGTGATAAAATGTTCAAGAACAGCTTAAAACCGTATCGTTCATTGATCAGAAAAAAATGTCATTAAAATGAAAACGTTTGTCTCGTAAGATTCGCTACTTCACAGTTTTGCCGAGATAACGACTGAATTGATGCAGAACACACGTTTAGATGTATTTTTTCTTTCGGATCGCCTACCTTGGTGATCGTATAAGGCTGATGATTTTAAAAAATATTTATCAATGCGTGTTGCAATATGTTCATTTACATGTAAGTATGTAAATCGGACGCTTTTCCTCTCCCCTTCGTGCAGATTCCCGAGTGCACGAGACCGCTAGTTAGAAAACTAACTATAAAGAAATATGACCTGATCTCTTGAAAATAGAGCTGTACCTAGTATTTATACATATCGACTGATGCGGAAAGGGAAAAATATCCATGGATATCAAGGTTGAAGTCATAGAATCGGTGTACGGGACGGAATCTATTAATGTGATAAGTAGATGCTCGAGTCTTAGCGTTCACCTGCTAGCATGGCATCGTGCGGAACTAAGGACGATGCAACATCAATAATTAAATTTATAAAAAGAAAATCCTTCGGAACATAAGTTTATAATGAGGAGAAATTTTAGCCCCTCATTATTTTATATGAACGAAATGTACGAAATCTGAAGGGACACGTTTTTTGGAACAGGGATTCATTTCGGTACTATCAAATATATACTATTTTTGTGAGTATTATTATTAGGTAATCTACCGGTTAAGGTAGGTTTTTGGATGGACACAACTATCAAATAAACATTTTGTGACTCCCCACCTAGCAAACTAATCTACATCAGGTCCCTCTTCATCTCGGTGTACTTCCTTCCTCCCTTCATCCCGTCCAACATCCCTATCCTGTTCCTACCCTTACCTCGCTTGCCCAACATTCTCCCCTCTATTACCCTCTTCAACATTCCACTACCGCTCAATACGCCTTTCATCCATTTTTCCTGCCTCCATAGGATTTCTCTCAACAAACCCCTCTCCTCACCCACCATTTCCAGTACTTCCTCATTTGTTTTCCTTTCGGTCCATTTCACCTTCTCCATTCTTCTCCACACCCACATTTCAAAAGCCTCCAATCTACGTCTATCCTCCTGCTTCAGCGACCACGTTTCCGCGCCGTACATAGCTACGCTCCATATCAGAGTTTTTACGAGTCTTGTCTTCACATCCCTACTCAACGTCCCCGTCATCAACTCCCTCCTCCTTGAGAAAGCCTCCTTGCCTAGCGCAATTCTTCTCCTTACGTCCCTACCACTTTGACCGTATTGGTCCAAAACACTTCCGAGATATGTAAACTGCTCTACCTGCTCTATTCTTTCCCCGCCTATTTTAATATTTAGCTTAGCCTTTTTCTTTCTGGAAAATCGCATGACCTTTGATTTATTAATATTGATTCTCATCCCATATTTATCGCACTGAACCTCCAATTCACTCAACAATGCTTGCAACCCCTTGGCTGACTGAGCAACTAATGCTTGGTCATCAGCAAACCTAACCGATTTTACGAGTTCCCCTCCGACTTTCATTCCTACCTCCAGTTCTTCCCATGCCTCTTTAATCATTTCCTCTACATATACGTTGAACAGTACCGGTGACAATGGGCAACCCTGCCTTACCCCTCTTCCTAACACTGCCCATCCGGACTCTCCGTTCCCCACTCGCACCTGAGCAGTCTGAGACATGTACAGGTTGCGGATCAGTCTCCTGTCCCTCCAATCCATTCCTATTTTCTGCAATACACGCATTAATTTTTCCCAATTCACTCTATCAAACGCTTTTTCGAAATCTACAAAACAGGCAAAAACGTCCTGATTGTATTCTATATTCCTCTCGACTAGTGATCTCATTACTGCAATGGCATCACGCGTACCTCTTCCCTTCCTAAACCCAAACTGATCATCCCCTAAGTAATCATTTGCCTTACTCTCTATCCTTTTGTTGATGATCCTGAGAATAACTTTAGCTGCGTGAGATATCAAACTTATTGTTCTGTAATCCTCACATGACGAAGCCTTTGCCTTTTTTGGAATAGGAACTAACACCGATCTCACAAAATCTTCCGGCCAGATGATTTTGTGAGTATAATTATATATAAATTTCAAGTGAATAACTGACTTTTAAAACCAAACTAGGAAATCAACTATCGTTATTACATACCAATTTCCTGCAGGTAATTAACGACGCATGCAATAGAGAGAACATTCATTCAAGGATTTGCGACCGAGGTCTCTATGTGATCTATTTTTTCAAGGATGGTCTTGTGAAATCTTTAGGTGAACTTTATGATAAATTTCTTGACAGGGTTTCGTCCTCGTGCTAATGCAAGCATCATTGCCATTATCAGTGGTCATCAATCATGGGTAAGGACGTTGCTCTCGAGTTGGGTAACATCTTTATATCTCTTTATGATTTCCCTTTCCAGTCTGGCATTATTTGTTTCATCCATCACTCAGCAATGCTTCCCGTTCACTTTTCCTTCCATAACGCATTCACGAAACTTTGGTTTCACATCGGGCTTTCGATGAAAGTCTATCCCCTCTTCTGTTCATTGTTATCCATTGATATTTTGCATCCCCTCCCAGCGTAAAATGCCGTCAATAGCACAGGCCAACAGTGTTTTTGGTGCCGGAGCTTTTAATGTTGATTTAAAGAACAATTGGGGTGCTGAATTCAATTATGACACTAGTTTTTTTCCTATCAGCTATAGTTTTCAAGATATAGATATGTTGTTACTTACGTAAAAAATCTTCTACATGATGATATGGGAATATTATATTAATAACACAGGCCAAAGTGGTTTTGGTGCCGGAGCTTTTAATGCTGATTTAAAGAACAATTGGGATGCTGAATCCAATTATGACACTAGTTTTTTCCTATCAGCTATAGTTTTCAAGATATAGATATGTTGTTACATACGTAAAAAAATTGTCTACATGATGATATGGGAATATTATATTAATAATTATCTCATTGGCCTACAATATAGAAATATACATAAAAATTATTGACAGTTGATTGAAAATAAAAGGAACACCGCAGAGTGGTTATAAATTAGTATACTTATAGATTTATTTAACTTTGAAAATTATTTTCCGGAATATATCAAATATTAAAACAACTAATCGTAAGATGTGCCATATCTAAAAAAGTAGAGCTGTTAAATAAAAACAGATTTCATATTTGGATTCAGCTCTACAAATATAGTTAAAATCATCACAAAGATTCCCGGCACCAAAAAAAAAATTTTTTGTAGGCCTGTGTAGTCAATAGTTCCGTTAATCTCTTCTTCATCACACTTGTTTAATTTTTAATTTCGACTTCAGCCTTGTTTTCTCAGCTGTTGTCATGGTTCGTCTTGCATCATGTCTTGAAGAAAATCTCTCTAAGCACATGTACTCTGTTACTCTAATTTGTAATTTTGATTTTATAGTACTAATTAATTAATCTACAATAAATCGCCCTTTTTAAGCAGTAAAAACTTGGGGAAGAAAATAAACTTATTTTGACCAATGAAAGTATCAATCGTAACTCTCGTTGGAATGGTTTTATTTCAATGACGAGTATGAAAAGGCGTCAAGCAACAGCGTGAAATGA
This sequence comes from Hetaerina titia, assembly GCA_037158775.1. NCBI lineage: Eukaryota > Metazoa > Arthropoda > Insecta > Odonata > Calopterygidae > Hetaerina > Hetaerina titia. Next base: position 53,619,474 of record CM073775.1, read on the forward strand.
AATTAGAAATACGACACACTGTCTAAAGCATGTTTCGAAAATATTGTTCGGAATAATTCGTTCAAAACCTCGCATTTTTGTTTATCAAATTTTATTTTCACTGAGATTTAGGGCGAAATGCTTCAAAGTCTTTATTTTTAAAATTGAATAATTATTTTTGCCTCCTCAACAAACTTGTTCTCCACAGAATAAGTCGCAGTTATTAGTTCGTGAATTCATCGTATAAAAGAGTTTGGATATGCTAAAAGAAAGATTTGTTTTTCCTGCGTTAATACTCCCAAATCCGTCCTACGTGGCGAAGCGAAAATATTCCAAGCCTTTTGAAAATCAATCTTGGAATGACAAAAAATACTCCTTTAAAGTGATGGGAATGCATTAAATGTGTGTGGCAGTGCACAAATAAACTAAACATAACATTAGCTAGTGTAAACGAACTTGGAGTAATTAACGGACAAAAGGTTATTGTTATAGTATTTTACGCGAGAGATTAATTTCCTTATCTTGCTTTTTACGTAGGTAGTGACTAAATCACATAGTGATTTATTTAATTGAGACGAATACTCAAAAAAATCACGACCAAAAAAGCGTGTGGGAAATTGATAAATAGTCACGACCAATATTTAGCTATGTGCCATGTCTTCGACTTATGTGACATCGCGGACGTAAAAAACACATGCACTGGTAATTATTATGTGGAAAATGTCCAAAAACTCGTCTCAATCATCATTATTATTTTATATACGAGTATTATTCCAATTTTGGTGGCATCTTGGTCTTCCATTTGGATCTTCAGCCCAACAGAATCGGTCATCTGATCCCCTGCTACGTCCCTGATATTTCACAAAGAGGTTCGTTGAACATTGTCCACCGAGATCTCAATGGAAGCTCCGCTGCCATTGTAACACTGCGCAGGCATTGCGTAAGGTTGGAGTAGGTGTAACTCGGAATTAGTACCTGCGTACGCTACCCCATGCAAAACGATAAGGTCCCACGGCTGGCTATATCGGCCGGGTACTCCCGCAACCTTAGCTGAGCTATCAGCAGGGAGGAGGAGAGGGCGTGTACCCGAGTGCAGGCCATCGCGTGGCGCCAACAGCGGATGGCGGTCAACCTCACGTTTACCGAACCGTTAAAGCAGTCAGGCGGCGTCGCCCGGCACAACACACCCCGGCTTCCCAAGGCCCGCGAGGAGAGCAACAACTTTCTCCTCACTTCCCGAGGCTGACTATCACGCGCCGACGAGTCGTGGGTGCCGTCCGAACGGATCCGCCCTCCACCAAGTATCCCGCGAGACCTCAGCGCGGCGAGACTTCGTCAAATTCGGGCCGCTCTCGGCTCTCTCCGCACGCCTGCTTTAAAAACAATCGCCACCTCTCTCTATTCGGTCTCTTGAATTTTTGATGGTTGGTTTTCGGTAACAGCTCCGTTATAGTTGCCGGTCTGACTTTCGCGGTCCTTGAATGTCGCATCACCCGAAAAAAAATTAATCCTCATTGATCCTGCGACGGATCTGAAAGCTAGACCTGTAAGATAGCTGACTGCGTAGTAGTCACCGAAAACCACCCATCCTAAAACTATATACGCTCCCGGAAATTACGCTTAGTATTAATATTTACTTTCGCAAGTCCTAGTGTTTGTTAATACGCAGCTTTCCGCTTCTCTTCACTCTTTCACGAGAACGTGAGCGTGAGAATATTACTCTTTACATTCCTTCGTTCTTACGCCTTGCGATATCTGATTCATCTCTCTTCTACTTCATTCGATTGAACTTTTGTTTCAATCTGTATTGCTTCCCGTTCCCTTTCGTTCGGATATCATCTTCAGCGATCCGTAAAGGTTGACAAAACACACTACCAGGAAAAAAAACATGCTGAAAGTGGGGGACTGGAAAAAGATCGGGGTAGAAGTTGTATCCAAATGATATAAATAAAATTTGAAAACGAATCTACGTCACGTATTTCCAATGAATTCGCATCAAAGCAGGTGTGAAACTTTAATTTGGTGGTGTTAATTGACTATTTTAGGTTCAATATTATGGGGCCTGACAAAGTTGACCAAAAGACGCCTAAGACGATCTGTTATATTTTATGAGTTTCTCTCTCCGGGAGTTGATAGGAATTAAGTTGGATCAGGGCGATGGATGAGCTGGATTAAAAGGAAATTTTCTCTTGAAGTCTGAGTTGAAATGCACGTGAATTCTTCTTCCTTTCTTTGTCCAAGAAGAGTGGGAATATTATAAAAATGGAATATCAGCAGGATAAATTCCGTTACTTTTTTATTTACTCAGTAGAACTAAAACATACAGATTTTCAACATTTGTATTTACCTGCTAAGCTGTTGGAGAGAAAATATTCGATGTGTGAAAAATTCCTCCAACATACGAAATATCTTGGAGGGTCAATGAAACTATCATATTACACGTCGTGAGTAGTTTCAGATTTCACCGATTTTATAGTTGAGGGCGCAATAGACATTGACGTAGTATTCCGCACATATATTGGTTTATTCGTGTTTATTCTTTCTACGAGAGATCATTTACTGTATGTTGCTTAGATGAATCTTCGAGTCCCATTTTTACACGGTCAACTCCCGATACTATTCGATCGAACCGTTTGGCATTTGAAATTAATTTCGCTCGTGTACGTCGCCCTTCTTGCATCACCACACCGTCGTGCATCTGGCCAGATGCCGGAGTGAAGCTGGCGAGAATTCTCGTGAGAACTCTCTCCGGGCCAGCAAAGAGTTGCAATCCATAATTCTGTGAGAGGACGCACGCGGAAGAGAGGCGCGGTTCGACACGCAGCTCACTCGGCACCTTAAGGGTTAGGGATTCAAAGGGCACGGGAAGGGCGTGGGACTTGGGTACGTCGTCGAGTATACTCAAAATATTAACCCCTGAGGAATTTGGAATGTTGTATTGTTCGGTTACTTGGGCACTCCCTAATTGCATTGCGCTCTACGCAAGCATTCGACTGTTTAATATCGCGTATGAGATGGAACGTGTAGTCTGCGAGAAACTTGGGGTGATCCAATGGAGCGGGGAAGAATGCGGGTTGTTGGTGTTGGGTTTCCCTTGGTTATTTTTCGGTTCAAATCGGTGGCGTAATGAGTTGTTCGAGATGAAATTGGGGTATTATTATGGGCATAAGGAATGGTTAGGGAACTTAAAGCAAAGTTAGTATGATTAACGGGACAATCTTGGAATTGCGTTTCATATCAATCGCAAATCATAGCCAATTTTGCTATTGTGAGTAATATCTCAAAAGAAGATCATATTTGACAAATTTTGCTCAGTGTACTCACGTTGAAAGATTGTAGATGGCTTTAATGGCAATCATAAACCAGCCCCATTCTTCTTCTTTTCCGAATTTACCCTTTTTCTTTTACATTCCGACCTAAGACCAAATATGGTCATGTCAAAGATCACGACGTTACAGTAAGGAATTTGTAATTTGAAAGTAACACTTCGTAAATACTCCTTGTTAGCAAAGAATGGTAGAACAAAATTGAATCAGCATGAAAATCCTCGTATTTATCATTTATCTGTGTATCTTTTCGCGAGGTATAGCATGTGACTAATTAAAAATGAACTAATATTCGAGTATTATAATTTTAATTTGGCGTCAAATGAGCTTTCATTTCCAATTAAAATTTATCTTGCATTATATTTTTATGATTCCGACTGAGGGAATAAGAATCGTTATTACTAGGTCATTATTAAAGTAATACCCATAAGAAGTCTTATTAAAAGCACCGTAGGAATTCACAGTGGGCGGCAATAGGACATTGTGTGGAATAGTTTTAGGAATTTAATTTTTTTTTAATAATTACGACGCCTTAATCTAAAAGTACTTAAACGTTAAACTTGACGGTGCAATACTGTTTTTTTCAAATTGAATGAGAATTGAATTAGGTGGAGAAGACGAAGTCCGTCTAGGCTTGCTATTACTTATCTTCGCCTGAGTGCCTCGGTGTAGATGTATGTGACTTCTTAAAGCCAGCGTGATGTGACCAATATGCGAATCGGCAACGTCGCCCCATCCCAAGGATAAATCGAGCTCGATTTGAACGCATTCGTTCGCTGGGTCAATAGTAAACCTTTCATTTTCTGATCTCCTCTATTTAATTTTAGAGGGAGAGGAAAATGATACCTTTGTCCTCCCTAAGATATCGGACTGAGATGGGGAAACGGCAACGTCTCCCCTTCTCTACTTGGTCATGCAAATGAGTTCAGTGAGCAGGCGTTATAGCTACCTACAAGTCATCGTGTCGCAAGCCCGGTTTATTCTTCTCCAAGTAACACATTTTTATCCAGCGAATGATAATGTATTCACCGAAAATGCGGTGGAATACCGTGCTTATGCATTTGCAGTCATATTCTGTTCCTGCCTTCCTTCCAGCAATTAAATGGGAGGGAAACAAGGCTGGATTTACCAGATGCAAACTCTAATCATTAGGAGAGTTAACGTGTAAATAATAAATCTTTTTAGAATTTGTACTGGTTAAACATTTAACAAAAATAAATTAATACTTTTATTCGTGACATGGTGGCGTAATGGTGACATGGTGACATCATGACGTAAAATTAATGGAAATTTAGGTGATACTAACTAATAAAATTTGGCACTTTGATCCGATTCACTTGTCAATTCTTGCAAACACGACGCGCGTTCAAGCTACGCAATAAGTTTTTAAATCATTGGGACAAAGTGCGGAAATCACTTAAAAACATTATTGGCATTATGGGACTTTAGTCCCCCGAACAAATTAATTTCTTTAAAGGGTTCCTCAACTTGATATTCATTGTTTAATGCATGGTCGTTATTCAAGTGAGCCTTGTTATAATTTTCGTCACGGATTTCATGCCAGATTAGATGCTGCACACATTAAACTACCAACAAAATTATTAGTGTATTTAAATGAATACATTTCTTCTCATAACTACCTCCATCATAATTCAACCATTTGAGGAGCTGAATGACATGAAATTTAAGAGAATTATCAGCTGATCGATGATTCACCCTTCGCGCTTTTCCGCAAGTTTACTCACGATTTCCAACACGAAAGAAAGACATGCCTCACCTGGTCTCACTTGTAAAGGATGTTTTCGATGGTTAAGTTACGAGTGAAAAGTCTTACTTCGCATCATAAACCCTAATATTCTTCGATGAAGGAATGGTCGTCACGTTTGAAGGAATGGGCATTTGATATCGAAACCAATATTTACTCTAAACGTATTTCTCGTTGGTTAGATGTCCTGCACGCCCGTGACCATTTGCGGAGGGAGAGAAAAGAACAGGGGAGCCCGGGCCGGTGGAACGAGGGAGAAGCAAGGCATGAACTATGGTCGGTTTCTCCTGATTCGCGAAAATTAGCTCAGATATTTGGAATTTTCGATACACGTTAACATCCACGCAAAATCCCGCAAGCCACAGCAAGGGCGTTGGCGGTGGGTGGTAGAGCACGAGTCATACATGCACAAATATAACCTCATTCATGCATTTGAATGCATGCGATTGCAATCATGTATGCTCATGTAAAATACACCCGTACATACTCATACATACATACATACACCATGATATAATTGACTCATTCTTCAAATGTTACTAGAAGTACCTTTTTATGTACTTGTAACTTGGAGTAACTTTGTTCGGATGCTTGGGTTCGAGTTTGTTATGACTGCTTATCGTGCAAGGGACGTTCGAGGACTTGAACCTGTCGGTGACGATGTCTATCTTTCTATTTTATCTCAGTGGTGTACCTTTCTAAAAGTCTAATAATAGCCTGGCCTGCTCTCTTCGTGGGTGAATGGGCTGCCAACATGATTCCTTCCACATACCCGCCACGCTTACACTCTTCTCAGAGCAATTTTCTAACGTAAACTCTTAACGCAGTGTTTTGGAAGAGGAAAATGAACAAAGATGATAAAAATAGTAGAGAAATCAGAAGTGGAATCCCGTGAGGCAATGAAACTTTCAACTAATGGAGGGATTAATAAAAGGTACGTTAATTAATGGTGTTATGGAAAGATTAATTAAAAGTTTTATATGAAGCGCGGTTTTGAACGGGGCTACTTGGTAGTTGAAGCAAAATGGCAAGCGTAGATTGAGGCCAAAGGAAAACAAATGAGTGTCCACTAGGAGTGGTGGGAGAAGATTGTTGGGAGAAATCCAAAGAAGGCAGGAAAGATGGATTGAGAGAATCTTGATTGACGATTGAGTGTTGAAGACTGATAGAGGGGAGAACGTGAGACAAAAGTTGGAGGAGATAGAAAGTATATAAAATTGATAAAGGATTTACTGTAATGTGGGGTGCTAGACTGTATCTCCTTAGGCGAAGCTTATGAATCTAACGGTGACTGGTACGTGCGCACATCTAAAGCCGCCTTAAGCGGTAAACTGCCGTCATGAAAAAAAAACGACGCATTCGGTTGAGTCTTGAGAATTCGATAAAATCGAAGCGAGTGAGAGAGGAGGAGCATGCGGAATCAGTTGCATAGGGAGTCGAGCGGTTTAACTGCGCACGCTGCTCAGTGCTCGACCCTCAAAATGAAATTCCCGAGCGACTCGCATAGTCCGATTTTTATCTCGGTAGTCGATGCGAGCGGACGGGCGGGATCCCTCGGGCCGCGAAAGGCGGCGCGATGGGAAACATCGACGACCGCGCTGTGAGCGGTGCTTCGCGGCACTCGACTGGTAAGAATGGAGAGTTTCGCCCCGTTAAAAGCCCGCCGATCCCGCATGGCTTCTTGGCCGTGGGGAGCGGTTGAAGGGCACGCGAGGGTTCGGGGGCGAGGGTTCGGGGGCGAGGCAGAGAGAGTGTGTGACCGGAAGGAGGAATGTCTCGAGGATAATAGGAGAGGAGGGGACGAGAGGTATCACACGCGGGAGGAGACGTGCCATCCGATTCGTTTGGATAAACTCCTTTTATTTCCCGCCCTCGGAGGGGAATTGGGCATCGCCCGAAAGTCTCCGTCGCGAAAACGTGAAAATACCATTGAAGTAAGAGTCCCGAGCGGCTACATTACTTGGAATCTTTTTTTTTTCTCTCGCACGGCCCCGCAGCGCGATAAAGTCGAATTTATGGTAATGTCCCCCACGTTGGAAGGAAATCGCTTTCTTCCCCAGACAATTTTTTTCCTCCATGTTTTGGGCAATTCAAAATCCTTACGTGTTTTGCGTGTGCAGGCGTGTATATACGGTTTATTTTTTTCCTTCGGTCATTGTTCCGTGCTAAGAACCAGGATTGATGGAATGCCGACGTTTCCTTTCCGTTTTTCTTGCGATTGCCGTAAAATGGACGCGGATAATGAAAGGATAGGACTCGAAACCACAGGTTGCATTTTCACGCGAGGGCCGAAATCTTTCGAGCGGAGTAAGTATATTTTGAACATTTTTAGATTCGGAACAGCCTGCAATCATGGAGATCAAGGACATTTCCCTATCGTGTGACCTTCGTGGAGAACATTTGACTTCGCAAAAAAATTGGCATTCTACTATTCGTGTATATAACCGTATTAAAAATAATGTAAAATTAAGAAAGTACATAAAGATGTCACTTTGCACCATCAATTTTTTTACATTTAATCGATGAAAGAATCCATCATTAAAAATTAAAATTAAATTCTTTGATTCGTTTAACCGTAAAGAGCCGTTAGATACCACGACAAGTTTATCAAAGTTTTCACGTAAGGACAAAATCGCCTTTTATAATCCACAAAAAAATATTTAATAAACAAAATGAAATTCCCAGCTTTCAACATCTTACGCATTCATTCTTCAGTTTAAGCTGGGAGCTGTTTTGGCAATCGAAAGCTGGATCGGTGAATATCAAATTTCTTTCGAATTGTAATGGTATTAATTCCTTAGGGTAGAAATGGAAAAAAAATCCCTAAATTACGCCTGTAAGTATTAAGTTCTTACATTTGTTCCAGCTTGTTAGTATGCTACGACGTATTATCGAAAGCAAGAGAATATCATCCGAAAAGGAAAGATATGATAAGTTACACATGAAAAGGTGATTTAAACATTTACAAATTTGGTTTTCGGTTAATTGAAATTTACAAATAAATTCTTTACGTAGAAAGGAAAGTTATCGGCGAGTTGGAAACCATTGGCAGCAAAAACTGTAACGTGGCAGAATATTGCCGCCTCTGGAGCAATATCCATAGCAAAGAAAGATATATAGCGATGAGAGCAGTTCGGGAAGAAGAAAGTTAGCCCATCCTAACAAAGGCACGACTGAACATGATCGATATGAAAAAATGAACTGGCATTCTCAGCGAAGAACGGAGTACAGATCTGCAGCAGCAATCTTAGGATTGATAAATGCGAATGATGATGATGATGGATTTTAGTTTCGTTGGCGAAAGAGAAAATTTCAGACAATCATACTATATTCCTTCTAGTCAAAAGCTTATGGCTCCACGTGGCTCCCCTCCGGGCGTAATGGAAACAAACCCTCATTACAGGCCACTAGACAGTAGGTTATCTTACCTTACGGTTGTATCTTGACATAAGCTTGTATTCAAGCAGAAAAAAGAGCATCTTGGGTTAAAATGTCTACACAAAGAAATTGATAGCAAAGCTATCAATGAAATCGATGGCAAAAACGAAGAAAATATCAAACAAATAACTTATAAGACGAAGTCCAAACGTTATACGAAATATCATAATAAAAGGATAAATATAAAATATTCAACTCTTAAATTTATGTAAACTTTTACGATTAGTAAGTCAGGATCTAGCATGATTAAGCAATTAATCGAATTCAATAGCACGACTCAATCCCAATACTGAACGCAATTGTATTGGGTAGAGCCACAGGACTTTTCTGTTCCTCACCAATTCGCGATATAAACTAAATTCGAAGGAGGAAATGTACTCACTTTCTTGAATTTTATTCACCATTAAAATACTTGGCCACATATCACAGCTAATTATCGATAGAATTTGTCTTTTTCATCGATTTTTCAATCAAACCACCTAGGTTAATTTCCCCCATAATTAGGATTTATTGCAATTTCGGGAAAGAATTCCTCGCACAACTGCCCGGTGAGTTTGTGAGGTGATTGGCGAGTCCCAGATGTGTTTGCTTTTTGAAAAAAGACAATTTCGCATGAAAAGATTCAACTACTCCCATTGTGTAGCCATGGGCCCTCAAGTTTTCTACAGAGGATAAAGTAGGCCAATGATACGATCACGCTTTCAAACACGCTCGTTCAAATACGCCTAATGTAAATAGCTAGCAAGGTTGCTGAAATTGTGCGTAGAAGCGAGAGCAAACGACAGCTAGTACTGGCCGTACGGTTGCTGAAACAGCACCCCTTTGTGAAAACACGTCCGTTACCTCTGTGTTCGCCAAACATTCTGCCAACAACAGCGCTGTTGAGCCTCTCGTGGTAAGGCCCAGAAAAAGAAAATGCGAATAAAATGCTCAATGCGCATTCGCTGATAATAATTCAACAATGACCAGAATATCGTAAACACGTTTTCGTCATATGTGCGCTCCATATTGGCAACAGATTAAAGAAAATTTGCATTGAGATTTTGCTCATGCATACTAAGTAGCCCCTAATATAAAAATAGGTAAGCTGATATTTAAAATTATCGTACCCCACTCGTAATAAAGCCTTATTAAATATACTTTAAGCAACCCACATCATGGCACAATTATTGCACGGTAGCATGGACATAAATGCGCACGAAGTAGTTTGCTTGTGCTCTGGTATATATTCAACTGAATTCATTCCCTGCAAGATACTACTAAGGTGTGTTGCAGGGGTGTGATTACACACCAGAGTTCGTGGGAAAGATGATATCTTACATCTATCTGCTTTACACTTAATCTCTCCTATTTTATTCACATAATCCATCGTACTGTAGTACGAAGGATCCAATAATACATTTAAGACATCATCACTAAAGAGACATCTTTCCAATCAATGCAAGACATTTAATCTGTAATTTAAACCTTCGCTCGTGAGTGATTCTTAACCTAGCTCTTTTAATATTTTTGATACGCTACTCAGTTTATCATTCCAAAATTTTACAAATCTAACTCCTCTGCCCTACACGCGATCTAAGTCGGAAATAAATCCAACTTCCTGAGAATCCCATATACTAGCAGCATATTCTGAATGAGGCCAAACCAGCGAAAGATAACATTTCTCTTTGACCTTTTCATCACATTTCACCAATATTCTTCCATTAAATCCCAATTTTGCTAGCTTGTTCACATATAGTATTCCCGGCTTATATTCCACCCAGTAGAGGTCTTGAGTGATGGTAACACCTTAAGTATTTAAACGAGTCAACACTTTATTTTGGTATTCCTGATGCAGTAAGCGTTCGGGAGGGGACGACTACTATGTCAACAAATTCGTCAGTTCGCATTTTTTTTAACTTTAATCCTAATTGCCAAGTGTCGCACCAACGTTGTATAGCATTTAGGTAGTCTACTACAGCTTCTTTATCCTCAGGATGATGGATATATCTGTAAACCACAGCATCGTCGGCATATAAACGTATCCTGTTATTAACCACGGGGTTAATGTCGTCAACGTGAAGAAGGAATAAAAGAGATCCAATAATAATTCCTTAGAAACTCCTGATGTGACTTCTTACTGCATTAGAGTGACTACTGAAGCGACTTCCACTGCAAAATCTATGACTATCTTTTGTACGCGTTTAATGAAAAACCTTTAATCCAGCCCAGGATATTTTTATCTATGCCATAGGCTTCTAGATTTGAACGTTGTTTACTATGAGGTACCTTTTCAAAAGCTTTTTTAAATTCCAGAAAAACTGCGCCCACTGGAACATTACTCTTTCCCGAACCAAGCATAACATGAATAAAAAGTGCAGGCTGAGTCTCGCTGGATTTACCCTTTTCGGAAACTGTACTTGCTTATCGTCAATAACGAGTTGTCTGAAAAAAGCAAGAAAAGAAGAAAATTGAAAGAGTTCTATGAAGATGTGCATGATTCAGATTGGGAGAACATAGGAATAAATGATAAGAATGGCACAAGACAGAAAGCCATGGATGTCAATCATGAGTCATTGCGACTCAATGCTAGGTTAAACTTACTAAATAAATTCAGATCCGCATGTTTCAGCACCGAGGTCTCGAAAATTATTCGCGCTCCAACATACTAGTACATTGGTCGCTTGGATCATGTATACAAAATTCGGGAAATAGATGCCAGAACTAGCAGACTCAAGGACTCCTTCCCACGGACAATACGGGACAACAACTGTAGGGTCACACTCGGAGATAGCAAAAATGCCACTTGCCACCCTCGGCGTCTAGGTAACAATTAATTATACTCAATTGCATGCACTTTCACTAACCTCCTGTGTGTTGTGTCAAAACCCTTCCCGAATGCCCGCATTGGAATGCCATTAAGTAATGTAGTGCTGTTTACAGTATTGTTTGCTCCGCTTTTGGTACCGTAAATTTCCCATTCCATCCCTTGTCCCTCTCCGCGAGGGAGCCCTCCTCCTACCTGCAGCGTTGGGCCAGATTTCTCACATTGGGTAGGAGAGAGTTTTATGTAGCACGTTCTTGTGGTGGTGGTATTTCGCCTAGCTACTTACTAAAATATAGCTTGCACATTCCTGATAAACTTCTTGCTGCATCCTGGGGTACAATAATTTGTTGTAGTTAAGCGTATGAACTTGCATGCTTGTGGAGTGAAGGTAGGTGGATGTGTGTTTGCATGCGCGTGGAATGATGGGATGTTTCTATGAATGTGTGCACTGCTGTGGATTGGGGTTTGCATGTGTGTGCTGGTTTTGAATGCGGTATTTCTTTTTTCCTTTTTTGGGTGGTGACCTAGCACCCCCCGTCACACGCCCTTGCGGCGGCTTGCGGGGTATTATGTAGATGTAGATGAGTGAACCTACCACTCGGGAGAACAACCGAACAAGAAATAAGAATCTGAATATAAATGAGGTACACATATATTTGCCTATATGTACACGCCTTTGGTATTTTAATTACAAAAATGTTTAGAATACCCAATCAAAAGATACTAAGCACGAAATAATTAATTAGTGGAACATTTGTTATTTCTCCCTTGCAAATTTGTGGGGTTCGGAGCAAAGGAATAAATCATACGACAGACTATACATGTAACTTAACATTCGTGCACTTACATCGGGAAGACTTTAAGGATTCATCTTCTCAATAGTCGGGTTTTCATCTCTAATTAATATATCCAGAAATAAAAAATTTGATTTACAGATCCGCATTCTTGAATTTTACATGTGAGGAATAATTTTTATGAAAATGGTTACTGGTCCTTGGAAAATTAATAATAATTTAGTTAAAAGGGCATCAGTATTAGTAGTAAGGGCATTTTCGCCGAAGGCGAATTTTCTATCCATGCCCACTTTGGCGACAAGTTAACACCTCCGTGGTAACCAATGGTCGCTCATCTCCATGCAAATCTTATCTGCGTAATTGACTTTGAAATCGAATCGACCATTGTTTTCTTTCTTTTTCATTTTCGAATGCAGATTCCGGTCCCGATTCTTCTCATCAGTCGGGTTCGGGAACGTTGGCGATCGAGGCGTTGATCGCCGAGGCACGGATGACGGTTGATTGACACGACGGGAAGTATTCAGGCCACGGTTCACAACCGTTGCACTTCGTCTTATGTTTTTATTCTCGTGGGGTTTCCGAACGAAACCCGTTACACCCAATACCGGCGTTGCGAAAAAAAAACTCCAGACGCTTCACGCCCACCTCCCTTCTTCCCTCCCCCCCCCCATTCGGGACCACCTCCGGCGCCTCAATATTCTTTCGCGACCCTTCCCGACGTGCAAGAGCCTCTCTCTCGCTCTCGACGAGGGCCGAATGAGCAATCGGTTGGGATACCGAGAACCCACCACACCCTTTACCGCACTATTTCTGTCGAATGCAACTTGCGGCTTGGTGACTAACCGCCAAATCGTACCTGCGCAGTTGCAGCGTGTGAGTCAAGCGCCTTTGGTTTCCTATTTCCCGGTAGTTAGCTTCCAGATTACTGGAATCAGTTAAATATTCGACCAGATTCGAATTGTCGGATTCAAATGTGGTGAGCGATCCTTGGTTTAGGAGTTAAGGTTTGGAGTGATAGCTGTTTTGAATAATACTGCAGCTCCAACGTTAATACATACCTAAAGAAGGGACTGGAACAAGATGTAATCCTCACACTTTCACTTCCTAATTACTGAAATCATGGATGATTTCAACCAAATTTGTTATACTGGACATCAAAATATTCTTATTTTGATTTCACTGGTTGTCATTAAAAGGCTAAATTGCAGGAAAATTTTTAATTACATGTTGGTAAAAGATAGGTTTGGTTTTAAATTTGAATCGTCCGCACTACAATGCAACAATTTCAGAGAGTAAAAATCATTCGCCTTGACCGGGATTCGAACCCGGATCCCTTGATATTCGGCCGAGTGCTTTAACCAATTAAGCTACCGAGACGTACTATTACACTCTGAAATTTTGAGGAGAGGACGTAAGAGGACGTCTCGGTAGCTTAATTGGTTAAAGCACTCGGCCGGATATCGAGGGATCCGGGTTCGAATCCCGGTCAAGGCGAATGATTTTTACTCTCTGAAATTGTTGCATTGTAATGCACACGTAGCGGATGACTCCGTTAAAAGTTACTGTTGCGGCATCTCCCGCAGTTTCTTTGAAATTCGTCCGCACTAGGTTAGATAGTCTGGATCAACTCAAATCCGGATAGGTATCCGGATAATTTGGATCTTAATGCTCAAATTTCGAATCTCTCCAGTTGACCCAAGCTACTGACCAAGAATTTCGGACAACAAGATTCGATATGAACCAGTACCACCAGATATTTAAATAAGCTTTATTCAGACATTCACATAACTATTGTATCCCGAACTGAGTCATCGGGTCAAAAATATTTCTGATAATCAGTATATCATAATCTTCCAAAATGGCGGCACAACTATGTGCTATTTGTTCCAAAAAAGCAGATTTACCGCTTACCTGAGTAAACCCGTGAACGAGATAAAATGGTGAGAAATTCTGCCTAAACCTTAATTGTTTACTTCATCTTCATAGTTCATCTTAGGACGTACGAGAGATGATTTTACGGCATGAAGAACGAGTGAAATGTCTGTCAATGGGGTAATTATCTGATTTTGTTAACGTTTCCTTATTTTTATGCTTAGTTTTTAAATGGTACGAGGGAAAAAAATAATCACTGGAGCTACCTACGTTTACGACAGCATCTCTCTTTTATTTTTTCGCTATTGTTTGCTCACGTAGTGCTGAGTTACGATTGCTCCTTCGGTGACATAAGTAAAATCGCACGAACGATAATTTTAACACGGTTTATCCTGGAGTTGATGCTTTGCGTTTGCTGGGGAAACAATATTTGAAACGAGTCTCATTAGTGAAGTCTAAGGTAATTATGTCTCGATAGACGAAAGCTGTACAATACCTCTGAAGGAAATTGCTAATCTCAAATATTCTTCTGAAAGAAGAGACCAAAGTAAAACATTGAAATGTATGAACGAGATAAAAAAAACCGAAATGTTTTGCCAAATTATACCGAAACGAAACCATTTTCCCACGAAATACAAAGTCGAATACTCAATTTTCACGCTTAAATTTAGCGTGATTCAAACGATCAAATTTCAACGAATAATTTTCTCATTCATGCTCTGTTTAATTTGCCCTTTTTATTTTGTGTTTCTGACCACGTAGCACCAACCGTGACTCCAAGGATCACTAATTAGAAATGTTAACATATTAGTGTAAATTAGCATGCCCTTCTATTTTTCAGCTATGTTTAATTTTCAGTTACTCAGTTTCAGTATAAACTTCAGTTGTGTTATGTTTAATGTCTTCATGTTGACATTGAGCGCCTTCCTTTTCACTCAAACTGTTCGATATGTCGGATACCTGATATTTCAGGGAAATGCAGCACAGGGATAGGAACAACCCCACCCACACTTATGCGCAAATTTTGAACTCCGTAGGGAATACGAGGTGAATCTTCCCCTCACCAAAATAAACCAAACTTCTGGTTGATTACTGCATTTCATTGAGGCTTTCCTAGTGTCCTGACATTCCATGCCATACGTCCGTGAGCACATATATGTACACAATACCCCTTAAGCCTCCACCAGCCATTCATTATTCACAAATTAAGAGTTCATACATGCGTGTAGAGACCTGCAGGATTCTGCAAGGCTTTGAATGTTTATGTTTATTATAGAAATGAACTATTATTCTTCTGACTTATCGTAGGTTGATAAGGTGAACGAAGGAAGTTGATAAGGAACTTGCGATGAACTCAAATCTCGAAGTCCCCACTCTCACTCCATTCTCCGAGAGTAGTAAGCCGGCCGCGCGAGGTGTGACGGTCTCCGCAACGTCGATTATAATACGCTCGCTGCATACGGCGGCGGTGGGAGGAGGAACCCGAGCCCTCGCGAACGGGAAACACGAGTAAGTGGCGAGGGGGATTTCGTCACCGGGTTGCGAACTCTGAGCGTTCTTGCGTGACCTGTCAAAACCTTTCCAATCCCTCCCTTTCCCCTGCCCAAGCGTTTCCTTTCCTCCCTTTCTTTTTTCTTCCCCTAACCCCCCGCGCTGAGCCGGGTCCCGTGGACCGAAATGATCGACTTTCTCGGTCCACTCCTCGGCGGGGACGGGAAGGAGGATAAGCCCGCGGCGAGTGACCAGGTCAGAAAGTGGGAGAGAGAGAGTGTGCGCGCACCCCCTGTCACTCAGCACCCACACCCACAGTTCACTGCGTCGACCGCCACCACCAGCCCCCGCCCTCGACGAATAAGTCGTGTTAAAAATGTACTAATAAGTAGTAGTCTTATTAGGGAAAGAAGTCATTTGGAATAAGTATGCGTAGGCATTAGTATTTCTTAGGGAAGCAAGCTCTTTTTGCGCCGTTTGTACGGCGCGTACATTTGGTAGTTGAGGCAAGATGATAGGCGCAAATTGGAGGCAGTTGTGATTTATGGATGATGGGGAGAAGGATGGAAGAAGTAAAATGGACGGAATGGAAAACAAACGAAAAAGAACTTGGCGTGGTAAGTGGAAAACGGTTGCTAGGAAAAATCCCTCGTAAGGCAAGAAAAGTGGATGCACAACCTTTTATTGTGATAGAATGTTGAAAGCTGTGATAGAGTGAATGTCAAGCAGGAGAGTTACAGGGAGGTGAATAATAGGCATATTGACGGAGTGAAAAGAGGTGGAATATATTTGAAGTTGAAGATGAGTGTATTGTAGCGTATGTTGTCAGGTTATCTTGTTATATTGCTTAGACACAAAGCGGTGGTTAGTCTGTGTATCTGTCCAACCCTTACCTTAACCAGTACGCTATCAAATGATAAAATATTGATCTTTGAATGATCTCTCTCCTAACGGCGATGGTCCTTTCTCCGACAATTTTATAAAAGAAATTTTCATTTAATTTCAATACGATAGAGGTTTCTATTGACTCACATTTTCGTACGTTAGGTGATGGTAACTTTTCGTGTACTCTGGATGTCTGGTGGGGATGTACCCTCTGGCAGAATATTTTGCCGGTGGTATCTAGGGTATCTTGCAAATTAATGTGTACAATTTGATAAAGGCATGATTTTCAATGAATGAGAATACTCTTCAGCTAATCACTCCAAGGGATCAACCATGTAATATTCCATCCTGCGGACGTATTGTGTTAAGATTTAGAGAGTTTAGTATCGTATTAGGAGGAAAGTGCTCTCCTCATGGCACCCAGATAGGAATTGAAATGCCACCGTTAGAAATTCTGCCACTGCCTGAGTTCAAGCACGGACCAGAGAATTAGGAAGAAGTCATCTGCATGTCAAAATTCAATTGTCCTGGATCAAAGCGGTAGATTTCGATTTATAAATACACCTTTGACCGATAATCTAAAATACTTTTAAGTAAGATTTTTCAGCCTTATCAATGGTGGGAATCGAACTCGTGGTAAACATCGTGTTGCGATTTTTTTCTATGTTTAAGGGCGACTAACAGAGTACAGATACAATTAAATTACAATTTATGTGCATTATTTTGTCCTGGTACTTCGTATGTGAATAAATAAACGAAGTAATAAAAACAATGACTCAAGTACATTGGATAAACCCCCTGCCACACACCTTTTTGGTGGCTCGCAGGGTATTTATGTAGATGTAGATGTAAATTTCTTACTGCATCCTAAGGTGCAATTATTTGTTAGGTGATAGCATATGTAATTGCATGCGTGTAGAATGGAAGGAAGTAGATATGTTTTTGCATGGGTGTAAAATTATAGGATTTTTGCATGAATGTATGCACCGCTGTGGGTATGGGTTTGCATGTATGCGTTGAATAAAAAAAAACAGTTTCTGGCGTAACTTGGTGGAAAATCTTCTTACTGACTTTTAATAATCAAAACACTTTACTTTTCCACATAAACTTTTTAATTTTTACTACCCAGATTTCGTTAGACCTGATGATGTTATGCTATAACGAAACCTGGGTTGTAAAAATTAAAAAGTTTATGTGGAAAAGTAAAGTGGTTTGATTATTAAAAGTCAGTATATATGTGTTGGTTTTGAATAGGGTTTTCTTCCCTTTTACGGGTGGTGACCTAATACCCCCCGTCACACGCCCTTACGGCGGCTTGCGGAGTATTATGTAGATGTAGTTATAAATAGATATCATTACTCATAAAAACGTGAGCATCAAGCAAGCAACGGTGTGATTAAACCGCGTTGGCTCAGCCACATCGCTCGGGAAATTCTGCATGAACTTCGTGGAGGCAAGAAAGTAGCATCTTTTACTTGCTCTTTTTCCGTTCTTTAGGTTTTATTATATAGGTATGTATTAATCTACTTTGACGTTGAGTAGGGATGTTAAGACAAGACTCGTAAAAACTCTGATATGGAGCGTAGCTATGTACGGCGCGGAAACGTGGTCGCTGAAGCAGGAGGATAGACGTAGATTGGAGGCTTTTGAAATATGGGTATGGAGAAGAATGGAGAAGGTGAAATGGACCGAAAGGAAAACAAATGAGGAAGTACTAGAAATGGTGGGGGAGGAGAGGGGTTTGTTGAGAGAAATCCTATGGAGGCAGGAAAAATGGATGAAAGGCGTATTGAGCGGTAGTGGAATGTTGAAGAGGGTAATAGAGGGGAGAATGTTGGGCAAGCGTGGTAAGGGTAGGAACAGGATAGGGATGTTGGACGGGATGAAGGGAGGAAAGAAGTACACCGAGATGAAGAGGGACCTGATATAGATTAGTTTGCTAGGTGGGGAGTTACAAAATCTTTATTTGATAGTTGTGTCCATCCAAAAACCTACCTTAACCGGTAGATTACCTAATAATAATCTACTTTGCTCTAATCGCATATTCATTGGCCCGACTAAAGCATTGGACTTAGACCGCCAATGGACGTGACATTTAGACTGTCAATCATTTTGGCTAGAGCACGTCCATCTCCCCTCGGGGCGACCTGATCGAAGGGACGACCGGGCAATCACGCGATGCAGCTTGTCCAGAAAGCGGGTGGGTAGTTACGCCGCCATCGATTTCGACCACCCCGCCATCATCTCCCGAATGAATTCGTGACCATTGACGCGGTGAAATTTCCTTACTGCAAGGCGGGGTCGACGTTGACGGTAACGACATTTCATCCAGGGTGACTTAATTGAAAGTATCCCCTCTCGCTTTCTTTTTTCCTATGCTCGAAATCCAGATGGCCGACTTTCATTTACTAACGGCACTTTCGAGAAGCGCCTGATACATAGAGGTCTGCTCGACGATGAGACATCGGGGCTCGCGCGATCCGGTTCCCGCTTCAGCCTCCCAGTTGAAAAGTTACGTTTGACTCTTATTTATGTCATCTTGAAAGGGACAGGGAGTGAAAGTGAGGGGGAATTTGTGTGTAACGGGGGTTGGACTGAGGCAGCCATCAATGAGAAAAAAATCTCTCTACGAATTAAAGTGCTGAGTGCAGAGGCAAGTAAGATGATTATATGTTTTGATAAAACAGCTTTTGAGATCTTTAAAACAAAAGGTCATCGGTTTTTAAGTAGTGAGTTTGAAACACTTAAGTTTTTCCTCGTAAAGCTGTTTATTTCACGACCTAGTTTCTACTTGACAAGTTCCCGTCAGGTGTAAATCGATAGGTGATGAAGTGAAGCATAAAAAAACCATATTTTTCAATATTACTATGATTGGCGTTCATTCAGTGAGGCCTGAAACTGTCCAGTAAGCACGAAGTGTCTGTGAACTTTGCGTGCCCTCTGTATGCATTATTTATGATGGTCAACCATAAAATTAAAGGATTTCTTAAGGTAATCGACCGGTTAACGTAGGTTTTGGATGGACAACTGCCAAATAACTATCTCCTAAAAAACACAATATTCGAGTAACATCCTACTCTACAACAAGTCCCTCTTCATCTCTGTGTACTTCCTTCCTCCCTTCATTCCGCCCAACATCCCTATCCTGTTCTTGCTCTTCCCTCGTTTGCCAAACATTCTCCCCTCTATTACAGTCTTCAACATCCCATTGTCAATATGCTTTTCATCCATTTTTCTTGCATTCTTATTTTTCTCTCAATAGGCCCCTCTCCTCGCCCACCATACCCAAACACTTCCTCATTTGTTTTCCTTTCGGTCCATTTCACCTTCTCCATTCTTCTCCACACCGACATTTCAAAAACCTCCAATCTACTGCTATCCTCCTGCTTCAGCGACCACGTTTCCGCGCCGTACGCTCCATTTCAAGTTTTGACGAGTCTTTTCTTTACCTTCCTACTCAGTGTCCCCGTCATCAACTCCCTACTCCTTGTGAAAGCCTCTTTGTCTAGTGCAATTCTTCTCCTCACGTCCCTGTGTTGGCCAAAAACACTTAGAACACTGAGATACGTAAACTGTTCTACCTGCTGTATATTTCGAACGATTATAGAATATATACAAACATAATGGCCTAATCTTTTAATCGTTGGCGTTAGCCTGCAACTACTTTTGGTAAGTGAATAAGTACCAAAGTTATACTGGAAGGGAGGGAGACGTATTCATTCATATCTTCCCTTGGGAAATATTTTTTCGAAAAGGAGGACTGGAATTTTCATTTGGCCAAAATTTCATCAGAATTAGTTTTTAATGGTGATGCGTCATGAGTATCTTAGTGAACATAAATATTTCATTATTATTTAACAAAACATCAGAGCCTTTGAAGAGGAGAGATGAAAATGAAAGAGAGAGAGAGAGGGCTGGAAGAAGTGGGAAGTGAGAGAGTGGACGCCCTTCCTATTTGGCCGAGGGATCCCGACTCAAAGAGGGGTCGAATTTTTTCCCTTCCGCAAGGATTGCGTGCTGCCTTCGCTCCCCCTCTCGCTTCACGATCGACGGCAGGTGGCGCGGGAGGAAACAGGAGGACACAGTGGAGGTGGGAAGGAAGAGTAGCTTACCCTCCTTAGCGAGCGTCATGACCGGTTTTTTGCAGGAAAGAAGAACGCATTGCATTCCCATGGGTGGCGTGTGCGAAAACGGATTTATGTACCATTCCAGGAAGTAAGGGACTTCCGGACCGATTAGGGAGAGAGAGGAAGAAGGAATCGCTGTACAGACTTGACTTCTCGATACCGTTGAAGATAATTATATAATTTAGGTGATTTCGAATAAATAAAAATAGTTATTTGGTAGCTTTACCGCTTTCCAAGTCATTTATTAATTAATATGAACTTTTACATAGCCACAAAAAAACAACTCGCGGCTAGAGTTGCAACCAAAGATCCACTCATGAAATACCTGTGTCTGAAGTGTAAAGTCTCCTAATGATAATGATCATTCATTGAGACCCAGGTCTTGAGAGTTGTCTTTTGTTGGTGGTATTGCAAAATTTTATATCAATAAATTATTTCAGGCGATATGAATTCAGGATGATTGAGTGGCGGGCTACCTGAAAATAATCCTAGAATATCCGTGCCATCTGAGAATGTGGATATCTTGAAGCATTGGCAATAAGATTTTTATATTTATCGCTTGTCATATTTGAATCATGAGACTGAGTCGAACTGGCCTCAAATACCAGATTTTTTAGATTCAGCTCTTTGAAGCATTCCTAAAAACACGATAATTAGCAAACCGCAGAGAAAAAGCTGAAAGCGACGTAAATTTGATGTTTAGATATAATTCGTTTCAATTTTCTTGCAGTTTATGGTGAATTTGTGGCTGATATTATGCTCACTCTTTATCAGAATTTTAATCTTCTCTTTGGGATATATTTAAATATTTGACGGTATTAATTAGCTCTTCTACTCGAGTGAATCTTTTTAAGTTGATAAAAAATAAAAAGGTATGGAGTTGGTTCGGTGGTTCTTGTGCTGGCGGTTTACTCAATCCCGTCAGGGGCTGATTAGCGTATTTACGTTGCACTCCGATCACCATTAGGGTGATATGTACCTGTATGTAAAGAGAACTTAACGAAAAGTTCTCTACTCCGGTCTAATCCCAAGTTCCTTCCCTGAGGAGGCAACTGACTTTCAACTCTCGTTTGGCCTACTTATAGTATTTATTGATTATGCTTTCATCAATACAGATCATGATGGTAGACAATTTTCAAATTGGAAAATCCGTCAAAAGATAAAGTTGTAGGGCCCAAATCGAAAGCTATCGACGTTAAGCAGCAGTCCTTGTGTGTAAAGATACGATATGCTCTGGCCCTTGCATTGCCATTCCGCAAAAAAACTGCCTTTCTCTAAGAGTTTCGTTGCAAATTCAAGTTAGTAATTATTATTTTATAGCAGTGTATTTTCAAATTAAAAATAATATTCTTTGAAACTCTAGGATCGTAATTTTTTACAACTGATCATTTTTGACTCACTAAATCGGGAAAAGTTAGGAAAGACTAATACTGCATCATTAAGCATCCGTTCTTGGTTTAAATAAGTGACGTCTCATACGCCCCGTCATGTTAGTCAATATATGTGAAGTACATCTACATCTATACACTACCCCACAAGCCGCCGCAAGGGCGTGTGGCGGGGGGTGTTAGGTCAACACCCGTAAACTAGAATAAAACCACATCAAAACCAATTGATGTTACCTCTGCACAAATATTAGTTTATTAGTTTGTTCATGCACTCAGCAAACCTTAATCACTTGAAAGAAAGTACTTACTTGCACAAATATTTAATAACAGGCTACGTAAATTAAAATCATGCCGTAGAACTTTAAAAAAATGGGTCTAATAAATAAAAAGAACAACATGCTGGAAGAAACATGTAAGATATCGACAAATAAATGCACTACCAGTTCTAATTATCTCCTAAGTGATTGCTGTCATGTCTATTATGATCTCTAATGATTCGAGGAAAAAACATTTTTAATCTATCCGATCTACAATAAATCTCCCTGATTTTACGTTGGTTATCTGATCTACTATAGTAAGTGGAAGCCTGTATTATGTATTTAACATCCTCAGATAAGTAACTTGCCTCAAATTTACGCAGTGAATTTAACCTGTATTAAAGCCTACGGTCAACTAGTGACTCCCTCTAATTCTTTCAATAGTGTCGTGACACCGCTACCTCATTCATAAGAACTTTTCACAAACCTTGCTGCTCTTCGTTGCACTCGATCTAGTTCCAAAATTAAGCCCACTTCATTAGGATCCCATACTCAGTAGGAGCATTTGCAGCATACTCAAAGTGGGGCCTAACTAACGTGAAATAACAAAGCCCCTTAACCCTCTCATTACAATTCCCAAGCATTTTTTTATGGATCCTGACTTTTTATTAACTATTCCGCAAAGTGCACGAAGTTACCTCCCTGAGTTCACTCGTACGAACAACTAAAATAGCTTTCCGTCGCAGGATAGTCTGCAAATGATGGAAACGCATACCCAAAAAGCGGGAGAAAATGTGGAATCCGGAAGTTTTGATTCGGTCCATTCAAAGTTCTCACAAAAGGTATCACAATTTCTTCGCCAAGGGCTAAGAAGACGGTGCAACAGTACGTTTCTTCTGGCAAAACCATTTATCGCTATACGTACCACTTGACGTTTCATCCTCCCTCGTTCACCTGTAGTAAAAGAGTCTTTTTGAAGCTCTAAAACGGCTGACCCCGACCCGTCTCTCTTTGCTGCGAAAGAAATTTCACCCGCGAACTTATGCCGATAGGAATGCGCGATATGCTTACTCCGCGTCACCCTGACACCCCTGGCGGAAGCGATGTAAGTTTCTGGGGAAAATTAGTTTTGCCAGTCGACGAGGAGGCGAAAAAATTAGGAAAAAATCCATTATGCATATATTCTCTCTCTTTCTCTCTCTTGTGATTCCCCTCTCTCCTGGCCTGTCACAAGGCAGACCCATCTCGCTCTTCCTCCCTCCTCCTCCCTTGCTGCCTGAACGCTGACGACGCCGTGCGTTATCTCTGTTTTGTGCGATAAAAGCATTTCCTGCTCCACATTAATGGGACTATCATTGAACGTGGTCCCCGAAGTGTTACCCTGTCCTCACCTCAAACTAATAGCATCCCCAGAACAGAAGGCTGGTCCTTATTTTTTTTCTTCCTTTGGCTCGTGGAAATTCAAGTGGGCGTCTAGATATAGAAATTTTATTTCACTGAGCGCGGATGTTTCCCAGTTTAGATATTTATATACGATTCCGTTTTGAGATATACTCATTTCAAGTCTTTCACTTCGTATTCCGGAACGGTTGTCGCGTTTCAAATTCGCAATCGACCAAAATAACTCGAAGATAAGAAGAAATTATAGGAAAATCGTTCGCATCAACAGTTGGAAATAACGGGGATTGGTGTCTCCAGCCGATCTTCCTTTCAGTTAATTCATCTTCTTAGTCTTAAATTCTATTTCTGTCTCTTGACTTTTCCACCTTTAATCATTGGTTTTTCATTTCCAATTTTACGTACTTCGCACTCCCGGACTTTCCTCTATTTTTATTTTCTTCGAAATGCTACCTTAAAATATACCGACGAGTTTATTCCTCCTTCGTTTCATTGTCCCCACTGGGTCCTTTACATCTACATCTACATAATACCCCGCAAGCCGCCGCAAGGGCGTGTGGCGGGGGGTGTTAGGTCACCACCCAAAAAAGGAAAAAAGAAATACCGCATTCAAAACCAACACACACATGCAAACCCCAATCCACAGCAGTGCACACATTCATTCGATGTGCATGCAAACACACATCCACCTCCCTTCACTCCACAAGCATGCAAGTACATACGCTTAACTACAACAAACAATTTTACCCCAGGATGCAGCAAGAAATTTATCACGAACCTAGTGCAAGCTAGTTTCTAGCAAGTAGCCAGGCGAATTACCACCACCACAAGAACGTTCCGCATAAAAATCTCTCCTACTCAAGACGAGGAATTTGGCCCAACGCTGCAGGTGGGAGGAGGGCACACCCACGGAGAGGGACAAGGGATGGAAGTGGAAATTTAGGGTAGCAAAATCGCCGGTCGCTTTATCGCCGGTCTTTCATAGAACAACTCAATATTCGCTACTCGGAATGAACGTCACATGTGAATGCACACCTAAAAACCAAAGACTATGGACCAGAGAACTAAACAAATCAATGGTCTATTCCTATTTTACAATTTCAAATGGTATTTGTATTCATAATCATTCCATTTTCTGGAAGAGAGCAAGACTAATATTGGGTATTGGAAGATTTTTAGGATATTGTCGTGTTCATAAGTCTGCTGCTTGATGTAATATAACCTTAAAGGAATTCAATTCATACTATTAATTCTCTTTCCATTGTAAAAATGTATGATGCGTTACCTCTGACAAGGCACCTTTCCCTTCGGAGACTAAAGTGGCTTTTACCATCGCCCGTACTGAGCTCCATTATTCTTCTTACTTTGATACACCTGTCATATTCAATGGTTAAATAACTCACTTAAAATGCAAGAGACTATAAAAACGATTTTTGAAAATTAAAAATAAATGAATTATTTAGACGATAGGCCAATGTGGCCCGAATATGAGACTCCTTCAAATATACGAGTAATTAAATAATTTATAGAGGTGAAATAAATAACATAACTATAGCAAGGCAGGCTAAAAATGTTTTATTCATAAGCTTAATAGCTCACCTTTCCAGAATATAAAAGAAGAAATGGAAAAAGATAATGAGTGATCGGATGATTTTCCTCCTTTAAACTCATCAATGCCGCTACATTGTTGGAATAACACTGGACGTGCCTCCCATTTTATTTTTCAGTTAACAAAAACCAGCCCATGAAATCCAAGATTACTCAATTTTTTCAACATTATGATGAGTCGAAGAAATTTTTTTTTTAATATTCTCCGCAAAAATCAATTTGCTACCGTACCAAATCGATTGGCACGTCGAAAAGTTTAAAGAGCAAGAGAAAGTCTTTTTTTTCGCAGTTTTGGTGCAATTTCGCCGGAAAGATTCGACGCAATCGATGAATGGACTCTCGTTGAACTTTCGTTGTTCTCTCTTTCGGATGGAGGTCCTTTTGTGTTATGCGCTCGGGGGATTTGTATTTTTTATTTTTATCTCCACAACCTGAAAAAGGTTGAACCGTTTCGGTTGGATTGTACGCATCTTTCCGTCGTATTTTTTTTTACGCTTGAATAGACCCTTTCAATTTCATCATCCGACTGAATAGGTGGATGAAAATACGCTCAAACAAATGCATGCGTGCGGTCCAATGAATCGTTCCCCGTCTATTTAAACTGTGAATTATGGATATATTTGCTATTAATTTTGATGAAAATACGATTCCTCCCATTCAGGATCTCTTTCTCTCTGGAAAGAGTTAATACGGCTGCCATGCAGAAGTAATATTATTTTTTTTAATTTGCAATTTATTATAATATTTTGTAACCCAAACATTTTGATAACCACGATTGTTACATTTATTGACAAAATAAAAAATGTAATAATATCATAATTCATCATCCACAGAACCTGTATGGAAATGGCTCCTTTTTTATCAGAAAATGGATGAAGTAGGAAGTGCCAAATGAGATTTCAACTGCTCAAAAAAGAAATAAACTAATCCAGCATTTCATTGATATTTTTAGCGTATGAAGTTGGATGCTACGGAAATATTTCACTGTGTTTGTAGCTCTATAGTGTAATTAATTCTCACAAACCGTGTTTACATCTGATTTTTTTTACGTTAGCATACATTGCAATGATATGATACTTCCTGGGTAAAACTATGAAATTGACGGTCGGATAGTCAACATTTAAGTTCCTTCCATCTCAATTATTTATTTTATTATTTTAGCGTGTACTAAAATAATCGTCTTTTTTAACCAATATCTGGAATAGTTTGCAATGGGCTGCAAGTTCTAACTAACATTCATATTGGGCACTAAAAAACCTTTTTTAACATTGTGGTGTGAGAAATTGTTATGCTTATCAGTTGATATTTTATGAATGATGACCGTTTCACAAACCATGAACATTTCAGATTTTAATGAATTTGTTACTGACGTCCCACAGTGCTCGTGAAATCATATCAATTAATTAATGCCTCGGGCGTGGGGGAGCGTTTGTTGTAATTGCATGATGATGTTTAAAATCTCATGACTTTGGCAACATTAATTATCAGGCTAGAATGGAATATAACTTGGAATATAAATGTAAGTCAATCATATTCAATGAAACCTAATAACTTAGTTCTTCTCCACGAAAATATATCAAAATGTGGCCCCTGCAATTTCAATTAAATTGAGAGGACAATAACTAAGCTCCATTTAATATTTTAACTGTGAGTAAATTCTAAAGATTATGATAACTGGTAATGTAAATCAAATTTTCATAGAAATCAGAAAAATATTATTTTAAATACCGTCATTCTGTACCCTTTTATCATACAATAAAGTGGAATGTTCCTGTAGTTATGTACACGATCTCTGTGTCTATAATCCTCTTCGCCCTGGACTAAACTATTTAGAGATGAGATAGTTGGGAAAAATAAAACAGGAAGGTAATATCTGAATATTCTACAGAATTTAATTAAACAACTGAGCAATCAGTAAATTTTAAGCTTCGATTGAAGCGTAATGATGATGATGACGATGAAAATGATAAATGTGAATGTACATTTCCTTGCAAATCACCTTAATGTAATAATGTAATGTAATATGATGCAATTTAAAACATTTGCTAAGATTATTTTTCTAGAAAGCTATGAGAATCCAACATTTGAATTTTTGTAACGATATAATACGAGTAATACTGGTTTACGACGATTAGATTGACCTCCTAGCAGATGGCCTGGAGAAATTTTCTCATTCGCAAGCTTTTGACGCCTTCCTACAGGCTACGATCGTAACTCAAAAGAGTCATCAGTTACCAATCTTGAGTTCGTCGTGCCCTCTTACCATCTCCTCCGTTGAACAATGCCGTAGGGACCATCACTCTTAACTTTCATCACCCATTTGAGGGGACTAGGATTCCAGGATAGAGATTATTCGAATATCCCTCGGTCCATCGACCGCGAAGGTGCGCATACCCCGACTCCGCCTCCCCGAGATCCGTGAATGCGTAATTTATTTTCGTCTCCCGTAAAAGCGATGGTGATGCTCTGATCAGGAACCAGTTCCGTACATCGTTTCGGTGGGGTTGGCGTTGGGGAAGAGAGATCTTCGCTTCATTCCCACCTGCGTGCCTTAACTCATCTTCGACAGTTACGCGCTTTATCACCCTAACCTTTCCCGGATTGAATTTATGAATGAGAATCATGAGTGAAAGCCGATTTGGTGGAGATTACTTGGGAATAGGGATCATTATCGAGTGGGGTGAAATAAAAGGTTCGGAGGTGTCACGGATCTACGTGACTCCGGGGGCACCTCTCACCTCTCTCGCAATCTCGCACCTGCCAAAATCGCTTCCCAGCAGTCTCTATTTCACTGCATCCTTGAGCACAGATCCGACCGCAGCGTACGTTGACATACGATTTATCTTCCCATCTTTTTTTATAAATCTTTGTAGTGAACACTGGTAATATACTCCCGTATATACGTCCCCGAATTGTATTTATTTGCTCACAATCATGCATTTTACGAGTGTGCCTTACGGTACCATGGCATCAAGTTGAATAAAATTCCATCACTTTCAAATAATGTCGGGTTAAAATTCGGATTTTGGATGACATAGGACGCCGTTACCATTTTTCAATGTGAATAACCCGAAATTCGATGGTTCCATTCAAATTCTGAAAAAAAATCTGACAATATTGCTAATGTTATTCTTAGTTGTAGTCTACCAGGCTAGGGTTGGTTTTTGATGGGTCCAGACACTTCACACTGCTATCATTTTACTCCCAGACAAACGCGAAACAAAATATCCCAAAACCCACGTTATACACCAAAATAAAAGGTTATTTAGTTCTGCGTACTTCCTACGCCCTTTAATTTAATCCAAAATGCATATTATTTTTCTCCGTCTACTTCGCTTTCCCATAATTCTCCGTTTCTACGTCACCGTTTTCGAAGTCTCATCGTCTCTCAGTACCACCAGCATCAACTTGCCTCTCCACTTTCTTCAAATTTCTCTTTACAATCTTCTCTGACAAAGGGACAGCTAATGATGAAAATTACTCAACTAGTTTTATTTATGAAAATCGGGAATGATGTTTGATTGATTTTCTTGTCAGGGACAAATTATTTCTCCAGGCATATATTGACATCGCATCTGATAGGGCATTAAAGCAGTGTGTGGCGGAAGATGTTGAGACTTGAAGGGTTAAAATTATAAAATAACTACATACAGATGTTCCGTGGAGCTTTACGCAAAAAATACGAGCCTTCTACTAGTATTTCACATCTCGCAGAGAAAGTGTTACTTTTCACGATTTGACTACAATTTCAAATCTCAATGCTTTGCTTTACATTTACACATATTTATTGATTTATTACTGAATATATTTAATTTATGTGAATGTTTACTAAATTAAATATGATTTCAGTAAATAGTTTATTTATCAGCATACATTTGTACGAATTAATACATTAACAGCGGTGTTGTTCAACGTACATGTGGAGGAAATGATTAAAGAGGCATGGGAAGAACTGGAGGTAGGAATGAAAGTCGGAGGGGAATTCGTAAAATCAGTTAGGTTTGCTGATGACCAAGCATTAGTTGCTCAGTCAGCCAAGGAGTTGCAAGCATTGTAGGGTTAATTGGAAATTCAGTGCGATAGATACGAGATGAGAATCAATATTAATACAGCAAAGTAATTGATGGTTTCCGGCGTAACTTCATGGAATCGATTCATTTTGGAAATAAAAAAAATAGTAACTTTGTTCAGTCTCATAGTATTCAGGTGAAAATGACGTTGAACGTCGAAACCCGGGTCGTCTCGTAATAATTTTTTTGTGGAATCACAAAGTTATTATTTTTTCATTTCCAATTAAACAAAGTTTATGCGATTTTTGTAGAAAGACAAAAGCTAAGCTAAACAATAAAACAGGAGTGTAGAAACTAGAGCAGGTGGAACAATTTATGAATCTCGGAAGTATTTTGGTCCAAAATGGTCAAAGTAGTAGGGACGTAAGGAGAAGACTTATTGCAATACGGGCTTTCACAAGGAGGAGGTGGTTGATGACAGGGACGTTGGGCAATGAATGTTTAGAAAAGACTCGTCAAAACTTTGAAATGTGGCGTAAATATGTACGGCAAGGAAACATGGTCACTAAAGCAGGAGGATAGAAGTAAATTGGAGGCTTTTGAAACATGATTGTGGAGAAGGATGGAGAGGGTGAAATGGACGCAAAGGAAAACAAATGAGGAAGTGCTAGATATTGTGGGCGAGGAGAGGGGATTGTTGGGAGAATCGTGATAAGACAGGAGAAATAGATGAAGGGCGTATTGATTGGCAGTGGGCTGTTGAAGACTATGAGAGAAGAGAAAATGTTAGACAGACGAGGGAAGGGCAGGAATAGGATAGGAATGTTGGATGGTATGAGGGGAGAAAAGAAGTTCACAGAGATGAGGAGGTACCTGTTGTAGAGAAGGATGTTAGATTTTCTTTTTAGATTTAGGAGTCACAAAATATTAATTTGGCAGTTGTGTCCATCCAAAAACTTACCTTAACCGACAGATGAGTTAATAACAATAACACTTTTTTGTTTTGAATTTTCCATACGATTTTGCATATGGGATGCTCTTCTGAGATTCCAGACGTTGTTCGCGAGTAGACGATTCAGGGAGATTAGGGGACGTGTTTTCCCGGAAGAAATCAACCTCAAGTAATTTCATACGTACTTTCTATGATTTCCCATTATATTTCGATGTTTAGTTAAATAAACTTTCCCTTTCCTCTTAACGTAAATGGGGAAGATTAAGAGAGAGAACCATAGGACACTGGAATGAAAAAAATAAGCCACATCAGGAACCCAAAATTATTCTTCCGCATGATGGCATTACAATACCCGGAGAGAAAAATTATGTTAATTCGACGGAGGTCTAAGAAAGAAAGAATTTAGCTGGGCCAAGCTCGGCACGGATTCAATGCGATTGGTTCTTAGTGGTTAACGCAGAAGCAAGCTCTCTATTTTCCCCTCTCTCTCTCTCTAAACCTGTCTTATTTTCAGATAAGTTTAATTCAGCATTTCGGCCCACGATACTAGTCAAGTAATCCTGGGCTCAATAAGGCTCATGAACTATCCCAGTTGGATTATTTTTTGGAATTTTGAAGGCACCAAAGACAGGGCTTGGCATGATACTGAGTAAGTAAGATTGAATCGTGCCTACTTCATTTCGTAATACAGGGAACCCATGCGTGAGAATGATTACTTTTTTTGATGATTACATTTTTGATTTGAATGCTTTTTGCGCGAAGGAAAACCAAGAAAGCCGTATGATAACTGTTAGGTACTTTATCTGAGTTGCAATATTGTGACT
Organism: Hetaerina titia; assembly: GCA_037158775.1. Taxonomy (NCBI): domain Eukaryota; kingdom Metazoa; phylum Arthropoda; class Insecta; order Odonata; family Calopterygidae; genus Hetaerina; species Hetaerina titia. The sequence continues at coordinate 53,650,394 of CM073775.1, forward strand.
CTCTCTAATACTCTCTTGCCAAACGCGAGGAGAATCGTGAACCCATTAAGGGGGAGCACGATTATGCAATCACATTTCCGTCGAGGCGCACCGAAAACGTTCTCTGAAAGTTTGAATTACTCTTGTATATGTCACCCAAAAATATAGGTAGGGAATTTTTATTCAATTCAAAGACAAAGAACGATACTTTTAGAGCACCTGAAGCAGGCTTAACTTTTTAGCAATATTCGACCGGCTTCATGTAGGTTATTAACAGATTTGATTATCGGTTCATTTGATATTCATGCCCGTGAGTCGTGAAGATATTAATTTTAATAATATTTAAACTTTGATGTTATAGAAGATGAGTTCAAATTATTATTAGGAATTGCTATTGGCTTAAGGTGAATTTTCAATGGACCCAGACACTACACAGTGCTGTAGGGGGCAAACTAATTTGACCAAAATATCCTTAAATCACATTAAAGTACACATTATAGCAACTCATTATTTAGCTCTGTATAGTTTCTTTCTGTATTAAATCTTTAGAGTTAATGCCGGAAAAACAATTCCTTACATACGTTCCTGAATTGTATTAATTTGTGTAATCAGGCATTTTACGCATGTACTTTACCGTACCGTGACTTTCAGTTAGAAACATTTCACACTTCCAAATAATCTCGGGCTAAAATTTGGATTTTGAATCACGTGGGACGCCGTTATCGGGTTAATAACCCCAAATTCAATGGATTAGGGACAAAATTATTCAGAAAAACATTAATGTGGCTAATGTTATTTTAAGTAGAAGTCTACCAGGTTAGGATTATTGATAGATCCGGACACTTAACACTGTCTATCTACCCAGTGGAATTTTTCAAGGCCTCCCCTGTTATTACTCGAGCTTCAGTGGGATCTAACCACCGGAGGAAGCACAAAATCCATTTCCAAAGCAGTACTCAAACACACGAATGATGCTGGGAGATTGGCGAGGCTTATTTCTCGCCCCCTTTATTATTATTCCAAAAGGGATTTAAACGTAAACCCGCGAACGCAAGATTTTTGAAAAGTTTGGAAGATCGAACGTAAAAAAATTGCTTTCCACTTTGATGGAAAATAATCACAGGCCTCCGGCAATGGACTACGCACTCAATCAAATGCGATTTGAGGTTGGTTATGGATGGGCACAGACGGAACAAAGATACTACGAAACATTTCTTTGCCTCTCCTAACAAAACAAAACCTGACATCGGATACTACATACTACAATAAACTCCTCTTCAACTACGCATACATCCCATTCTCCCTTCATTTCTTCCAGGATACCTATTCCTATCTCTGCCTTGCGTGCCCTTTTATCTGTCTTCAACATCCAATCTCTTATCAAAATGCTCCTTATCCATCTTTCCTGCCTCCTTTGGATTTCTCCCAACAATCCCATCTCCTCTCCCAGCCCTCTTCATCTCCATGAACTTCAAACTTGATTTGTTGGAAGGGGGCTTGTGCGTGCTGATGACACTTAGGGCTGTGCTGGTAATTGATTGATAGTAATGATACCAGCAATGATAATTGCTCCTGGTAGGGTCACTAATGCCAGATAGGTCGAATGGAAGGAGCTAGACCAAAGGTAGTCCCAGGGTCCCACCCAGGGTATCTTCCTCAATGAGGTGGCTGCAGAGGCGTCTGACTCCAGTGGAGCGGGCATTGAGTGGTGGCGTCACGTTAAAAATGCTATTGAAGAAGGCAATGGGGAAGCACCCCAATTAATTATCCCACGCTGCCACGATGGCGTTAGATCGAGTGAAATTTTGAAAGATTTTTTTAAACTTTGATTTACAGGAATCACATCGGGTAGTTGGATATGAAGAAGAAGGATTATTATTATTATTATTTTTTGTTAAATTGAGTTGCAAAAAGTCACGGAATGATCGGATCGCACGCTGTCGTTTATGTCTCGGGCGCACCGTTAGAGACTCGCGCGTGCCATCGATCACACTGGAAGCGGAGCGGACGCCTCTCACGTCTTGTCCCTCCCTTGCTCCGTCCTCGCTCGAGCATGCCCTTCCGCTCATTCAGAGGGAAGGAGAAAGGGTGAGAGAGAGGGGGGTGGGCAGGGGGTTCAGCGCCCTCGGCTCGAAGCGAACGTGACCCTCCAAGTGCGGCAGCGTTGTTGCTCGCAGCGAAGTAATCAAACCGGCGCGCGAGAAGTTTGTTCTTTCTCGTCGGGTTTCCGATTCGAGGACGGCTAAGACGGCATGCAATGCACTGAGATTATTTTTACCACCAGTCCATAAGCGACAATGGTAGCAGCCTTGTGGGTCGACGACTGTGTGGTGAATAGTAATTCGCCGTCGACTTTGCTAAGGAAAGCAAAGAAGTGTTTGAGTGGGATTATTATAAAATAAACACAAATTAGAGTTCAGTAAATTGTACTACTATTGCTTTCCTCTTTGCTAAGAGTGAGGCGTATTTCTCTGCATTACCATTCATTTTAATTCAAAACCCACCTATTACAGGTAGGTTTTAGACAGCTAGCTATTTATTCGTTTTATTTTCTTTTTTTAGTTTCGTATAACTATTTTCTTCTACGAATCACGACATCTTTCTTTGCCTTACATGATTTTCCTCTTGAATTTTTTTACAACTCATATATTTTTCCTTAAACATATACGTTTTTTATATGCATATATATATATATATATATATATATATATATATATATATATATATATAACACTTTTGTCACTTTAGTGAAAATCCCACGGACGTGCACAATAATGTAAATGGACTAGTCGACACAAACACAGAAACAGAAACACATAAAAGAGGGACTCACTGGGTCTCGAATTTTCGGTGGTGAAGCCACCTTTAGAGGAGTTAGGAACAGAACTTAGACTATTCGACTAGTCCATTTACGTAATATATATGTATAATATATATATATATATATATATCCCTCCCATGGACTACAACCTTGTCGTGGTGGAAGGGCTTGTGTGTTCCGATGACCCCTAGAGCTGTGCTGGCGGGAGTAATAATAATTACTCCTGGAAGGGTCACCCATGCCAGATAGGTCGAAGGTTAGGAGCCAGACGAAAGGTAGTCCACGCAGCGTCTGTTCCTCAGTGAGGCGGCTGCAATGGCGTCTGACCCCAGTGGGGCGGCCATTAAGTGATGGTGTCACGTTAAAAAAACACTATTGAGGAAGGCAACGGGAAACCACCTCAATTATCATTCCCAAGAAAATATGATGGACGCAAAACAGAAATTGAGTCCTGGCAACTGCGGGACTCGGCCCAAGGGGCCGTGTGTCGTGCCCGGCAGCGGGGGAGGCAAGGCTTCCGCGGTCGTCATCCCACGAAATCCTTGCGGGGGAGAAATAACAGCAGCAGGACAGAAGATGCAGAAGAAGACGAAAGTAGTTAGAATAGGAACCTGGAACGTCAGGACAATGTTGAGGAGAGGCAAATTAGAAAATATTAAGCGAGAGATGGAAAGAGGTAACATAGATGTTTTAGGCCTCTGCGAGGTGAGATGGAAGGATAGCGGGGATTACTGGAGTGACAATTATAGAGTAATATACAGCGGCGGGGACGAGAGCCAACGAGGGGTTGCCGTAATTTTAAATAAAGGGGTAGGAAGAAGCGTAGTCAACATAGAGCAAGCGACAGATAGAATTTTACTCGTAGAGATTAAAGCAGAGCCGACGAACTTGGTCATTATTCAGGTATACATGCCACCGAGCAACCACAAGGAGGAAGAAGTCGATAGGATGTATGATGAGTTAGAGGATATCATCGCGAGTGTTCCTGCAGGGAAACATTTGATAGTGATGGGGGATTGGAATGCGACGGTAGGCGAAGGAAGAGATGGTGGTGAGGTGGGGGACTATGGGTTAGGCACGAGGAATGAACGCGGGGAGAAAGCAATTGAATTCTGCAGGAGACAGGGGTTAGTCATCACTAACACATGGTTTAGACACCACAAAAGGCGTAGGTATACATGGAAAATGCCAGGTGACTCAGAAAGGTATCAGTTAGATTATATTATGGTTAGGCACAGGTTTAGGAACAGTGTGATAAATTCGCACAGTTTCCCAGGAGCGGATGCGGACTCTGACCACAATTTAGTTGTTATGAAATTTAATGTTCGTTTCAAGAAGATAAGGCAAGGGCGGCGGGCTAAAAAATGGAATTTAGAAGCAGTAAATGAATTAACGAGGAAGGAGTATCAAGAGGCTATAGAGAAAATGATGGATGACGGTAAAGAACTGAGTACTATCGAAGAAAAATGGGAATGTATCAAGAAAGGGATATTGGAAGCCGCTAAAGACACTATAGGAACCGTTAATGGGAAAAGGATAAGGAAACCATGGGTAACGGAGGAGATGATTGCAAAGATGGATGAGAGAAGAAGATGGAAAAATGTAAACACAGAGTTAGGCAAAATGAAGTACAAAGAGTTAAACAATAAATTGAGAAGGGCCACAAATAAAGCAAAAGAAGAATGGTGGAAAACCCAATGCGAGGATATGGAAAGTTTACAGAAGAAGGGTGAAATTGGTGCTCTATACAGCAAGGTTAAGTTATTATCGGGAAGTAAGAAGGCAAGATGTGTGCTAACAGTTAAAGATAAATGGGGTAAGATAATAGTTGAACCAGGAAAAATCCAAGAGAGATGGAAGGAATATATAGAAACACTGTATGGTAAAGAACTTAGGCCGACAAGGTTAGACATAGAAAAGGAACATGACGTAGAAGAAGATAGCTTAGGTCCAGGCATACTCGACGATGAAATAGAAAGGGCATTAAAGGAGATGAAAGCAAATAAGGCTGTGGGGGTGGACAATATTCCTGTAGAAATGTTGAAATGGTTAGGGAAAGGTGGGAAGAAGGCCATATATGGACTGATTCGTAGTATCTATGAGGAAGGAATCTGGCCGGAAGATTTTGTGAGATCGGTGTTAGTTCCTATTCCAAAAAAGGCAAAGGCTTCGTCATGTGAGGATTACAGAACAATAAGTTTGATATCCCACGCAGCTAAAGTTATTCTCAGGATCATCAACAAAAGGATAGAGAGTAAGGCAAATGATTACTTAGGGGATGATCAGTTTGGGTTCAGGAAAGGAAGAGGTACGCGTGATGCCATTGCAGTTATGAGATCACTAGTCGAGAGGAATATAGAATACAATCAGGACGTTTTTGCCTGTTTTGTAGATTTCGAAAAAGCGTTTGATAGAGTGAATTGGGAAAAATTAATGCGTGTATTGCAGAAAATAGGGATGGATTGGAGGGACAGGAGACTGATCCGCAACCTGTACATGTCTCAGACTGCTCAGGTGCGAGTGGGGAACGGAGAGTCCGGATGGGCAGTGTTAGGAAGAGGTGTAAGGCAGGGTTGCCCATTGTCACCGGTACTGTTCAACGTATATGTAGAGGAAATGATTAAAGAGGCATGGGAAGAACTGGAGGTAGGAATGAAAGTCGGAGGGGAATTCGTAAAATCGGTTAGGTTTGCTGATGACCAAGCATTAGTTGCTCAGTCAGCCAATGGGTTGCAAGCATTGTTGAGTGAATTGGAGGTTCAGTGCGATAAATATGGGATGAGAATAAATATTAATAAAACAAAGGTTATGCGATTTTCCAGAAAGAAAAAGGCTAAGCTAAATATTAAAATAGGAGGGGAAAAAATAGAGCAGGTAGAACAGTTTACATATCTCGGAAGTGTTTTGGACCAACACGGTCAAAGTGGTAGGGACGTAAGGAGAAGAATTGCGCTAGGCAAGGAGGCTTTCTCAAGGAGGAGGGAGTTGATGACGGGGACGTTGAGTAGGGATGTTAAGACAAGACTCGTAAAAACTCTGATATGGAGCGTAGCTATGTACGGCGCGGAAACGTGGTCGCTGAAGCAGGAGGATAGACGTAGATTGGAGGCTTTTGAAATGTGGGTGTGGAGAAGAATGGAAAAGGTGAAATGGACCGAAAGGAAAACAAATGAGGAAGTACTAGAAATGGTGGGGGAGGAGAGGGGTTTGTTGAGAGAAATCCTATGGAGGCAGGAAAAATGGATGAAGGGCGTATTGAGCGGTAGTGGAATGTTGAAGAGGGTAATAGAGGGAAGAATGTTGGGCAAGCGAGGTAAGGGTAGGAACAGGATAGGGATGTTGGACGAGATGAAGGGAGGAAAGAAGTACACCGAGATGAAGAGGGACCTGATATAGATTAGTTTGCTAGGTGGGGAGTCACAAAATGTTTATTTGATAGTTGGGTCCATCCAAAAACCTACCTTAACCGGTAGATTACCTTAAAAAAAAAATATTCATGTACATGCATAACTTCGTAGATTCTACCTACCATATTATTATTATTAGGTAATCTACCGGTTAAGATAGGTTTTTGGATGGACACAACTATCAAATAAACATTTTGTAACTCCAAACAAAACCCAATCCAGCAACCTAATCTACATCAGGTCCCCCTCTTCATATCTGTGTACTTCTTTCTTCTCTTCATCCCGTCCAACATCCCTATCCTGTTCCTGCCCTTTCCTCGCTTGCCCTATATCCTCCCCTCTATTACCTTCTTCAACATTCCACTACCGCTCAATACGCGTTTCATCCATTTTTCCTGCCTCCATAGAATTTCTCTCAACAAACCTCTCTCCTCACCCACCATCTCTAGTACTTCCTCATTCGTTTTCCTTTCGGTCCCTTTCACCTTCTCCATTCTTCTCCACACTCACATTTCAAAAGCCTCCAATCTACGTCTTTCCTCCTGCTTCAGTGACCACGTTTCCGCGCCGTACATAGCTACGCTCCATATAAGAGTTTTTACGAGTCTTGTCTTAACATCCCTACTCAACGTCCCCGTCATCAACTCCCGCCTCCTTGAGAAAGTCTCCTTGCCTAGCGCAATTCTTCTCCTTACGTCCCTACTACTCTGACCGTATTGGTCCAAAATACTTCCATATGTTAATGCTAAATATAACTTCCTGAACTAATTAAATTCAGTACTTGTACTATTTTAAGCGCCATTAAAGAACCTAATAAAGCGGACGATGGCGATATAACATAAAATTTCATTGTGTCACTCTCATGTGAACCCCGAAGTCATCAGTTCAAAGGTTTAATGGTGAATCGTTAAGTTGAAAACGTCACTTTTCTTGGACAGGCTTGCAAAATTTCAAGTCCTACCCCCAACAGCTATGGTGTAGAGATGGATTTAGAACGTGTTCAGAAAAAAATTGTCCTGTAGAACTTCTGTGGTGGTTGTAACATATAAACAAGATTTGTTCTACACCATTATCTTATTACAGGACCTTGATTGCCTACTCCTATTCATAGAGCCTTGATTTTCATTTTCTACCTGCCTCTTTCCTGCTTACCTAACATTTTCTTTCCTTTTACTGTTTATATTTATTTCCATTTAAAAAATCAGCCTGTATTTCAAAAAAACAATATGCTCGACGTGCGTTGAAATCTCTGACGTGTGCACCTTTTTCGCTCGTCTCCGTCCACACACATGATAAGCATCAGTCCACTTGCAAACATCCTGCGACTATAACCTAAAGCAAAGCACGTACAGCCAATGTGGTAGGGAATGAATAATTAATGAAACCACCCACGTGTTTAATGAAGAATAGGCGGGAATAATTATGAACACAGGAAAGGAATCTTACGTACTTCCCCACTATTAACATTAGAGCACCAATGGGACTCGGCAATTAGCAGTATACATCCAAAATCCCGTCGTACTTTTTCCAAGGTCGACTGCCGACAATATCTGCTCTTTCTAGAGTAAACAAAGTGACATCACCACAAAAAGGTCAAGAGATTTGTAAGGAGCCACAAGGGAGTACCTCAATGTAGACGCTAGGTATGCTTATAGTCTCGATGTATCACCCAAAGAGGCCACGTTACTCCACCGGCACATGGAGTGAAGTCATACTCCATGTCGTTTCTGCCACCGACACGTAACTAGTCCGGGCGGGCTGCTTTGTCATCCACGTGATTGGAGCCGAGGCCCTCGAGGAGTTGGAGGACAGTCGTGCCACGAGTGACCCACGTTGTCCCCTCGCAGACCGTAAAGAGGTGGTAGACCTCAACTCGTTACCCACCATGGCACCGAATATTGAACGTGTGCATATTGTCGGTGGCGACTGTGTTCCACTAAACGTTTTCCATGGGCGAGCATACCGTTAGCCCATCAAGAACACGCGCCGCTTTTGTGCGACCATGTGATTTGTCCTGAAAACTTTTGACCCCTCCAGATCCGCTTAATAAAACAGCATGAGTCAATTTTTCAGGGAGATACTTATACGTACGGAGCTACAAAATGACAATGTCGATCTAATTGATGATGAGAGAAACTGGAAAGTGCACTAAAGAAAATTGAAAGTTGAACTTCTCGGTAAACAAGAGCTAGAGGTGTTATGTACATTGCTGAAATGGTACTTATTGAAGTCAACTTAGCGGCCAATAGGACACCGCAAATTAAATAATACAAGGAGTAAAACAGTTTCTGGCGTAACTTGGTGGAAAATCTTCATACTGACGTTTTTATGAATCAAACCACTTTGCTTTTCCACATAAACTTTTTTTTGTGTTTATGAGTGATTATTTATTATTATTATTATTTATTATTATATTAGTTATTTTTGTGAGTTTATGTGAAAAAGCAAAGTAGGTTGAATTATAAAAACGTCAGTAATACAAGGAGGTTAATGTTATATTTGTTTCTTTTTAATTCCATTAGCAACCTTTGGTAAAAATGAAGCTTTGCTTTGCAGTGCCAATAAGTGTTAAAAATTATACTATAGTGCAGTATAGCAACTTCAAGACGATTATTATTTACGTATGGAGACGGTGGAAAATTCATACATGACAACTGTGGAACTTAAATGCGTCTATCACAAAGCAAACAACGCAAATCAATTTGTCTAGAAATCCAGAAAATTGGAAAACTGCTTTTCGGTGGCGACTCCAAATTTTTGAAAAGATGCACACGGAAAGTGAGTTGCTTTCCTGCGCTCTTTGGTTCGAATCACACCTTAGTAAATACTTCGCGTTGGTTAGCAATGAACGAAGGATGAAACGTTTATCCATTCATTTTTTTACTATGGCATCACATTCCTTCCTCACCTCGCGAAACATTAACCCGTCAGCCGGCAACCCCATTTCCTGTCATGCCAACAATGAGGGGCTAGATATTTTCCCCCCACACCCTTTTCTATTCTTCTCTTCGGAATTCAGAGTTCCGTCGCCACCCACACTACAGCTACACACACACTCACACACATAGAGGTACGCGGCGACGCCCTCTAGATTCCCTCCTTCCTATCCCTATCTCTCACGCTCACTCTCTCTTTTGAATATGAAAACTTAATATTTTTTTACCCTCATACCATGGGGCTTTATCTCTTTCCCTCCAACCCAACGACGTCATCGGGGCTCCGTAGTGCCATCTGAACAATGTCGAATGCGGCGCCGAAATCGATCGCTCGCTCCTCTCAATGGGCGCGGTTTCTTTTTTTTCCTTTTTGTTTGTCATTTGTTTAATTTTTTTCCCTTAGAAAGTCGGTAGGAAGAAGTTCGGTCGGAGGTGTTTGTGAGCGTCGAGCCCCTTCTTTCCTTTATTATTCTAGCAGCGAGAGGATGGAGCTCTCGTTATTTTTTTCTCCCGCGCAGTAAAATCGAGAAAGGGGGGGTGGGCGTAAGAAGAAAAAAAAATCCAACGTGGGGACACCCGGTTGATCGAAGAGAAGATGTTATCTAGAAAATGTGTACTTGTTTCCCCTCTTCCTTTTTCACTCGAAAGTAGGTGAGGGTGCCATGCTACTTACATGTTTGGAAACAAACAAACGCTTTCCTCTTGATTCCTTTGGGTTGGCATTTTCAGAGGTGATGCGCTCTCCTATGTAGCATACCTCAATTGTTTCATCTCCCTAGGAATAGGAAGGGGTGTAAATGGCCTGGAGAACGCAGGACTCTTTGGACATAGCGAAGAAGTGGAAAACAAACGCATGCGTTGTTGCGCGACGGATTGAATTAACGTCCAGGGGTGTAGGTTTTTGACATTAAAGTCGATGAATGAATGCATGAATGAATTTACTTTGAACGCGGGTATATACGTGCCATAATGTAAAATTGGTGGAATAAATAACTCCATGCATGAAAAAACGAAGATTTTGCAGTGTTACACATGAACTTTTTCACTTTTAAAATCTGCATTTCAGAAACAGCGTCTTTTCCAAAAAGGAACAAAAATTAATTAGCGCTTTACTGATTAAAAATACCATGTAAGCTATTCACCGGAGTCAATGCGGCCCCGGCGAAATCGAGATTAGTATTATTATTATTATTAGGTAATCTACCGGTTAGGGAAGGTTTTTGGATGGATATAACAACCAAATAAATATTTTGTGACTCCTAACAAAACACAATCCAGCAACTTACTCTACATCAGGTCCCTCTTCATCTCTGTGTACTTCTTTCCTCCCTTCATCCCGTCCAACATCCCCATCCTGTTCCTGCCCTTTTCTCGTTTGCCTAACATTCTCCCCTCTATTACAGTCTTCAACATCCCACTGCCGATCAACACACCCTTCATCCAGATTAGTAGTATATTTAATAAATATTTTAAAGTGTTTTACTTTTCTCAACTTTCAGTTTGGTACCAGCAATTTTGTAAAATAATAATTCCGTAATATTAATTGGGATATTAAAACGTCAGAAAATGGGGACGCCGAATACAGCGAGAATTCCTGTACAACATGACGCGATTATTGCTTCATTTCATATTTTATTGGATATTTGGGTTGATGTTCGTTATTGTATGCTGCCTAACAATATTAAGATAGTCTAATTGGCGATTGCTATAATGATAAATATTTATAATATTTTATTCTTTAATGTTATTCTCTCCTATATATATATATCCATTCCAGCCGTTGCCATTGAATGCAGGTATTCTTTAAGACAGGTTTTTCTCCCCAACGATCACGAATGAAAGCAGCAAAGGAAAACTTCAATATTTAATATTGGGGATGCGATACATATGTGAACGCGTCCATTTTGTTCTCAAAAGATGATTAAACCTTTGATATAAAAGCCATGCGTCATTGAAAGTCATCATTATCTAGTAATTCCTTGCCCTGTCGTAATTAGCAGACTAACTCGCTGTCAATGCTGTTTCTCTCTGGGACAATGGGTCCCAAATTGATCAATACCGCACACTGGGCTTTAGTCTAGGAGCACACTGGGACCTTGCTTTAGTCTAGGAGAACAAAAAAAACAACGGGAGCGGGGAGCCGAAAGGTCATGAGTGACCATAGGCGAAGAAGGCCCCCTTTTTGCGGGGAACAGTGAGATTCGGAGACGGCTGAGGTTTAGATCGATCTCACCTTTACTACAATTAGTTGAAAAAAGGGACACTTATGGAAGTAAATAGTTAAGTAAATATTTGAAGAAATAAATAAAAATGATTCGATCATTCAGACACGACAGTTTGGCAAACTGGGTCGATCTTTGAGATGGAACCTCTACTATTACAGGTTGTAAATTACGAGTTTGTTAAATTTAATTGGATAGATATGAAAAATGCCAAATATAGTGTATTTAAATCAAATCTTCAAAATGCATCAACTTTATTAACATATTCGAGTTAGCCAAAATAAAAATACAACCGTTCTAAAGAAAATAAAACAAAGTGCAATTGCATTCAGATTATTCCAGGTGCGCAAAACAAATGTCGTATATTCAGCGTTGCAAGTCGGCATGGTTTCTTAAAGTAAATTGCTTTGATTTCTTTTTTTTAACGTATATTCTCATGCGTGTTTCATTATGTTTTGTATTTACACCTGTTCATGCATATTTTGGTACGAAAAAACTATCAATGCATTGAATTGGAAATCAACATTAGAATGGTCGTTGCTATTTTGAATGTTATTTTTTTAATGTACTTCATTTGGTTATTTATTTAAGGTTCTGATCATTAATTTAAAGTTTGCGATTGGGTGGGGGAGCGTTGAGTACAGGGGTGGTCTCTCGAAAAAGTTTGGGAGACACGGACGGATCTAGGGAAATGTTCACTCGGTACATCTATTCGTCCAACGGGGGGCGTCGCTGTTTCGTAATCCGCGGATGACTCTACGGCCCGTGGCCGGCCCCGCCCGTATGCTCGACAGTTCTATGTCGACATCCGAGACCGTCGGACGGAACGAGCTGGCTGGGAAATTAAACTCTTTTTTCTCCTTTCTGCAGGCGTCCCTCCACTAGACACGGACATAACGGCTTTTCCCGGACATCCACGCTAACCGCCTGTTTACGTACATCACCGGGGTAACGATTTTCGAGCCGTCTTGTTGGAATGTAGATTTCCACCGAAACACGAATCAACAGCGCGATTTTAAACCGAGAATTTTCAGCTGAGAGAAGCCATCCATATCTGATCGATCATCTGCAGTACCTCTAAAATGAAGAGTGTAATTAGTCTAAAGATTTGTTTTTCAATAGATCGGTTTTTAATTCTCCAAGAAATTTTGCCCATCATGGGACTAAATTGTTTTCAAGTATATCGCTACGATACTTAGAAAATTAGCGGCGCACTTTCTCATTTCGTTCCCCTCATGACCAAAACTCATTTGGAGGTTGAATAATTGACGGAAATTTTGAGGAAAGACACCGCAAAAAACTGCCGTATTTGGTGAAGTTTTCGAGGGAACCGATGACCTTAAATGATGAATTAAGGTAAATTTTAAGAGAAGCAAAATAAAATGAATGGAGAAGTTAAAGTTTAGGGTTCAGTGAGTATTGATTAATTGATTTTTTTTTAAATTGGTGTTCTTTCTTTATCGATTGAATTATTATTTTCTCCAAATATAATGCAAATTACTCTTTTCCCTTCATTAAAGGGAAGTTAAAGGTTAATTAACAGTCCCATGGTACTACAGCTCATTATTTTTTATAAATGATTCTTTAGCTGTCATATTCTTACGTTTCAGATAGGAATCATGACGTGGAAGTCATGCTTTCTGAAGGAATAAGTTTTTATTCTACAAAATGGCAAGTCATATCATCTGATTCTCTTCACCGGAAATCTTTATCTCCGTGCTATGTCCTATTTTACTGTTCATTCAACTCGTGATTTAACGGAAATTCACTGACTCGGTCAGCTAACTGAGTCAAAGCCGGATAATCTGAAGGTGACGGGCTCTAATTACTCTGCGGACTTCGTCACTTTTCTATTTAAAAATGAAATTAATGTGTTAAGTTTAGGTTTCATAGGAAATTACCAAATTTAGCAAAGAAGTGCACTAGAATCCAATTTCGACGTATTATTGCCAATGGTTATTCGCTGATTAGTTAAAACAGTCACTCAATTGGATGCAAGCATAAGAATAACTCCTATTTTCGTTTTAAACCTCCTGGCCTTGACTGCCAAATTTATAAAACCTTGCACTGTATGCCTCTTAACAATAATTTAGATGATTATCTAAATATATTCATCATTAAATTTGCCTATACACTTAATAAAAGTTAATATTAACTAGTGATACAAGAAACACGATAAATACGAAAAAATCGGGCCAAAGAAACAATTTGCCGGAATGATTGTAAAACTATATATAAATAGCAATTGGATCTACAGGAGGAGAGACCTTGTATTCGTTCATTGGAACTATCCTGATCCTCAAAACAGAGTAAATTCGTTTTTTAAATGAAACTATTCTCTCTGATTCCTCGTAAATGAGTCGTATTTTTAAGTTGCTATAATCCAGCTGCTTTGAACTTCTATTAATTATACTGTGTTTTACATGTACTGAATTGTAGTGCGTACATTATATTATATATTTTGTTTGGCGTAACCTTTTCTCTCAGTGCAAACAGGGGATGATGTCATTCTTTGAAGTGAATCTACGAATGGTGAAATTGCGAAAATTACCACGAGATACCACACAATGCGAATTAAATTCCTATCTAAAGGGCCGTGAATGCTGAGAGAAGAAGAGGGAATGAAGGGGAAGGTTGGATCTTCCTCTGAAAGGGATATGCCTGGGACATATGAACTATTTCGAAGCGAGAAAATTCTTCAATTAAATAAATCCAATTTTCGGGAGAAACTCGGCTGAATTGTCGTTCGGTCGTCGGATCCCCTTGCCATTTAGCGACGTAGATACATACACATTCAGCTATTCCTGGGGATCGAGGGTTTAATACGCCTTCCAGTTCAACTCAGGTGCGGAATATGTGACTGCCCCGCCCCGTATTTGCATTGCAAAGCGAAAACACTTCTTTAAAAATCCTGCTAATCACAATTCCGGAAAGACTGATCGGCAGGATGTTTGAATACTTCCAAAATTACGTGTAAATAAAACCGACATCAATAGGAGCATTCAAAATTAACTTAACTTAATTTTCCTCTAGGTATATCGTAAAATTTTTCTAGGCGGCTTTTTGAAAAATTCATTGACATTGTCAAAACACTGATGTCCTGTGAAAATTTTCAATTTAAATGCAGTGAAATAAATGTCGGGTAAGTACGAAATCAATAGGATTAATGCGGATTTTTAACGAAATATATGATGACTCTAAATGTGTATACTAAAACAAATGAGAAAGTGCTAGGGATGGTGGGCGAGGAGAGGGGTTTGTTCGGAGAAATTTTATGGAGGTAGGAAAAACGGATGAAAAGCGTATTGAGCGACAGTGGGATGTTGAAGAAGGTAATAGAGGGGAGAATTTTAGGCAAACGAGGAAAGGGCAGGAACAGGATAGGGATGTTGGACGGGATGAAGGGTGGAAGGAAGTACACAGAGATGAAGAGGGACCTGATGTAGATTAGGTTGCTGGATTGGGTTTTGTTTGGAGTTACAAAATGTTTATTTGATAGTTGTGTCCATCCAAAAACCTACCTAATCAGGTAGATTACTTTAAAAAAATATGATGACTGATGCATATTCCCTTAGATTTTCGTTCAGTAAATTCGCCTTCGTGCGGTGTTTTAAGTTTTGAGAATTCATTCGTCATTCACAGAGAGCAGGACCAAAAAGATCGGCAATGAACACGCGATGAAGTCCTTAACGAATACTGTCATGGCAGAGAAAATAATCAGAACGAACCTCCCGCTCGTTACAAATAATGCATTCATCCATTACTTTTTTTTATAATTTTCAGACCAAAAACGCATTATTCCCGTCACCGGATTCAGTAAAAATACATCACGTTACTTATTTACGTCCCGACATGTATTTGCACCCACGAATGTTTGGGTTAATATTTTTCTTCTTCTATTTTTTTCCAGCCGCGCCATAAGGAAAACCCTTTTCCGATGCTTCGATCCCGGAACGACCAGGCTGCCACCTATGTGTGTTCCAGCTATAATATGTACGGTCATTATAGTACGAGCATCGTTTCCGGATCCCGCCGTCAGTTGCCAAAACGGAGAGTCGAGCGCTCACATAGTACGATTGCGCACATGGTTGCTGTATCCTATGCGGTGTTGTTGATTCCATTTATTTTATCTCTTCCGTCGTTTTGTTCGGCTGGAGCCCGGGTAAGCAAGCACCCACGCGCTAACGACATTGAAGAGACGCCATTAAGAGTTGTCGCATTCGCCTCCCTTCCGACCTCCTTACCGACCGCTCGGTATTTTCGAACAAGTTGCTGGGGCCATGGCATACCACAGGCAATGGGGTTGCCCCATTCTCCTTCCCTATGCCGTGATTTTAGTTGTTCCAGGATTTCCTTTCACCAACAGCCCATCCTTTATATCTCCCCTCTTATGATCGAGGACTTAGTGTATAGAGAATATTTTATCAGCTGTGATATGAGATGCACACACGATGTTACACTGCGAAGTATGTCGGCTAAACCTCAGCAATGTGATACCATTCCATTTTAAGTACCAATTCGTGAAAGAATTTAAACAATATCAAATGGCAATGACCTAATTCAATCGACATACATTATGTGTATGCGTTGTCAACTTTATTTTATTTTAGAATTTATATCGTTGCAATTGGTAATATTGGTTGCGATTTTCCAGAAAGAAAAAGGCTAAGCTAAATATTAAAATAGGCGGGGAAAAAATAGAGCAGGTAGAACAGTTTACATATCTCGGAAGGGTTTTGTACCAATACGGTCAAAGTGGTAGGGACGTAAGGAGAAGAATTGCGCTAGGCAAGGAGGCTTTCTCAAGGAGGAGGGAGTTGATGACGGGGACGTTGAGTAGGGATGTTAAGACAAGACTCGTAAAAACTCTGATATGGAGCGTAGCTATGTGTGGCGCGGAAACGTGGTCACTGAAGGAGGAGGATAGACGTAGATTGGAGGCTTTTGAAATGTGGGTGTGGAGAAGAATGGAGAAGGTGAAATGGACCGAAAGGAAAACAAATGAGGAAGTACTAGATATGGTGGGGGAGGAGAGGGGTTTGTTGAGAGAAATCCTATGGAGGCAGGAAAAATGGATGAAAGGCGTATTGAGGTAGTGGAATGTTGAAGAGGGTAATAGAGGGGAGGATGTTGGGCAAGCGAGGAAAGGGCAGGAATAGGATAGGGATGTTGGACGGGATGAAGGGAAGAAGGAGGTACACGGAGATGAAGAGGGACCTGATGTAGATTAGGTGGCTGGATTGGGTTTCGTTTGGAGTTACAAAATGTTTATTTGATAGTTGTGTCCATCCAAAAACCTACCTTAACCGGTTGATTACCTAATAAAAATCGTTGCAATTAGGCAATTGTCCAGGTGGCAGCGGTCAAGTCTGATCAACGGTCACACTTACAATTCACATACATACAGAAGAACGATATGATCCAAATGCTCTTATATACAATGGCACTTTAAGATTACCAACCTCACCTTTAACATCACCCAAGGGCAAGGTTCACACCATACCTACAACGCTTCGTCCATCGTCCCATTCCATCCATAATCACGCACTTTTCAATTTCATATGCCGTTCGAAATCACGCACCGTTAACACATAATTTATTTTTGCAATACAACTTCTCACTCCGTGCACATCACATACATTCAATATTTTAATAAGTACAATAGCATAATAATCACTGATCTATGAAGTTTATCAGATGGAAAGGACTCAAACAAACCTGCAGGCAGCTGGTTCCATTCAACAATAGTTCTGGTCAAAAAAGAGCATTTTTAACTTTTTTTAATGAGCTTATATAGACGATGTTTCGATATTCTACTTATATCGTATTTAAAAGGGTCCATCTTCGACCATAGCACGCTAATCTTTGCTGCATGCATTCATAGCCGAAAGTAATGAAGCGACAAGCGATTATGTCTTCACTTTCATGATTTCCACGATTTTTCTACCTTTGATTTTCTTCCACTTGCCCCGCAAATGGCTTCTTTCTGATCCTCTCCTAATTGCATGAGATTAAAAATGGTTCATTCGCGACACCCGTTCTCAAAATGTTTGCTTACAAGCCAGAGTTCTTACATATATATGCTTATAATTGCTCCTTCTTTGCGATTGGACAGTGGATTCGATATGAAAATATATTGTGACATTTATTCAACATATTTGTCACTTGAGCCTTAAAATTTAGAATCTATTTAGTCAAATAAAGATATTGATACACATTTTTCACAAAAATTAATTGAAAAGAGAGGATTAAGGATTTTAGAATGCATGCTATTACGAACTCTTTCACCTGAACAATTTTACATTCAGCACATTTTTTAGCGAAAACCCTGGAATACTGAAATACCTGAAACCCTGGAATAATATCAACTAAATAGAGGGACATAAACCAGAAGTAAACACGTATTAACGCTATTCGTTGATCTTATTATACACTAATGATGAAAATGTTTTTTTTATGCACTTAATTCACCACTAGCTAAACGTTATCCTCTCCCCTCTTTAGTTTCACTGACTTAAAAAAATATATTTTTAAAATAATAAGTATACGATATCAGTTATATTGATAACACGCTACTTTGATGCGAACCATTCAGAGGTACATTAATCTTAGTCTTAAGAAAAAAATTATTTTTATTTTTGAGGCCACCAATATTGAATCATGAATATCTGAAATTCCTTAGGGAGAGATTCTTCCTGGTTGGGAAAATCGGTCCCACATTTTATAAACAAGGATATAGATCTACTTTTGAATCATTCCACTGAAAAGTGGTTTTTAATGTCTCTGTATGTATGGAAAATCTTCTAGGTGGGAAATTTAGGTGACTGATGCCATCCAATTTGGGGCACTAGGGCTTCTCAAGAGCTTCCTAGCAGTTCTAGTCCTTCTTTCACACAGATGTTATTGACGAAGTGGGAAAAGGTTCCTTGACAGGAGAGGGAGGAAATCGGTCGAAGAAGGAGAGTTTTCACGGGGGTGAGATATGCCCTCGCTAAGGGCTTGAGTCGCAAACAGCTGTCTCCTGCGGCTTTGCTCTGCGGGATTAAGTGCGGGAGTGGGAGACGTGAGAGAGTTATCGATAAACAAGGACTTTGCCCCGGGGCAAAATTAAGCATACAGTATTTGGGGAGGGGTATGAAGGGGAAAAAATTGGCTGCGTACTTGGACCCATTTAGGTTTTTATGACATGTTTTTGCATTTTCTAGGAGTCAATGGTCTGTCCGTTTGTGTGTGAGCATGAGTGCCAGTGTGTACATGTTATTGACAATTCGTGGGCACCATAGATCTAAAACTTTTGTTCTAGGCGAGGAGATAATTTTATAATTAATGTTTTATCATTCGGCGGTAGTTTTAAAAATTGACTGACCTGAAGTGAATGTTTACCATAGAGTTACGTTGCCGCCATATCAATTTCTCCTTCAAAATACATCAGCATTGGAATAATATGTAATTTAAAGTTTCCTTTCACTATTTTAATGCTGCAATTTGCTTCAAATTCAACCCAAAGACCAATAAATCGCCAGGTACTTTGGTTGTTTTAACTTCTTATTAAATATTTCCATCAAGCATCAAATAAGCGGCATTTTTTACGCCAGGTTTGTAAAAAATACAGTTCTTATGCATTTTTGTTTCAGATAATTTTTCACAAAAATTGGCATTCTTAAAGATTCATTTTGACTAATTGATTTACTCACTGTTAAATATAGAATAGTTCTTACTTTACCGTACCTAATAATTTATGCATGCTAGTAGAGGGGAATAAAGATCGAAGAATTAACCATCAAGAGAGGAGTTACCACTAAATATAATTTTTGGCAATAATAATGAGTTTAATTAGTAGTATTGTATTCTTAATACATTTATATTAAATAGTTAATATTATATTTTCCATGTTAATGGTTTTTCAAATCTATATCCAAAATAATTGATGTAGAATAGGTTGCTGGATTGGGTTTTGCTTGGAGTTACCAAATATTTATTTGATAGTTGTGTCCATCCAAAAACCTACCTTAACCAGTAGATTACCTAATAATAATAATCCAAAATAATTGCTGATTATTGTTATTTTGAAATAAGGATACCTTTATTGTGGAATAAGTATGTAATATCCTTATCATGAACCAATTTTTATTTTCCTTAGAATTAAAATAAAACTTCGGTCGTGAGTGAGTAAGAAAACATAAGAATATCGATTTGCGCTTTAGATGTACCCACATTTTTCTTCGTCTTTTATTAACATAATCCAACAGTATCCATTTCTTTGATGTTATATGCGGAGTTTCATCCACGATGATAATGGCTTTGGGAATTGATTTAGGGGAATCTTTTGGTTGTTCTCAACAGTTCCTAGTCATTGAAATCATATTGGTATATGGTTATGATTCATTAACATGAACAGTAGTAATTAAATAAATTTTATTACAAAATCTCGGTTGGATACATACTAATTTTGTGAATTTCTTCCCACCCCTTCTTAAACCCAACAGAACGTTAAAATAAATCAGTACATCTAAACTATGGATGATCATGGTACTACAGGATGGAATTAATATTTTACTTTCTTTAATAGATGACAAATTTAGGTTACTGATGTCAAAAAGGACATTCTCTGTAGAAAATGAATTGAAAATCATTAGTAAAATTAGAAAATACACACAAATCCGAACAGAATCATAAAAATAAATACTTGAAAGTACAGCAAAGTATAGTGTTTAGGTCGAATTTACTCATTGAGTGTTGTCGAGAGAAATAATTATTCAGAGTTAGTGTTGGCATCGGGATCCTCACGGGTTCGTTTGATCTTTTAGTATGTAATCATGAAGAGTGTTTTAAATGCTGAATGCTCAGAGATGAAGCCACCGTGTTCTACTTTTCACAGGATTTGATTCTCGTTCTAAGGGCTTTGAAAAATAGTTCAATCTTCTGCTAAAATTTCCTCAAAGTCAAGAGTACCTAAATAGGGTAGCATCAAGTTAGCATCAAACGAGTACAATTTTCGACCGCTTCAGTGATCAGGGAAAAAAAAAACGTTTGTTTTCACTCCTGGATCTACCACCCACCACGCCCTCTCACCTCCAACGGCACGACACGGTTCTTCATCCGCTTAGAGTGTCGTCCTCATCAATCCGGAATCGTCGCGAACTCCTTTTTTTTTAACCATTCGCCGTTTTTGCGATCAGATGAGATCTTTCGCCTGGGACTCCATACATTCGAAAACATTTTGCGCTTCAAACGATTCGGAGGGCAAGTCGATGGAGAGATTAAATAAAATGCATCGGATCTAGTTCGTTTTGCCCATTCATTCGTTCCTTTTGTTTCATCCCCCGAGCGCCAAACCGGGTGAAACTATCGAATCTGTGAGAGCCGGAAGCGGAACGAGGTTTTTTTCCCCCCTCTCCTCCCCATCCTCTCCCGTTCAACTTCGCAAGTTATCATTGTGTGCCCGTCATCGGGCGGACGCACATCGTCCCGAGACGCACACGAACTAAAGCGTTCACACACGAGTGAACACACACACATGCATATGCCATTCACTGATGTAGTAGCAGATACGTATCCAAACGCTCTCCCCTCCCCCCCCATTCACTTTCATCCCATTTCGACGTCAGGCGAATTGAAAAGATGTTTCTGCCTAATTGCTTCTGACCCCTTAGCAAACGAATTCCAAGCTCCATAAAGGATGCGTGGAAGGACTTGCAGCGAACACGTGAGAGGTTCAACGAGGTCCCTCCCCCGTGTCGGGTTTCCAGCTGAGATAGAGAGAGGTAGAGAAAAAAATATATTTACCGTTAACATATTTCTCACCTTTATTGATGATCCGCGAAATTAATTAAAGTCAAACGAAGTTATGCCGAATTATGGATCCAAACGCCATTGATCAAGAAGAAGACTGAGAGCACTATTACGATTGACACAAGGAATTTCTACTGGGATGCTACAACTAATGATACTTTTAGTACTGTTGCATAAAGTCTACTCGAAATAACATTGCGCTAATTCAAGAAAATAAAAAACTCTGTTAAAAACCGTAAAAATGCGATACTTCCGAGCGTATTTTCACCGTCATCATTTCCTTCCTAGCATATTCACGATCCCTATGAAATCAATGCTGAACAAAAAATATTTTCTCCAAGGAATTTACTGTTACTTACTTTTTATATTTCAAACTTCCTAAAAAACCCCAAAACATTATTATTATTAGGTAATCTACCGGTTAAGGTAGGTTTTTGGATGGACACAACTATCACATAATTAACTTGTGACTCCAAACAAAACCCAATCCAGCCACCTAATCTACATCAGGCCCCTCTTCATTTCTGTGTACTTCCTTCCTCCCTTCATCCCATCCAACATCCCTATCCTGTTCCTGCCCTTTCCTCGTTTGCCCAACATTCTCCCCTCTATTACCCTCTTCAACATTCCACTACCGCTCAATACGCCTTTCATCCATTTTTCCTGCCTCCATAGGATTTCCCTCAACAAACCCCTCTCCTCCCCCACCATTTCTAGTACTTCCTCATTTGTTTTCCTTTCGGTCCATTTCACCTTCTCCATTCTTCTCCACACCCACATTTCAAAAGCCTCCAATCTACGTCTATCCTCCTGCTTCAGTGACCACGTTTCCGCGCCGTACATAGCTACGCTCCATATCAGTTTTTACGAGTCTTGTCTTAACATCCCTACTCAACGTCCCCGTCATCAACTCCCTCCTCCTTGAGAAAGCCTCCTTGCCTAATGCAATTCTTCTCCTTACGTCCCTAATACTTTGACCGTGTTGGTCCAAAACACTTCCGAGATATTTAAACTGTTCTAATTGCTCTATTTTTTCCCCTCCTACTTTAATGTTTAGCTTAGCCGTTTTCTTTATGGAAAATCGCATAGCCTTTGTTTTATTAATATTAATTCTTGTCCTATGTCTATCGCATTGAACCTCCAATTCACTCAGCAATTCTTGCAACCTCTTTGCTAACCGAACAACTAATTCTTGGTGATCAATCAAGTCAATGTCAATGGTCAATGATCTATCAGGTCAATGTTGTACGCTCTACTATACTGATCACGAAATTATGTGATGAAAAATTGTTTATTAATTTGATTGATATTGTCATTTTACTTTAATTCTTCAATATAGTTCCGCCTACGTATATAGCTTTAGGGTTAGAATTATTCCTACCGAATTAAATTTGCAAGATGTGTTTTTCCAATTAGTTATGTCTTGCGTACAATCCTCTCCTTGATTTTATATTTATCATGCGACGCCTGTGTTTCATTATTTTAGTCGATTATAATTTTCAGATTTACATTCATATGTTATTAAAATCTAAAATTGAAACTTCGTGCTCTGTGTTCCAAATGCTTGATTCGTATGGTATGTCTAACGATGGGAGACAATACTTCTCCTCAGGGTTTTCATTCATAATCTCGCAGATATTTGCTGAAAATAATTCTGAGGGGAGAATTATTGGTGAATGAAGTAATAAACAATCATATTCTCAGAGATTCGTCGTGAAAAACTCATTTCACTAGAACCAGATGAGCATTCGGGTCCCTGACTGCTAATCAGATCTCTTATTCAGATATGCCAACACGTATTCATGCGTAATCATCTCTCTATCCCAGCTTTACGGTTTAGGATATATCCAAAATGAAGGTTAGAAATCAACTCAAGGCTATATAAAACATTTTATTAAAAATGTTTTTCAATATGCATATCTTCCTCATTTTACACTAGCCACTAAATTTTCCGAAATTGCTAAAATAAATTTTATGTGAAATGATGAAGTTTTATAATATCCGTCATTTTCCTTCGATTTGGAATTTTGTCTCCGTGGCGTAATGAATTAGGTGGGCACCTGACCGGAAATTAGGATATCTTTCCAAATATGCCAAAGAAAATAACTTTCGGAGAAAATGGTTTCAGGTATTCGTATTTAGAGAAATAAGCGCTTTGAATCAGTATTACATTGAAAATATTATATAGCAGTATATTTTCTACGACTGTATTGTGTGTGTATACCTGTATGTGTATATTATAAATATATACATGTATATATACACACACTATATACAATATATATGTATATATATATATATATATATATTGATGTAGAGTAGGTTGCTGGATTGGGTTTTGTTTGGAGTTACAAAATGTTTGTTTTATAGTTGTGTCCATTCAAAAACCTACATTAACCGGTAGATTACCTTATATATATTACTATTGAGATTCTGATGACGATGGCGGTGACGTCGAAACGTAAATATCTACTGTAAGTGTCCTTCTTTTATGTTTCTGTGTGTGCAATATTCATTATCTTAGGGTTTGTGTGTTTGTGCGTCGCCGGAAAGCGTCATTTTCAAGATTATATATATATATATATATATATATATATATATATATATATATATATAGACACATAAACACACACATATATATATGCATCGCACGAAATCGTAAAAAATATCCTGCAATATAATATTTTTCAGTGTAAAATATGATTTAATCATACACACACATACATACATATGTGTGTTTGTGTATTCATTCATATGGATATAAATATATGGAAAAGAGATAGCAACACTTACAAAGGACAAACACACGAATAGTGGGGAAGGTGGAATGGAGCAGATCACAAGCGAAAAAAGTTTCATTGACCGGAACATGTACTACGATCTTTCAACTTGCCGGGTCGATGCTATTAACCACTTGAGCTATCGAGGAAACGTAAATTAACTTAAATAATATATAAATATATAGATACGTGTTGAATACTGTATATACATGACAATGGAAGCTAAATGCAATATTTGCGCTGCATAATTATGGAATGAAAAATGCCCATGTCGACGTCTTGGGTCCCATTAATGTAATCTCATTAGATTTTATATAGTGTGAGTTCAAAGACAGCATCCTAACGGTGCGATTCTCGGTATGGAGCGCATCTTCGGTGCGCCCAAGTGTTATTTTCATAATAGTTGCAAAGATTGTGTATTTTTGTCTGGGAAACCTAAGAATGGCTTCTGCTCATCAGCAACGACACCCTTCGAGTAAAAAATATTCATATCTTCCCATTTACATATAACGAGCGATTTAAAATTCTATTTTATTTTTTATTACTGTTAAATTTTTTGCCGTACTATTGGTGACAAACGGTCCAATTTTCCAAGATGTACGCTAAAATTATGAAATAACTTGGCAACTTCAAATATAACTGCTGACATTGAATGCAGATGGCACTAGCGTAAATGAAAAATTTAACGCATTCATTAGTTAAGTACGGCTCCGACGATAAGTTCAAGACCTCCATTGATTTAAAAAATTTATCTAGTTAAATAATGAGTTTAATTTTACACATCCTAACCGTGGTATTTATTTTGAGGGTGACTCTGGGTGCTACTGTCAGTTTGTATTTACGACAAATTGACTGTGGAACCCCACAACTGGCTAATACAATATGAATGAACAATAGGCCTTGATTCGAACCCATTGTCCATGAGTCGAAAGACGGGCATCAACCGTAAAATGGCCACGATGGCTCATACTCTCGACTATTTGGATGGAAATTATCAATAGACAAATTAGTTGAAAACCTCCAAACAGTAACCAATTCCATTAAAGAAATAACAGTATTCGATTTTGTCCACGTTATAATATTGGAATGCCATTGCAATCGGGAGACTCTTATTGTACCTAGGGGCCACTGACGTCGCTGTTGGAGGTGAATTAGTCGAGTTTCCCTACTCCCTTACCGAAATCGTTCGACATTCATTTCTGCCTTTAAAAGTGGTCTTTAGGGAATACCAATATTTCCAAAAACTATTAAAAGGCGGCGATGAATTTGAAAGGGTATAGCGACATAAATATTTACCGTTATTACCGGTCATGTAATTTTAT
Organism: Hetaerina titia; assembly: GCA_037158775.1. Taxonomy (NCBI): domain Eukaryota; kingdom Metazoa; phylum Arthropoda; class Insecta; order Odonata; family Calopterygidae; genus Hetaerina; species Hetaerina titia. Next base: position 53,675,653 of record CM073775.1, read on the forward strand.
TGACATCGTACGTATTATTCAACTCAATCGATGAGAATTCCAGATTGTTACCTGAGCAAAATTCATTGCATTGCACTTGAGGGAATGGCGTACCAGGACAACAGTATTTAATTCTTATCTTTGTATTTTATGGAATGGTGGCTATTTTCATGAAATATTCGTCAAAGAAGTTAAGTCGATAAAAGTAGGGTGTTACAATTATTATTCGTGGGGTTTTTAGCATAGCTTTGTGGTAATTGCGTTTCGCTTGAGGAATGAAAGGGTGTTTAAGTAGCCTGAAAGATAATTATTTATCCTATTTATCAATGACGTTCAACCTACCGACATTGTGTGGCGTGTTCATCAATCCTTAATATACACGTAAAATTTAGTGATTGGTGGAAATTTTGCTTAGTAACTCGTACCTTACTGAGAAAATTGTGCACGTTTATTCGATTTTCTCACGAGTGGCTTTCAAAGGAAAAGCTGACCATTAATGTACTTGTATATTAAACTCTCCTCTTCTGCTTTTGTCTCGGACGCTTGCTCTAACGGACGCCTAAGTGGCACAATCAAGGCTTCCTGTGGTTTCTCGTGGAATAAGACTAGTTATATTCAGCCAATTAATTAATTGGATGCAACACTTCTCCTATCTGCGAATAATCGACCAATTTCGCTGAACGAGTTTCTCTTGCTTCGGTGCTGTTTCACGAGAGTTCACAGAGGGTCTCCATTTGACCCTCAGAACATTGGGATACTTTTTACTGTGAAAAATAGTCAATTTCGTCACACCTAAGTGTGACTAATATGTTTAAAATAATTTTTTTTTCTTCAATATGACCTTGGTACCGGAGAAATCGGAAAAACACTATCATCGAAATTATACAGAATGCTCCACGGTCCAGCCGACTAAGACACATTGATTTGGCCTATCGTACGACATTGACATGTTATTAAGAAAAAACCTCACTTATTTATAACCAATTATTTTTTTCTTGGAGCGACTTAACTAACTATGAGTTTACCTCGAAAAAAAATCGATGCTTCTGCTAATTTTGTAGCTCTGGAGAGAAGTCACTTGTGATGAATATTTTCACCTCCGCGAAATTTAAACCACTCACTCACACCCTTTCTCGCGCCAAAATGGTCACGGTGAGTAACTCAAATCGGCAGGGTTTCAAGGAGCTTCCTATTAATTGAAAACTGGGGTTGTAAGTACAATTGATTACCCTGTTTGTAATATGACACGCTAAAGGAAGGACAATAATATACAGGAAAGTTTTAGCCCTAACTGTATTAGGAAAATTGTAGCCCCTACAAGATTAATTTCAAGAAACTGTAATAGTAACTTTTAAGAGTCACCCGCTATGTGTGCATTATAATGCAACCAGTCAAGGCGAATCCCGGTCAAGGCGAATGATTTTTACTCTCTGAAATGGTTGCATTATACCCTACAAGATTACCTTTATTGCCAATTTAAATATAATTTTAAGAGTTTGCGTTCAAATATGGGGATGGAGGATGCTGTATTGATTGGATCTTCCAGAAAATATTAAGTTTATTTGAACACGAATGAGTGGCTTAGCAAATGAAAACTTTTGTTCGTAGTAAGTCAGCAGGGTGTTTAGTAATGTAAATGGAAGCAATTTGAACCGCAGAATTTTCGGTAAATGGATATTAAAGAACTCAAATTGGATATAACCGGATTTATAACTAAGCTTGGTTGGCATTACGCTATTTAAAAAAAATGTTCCTTTTGCTAGATGAGAGGCAAATATTTCTTGGTAACAATGCTTAGGCTTGGCAGAAAATCACTCATTCTAACTTTTTAGTGCTCATGATGCATCCTCTTTGAGTCGTACATTACCTTTTTAAATAACCCTACATGATGAAGGAAAAGTTAAGATGTAGCCGCGGGAAGCGCGCGTGAAAATGCAGATTTGGGGTGGCGCCAGGATTCCTCTCTATATGGTTGATATACTCGAAGGGGTGGAGGGGCACGTTTTATTCACGAGTGGGTTTCGCGGTGGCAGAGAGGGGCGTCACGCTGATGAAACAGTGAAATCGAGGAAAGGTCACCTAAACTCTTTCATTGTTCCCTTCTTATTTGAACTTTGAAACTTCATTACGCCCATACTTATGAAGTAATACGTTACTTGATCGTATTTCGGGATTTAAAAAATTAAATTTTACCAGAGAAACCTAGCGTACAACTTTCCGCGTTCTAGGTTATATTTTCATGGAGAAAAGTGAAATTTTTAAAGAATAATCTTTAGGTTTATAGCAATGAAGTGTTATTCATTTCCATAAGGAATGCTTAACTTTGGTGAGTTTCACTCAACAAAGTAAACATTGTCGGGCAACAATTTTAAATTTCCTCAAATATGAGCTCACATTGATTGAAATAGATTTAAATTTAGTAAAAATTTTAAATTGTAAATTGTTGTTTTCTGTTATTTTATGCTCTTTCTTTAGTTAACGATTCAAGCAAAATCTTTTTCTGGAATCAGAAATGTGCATGGAATACATATTTTGTATGGAATACAATGATTGAGATGTTCTTTTTGCTATTTTTCTTGAAATGAAAGTTACGCATTCTTTTTTTGGTGTGTCCCTTATAATCCTTTGGACCAGTATTTCTTGATACCGTGTTAATTTCACGGAAACAATAGACATAACTGACATAACTTTTTGAATGCCTCAGTATGACGTACTTTCAAGGCAATCCAATATTTCTTTTTCACTAAGGAAGCTTTAGCGAGTACTACACAACTCAATTCTACAAACCACCAATGCCAACCATATAATTTCCAATTTCCTACATGGGAATGAGTGAGGCGAATATTCCAACCGATTTTCCGTTATGGTTGACCAAATTTTACTTAATCGATGTCGCTGACGAAATGGCAACAATTTATCTTGAAATAATTATTTTTCCTCCAGTGACCACGTGCTTGATTGAAAGAAATTCCATTCAATTACTTTTTTTCCTATTTAATCTACGTTTACGAAAAATTATAATAGTAGTTTTTTGGAAAGGCGACCGACAGCTAAGGTAATTTGATCCATTAGGGATGGATGGGAAAGGAGAAGGAAAGGTGGCGAGAAACCTGGCGTCGGCGTTAGCCTACTATTAATGAAAGATGCCAAGGGGTCCGCAGCTTATCGTCCCATCCGACGGACGGCGTACACACTCAAAGTGCTCTCCACAAAGCATCTCATGTAGGGATCAGGATATTTCTGAAAAATATCTGCCGTCTCCGGTATTCGCACCCATACACCACATACACCACATAATAGCATAGTTACCAACCTGAAAACCTATATGCCTAATCTATCTAGGGAATCGGGATGGTGCGGTACCTAACGTACAGGCTTTCCACAGAGAGGATCCGGGTTCGAATCCTGGAGGCGGCAGATATTATTCAGTAGTATCCCGATCCCTACATGAGGTGCTCTGTGGAGAGCACTTTGAGTGAGTACGACGTCCGTCGGATGGGACGTTAAACTGCGGACTCCTTGGTGCCTTTCGACGATAGCAGGCTAATGCCGGCGTCGGGTTTCCCTCCACCCTTATTTTCCCATCCATTCCTGATGGCGCAAATGACCTCAGCTGTCGGTCGCCTCCCCTAAAACTAAAACTATTACTACCTAATCTACGAGTATTGTAGCATTTTTCTCCCGTAGGGAAGATGACTGCTGTTAAGGAGGGTGGGCATAAAAATGTAATGCTGTGGATTGGGGGTGAAGCAGGAGGAAGGGGTAAACGCCTCCTATCCTAATGTTTCATCCGCGATTAGAAGATTTACACCCTCGAAATGGAGAGGGACGGAGGAAAAAAGCCGCTTGATGAAACGACGGCGCTTACTTGGCGAGGAGAAATAATTTGGGTGAATTATTCCCGCGGCTGGACTGCGGACTGCCTGCCATTTATCCTCCATCTCCTCTCATGAAAGAAGGGGAGAGTTAGAGAGGGAGGGAGCTAAGTACGAAACACCCCAGTCGAAGGAATGCGTCGACGTTGAAAACAACCCTGCCCTAACCTCCCTTCCCTACCTCGGCAAACCCGTAAAACGCTCTTAATAATCCTCATAAATATGAAATTTTTAAACGTTCCCAGTGTCCAGACGAGGCAGGACCGTTCATTGTTTTATAGTACTATTCGGATAAGGAATGATAACTATGAGGTCCCTCTGCCGTACCCACTGGGGAGATGGTCGTTGTGAGTTGGTTGGAATATTAACACGGTCTTCTTCGGCGAAGGGCAGCAACAATGGCGGTGGCGGAGGTGTCGAAGGGTCCGTCGGGGTACTATTTCGGGAGGCCGAGTGACTCGTGGTACCAATCCAAACATTCGGTCCGCGAGAGCATGCGATTTGCCAAGGGCGCAAGGAAAAAAACGTCCTTAAAGTCTACGGGTAGTCGTAGACGTCGAGAGTATGAGCCTCGATAACAGGGCATACGCAAAATATCCCGGGAATGACGCCACATATGCCTTACACAGGGAATGCATAAATGATATATAGTAGTACAGGTATCTGGAGTATATGGTAGAGTACTTGTGTCTGGAGAGGACTACTTTGATGGGGGCAACTTTAATATTGAAGGATTAATAAACAATATTTCATAAAAATATAAAGTCACCTAACTTTTTGAGCACACCTCGTATAAGGGGGAAATAATTAAAGAGGTATCGCGAAAAACTGGTGATATGAATGAAACTTCCTGGGAAATTAATTTGGTGGAGGACCAGAGTATTAGATAATGAATATAATTCGACTACCCACATCCTAATCTAGCTCGACCTAACATTCGAAGAGTCGTCCATAAATAGGAAATTAGAGACAAAAATGCCACAACTAATTGATTTAGAAAATAATTTTCCCTTGAAGATAAGAGCCAGGGTCAAATTAAACGCCCGAATAAAGGGTATCAGAGTAATACGCCATTCAAATAAGTTATCTCCAGCTTGTTTAGGGTTAAATGTGACAATCTTCACCATGTCTCTGTGAAAATAAGAATATCCTCCAGGAGTCACCAAATATTTTTAGGAAGGAAGTAATGGACATTCCCCAAGATCAATTAGTGTGTGATATCTGCATACGACTTATCCCGCAACCCACGTTAAGGGCGTGTCACCGGTGCATATAAGATATAAGTTGAAAATAAACTGTGGATGAATGAAAACCGAATCTACTTCAATAGTAAGTGCTTAAAACTTGGAGTCACCCCGAAATATGTATCCATCAAGACAACCTGTACTTCGGCAGCCGCTCAACATGCAGTCTCTGTGGGGAAAAAACTGTGGGTCCAGAAGGAGCTGAAAGGATGGTATTGCAAACGTGATTCCATGTCCCATTATCTCTATCTTCTTCACGCGGAATTGTGCTCCAAACTTCACCCTGCTGAATTCCAGGTGTTCAATGAGAGGGTGAGATCCCTCACTTCAGACATCACGGAGAAAAAACGTGTAGTGATAAACCAAAAATTGATACGTCTCTCGAGTATTAACAGTGGCCCCACGCCTAAGAAAACACCTCCTAAAACTGTCTATGACCACAACTTTGCCCCTAGAGTGGTTAATTTATCCTCCTGTGATCTTCCCTCCTCCGCTCTTCTGCTTTTGAACAAGGGTTTGAAATTTTCCCCGCCCTTCCCCATGCCCTCAAATCTCTATAAAAACTTGTCAGCGGATTGTGAAGTTGCACTAGTGAACCAACCAAGGGGGTTGAAACAGTTGGCCGCCAATATCATAGCAGCGGACATTAGGAGGACCTCTTCTTGTGGCTTTCACAACACAACGCATGGTGCCACCATGAAGAAACTTCGACATATGGTAGTGGAGAAGGGGCTTTCCATAAGCAGAGCTGATAAAGGTAATTGCGTAGTGATTTTGGACAAGGCGGACTACGTTAAAAAGTGCTGTGATTTCATTTCCAACAATGAGTTCGATATCCTGCTTAAGGATCCTACATCTTCTTACCAGAAAATTATTAAAAACGCTGTGGCATCGTGTGTGTACCTTTTCAGGGATAAAGAAAAATTCTTCCTTAATAACATGAATCCATTGCCCCCAAGAATGTATGGCTTACCCAAACTCCATAAGGAAGATGTACAAATTAGACCAGTTATATCTAGCATTAATGCTCCGGCACACAAGTTAGCCTTCAAACTTAATACAATTTTCCGCCAATTGTCAAATTTCAGCCCCAAGTATGCTATCAAAAATTCTGTGGACTTGACGGAACGCCTTAAAACTATAACGTTACCTCCGAACTCCAAATTAGTGTCCTTCGACGTATGCAGCTTATTTACTTCTATCCCGACCCAGGAAGCCTTAGAACACGCCAAGAACATACTGTGCAAGGCCGGAGCCAACCAACTCCTCATCCAAGAAATTTCTATGCTTCTCAACATATGTGTGGAACAAAATTACTTCCTTTTAATGGTACATACTATAAGCAAAAAAAACGGTCTTGCCATGGGCTCCCCTCTCTCTCCCCTGTTAGCCGAAGTCTTTATGGACTTTTTTGAAGAAAAGCTGTTTGATTCCAACGAAAAACTTATTAAGAACATCGTCTATTGGTATAGGTATGTGGACGATATACTATGTTGTTGGTGTGGTAGTGAAAGGCAGTTGAGCCAATTTGTGCAGTTCTTAAACAACAGGCATAATTCAATTAATTTCACTATGGAAATGGGAGTGAACCAGTCAATAAATTTCTTGGACCTCGGGATTGAAATCAAAGGAAGCCAACATGTCTTTTCCATCTATAGGAAACCCACGTATACGGACCTAGTGATTCCTTCTGATTCTTGCCATCCCATTTCCCATAAGCTGGCAAGCTTCCACTGCATGCTTCACAGATTAATCAGCATTCCAATGCCTAAAACTTCCTTTAACCGAGAACTCACCACCATCAAGTTCATTGCAGAGAGGAATGGCTACAACGACGACCTCATTGATTCCCTATTAGGGAAAAAACTGAGAAAAAGTGCCGTCGAGCTCCACACAACACTCCTGCCATACTCCAACCCCTCACGTAAATGGTGCAAAATCCCCTTCTCAAACTCTTTGTCCTATAGAATTGCCAACATTCTACCCAAGGATAAATTCCGTGTTTCATTTTACACCCATTTTCCATATCCAAAGCACTCTGCTTAAACAAAGATAAATTCGACGTCGAAAAACAGTGTGGTGTTTATGAATTAAAGTGCCAATGTAATGCGACTTATGTGGGACAGACTGGACGAAATTTCGCCACACGCATCAATGAGCATCGGAAATGTTATGCGTTAGGCAACACCACATCCATCTTTGCCACCCACCTCTTGGAGAAGAACCATTCCCCGGATTTTGAATTTAAGCCGTTGCATAAATTCGAAAAGAGCAAGAAATTGGACGCTCTCGAGAGTTTAGAGATTATCCAACGGAGAAACCAGAAGATAGAGCTACTTAACGACATTCAGTTCCTCTCTTGCCCCTCCCCACTTTTGTCTATTAACTTCCCTCAGTGACCATTATGGCGACACCTTCCCCCCCCCCGAACAGTGAGCTGCCCGCACTTCGGGGGTTCCATTGGTTTTTCCTGCCTTTCTTTGTATGACAAAACCCCACCCCCCCTTCCCACCCGCTCCCTCCTCCCCTGCCACCCCTCCTTGGTATATATATCCTTTCTCCTTGTACTCTCCCTCACCTGAAGATGATACAGTGTATCGAAACCATGGTCGGCAATAAAGTTTTAACTGTGGAAAATTGCAACGAAGTTTTCATTAAAACCGTAGGTGTTAGGATCGAAAATATTAGAATGATATATATTTGTAAGCATTATGGAAATATTGGGCCTAAATCAGGCCACGCTTCCATTTAATGCATTGTATCCTACTTCAAATATAGGTGCGAGAACTCCCATGTTTTTTTTTTGGCTGTAACTATTTACTTGGCTATATTTGCAAGAGCAATCCTTCACAACAAGAATATTATTATTATGAAGTGACGAATTAAACTTCCCATTAAGAAATCCCACAGAGAGTGGATTGAGTGCAGGAGTGTGAGAAAGAAGAAATCACTTACTTGATAAATGTCGGTACATATATTAGTTCAATGAAGACCGTAGGGGATTTTATAATGGAGGAACTTCAGAGGAATTCACAGAGGTAAAAATGAGAAACAATTGATGTTAAATATTAACGGAAGAAATTATAAAGGTGTAGCGAACAGAAAACTCCGTTGGCGGGCTAAAAAATGATTCTACGAGAAATAACGTTGTGGTGATGTAACCTTACATGTTTGTAATATTTAGCTTTAAAGTCCTTGCGTCGCAATACACAATACTTTGCAGTATTTATTGCGCAAAATGCTAGTGGAATTCAGGGGGGGGGGTAACATTTGGTAATTGGTAACGATGTGGGCTAGCTATCGTCCCGTTCTCTCATAGTTAATCTTCTCTCCGCAGAACGTTACTCGAGACTGTGTTAGACTTGCATGCTTCGGTGCGCCTTTTCTGCAGCTAGTCTTACTTATTAAGGGTACTATGCGAAATACTGTTTTTTTCCACGCCCATCTGTCCTTTCGATCCATTTGTCAAGAATTTATTTTCCAGTCATTTACTCAATTAATCTGTGTTAAAACGCTCGTTCTCCCCTTTGAAGCGTTTCCCTCCAACACCACTCATGAATATCTTATCAATGCTCTTTCATAAACTCTTCCGAGCACTTTATTCACACCACCCAGAATCCAACAGCACTGCATTCCTGAGAGCAATTAATCTTTTCCCCGTTTTTTCCAGTTGCCAGACGACTGTAATCATTCCCATGCCATGGTGTGAATTTTTTAATTGCGTAATAAATTTCTCGAAATTCCCCTAAGCATACTTAAAGAATTTCGAATGATGGGGATGTTATGGCAAAAAAACAACGTGTAACGAATCCTATGCTCCATTTGTCTACTCTTGACAAATTTCGTAGATGCGGTAGTTAAAGGCCTTAGATGTGTTCCCCAGTGGTTATATGTGGTGATTGTATTATTTATAGGCTTAGCTAATCTATTAATAATGATTCATGAGAATAAATAAAAATAATTTTACATGATTTATACCGGTTCAAAAGTAATGAGTTTTAAACACTTACCGATTAAGCACAGGCAAAGCTAATGGATATGGTTGCACTGTATTGAAACCCCAACGAGGCCACTTCATCGACGATAAAATTCATAATAGGACTTTGCATACAATTTTTTGTAGCTCTAATAAATAAAAGCAATCCAAGTCATCCGACTAAAATTATTTCTCTTTCTAATTGGGGTTTAGAATGTTAATAAATTAAAAAGTGTTATTAAGTATTCATTAAAAATTATCATATTCTGGAATTGTGACAGAAGAGACATTTTTTAGAAACCTGCGTATTTTTTAAACACAGGGCTGAGATCGAATATTTGTTGCAGAGTATTGTATAAACTATTTTATGCTCCCCTTGAACTGCGCATTAGTTTTTCCGAAGGTTCCCAGTCGAACGAATCGCGGCTCCACTTCCACGTTAGCCCTTCCGCGACCAACAAACGGTGCGATCCCGAGCTGCTATTACCACCCTTCTTCCCGCCCTCACGAAATTGTGTCGCGCATGGAGAGAGCACCTTCGCGGATGGGAGTCCCGTGGGTTGGTGGTGTGCGAGCACGTTGAGCCTTCTCTGCGCGCCCCTCTGTGCATCCGCTCCTTCGGCGAAGCCGCCGAGAGACGGGGTGCATCCCATTAAAAATATTTTTTTCTCATTCCGGAGGCGTGACTTGGGGCGGCGATTTTGAGATTCCCCACCTTCGACGGCAGAGCTTGGATTAGTTTCGGCCCATGGCGCCATTAACCGTGACGGAGCGGGCGAGGCGACGGATAATGACACTGAAGTTGACTGACGCTCGACTCGCGGTGAAATGTGCCGACTGAGAAATCCTCCTGGAAACCCCCCCACTGCATGAGTGATGCGAGGTAACGAGGAAGAGATAAAGAGAGAAGAAGACACTAGTTTGGAGTGCGGAAGAAAAATTAGGACGCCATTAAGAGCGCAGAAAAAAAAGAGGAGAAACGAAATGTGCGGGGTAATTATCACGGTGAAGCATCCCGTCGGGCCGACCTCTTTCAATTTGTTTTCGTGGGAGAGTTAGAGGACGTAAAAATATGCCTTTTTTTATAAAAAAAGGCACCTGAACTTTCTTCTTTCCCTTCCTTGACGGAAGTGTAATTCCCCACGAGTAACACGTTCAAAATGACTCGCGGGTGTTCAACTCTACCGCCACTCGTGAAAAATTGAGCAATGTGTTCCTGGCAACTACAGTGCAGAAAAATTCCGTCTCTTCGTAAAAACGTACTTACCTAATGCAATTGTTCTCTTTATTTCCGTAATAACCTATCCAGTTTCCTCCAAAACACTTCCTAAATAGCTGAACTATTCTACCTCTTCAAGTTTCTTTCAATTTCTTGAAAATTATTCATTTTCTTTATCTTCGTTATATCTGTTCCATCGATTCTCCAACACGCTAAGTAATGATTATACTCATTTGAATGGCTGGATAACTCTCGACACTGACTCTGATAACGCTTGATCATCCCCAAGTCTGTTTCGAAGAGTTCCCCTACCTGCTTTCACTCCAGGCTCTCTAGTCTCCAGTGCCTTGCTTTCCATTCTCTCAACATATCCATGCAAGAGTATTTTGAAAAGAACTGGTAATTTTGGGCATCTCCGTCTTACTCCCTTGTCTATTACTGCCCGTCGATACTCTACATTTGCTACCCGATGCTGTACAGACAGAGACATGTTCAGGTTCCACATAAGTTAACTGTCCCTCCAGTCTCTTCTAGTCTCTGAAAAACATTCATTATCTTCGTCCAGTTTCAAATAAACTCCGGGAGATGCCGCAACAGTAACTTTTAACGGAGTCATCCACCACGTGTGCATTACAATGTAACAATTTCAGAGAGTAAAAATCATTCGCCTTGACCGGGATTCGAACCCGGATCCCTCGATATCCGGCCGAGTGCTTTAACCAATGAAGCTACCGAATGTCAGAGTGTAAGAGTACGTCTCGGTAGCTTAATTGGTTAAAGCACTCGGCCGGATATCAAGGGATTCGGGTTCGAATCCCGGTCAAGACGAATGATTTTTACACTCTGAAATTGTTGCATTGCATTGCTACACGTAGCGGATGACTCCGTTAAAAGTTACTGTTGCGGCATCTCCCGCAGTTTCTTGAAATTTGTCAGATGGGGTTAAGAGAAAGCTCGCCTAATGCTGTCTTACAGCATATAACATTTAAATTTACAGAGTAGGTTTAACTAATTACTTTCCCTTTGTCTTCTGCAGTTTCTCACGAATTTCCGGTACTCAGAAATTAATAAAGCTTTGTTTTATCTAGTTGTTTCCAGATTTAAATCATCTGGATATTATTGCTGGACAATTCTGTCAGAAAATGAACTCCGTACTCTCTCTTGGCTCCCACTTCCACATTCATAATGCATTCCAAATTAATAGTTTTCGAATTTGATTGGATAGGCGGGAGGGACCCAGTCCCATTTTTTCCAGAAGGCTCCATGCATTGTCGTTACCTCTCTTAAGGGTGTGTCATTACATATATATGTATATATCTTTGTTCGCTTATGTACACGTACACGTATGTACCGATGCGCCGCCTTATTTAAGGGTGTGCCCCTAAGCCCTCATTTTTCTCAATCCACCGACTCACCGAGATCTCTTTTCCTCTCGCTACGATAGGCAGCGTTCGGCTTGCGGTGAGCGCATCAATCCGAATCGTATATACTGTGATATCTGACTCGGCGTTATGGGAGTCATAAGTTGCCCTGCCGAGGTTTGCGTCATGGCCAGGGAAGATGGATCGGAGTGATTTTTTATCCTCTCCTGTTCTCGGCGGACACGATGTTGCCATCAGTCTCGGCTTTGGCACGTGATTTGTTTCAAAGTACTAAACAATAGCACAAGGCTCATTTGTAGCGATTTGAAATTATTAGTATTCGGGAAGTTCAAGAAAAACGAGGATAAAATTTATGGATAAGCTCTTTGGATTAAATTAGACTTAGAACTTTCGATATTTCATATGTTTGATCGTTTCAGACGCGAGGTATTGATGTTCAAGGCTAGATACTCGGATTCTGGATGATCGACATAGGTTCCAACCAAGGTTCAATCAGAGAACGTCACCAGCAATTAGAAATCTTACATTTGAGATATGGTCATGCATTCTTAAATCCTCCCACGATTGTTAGAGTCGTATTTACGCGATTTTATTCTTAAATGTAAAAAAACATTAAGATAACGAACAGTTCGGGTGGGTAAGAAGACGCGAAGCTCTCTAAAAAAGTATCTCATGATCATCCCGTTTCATTAGGGAACTAACTTCGGGTACCCTTGAGACATTTCAGACGGAATATTTTAGTCGTAATTCTGTCAAACGATTAATTTTCATTAGAAAAAATTTTGACTAAGCGACACGCATCAACAAAAAAAGCGTGGGAAATTTGACAGACCAATGTGAACAAAACCTTATTACCTTACAACATTTTTGCCAAACGCTATCTGATGATGTTAAAAAAAACGAATAATGAAAAGTCAAAATTCGGTTAATATCATATATTCGTTAATACTCTTTAAGGCTTCATTTATACTCAAAATTATTTTTTTCCTAGTATTAGACGACTCTTGAAATTCGACTAAAATAAAAGGTGAATTTGAACAAAGTGTTACCATTGGAGTCAGTAAAATTAGATCCACCATTCTCTTGATTGAAAAGCAGACAACGTTCATCGCGTGTATTAATTGAAGGTTACGAGGTCACGGCGAAAGACAAAGCTGCCCGTCCGCGCTGTTGACTGCCTTGGTCATGCAGCACGGCTTTAGAGGTACAGAAAGCCAGTAGTATGTAGGTTTAGTGAAACAGTGGGGTTTGTTTAGGAATCGTGAGATGTCGATTCGAAGCACCACAGAAGTTGGTGGAGGATATATATTAGGGCAGAGGGCTGTCGTGAGCAATTCCACCACTTTTTCTCGAGCCCCAGGGTGATGATAACACGCCCTTTGAGGCGCTCCTCCGCCTGAGGAGAAAGTTCTGCTTCACCAGGAGCACGTAAGCACCAGGCAGGGATATTGGGTTGGGCTATTGGTGGGGACGGGGGGAGGGGAATGCCAACATTTGGTATTCACCCTTCGCCCCCCCTTACGCCTTGAACTCGTGCCAGGAACCCTCGCGAGGAATTCCGACGGAGCCCACGGCTCCGGAAGCCTAATCGACGATGTCACTAGCGTCCCGCCCCGAATGCAGGAAGGACCCCCTGATCCGAACGCTCTTATTTTTTTTCCCATTCTTGGCAAGGGGCGGCCGCCAAAGAAAGGGGGGCTCGCCAAAGGGAAACCTCTTCCTGGATCCTTCCATCCGTTTTCTCAGTTCTCTCTCATCTTTCTAACGCTTTGGGAATATATAGCTCTTAAACCCAGGATCCGCGGTTTGATGCAGCATTGAAAGGGGTCAGTGATGATCACCGAGGGTTTTTTATATTGCGCTAAGAGTTTTTTTTCTGGATTTATTTTCGTCTCTTAAATTTATAACGAACATAAGGAGAGTTTGCACTTTTCCACAGATTTATTAAAACGTACGACGCGTTTCAACTCACAGAGTCATCATCAATGATGACTCTGTGAGTTGAAACGCATCGTACGCTTTAATAAATCTGTGGAAAAGTGCTAACTCTCCTTACATTCATTATGAAGAACTTCCACGACCTTAAGCCTGAATCTGTTGAACTTATTCTTAAATTTATCTTATCAGTTACGGCTTTGGCCAATGATAAAGGAAAGTCCAAAAAAACTTGCATTTCCTATTTCTCCTTACTTTCGTTGGCCCTCATAACGTGCAGCAGGCTCAGTAGTTGAAAGACCGGCTTATAAAATAGAATCGTTTGCAGTTGATGTGACAAATTCGCAGTTTTCTGAGTATTTTCGAGTTTTTTTGTGGAGTAATTGTTTAATGACAGGGACCACGCCATTCGTAATAAAAATGTATGTCGTATTTTCATATGAAAAATAAAATGGAATTTTTCCTTAATACCATTTAGTAGATTCACGAAGAAACGATAGGTTTAGTAAATTGAATAATACTCTAACGCAATCAAGGCAATGCTCTGCTCAAGGCGTGCAAAACTCTGTGCCTGGAATTAAAAAATGGCTCAGTGATGTACTCGTGGGATTAAAGGAAGGGAACGTCCCTAATTGAATGTAAACTGGAGAAGATCTACTGAAGCAACTGGGTAATATACTAGCTCTTAACTCAAATATTTCATGTTGTGCACTTGTCAAAAGAGTAAACTAATCTGCCTGAAAGAGAACACACTTTCGTTTTAGTAAGTACAACGAAAATATTATCTTGATACGATACGTTCTTAGTTTTCAGCATTAGCTTTTTCAACACTCTCGCGTGAATGAAGTTGTTATAAATTTGATAATTGTTGAGAAACTGACATATTTTGCTCAGGATTCACCTTAACGAACCTTATATTCATTAGATGATATCAAGTAGGTAATAATAAACAGTAAAGGTTAGGCATTACTTTCATTTTATTAGTCCAGTGTAGTTATTTACGACGCAGAAACATGATCACTGAAGCAGGATGGTAGACATAGATTGGAGACAATCGAAATGTGGGAGTGGAGAAGGATGGAAAACGCGAAGTGAACTGAAAGGAAAACAAATGATGAAGTGCTGGGTATGGTGGGGAAAGAGAAGAGGTTGTTCAGAGAAATCATTAGGAGACTGGAATAATGGATACAGAGAATATTGCTTGGTAATGGGATGACGAAGACTGTGATAGAGGGGAGAATTATAGGCAAAAGATGAAGGGAAAGGAATAGGATAGGGATGTTGGACGGAATGAAGGGAGGAAGTATACGGAATTGGAATGGGGTTTATTGTTGAGTAGGATGTTGGGTTGTGTTTTATTCGGAGAGGCAAGAGAATTATTCGGTTGCTTGTGTCCAATCAAAACCTACTTTAACCAGTAGAGGGCCTATAATAACTCGTATGGGGTATAAATATCTGGGAAGCATTTAATAACGCGTAATGCGGGAATGAGAGTATGATCGAAGCAGATTACTACACTGATGAAAATCGCCACTACATAGAAGAGCGTACAGGATTATTAAGAGAATGGGGATACATTCAATTTCCAAAATGAGTATCGATCAACATTTTAAAGACTGTCAGCTTAATCAGGCATTGAAATCTGACGGTCCGCAAGAAAACGTGGCTCTAAAATCATGTAGACTGGTCCTTATCTTTAACTTATTTTCGAGGGTTGTGTTTTGTACTCTGAATTGAATTTTCACCTGTAGAATGATTTCTTGGCCCATGTCAATCAGCTGTGCGCCTCTTTTCTCTTTTTCATTCCTGATGATCCTGTTTTCGACACAGCAAAAATATTTCTTTTCTTCTGGCTCTTTTGATCTTCATTGGCTTAATTTTTCACATTTTCCCTTAAATTCCTTCAATCTCACGCCATCCTCCTGTCTGTGGTATGATATTTGTTTCGAATGGACATTTAAGGTAATGGAGTATTGACGCGCTCGTGTGAGGGCTCGCGATGGCCTCGGAAGGACGTGGATAGCGGACAGCCTTGGCAATGAACCCGAGTTTTCCTTTTCGCGCACATTTCTGCTCGTGGTCGCTTTCTGTTTGCACGTAGTACATCATACGTATACAAAATGCCTCCCTGGAACTGGATCAAGACGGCACCGAATGATGATTGGCAAAATTTCCACGTGTGGCACGACCTTGCTTTCATTTGGACTGACATAGTTCCAAAAAGTCCGGGCACAGCGCTGAATGTCTGGGTCATTATTATTCTTCAGACTCCTTTGGGTGCGAAGGCTATTGTTTAAATCTGAAACACAAATGTATTTCCGCTTATATTTCACTTTTAAGAATGCCTAACCTGGCGTAAAAAATATCAACTTACTAGGCGAGTAGTTCCAACCTGATATTCTAATTCAATTAATTTCAAATTAGATTTTCTAGTATTAGACCTGTGTTTATTAATAGTCGGCACGGTTAAATAGTAATCTTTCGTGGGAACGTCACAAAAATGTATATTATTACACATGAGTTCCTATGAACACCTTATTGAGGGTAGCAATTATTTATGGAACACAGTATTATTGATAGTCAATTGTAGCGAGCGATATTTTAGCACTAATGTTTCAACGCTGATCATGTGGATTTTCAACCATTCAGTTGTGTTGTCACGTCGCCTAGGTAACACCTGGGGAACAGCTATTGACAGAAATGATTGGGCGTTTGGTTTAATCCTTTTTGTAGTTAAGTTTGCAGTTAAGAGTAATTTTGTGAAATTTTGTATTTAAGAGGAATTAAAACCGTTTAAAAATGGATCCTTGGATTTGAGTCCCAAGTCTTGATGGTGAAGTCTCGGGAATGGAGAGAATATTGAATACGGCAGTTGCTTTATACTGATTGGCTTAAACAGAGCTGGTTTTAAGTCTCTATTTTCGAAAGATAAAGTCTTCTGACATGACTTAAGACTTGGGACATCATTCTCGCAGGTAAGAAATTACGTAAGTTTTGAGACGAGCTCAGACTCGATTTTAAAGATTCAATGTAGAATGGAATAGAGGCTTATCATTGTGAATTAAATGAAAGTCGTGAACATTGATTTTTGCATGGTTTATTGACTTTTATTATGATATTTACCTAAATTCCAAATGCTATATGTATTTGGTTCGATTCCCGTTCTCTGCAACTAGTAGTTGGGGATCGACTTGAATATAAACAAGCATTATGTATGAGAGTAACGCTAAATATCGTTATAAGTTACTGCTGTGCGATCTCGTACTTGAACATCACAGTGAGGTGAAAGTGAATGAAGAAGATAATAAATTTCGCTACGGATTCGATATCTAATTTGCGATTTAAACGGACGACGTTGTTAAAAAAAAGTATTTAAGTAAGATCGCTAAATTTTGCATGAAAAAAGGGAAAACATTTTGCAAATTTTTCTTAAATCTATGCTTTTAGTTCTCCTCAAATTGGCGACAATACATCGCCGAATAAAACTTGTACGCAGTTCAGAAAAGCGTGGCACTTAAAATAGAAGCAATGTCTAGAAATTACACCATTTCCTCAAATATTTTGTAACAATTATATTTTTTTCGGAACTTAAAGAAAACCGAAATGAGGAAGTACTTAGTATGATGAGCGAGGAGAGAGGATGGTCGGGAGAAATCCTATGGAGGCGAGAAAAATTGATGAAGGGCGTATAATTCGGGAGTGGGATGTTGAAGACTGTAATAGAGGGGAGAATGTTAGGCAATCGAGGAAAGGGCAGGAACAAGATAGGTATGCTGGACGGGATGAAGGGAGGAAGGAAGTACACAGAGATGAAGAGGGACCTGATGTAAAGTAGGTTGCTGGAGTGTGTTTTGTTAGGAGTCACAAAATGTTTATTTGATAGTTGTGTCCATCCAAAAACCTACCCTACCCGGTAGATTACTTCATAATAATAATATTTTATTCGTTAAATTTTGCGCAACTCCACTTTTCCTTGAGAAATCACTATTATCTAAACGTATGTCATGCACAAAGTTATGATTTACTCACACTAACTCGTACCTACCTTCGATTAAAAAATAAATGTACACGTAAGGTGATGAATGTTCGCCGGAATGAATTGAAACATCTCCGTATTGATGCATTGCTAAGAACAGCAAAGAGAAATATCACATCCTCGGAAGAAACGCTCCCGTCATAGTTAGGGCCTGCCTGGTACCGACCTGGATTAAAACTCCGTGGAAGTCATTCGGAGGAAAGTGGGAGGGCACGTTGACTTTGCGGGACGGATACGACGAGATTGGGAGACGACAGCCAGCGGGCGGGGGGGGGGGGCATGAGGGAGGGGACGTGGAAGGTCGGTTGGGAGGGGGAACGTAAACAAAGTGAATGAAATCACGGTCGAAATGAGTGAGAGGGAGAGGGCGTCCATTTTTATCTCCCTCACAGTGTTCTTTGTCTCAGTCGGCGACCTCGAGGCAAAATACAAGGAAAGGAGGTAAGGTAAATAAATCAAGGGATTTGGGCGGGACCGGGTGGAAATGTGGGTTCCCTTTCCTTTCCCTTTTTTTCATCCGTTATCCCCCAACTGTTTCCCCCCTTCTCTTTCCTTCTCCATCGTCTGGATGCAGGCCTCATGTGTGCGGCATCTCTGCGATATAAATTTAATAACGCAAGAAGTGTCGATGAAACTACAGGTCCATGAGAATTGACGACTTCGCGCTTCAAATCGCATTCACAGCGTAACATCACAGCACATTGCTCATCTCATTTCTATTACAGCTCTTTGGCATTATTTATTTACGATATTTCGACTTTCGTTCAGCTCCACGCCCACTCTACTACGCATGAACGAATCGACATTAGATATCATCGATGTATACAATCTCGTTCGCTTTATCTCGTCGTCTAGGTGTAGGTTTACTATCGAAGATTAATTTTGTGAAGAGAGGACATTCTCAAAGTCTATTTTTACATCAATAAATATCATTTACGTTTCTATGCAACGCACTGGATTGCTTGGCGTCTCAGGGTTAATGCTTGTATACTATCGATTAAAGGTAGGTTTGTGAACGGTCCGTAAGCACTATTTTTTTCCTACTTAATGCGAGAATTTTCTTTGTTTACTATTCCCTTCTCTATTACTTCGTAATTTATTCTACCTGCTTTCATGCCATTTGCTACGAAACTTTTGAAGATCTATCGGTCTGAAACATATTGATCGATTACATAGGCCTTCATAGCAGGAGTCCAAATGGGAGAACAAGTCGAAATAGAGGCACTTACTGAACACCAAATGGACAGATAAATGAGAAAGAGGAATATTACAACTAGAGAAGAAGAATGTATTAATTTATTAGGAAGCAAAACCCCCTTCCCACACATCCTAGCGGTGGATCTTAGTTATATAAATAAAATAAAAGGAATGGGAAATACAAAGTGAGAGCGACAATGAAACAAATGCATTGACCAAATACTCGGCACGAGTAATTCAAGTGGATCCGGCAGCATTTTAGCCCATTTCATTTTGAATTTCCATCCACTGTACTAGTCTGGCCTAATCTAGCAAGGTTTTCAAGAGCTTGAATTTATTCATATTTGTTGTTCATTAATCTAATTTTAAGCGGATCCTTGTGCAGAATGAATGTTCAACTAAACCGCTATTAACACATAATCACGGTAATCGCTTAAGTACTGGGATGTATTCAATAGATGTCTAATTCCTTAACTTAGGCGTTTGGGCGATACTTGTCTTAGGAGAGAAAAATACGCATAAATGCGTTTTCTAGCACCTCTTAGAATAATTAATTATAGAACAACTTGTGTGCATAGAAAATAACAAATTAAATAAAAAATAGCAAATATGGAATAATGTCGAGGGTTAAAAAACCATAAAATGTATTCAGATACTTACATCATACGTTGTAGGATTTTCACCAGAAACTTTATACACTACAGAATACCTGTATCCGTTTAGTTTTCATGTTGAAAATATCAAAATGTCACTGCATATATAATAAATTACTTAAGTTACCGACTCTAGTTCAAAACGGTATCATTATAATGAAATGAGTATCTGCTTACAATGCCTGCAAGGCATTTGGCATTGACTACGAACGTGAAAAAAGAAATACCGAAAATATGCATATTCTATACCATCGCACAGACTTGCACGACAAGCTCTTTACCATTGCATCATTTAAAATATTGAACTCCATAACGAAAAAAAGAAGATCAGTTAAAAAAATTAACGTTTAACTGCGTATAACTTTGCACCTTTTTTATGAAATTTCTCCAATTATAATTCCCACCGGAAATTTCTTTACTGACGTTGTGTTTTGTTATATTGGCTCATTTATATAGCTCATTTTCTTTTCATTTCTTGCGCTCCTGTAAATAATTCAAAGCCTATAACTACCACAAAGACGATAATTATTTGTAAAGCTTCATTCTAAAATGTGGTCTATTCTGAATGGGACTGTAAAGGTATCGGAGTAAATAAATATTTATTTTTATTGCTACCGAAACTACTAGAAATCCGTAACGGTAGAACTTTCCACCACACTGCACTATTTCCCTTCTCTTTACTCTGGTTCCGCCTCCTTCCATCTCTCTCGCAGGGTCCATCGGGGAATTCCTCCACCGGATTGACTCTCCCGTAGTGAGTGAAGGAGGTAAAGGGTATTTTTCCATATAAATATTTTTCCTTCCTTAGAAGTTCTGGAATGCGAAGAAGGGGACACGCCGCAGCCACATGTCACGAGTGAATTCCAGAAATTCGCGCAGGTTTGGATGGGGTGTGCTCAGCCTAGATCAAATCCTTGGTGCCTGTTTCCTTTTTTACACTGTCCATCACATGCTATCCGGTTTTGTGTGACTTGATCTTCGATACTTGCGTTGAAACATTCTTCCTTCGTGTAAAAAAAGATTTTTAATGGATTCCCAAGGCAAGTACGGCATTTTTATAACTGGTTACACATGAATAAACAAAGATTAACTATCAGGATCGTGACGAAATAATTCGACGTATATAATTAAATAGAAAAAGAAATTCAGGACAACTACGAAAGGAATATGATGATCTTTAAAGACTTAACTGAGAAATTAAGTATTCAATTGAAAATATGATGGAAACTCGCGTTGACGTCCACGTGCTACTTATGATAGCATTTTCTGACGAAATACAAACAACATACAATTCCACACACTTAAAAGTTTGTGAAATATTATGGTTGTTTTTTAAATTTAATAATTGAATAATTATTGCACAAAGTTAGATCTGAAGGTTTTGCGACAGAAGTAGTTTTCTTATTGATTAAACAGAAAAGATGTTTTAATTATTACGAAAAATCGAAAAAGCACTTTCATGTTATTAGGTAATCTACCGGTTAAGGTAGGTTTTTGGATGGACACAACTATCAAATAAACATTTTGTGACTCCCCACCTAGCAAACTAATCTATATCAGGTCCCTTTTCATCTCGGTGTACTTCTTTCTTCCCTTCATCCCGTCCAACATCCCTATCCTGTTCCTACCCTTACCTCGCTTGCCCAACATTCTCCCCTCTATTACCCTCTTCAACATTCCACTACCGCTCAATACGCCTTCACTTTCATGTAATGGGGATGTAACGAGGGAAATGAAAGTAGATAGTCAAGGATTTCCGGTGGGTCATAGGGTTCAGTGTATTTAGTCTATAAATTAAACAGCCGTATTTTCAATTACATCTAAAGAATTGATTAATTACCAGCCTCCTATACTTTTTAATCTCACTACACCTTCAAAAAAACATTTTCTTATGCTGACCTCTTGAACAAGTGGAATCCTTCATCTACCTGGGCAGCAGCATAACATGGGATGGAAGAAGTTCGACCGACATCAAGCGAAGAATAGCCCAAGCTAAAAACGCATTCATGAAGAAGAGGCAATTAATATGTTCAAAGAACCTAAGGCTGGAAACAAGGAAATAATTCGTCAAGACTTTCGTGTGGAGCATGGAACTCTATGGTTCCGAGACTTGGAACATTGGAAAAGTGGACCAGGGAAGAATAGAAGCCTTTGAAACATGGTGCTGGAAGAGAATGATGAAGATTAAATGGACAGACAAAGTGAGGAACAAGAAAATATATAGAAGAGCAGAAGAGGATAGAACCATATAGAGAACTCTACGGCTAAGAAGAAATAGATGGATTGGACACACGTTGAGGCACAATGGATTAATTAGGAATATAATATAAGGAAAAATAGAAGATAAGATTCCAAGAGGAAGACCAAAAGACATGTACATAGGACAAATTAAGAAAGACGTAAAACAGAAAAGGTATCAGGGATTGAGGGAATTCACATTAAATAGAGGCGAATGGAGGGCTGTAATAAACCAATCCTAGGATTGAAAATACTGATGATGATGCTGACCTCATTGAAGTTTAATATGTTTACTAGTATCTAGGCCGATAAAGAGATACTACTTTCATAATAACTTAAAAGTGTTTCCTCCCCTTCGTCGTTTACCCAACAGTCTCCCCATATTCAACATTCCGGTTCTATTCAAGACTTTGCTTGCTTCCTTAGAATCTCTCCCGACAACCCTCTCTCCGCTCAGGTGCTTTTTGGTTTGTTTTTCTTTAAGCCCCTTTCAATATCTCTATTCTCATGCACGTCGACATTTCATAAGACTCAAGTTACGCCTATCCTCTTGCCACAACGACCAAGTTTCCGAGCTGCACAACAGTGTGCTCCATATCATAAATTTCTCTTTACTTGAGTTCTTCTTTAAATGTCCATACTACGTTGCCCATTTCCTGAAACACTTCCCAAATAGGTAAACTCTTCTACCTGCTCTAATTTATGTCCCCCCAACTTTAATGTTTATTATTTGATAAAATGATAAAAAAATAAAATATTAGTAACAACAAGGAACTATGGGAATACTTTGCCTGTGAATAGTTGGCATATTTATTTGATTAATAGGTTTAGCACTTATTCTGCTCTCACAGTTGAGACCCATTCTTTTGATTTTGCGAGAAGCGTGCGAAGTTTCCACAAGGATTCTGTACGAGCCTCGAGAATAGGATATCGTTCTTTCAAAGAAAATATGAAAAATTAAAACCTGAGGACCCTCTGTTAGATGGTTTTTCCCGGAAATATTTTTCATGTTGCTTTTGTGTCCATTTGTGGAACTCTTTCCTTAACCTAAATTTTCAACGTGTGATCGGGGACCATGGTGTTCAAACATGGCACCAAAGCCCGAGGATCTGAGAAATTGGCGCAAATTGGGAAGAGCATGTGCAAATTTACTGTCTAATTCACACCAAGATTGACCCTAATGGCACACACTAAAGACATCGAGATTATTAACGTCATGAAAGAAATATTTTGAAATTAGCGCTCCGCATGAACCAATAAGTTCATTCATTCCCAATGACTCAAAAAGTTATTGGAAATGAATGAACTTACTTTGGGAAGGAATTGGGAATTTAAACAAATAGATTACACAACTCAAAATAGGTACCCTAGATTATTAAAACCAATTCTCTTGGGACACAGAACTCCATTCTTCTTTCAATTGTGCGAAGTTTCTGTGAAAATAAAAAGAAACTAAGAAGAAATACGTCTTCTTTGATGAAAAGTGATGGAAAAATTTGCAAGTGCTAAAAAGGGTTTATTTTGTCAATGTTTCAATAAGTTTAACTCAGAAGTCTCATTCTTATCTTCGAACTCCCAACTGTTTTCATATCTCGGATTTCCAGGGAGGCAGTTTTCTTTATGACGGACTGAATATACATGATGTCGTGGTTTCCACACTTGCTAAACAATAAGAAAGATTCTTCTTCCAAGGGATTCCAAAAAAAAAGGAATATAACTCTTTGCGATCGTGATGGGCCTTCCGAATACAAAATATACGGCAATTCGCATGCGTATCATATATATATAGATATTCGCGAAGGGTGAAGGGTAGTAAGCGGGGGAAGGAAGTCGGGAGGGCTATTTATCTCCCGGGTGCCACGAAGAGATGTCAAGGCGACGTTGTGACCTTCGGCGAAGGACTCAGCAGCCCATATGTGGAGCGCGAGGAACGAGATATGGAAGGCTTGACTCACGTCAGACAAACACAGCTGAGGATTTTCTTATCCCAGTCCCTAAACGAAATCCATGAAAGATGCTATTCTTCCGTTTTTACTGTTTTATGCGTCATGCTTTGAATGATTTGCATGTACCATCGTTTGTTGTAATTTCATTCTTCCCAAAAAGGTAATAAAATCATTACACACAATCGCGATTTGTGTAACCTCTAAAAATATGAACTTTTTGGAATTGTCTCAAACTTTCGCACGATTTCTCTTCCTTTCAAGTATTATATTTCATGTCATTTTCATGTATTTGTGATACCAAAGCATAAGGAATAGCCGCTCTCACTGATTGATACGAGAGCCCATTTCCTTCTGAAAAATTTTCATCACGACAGAAACAAGCTTTTCACCTACACAAGTTACTTAAATGGTAAGACGTTGCTGTTATTTTGATTTTATTTTACGAACACCTCTTGAGATCATTTCTTACATAAAATCCTCTGTCATAATTATGCATGTCGAATCGCATGGTATGTCACGCATTTATGGTATCGTGTAGAAGGAAAGGATGGCCTGATTTTAACACTAATTCAATAACCATTCAACGAAAGTATATACAGGGTTAGTCCGGAAAATAAGTGTACTGAGCTCAGGAAAAAAAATTTATTACACTTTTACATATCTTAAGCTAATATTCCTCAAAATAGGACCCTTGTGAGTCGATACACTTGTTCCAGCGGCGTTCCCATTTCTGGAACGCTTCCGCGAAGGCATCATCGGGAACCTCTCGAAGACACGTCGCCACGGCCTCTTTGACGGCGTCCAAAGTCCCGTATCGCGTTCCTTTCAAACTCCTCTTTATCTTCGGGAACAGAAACTTTCTCTAAAAAATGTGGATCATTTTTGCAGTGATCCGCAAGTTGTGTCGCGATTTCCAAACGATTGAGTCTTTGATCATCACTGAGCACTTTCGGCACCAACTTTGCACAAATTTTTCGCATCTGTAATTGGTCCTTAATAATCTCGTGCACTATTGTTTTTGGCACATTACACTGCTCTGCTATCATCCGAACACTAAGACGACGATCAGAGTTCAGTACATCGCGAACTTTTCGCACATTTTCGTCGGTGAGTGTCGTTGATGGGCGTCCAGGCCGTGGTTCGTCGTCGACCTCTTCTCTGCCCTCCACGAACATCTTGTGCCACCGAAAGATCATGTTTCTGGAGATGGCTGACTCCCCGTAAGCCTGGTTAATCATACCGACAGTTTCAGTAGACGATTTCCCAAGATTTACCGCAAATTTGATTGGATAACGCTGCTTCAAAAACTTCGGCATCGCGTTCCGTGACGTGGGTCGAGCGTGGAGGTTCGCGTTAACAGAGCTCCTCACTACACCACAGCTCAGAGCCGACTGCCCTTTTCAGCGTCGCTTGCCAGCATACCCCCCTCCAATCGCAGCCCGTCAGAGCGGTGCTGGGCGCGCCTGGAGCGGCGCGAAAAAATCAGTACAATTATTTTTCGGACGAACCATGTATATAGGCTTCTGACTGCTCGAGTAGAAAAACATTTTTGTCACCTCTCTCTCAACTTTATCCAATATCAAGCGGCCCAGTATTGCAAACGATAAAAGGTTCAGGTAAATTCATCGTCGTTTTTTCCTGAGCCGTTATTTTCCTGAGCTATTATTGTCCAGAGGCATTACAGATGAAGGATATCCTATCTTTTATATCATTATTTCCATCGCCTCTAAAGAATCGTACAGAGCAGCTACCCTTTATCCCTCTTATTTTCTTCCGTCGTCGACTGATTCGCCTCCTCAACCAAGTTCGTTCTTTGAATTAAGGACAACTTTCATCATTGTTATATCAAAGAAGTTTTCAAATGAACTTAATCCATCAGAACAAATATTTACTCCTGGAAATGTAATTTAATGCTTGTATAAAATGAGAATTGGACGAAAGGGGGACGCAGTAAGGATATTAGAGGGATAGTGGCGGTGAAAAAGGCATTTACAACGAGAGGCAATGCTGACCGACATTCCTGAGATTGAGTGCTAAAGAGAATGTTTATGAAGCCTTCATTGTGAAGTCTGTCACCGGAAGATACAGAAACTTAGGATCCATGATAAATGGTAAACCTAAATAAAATGATATGGGTACTTTAACATTTAATATAATTTTAATTTACACATGAAGACCTCATTAACTACAAGAACATAATAACAAAGGGACTGTTTCTGAAAGATACGGTTTCTTAACCTAGGTTACGAGTTTGGAGTAGTCATATTATAATGCCGAAAAATTCACCAACAACACATAATCTTAGTTACCAGAGCGTACGGAAACTACTTTTACAAATGATTTTTCCTACAGAAACGTGATGGCCGATGTTATCCATGTTGGGTAGGCATTTGCTCACAAACTAAAATACCTTATGAATAGAAAATAATTGGAAATATCTTCTATTTGCTTAAATAGAGTGTTTCAACGATGATGCATATTTGCGGCGGATATATAAGTGTATAATGATTAATAATTATACACTTAGTGCTTAGAAGTAATATATCCCCTATAATGGCGGAACTAGCCGGACCTCCATAACTGGCCTACGGATTTCCGAATCCGTTGACATTTCACAAGTCAAATTTTTTTCACAAGACTAAGGTTTTGCAGTTGAAAGTTAAATATCCGAATAATCCGTACGTTGGGGTTTAAAAGTACAAAATTTCAGATTTTCGGAAGATCTTGGTCTTGCAAATTGGAATAATTGTTTCTGCATTGCGGATATGAGCTTCATTAGTTAAAATTTAATTTGATAAGAAAGTTGAAATTATGATAATATTATTTTAAATTAAATTATCCCCTGAGCAAGGCCTCATAACGGAAGGATAGTTTATCTCCATAGAGTGTATAATATCTTGAATTGGCTCCTGCAATACATAGTAATAACCAAACTACCAAAAGGACTAATAACAAAAACGCAAGCCAAAAAATTAAAAAAAGCAATGCCAATAAATCAAGGATGTGGTTGGTTAGGTAAAGCAACCTGGTTGTTTCATTTCTTCTGTAGCCACTGTATGTTAAATCCTAATTTACAATGTCGAAATTAGTGATTACAATTAAATATTAAAACTTTTTCTCGGGGAATACCTAGTTTTATTTCAATACATCACCCACGACACATCTTAAATTTTGAAACTAGTTGATCTCGTACTGTAGCATATCTAGGACTCATGAAACTAGTTGACCAATAAATTATATTTTATGTTGAACGCAAAATGTGTTATTCTCCTGTTATAATAACGGAATTCCACAAAGTATCGGCCTCAAATATCCCTCAAAATAATGAAGTCAACTGCTGTATGGAAAGCTAAATTATTCAACCAGCAATTTCGTAAAGTACAAATACTACTTATTTTAATCTCTAACCTAGGCAACCGAATCAGAATAAAATTTCACGGTGTAGTCCGAGAGAGGTCTCTAACTCCTTTTAAATTAATAACATTATTTCCGTAGAAATTCTGTTTGTTTGAAATTCTTAATATTATTGAACATTTTGAGTTTTTTTAATATTTTAAATTCCAATTCGATTAAGTAATTAACGAGAAGGTTATACTCAATACAGTAATTAGGACAATTTATTATGAATATAGATACAGTTATCTTTAATGTGCAAAGGTAATAGTAATCATATTAATTATAAAATAGAAATTAAGTGACAATTTTCAAAAATGAATTCAAGTACGAATCACTTAATAAAGAAGCGTTCATGAAATGTTCTCTCCCTTACATGCTCTCGGCATTGAATTGTGTCAAGGATGGGAAAATACTAGGGCCGTCGAAGAACCCAAGAAAATAATATAATCCAATAACCCCGCGAGAAAACTTCCACAGCGAAACGAGCAAATATCGCTAAACTGGCCGTCTTCATCACCCAATTTTCGCCACACGTCATCCCCTCCCAATGACCTTCCTTCGTTAAGGAGGGGTCAACAGCGGTGTTTCCACGGGGAGGATGGTGAAACGGCCTTTGCTGAGGTGACCGAGAGGGTAGGAGGGGAAGAAAGTTTACGAAACAGCAGCTAACCATCCCCACCCATCTCACTCATCTTTCTGTTTCTCTTTTTGACGCGAGACCTTCGGTCATCCCTCAGAAAAAGGACTCTTATATACTACATTCCCTTACCTTACTCCTCTCCCCCCCTCTCATCGTCCTATCCAAACCCTTTCCCCTCATCACCTCCTGGGGGAGGGGACCTCCTTTCGGTCATCTGACCGACCCGGTGCTACGTAATTGAGTTTTGGCGAGTTGGCAGACGGGCGTGCGAGGTAGGCTCTCGGCAGGATGAAAGGAGAAAAGGATTTCGGCGGATAGGTAGCATGGTGGACGCGTGTGTTTATGTCGGTAAACGTATCACACAATACATGATCTTGTAAAAGGTGAAATTCGTCACCTTATTCCTTATCTTCGTCACCTTAGTAGTAGTCTTCCAAGGATTAGGGTGGGTTTTTCATGAATCCAGGCACACCCCTAAGGCCTGACTAACATTATACAAAATACCTTTAAATCCTCTCCTGCATGTTACAATAACTCATTTATTTAGCTCAGAACACTTTCTATATCCCTTAATTCCGCCCGAAATCACTATTTTTTCAAGGCTGGTAGGGCTAGGGCTTCACCTCTAGTACCGTATTCAGCATCCACTTTCCTCTCAGTATCCCTTGCGTCATCATCATTGCCCTGCTTCTCCAAATTAGGATATAATAATCAGAGACTTGAAATTCAGTGCGATACGAAGCAAGCATGGTATTATGTATGAAGTATGATATCACGCATGATCACAATTAATCTTAATTCTGTTAGCAGAGTGGTCCTAGCGTTCAAAAAGTTCCGAATGAATATCGATCTTTTCCGTTCGTTTTCATACCCGTTTTGCAAACTTCATTTCTCAACATCTAGTCTTCTTCAGATGCAGAAAATAGCGTATTGACGGAATAATCAATTCATCATCATCAGTGTTTCAATCCTAGAATTGGTTTACTCCAGCCCTCCATTTTACTCTATTCAATGTCAATTTCCTCAATCCCTGATACCTTCTCTGTTTTACGTCCTTCTTAATTTGTCCTATGTCCTCTTGGTCTTCCTCTTCGAATCTTCCCTTCTATTTTTCCTTCGTATTATATTCCTAATCAATCGATTCTGCTTCAAGATGCGTCCAATCCATTTCTTCTTTGTCGTACAGTTCTCCATATGGTCATATCCTCTTCTGCTCTTCAATATACTTGCTCGTTCCTCACTTTGTATGTCGACTTAATCTTCACAATAATTAATCATTGGTTAAATATTTGTTTGCATATAAGGTTATGTATTCAAAGATCAAGTATCATACGATAAGGAGATAGAAAAATATTAATCCATCAGTATCAATGCATGAAATGTCTACTCCCATGTTATATAATATTAATATATTTTCAAACATAACGCCCTGGTGTGAACCTATACGTTTTCCGCTTTCTCTCAAGTTCAACGTTCATGTGACTGGATCAAGGACGGTTTCAACCTGAGTAGGTTCTCATAGTTACGTACGTAAGCGCCAGCATACTAGTATTAGGTCTTGTAACCGAGTATCTAACAGCGTAGTATAAGGAGCTCAGAGAGATGATGAAGGATATGCAGCCTTTTCGAGGGTGGGTGGGATGGAGTGCACGTGTAGTGAAGGGAAAGGGGCGGGAGAGGGGGGTTGTGGCTTTAGAGGTTGTTTCGAGTCTCCTCTGACGGAGTATCCGGGCTGAGGCGGCCGAGAAGGCAAACGGGGCGGGGATGGAGAATTTGAACGTTTCGGGACGTAGGTGGAGGGCGGAGTGGGGCAAAAGGGCAAAGGTTAGCTGGACTTGAGGGGGCGATAGATAGGTAGGCGATTTTTCCGTAGGGTGAGGGTTGTGCGTCGGTGGAAGGAGAGTAAGTGGGAGTGGAGGCGGGAGGGGGGGGTTTAAAGGGCCGTCCGTCTTCCTGCACCAGTTAAGGGTAGAGAGAGAGGGAGAGAATTTAAGCGACCCGATATTGCTTCCATGGGGGGTTAGGGGAAGGAAGAGGTCGACAGCCCGAGGGCCTTTTCGTGCGAGCAATTGGCAGGTGGGTTTATTTACGGCATCGCCCTCTCATTCCCTTCCCTTCTCTCTGCCGTCTTCTCCCTCTTCCCCTCACCTTTCCTTAGCCACTCGCCAGCCTTTTACGATTTGGAAGACGGGGGAGGTGAAGGTAGGGGCATTTGCATGGCCACTTTTTCTCGTCCGGGTGGGAACTCACCACGCGTAAAACCGTGAAGAACATTTTTGATGGTGTTTAACTCATGCCTGAGGGCCCGCTTAATGCGTTGAGTTCCCTTCGCAATTTTTGTTCAATTGTGCATTCGCCGCAACAATCATTGGCGGGGATGTATTCATTTTCCTTCTTCTGTCATCGTCCCTTCCTGCACTCTATCCATCCATTTTCAAAAAAAGTGATGGAAATTCGCAAATATATTATTCCAATATGGTTAATTTTATAATTTTCCTCCGCTATTTACTTTAACTTTGGTCATTACGTAAACTAATTAATATAGATGCCCAGAGAGGTCTGAATGAAATATATCAACCCGTTGGATAAATATTCGCCATTATATAGCATAGAGAAGTAAAATAAAAGCTGAATACATATACTATGATAGAACCCTGCATAAGGCCATTGTAAAAATACAACAGGCTCCATCGTGTAGACAAAATACGCAGGTGTGTTAAATTTTAGTTAACTAAATTACTGATTCATGAAAGGTCAGATGGCACAAGAAGTTCTCTCACATGTAGAGGGACCTAATGATAATTTACAATAAGAAAATTTTTTCAAGGTATTTCGCTACTTACTACTATACATTCAGCGTGCAGAAGTCTTGCAATTTTTCTCATTACTAACATTTCTCACGAATAGTGAGGGATGAGAATAACTGTAAGCGACCTCGTTAAAGGAAACAAGTATTTTCCTTTTCAGATTATAAAAAGCTTGGTATTTTAACATTATTTCATTTAATCTTAGTTTATTTTCCTAATTTCTAGAGGTTCGTCTCTCATGCATAGGGAAGTATTTCACTCAAAGATGCTGATGTGCATGTAACTCTAGTCATCATTGCTTAAATTATTTGAATTATTTGACATAGAATTGTAAATGAAAATTAAGAAAAACTTGATTTTCGATAAATCATGCCGGTATTCTATCACCCACTGCCACATATCCTAGCTTTGTTTACAGAGTACGATGTAGACGCATGGCCGGTACCCTAGCACTATCGGACCTTTCGGGGTATTGTACAGATGTTTAAAATGTTTTCCACTTACATTTACCTATGTCCATAAACTTGGAAAAAATATATATAATTTTCTTTTAGTGTATACAGTCACAACACTTATGATTTCGATTGGGGGACGGCGGGGAAGTATTTGTAGTTGTATGAAATCTTTATTAATTCATAACCAGGTCACGAGGTACAATAAAAAATGATTGCATGATTTGGCGAAACAGAAAAATACAGATCCCGAAACATTTGTATTTGTATCATGAGATTTCTTAATTGTGAGTAGGAATACTCTTGAAAGATTTCGGTGGGAAGGAAGGAATTGGGATTCCCCCACAATAACCAGAATTCTCTCCCATCTTCCCATATCCTGCATATTCAAAACTTTCAACTGCACAATCAGCCCAGCCTTCATTCCCAATCGCATTTGAAGTCGACTTATCGAGCCCTTTTCGACTGCCACTTCCCGATGAAAAAGGAGCACAATATAAGGAGTTGAGGAAGTGGGAAAAGTGAAAGTAGGAACGTCCTCTATGAATGCGGACTCCCACAGATTCGCTATGCCTTTTATCTCTGGCATTCTCCTAGTTTGCCCTTGTCATCTGTGTGCTGGGGTCTTGTCAACGTCCGGCGAGAACCCTGACGAGGGAAGCCTCCGTTATCTCCACCCCTCATCAACATTGACCCAAGAAGGCGGGGTCATGGCAGTCCGGAATCTCCCCGGCATCTGCCAAAGGAATCTTTGAACTGTCTACATTAGCATTTTGAGATCGCTTTTGCTGAGTGCAAGTCTCCTCCAGTAGTTATTTGATCAGCTGTTTCCCTAACCTTTCGGTTCTGTTTGCGACCCATAGCCTGGGGGAAAGGAATACTCCTATGGATATACTTGGAGATATCACAGTGTAATAACGTTTGAAGTCTGGCAGAAAAAAATTGATGTGATTTTTTAACATTTTGTCAGAACATTTCGTTAAAAATATAAACAGTCGAGAACAAGTCGAGCATTAATGGTTATTTATTCACCTTTGACCCTTCAGAATGTTTTTGATTTCAAAATTGAAAGGAGAGGTGAATCATTGGCCCAGAGTTAATTAATAATTCCGACTTAATAATTAAATAAACAAGTCAAATTAGCTCTAATGTTTTACATTGAGGAAACTGCGGAAGTTCATTATTCCATTTTTAATTTTTGAAGGCCCCCTGATGGAGTATCATTAATTGAGTGATGCAAGTTTTTCTTTCGTTAGAAAATGTAAAAAAATATATAGATTATCCATCTCTTGGCATCAATTTTTGTAGTATGAATGTTTTGCCAATAACATTAAATTAAAAGAATGACCGATGTTTGAAGACGTTGGGATATCGTTAATTAATTGCTACTTAAATATCGGTATAATTTTATATTTTCTGGTGTATTAGCCCTCTTCCTCTTTGATTATTGTCTTTTCCATGCTCGTGATATGTCCACAAAGGGATTCAAAATTTCCGTTTGGTCTTCGAGCACATTAGATTTTGGACCGATTTTAGCAGATGAAAAATGGCCACATCTTTCTACTAGTAACTATCACGGTAACTTTACTAAAAAAAACAATGATTTCGCTTTCAGAAATATTTTTAAAAAGATGTCTTACAATGCTTTCTCCACCGCCAATTTATTAACACACAAATAGCTAGATCAAAGGGAAGTTTTCTGCTAAAGGATAGATTTTAAAATGAACGTGAAAGTTCCCTTAGACGGTGTAGGGTATCCGGTTAAAATTCATGGATCTTGTGATTGTGACGTAAATGAGAACGTCGAACTTGCCTTCTCCCCCTTTAAAGACAATTAAGATTCAACGATACCCCATTTCCCTACCAAATTTCACATGCAATAAGCATTCGGACGGCCTCCACGGTATACAATGTTGAAAGCTTACGCGAGATCTTCTTTCGTAGTCCTACTGAAGCATAACGTACTAAAAACCCATCATATTGAACCACTGATTTTAACAGTGCTCAAGCGTCACGAAAATACCCGCTTCTGTATAGTTGCAACTTTAAATTGGCGAAGAAACACGATTGTTTTAGAAAGCGCAGGAAAATTCAGGAAAATAAATCAGGAGGTTATGATAGAAGTGAAAATATTGGGTCAGGAAAATGCTTATTATCCATACTCGTGAATTGTTGGGATCAAAGCTTACTCATACAATTGCAACAAAAACACTACAATAATTCTTATAATAAAAATTTTTTATTGTAACACTATAATAATTAAAAGTTATTGATAATAATGCTTTCTATCCACGGACAGGCATTGTTTCTTTCTACTTATTTTGTAGAGATAGTTGGAAATGTATGCCGTAGTGATTTCTTTTTTGAAAAATTATTTATGCCTCTCAATTTGAATGTCGGCAGGTAATATTTGTAATGCAATGTATGGTATTTATTTAGGAAATAAATTTTAACTAAATTTATGGTGATTGGGTAATTCAATATGACTTCAAATCAAGGTACTCCAAAGTCATATCTCGAAAATTAATTTTCCTTACCAGGCCGAACTTTTATTAAATCCAATATCCGCCTTCGGATGACGTCAAACTTCTCACCCCGAACGCCGAGGGTGGTAAGGGGGGGGGCATCGTTCTTTTGTTTTCATGTGGGCTCGGAAGAATTTCATCGAAAACAAAAGACGCTAAAAAAAGGTGTGTGGTTCCAGCGCCTACAGTGGACGGGGTAGAAAGACAAAAAGCGATTCGGGAAATATTTGGAGCGGTTCCTCCCCCTTTAACAACACCCTTTTATTTATTTTTTTTTAAATCACGGGGATAAATATGAGAGAAGGAGATGGGGAGGAAGATGCCATCCATGTTGATGAGGAGTCGTATGGACGTCCAGCGAGCGAATGAATGAAAGAATGAATGAACTGATGAATGAATAGCTTCCAATTCCCATCCCCCATTTTGACGGGGATTTTAATTTCGCGAAATTGGGAGCCCATTGGATTTGGGCTGGGCGAAAGCCAAAACAAAGATCTGATAGATTAAAAACAAAAAATAAATTAAATTCGCCGTCTAACCGGAATATCTCTGGAATACATCCAGTGGACTTCAACCATTTTTTTATAAGGCAAAAGCAGGTAGATATTATATTTAATATTAGTGCCCAAAACTTTCATTCAGTTGAGCATGTTGGGATATATTTATTGCTATTATAATAATCCGAATGAAAAAATTACCAGAACAATCAGGGCGTTGGTGACTGTACGTCCCTTTTACCGTTCCTGCAAATATTATTAAACATTATGGAGATCAGATTTCCTAAAAGAAATAATGGAGAAATGTGCCCTTTGAAGACTCATTCCACTTTGTACCTGTTCGCTGTAACTTCGTGGAGAGGTGTGTAATAGAATTAGCGAACGCGACAGGAAATAAAAAAAATAATTTTTTACTTTAAAAATTAGATTTGTACAACACTTTGAAGTTTTTCTGATAGATTCACATTACTTACCACCATCGTGGGTATCGCATTTTTTGTGAGCTTTCCTGTGCATACTTAATACCCGGGGTTGGATTAAAGTCTTTTTGAATGATCGGGTACAAAGAGTAGTTATAGATTGAGTTAGCTCAAATGCAATAGAAGTTACTTCAGGTGTTCCCCAGGGAAGTGTTATCGGACGTATTTTATTCCTACTTCACGTTAACGACATTGACTCCGTAGGAACTAGTAAGATACGATACGTTTATTTGCCGATAATGGAGTGGTTTACTGTGATATCTGTGATCCTGAGGACAGAGCAGCTTTATCAGATGACCTAAATGCTATACAACGCTGGTGCGACACTTGGAAATTAGAATTAAACTTAAAAAAGGGCGTAGTCATAAATTATTGGAAAAAGAGCAATTCCCTCCCGAACGCCAACTACATTGGGAACGCAGAAATGAAATGTGTAGACTCAATTAAATACCTGGGCTTTATCCTCACTCACGATCTCTCCTGGGTGAAACACATACGGGGAATAAGTGGATAGTCTAATGAAAAATTAGGATTTATTAGAAGGGTACTAGGTAAATATGATGAAAATGTCAAAGAGAAATACTATCTTTCGTTGGTTAGGCTTCATTTAGAATATGCTGTAAGTACGATACTTGGGATCCTCACCAAGTTGGATTAATTTCCGAATTGGATCGCGTGTAGCGTAGAGGAGCTAGATTTGTAAAACATTGTTATGATAAACTCAGTGGCGTATCCAAAATATTAGCGCAGCAAGGCTGGGAATCATTCTGGGAGTGAAGGTTAAATTACAAATTGAAGCTCCTGCATAAATTTGAGGAAGGTCTATTTAGCAGTGATGTTGAAAATATATTATTAATCCCATCGTACTACGACAGGAGAGATAATGGTAATAAAATTAGAGAGATTTAGTGTAGAGCAGATATATTTAAGATGTGACTTTTTCCACGAACGATAGGGGATCATCATGATATTGTTCGACCGTGGTGGGGTCATGTTCAGGTAAAACTATTCAGTCGTGTATTCACCCCCTGCCACACACCCTAGCGGTGGCTTGCAGGGTATATAAATAAATAAAATAATAACTTGCTATAATGTTTTAATGTGACTTGAACTCTAAAACACATTTCCTGACGACGGTCGCTTAATTTCTTGAAACGGTACTTGAAAGAGGACCATTCAATCATTATTTATTATTCAAGAAGGCATTGGATCGAAATGCTCGTCATAGTGCCCACTCAATTGGCACATATGCTATTTTGGAAACAAATTCATTCTGATAATAAGAATTGGAATTGTAATAAAACGATTCCAATTAGGCTTAACTTTGTGAGAATGTTTCATAACGTAAAACAAAACTGTTGCTTTGTATATTTTGCACTAAACCTTTTATACTGAACGCGTTTTTGACATTTAACTTTCATTATGAATGTATATATTACATGGTTATCTACCTACTCCTATTACATAGAGAATTGCACCGTGAAAATGAGAGTGAATGGCATAGGTCGAAATGATGGCGTATAAATAAATCAAGAAGAATAATTTATTTCACGTAAATGATGTTGCTACAATAAAGCTAATTATTGCCTGTATTGAATTTGAGTTGAAATTGCAATTTTCGAAAAAAATTAAGGGCGAATTTCGAATCATATCAGGGCAACGAAGGGTTACAAGACTAATAATAACGTGAAAATAACGCTGTTGGCCACAGGAGTATAATATACTTATTCACTCCTTTCCCAGGACCTTGGATCTACGGAGGATCAATCAGATATTATGAGTCAGGATGCTTCGCAGTCGTTCCCTTTTGCTTTCCCAGGTTATTTTCGGACGATCGGCAAAATCTTTTTTCTTTTTGCGAAACTACCCTTTATTTATAATTTTTTGGTTTATTTTTTGAGACCCAAGGGCAAGCGGGGGAGGGGGGCAGGGAATGAGGAGGCATTCTCACTCCAGGGCAGCCACTGGAGAGGGCTGGAGAGGCGGTTTCCAGCGTTTATTCCTGGGATGTCCGCTTTGTTTTCCTCGTAGAAGGGATATTTCCAACTTCCCCAGAACCCCAAGAGCGGTGAGCGAACGTGCTAAAAAATAAGCCCCAAGGAAAAATCTCCCCCTTTTACTTTTTTATTTAGACCTGTGGAAATTCGGGATCGCGAGACCGTGGGAGGCAATGATTTATGCTTTACCTACATATTGTCTGCTGGAGTTATTACTCTGCGCCATTCATGCCTATAGAAAAGATTCGGTATTTCTGCAGAGCTCGAGTATTTCTGCGGTGTTTTATTGACATGTTACCGCAATGAGCTCAAATATCCAGCTTGTAATTGAACAAGCAGGCAAAGTTAAGTAAGTTTGCAGTTAATTAGCTTTCTGGCGGAGTGTTAATTTATTGAGATTCAGTATAGTCATTGAGAACAAGACTTGGTCATTGAGAGTCATGTTTTGTTGATAAATACTGAAAAATAATAGTATTTCATGCAATCCATTTTTGGGCTCTAGACTGGGTATTGATATTATTTGTTGGGGGAGGCATAAAAAAAATCCTTAAGCCCTGCTTATCATTGCAGAAGAGGACAATTAAGGACCAAGATTAATCGTTATCAAACCTCCAACCAATTTTTTTGTGATCACGCTGTATATATATATATATATATATATATATATATATATATTATTATTAGGTAATCTACTGGTTAAGGTAGGTTTTTGGATGGACACAACTATCAAATAAACATTTTGTAACTCCAAACAAAACCCAATCAAGCAACCTAATCTACATCAGGTCCCTCTTCATCTCTGTGTACTTCTTTCCTCCCTTCATCCCATCCAACTTCCCTATTCTGTTCCTGCCCTTTCCTCGCTTGCCCAACATTCTCCCCTCTATTACCTTCTTCAACATTCCACTACCGCTCAATACGCCTTTCATCTATTTTTCCTGCCTCCATAGGATTTCTCTCAACAAACCCCTCTCCTCACCCACCATCTCCAGTACTTCCTCATTTGTTTTCCTTTCGGTCCATTTCACCTTCTTCATTCTTCTCCACACCCACATTTCAAAAGCCTCCAATCTACGTCTATCCTCCTGCTTCAGTGACCACGTTTCCGCGCCGTACATAGCTACGCTCCATATCAGAGTTTTTAAGAGTCCTGTCTTAACATCCCTACTCAACGTCCCCGTCATCAACTCCCTCATATATAGTATATATTATATATATACACGTATATATATCCCTCCTATGGACTACAACCTTGTCGTGGTGGAAGGGCTTCTCCGTTCCGATGACCCCTAGAGCTGTACTGGCTCTCCTCTATTACAGTCTTCAACATCCCACTGCCGATCAATACGTCCTTCATCCACTTTTCCTACCTCCATAGGATTTCTCCTTGCCCACCACACCTAGTACCCCTTCATTTGTATTCCTTTCGGTCCATTTCACCTTCTCCATTCTTTTCCACACCCGCATTTCAAAAGCCTCAAATTTACGTCTATCCACCTGCTTCAATGACCACGTTCCCGCGCCGTACATAGAGTTCCCGCTTCGTATATCAGAGTATTTATCACACCATCTCAAGAGGTGCATCAGAGGGCACTCATTACATTTTTGGGGTTTTATAGTCTTCCATGTCTAGGTAGCAGTGAGTTAAGATCCTAGTGAGTTAAGTCCCTATCCTTAGTTCAGTGATGACGTATGCCGTTCTTGGACCTTTCCTGGTGGAAGAGGGCGTGACGCTGATACTGGAAGTGAGTAAAAGAGGTCTCCACATTTGTCACTATAACTCCTTTCGACGACGATTGGAAGTCCCTTCTTATGTGATTTTGAGTAGATGGTATTATTGGTGACAGTAGGATGGAATACCTAGCAAAGAAAATTTGGGATCGAAGTGGATATTGCAAATTAGCATCGTAATCAAAAATACCATATAAAGGTTAACTTACCCAGAAAATGAAGCTCGGCATAGCGGTCGTGTTTCGAATGACGACGTATAATGTGGATCTGTCTTGATTTTCATTTTCTCCTATAAATAGCACCTTGCTGTCAACAGCGATCCCGTCCCTCCCCCTCCCCCAACAAAGTCAAAAGCACAATGCCTTCCGTCTCAAAATTACTAAAACTTAATTAAGGTCTCTCTCTGACTCATACGGTGAATTAATTAATCTGCGTGCTCTGTGCAAGTTAACACCGCGATGGAATGAAATTTTCGTCATTGGGAAAGCATTCTATAGTATATAAAATTAAAAATCTCCCATGAAGATCCATTTATTAAAATAACATGACATGAAAATTTGCGCATTTTATTTTCCCCTAAGCTAAAATATTTTCTCAGTCAAACTCATCGCTCAAGGATCTTGGTCCATGAGAGCAAAATTAAATATGTTCAATATTTATTTTGTTAAATAAATGGCTTTCACTTCTTTCCCTTTCGGGATATTCATAGCAAAAAAATGAGTATTTTTTCAAAAGTATAATCGTAGGCGTATTCTATTTTACTAATTTTCTCCGTATTACACTATCCACGCATGTTTTGTTCACCTCTGTCACAGACATATGTGCATTGCTTCTCGCATGCCCTTCTTTTCCTGAGACTTCTAACATTCTCTATTTTGTGAGACATCACGACCACATTTTTAATCCTCACTCCTCAGTCTGCCATTTTATCTCAAACTATTTACCCTCCTCGTATTTCTCTCCGGTGAATTGGCTCATCCATTATCTCAAGCCCGTCATACCCATATAGTACACGTTTTTCATTGTGGCCAAATACTGGAACATTGAATCCACATTCTTTCATATGCCACTCATTCTTCACCCTAACTCTTTTGTTTTTAGCGCAAGAACTCTTCAAATACGCCATACCAACTGCACGTACTCCGTTTTAATGCTTATCGTAGCATACCATGATTATTCTGGTATAAAAAATGGGTAAGGAGTACCCTTGAATACGGATTTATAACTTCTGCATTAGACGAGAATACATTTTTCGTTAACTCCAATCAATCCTATTATCAACATTGAATTCAGACAAATTTTCAATTTCTAAATATATCCTTCCATCACAAAAATTTTGCCAAGACATTCGGAATAATGCACCTACTAGTTAATCTTGTTTTCAGAGATTATAAGGTTACTGTAAAATATCGCACAAATCCTAATAGGCTACATCTCACAGTTTCTATTCAGTAAAATTTTATGGCGTTTCCATCAATTTTATCTTTAACAAAAAAACAAAATATTTTATGAATCTCACAGGAAGCGCAACCATGCGATGAAATCAGTCTTGATTTCGTGCATAGACGTAAAGCGAGCGGGTGGAATAATCACAGAAACCTGGTGGTGTCCAGATAATGTGAAGCGTCATGAATGTCCAGAAAATTCGAGTCTATCAGCGAGCTGCGCTGTTCGTCAAAATCTAATTAATTTCCCGAAGCTGTAATGTCAATTGCTGCAAGCCATGAAACATTGCCAGGCATGTACCTTTTCCAACGTGGCTCTTCAACAACCACGGCCTACAATTCCTTTATCTGAGAGTTTTCCTGAAGATACTGCCTAGAAAAATATGTAACGGGAAAGTTACACATCTTTTCCAGTTTGTTGTTTCTGCATTGGGTACTCGAAGAAAACGAAGTCGTCAGGATATGAAGTTAGAAAAGGAAATTATTCACTGATACACATTGTACTTTTAGACTTTGTGTTCCATTATAGATTGTGTGGCCCATTACCAATCTCCTATTCTTCTCGTCATACTTAAATATCTAAAATTTCCATGCTTAATTCCACAAATATTCCCTTGGGTCGGTTATAATACGGTCATTCCCTTACATCCTGTGTACCTACCCGTCATTATTCTGGAGAAACTTGGACCCTGGAGAGAGAGAGAGCACTTTGAATAAGGCGTAATGCGATATGATTAGGCGCCATTCAAGAAAGACCTCCGTCTCCCTTCTTTTGAATTATCCCTTTCTGGCTCCTGGAAAAAGTTTGCCTCGAATCCATTCATCAAAATCCTTCCCGGATTAATATCGCCTGACCTTTTTTTTTATTTTTTCCCCTCTTTCACAAAATCGCCACGTGTGCGATGAAGATCGAGCGAAAGGAAAATTTCTTTTATTTTGCTTTGATCGCTGTAAGATTGATGGCATTTATTCCAATTCCCTTTTCCTTCATCGCGCAATTCTGCCGAAATCGTCTCTCATGTCCAAGTTTTTCAGAGTTCAAAGGAGATTTTTCACTCCCTTAAAAGTAAAAAAGATAAACGTTAAAGAGGAATACAGTTTTACATTAGACTAGGCTACAATACGATTATGGATTCGCTGACAGTAGACCTGTCTTCTACCGATACAGTGTAGCTTAAAGAAACAAATGTACATTTATTTTTAGTTTATATGAGAGAAGTGACGTTTCTAGCTCTTTAACAGTCATGTAGAAGATATAGTACTCTTAAAAATTTCAAACCATAAAGTTTGTTCGAATTGGAAGGAATAGCTTTTTATGAACTTGTACTGCTGAAGTCATATCTCAATTCAATTTTTTGATGGGACACCGTTTTTCCGAAAGTTTAAAATATTTTTTTTTCGTAACCTATCAGAAGATGATTGCCCTTTTACAATGTTTGCTTTGATAATAAACTTGATAACGAAGCTGCTGGTAGATTATTTAGCTAAAGATAGCTAAAGCTAACTTTAGCTACCGTAGCTATAGGTAGATACATCATGTAACAAAGTTACATATTGATATACCTTTCCTGGTACTCATTCATTTATCTTCAGAGAAATATTACTATTTGCTCGAAAGAGATCCACCACTTGTTATATCAATTCAATTCAGACGTAGTCGTAATGCATAATCGAACTCTCTTCCTTTCAGGCGAATATTTG
Source organism: Hetaerina titia (assembly GCA_037158775.1). Classification (NCBI taxonomy): domain Eukaryota; kingdom Metazoa; phylum Arthropoda; class Insecta; order Odonata; family Calopterygidae; genus Hetaerina; species Hetaerina titia. The sequence goes on from CM073775.1 coordinate 53,717,003, forward strand.
ACGGTTTTATGAGAACGATTTCAGAGGTAGGTACCTACATTTTTGTTACAAGTATAAAGCAAACTAACTTCTATGGTTACAATTTATTTTATGTATTTCTCACCGCATGGACTTGGATGAAGATTAAATTTTGATATGTCTGGTCAAATATATGTGACAATAATTGCTTAACACGAATTGCCACCAAGAATAACCTACATACAAGTTATTCCGATGCGGGTCGTATACGTCAAACTTTCATTTGAAGTCTTCCTTTGATTTATTCAGTCGAAATAGCCTCTCACTAGTGGTGTCATGTTCGATGCGTTATCTCGTTCAAAAAGCAGCACCTTAGCAGTCGCGCTTACGCATATCACAGTCAGTTTTTCTGAGAATGTAAAACGATCTTGGTCTTCTAGCCTCCTAGCATATGTGTCGCGGTCGGAATTCAATTCGGGGGGGACGGCGGGAAGGCCATTGGCTAGTGCATCATCGTTCGAATTGCAGCTTCCCTATTGGTCATTTGGTTAGAGAGACGCTTCCCTGCTCCGACTAGTTGGTTTGGTAACTATCAATAATCCGTGGAGGAATATGTGAGTGAGTTCGCCAGCTGAATTCTTCTGTGTTCATCAGTAGTTTACGCGGGTGTAAAAGTGCTAAAAAAACTTTAAGGATCACCTAAGAGTTTTGTTCGAGATATTAAACCCTTGATTAGCGGTAACTACATGTGGTGATTAGTCAAGTGTCTATGTAGCATCGATGACTATTTTTATCTGTATCGTCTTATTTCTTCCGGCCGTTGAGAACACTGCATGCGGGCATCCTTCGTTGCAAGCTCCTCTGTGTAGTGCTCACCTCAAGTAACAAGGTAGGTAACGCGATTGGAATATTTGACATATTATTTTATTTATGTTAACTGTGTTAACATTAACTTAGAGGTTACTATTGTAATTACATGTCTGTGTACGGCAGTGTGCAACTTAAAATTTGCCGAACCAAAATACCTTTCTGCTGCAGTAAAAGAGGTGATATTTGCAGTGTTCCTTTTATTTTATCAATTCCATGATGTAGCTAGATTAGCGACACTTATTACCAGTTATTCCCAATTGTTAATTGGGAGAGGTATTTTCCCCAAAGCTACTTTTTTCATTTAATCAGGCAAAAGTGTATGGTAATGGAATTAATGAAATTGCCAATTTGAAAATGTGTTGCTTGATAACATTTTAATCGAAGCTAATTGTGATGTAACATATTATTAAAATTAAATTTAAGTGGAAATTAACTTTTATTCGTGACAAAGAGTCTGTTGTATGCAAAAACGTTTCATTCTCCTTGGAATGCTTAACGCATAAACGCGATTTAAGTGAAGAGATAATGAACTTGTTTATTAACGGGTCATTCGCCATATTGATACTTGATATAAGGTGTGTTGTCAAACCTTGGAGTAAAGAAGAGTTAATAATGCCGCATTTTGAGTGTTAGCAATATTGAATGAATGCTAATCAATTGGTTTTTTTGCACAGCTGCGTAGACGAAGTTAAGCATTACTCGATCAGATTAAAATCTAATAAAAAAAGCTGATTGTCGGACGCCTACCAGGTTTTCTTTCAGCAAATTCACCAATTGCCAAAAAATGTTCACGATGGATCGTTTTTCCAATTGATTGTTATTTACATACATTTCTCGACGTCACTTGAATGATTTGGCAGGAGAACATAGACTTAATTACAGTTTCATCCGATTTGATGCAAGCATTCATTTATATTCATAGATTTGCTAATGGTGTCGGATATGATTGTGGAATCAATTTGCGTGGCTCTAAACGATTACCTCATGAAGACTTCACAGTATTTCAAGTAATGAAGACAGGGTCGTAAGTTCACCAGTTTAGATTCTGTTCGCGATCACCTTCGGTGGATTCGAGGAAATGAATGAATAAACGGATTGATCGGGTAGGAGGGGAGAGAGAATCTGACTTCGGTAAGACATTCGGCCAAAAGGTCTTGACTCAAGCCTACCACTAACAATCGGTGAAAATAAACCAATTTTTCGGAGGTCGGTAAAAAAATACTTCGGACGAGGAACACTTTTTGGTTCCGACGAGTAATGATTCTGCTGAACCAAAGAAAATGCGTTGCGAATGCACTGTTCATACCTATTCGCCATCTTTGCTCCCTATCTTCTATAGATGGTAACTATGCTTGTCCTATTAGGCTAATGAAAAAATGCCACGGCTTTAAAAATCGTTATCTGATTATGAATACTTCCAAAGTGCAACTCTTCCTCGCCACTGTACTCACCTCGTGCTCCTTTTCCCTCGCCATCTCCGTGAGCCGGGAGCAGCGATCAGCGCCGATCTTGAACACGTCTGGGTTGATACTCAGGTACTTCCCGTTGCCACAGCCTGAGATCAACCGCCACGCATGGAAAAGAGAGGAATAGGCAATCGATTTTAAATACACCCTTTATTTATGAGTAATTTTTTTAGAGTTTTACAATGTTAAAATCATCAAGTTCCACCTCCCATGAGAACATCAGTGGTCTAGCTTCTTATTCATAGTGCAGATAATGGTTCGAAAATAGTTATTATTATTATTAGGTAATCTACCGGTTAAGGTAGGTTTCTGGATGGACACAACCATCAAACAAACATTTTGTGACCCCCCACCCAGCAAACCAATCTATATCAGGTCCCTCTTCATCTCGGTGTACTTCTTTCCTCCCTTCATCCCGTCCAACATCCCTATCCTGTTCCTACCCTTACCTCGCTTGCCCAACATTCTCCCCTCTATTACCCTCTTCAACATTCCACTACCGCTCAATACACCTTTCATCCATTTTTCCTGCCTCCATAGGATTTCTCTCAACAAACCCCTCTCCTCACCCACCATTTCCAGTACTTCCTCATTTGTTTTCCTTTCGGTCCATTTCACCTTCTCCATTCTTCTCCACACCCACATTTCAAAAGCTTCCAATCTACGTCTATCCTCCTGCTTCAGCGACCACGTTTCCGCGCCGTACATAGCTACGCTCCATATCAGAGTTTTTACGAGTCTTGTCTTAACATCCCTACTCAACGTCCCCGTCATCAACTCCCTCCTCCTTGAGAAAGCCTCCTTGCCTAGCGCAATTCTTCTCCTTACGTCCCTACCACTTTGACCGTATTGGTCCAAAACACTTCCGAGATATGTAAACTGCTCTACCTGCTCTATTCTTTCCCCGCCTATTTTAATATTTAGCTTAGCCTTTTTCTTTCTGGAAAATCGCATAACCTTTGTTTTATTAATATTGATTCTCATCCCATATTTATCGCACTGAACCTCCAATTCACTCAACAATGCTTGCAACCCCTTGGCTGACTGAGCCACTAATGCTTGGTCATCAGCAAACCTAACCGATTTTACGAGTTCCCCTCCGACTTTCATTCCTACCTCCAGTTCTTCCCATGCCTCTTTAATCATTTCCTCTACATATACGTTGAACAGTACCGGTGACAATGGGCAACCCTGCCTTACACCTCTTCCTAACACTGCCCATCCAGACTCTCCGTTCCCCACTCGCACCTGAGCAGTCTGAGACATGTACAGGTTGCGGATCAGTCTCCTGTCCCTCCAATCCATTCCTATTTTCTGCAATACACGCATTAATTTTTCCCAATTCACTCTATCAAACGCTTTTTCGAAATCTACAAAACAGGCAAAAACGTCCTGATTGTATTCTATATTCCTCTCGACTAGTGATCTTATTACTGCAATGGCATCACGCGTACCTCTTCCTTTCCTGAACCCAAACTGATCATCCCCTAAGTAATCATTTGCCTTACTCTCTATCCTTTTGTTGATGATCCTGAGAATAACTTTAGCTGCGTGGGATATCAAACTTATTGTTCTGTAATCCTCACATGACGAAGCCTTTGCCTTTTTTGGAATAGGAACTAACACCGATCTCACAAAATCTTCCGGCCAGATTCCTTCCTCATAGATACTACGAATCAGTCCATATATGGCCTTTTTCCCACCTTTCCCTAACCAATTCAACATTTCTACAGGAATATTGTCCACCCCCACAGCCTTATTTGCTTTCATCTCCTTTAATGCCCTTTCTATTTCATCGTCGAGTATGCCTGGACCTAAGCTATCTTCTTCTACGTCATGTTCCTTTTCTATGTCTAACCTTGTCGGCCTAAGTTCTTTACCATACAGTGTTTCTATATATTCCTTCCATCTCTCTTGGATTTTTCCTGGTTCAACTATTATCTTACCCCATTTATCTTTAACTGTTAGCACAGCTCTTGCCTTCTTACTTCCCGATAATAACTTAACCTTGCTGTATAGAGCACCAATTTCACCCTTCTTCTGTAAGCTTTCCATATCCTCGCATTGCGTTTTCCACCATTCTTCTTTTGCTTTATTTGTGGCCCTTCTCAATTTATTGTTTAACTCTTTGTACTTCATTTTGCCTAACTCTGTGTTTACATTTTTCCATCTTCTTCTCTCATCCATCTTCGCAATCATCTCATCCGTTACCCATGGTTTCCTTATTCTTTTCCCCTTAACGGTTCCTATAGTGTCTTTAGCGGCTTCCAATATCCCTTTCTTGATACATTCCCATTTTTCTTCGATAGCACTCAGTTCTTTACCGTCATCCATCATTTTCTCTACAGCCTCCTGATACTCCTTCCTCGTTAATTCATTTACTGCTTCTAAATTCCATTTTTTAACCCGCCGCCCTTGCCTTATCTTCTTGAAACGAACATTACATTTCATAACAACTAAATTGTGGTCAGAGTCCGCATCCGCTCCTGGGAAACTGTGGGAATTTATCACACTGTTCCTAAACCTGTGCCTAACCATAATATAATCTAACTGATACCTTTCTGAGTCACCTGGCATTTTCCATGTATACCTACGCCTTTTGTGGTGTCTAAACCATGTGTTAGTGATGACTAACCCCTGTCTCCTGCAGAATTCAATTGCTTTCTCCCCGCGTTCATTCCTCGTGCCTAACCCATAGTCCCCCACCTCACCACCATCTCTTCCTTCGCCTACCGTCGCATTCCAATCCCCCATCACTATCAAATGTTTCCCTGCAGGAACACTCGCGATGATATCCTCTAACTCATCATACATCCTATCGACTTCTTCCTCCTTGTGGTTGCTCGGTGGCATGTATACCTGTTATCTATAGTGCCCATCATAATATTCTTGGGAATCATAATTGAGGTGGTTTCCCGTTGCCTTCCTCAATAGTGTTTTTAACGTGACACCATCACTTAATGGCCGCCCCACTGGGGTCAGACGCCATTGCAGCCGCCTCACTGAGGAACAGACGCTGCGTGGACTACCTTTCGTCTGGCTCCTAACCTTCGACCTATCTGGCATGGGTGACCCTTCCAGGAGTAATTATTATTACTCCCGCCAGCACAGCTCTAGGGGTCATCGGAACACACAAGCCCTTCCACCACGACAAGGTTGTAGTCCATGGGAGGGCGAAAATAGTTATTAACCTTAAATAAAAATATAATAAAAACCTAATACCTGCGGTGCATGCAGTGTGGTGGCACCAGGCCTCTTGCCCATGTTTCAGACACAATCTTTTCAAATGTTGAACAATTCTTTTATCTCTTCTCAATGCGTACATCGATGACGTAGTGTTACCGTTCCTACCTGTCCCAAAGGGTCCTAAAGTTTCAACGCAATGCTATCTTGTTTTACTTGGAATCACTTCCTTGAGATCACACGCTCAGCAGTCAACAAGTTCATTTCCAGTAAATTTATAAAAGATAACACGAAACCTAGCATATTAGCGTGTCCAAAATATTAGTGCAGCTAGGCTGGGAATCACTCACGGAGCGAAGGTTAAATTACAGATTGAAGCTGTTGCATAAATTGGAAGGGGGTCTCTTTAGCAGTGATGTTGAAAATGTATTATTAGCCACATCGTACTACGGTAGGAGAGATAATGTTAATAAAATTAGTGAGATCAAGCGTAGAACAGATATATTTAAGATGTCATATTTTCCACGAACGATAAGGAATCAGAATTACATTGTCCGACCTCGGTAGGATGGTGTTCGGGTAAAAATTATTCTGGCGCGTATACACCCCCTGCCACACACCCTAGCGGTGGCTTGCAGGGTATATATAGTAAATAAATAAATAACAATCCTGAACATAATTCTGTTTTGCAGAGAAGATTTCATCATGGTAGGCTTTAATCGAATATACGTTAAAAAAGAAAAAGTCTTTGCTAGGAATTGTTTCTGTTGGCATATTTTTATGGAATAATTATTAATATATAAAATTATTATAATTATAAATGAAATATATAAAAATGCAATTATTAATGCATATAATATTTTGTGATGTGGTGGAAATTGCTCTTCAGTTGAAATATTTATAAAATACTTTAGTCGAGGGTCTTTTACCATCTTTGTGGCTACGCCCCTGAATGTTGTGAGCGCTTCCTAGGTGCTGCGTTACCACCGCTGGGAATTTCCTTTCTCTGCTAATCAAATCATCCACTTCTCACAACCGAAAGTAAATTCTCTATATAAAGTTAGATATATAGTAGTGAGTTATAAAGTAGTGAGGTGGTGTAAAATTGGGTAAGATTTAATGTGCAGCTTCCGAATATGGAAACTCGTATAATTTTTAGACAGTAGCGATCTAATTTAGTAAAAACCTTTCTCCGCGGCTCTGCATAACAGTTCCTTATTTCTTCTTTCATATTTACCTAATCTGAGAAAACCTTTATCTTGATTTTCTATTGAATCCTTCCCTAGTTTCATTTGAACTTTTAATGCCACGTTCCGTCTGTTGAAAATAACATCCTGTTAGCTTCATTTTGGCTGTATTTTTTCAAAACACTTTCGCCTTCACATACTAAATCTATACATGTTCCTACCACACATGATTTTATTTTTCGCTTGAGAGAAAAATGAACAAAAATCTAATGAACTCTATCTTCAAATCTATCTTAAAATTATCTATGAGATCGAACAAAAATCTATTTAAAATATATAAAAAATGTTGTATATCTTATTGATAACGACGGCGATGTCTCAAAGATGATAATGACCGACTTGCTCTCTCGTTTCAATTGGAAAATGCGTAATTCTGTTCGAATAATAGTGGTAAATTTATTGATTTCCATGCAACCAGACATATGGCTTTTCTATTCAAAAATATACCCGGCTAAAATGTTATCTCAACTTTTATTAAAGGAAAATTGATTTAGGGAACTTATTACCTTGTATATGACTCATCCTGTAGGAGCACGTATACTATATTTCAATATCTCTCCATATTTTGGATATTTTATTTACGTTGTGAAACCACTTTTGATTTATTTAATTGATCAATAGGTACTATGAAACTATCGCATCGACGTTTAATTTATAATCAAACATACTTAAATGTTGTAGAACACATAGGAGTTTAAATGAAGTTGATCGATTTGCTCCTTTTTACAAATGGTTGAAATACAATTTTCTGGAGTTTATGGGCTTACTGTATTTACCATTGCTTTTATCAATTGACCAAGGTAATGTGTGCATGTTATCTGTGTGAGTTTTTGTATGATTTTTTCAGTATGAAAAGATTAAAATAATATTTCACTGCTAATTTTCTCATGCGTTTAGGTAATGTTCCCCTCACCGCACATACTTATCGTCGTGTTTCTCCGTGTTAGAGTATATATTCTGAGGAAATGTGAGATTTTTTTAGATTTTTCTGGTGATTTTGTGAATTAAACTCAGGAAATGCTTTCTGCTCGACTTTAAAGCTCACGAACTCAATGGAACCGACATGTTTACGTCATCGCTCTGCACTCGCTGCATTATGTACCTTTCATTTAGATCTTGATTGCGGCTTCTCACTGATTAATGCGAACGAAATGAACATTACAAATTTCACCAGTGCGAAATAATTAAAAGATTGGTTAACGCGAGAAATGTGGAGAATCGCCAGCGTTACCATCTCTTGCATTCACAAGGTCATCAAATACTTTCACTCACTTGGGGAAATCATGTTCCACCCTTTGGAAATCTAGCTAAGTACCTACGTCAAGGGAAAAACCTTATTAACAATCTGGGACTGTACCTCAAGCATACAAATCGGTTTATAGGCATTATAAAATGTTTTTACTGCTGCATTAAATTGATTATGTTGAAAATTTATATGTGATACGTGTGGACGTAATTGAGGAAAGTTATTCCTTGGTTTGGTTTGTATCAGCTCTTTAAGCTATATTGTTACTTGCTTATCTTTTATCTATTCCTTCATAGTTACTTGCACTGACGTCTTGAATAACCAGCTTCTCTAAATTTAGCCCTGAATGTTTTTCATATTTGGAACGATTCTCCCTTTTATTTTCTTCTTCAGTATTCTTATGATCTTTGCTTGGTCTAAATCATTAAGATAGCTCAGGCTGTGATAAATTGGTTTCCCTCTTCATCTTGTAAGTACCTGCCATTGGCTTGTCACTTCTTCTATTCATGTACCTCCTCATATTTTATTCTATTTACACATTCCCATCCTTCTGTAATGTCACATTTCCATATCTTATATTTTTTCTGCTATCGTCCCTCGCTGAAAAGCAATGGAAAATAAACTGCACCTGTCGTCGCTTACGGCGTCTTTTTCAGCGGTGGTCTGCCAAATCAGACAAGGTCTGACAATGAAAGTGGCGGAGAGGAATTTGTAAAAAAAAGAATCGCGGACATCTTTCCGACTGTCCTCAAGGTCAAGGCCAACTTGTTCGAAGAACAGCTGAGCAGATGCGCCGATGTGTCTATCGTTCGAGTCACTGTGGCCATGGTGTCCTTTACCGCCGTCCCAAATGGGAGCGGCTACGAGCCGGAAGTCCACCGACCCCGGATGTGCAGCCTTCAGATCGGGGGTTTTGATTCGGGAGCATTTCGTGCGTAACAAGCACGTGGGGTGAAAACGCAGTTTTGCTGCCGAATTGTGATCGTTAAAGTACGATAACCTGTTCATGGAATAGTAGGTTGGTGCTCGTGGCAGAAGTATTACATCGTCGTGAGTAATTGCGCTGGTTATGCAGCTAGCGGTAGATAAGTTAACGAATTGGGTCGATGATAACATCGTTGGGGCTTCTACGTTCATTTAGATATTATGAGAGAGAGAGAGAGAGTTTGAAAGCTATTGCTGGCAACGGTCGCTTATGCCTGTTGTTTCATAATCCTAATTTCTACGAAATCTACTTTCTCGTAAAGCCAGCGGATGAACGTTTAGGAATATGGGTTGTGGTGTCTCTGATACTTCCACTACATTTTTTAAAACGAGATTATTATTAAGTAAAGTTAATTATTAGATGAAAATAATTAATAATTCTCGTAATTGGGTCGTAACAAAGTTGACAATAAAAATATTGACAACTTGACACTTAAAAAATCAAACAAATAGATACACAAACTATTTGAATAAAACTTGCAATTAGAACACGTTATAAACCCATTTTGTCGAAAGGACGTTGTGATAACATATCCTTCGACTAGGGTTTTGTGATGGCTTCATTAAATTAAATAATTGAATATTCATCGTTAGAAATTTTTAGCTCCTATTTAGCGATTGCGTTACCTAAATATTTGACGACAATTTTCCTCACCACATGTTGAAGAAATATATTTCGTTAGTTTTATTATTATATTAACATATTTCGTTGGAATAAGTTTCCCAAAGTGTCACCTAAGTTAGATAATCTTATCGAACGGAACGAATTAGAATCTTTACAAAACTGTGATTGCATCTAGGGGTTAGTGCTTTTCCATCCTGTAGTTAATTTCAGATCCCGAAGTCAGATTTGAAAATTATAGATGCTGGCTATCACATACCAATCCCAGGCTGTGGTATTATATACATAATCATCAACACAGTAATCAACCCAAAGGTTGGTTTGGTAGGTGGTGGTAGAGATCACCTAGTACTAAGCCCGACAGCGTGTGGAATTCACATATCAGAACCATTGCCTTTCCCTGTGCCGGTTATGGTTTCCCAAAATCAGGTACCCGAAAAATCACATAGCTGAGGGTGGAGGTGGAGCTGAGGGTGTCCAGAGAGGATTTGATCCCGGGCCCTTCGGTCAGTAGTCCAACGCTCTACCCCTGGACTACCAAGACCACCGGCATTACGTATATATGTACGAAATTTATTTTAGGAAGCTCATTAGGATAGTTATTTTATTTCATACCAACCGTAACTTTTCCTTCTGCCCTTTCTCACTTCTTAAAATCCATATCTGAGAAGCATAATTTGCGTTAAATGGAAACGCTAATTTATGTGCCTATTAATTGGGTAGAATTATGTGAAACGCGCTCATATTTGATAACTGGGGGTTTGAGGTTTCAGGTCAATTCTAAGTCGAACCGATGTGCAATAATTGGCTTGCATAAATTTATTTATATTAATCGATGAACGTTAATTTAATTTCTATCATCATTTAAGGTTTTCGCGATTTTCTCTCAGGAATGATGTGTTCAACAGACTCGAGAATCTGTCCTTGTCCTAGTGCCTTGGTCCCGAATAATTTCTAGGTAGAATTTTTTCACGTGCTCCAAACTGGGAGTGATTTCTTCATTGCTCTTTCCTAGTTGATCAAAATTACCTCAGAAGGACAGCTCGGGATGTGGTGCCATCATGGAATCGGTTTCAGCTGATAGATGGCAGTGGAGATCCTTTCCCTCCCGTAATCCGTCCGGTTCACTTTCGTGCCTCCTTTGTTTACAGTGGGGTCGTGGTTTGTGAGAGATGGCGGGGCTGGGCGGCTTTCAAATGGCTCAAGTAGGCATAAGTTCGTGTTTAAAGGGAGAGGGAACATGTTCGGTAGTGGGGAGATGGTCAGGTCAGGGGAAGGGAGTCCCTCCGGTGTTTGAATGCGCGGCTCATGGCCCTTCAACTATACCTCTTGCGGTCTAGGAAGGGTGAATAAGGTGAGAGTTTATGGGATCGTCACCGAATTCCCAATTTCACTTTCTCTAAAGCCTGTCAACCCCGTTCCTTACTCACACAAGAAATTCGCTATCCATTTGCCTTTTCATGCACATTCCATTCGGAAATTTGACTCTGTCTTTACACTTTTTACATACAGATATGTTCTTGCGTTTCTTTAGGCTGTGAGGATTTCGAAAGGAACTCGTAGGACCGAAATTTAATGATATTGTTTGCAGAAAAAAACTGACTCTCTCATGATTTTCATCGAGGCTGCATTCCATATGAGTTTAAAAGTATTTCCATCTACGGTTTTGTTTCCAAATTGAAGTAAAATTTGCACACTAAAACGTTTAATTCATTTCATTATCACATATCAAAATTTCAATACACCATAGAAATGGTGATAAGAACAGTGATAGATAGGTGATTTCCACCGTGAAAATAGTTATTAGAACATCTTTGACGTCTACAATGTACTTATGAAGCTTGTTCATTGAATAGTGGATAATTGGACATTACTTTTGGATTTTTAGTGAGATTAGACATTTTCTACTCCCGAAGAGAGTGGTGTTCTCTCTGTGTAGTGGTCATGGTTAAATTGGAATAGTTAAGTTAATTAACTTAAGTTATTTATCGTAACTATCATCTTCTGTGACACGCAGGTCAGTGAAAATAATATAGCATTCAGCGTATGTGGCATGGAGCCCAACCTCTTCTACAGTAAGCATTTATGGGGTCTCCATAGTGAAAAGTTTGGGCACCGCGACCATGATCAAATTTGTGGAGTCGAAAATGATTTGGGACTCTAAACCACATCATCCTTCCCTCATTTCTTCCATTTTCACCAAGTCCTATTTCACTTTCCGTTAGCAGAGTAATTTGGCTCTGAAACGGAATGGGTACGTAAGAATTACAAGACAAGTGATATGTTGTTTTAACATCTCTTAAAATCGAAAATTACATAGTAGAACACTTAGGAAGTATTTGTGGAGCTACATTAAAGCACCTGACTCTGTTTAAAACGTCGAATGTATATTTGATGGACTAATTAAGTGGTTTACAAGACATCACAACTACCTGTAATTCAGCCCCAAAAAGTGAAAATGTCAGACTATTCCGCCTAAAAACCAGACATTTATGAGAGGTACGAAAAAAGGTTTTAGGCACATGGTTGAAGTCTTAGCGAGTTTAACACCTTGTCAAGGTTTCAGCTTCTAACATTTCGATGACCCACTCCGCCATTGTCTTTAGATTAGCCATTGAAATGTCTGCAGCTGAAACCCTGACAAGGTGGAAAAGTGCATTTAAAAGAGATAATGCCTCAGAGAGACTAATATAAGCAATTTATCAAATAAATCATCAGAGTAAACCTCACAGCCTGGTAAATAAAGTTCAGTCTCGGTCATTATATGCGTCAAATAAATTGCCAAAATGAAACCCTCCTCATTAGAATTCGTATAACCTAAAATTTATAAAATTTTATCATAGTTATAAGTTCTTTTTGATATTCCAAGCTTTTAATCCAAATATATCTTTATATTTTATAGCTCTCTGTTTGCAAATGGCCTGATGTTGCTTCTTGATATTACGTGGCATTGCTGTGTGTACAGTTGACCATGCGTAAATAAAGTCTCAAATGGTGCACCGACTGACCTTACGTTTTATTAATTGCCATTGCGTATGCTACCTGCACGAACTCAGCACCATCGCAGCTGCAATTGGAAACTTGAATAGTGACCGATAAGCGTAATCCTTGGGGTGATCACTCGTCCTTCTCTCTGTCATATTATCATAATCAAAGGGTAGATACGTTTCTATACTTTTTTCTCGAATTCGCTCTCTCATTAATTTTGGTTCGTTTCGTTGGTTTGGTTCTCTCAGTGTTGGGACCTCGTGTACGCCTTTTTTCTTGATCTTGTTCAACATAATAGTTTGTGATATTAGTAACATATGTTTATTAGTGTTCGTTTTAACTTTGTGTCGCCAGACTTCAATTCCCTATATTCGACGTTTTCCTTACTATTTGTTTATCAGTCTTTATCACGTGAATTCAACGGAATGTCATGAGTTTTCAATAAGGATTTCAGATTACATTCATGTTTCCTGAGCATTGAAGTAGGGGTAATTAGTATTTTTTGTTGGCAAATTGGGCGAAGGAAGAAATAATCTGACTTTACTACAGTCTATTTATTTTGGTATGTCCGTGTGCATCTCATTTTAAATATTTGTCCACTTTGCAAGGTTCTCTCTTTGCTCTCTCCAAGGGAGAATTAGAAAAGGGAAGGCACCTAAGTGCCATTGGTCTCGGTATGAACCATTTAAACTAGAGAATTTAATCCAGAAGATTTTTAATTTAAACTTTTATATTCTCTCACAACGGTGGACAATTGGCTCATGACGAGTCTGGGACACAAATTTGGTTGCAGGAACGGAGAATGGATAGCACTTTAAGGTGAGAGAGGCAGGGAATGGAAGAGAATTCGAGCTGCTAACATTGAGGGGAAGGGGAGGATGATTATTCCATGAGCCATGATAAATGTGAGCTTTTAATAAATGATTTTGAAATGGATCTCTGCAAAGGAAAGCAAGTCCATCACGGGAAGAGAAATACTGTGTCGGGAATGCCTTCAAATATTCAAGTAATAATTATTGTCTCGAATAAGAACGCCAGCTGAGATAACTAGAGATAGGTTCATTAGATTACTATTACAAAAGTTTTACTTCCTGCCTCAGTGACTGCTTCAAACTCGAGCGTCTACCTCAGCACATACACGTAATCTGACGACAAGCACCCACGCATGGTTCGGGGTGCCTTAGAAAAATCAACCAAAGCCGGGGTTTGAAATAGACACATCGTAGTGACGCAGTGACGCCCACTTCACCTTTCCGATCCCTTTGATTTATTCAATTGCGTTCTCGACTGTACGTTCTTATTTCGCTCTCTATTGATCAACCCGTAATGCGGTCGCATAGCCATGTTACCAACTACCAATCGGATCACTAACATCAAGGAAATAAATGGGAATTATAATCACTCGAAAAACAAAAGAAAAGTGTATGAGAGTTGGAATGCTGTATTCCAATTTGAAATGAGCTCAATTGGCAATGAAACGTTCTTGGCTGGTATCTGGCCTTGAGATGGAAGTTTGTCCTAGGATTAGTTGGTTAGGTTAGATGATAGGATGGATGTTACCTTTGTGGTGTACAGTGTGCTACTTTACAATCAAGGCACTTAAAGCAAAACCCACTGGTATAAAAAGTGGAGTATAGGGCTTTTTCAAAAGTGGTGGCAGTTGTTTGTTGTAGTGTTAAAAGGGAATAAAATTCTATTTTCAATGAACAGTGATCATTGACCCCTTTCTCGGTTTTAGGCAACTGTTGGATTAGTACGTTTGGATTTTCCATGCGTGAAGGATCTAAAAGGTTTCCAATATATAACTAACGTTCTTGCCGCTTCAGTACAATGGAATGGTTTGAGGTAATCGGCTGGGTTTAAAATGCTCACAAAGATCCACGACTCGCCCAAACATATACTCGATCGTAGTACATCTAAATGCAAAATAAAAAAATATTTATAGTATTTCCATGACTTATTCGCTAATTCACTGACGATACCATCGCTTTTAAATAATAAGCCGTGCCATTACACTCATTAATTTATCAAATGCCGCGAAGGGTACGCGTAACAAGGTTGCGTGTCAGCCTTCGCATGCCGCAGAGGCGTTTGTATACCTGTTAGGTAGCTACGCTACCATCTGCGTTGGAGTCGAAATGAGAACAAATGAAGCGTCATGTCCGCTTGTTCATTTTTACTTCTCGAAAGTGGAAAGAAATTCCTCATCACCTATGAAATCTTTAGTTAGGATTTCTTTTTTTTTATAAATACCTCCCAAAACTCGTGGTCGACTACGTGCACCAAAAATGGAAGGTGAAAAACAGTCCGGTGATTAATCATTTAGGTCGGGACGCTAGGAGGAAGTCTTTTGTGAAACTTATCCCAAAGCTCTATTTTCCCCGTCACCTCTCCATATTCCCCTTGAATCAAGGTTGGAAGGTGCAGGGAGGACGGGAGTGGTGGTGGGGCAGGAGGGAACGAGAGAGAGAGAGAGAGGAGGAGCCGCGTGGGAAGCTAAGTATGTCCAAAGTTTGCGGAAGAAATTTCACGATTTGGCCTTTTGTATGTTGGCGGCACCTGCGTTCCTTCCCTCTTCCCCCACTCACAACCACCACACCCTCTGTTCACAAAACTCGCTCTACCCCACTCGTCGTTTCCGTCGACCCTTCCGTCCTCCTCCTTGCATTCTCCATATTCTTCGAATTCTCCTTCGTCCTCCGTTAGAAGACTGAAATTCTGCAACATAGAGGAAAGGAGCGAGACGCGCGCATGTAAGGAGGTAAGTGAAAAATTTGGGTGACAGTGGGAAAACGATTTCCAAGTATATGAGTGCATGTGGAGTTGTATTACAAAGCAGCTTCATAGTAGAAGTGGTTAAATCTGCTAATTGAACGGTTGAGGAGAGTCGTAGTCTAACATTATTTGGGCTTTGTGGCGTGTTCGTATCTATTTGGGCTTTGTGCTTCGTATGTTTTGGAAAATTCGAATGTTTAATTTCTAATATCACTGAAAATACAAAGGTAAACCATTGAGAATTGAACGAAAAGAATATTCATAAGGTTAAATGGAGCTGAAGGGAATCGATAGAGGCCCGGAGGTACTAGCGAAATTTGACCCACTGGTAAAATAGATATTATTTCAGTTTAATGGTTCACGACCAATACTTGCTTGTCTCTCTTTCTCGCAGTTGACTCAATTCCTCTCTCACTACTTCCCATTTTCCATTCCGAAGCGGTTATTCACGTTTCCACTTCTGTGGAAATCTTTCTCATCTCTTCATCACTTTCATCCATCCGCCATCCTCCCCTCCCTCGCTTTTCATCCCCGTGCAACCCCCTCATCACTTCACTCGTTTCACACGTCCCTGGACCGACTTCTGTTAAAAATGCTCTACTACACTGGTAATGTGTTTCAGGCGGGAGGCGTCGCCATGCGCCGCTGGACTTTTCGGGAGCTCCCTCTTTCTCTCGCCAGGGGTCGCTTCCGCCAAGGGCTGTCACTCTACTCGATCCTCCTCCGAAACCTAGGACGGCAGTCAGTTCTCAAACTCTCGCAAACATTTTTTTTTAATTATTGCCGTGGACGTTGGGCCATTTATTCGCAAGCTATTTCGCGCTTCCTTTCATCCCTTAAAAATCTTCACCTTTCGCGAGATTATTTTTTTCGGGTAGTTAAAAAAAAGCGATGATGCGGTGAAAAATCGAAATTCTGGGCAGAAGAAATTTCGAGTTATCATTCATGATGTTTTTGACCTTGGTGGAATCATTATTTTATCCTAAATTCAGAAAAATATAATACAGGAAGCATCGGAACCTCAAGGATTTCCGAAATTTTGAGCTATCATTAATAGTGTTGTTATGGTAATTAACCCTAATTTTAAAAAATGTGTATTGTTAACTCTAGTCCAGAGGGTGGATCTCTAGGCTATTAACAGAAGAACCCGGGTTCGGTTCCTGGTAATACCTCAAAACACGTTCAGCTTCACCAAAGTCGTTAGATTTTTCGAGTTCCTGATTTGTCTGGAAAACCACAGGTGACATACGGAAAGGAACTGAACCAACGAAACTGATGAGTTAATTTTACACGACGTTGGACTTGCAAATACTAAGTGAGCTCTAACCTCATCAATCAAGCCAGCCTTCTGGATGGTTACTGTGGTTTTTTCATTGTTTAGTATGGTACGCAGGGTTGAAAACTTAAGAAGCTTTTTCCGTATTCTAGTTCCAAGTAAAATTAGTGAATCAACTGGTTCTTTACTTCGTGTAATTGTTCCTTTCACGTTCCTTGAACTGTTCGTTTGCTTACATTCTGTTAGTGGGACTTCAAAAAGAGTGAAACTGAGTAAAAGTTACAAAATGTAAAATAAATCAGAAATGTGTACGGTGATCGCACAGTTGTTATCTACTAACGCTTTCGCAAAGTGCCGTCGCGTTCCCTCCACTGTGAATTACGAAGGTATCCGGTCAATTTACGAGCTCGAAAAAGTGTAAAAATGACTATTTTGGTGACTGAGTACGTTTATAGTTAGGACGGAGATGTTAATTCACATCCGCGACCTGATGTGCGCACTCGTTGACAGTAATGAGAAAATTACAATTTCAAATAAACTTTTTATTAATGGAGATATATTATTATTATTAGGTAATCTACCGGTTAAGATATATGTAAATACATTGAAACACGAAATCCCGCCATACGGCGAACAAATATTCAGTCACATAGAAATAGAGAAAAGGAAATGGGAAAGGAACACACATAAAGGACGAACACAAGAGAGGTGGGGAAGCAGTATTTTCCTCGACCGGGACTTGAACACCGGATCTCTTCACTTGCCGGGCGGATGCTCTAACCACTTGAGCTGTCGAGAAAATGTACTTTACACGGAAATCTGCAATATTTTTACATTTGTGATCTGCTCAAATCCGCCTTCCCCACCTCTCCTGTGTTCGTCCTTTATGTGTGTTCCTTTCCCATTTCCTTATCTCTATTTCTATGTGAATGAATATATATATATATATATATATATATATATATATATATAAACAAAGTAATCAACCCGAAGGTCGGTTTAGTAGGTGATGGTAGAGGTCACCCATGTACCAAGCCCGACGGCGTGTGAATATTCACACATCAGGGTAGGGGGGCCAGTTCCTTTCCCATTATTAGGTAATCTACCGGTTAGGGTAGGTTTTTGGATGGACACAACTATCAAATAAATATTTTGTAACTCGAAACAAAACCCAATCCAGCAACCTAAACTACATCAGGTCCCTCTTCATCTCTGTGTACTTCTTTCCACCCTTCATCCCATCCAACATCCCTATCCTGTTCCTACCCTTTCCTCGCTTGCCCAACATTCTCCCCTCTATTACCTTCTTCAACATTCCACTACCGCTCAATACGCCTTTCATCCATTTTTCCTGCCTCCATAGGATTTCTCTCAACAAACCCCTCTCCTCACCCACCATCTCAAGTACTTCCTCATTTGTCTTCCTTTTGGTCCATTTCACCTTCTACATTCTTCTCCACACCCACATTTCAAAATTTCCTTTCCCATATATATATATATATATATATATATATATATATATATATATATTTATATATATATATATTTATATATATATATTTATGTATGCCTATACAGATACATGCATAAAGCGTTAGGAGCGTAGATATTTGATCCATTTCTCGATACTTTTGCCAAATCTTCTTCATGGTGCCGCTCACTCCTTATCGCTTCAATTCTTACAGCGGAAGTTGGGTTGAAAGTAAGGCGGGGTTGATGGAAGAAGAAGTTCTTGTTTCCAGAATCACGGGGATGGGAGCACTTAAAAAAAAACTTAAAACACCAGCGGAATGCGTCTCTCACGCTCCTCCGCTAAAAGGGTTGCGAGGAAAATAAAAAAAATACTCAAATGAAATAAGAGTAAGTTATACGGAGACCAAGTAGGTGAGAAAGGAAGGGGAATGAGAGAGAAGTAACCCGTGAGAAGTAAAGGGGACGAAGGAAAAAGAAATGAACGAGTTTGGTCGCCCCCTCTGTGACATGTTCATCACGTATTGCGTTTCAGATTCGCGGCGTCCTCAGGCGAGCTAAACTTCTCCTCGGGCACCGTCACCGTTTTCAGATTCCTGGAGAAGTTTCCCAAGCGAAACTTTTTTATCACAGGGGCGCTTTTTAGCGCTCGCACGAATGCTTGTTTCGCATACTCGATGACACGGGGATGGTTATGCCTGGAGGTTCATTCAAGGACGCTCAACGTTACCAATGATTTTACATTTCTGCTAGCTTCGTTTGGAATTCGCGTTGCGTCTGTATAACCGCATTAGAATTTAAATAGGAATTGAACTTTGACCCGAGAGAATTGCTGTCCATGGTGGGATTGCACCGGGCTTGGCGGTGTTGTAACCTTGTGTAGTTTGGGGCATTGATTGATGAGACGACTAGTTTACTGATTTCCCATGTCGAGATAAGAATTTCGACTGGCACGATGGCAATTCGATCCCCACATGAATTCTTTGTAGAGGACACTTCAAGTGTAGTACTTTGTCGGTCAGACGTGAACTTTGGTTTCTATGGCACACCACGCTTGGCTAAAGCCGAAAGCGTTTTTTTTTCCGTTCACTCTTCTCCCACTCGGAGAAAATGTGGTAACGGCCCATGTTAGCATAGTTATATCTTGCTAGGGATGTTTTTTTCTTTCGCTCCGATGCCGAAAGATGTTGACAATACTGTGATAGCGGATTCCAACCGAGTGATGTAATTATTATCTCACTTCGAATAGGCCACGGGAAAATTATTTGCTTAGTATTTGGGACATAATGAACCAAGTATGTTACAAATTTAGATAAAGTTAGACATTTCCAAAGGTGATTCATAATCAGAAGCGCTTAATCATAGCGTTAGTTTTTGATTTTTGAAAGATCTAATTATATCACCAAATTTTCAAATACAATGGTGATCCTGCTGTGAGTATGAAATTCATGCTAGAGAAAGGTAGCAAAGGAAATACGTCTTTAGCGTCCCAGGTGAAACCTTTACGGCTTATGTACACTGTATTTTCTGTTAAATTAATTTTTCACTAGCTTGATTAAATGAATTCGGTACGTAATGTTGACATCAACTAACTTCATAGGTTGCTTTTCGTGTTTAGGTCTGTTCACCGATTTGTACCGGTTGTGTATTACCGCTGAAGAGATTGAGTGCCGATTGTTCTTTGACCGGGTCATTCATTAGGTCTCCTCTGTGAACAGACATTCTTGTGCTTCGTTTCTAAGGTTCTGAAAAATTTCGAAATAGCAGAGAAAGCCCTCTAGATTGCCGGTCATATTAAGGGCGGTCGCCACTTATTTTTATGCACGTTGCACTGTGTACAGCCGATTTTTCCGGACCGAGGTCAAACGTTATCGCTTCCAAAATGGGTCAAACACCGCACAGTCGGAACACAGTGGACGCACGAGCTTGTATGTGTAAATTAAAACTTGCAAGTCGCTTCCGCTCAAGTGGAAACGACTGCATGGCTATTTTCAGGGATTCCAAAGGGCGTCCTCCCATGTTTGGACAACCAGTCATCAATATCACTATGTTGGTAACCTTTAATGTTCATTGGGTAAAAATGATTCTGTGTTAGTTTCTACTAATACATGTGTATTTATTTATCGACATGGCTTCGACAGAGGTTTTGCTTAAACATGTTTGTGAAACCAAAAAACACGAGTGGAAATGGATAGTCAATATTACTCAGTATTTGTAATTTTCCCCCAGTGATCCCAAGTCTGTCGATCTTAACTTTTAGCGTGTGATGATAATTCATCCATCTACTTCCTTGTACGTTGCTTTCGTTTGTTTGCTATGCCTTGTGTTTGATTACTTTTTTATCATTTTCTTCTGTCTAGGTGCTTCCTCCAAAATGTCAACAACGTATTTCGTTTTCTTATTTCTCTTACTTATTTTTCTATTACCTTTCCTCTTTGTTGTTTGCATGTTCTCCTCACCATCATTATTCGTTTTATTCTCTCCTCACGAGGCTATCTTCAAGAGACAATCAATGATCTTTGAACAATTTATCTCGCTCATTTTGACTCACACAATTGTTATTCGGAAGGTCTTTTGCCTCAAAGTACTCTCGTTGTTTAGTTCTTAGGTATAACTGTGTAATATAATCGCTTTGTAAGAAGAAGATCAACAAAATATTTTTCCTACACATTTCCCAAGAAAATTGACAGCGCAAGCTGAACTCAGTGTCATCTAAGCCCACTGACCTGTTATCTCTTGCCGCCACCTTCATGTCGATGACACGAATGCTCAGGGGAAGTGTAACAATCTCCCGCTCTGTTAAGTGACCATAGAAAGCGAAGCAGTGAGCATTTTCGGGCGAACTCTTTCCAAGCTGCGCCCTGCTTTTCGTTCATTTTTGGGTCACGACGCTCCAAGTGTACGGAGTGTTCATTTAGTTCATGGGAATGAAAGAACTTGAGCTTCCTGCCAAAAATTAGTACGATATCGTAGAAGCGTTACTCAACCGAGCCTTAAGCAAGCAAACTTCAGAGACAATAAGGTCTCAGAAGTCTGATGTTGAGTATCAAATTGTTCTCTAAAATTGAGCGTTGAATTAATGGCACTTATTGAATAATATTAATTAATATTTTATGCACAGAAACATTATGATTTTTTCACCCTTTTATCTGGTGTATTTGCTCTGATGTCTCTGTCAAACAATCGCGTGCTACACAATCAACCAAAAAAATCCCACAAATAGAGTGAACGAATGGAATGCATTTGAGGATATTATATCTTGGATGAATTCAGTAAATGGAGCTTAAATTCATTTTCAATTAATAAAATTTGTGAAATGACTCGGTAGTGTTTTGTATAATTGTCCTCCCGTGGTTCTGTCCATTTTAATCTGAAAAGATGTAGTTAACTGCCATACTTTCATGCGCTGACGGGCAGTTTAAAATATCCAAAGTTTTGATATTCTACGAGAAGAATTTTTTCGTTTTCAGCGCCAGAAACTCATCTGTTTTTGATTCAAATATTTCTTGAGCGTATACTTGCAATAGTGTTCGAAATTTCATATTATTTTTTCCAGTAGCTAACCTGGCGACGTTTTCCTGTAAAGTTGTGAGCAAATCAAACCTGTTTTTAGTTTCGGCAATTGAATCCCTAGCAGGATTTATGATGTGCACTCAGATCCGTTGAAATACGGTTGGTGACGTATTAGTTAACAAATAAGCAAGGATTTCGATACATTTTAGATGCTTTGTAGTGTCATTAAATCACCTCATCTTTAAGTGAGAATCTTAAACCAAATTATTGCCCTCATTACTAATATCTTTCCGGAATTTTGGTAGGTATACTATGAGCAGTAAATGATCAGTAAAATACTGAAGGCAATTCAGTCTCTCCAGGATAGGTTAGCTTTGTTTTTTTAATTAAAGTCATACTATCTTCTCCACTCATATCTTCATTTTCTTGTGCGATAGCAAACTTTTTCATTTTTCACCTTTCTTCTCACTCGTATGTTCATTTCGTACATTAGAACTATTACGGCGATACGACGTTGTGCTTATTATACGATTCCCAATTAGACAGTTACCTCCTTCATAGGAAAACCTCTATAAAGTTCTCTTTTTACGCTCTTAAAAATTTACCAATATGCCAGTTTTACGCATTGCTTACCTGGGTCAAATCTATTTTCCAAGGAAACAAACGATTTACGATTCCTGTATTTTTTTCTCGCTTGTGAATAAAAATAGTTCGTGTGCCAATCATCAACCTGTATTTCCTAGGTTCAGTCTCTCTTTCATCAGCCCTCAAGACTTCTACGGTGGATTTTTTTACGCCTCTAAGAAAGAAACCTTTTCGGAATGACAGTCCTTGTTTCGATGCATTATCCAAGAGGCTTCTCGTGTTGACACAAATGGGAAAAGAAACGTTCGTCCTCCCGCCTCCTGGCTTTTCCCCGTGATCCGAAATGCGACCTGAACGAAATAAAAACGGGTAGGTCAGAGGAGGGTTTTGTCGATTGGAAGAGAAAAACAACATGCGCAGCTACTTTGTATCTCTTAAGCATACAGGGTACTGCGGAATCGAGTGCCTCGGATGAGCGTAGATCCTGGGTGATTCCTTCTTGCTCTGTGAAGAATTTTGTGGTGCGTCCTACCGTGGAAGTAAGTAGCCGGGTTTTCTATTACTGTTTCCCCCGTTAGGTAGTGGTTGAATATTCAGAGACTCCGTTGTTTTGGAAAGTAAAATAGTTTTTGTGCGTATTCATTTGCTTTACCACGGGTGGGCACCTACGAGAGGTGTTCAAGTTCTCAGGGCACCTAATTTTTTCTCGGGACTGGTCTCTCGATGTGGTTGAGCTTCAAATATGCAGGCACTCTTTGTGAATAAAAAGTATAGATTGCTGCTATTGCGTAGCGGAGGATTTTTATGGCTGTTAACTGAGTGAGAAGCGTATTAAATGCTTAAAATGATGCGTTTAGTGCACAAGAACATCGTGTGATCATCCGCTGTCTCCATTTGGAAGGTTTAACATCCACCGAAATTCACTGTCAATTGAGTGAGACATAAAATGGTGGTGTTATGGATTTGAAAATTATGTGTTCGTGGATCCGGTAATAAGTTGAAGTACCAAGGCTTCTTTGTTGGATCATAAATAATTTATCCTCGTGTGTTTTATTCAACACGCAACTTCTTGTTAAAATTGCGTGTTTTGAAAAAATGTCAATCTATTGCTTAGTTCTTTGGAATGTAAATTGGTAATATAATCTATCATTGGTTATCACCATAATATTGATTTTGTGCTATATTGAGGCACTGTATACAAAAAGAATAAATGTATAACAATAGAGGTGAGGTTGAGGGGATATATAGAAACGGGAAGAGAATATTTGTATAGAACGGATGAGAAATGTTAGATGTCCAATTCAAATAGTTAAATATATCTACTTTCAGAAAGGGAAGAAGGCTTGGGAGTAATATTTGCTATGTGAAGAAGATGGAAAAATACGCCAAGTCTAAAACAGAAATCTAGGATCTGGTCTCTTGTCGACGTTAGGAAGAAAATTGCGAATTTGAATAGGAAGGAAAGACTTAAATAAGAGGAAATATAATAACAGAGACGAAAACTCTTGCAATTTTTCATTAAATAACTTATTAAGAGGAAAATTGCAAGAGTTTTCGTATCTGTTATTATGGAACAGTTCCACCACATCACACATTAATCGGTAATTTGGATAAAAGGAAATATTTTATTACTTTGGAATTAGGTGTTCCAACTAAGGAAGGAGAGTTAATAGCTTAGGGAAGAAGTGTTTATATTTAAATTTGCATGGAACCCTGAAAGTCACGGCTCCGGTGTGTGACAGGGCGTACAACATCAAAAATTAAGTTTTTATGAATTTTTATTTTATTAGGTAATCTACCGGTTAAGGTAGGTTTTTGGATGGACACAACTATTAAATAAGCATTTTGTAACTCCAAACAAAACTCAATCCAGCAACCTACTCTACATCAAGCCCCTCTTCATTTCTGCGTACTTCTTTCCTCCCTTCGTCCCGTCCAACATCCCTATCCTGTTCCTGCCCTTTCCTCGTTTGCCTAACATTCTCTCCTATATTACCTTCTTCAATATCCCACTGCCGCTCAATACTTCTTTCATCTATTTTTCCTGCCTCCATAGAATTTCTCTCAACAAACCCCTCTCCTCGCCCACCATCTCCAGTACTTCCTCATTTGTTTTCCTTTCGGTCCATTTCACCTTCTCCATTCTTCTCCACACCCACATTTCAAAAACCTCCAATCTACGTCTATCCTCCTGCTTCAGCGACCACGTTTCCGCGCCGTACATAGCTACGCTCCATATCAGAGTTTTTACGAGTCTTGTCTTAACATCCCTACTCAACGTCCCCGTCATCAACTTCCTCCTCCTTGAGAAAGTCTCCTTGCCTAGCGCAATTTTTATGAATTATTATTTATCAATAAGTATGTAACATAATTCAAATAATGGAGATGTGGTTAATTACGGGTACCTATGCTAGGGTATCGAATTTTTATAAACCTCACTACGCATGCGAGACGATCTCCTGACAACAAGAAGGATAGTAAACTAATATTAAAAATAATGAAATAATACTAGGCTTCTTTGAATGAAAAACACGTTTTTACTCTAGCGTGATTTTTTCCAGTCGTTCTGATTCCTTACTTTTCGTAAATGAAAAATCTATCGATTCTACACTTGTTCTCAGTTATCTTATTCTCACGATCTCCTTTTTGATGGGCATAATAATTTTCAATACCATCGCTATAGACATGGAACGAAGTATGACGGCATACGTGTATGGAACTAGATTGGATATAGGGAAATGGTTTAAAGTACATTCCTTTACTTACAAGAAACTACTGTGACAAAAACGTTCAAATAGTTGAGTGATAACGGAGTTTAATTCTGTCTGACAGTGCGCCTTTCATTTTCTTGGCGGTGAAAAGCCCATTTTTTTTGCCTAACTTTGGCATTGAAGTAATTTAACTCATTGGAAACCAGTGCTGAATCGTCGTAGGGATCTGTATCAATTAATCCTATTGTCTATTTTGGAGGAGTTTCACCTTCCTTGTATCTACAATATTTGTATCAAGCATTAGTTGTAGAGGAAAATATTTGTTGGTTAAGTTTCTGTAAATTGTATTTGCGACAGTGTTGCACGTATTAAAATATCATATCTTAAATTTCTTTAATTAGGGTATTATTTTATTTAACCGATTGCTTTCTCTAAATTGATTTTTCCTTTTTGATTTATGCAAAAATGCATCATATTACTTGACGTATTTATTCGTGACGCAAATACCTTTACATTTAGAAAATCTTGACACACTTGAATTAGCGCCTTAGATACGCATAATGGAGAGTGGGAAAATGACTCATACTTAATAATTTTTACGTAGAATATGAGGATAGTCGGCTTTCATCTTAGATCGACGATAGTTTTCGACTATATGAAAAAAAAGAAAAATCACTCGAGGATGACGTCCTTGAGACCGGGAAAAACACCCGATGATTTATTCGATTTCAATTTTCTATTTCGTTTGATAGTCCTCGCTACGGAACAAAGCCTTGCTTAGCTAATTATCTCTTTTGTAGAGATTAGGTCAGTAGATCGAGTGAATTCCGAGGCTATATCGTTTTGGGAAAAGGAAATTATGCAGCAGGAAATTATTTAGCATGGCCCAACGATTTTTGAATGGCTGTCGTTGACGAAATACAAAGTATTCAAGAATCATTCGACGGAAAAAAAGCCTCCCCGGCTCGTGAGATCCGAGGGGGTCTCAAGGTGATTCTCATTCGGTGAAATAACAGTGCGAAGAGGGAAAACCGGCTGAATTGAGACATTCAGCGTTACATTGCGAACCTGATGCGTTTGTGAATTGATGATTCCTTCTCAAGAGATCAGGTGCATTAAAATGAAAAGTCTAGTCCGATTTTCAGTGGTTACTTATGATGGAATCCGCCATAATTCGATTGCCAATACCGTCGACAGAAAAAAATACGTAGTTGGAATCATTCACGTGTTATTACTGCTTGAAACGTTTATTTTTGCATTCTCAGAATCGTGAATACATTTTTTATGGTTCCTACACAATATTTCAAAAGTTAGTCCGCTGCAATGTTTTTGATAATTAACTCATTGCTTTCAACTTATTATTTTTATTGCATAGTTATATTCTATCCGCCAATAGGGTTTGTGGCAGAGGGTGATTACATACCAGACTACTTTCGACTCAAACACTCCCCCTCCAGTACACTAGGATCAAGTTATTCTGGTCTCTTATCTTTCGTGGGAAAGATGATATCTTAAATACATATGTTATACATACACTTGATATCTCCAATTTTATTTACATTATCCCTCCTACTGTAGTACGATGCGTCTAATAATACATTTTCAACACCATAAAGAGATATGCTTCCAATTATTGCGAAAGATTTAATCTGTAATATAACCTTCACTCCGTGAGTGATATCCAATCTAGCTCCTCTAATAATTTTTAACGCAACTCAGTTTATAATAACAACGCTTTATAATTCTAGCTCATGTACCCGCGATCCAGTTCGGTGATTAATCCAACTTCGTGAGGATCACATATACTAGCAGCATATCCTAAATGAGGCTAACTAGCTGGCGAGAATCATTTCTCTTTAAACTCTTCATCAAATTTCCCAAATACTCTTCTAACATTTCCTAATTTTTTGTTATCTTGTCCATATATTCCCCGTATGTGCTTCACCCAGGAGATTTCGTAAGTGAGAGTTACGCCTTAAAAGTATTTAATCGAGTCTATACTATCTATTTCCGTGTTTCTGATGCCGTAGACGTTCGGGAGGGGACTACTCATATCCCAAAAATTTTTCACCACGCATATTTTTAATTTTAATTCTAATTTCCAAACATAGCATCAACGCACGAGCTGCTAGAGCTGCTATCCGTAAATATATATATATATATATATATATATATATATATATATATATATATACTGTTGACCACATAGCTAATTTCGTTAACGCAAATAGAGACTGAAAGAGATCCGATAATATTTCCCTGGGGAACACCCGAAGTGACTGCATTATAGCTAACTCCATCTTTGATTACTCTTTTTACCTGACAATTCGAAACGTATTAAATCCCGCCCAGGATATTTTTATATATGCAATAGGCAATAGCTTTTTGAGTAGTTTACTATGAGGAACTTTCAGGAAGGAATTTTTAAAATCGAGAAACTTCCGTTACATTAAACAACAAATCCAGGATAATGACAGGAGGACCATCGTTTGTAGTCACGCAAATAATAGTATTTTTTCATATAAATAGAAACGTATTGTAATATTTCCACATAGCACAGATTAAAATCATCGCAGTGCGCGTGACTGTCTGAGTTATGGAATCTATTTGAGATTTATTGTTTCATAAGTCTCCGTTCTTAAAGCAACTAAGTGAGGGTTTATATTAAAACCCTGGTGTATTAGTTACAATTTACATCGTGTGCTACTAAGAGCAACCGTAAGTAAAAACATATAGTTCGCATAAACCACTTCATCCTTGAGGTTGGTCTTGGGAAAGCTGTTTAGTTTCTGTTAACACGTGTCCAGCAGTGGAATATGCAGATAGGAATCTCGGTTAAGTCCGCTTTTCATTGCAATTTTCCGTGTATTATTGCATTTAGTAATATTATTTTGTTTTTAAAACATTTTTCCTTCGTAACTAAGCTTTCAAGATTCGCTGTCTGATGCCTGTTGTATCTGATTGTCAGACTTGGGAAATTAATGCGTTAATAGGTTGAACTTTAGTTGAAAATGTGTTTTTGACGAAAGTTTTTGACTTAACGCTTCAGAATTATTTTGTAACTTCTACCTTTTTAATGTAACTCATTTTTTACTCATATTTAACGTCTATTTCTACATGATAAAATTGATTCCATTTGAGAATCAATTTAATTAACATCTATAATAATAATTCATTGCCACAGGAATAATAGGAGATACTAATTTTGTAATACCCTAGGCTCACACCTAAGAAGGGAAATATTTTTATTCCAAGTGTAATTCACCATATTTATTGATATTAAAGTTTTGTTTTGAAAAATTCATAAAGGGAGTATACATTAGTGATGTATTTAAGTTTTAGATTGGTAAAAATTAACGTTTCACTGCATTGAGATTTCATTTCTCTGGCTATTCACTTCTCCGATCACAGTTATCTTTTTCTAACACCTTTCGTTTTGTAGTAGTGAACTCAAAAGTGGCTAACTCAGAGAGGTGAGTGGAAAATAAGTTGCTATTACCGTGGAACAATTTTCCTGAGCGTAGGTACGGACGGTGAGGCGCGATTTCTCAGCGACGATTTTTTTTGTTCCTTTGCAACATCCCCAGAGAGTTAGCTGTGCAGACACCAGGAACAACACTCGAGAACGGAAGAGTCGGTTATTAACCTGAATGATCTCGAGGAGCCGTGAAAAAAATCATACTTCTGTGGGAACAGTCGTGAGACAATAAACTAATTTGATTGCGTAAGTCTCGGGTCCGATGACGAAGGCGCCAATGATGATGATGATGATGAATACGGGGGAGTTATATCATCGGACGTCGGGTTTCGCACGCTCGGGGGAAGGAAATGGAGAGAGTCGTACGCACGAACTCCGCCGCCTCGCCATCTCCCCCACGCCCAGCTGTAACTCGCCGTTTGTATGCCAACCCTTCAAAGCACCAGAGTGAACTTGCACAATAGCACATGACTGTAGACGATGTCCTGTTGCGTTCCTTTTCTCAGGATTATTGGTATGTCATAAGAATATAATTTAACTCAAGCCTGCGGGAATCCCCGGATTGTTATTGTAATCACTTTTGTTTATTAATTACATGTCGTTGTCGTCAGATATTTCACATATTTCTAAATGATATTATGAAATCGGGTAGGATTGACGTTAGTCGTTCGTCCAAGAATGAGAGGTCATTCTATCGCGAGGACATGCGAATGTGAGTTTTTGGAAACACATAATCTTTACCTGACCTATGAGATATCCTTGTTTTGGAAAATATATACCATGGGAATCGTATCTTAATAACAAAACATTTGCAGTATACTGAGTAGAAGGAGTGAATTAATGGCGAGAAAATTATAACGTAGTTTCCTGAAGGATCATTGCAGAACACTTAGTAAACGGTAATATGCGTTCTTTTTCTCATAAGGTACGTATTCCTCGTATTCCTCTCGCATGTATATTTTAATTGGTGGGGTAAAAATTGAAATAAATACAATATACAGCATGTTAGACACGTCTTGTATTTTTTGTTTCAATGTCTGGAAAGGAAGAACAAGATTTTGAGAGCAATTTTTACTTTGGTTGCTGCGAACTTTTGGATGAGAGTATCAATTTCTCCATTTTAAATCCGTTCATATCCCTAATATATTTGTGTGCAGTATTATGTACAATCACGTAAGAACTGTACGAAAGCAAATTTAGCAACAATCTTTAATTAACGGCGGATTTATCCGTATGATGGGTTGGATTTATCGCATAGTTGTGCAGACACCTTCGACAATGTTATTTTAATCGGTCTAGTTCAGCTATTCTCTCATCTCGCAAACGTTCGTCATCCTCCAATTTGCTTCCAAATCCCCCCCTCCCTCTATCCTTCATAAGAACCTTTTCTACCTTCTTCAGCTTCTATCGTGTAACCGATAACTCCCTCCTCCGAAGTCACGGCCCTCACATCACCTTAGGTTCACTTTGGGTTAGAAAACGGTGAAAGTGAAGTCTAATTGATGAGCGGAAGGAACACGCCCTCGGGTGAATTACGCGAAATTTATTTACTTGGCGGTAACTCTTCATATTCTCTTCCCTCATCCATCCACTCCCCTTTCCAATTGCTTCTTCACGCTTCACGGCATCTCCTGTCGTGCATTTACTGTCCACGGGAGTGAAAACAAGAAGCAGAGAGCGTGATTGGACTATAACCAATGACAGTCCCATACGCGGATAGTTTCGTCAGGTCTAGCTTTCATCACAACATTTTGAAACCCTAACCGCGCCACAGACGTGTACATGTGTGCCTGCGAATTGGAGGCTTATATCTTAGGTCTTGGTGATCGATAGACGTTTTTGCATTACAAGTGTGCGATTGAATAGACATGCTTACTTCTTAGCAGGTTTATCCTTTAAATGCCGTAGATCAAATCGGCAGAAAAATTCCCCGGTTGATGGAACCGCCGGGTCTCAGTTTTTCCACGCATATGTAGTTGTTTCAATTGAGATAATGTCATTAGTTTCATATTCAGGGTTCAGGAGGGTGAATAGTTTGCCTAATTTCGAGGGATTTTAGCTTATGCAATGTTTGATCAATATTTAACAGTCTCCCGAAAGAAGACAACACAGCGTTTTGCACATTTGTCGAAGAGTTGATTTATTTCAAATTCTTGTGGATCTTAAGTACCTACTTAGTATTTTCCGGGCAATCAGCAGGGGCCCAAGAGAGGAAAACGCCCCATTCTCCTCAAATGCATTGCTCCTGGCAGTCACGAGTGCATTGTTGCCGTCCTCTCCGACATTATCTCATAGTTTACATATTGTCATGCAGGGTGTGTGTTAATTGCCAATTGCCGAGAGTATAAATCAAATGTTTGCGTCAAGGCCCGTGGACCAACGTGCAGATTTCACTCATTAGAATAGCGGCCCAGGATCTAGGTAGAAACGTCGGTAACATGCAACAAAATCTGATTAGGCTTTGTAATAATGATTATTTTTTTATTATTTACCCTGAAAGTCCACACCAGAGAGTATGGCAGGAGGTTATTACACATCAAACTACTTTTGACACAAAAAACTTTTCCCCCCTAGCGCGTTCGGACAGTTATTCAAATCCCTGACCGTATGTGGGAAAAATAACATCTTAAATCTCTCTGTTCTCTTAATCTCTCTAATTTTATTGACGTTATCATTCCTGCTGTAGTACGATGGGGCTGATACTACATTTTCAACATCATAAAGAGACATACAGAGATATATATTACCAATTTATGCAAGAGGTTTAAACTGTAATTTAACCTTTTCTCCATGCGTGAAATCCAACCTAGCTCCTCTTAATATTTTAGGTACGCTGCTCAGTTTGTCATAACAACGTTTTACAAATCTAGGTTCCCTACGCTGCACGCGACATAGTTCGGCGACTACGGCATCACAAGACCGTTGTCACGGGGCCATTTGCCTAATTGTTACAAAATGTAAATAATAATAATAGCTGACAAGCTTAATGAGGATTCCATAAACTAGTAGTATATTCTAAATGGGGCTTAACTAGTGCAAGGTAATATTTATCTTTAACGTTTCGTTAGATTTTTCCCAATACTCTTCTAATAAATTCTAATTTTTTTATTTCAACGTTTCCATCCTCTGTAATGTAAATTTTAACCAATTGAATCCATTTTTTAGTTTTTGGATTTCCTTATTGTACGATGGGAAGACAGTTGACCTGATTTGTTGTAATGATTTATTTTTGGTAATCCAGTGATTAGCTACTGACACTCGAATCCAGGTGGCCTCTCTGGACACAGTTTCACCCATGGTGTGTGACTTTTCGGGTAACAGATCTTCCTGGGAACTCACAGGCAGCACAGTGAAATGAAGTGGCCCACCTAGCATTTTATACGTGAATTTCCGACGACGGGCTTGGTATTAGGTATGACCAAACAACCTTTGACGTATTATTAGCAGTAGCCCTCGGCTTATAATGCAACCATTTCAGAGAGTAAAAATCATTCGCCTTGACCGGGATTCGAACCCGGATCCCTCGATATCCGGCCGAATGCTTTAACTAATTAAGCTACCGAGACGTATTGGTTAAAGCACTCGGCCGGATATCGAGGGATCCGGGTTCGAATCCCGGTCAAGGCGAATGATTTTTACTTTCTGAAATGGTTGCATTATAATGCACACATAGCGGGTGACTCCGTTAAAGTTACTGTTACAGTTTCTTGAAATTAGCCCTCGGATTATTGCATTTTATTTCATTTTCCCTGGTACTACCTTATTCTGAACTCGTACTGCGTAAATATCATTGCTCCCGCCGGCACAACTCAAGGGATAACCACTACGAACAAGTCCCTCCCCCAAGTCAAGATTATAGTTCATAGGGAGGGAAACTCTACATACCATGACGCAAATTACCCATAAACCCCATAACAGAAAAACATTCTTTTGCCCAATAATTTCCACTTTTGTTAATTTCATCCAAAATGCCTATTGTTTTTCTCTGTCTACCTCGGATTTCTACCATTCTCCCCTCTATCCCTCTATCTCATCGTTTTCAGCACTTCATTGCCTCTCGGTATCTCCTACATCCACTGGTCCTACATTATTCGAATTTCTTCAAACAGCCAGCCATTAACCTTCCCCTACCGTTCCTAGAATTGGTCCTTAATTTCCATTTCCCTAGATTTAATTTCCTCGATTCTTCTCTCGCCCAATATCATCATAAAAACCTTCTATCGACAATTATCCTCTTGCCTCAACTACCACTTTTCCTATTTATACAAAACACTGCTTCGCATTGAATTTTTCGTTTGTCTTTTCTATGCATATTTACTCGAAGTGCTTATAATCAACTCCAGCCTCTTTGTAAACACTTATTTGCATATAGCAGTTCTTTTCTGTGTGTCCCCTCTACTCCATTCACCCTTTCCAAAACACTTCCTAAAGCTTGAGTTGTTTTACCAGTCCTAGTTTTTGCACCCTCCCCCAACATAGCTTTAATGTCCATTTTAGAATCTCTATTTTTTTTAATTATCTCTGTTTTCTTATGATTAATTCTAATCCCACGTCTATCACACAAATTCTGCAATTCGCTAAGAAATGAATGAAGCAATTTCGTACTTGGTCATCCACAAATCTGATTTGAAAACTTCTCCATCTATTTTAATGTCTACCTCCAGGTCGTCCTTATGTCTGCATTACCATTTTCTCTCCACGTGTATTGAAAAGAAAAAGCGATAATTAACACCCCCTGCCTAGCGTAGCCCATCCCAACTCTTCATTTCATTATTCATAACTGTGCAGCCTGCGTCATGTAAAGGTTCGGGCTGATTGCTGTAGATTATTTATTTTTGCAGCATAAATATTTCGCATAAATATTAGGTAATTTTTATTAATAGCTTCTGTTGCCATTTTTTTGCCAGGAAAGATTCCGTCATTCCTGTCGTTCACGTCGGTATATGTAGAATTATTTTAAACTGCCTAAAATAGTGTTTCTCTCTCCAAAAATTGTTTTAGCTAAAAACAAAGTTTTAAAATTATTGCCGATTTGGTGGAACAGCGTCATTTTTAGTTCGGGTTTCTTCAAAAACAGCTCTGCTCTGGTGACTACTGTGCACTTCAGCGTATATTCAAAACATCAAGACGTAACATATAGACGTTTGGGATAATAACTGGCCTTTAACCGAAAGTATTGAAATGTATAGCATTCGACTGCATTCCGACGTCATTTTTATTTACTAATTAGCCTGCTTCACATTTTTAACTGTCCTCTTCCATGATTCCCTCCTCGATGCAGGATAGATTAAAGATATTGCCCAACTTTCGGTAACTCCTTTGCGTCGGGGCCTATTTCCATCCCGTCCTGAACAGCCCTGTCATTATTTGCCTTAATATAGCGAGGGAGCGAAAGTTTTCCGAGATTGTTTGTAATAGGATTGGATGCGTTAGTGTCGTAACAGAAGATAAGGTCTGTGTATCCATTTAACCCAAGGAAGCGCGAGAAAGTGTAGCCGACGGGTTTTATGATTATATATCTTTCTCTCTCTATTAGGCCGGAGGTGATTTAAACCAAGATATACTCTTATTTTTAAGCATATCTTTTTTGAGACTTTCCAGTTGAGCGAGTTTGCATGTATGGTCGGACTGTCCTCACATTTGGTGATGACTGAAATGAAGTACCTCCTACCTATGGCCCGTGAATCAAGCTGTGACCTGCCGGAAGTTTCAGAACTAATAACGACCGTTGTATATGCATTTATTTAGTGAACCTAATTATTCATACGGTTATTTTGAGTAAAAAAAATCCTCCGTTTGTAAAATTGTTTTTATTGCTGAAAAAATAATAATGCGAATGCTTAATCATTGCTAGGGTAACTTTTTCGTTAATGTAATTTTTAAGTTTGTAAACACTGTGTCTTAAAGTATTGTATGATCAACTTTGAAAAATATACACAAATGATAGAAAAATAGATTCTTCGTGAAAGATTGTTTTCTCAACGAATTCATTTTTGTACCTACCTGGCCGCTATTAGTTAATTTGTATCGCGGAATTGAGAGTCGAGTTTCTTTTGGCAGTTTTCGTGTTTGGGCTAATATTTCGGTAAGATTAAATTGTTTTCTTTTGGCGGACCTTCATGAGTTTGTGAATGTCTCGTATATTTGAGCATTTTGAGCTTCAGGTATTGTGATGTACAACAATTTTGCCATTTTAAAACTCTATTGCCATTATAATTTTTATGCGATGCCGCAATGAAGAAATTACCAAGCACTGTGGCATATACTTGTAGGTCCAGATTATTATGTCGAAAATTTTGCTTTTGCTACAGTGAGATCTAAGCTTGGCGAACATTGCTGTCAACCTTTCTATCGGAGATTCGTTCAACTGTGGCTAATCATACTTCTCAACCGATTTGAAATCCTTACTTACATTTTCTCAGATAACTTTTCCACTTTATTTAATCTCTACTTGACTTACAAAATTGACCCTGAAAATAATTTGACTTACAAAATTGTACCTTGGTATCACATGGTCCACTTTCGTTATCTTTCTTTTCCTTCACCTCTCACACTAATATGTGGTGCTCGAATTCCTAAAACCTTTCTGGTCCACATGTCTAGAACAAATGGTTTCAATTATAGTTTTATTTGCCTACTGTAATGTTTATGGTCGCATCACGTGGAGTTGAAAGTTGACGAGTCCGATCCGAATCCAGTGCGGTTCCGGCATCCCTGATATGGGGTACTATCGCCAAGGGAACAGGGCCCGCAGATGCCCTCCTCGAGAGGCCGTGCGGCGAGTTAGTTATCAATGGGTGCTTTTCGAGGTGGTTGGCCCGGGATTCATTCCTTCCGGTCTACCGCCATCAAAATCTCTTCGCCTGTCCAACGTCAATTTATTGCGCTGTCAACGACGAGGGTTTTGTGCTCCAAAGGGTGTTGTCAAATATATTCGATCAGTATGTGTTGGGTTTACGACGTAATTAGCCATCCTTCCTATTCCTCGTCTTACAATTTTTAAAGTTGTGGCCATTACACCCGTCTCCAGACCGTTTGAATTTGACAGAATTAATGGGGAGTTTTCCTCTCATTTAAATTTTTAAAATGCGATTTTTTCTTTTATTTATTTTTTGATGTTTACATATTTAGTAATTTACGTCGTGAGGGAAAGTTGGAGGAAAGTTAATTGGACCATCCTGGAACTTTCACTACAGTTCAAGGCATATGCATTCACATGTATACTCACGTGTATATCTTCTTCAACAAAATAAATTAACTGAAATTGCAGAAGAGAATGATGGATCAAGTTAATTTAAAACTAATTTCTGCTTCGTCGTGTCGGCGAAGAGATTCACTCGGAATCACAGAGGTCTAAAAATGTATGCCACTCGCGCGATTTCGAAGGTAATGCAAGCACGTATGGGAGGACATGACCGCCGCTGCCGGTTCCTTCTCAAGCCTCTCCCGAATGAGAAAAACCTGAAATGCGCAATGCGTCGGGGAGGGCTGCTTTAGAGGTCGAGCACAACTGGAGTCCGTTTTGCGATACTTTCATCGTTTTGTGCTGACCCTAAAAAGCAGCGGATGAAGATTTTGTTTTCGAAACGTGCATTTCCTGCTCTCTTCATCCATCATCATGCAGTGACCTTCCAATGACTGGTATTGCGGTACGTTCTGGAGAAGATGTACGAGGAGTCACTGAAGAATTTTGTTTACTTTATAATTTTCAATATTAAATCAATTAAACCCGAGGTGAAGTTTGCAATAGAAAAATATGACGTAATTAGTATTACTCATACATAAAACGTTGCGAAGTCCATGCTCATATTATCCCACACTTATTCTATCGCATACGTGTATTGAGATTTTTAGTGATCAAACGAATTATATCACATATCAGCTCCGAGGAACTTCTTAGTAACAAGAATGTTTTTATCTTCAAATTGGGGTAAGTTTAACCTGGGCTGCTGTAATTCCTATAAGGTTTAGCAGTGGTAAAAGTTCTCTTTTTATGACCTCTCAGTGTTTACTAGGAAGGTCGTCCGCAAACGGGCAAACAAGACTCATTGGTGGAGTGCAGGAGTTTTTTCGTAATCTAACGCCACTGGTGTTAGACAGGGACAAAATCAATGACTCCCTTAATCATTGAATCCCATAAATTATGCTTTTAAGCCTTTAGAGAATGAGGTATAGCAGAAAAAGTTGTTCTTGTGAATTCGTACGGCCATCACTGTTTATCCACCCGAAAATTTAACTCTCAGACATCTCTGTTTTGCTACCTTTTTCATATATCTCTTCAGTATTTAGAGATTCGGATTCTTATAACTATTACTTCATGGAATTCGTCCTCCGTTCGTTAGACATGGTCTTTTTTCTCCTAACCCCAGTTGTACGTACGTATTTTGCGGGTTTAAGGATTCTCTTCTTTCCAAGAACTGTCATGTTTGCAATCATCCTCTCCGATTGAAAAGCAACGCAACCCGGAACCAAGCTCTTGTTGTCAGTTCTGCCTAAAATTCCTTGATTAAAATCATTGCTTCTCTTTACCCATGCCTCTCACTAATTTTTCCATCTGCTCTCGCACGAAAGTCATTAGAACTACGTTTGAACTGAATTATAATGTAAAATACAATGCTTACCCTATATTCTAACGTAGATTCGAAGGCTAATAGAGGAGAGAATGCTAGTCGAACGAGGAAGAGGTAGTAATAGGATAGGAATGTTGAACGAAATGAAGGGAGGAAGGTAGTATTAAGAATTGAAGAGGGGTTTATTTGTAATGTTGAATGTCATGTTGTGGTTTGTTTAGAGAGGCAAGTGAATTGTCGCTGAACCGTTTGGTAGCTTGTATTCAAACAAAATCTACCTTGAGTGGCGGATTACCATCAATATTAATAATAATTATATATATATATATATATATTTATTATTAGATTTTTATGATGACGGCCGCGCCTTCAAAACGTCAAACTGCTTATGTGTCTTTTCTTTGTGTATCTATGTTTTAAAAATCGATATCAGTGTTTTTATATATTTGTGCATCGCTGTAGCGTTCTATTTTGAAGATATATATTTTTTCTATGTATACACACACGCACATATTACTCGAATATACATACTGTATATATACGAGTATTCAGTATGTATCCAGTATATATTTATGCATACTGTATATATATCTTATGTATTGTAATACGTACTGTATTTTTTTGGAACAGGCAAAAATCGAAGGCAAGCCAAAACACGTCCAAGCAAAACAGCTGTCAACAATTAACTGAACATCCAAAATGGAACGAAATTTTCGGCATAAGTGAGAAACGTAAGTACCAATATAACGCCACAAAAAAATCGAAAATCAAATATACTTAACCCGCGGAAATTCAAAATTTGCGATACTTTTTGAACAGACCTCGTGTATACGATGTGTCGTATGTGTGTGTGTAGAAATCTATTTTATAATATATACATTTATACGAATATCAAGTCGGACTAACATTAAATCATCCAAGTTGGTGGTGGTGTATGTATGTACGTATATGTGTGTATATTCGAGTCTAGAAAGGAAGCAATATACTTCATATCTCCCATTTTTGGCGTAACAATGTGTGTGACTAGATGTCAGATATCGATGACACTTTCGTCAAATCGCAAACAGTAAGCGAATTAAACTTTTGTCATCCAACATCTAACCATAGGTTTTCCTCCTCTTCTTACGCCATAACATAACAAACGCTTTTTCACCCCGATGTACACTTCGTTGAAAGTTGTGGGTTAAGTTTTTCGACGCAACCCTGAGTTGTTTTTGCTTTGTCTACAAATTGCTTTAACTGAGGCAGATTTTTCATCGTGTCATAGCTGAAACGCCATAGTTAAATTCTTTTGTTTTTCGTCTATCTTGACTGAATTCATTAACAAGAGGCAGGATCTAGGCCCTTTTTATCCTCGTGGTGAGGCGGGTGAACCTTGTCCGTCTGTTATAGAGAAGATTGTGGGCTACACTTCCCCGGGCTCTGGTCGTTTTACCTTTTTTGTGTGAAGAAATGAGAAGAAGGACCAAAAGCGTGCAATTTCTCTCTGCCCCATCCTCATAAGAAATTCACCACAATGTGAAATCACTGCCCTCAGTGGGAGACTGTTTTCTTTCTTTCTTTATCCAACTTGAGAGACGTTACGTGGGAGCTTAAGGCTTTGACGTAGGAGATCTTACAAGCGTGGGTTAGGATCTGAATTGCCAATGAATTTTCTGTAAATGAGGAAACAGAACTTGGGTATATTCCACGCAAATGCAATATAGAAATTCACCGCTATCCATGTATATGACCACACCAGGTATGGTCTTGCCATTAGGATTCAGGAAGGCAGCCGATAAAACGTTTCAATTCGGTTTCGGTGAAATGAAGGAATACCAACTCAATTCATCGATCAAATTCTAAGGAGACCAGCTCAGATGTTTGAGTGAGTTCAGCGCTCTCCTAACGCGAATATGGCGTGTTTCGAACCACGCTTTGGTTTTTGGTGCGTAATGATTTCGCGTATCGGATTACCTTAAAATCTTTTCCTCTTTCTAAATAGAGTGGGTATCCTGCAGTCCATTGGTTCCCAAATCCCAGAGAATTCAATCTATGGGGACACTCATTAGAATTTCCCGAAAGAATCAGTTCATAAAAACCTAAAAAAAAACAGGATGTAACCTAAAATTATAAATTAGGTCTCGGAAGGCAATTACCACCAACATTTTTCTTTACTAATAAAATCAATGCCGTAAGACGGAATGAATATGTTAAAGTAATCATGGGGGATCGGAAGGTATGGTGTCTAGCGTACTGGCTTCCCACCCAGGGGGCTCGGGATCGAATCCCGGAGGTGGCAGATATTTTTAAGTGGTATGCCGATCCCTACTTGAGGTGCTTTGTGGAGGGCACTTTAAGTGAGTACGCCGTCCGCCGGATGGGCCATTAAGCTGCGGACCCCTCGGCGCCTTCCGTTAAGAGTAGGCTAATGGCGACGCCGGGTTTCTCTCCACCCATCATCCTTTCCTGTCCATCCCTAATGGTGCAAATGACCCCAGCTGTCGGTCGCATTCCCTAAAAACTACTAAGAGTAATCAACCAATCTATGCAATTATATTTTGAAATGGTTATCTACCCAGACGACGTAGGAAATTCTTCAGCTACGTTTTCAAATGATTTTTTCCAATTTAAATGGGAATATAATCTTTTAAAAATAACACCGAATTGTATGCTTTTACCCAATTTTCTCTTCAGATTGATCACTAAATTTTGCGACGTAAAATTTTGTGTCATTCCAGAACTTATCTTTTTCTCAATTTTACGTCTAAGTTTATTTCACTATTGTTTATGAATTATGCATTTTAGTGAATTAATCAGTTAGTTAAGCGCTGGAAATAGTTCCATTTCGTATCGTTTTCTGATCTAATTCCCATCGGTGTACTGATACCCTACCGCATGAGCATTACGCTAAGCTCATTGATGCGGTCGGCGGTGGCAAACAAACCTCGCTAACGTTCCCATACGACTCTTGGCGTGGGCACTCGACGCAACGGCACGAATAGACGTGGGCAATCGTCGTGAATGGAAGGAGTCATGACGTCTTACAGGCCTCTTCTATGCAATCCAAGAAGGGTCGGAGGGATCTACGTGTCTGGCAGTCACGATTGCGAATGATTTGAAAAAGGTTTAGGGGAGAGAGGCGTTTCTCTCCGTTCATTTTATCAACTGCTTTAGTCGACCGAAGACAGGGAATCGAAGCTGAGGGATCTATTTGATCGGGAAGGACTAATGCGCTCGGCATTTACATTCACTTTTCTCTTGCTAAGTTCGCCAAGTTGGCAGCTAAGTGAGATCTCTTTGTTCCATGTGCATTAAATAATTGCGCGCAAACGATTTTCCTGTTTGAATTGAAGAAGCCTACGCGGTCTGCTTGCCCCATTGTTGTACGGTTTTTCTGTCTCGTGGTGTGTTATGGTAAAATTGAATGATTATCACTCTTTACGGAAATGTTCAGGGGAAATGGTCAAATAACGCGTTTAAGTAAGCCCTGCTTAGTAGTGCGGATACTCGTTACGTAGTTAAAATAAACAACTCTGTAAAGCATATTTTAGACTATTTCTGGTGAAATATTTTTCGGTGTATTGTGTTCATTCTTGGAATAATTAACGAAAAGATAATTATTGTATATACCATTTTCAGTTGTAGTTATGATGCCTCCCTAATATCAGTGGTCCATGAAAATTGTATGGACAAATATTTTGATCTGTGATAATATACCTCGCATCCCTTCAACTATCACTTCAATGCGATCTCAATGCTCAAGTTTATCTTTTATCTATGGTAGTTTGCCGTTTAAGGAAGGTCTTGGATGGATACAGATTAACTACGGCGACACCCTAAGCCTCGTTCGACAAGATAACCTTGCTCCTTATGATGATCCCTATATCCTACATTACGCTGAACTTTTCTTCATTTTGCATACCTTTTACCACCCTTTATTTCGTTTAGCGTTCCGATTCTTTTCCCCCTCTCTCTCCTGCCTAGTACTCCATCTACAATCACAGTCTTCAATATTCTATAACCAATCATAATATTGTGCATCTATTTTTCTTCTCGTTTGGATTTCTGTTAATAACCCTCTCTCCTCCCCTACCAAGATCTTTGTTCGTTGTTCTTGCTGTCCATTTCAATATTTCCATCCTTAGATATATAGTAGTATTAGGCGCAAATAAGAAGCAGTGACAGTTGATCCTTTTTCATTCCAAGCAACGCTCGAATTATGATTAGGTAATCTACCGGTTAAGGTAGGTTTATTTTGATGGACAAAATTATCATATAAATATTTTTGCAACTCCAAACAAAACCCAATCCAGCAACCTACTCTACATCAAATGCTCAAATATGTTCTCTATAATATTGTGTATCATATGAAGACATGTCGCGAAATTTGCGTTATAACTACGAGCCATGTACGTGAATCAAGCCATTTTAATTGACTAATAGTCATCGATTTTAGCGTTCGTAAAACCTGCCAGATGTTCTGTCCACATGTATGTAGGATAGTGACGAGATTGATATTCGGATCGTATTTCGGCTTAAGCTGGTCGAAATTCCTGGAAGAATCACTCAGCCTCATGGCGTTAATGATTTTCTCTGAAATCCTTGATCGGTGTTTACTAGCTGGTGATATCGCTTGGATAGTGGTTCTCCAAACAGGATTTAACGGGTATTTGCCGGCGATGAACCTTCAACGCTTGTTTCGAATATCAGATCCCTGTAGTACAAGGAGGAGGAAACCTAAAGGTATTGTTGGTGTTACCATATTTTAGGGAACATATTTCAATATTTATACTGGAGTGAATGATTTTTAAAGAATTTTTTGCGTTTTTTTTATTGCGTGGAACGGTGTCCATTTTTTTCGGGTGCCTCCGTAGACGCAAATCTCGCTTATCGTTGCAAAGATAGGAAATTTGACGATGAGCGACTTTTCTGAAGAAATTTGTCAATCATAAATTCGATTAAGGATTAATTTTAGAATTTATGAAAACCTGAATCGTGTGACCAAATATTTTTTGGATTTATCGTGATTTTGAACATGGCTCTTGTCCGCTTTTTAAATGAACTGCATTTCAGTTCCGTTGAGCCATCACCAGGCTAAATGTGTAGAAATGCAGTTATTCAACATTCAAAATGGACATCTCGCACTACATCACGCCTGCCACTGTGGAGAACAGTACCTTTTTTGATGATTTCCCACCTACGCTACTAATTATTTTCAATGTTACCAATTATATCATTAGTTTTGATAATCCTCAGTAGTTTAATTTAATATTTACTCTCCTTTATTCTCTATTACATTATTATATATTTCTGAATTTTCTGTGATAGTTACCCAAAAAAGTAATTAAGTTATTGGTTCTTAATTTCATAAGTTTGCTGATGTTGGGTGTCAATTGAATTGTTGTCAAATTTATCTCTTAAATGAGGAATTTTTTAAAATACTCGGTGGGGAATACAGCGTCAACGATTGATATTGCCTAGAGGCGCAATTCATTCACTGATCGTTTAAATACAGATTAAAGCTCTTGCATAAATTTGAAGGGTCTCTTTAGCGATGTTGTTGAAAATGTATTATTAAGCCCATCGTACTACAGTAGGAGAGATCATGTAATTAAAATGAGAGAGATTAAGCGTAGAACAGACAGATTTTAGATGTAATTTTTCCTGCCAATGATAAGGGATCACAATACATTTAACATTGTTAGGAGGAAAATATTTAGGTCAATAGTAGGCCTGGTTTGTAATCACCCCCTGCCACTCACCTTAGAGGAGGGTTCGAAGGTACGACTATATAGTATAGTGCGTATGTAGATGTATGTTAGATGCAGGAGATGCGCGTGGGTGCTACCTTGTGTTAATCTCCTTTCGCGAGTCTGTTTAACGTTCAGGTTTCCCCTGCGTGAGAGATTAGGCTCCCTTAAAAATGACGACAATGATCTTCATATCCAGGGCTCAAGACTCGTCTTTTTAACCTATCTTCATAAGGTGCGACATTTGATAAAAAAACACTTCTCATTCGAAACGAATTGATCGAAGAGAAGTCAAGGAATGAAGTCACAAAGGTCCTTGGGAATTTTTTTTCCACCGCCTGCCCGG
Organism: Hetaerina titia; assembly: GCA_037158775.1. NCBI lineage: Eukaryota > Metazoa > Arthropoda > Insecta > Odonata > Calopterygidae > Hetaerina > Hetaerina titia. The sequence goes on from CM073775.1 coordinate 53,760,023, forward strand.
TGCGATTGCTTTTTAAGATGCTTGGTGAGGGACTGGCCCAGTGACTCTCTTTGCGGATCAGTCGAGGGAGGGAGAGCAGGAGAGTTTCGAGAGAGGGACGGAGAGACGGTGGACGGGAGGGGGATGCACGAGGTTTTGTGGAGGCAGGAGATAGAGATAAAAAGGGGGAACACTTTTTCCAAATCGAGTTTATCGACAGGGAAGGGGAGTTCCCTGTCGTGTCACACATCTCACTGGTCCCCTTTTGATTGACGAGCCGAAGAGAATCCCCAAGACCATTCTCGAGAGTGATCAGGAGCGATGAAATTGGCTACAGCCGCCATATCCAATGCGATATCTCCCCCTCTCCTCCCTAAACCACACCGCTAACCTCTTTCTGTCTCCCCTTCACTCTCCCTCACACCTTTGCCGCTCAGGCGAAACTCCCAACTGACGGTCTCGTCCAATTTGTTTACGTTCTCCTGTGTGTGTTTGTACAACCGTGACGAGGCTGGAAACGTGGTCTCAACAATGGCTCCGTACCCACTTCGTTTATACTTGAGGGAGAAAAAAGGCCATCGGTTTTTAGAGTAAAAGTTTTTACTTGGCATTTTCGGTTGAACGGCACTTTCACGGCAAGTAAATAGATATCAGAATGGACATCACAGACCACTCATTTAACCTCGGATTTGATTTGGATGCAATAATTGCCAGGTATTCTCGGAGCCGCCTCAATGGAATTGGTTCTTTCATTAACATGCTAATTATTATTATGTCATTCTAATTTTTCATTGAAATATTTTATAATTTGATTGTGTTAATTCGTATTATTAGGTATTTCGATTTTTTTTGCTTTGAATAAGTTTTAATATACTTCTATTAGGCTAGCAAATTTGATATCCTAACCAAACGAGCGTACGCTTCAGTTCGTGTACACCTAGACTTCCCTCCCTTCACTCTCGTTCAGCACTCACTCAAAAAGTCCTCAAAAATATTTTACTAGAGAAATGTACGTATTACACTAAGGAAGACGAAGCAGTAGCGTACTAATTAAACACCGATAGAGTGAATATTAAATCTCAAATTTTTTAATATGGATCTTATTTCATGAGTCTATCATGGCAATCATTTCACCAAAGAATGGGAAATCAAAACATTTGAATCTTGAAAAATTGGAAGTGACGTCATTTTTGCTTTTCATGAGAATAAATAGGAACGAACCAGTGAGGGTATATGTCATATTTGATTTCATTTTTCAATTGAAATCACGAAAAAGCTAAAAAAAAAATAATATTTTAATTAATCTACACACCACATAGATGAATTAGTCATTTGTTAACATGCTACATTTGTTCATACTTGCCAGATAAGTAACATCTTATCAGAATGTTTCCCTGTATTGTCAACTTTCATGATCCATTTGCCCTAAAAACCGCTGGATTACGAAATATGAGGCAAATTCGGCACCAAGGCTCTACTCTATCTGCCATTTGAGAAAAAGTTTGGATGACGTAGTCATAAAAATTCGAAACGTCTCTCTTAAACTAGAGTGAGCAGAGTATAAGAAACACGCCACAAAGGGTATCTATTACATCCCGTTTGAATTTCAGGGAACATTTCATATTCACTCTTGCGTTTATATATATATATACATACAGGTATAATGTGCGTATGCCCGGACAAATCGTAGCAAGGTTAGCGACATTAATAAAGGTGTAGAGAAAAATGGGATGGAATCACGAAACGCGGAGGACGAATAGAAGGGGTATGAGGGTGGAAAATGGTGGGTGGGAGGACGACGAAGGCGTTTCGGCACGTGAAAAAGAGCCCGGGTTTAAGGGGAAACTGCGGATACGATGTCCCCGGTAATGGGATTCGGGAGATTTGATGAAAAAAATGACCACCGTGAAAGACGGTGCGGGGAAAAAGGGCCGTTTTAAAAATATTTTTTCCAGAAAACTCTCTTTTTATTTTCTTCCTCCCTTCAACTCCGTACTCTTTGGGGTGGAGGGAGGGAGTGGGAGAGTTAGGGAGATTCCTCTCTTCAGCGGGCTACGACCGATGCACTAGGGGACGCAAATCACCCTAGGGTCCCGTTGGGGGGGGGACGTGAAGATGGGAAGGGAGGCTCGAAGGAGTGGCACCGGGTTACATCTGTCTTGGCGAACATCGATCTTCGGCGATGATTGATGAGATTCCGACATTTCGTCGGAGGGAGGTGAAAACGTTTTCGTAAAAGCGAACTTTCTGAGCTTGCGCGTAATTCATTCGACGTAGGTATTTATTTTCATCGGTCGGATTCATTAAGGAAGATTTTGAAAAAAATCTAGAAAATTCCTTCGCGATCGTACTTCCATGATAAAATGTTTTTGTAGTGATCGCATGAAATAATCTCAAGGTCAAGGGCTCAGAAAATGCTAATGCTTTGATTGAAGCGGAATGTTTTTCACGGAATTTCTAGGGAAATTATTCATCAAAGGCGGGTTGGAATAATTACGCCGAGAGAAGAGTGCGAGTGGGTTCTATTGCGAGAGAAAATATTGGTAAGTTTAGGCTCTATCTTATGCCACTTGAGTAGCTGTGAATTTATGGAAACAAAGTTGCACAGGTGTATTTGCAACATTGTTTACGCGATTGAAGTAGTCATTTCGTGCCGTCTTCACGCTTTAATTTTGCAGAAAAATTATTCATGAGTACGGTTTATGGCTATGGTCTCTTTATACTTATTTGAACGCATGGGGTACAATATCGAATTAAAATGGTGGTCTTTAAGGAAAAAAAACCCCTTGATTATATACCAACATATTGGACATTTTTAGATCCACATCTATTTTTCTGATCAAATTGTCTTTCGTCAATTTTGGTTGAATGCGGCGGAAAAATGTGAGCTTAAGGATGCTTAAGAAAGAGTGAGCTCAATATTATAACCGCACAAAAATTTAATGTTACAAAGAGTATCACCCCCAAAACAAAATAGATTAGATTAATAATAAATAATTAAATAGATAGACAAAATAGATGTGTTGATTCGGGTACCATGCGTGCACGTAATGTATATTGAAAATGAATGGAATTGGCATATCTTCTATTTGTCAGTAGAAAGAGTCAACGGGGCATCCTCATTTAAACCGACATGGGGAAAACCATTCTATTTCACTGTCGAGGAGCATGTATTGAAACACGTGGTGCCTAGAAGCATTTGAAAAAAAACTTAAATCCACGCATATTACCGTGAGAATGTTGATTAAATTGTCATTTATGAATCCAGAAAAAAGACATGTAGCCCGTTCTCGTCTGTTACGCAACCACCATTGACTAATTCAATTGGCTTGAAATTGAGCAACCGACGAGGAATATTCCTGAACGCATTACCTTTCGGCAGTCACACGAAAGGAGAAACTGCCCAGGCAAAGGGGGAAAAAGGACTTATCCACCTTTGCGCTATTGGGGTTGAATCCCTCTCTCTTTCCCAACCAGTAAGCCATACGAGAGACAGATTTCCTTTCACACATCCCTCCCTTTAAAAAAAGTCATAACGTTCATAATCTGACAATGACGAGAGTTGAGTCATAATGGCTGTTCATAAAAATCCCTTCTCCCCCCCCCCCTCTCTGAAAGTTTTTTAAACACCGGCGGCCGCCTTCCCCTCACGGTCGTTCCATTTTCGGTTCCTGCCGAGAGATAGAAACGTCACGAATCTGCCCTTACGGATTCTTACTTCGAGTGGAATGTGTTTTGTGCCACACGCCCCTTGAGTGTTTACAATCGTGAGGGCGGGTCTATGGGGGTGGCGGAGTATCGGGTCCCTATAGCCATATAAAGGAAATTGTTTGGGTGGTAGGAGAAGTGAATGAGGAGAAGTATTTGGCAGGGGGTGGGGTGGAGTTCGCCCGAAAACCGTATAAATGTTACGGTCGACGTAATTTTCACACGTTTGAAGCGATCCGTGAGAATTATTCGCTCGCGTCGCAATCGGGATTTCCAATCGGACGCTTTGGGGGGAGGAAGCAGGCGAGCGAGTGGGATTGCTGAAACTGGCATCGGGGGGTCGATGGCGGAACTTTTTCGCATGGAGTAAAATTGCATGTATTTTCGTTGAATTTCTCCGCAAACTCTTGATGTTCTGGTCGTGTAAAATTTCATAAGCAGGGAATTTTGACGTAAACGTTAGCTTTTACAAAGGAACCGAGTTGCGCGGTAAGTTTTCAAATTTATCTGCTTTTGTCAGTCATCGGTAGCATTTACCAAAAGCTAACCAATGGTATAGTTTTGCGAATAAATTATATGTTTGTACTTTTTAAATTGTGGATTTTTAAATCTCATTATTCTTTAATTAATCAATTCATTCATCGTCACCGTTACAAAGATGCATCAAAATGAGACCATCTCGTCGACGTGTTTCATCTTGCTCCATTACTATCATTTGTTTTCTATCTTTGGAGAAGTATATATTGCAGCCATTTACAGGAGTGTAAATCTTTGAAACTAATTAATGCGCACGTTTTCCACATTAATTTTCATAAAAGCTTAAAACCTTATTTGAAGAATGTAAAACAATTTGAAAGGACTCAACATTAATGCAAGTTTCATTCTGTAGAACTAATTGTGGGGAGAGTTTGGCGTTGGTGTTTGGTGATTTTTCTGAGCTTTGTTTATCCGCAGAACTTTGGTTGGTATACATGCATTATTTTCTTGGATCAGGATTCAATATGTCGATGTCATAGCTGTGTGTGAGATTTTCTTCGAGTGAAGTTAATTTAATCAATCAGGTTATGCATTTATGAACATTATGAATTTGTTTTCATAAAATCTTATCCTACCCTATAGATTTTATGAATCTTGATTTCTTTCTAGAAGGCTTTCTGGGTCAAGACGAAAAATTCTCGCGAAGTGAAAATTTGATCGGGGCATGGTAGATCTTGCTTCAACGTCGGTCCTATTGGTTCCCACTTATCACAATCTTCTCTCAGATATTATGATGAACAGGGGCTGGGGGAAATGGACAAGTTTATTCTCCTGAACCGGAGGCGTGCATTTTTTTCGTGGGAGCGATTTTGCAATAGTCACTACACTCTAGCCTCACATGGGAGAAAAAACGCCCTTTCGAAAATGCTCTCTGTTATTTGAATTGAACAATTCAAGATGTAAAGATACAAGACATCTGAGCATAGTGAATGTAAACGCTTATTTAATTTTTTTTTAAATAATGCTTATAGACCTTTGGGAACGGAAGTGGAGGTGTTGAAGTGGGCGTGGTGATCACCGGTAATGATTTCTCCTCTCCTTCATATGGCTGACTGCTGATGACTCCGTCGTAGGAGCCCGAATCGATCTTCAGTTGTGGAATGGGAAAAGAAAAGGAAGTGACGGGAGTGATTAATTTTATTAGTTTGAGTCGGACAGGTTTGGTCGAATGGCGAAACAATTACCTGCTATCTATATGTAAATGAATTGCGCAGATCGTTAAATTCTCTCGTATGCACAGCCTCCAAGTAATGTTTTATTGAATACATCTGCTTTAATATACCTGTTAAAAAATTAGAACAGGCAAACTTATCTGCCCTCAAAACCACAAGGTGTTTACATTAGCGTTGCTGGTCATAAAAAATACCAGGGTGTACACATCGTATCTGGGCTAAAAACTGTAAATAATAAACATAGTATATGCGTCATAATTTAAAACCAGTTAAAATTTACGAATTTACTAGATAGAAAATACAGCGATGAAAATGAGAAGTATGCATGTAATTTAACGTTTGTTAGTCCACATCCAACGTGCTGATATCATTTGGGATCCTTTTCAAGAAACATCAATAACTAATTAGCGGTAAAAATCGCCTTTTTTACGCGGGTTTCTCGGCTTTGCCCTACGACTGCTTTTGTGACGCGATTGACTACGAGGGAATACATGTACTCGTATAGCGTAACACAATCACTAAATATCTGCGATGGGAGTCTAGAGAGTAGTTCTGTCCAAAGTTTCCTTGGATCATGTTCGATTTTGATACCGTATCTAACATAATGATCAACAATGTTCCCAAATTTCTTAAATAAACGAGGGCTTTAATAAAAATTAACAAAGTTGATAACAGCTACTTTGACTGATTTTTTCAAACAGGGAATATTAGGACGCCATACGAGCAAGAGGAAAAAGTCAGTGAAACGAAGACATATGTTATTTATTAAATGTTTTTCTACCTTTCTGCTGTTACCGTCAGTTATGTGAGGGGAAATTTGAGGTGTATGTATCCGTCATTCTGCAAATGATCTCTCTAATTTCGTCATAGTTATGATACTTGCACAACGTTTCCCAGATCTCACAAATATAATCTCACGTTTCCTTCCCTTGAAATGCAGAGGTAAATCTGTCACCATCGAGTCTCTATGATAATGTCTCCAGTCGCTGGACGACTTAAGACTGCTTGTGGCGCATTATTGGTAGAATATTGTGCTTATGCTAAAACTCAATCCAATGAGAAATGCAAATGACTACGGCTAATTCGGCCTTCCATTGATGGTATTTGACTACATCCATTAAAAAAATAATATTAATTCATAGATTAGTAATAACGTGCCTTTAAACAAGAGGCATATTCCAATTGTTCATCCTTCTGCACGCAAGCTATCTTTCATTAAATCAACACACTATGAATGATATATTCTAACCGATGTTGTGTTCTTGGCGCTTATTTAGCATCCTTTACTCAGTAAATACGACAGAATGTAAATTTCCGACACCCCCATATGTTTATGCTTTTCGATAGCATTAAGCAGCAAACGGGACTGATTATCATTCTCAAGTGGAGTCATCGTCAGACTCTGCCCAAGTTTTGAATTAAATTTAGTTTTCTGCTGTGTATAGACAGCTCTTTGGTACACTCAGCTAAACTTTTAATGTCTAAATTCCACTGCTTGATTTTAATAATCTTATAATTCGCGTTACGTATTTCTTATACATGCGGTTCTGCTTATCTCGTTCTCCTCTGTAGTCCCAGCTATCGATTTACCGTGGTATGCATGTTATTGTATGCATGTGTGCATGTATATTCTACGCACCGTCGCGTCGCGTCATCCCATTTCATTGATAGGGAAGCAAATGCAATCCCATGGTTAAATGGCATAAACTATTAACCAAGCCATTAGGATTCGAATTCCTGTGTATTCATAATTTGGAATCATCTTTAGAGGCTAAACCTTGCTCGCTAAGTTGTGTCGTCACGCTTACGTGCTTTAAGAATGAAGAAAACTAGATTATTTGCACTTAAGCATATGGTGATCACGAGTATTCGGTGTGATGGGATTCGTTGTTAACTAAACAAAATTTAGAAAAAGTTTAGTCGCTAACTATTTTCTTCAAAAAGATAACAAATAATTTAAGTTAAAAATTCGACAATGTTAAAAAGAATCCATTTGATGTTATTATTATGCTAGTCTTCTGGGACACATCAAGGAATTAATATTATTATATGGTAATCTACTGGTTAGGGTAGGTGTTTGGATGGACACAACTCTACATCCAAGGAATTATTACTATTATAATATTTCCCCTTTAATGCCACAGATAAAATTTCACATGTGTTATCTAGCAAAGCAAAGACTACAAGTATTAACTCACGCATATTTAATGCTTACATGGAAACCGATGACTCGTTTGATGCCGTCTGCAATCAAACGAGATATCGGTCTGGCATTCTGGGATCCACTCTCCATCCGACTTTTTACCGTGCTTCAGTGCTGTATGTATAATCAACCGTGTGACCTTTAGTTGCCTACGTATGGTTAGAGATTCAAAACGATAAAGGGCAATATTTTCACGATACGTGGTTGGCGATACGATCTTGCTAAAAAATCATAACTATCGATCACAACATACGTATGCTCCCTTGAATGTAGATCACATTAATTTCTAGAATAAATAAATACGTTAATATCCTTTATTGACTTTTATTGTTTTTTTGGAAAACAATCACTGAAGAAATGGGGTGAATCGATTCAGTCGTTCTCTACTTAGACATTTCCAGGATATCTTAAGGTTTTCTCATTTGCGTTCCGTTGATGGAGAGGGTAAAGTTGTATCCAGTCAGACTATGGGTACCTACAATTTTCTCGTGGACTAGGGCGCTTCGCGTATGACTACGAATGCCTGTGACATTGTACATTCGGTATTTCGTCACTAAATCTGGTTTCTTTTAAACCCCCAAAATTTCGGTGTGTATAGTAGCTTAACTGGCTGAAGCACTCGGCCGTAGGATCGAAGGATCAGGGTTCGAATCCCGGTCAAGGCGACTGACTTTTGTAATCTGAAATATTTTAATTGTAATGGACATTTAGCGGATGACTCCAATAAAAGTTACTGTCGAGGTAGTTATCTCCCGAAATTTCTTGAAATTTGTCCAAGAAAGTGATTCATTAATGTATTTCTGCATATTTGTCTCAGATATTCTCTTAGGATGTACGTTGCTTGATTTTTGACTCCAATTGTAATATTACAATAGACTCAATGGAGGAGTACTTCACATTGCCATATTTCAAGTCAACCATTTCTTATGACGCGGGGCGTGTTCCTTAAATTTACCGCAGGGAAACGTACACATTTGCCCTTGTAATTCGGGAGAACTCACCGACATCACAGACCAGGGACCCGGGTTCAAGGTCGGAGAGGAATTGTTTGACGCGGGGCCAGGCGCGGCAGCACCTGGTTCCCTGTTGCCCCTGCTGTTGGTTTTCTCCACCGGGGTTGTTCCCGGCGCGGCCGCCCCCGGATCCACCCCTCCACGAGATCTCTTCGTACACGTCGTGCACGTAGGCCGTCTCCAAGGCGACGGACCTCGCCTCCCGCTCTGCAGAGGCCACAGCGGCCGCCGATGACATGTCTCTCCGACGGGCGGCGCTCTCTTTCAGTCGATCACGTGACTCATCTGAAGGGGCGAGCACATATGAGAGAGAGAGGAAGAAAAATAAATTAGTATTATTTGGTTTAGAATATTCGTAGATTTCCTACGAAATATGGGTCAGTAAATGCACTAACAACTCGCGGGAATTTCTATTGCAGCGCACATTTTAACAGCTCGTAGTGAGGAAAGTAGATGAACCACATTCTGCATACTACTTCAGTAGGAAGCGTATTGAGTGGTAGGGACGTTAACACACCTGATATTTTATTGGAATATACAAATATTTTTAAAATTTTGACTGATAAATTCCACTGTATACATTTTTATTTCATAAATTCATCGGTTCCATAGTGATAGACACCTTTTCAAAAAAATAATATTTTTAGGTCTTTGACAAAGTTTTGGTCAGTGTTCAAAGATGATACAGAGTATGTATTTAATTATTTAATAAAATAGACTCTGATATGCACACTTCTTATGTGCAGACTTACTTTCGGAAACAGATTTTTAAGCAGATCATATATTTATTCCACAAAACCAATCACAATTACCCAAAAATAAATTTTATTCACGTTTGTATAGAATATAATTACATGTGAGTGAATGCGTCGGAGTTTAGAGGTGGAGGAGGATAGAAGAATGTACTGTGAAATCCAATGGTCAAAAGGTGGGTACAGAACATTTTGATTGGCAATGGGATGTTGAAGACTGTGATAGAGGGAAGAATGTTAGGCAAGCGATGAAGGGGTAGTAATAGGATAGGAATGTTGGACGGAATGAAGAGAGGAAGTTTGTATTCGGAATTCAAGAGGGGCTTGTATTGTTGGATTTCAAGTTGTGTTTTGTTAAGAGAGGCTAGGGAATTGCCGCTGTACCGTTTGATAGATAGTAGTAGCATATAGGGGAGGCGACCGACAGCTAAAGCCATTTCCGCCATTAGGGATGGACAGGAAAGAAAGAAGGATGAGGAGAAACCCAGCGTCGGCATTAGCCTGCTCTCAACAAAAGGCGCCAACAGGTCCGCAGCTTAACGTCCCATATGAAGAACGGCGTACTCAAAGTGCCCTCCACAAAGCACCTCAAGTAGGGATCGAGATATCATTGATAAATAGTCGACGCCGCCGGGATTCGAACCCGAGCCCTCTGGGTGGGGATCCAGTACGATAGCCACCGCACCCTCTCGATCTGTTTGGTAGATTGGTCCATCCAAAACCTACCTTTACCGATGGAAAATTCATAATAATAATTATGATAAATCAGGATCGGCCAAAATTATGGAGTCAAAACTTCGACACAGTCTAGGGTCCAAATATCTTCCGTTGTTGTCACCATAGTTTCCTCTTTCAGAAGTGTGTCTATGGGAACACGTTTTAAACGCTTGTACTGAATCCGAGTTAGGAGTTCAAGCACTACCTGGATACACGCAATAAAACTGAAATAATGCGAAACTCAGCAACATTCGAACTCGAGAATTGAATCAGCACCGTGACCTTTCGATAATAGTTTGACCCCGAAGTCCCCAGTGAATCGCCATGAAATTCGCGCGAAAATATGACGCATTTTCTTCGTACTGATAATCGAAAAGTGAGGCGTAAGAAATGTAGGTCATCGTTCCTGGGAAAGAAGGGAGCCAGGATCCGCATTGTCCATGTGCAGGAGTGGATCTCATTTGTTGTGGTGGTGTGGGGTGACCGTAATGTGTTCCTAGAGACTGACACTACTATTAAGGCTACTGGGCTGCGGACCCTCCATAAAAAACTATTTTGGTCAACGCATTACTTTCTCCACATTCGTGAGTACGTACAATTAAAAAAATAGTAGTAAATTAAGTAGCAATTGATAGTAAACAATGAGTTGACGTGAACATATTATACTTTCTTAATGACGACAGGCGGAATAAATCAGCCGGAGTTCTTCCCTAAATGCTTCACAACCATAGAATTTAACCCAAGGAAAAATTATGCCTCTTCCCACTTTCTAATTGCCTTCTTATTTCCCACACATAAGTTTTCTCTTTTCGTAACCATGCTCAGAGCAATAAAGGGGCTGTCTTTGTTTGCATTTCCACATATTAAACATATTTTATTTCATATGCTGTCTTAGATTTTCTATCATATTAATTAATCATTACGAAGTATAACGATCTAAGTGAAATGTTTTAATCGCCCTTTACGTATTTGTCTTCAAAATAAAAGAGAATGCATTTTTCACTTGAAAGAATTGATCTCTTATTAGATTTTTATTTCGTGTTTTTTGTTCTAGATGTTCTTCTGCTTCTTAGAGTCATAACATGGTTTAGATTTTTTCGTTTTCTACAAAAGAGGTCTTCACAAATATTTGTTCAATTTGAGGTCAAAAGAGATTTCAATGGAAAGACGAAGGAATCAAGATATATCTTTTCAAAAGGAGAACTTGAAAGAATTGTTTGAAATAAATAATCTGTATATTGTGTAGTTTTTGAAATACGTAAATATATTTTTAAATTCAAAATTGTTTCGATGCATGTAATACTATGCTGTTCACAAACTACAACTACCGACGTGTTTGAAGAAGTTACGTGTTCTGACGACCCGTGGAGCTGTGCTAACGGGAACAGTGAAAATTGCTCTTGTCACTCATGTTATAGGTCGAAGGGTTTTCCATCCAAAATTCACCTTAACTGGCAGACTGCTATTGATAATTATCAATTTTATTATAATAAACATACTCAATGGCGTTTTGTTCCCATGGTTACAGACATCGGTTAGGACCGGATGGAGGATCTCCAAATAATGTCATTCCCTGCTAAAACCACACTCTGTGAATCTCAGTAAACTTGAACTTGCTACTACGTACATAGCCATCGTGACAACATATTGACGTCACAAGTCGTGGTAAACCACATTAGGGGAAAATACTGCATTAGTGTGATCGTGTATATTTCACGCTTTATCCGTCCACATCCATATACGACGTGCCTTTGAGTTCTAAGATTTTCTAATTATTTTCTTGCCAGCTACTTACCTGAAGAAACTACTTCTCATAATAATATCCCTGGCGCATTCACTTCAATTAACACGTTGAGTGTTCAACTGATAGAAGTAATTTTTCCAACTAGTAAAATCGTCCGTTTTTATGTGAACTTCATTATATACATACGACCGCTAGGGTATGTGATAGGGGGTGATTACACAACAGACTACTCTTGGCGAAAAATAGGGCGATACCATAACGTTATCCTGATTGATCCCTTATCGTTCGTGTTAAAAATTACATCTTGAATCTATTCCTTCTACACTTAATCTCTCTAATTTTATTTATATTGTCTCTCCTACCGTAGAACGACGGGAAAAATAATTTATTTTCATAATCCACGCTAAAGATACATCCTTTCAGTCTATGCGAAAGATTTGATTTGCGATTTAATCTTCATTCTGTGATTCCCAACCTAGTTCCTCTAATATTTTTGATACGATACTCATAAAAGCGTTTTAAAGTCTAGGCTCTCTACGCTGCACGCGATCCAATTCGGCAGTCTATCCAACTTCATGAGGATCCCATATACTAGCAGCATATCCTAGTGGCCTATAAATAAATCTCAGCCCAACGGGTGATGCTATTTATTAACCGTGCCATTGGAATCATTTACGAATTCATTAACGGCACGGGAATTCGCTTCCCACCCGCCAGAATTGAACCTGCGCCGATGCTAAGGTCTTGGACCTTAACAATGAACTCTCGATTCAACGCGGGTCGACGTTGACGGAACATATAAAAAAAGGTTGATTTCATGCCATTTCCCTCCGCCCTCCCTGCGTGAGAAATTAATGCTGATGCATTAAGGGCCGTGGGAGTTAAAATCCCAGAATCCTTCGTAGGCGACGGCGGAAGGGATGCACAGGAACAAGTTGGAAGGTCGGAATGGATTTAGTTCGCCACCGTCGCCAACCGTTCCCCCTCGCTCCTCTCACTTCTCGCCCTACTTCACGGGAACTTCCACCTTCAACCTTTTTATTTTCCATCGGTAGTGGCGTGATTCGATGAAATAACCCCTCCCATCCCCGCAAGCCAGTCACTCTCCCCCATACGCCGTAAATCTTTATCGGTACTTCCGACGGCCGATAAATCTCGAAGAAAACAAGCAAGGCAAAAACTATTGGAAGGTGTTTCGGGGCACTCCAGATTCCTTCCAGCCGTCGAAGTAATTGTGATAAAGAAATACACTTCATGTCGCGGGAAAGAACACAAAAAGGAAATAATTGAAAAGAGTAAAATAGAAGGCTTCGGGTAAGATATGATGAAATATGAATTTCCCCTTAGGTATTTGTTATGCGAAATCACGGAACTATTAATGAACAATGTATGAATGAAATTATATGGCTATATGTATCGTTGTAACTTGGATGTATATGTCATTAGAATCTGATTATATATATTCTGAGTGTTCTTTTTATGTGTTCTCGTGCTGTGTGTTACTGTCTAAGTTTTTTATTCAACACTTCCGTGTTACTTCGAAGAAATCATATATATATATATATATATATATATATATATATATATATATATATATATATATATATATATATATATATATATATATAAACACACAAACACTAACACAAAAAACACTACACACATAGAAACATAAAAGAAGGACACTTACATTGGATATTTACGTTTCGACGGCACGGCCGTCGTCATCAGAATTATATATATATATTATATTATATATCAGATTATATATATATATATATATATATATATATATATATATATATATATATATATATAATCAAATTCTAATCATAGTATATAATGGATATTGATAGATATTTAGATATAATAGATTATATATACAAAAATATATATATTTCAATGTTGATTATCAATTAAGATTTAAAATCTATTGCTGAGGAATAACAAATACCGAACAAATATATCTGTGCAACAAAAAAAATATCTCAGCAAGGCCATCATTTTTTATTTACGGCTCATTAAATTTTCAAAAATATCTCTCGCATAGCAGGTCTGATTAAGGATTAATGACAAACTTTAAATCTAATGTTTCATAGTCATCTTAAGCGTTGCTTTTTAATATGTAGATTAAGCATTCCTGAGTATGTGTAAGATATGGAACGATATAACGAGTAGAAAATGCATAACTTTCACCCTTTCCATTTCTATTTAACTATTTAAAACATTGCTATAATAGGATTTCAGTAAATGTTTTCTTCTTTTTGTGAATCGGTTTTAATGAATTTAACGATGCCTACAGTATTCTCCTTGAATTTCTATAATGTGATCATAAAATCGCGGAATAATCCTTCTCAGCTGTTCAGAAGGGTACAAATGTCCATATTCTCTTCTGACATCACCACGTTTAGTTGAGGGCAATGTCGCAAGAGCACGGGTGTGGCTTTCGGTTAAGATCCAGGACTGAAACCGATGCGGTAGCAGTTGGGCATTTCGGAGGCAAGAAGTTTGCCCCGTCGCCATCTCGTCGCTCCGAGGGAGTCATATGTGCATGCAATTGTGTCAAAGTCAAGCCGGCGAGAAGGGTCACGGCACCACCGAACACAAGGTCAGATCGATTATTTCCTGCGCCGAGGAAGAGCTAGGTCAGTTGGCCAATCCGGTGGTCGATTCTTTCAACGAAAGTTTTCGGTGATTCGCTCGTCGAGGACACGTAGTATTTTCTTTAATTAGGTGGTACTTACTAAAACGCATTATATTGGCTCCAGCCGATCATTACATAGTCATTTAACAATCCATTTGGTGAATAATAATATTTTTTTCCGCACATGTTTTACCTTGCGAATGCATTTTATAAACATACTACGGTTCTCGTCGCAATACGTATAAGGGTGAAACTATAATGATTACACACCGTAAGTAATGATTTAAGGATTGCTATTGAGTTTTGACATTAGGTCGCAGCGCTATTGTTTAGAGCAATAACCAGACAAATAACCGCCATTTCAGCTTGAATGTCACCCATACAAACAATGATCGATTTAAAGCCAAAAATCTCGCTCATTTATGTTAATTACATTTTTTCAATGAAGAAGACCCATGTATATATCTTACCAGCTAATGGTACACGTACTATTTTTATATTATTCTTCCACTACAAGTTTCCGCATAGGTTGGTACTCTTGGCACTCTTGTTCCACGTTGAAATTTTCGCTCCCAAAAATATTCATTAAAAATGCAGATTTCACATTATATTTGATTTTTAAAATGTTTGCCATCGATTAATTATGGGTATCAATTTGTATAAAAAGTACCAAAATCGTACAAGAACGGTGTTGCAAGAGAGCAACATTGAAGACCAGCAGTGATAAGTGCATCATTTGAATAGATACAAATATACTCAGTGGCTCGAATTTGAGTTTCCATATATGACGTTATATTTAAACTAATCTTTCCATGCTATTCTCCGGTGATGAATGCAGGGATAATGTGTTTGAAAACTCAGCATGGGATTATATTTAATAGCTATTGCATGGGATGGAAAATATTTAAAAATAGAAAATATTTTTTAAACAAATTTCTTGTTACTAAAAAAGGTCCCCTATTTGGCGTTGCTTTTTTTTAGTCGACATAAGAGTTGAACTTGTATCTGCATCTACTTAATACCCCGCAAGCCGCCGCAAGGGCGTGTGGCGGGGGGTGTTAGGGCACCACCCGTAATTTAGGAAAAAAACCGCATGCAGAAGCCACAAATTTATAGCCCACAAACCAAACATGGTAAACATTCATGCAAGAACCCTTTCGCCCCAACACTTTCACACACATACTACAAACCTACATACTACAAACCCACGAACTATCAACAAACATACACATGCACAATCTTTGAATTTTTAATTTTGTTTTTAATATTTCTAAATGGACTTCGGATTCTTACTATTATGATTTCTGATTGTTCTGGGGAAGAATGAGTATTTGAATCTATCTGTATTGGAATCTACCTCCCTTATTTTATATTTGTGGTTTGTATTCGTAATAAAAACTGATTTTTCAAGTTTATGTACTGATTTCGCGTACCCTGTCTTTCGGTGATTGCTATCTTTCTTAAAATTTGCAAATTGATTCTATAGCGTCATTATTTTAGGCCATTATATTCCCCTTCTTTTTGCAAGTACGTTTTTCTTTTAGGATTCTTATTTCTGACTCCATTTAGCGAAAACTTAGCATTTACTGCCCTGTGGTCACTAATTACTTTTGTAGTTTCCATAGTTAACATTTTTTCGGGTATGTTCCTTACTAACAATTCAAGAATATTATCATTTAATGGAATAGAACGTTTGCTGAAAAATATCTAGCCTAAAAAATCCTCCGGGCCCAATCAAATATCCGCAAGCATATAAACGACCCAGTGTCGGACATTACACCGTATCTAGAAATTGTATTTAAGAAGTCACCAGTAGATCACGAGGTTCCCAGAAATTGGAAAGCGGCTAACGTAACTCCGATACTGAAAAACGGAGACTAGGAGAAACCGAGCAATTACAGGCCTATTTCCCGCACATCCATTTCATGTAAGGTCATGGAACATATACGTAGTTGCTAGTTCGATCGTAAAATACCTCGAAAGCAAGGAGTTATTGATGAAAAATGGTTTGAATTGTTTCCGAAAGGGTAAATCATGCGAGACACAAGTTGCGCTTTTTTAATGATATTATAATTTCGGTAGAGAGCAGTAATGTTCCAGCAGATGCAGTTTTTCTGTATTTCATGGAACCTTTCGACTAAGTACCTCATAGTAAACTACTCAGAAACCTATAAACATATGTCATAGGTAAAAATATCCGGGGTTGGATTGAAGATTCTTTAATGCTCGGCTACAAAGAGTAGTTACAGATGGAGTTAGCTCAAATGCAGTAAAATTTATTTCAGGTGAGTGTTCATTTGACCAAACTTAGATCGTTAATACTAGGAATATTAAATCAAATATCTTTCTCTATCAATTGCAACATGTTCCTCTAGTCATTCTTTTCCTACTCTTCTTGTATATCTTACTTCTCAAACAGTTTTCAATGATGGTTTAAAGTAGTCGCCATGCGAGAGAAAATGAATGATTCCATTTTAAGTAATGAGTACACCCTTCAAGATAACTAGAGACATCTCCGAAACGAAGATGGAGGCACGATTCATTGACCCAAAGTGGTGTTATTGTGTGATGAATCAAGACAAACATTCGATAAATCATTGAGTGTGCGTGATGGTTTGTTTTATGGTGTCCACGCACGATGATCAACTCTTCGGAATCTCTCTGGATTTATGTTTTTCAGTCTTATACGCATGTTGGATTTGGAGCCAAGCCTCCACGATATTTTCCACGTGCTACATGCCGCTCGCGTCGTAAAATTAGTCGAATCAGCTCCACCTGTGAGGAGCTATATCCGAGCGCGGCATCCTTGGTGTAAAACTCGATCGTGTGAACGTTTAGAGGCGAGGGAGGATGTCACAACGGAGCTGTTGGATGACTTGCGTTATGCATGGGAGTCGGGCGGAATCGGCAAAAGGTATGCACACGGATAAAAGTCTTCGTATCAGCAGATGTTTCCTACTAACGTTCCGGTTATCTTGGCTGGCAACATTTCGCCTTTCCTTCGTCCCGTGGACGCGTTTGACGAGAAATCGACCTCAATTCTATATTTCGTCCACAGCCTCAAAAATTTTATACTTTATGTTTACGATTTCTGTCTTGGTCGTTTGCATTTTAATCTGGCAGATAAATAATACAAAGAAGAAAATTATCGGTTCTAAACAGGACATTTTATAAAACTTTTTCATAGTGTGAACATTAGGCTGAAAAAAAGAAAAGCAGATTATTTAAATTGTCAATCAATTTATGGTACTCGATTAATCGTAATTGTGCTCAAATATCAATTCGTTTTCTTATTTGATTTGATTGAGAATCACTATTGAAAATGAATTCATTTTACATGTCTCAATTCCGGTCTGATATGGTCTTAGTTACAATGCGAGGTACCTATTATTCTGTATGTTCAGCACAAGGATTAGCTCCTTGATATATTAGTTTATAACAGATCTGTTACACGCAGCTTGAGGATGTGGAACGGTTGAATAGGTAACTATGTCAAATTCTTCGTGTACACACCATCGGAAATTACCTAAGATGAGGGTAAAAATGAAACTTTGCACTTCCATCAGGTGATGATGGGCATCATAGAAATGGTCGTGAAGTATTAAATCTTTATGTGGAAGTGAAAAGTTACTTTTTTACCCACATCATTTAGGAATTCCACAAAGTTAAACCTGAAACTGTTACGTTTATAAATTACCTAAGAGTTATCATAGCTATTTGTCGTGATATACCCACGTAGCAATTAGGATACTTAATATCGCTATCGAGTGATATTATTTATTTCATAAAATTTTAGTTTAATTGCTGTCTGAATTTAATCGCGAAAGGGAATTTTTCTTTATCGTTAAAGAAAATGGTATCCCATGAGTGTTTTAAGAGCACAGTCATGCTAATTTAAACTACAAGTATAAATAGGTATGATTTGCATTTCCTTCCTTTCGTAGACTTCCTCTGAGAACATTTAAAATTTTACTGTCACATTTGAAGTGCAACGTTTTAGAAAACCGTTATCAGTTAAAAACCTGTTGCTAATATTTTTATTATTTGAGAGAAGCAATATTTTTTGGGATGTCCATCGATTGCTCCGCAAGTAGCAAGTACTATTTACAGAACTTATCCCATTCGTTACGGAGGAGGAGGGGGGGTAAGAGAAGAACTTATACTGGGTCAAAACGACTGGCGTACTAAGAGTCCTGTGAAATTTTGAATACTAACACCAGGATGCCTTTGAGTGATGCCCATGACCTCTCGAGGCGAGGGACTTTCGTTGCCGGTTATAGTCGTGACTACTGAAGTCATTTCAATTCTCGCGTGCGTCGGGAAAATTGACCTCCCTTTCATTTGAATTTTCTGTTAGGTGATTGATTCTCTTGGGTATCGACGTATCCCTATTTCTTGACCAAGCAGATCCTTCAGAATTTTTCCTTTGGGTCCGAAAAAGGTTCGCTCACAGAAGTTCAAATCTGTCTTTCGTCTTGCAGTAACCACAGAAATCTAAATTCGTCACTCGTAAGAGCAATGATGTAAAAGTATGGGAAATGATTTTTATGTGTACCTAAAAACAAATACTGTCGCCATAGAAGATATTTTACGTGAAATTCCAAAAGTAATTTATTCAGGAGAGAGTTCCCAATGTAATTTAGATGCACCGCTAGTCATTATAATCAATTTGTTATGTCCCAAACGCTATTCACTGGGAAGTATGCTATTTTCTGCTCTGAAAATGGATTTTTACTCCAATATAGCTTGTGAAACAAGATGACCCCATATTAATGTGTAGTGTAAACAAAGTCTTTTTAACGTGTATATTAGAACAATACTATATGTTGTTTTATTATGGATAATCGACTAATGATATATTAAAGTTGATTTTTGACTCATAGTTTCATCGTCATGAGTTGATTTTTTTCTGCCAACGTCGCATAAAGTTTCACTAGTTAACCCACACGTTTTGCTCTAACTAAATATTTTAGAACTATTTTGAATCAGAGGGACTTATTTACTTCTCACAGATGTAATCTCAGCTTTTTTAAAGATACAAAGTTGGTTGAGTATTTCTGGAAAAATTAATATCTACACTTACATGTGGCGTTGAAGGGTCCGCATAGCCACCTGTCTTCGAAATAGGACGCTGCTATATATGCTAATATACTATCTACTAATCATAGCTAACACCGTTTCTATGTACAATAATTTTGCGTAGAGAAAATATTTCAATTTAAGTTATTATGTTCACTTATTGTTTCAGTTAACATGGCCACTTTTGTTATTTTTATGATTTTAAAATTTTAAAAACACAAAGTAGACTCTATTTTCAAAATTGGACTGGTAGAGGTTCACTCGAAAGGTAAGACTAGCCTCTGAGTAAATCACGCGGCCCGTTTATTCTTGAATATTTGTTTATCTAGAGAATAGGATCCAGTAGATGGGTGTATGTCATTTCAATAGCTTGATTGTAAATTGAGAAGTATTCACACCCAATTCACATATTGCAGCTAATGATATCAAAATTCGGAGTGCCCAGCGCCGGCCTTTTAATAAACATAAATCGACTTTTTCGGACTTTTTCTACTCGTATTACACAGGCCAACAGTGTTTTTGGTGCCGGAGCTTTTAATGTTGATTTAAAGAACAATTGGGGTGCTGAATCCAATTATGACACTAGTTTTTTTCCTATCAGCTATAGTTTTCAAGATATACACGTAGATATGTTGTTACTTACGTAAAAAAATCTTCTACATGATGATATGGGAATATTATATTAATAATTATCTCATTGGCCTATAATATAGAAATATACATAAAACTTATTGACAGTTTATTGAAAATAAAAGGAACACCGCAGAGTGGTTATAAATTAGTATACTTATAGATTTATTTAACTTTGAAAATTATTTTCCGGAATATATCAAATATTAAAACAACTAATCGTAAGATGTGCCATATCTAAAAAAGTAGAGCTGTTAAATAAAAACGGATTTCATATTTGGATTCAGCTCTACAAATATAGTTAAAATCATCACAAAGATTCCCGGCACCAAAAAAAAATAATTTTTGTAGGCCTGTGTTATCGGAAGGCAAAGAGAGTTGGGTGCATTTGTGGAGGCACGGACAAAACCGTCGCCCTAGAGAGATGCGTAAATGGACATACAGCCAGATTAGATATGAATGGAACGGAGAAGTGGCGTGAGAAAGGAATATTATCGCCTTAGTAACAGAGAAGTTTTGCATTAACGCCCAATAGACCTCGTTCCCGAGGTATGGTAGGAGTGGGGAAGAGAGAGAAGAATGGGAAAGTCGGAGTCGGTGCAGGAGGTTCACAGAACTCCGACGGCCAAAGCCGTCCTTCCACGCAGGTTGCGCAGGAAGGAGTCGACTTGAAAGAGTCGTGGGTAATTGATTATCACGCTTTCCGCCTAAAGACTTAAGTGAGCGTGATCTTCGAGTTTGCCCGGTCGGACACTCTTTGACAAACCTTTCCACGCAGGTGCCTATTCGGAGACTATCTGATGCATATTTCAGTTTCTCCTTCCCGCGATATATTCTCGCCTTGGGAAATAGTATTTTTCGAATTTAATGATTTTATGGGCTAGATATAAATATCTTTCAGCTGGTGGATTTATCAGCTGTGCTCCTTTTCATTCCGAGTACATATATTTCAGCCTAAAATCAAGAGCTTATTGTGCTTCTGGCATGCCTAATGAATTTCAGATGACAGTAATTATTTTCCATTCGATTTTCAAAAGCGACAAGAGCCATTAAAAAATAGGCTATTCTTAGTTTTGCATTTTTATGTAAACCTATGTATACTGTTTCTTGACCAGTATTTTTGACATAATTGCCTTTAATTGCAGAGCTTTGGTTTAATTCTAAGAACTGCAAGTTAGTAATATAACCTCTACTCAACTCATAGGATTTAGTGTCTTTAAAAAAACTGTTTGTCTGTAAATAACCAAATTAGAAAAACATTATTTCAAGGAGTGAGCCAATAGATCCTCTGCAAGAAATTCTTTAGTTTTCCTTCTGTAATTTTTGAGTTGACCATGAGATCAATCTATTAGCATTATTATTTGATGAGTGCACACTTGTCCATATTTTTATGAACTCTTATGAAGTTCATGATCTTCCTCTCCGTGGATTTCAATTGTTTGAGCAACATTAATAGATTTAAACACTAATTGCAGGTGGATTTATGACGTACGTACGCTTCTTTTACGAAAAAATACAGTAAAGTCTAGAGCAGCATAATCCCTAGTGAATTTGTATGCTCTCCAAGTGAGCAGAGACGTCTCCGTATTTCCAACACGCTCGAACTAGGATTGAAATACACTTTTGGACGTCATTAACCGAGTTGCGACTGTTCACGAGCTTAGCTGGGTATATTCATGTCATGATTATTTATGATCCTAGCCCTGAAAATGGTAAAGCGGCGTGTTATAATGTGTCCGATAAAATGTATACGTTCTTCTAATATTTTTTCTCCGATGTAACTGAAAAAAGGTCGAGATTTACGTGCGGTACTGCGATTTAAATAACATTGAAGTCTCCTTCCCATTCTATATTTAAGTATCTCTTTCAGGTCTCAATATCTTGCTATTTAGTGCTGAATAAAGTTGCAACAGTAAATGATATTTAGGTAAGCCATAATCGTTCACGACGTAATCGTAGAAAGGATATCTATCGTAGATTGGGTTTCAAAATGATACCTGTAAGTAGAAATTTTATTTCGGGTTAAACTGAAACATACCTGGAAATCAAGAGCAAAGCTAATTCCCTAGCATTGAAACAATCTTCAAACTGTAGTTGCTGTGCTGGCAGCAGATTTTCTTTTGAAAATGGAAAGCAGTCTCATGTTATTGATGCAACTTTAGAGAAAGAAGATATGAGCGAAGCAACTGTGCAACTAATAACCCCTCAAAAATGTTGTAAGCAGTTGAGGGACTAAGTTTGGGGGAAAAGCTTATTAGGTTGAAATTCAAGGAATTATCTCAACGGAAACCCACTGGGCTGTTAACAGCCTTGCGTCACTTAACCTCATCTTCTCATGCGAAGAGATTGTGTTGACGCGGAAACGGTTATGCGCCCTTTCAATTTATGGAAGATTTGGGAAAGTGAAGAGCTGGTAGGCTTTCGTTATGCGCTCAAAAGAAACTGTTTTAATTATTTTAAAATTCGTCTGCTTAAGACGACGGCGAGTCATTTGTTTGGAATGCCCTCTGAAGGGAGATGGTAAATGTGCCGTTAAGTTCAGTGATATTAAATGCCTTCCATAGGAGTATTTTCGAAATAGTTGTCAAAAAAGGAAAGAATACACATTTTGAATGTGGACAGGCTTTAAAGTAGCCGGAACCATCTTAGAGAGGGAATCAAAGGTACAAGGAAATGAAAAATCCCCAGCAAATGCTTATTTCACGGAGTGTGGGTGTAATTACTCAAATAATGCATTCACGAATCATGAAGACATCGTCGTGATGCAAATGAAGTGCCTTATCCGATGGCTTCTTCTTCAGTTTAAATAACCAATTGTAAATTTTCCCATTGTTAACTTTCAATTTATAGATAATACCCTATCATAAATATTTTAAGAAATGGTACTAATAAGTGTGGCTTTACCTCTGTGTTTAATGAATTCGACATTGGTATTAGGTAATTCAAAGGAGAAAAACTTTTTTCCTTCATTTTTATGGGCTTTACATTGCTATAAAAGACAAAATATGACCAGATTTTCTTAATTTTAGTTGTCATCAAAGTAAACAATTCAAGTGTCATTCCAAAAAGGATCGTAGACAATACTATTCTCGAGTTATGCATAAATGATTCATTTTAGTTCATACGTATATACCTATCCTGTTGTGATATAAACTATTACCTGATTTGTACTTAATTTTTCTAGTACTTTTATGTGGCTGCGTGAGTTTAAGCATATTATAAAAAGATAAAGAACTTTAAAAGATTTTGAACTTATATGATTGAGACTGGAATAGTTAAAAACTCTTTAAAATTAGATGTGAATCCTAAGTGACATTTCGCCAACACTCTTTCCAGGATTTGGGATATATAAATTACTGATTCATTTGATTGTCTGTTGCAGTAGCCCAATGGATGTTGCATGTTTGACCCATCGGTCAAATTCACTTTTAGGTATGCGCGAGTGCAAAAATCCCGTTTTCATTCGTAGATATCTTTTACCCATCTTACCCGGCTCTCTTCCGGGAATCCTACGATAAATCGCTTATCGCATTCTGTTTGATATATCTCGCTCAAGATGAAGATGGCAACCTGAGACATTTTATTTTTTCGTCTATCTTTTTCCGTGCCCTCCCCACGTCCTCCTCACTCCTTCCTCACTTTTTCAACTCCCGAATCATTCCAATTTGAAAATTCGAAAGCCTTACCGAAGGAATGGAAACATCCTCCTCCTTTCCTCCCATAAACCCTCGCGACTTGGGAAAAGTTCCGTATTTTCGCAATTTAAATTTTTTTTCGCGTGGGGAACTTATATTTTCTTCTTTTACATTTATATATTTTTTACTCTCCAAGAGTCGTAGTGTTAAATTTCAGTTTTCTCATTTCCGGACAGTTCGTGAGATTTTTCTCGACTTCGCTTTGATGAGCATTCTTTCCTCACGAGTTCTGGGTTCGGGGCCTTCGGTTCCCCGCGTAATTCATTGCTCATACAAAAGGCCAAATTTCTTAATTTTCCGCATGAAATATAGTTATGAAGTCCTTCTTATTCTGTTCTCTGTGGCATTGCGTCAATCAAGTAAATTTCTCAGAGATTATTCGTGAAAAGCGTGAAGAACGTGAGATGAAACGTGGAACGAAACATTAACGCGAGGGAATTTTTGATATGATGGGTGGGAAAGAATTTCTTGAAATCCAGGTCCAGTTCAGCAGACATTTTTCTGATTGAGGAGTTTTTCTATTGTTATTCTTTTATTGATTTTTTAAAATTCTGGTTCATACATTGGGTCGATTCTTATTTGTAACATGTTGATGATACTCGATTTTGCTCTCAGAACGGTAATACTATATTTACGTCGGTTCAACTATTTGCACAAATATTTACATCATGTAGCCAGCGGTGAACATTACCAAAGAGGCTAAGTGTGCGGAGTTTGGATATTATTTCCGATACATGTGACCCATGTTGATGCTCTTAAGAGTAAAAAATATGTTTTACAAGTTTTTTAAAATACCTAAGAATTGGAGAAAGTAGCTGGAATTTGGCTAGCAATAGATTTATAGATAACGTGAATATAACGAGAATATTAATAATCCAAGGTGATTTTATGATTGTGTGCACCTTAATACTAGACGCCAGTTATTATTTTAAGAGAATCAGAGTCGTAAGTTGAAATTTCAATTTAGTTTTGCGATATTATTCGATATTTTTCTATCTTGCGACTACAACGTAAGACATTTAAACGTTCTTGGATGTACAGTATATTCAAGAACACGCCTGTGGAATGGAATTTTCGGAACGCTGTTTTACTTGAGTAACTAAACTAAGGTAGCTAATGTAGAAATTAAATGGAGAGAAGAAATAAATATGATAAACATATAAGATTGCATATTTCCGCAGCGCTTTACGTAATTGATTTATTTCGAGTGAACTTAATTTTTGAGTTCAATGCAATATTAAATGCATTTTAGGACAGAATAATATTAATTTTACATGGTAAAGTGGATATAGTATTTATTTTATTTAGTCCAGTATTATTTTTCGTCTTGGTATCTATTTGAAAACGTTCATCGATGACTAATTCGGTTAAAATACTTGATTTGGTCGTAATTTTAAGTATTCAGTCTTCTAACAATAACATCCAATGATACTTGGTCAAGCAGGAGGGACGAAAACGAAGTTAATCCTCCTCGCATCCCCAATAGGGCTCCACAATCAACGGATTATTCAGAGCCGAAATAGTTAAAGAAATCTTTAACGAAGTTTTCAAATAAAGAAAATTTCATCTTAGGAATGTTTTATCCCGTGACTACATAATTTTGGGCAAATTTGGTGTTCACAATCAGCTATTCCATCCCTGACCGTATTTGTACACGTGATAGCCAATGTTTGGCCTCCCACGACAGTTATAATTGTAGGTGCTCCCATTTCCACGAGGCTATGCCCTTTCCAATGTGATGATTCTTTGTAGATTAATATTTTTGATTAATTTTTGACCGCTCGATCGCTACATTAGGGCAGAGGTTAACGGGATATTCTTGACTCAAGTGGACAATGTTATGTGTCATGAGGAGAATATTGAAACAAATTTTTGTATTTAAAATAATGTTATTGTTTTGAACTCTTTCAAAATAGACATTTGAAACGGATATGGTTTTACTTTTAATAGATATTTTCAAACAAATTATTGGCGAGTTTCTTACTACGTGTATTATTTATGAATGCTGTTTTAACTACTTTGATTTGTGTAAATAGTATTCCAATGACTAATAAGGTATAAATTTTCAAATATTTGTTTTTTTCTTAGACGTATAAGAAAAACTCAAACATTCGTCAGAAAATTGACCATCCATGAATTTCAAATTAGTGTAAATTATGTAAGAGTATCTCTCCACCAGTTTTCGCTCCTTTAGCCCATAAGATATTCAGGGTGATCTCAACTTTAAAAGTTCATCTCTTCCCTCTAGACAAAACCCAATCCAAAATCTATGGCCGACATGTTTCAAAAGCACTCCTTGGAATATCACAACCGTCTTCTCGGTCATTAAAGAGTGTTTAGTTCGGTTCTGTTTAAACTATTGAACACATTGGATCTTATCTTGCAGTAATGATAAATATGTTACATCCAAATGTTATTTATCCTAATCCAATATACGATATATCGTAAATTTGCGTGGCCACTGTTGGCGTAGGAATCACCAGTTTTACAGTCTCGAATGGTCAATAAATATGTTTACAACACGGTACATGACGTGAATAAATTTAATCCTATTTTTGCACAATATCACAGAAACCCGCCATTTATCCGTCCCCAACGCATTTCTCAAGCTGGAAAGTTTCTCGATTCCTCCGCTTGTAACACCTCCACTCAACTCTGCCTATTCCTCTCTCCGTTCTCCGTCGTTCCCTCATCGTGAAAAGACGCGTAACTCGATATGCTACCCGATAATATTTCTCTCCTTTCGATCCGAAGACTGTAGCAACCTTTTGACCTATATTTCCAGCGGACCCAGAAATCCCCCTGGGGTGTGTTCTTTTTGTAAAGTAGCACTTTTTTTATTCTATTTTTCCCCCGCGTCTACTGCGCGTAAGACAAGTTATGATGGAGACCTTGACTCTTGGACGTCACCTTGGACACCACTGATCCCGCTGCACTCTATGAGAATAGATGTACGATAGGTCGTAGCGCTACCAAAATTGCAGATCATAACGAAGAAGTTCTCATTGCTCGAGGTTATTTTTTCTCAATTTGCATCCCCATATCCGTCAGGGAGTTGCGAAACTTAGCTCTTAAGAAAATTAGTCTCTATAAGGAAAATGTAATTCTTGTGTGGTGGTGACATGATTTCCAGTCCGACTCGAGAGTATTTCTACCTTCACCATTCCGATCAGAAATTAGTTTCAATGAAGTATTATCAAGCTTATTCTTTAATGAACTTTACTTTTTATTGGCATTGATACTTTTTAAGATACTTGTTGTTTACAGAATCAGGATTAATTAGATTTTGGGATGGTATAGACAAATTCAGCGTCGCCATTTGGATCCTGTTTACGAAAGGCATCAAGGGGAAAAGGGTTCAGCAGCACATCTTATCTGTCGGAGAGAGTTCTAGACGTGAAATCTCATTCCCAAAGATTCCAATTCAAGATCCGAACACGAAAATTAATTTCAAGCCATTTATATTTTAACCCAGGCTCCTGACATGGTTAAGCACCTTACTAATCGTTTTTCAGACACTGCAGTAATGCGATACCAAATTTAAATTATGCCCATTTGTTAACACTCCATATACACGTATATTGATAATGGGAAGTACGCTGATTAGCAGTAGGTTTTGGGTATCGTCTTAAAAATATGATTCAACGTCGCAGAATTTTAAAGAAATTCTGCAATAAATAATCACCTTTTGCCTTTCAAACGCATCATCAAGCACGGATGCGTAATAGCGTAGTGGAAATACCATTCGGTCATTGGCCAAAGGTTAGCAGGTTTAATACCGCGTGATGTCGAACTCAACTAAAATTGAATCGGCACGATTTTATGGATATTAAAACCTAAATCGTGGAAAACTGCGCGAAGCAAATGAAAGAAAACTTGCCTCATAAATACAGCAGAGTGTAAATTTCACTCGTAATATGAATTAACTATGGGTGAGCTCTACTCTCACTAATCGAAAGCCAAGGTTCAGGTTGATTATAATTGTTGGTAATATGCCATCATTCAGTTGTTCATATTTTCTGTCTCCTTTCATGCCTTCAAGAATGAGGATTAATTTCCTGCTTGTTCTCTACTTATCAGAAATTCTCTCTTCTCCCATTCTCGAATATCCTATCACCTCTGTCCTTGTCTAGAAAATCCGACAGTGAAGAGCTTCTCTGTCAAATTTTACTAAATAATAAATTAGCTGTCTTAAGGAAGTTCACTTCTAAACTGAAGCAACGGAGTCTGCTGCTGCCTTTTTCAGGCCAATTCTAAATTTCATTGTTATTATTATTATTATTGGATGAGATTTTCCTCAAAATAAGGTAAAAATAAAAATTTAAGAATTTATTTTGCTGTTTCTTCCTAATATCGATACTTATTTCACTTGTTTTCAAATATTATTCACTCTTGACGCAGAACATCTGTCATAATATCGCCGGCCCCGGTGGTGTCGGAATAACTTACTCACCTGCCAACCCAGAGGTCGCGAGTTCGATTCCCGCCTTGGTGAATTTTCTTCTATCTAGGGCTTGGTCGTTTGTTATTGCCTACAAGGTAATGTCTAAGTGCTAGGTGGAAGAAAGGACTATAAGTTCCAACCTCGCTCGATTAAGTCGATTAAGTTGAAAAATATTATTGTATTTAGACTTGATTTTTGGATATAATGATGTGACACGTTGTAAAAAAGAAAATACGGAAAAAAAGGAACTTAAATGAGCATTAGGGCATACGAATAGTAAATGGAAATAGATATAGATTCTTCATTTTTTTGTAGATTACGTCTAATAAATAAAAAAAACCCTATTAAGCCGATTATTTAGCCAGAGTTAATATCTATATAGCCCACGATATACGAGTACGTGTCCTTAAAGGCGGACTATTTTATCACAAAAATGAAAAAGTACAGAAATTGTGGTATGCAGCCCAATAGGTCGAAGTTCCATATTGACACACTCATCAATTGCAGATTTAACATCGGTGAAATATTTGCACCCCATTTTGTCTCATTGGTCTCAAATCGTGCATTGTAAAGCGCTGATCCAAACGACAGAGGGCTATTAATTGCGTCTTTGAGATTACCAAATGACGCTCATGAATTTCAACGACGATCTGATAACACAGGAGAGGTAACATCTGGGAACGGGAAAAACTCTAAATATAAGGATCAAGAGTAGGTATTAATGGGAACAAGTGGAATTGCCAGGAGGAATAGTGGGATCCATTTTATTTTATTTTGTTTTCCTTTTGAAAGCTTATTGTATTAATAGTCTTGAATAGAGTAGAATATAATAGGAAGCTTAGTATTAATCGTCTGAGAGTCCTTTGGCCCTCCCCTTTCTGCGAGCCATGTAATCTCTTGATCCTCGAACCGAATGAAATTACTCTAAAACCTTCATCTCTTTGGTCTTAGGGATTCCGGAGGAAAACACTTCTGTTTGGCATTTTCTGAGATTGTGGAACGCCGAAATGTCACCGCTAAGTCTTATGACCCTTAAGACAGTCCGAAATACAGTCCGAACAATAGTGATTGACTGAGCAGATTGATAACAAACATATTGTAGACCATCTGTAGGAATTTCCCCCAGGGTTAAATATAAAAAAAATAATAAGAATTACATTAATACCCCATCGGATTTTGGTGGTAGTTTTTAAGACTTAATTATCACGTACTATATTCATTACTAGTTTCGATTATGTTTGTCTACCGAGTGTCTTTTATTTCTATTTCATCTCAACTTAATCTCCGAGAATTTTTCGCGTCGACGCCATGATTCTATGGCCGTCGAGAATGTTTCTGTTGGGATCCATTTTGCCCACTGGTAAAACCGGCTGGTTCGTGACCGAGGCTCCTTGGGTTCGTTGTCACACTATGCTCGGTCTTCTTGAAACTGTCGCAAACCCGAACGAAAATTTTTAATATTCATAACGTCATCACCGCAAGTGTCACTCAATTGACTGTAAAGGCGATACGTGTTACACCACGCAAGTGGAGAAAATGGATGACTACTCTCTCCTCTTGTACAATTAAATGCCGCCATTTTAAGACAAATTGAAGTTCCTATTTCCCACTCTAGTGACAACTAAACTAATCCCGAGTCTGCAAAGCGGAGCCGGTATATTATTCAGTAATAATGAAACTTGATATCGCATTTTTCTATCTACTCATTGGTCTTAGAAAAAAAATTAGCTAATCTTAGAATATGAACACTCATCGATACTGCCAGACTAACCTTCACGTAAACTTTCTTTTGATTGGCCCGATGCATCATCAACATAAAAGATGTTTTTCACTAGATTTTTAAATCGTTAGTGTTAGTAAAAATCTCCACAGAAGCTACGGATTTTGCGACGTTGTCCCTTGGATTATAGTTGGCAAATATTAGAGTTGGAATTCAGCGCATTTAATTCATTCAGCGCTCTGGCTCTTTGGCCGATATTCACCGCTATTATGGCCTTCACACTATGTACCTCACAACCATTAGATTGAGCTGCGGATAATTGGCAAAGAGAGCTAACTTTATTGTGATCGGGGAATGCGTAAGTATAGGTTCGTGCCAAGTGCCTGCAGTCAGAGTCGCCTGGCGGTTGAATAATCAGGTTGAGAAGTCATTTCCCTGTATGCACTTTATCGATGTGTACCATACCTGTATATATCACTCAGTTGGGAATATCTATGAATTGATTTACTGCAAAGATTCAATGTTAATAAATTGAACAGTGCATTGTATACTCTTAATCATTCCAGTTTCTCGGATATAAAATCATACAGTTTAACAGTTAAAGTTTAGTTATTATTAATACAATACAAAGTATAAGTTATTACTTATATATATATATATATATATATATATATATATATATATATATATTAGGCCGACAAGGTTAGACATAGAAAAGGAACATGACGTAGAAGAAGATAGCTTAGGTCCAGGCATACTCGACGATGAAATAGAAAGGGCATTAAAGGAGATGAAAGCAAATAAGGCTGTGGGGGTGGACAATATTCCTGTAGAAATGTTGAAATGGTTAGGGAAAGGTGGGAAAAAGGCCATATATGGACTGATTCGTACTATCTATGAGGAAGGAATCTGGCCGAAAGATTTTGTGAGATCGGTGTTAGTTCCTATTCCAAAAAAGGCAAAGGCTTCGTCATGTGAGGATTACAGAACAATAAGTTTGATATCCCACGCAGCTAAAGTTATTCTCAGGATCATCAACAAAAGGATAGAGAGTAAGGCAAATGATTACTTAGGGGATGATCAGTTTGGGTTCAGGAAAGGAAGAGGTACGCGTGATGCCATTGCAGTAATGAGATCACTAGTCGAGAGGAATATAGAATACAATCAGGACGTTTTTGCCTGTTTTGTAGATTTCGAAAAAGCGTTTGATAGAGTGAATTGGGAAAAATTAATGCGTGTATTGCAGAAAATAGGAATGGATTGGAGGGACAGGAGACTGATCCGCAACCTGTACATGTCTCAGACTGCTCAGGTGCGAGTGGGGAACGGAGAGTCTGGATGGGCAGTGTTAGGAAGAGGTGTTAGGCAGGGTTGCCCATTGTCACCGGTACTGTTCAACGTATATGTAGAGGAAATGATTAAAGAGGCATGGGAAGAACTGGAGGTAGGAATGAAAGCCGGAGGAGAACTCGTAAAATCGGTTAGGTTTGCTGATGACCAAGCATTAGTTGCTCAGTCAGCCAAGGGGTTGCAAGCATTGCTGAGTGAATTGGAGGTTCAGTGCGATAAATATGGGATGAGAATCAATATTATTAAAACAAAGGTTATGCGATTTTCCAGAAAGAAAAAGGCTAAGCTAAATATTAAAATAGGAGGGGAAAGAATAGAGCAGGTAGAGCAGTTTACATATCTCGGAAGTGTTTTGGACCAATACGGTCAAAGTGGTAGGGACGTAAGGAGAAGAATTGCGCTAGGCAAGGAGGCTTTCTCAAGGAGGAGGGAGTTGATGACGGGGACGTTGAGTAGGGATGTTAAGACAAGACTCGTAAAAACTCTGATATGGAGCGTAGCTATGTACGGCGCGGAAACGTGGTCGCTGAAGCAGGAGGATAGACGTAGATTGGAGGCTTTTGAAATGTGGGTGTGGAGAAGAATGGAGAAGGTGAAATGGACCGAAAGGAAAACAAATGAGGAAGTACTGGAAATGGTGGGTGAGGAGAGGAGGGGTTTGTTGAGAGAAATCCTATGGAGGCAGGAAAAATGGATGAAAGGCGTATTGAGCGGTAGTGGAATGTTGAAGAGGGTAATAGAGGGGAGAATGTTGGGCAAGCGAGGTAAGGGTAGGAACAGGATAGGGATGTTGGACGGGATGAAGGGAGGAAAGAAGTACACCGAGATGAAGAGGGACCTGATATAGATTAGTTTGCTAGATGGGGAGTCACAAAATGTTTATTTGATAGTTGTGTCCATCCAAAAACCTACCTTAACCGGTAGATTACCTAATAATATATATATATATATATATATATATATATATATATATATATATATATATATATATATATATATATGTAATATGATATTATATTATATGATAAAGGATTTTATAAACACACGCACACACATATATAGGTGTGTGTACACATATTGTATTGTACTATATATATATAACATATGTATATATATATATATATATTCATTATTACTACTAGAAAGTACTAGAGATGGTGGGTGAGGAGAGGAGTTTGTTGAGAGAAATACTATGGAGGCAGGAAAAATGGATGAAAGGCGTATTGAGCGGTAGTGGAATGTTGAAGAGGGTAATAGAGGGGAGAATGTTGGGCAAGCGAGGTAAGGGCAGGAACAGGATAGGGATGTTGGACGGGATGAAGGGAGGAAAGAAGTACACCGAGATGAAGAGGGACCTGATATAGATTAGTTTGCTAGGTGGGGAGTCACAAAATGTTTATTTGATACTTGTGTCCATCCAAAAACCTACCTTTAACGATAGATTACCTAATAAATAAATATATATTCATTATGCGGATATCCGGCTTCCTCACCTTTCCTGTGTTCGTCTTTTATGTGTTTTCCTATCCCCTTTCCTTATATCTATTTCTATGTGTCAATGAATATTTGTTCGCCGTATGGCGGGATGTCGTGTTTGAATGTAAAAAAAGATGTTGAAAATTCTTGAAACTATACTACGTGATACATGGGTGATTTAATGGAAGGCAGTGGGTGGTATACTACTGGCTTTCCATTTCGAGTGTCTTTCCATTCAACGGTGGGAACATATTTAAATTTTGGTGTTCTGTGTTGAGAGAATTTTTTTGGACAGCACTCCGGTTTCCGACAGGGTCTTAAAGTTTTTAATTAGTGTCACCGCTCGTAAATTTCTTATTTAGACTTCTTTTCCCTCAATTGGACTCGGATTACCACGAACCATCATCATTCAGAGGCCGTTCCTCTTTGTCAAGTTTGAAGTAGTTCTTCATTAAGTCAAATCACATTGTGAGAAATCAAGTTTAAATTAGTAATATGCTATCAAGAAACGTTCGATGGGGATTGAAAACTAATTAGATAAAAATATTATTTTAAATTCAAAAATAAACTCAAGGAGTGTGTTATTAACAGTGAACAATGTTTCAGTGAGTACGTAGCACATAATCATTAAACTAAAAACTTACTTCAACCTCGTCTCACTTGATATTTTAAGGAATGTAGCCCAACTATTGTTGGCTTCATCGAATATTTTTTTTCAATTTCCTGGGCAGTTAACTTCATGGCCTGTTATGATTCCTATCAAACTGTTAAACTCGAGCCAATAGTCTTTTTGGAATGCCTTTACTACCAAATATCTCAGGAAAAATAATACCGAAGGGTGAACGCGATTGCATCAAGAGTCACCAATTGAAGTAATTCATTTATTATCTCAAAATTTCACATATTTACTTCGGAGATTCATGCTTCCGTTGTGAAGGTATTTGAAACCTTTCTATCACTGTGAAGAAAAGTCCAACAGGCCTCTTCCTTGCTTGTTTTTTTGCACCCGTTAAGAGTAAACTTAATTTTTTTACGCAAACACTAAAGCGGGTTGTCGCTTAACGATACTTATGGAATATGACATGGCTATTATTTTATTACTAATGCCATGCGATTGTTATAAACGAGTAGGTCAGTATTTCTCTGCGTAAGTACCTTCCCTGATTTGAAAAACAATTTATGATGTACTTGTATTTAATGTCATCGAAATTTATAGGGTTAAATGAATCTAACCTATGATTTAAATTCCCGAAAAAAATTGCCAAATGATACTATCAGAATCATAAATTGCAGGTTGAGATTATGCCTAAGAAATTCGACTGAACAAACTATTAGGTCTTTTGATTGATTTTACCATTCCACTTAAGGGAAATATTATTTCGATGAATTTGAAATGAAGCTCTAAAATGTGCATTTGTGTTTAAATAGTGTGTGTAAATTAACTTTCTGCTTAACCATTGAGTGACTGTACTTGCAAACTCTCCTCAGTGTTTTTACTCTCC
This sequence comes from Hetaerina titia, assembly GCA_037158775.1. Lineage (NCBI taxonomy): Eukaryota > Metazoa > Arthropoda > Insecta > Odonata > Calopterygidae > Hetaerina > Hetaerina titia. The sequence goes on from CM073775.1 coordinate 53,794,388, forward strand.
TTTCTTAGCAGGGAATTTGTTGTAAGAATATTTCCTTTACCTTCGTTGGCTCCTAATTCTTCCAACCGTCTGATTTACATCGTTCACCCATTTCTTCTACATTTCAACCCCAAGACAACCTCCAAAGACATTTATCCCTTTTACTCGGACAGACCCTGTTAGTCAGGAGATCCAAACTTAGTGATTTAGAGTACCGTATGGGTATTTTTGTGCTTCTGAGACCTGGATTGGCTGTGAATAGTTAAGTTTACAGTACTGAAGTTTGTGCGTAGTATATTTAAGGGGTATACAATTTTATTTCTCTACCAATCCGTTTGATGAAATATTTCAAAATGTGCGTATCCGTATCTCCCGAATGGGCAGTCATTTCAATGCAATTGAAAGTTTCAAGTTCTCCGATTCTTCCAGAAAACGAAATTGACATCTTCTGGAATTACCTATCTTATAAATAACTTTTCAAGAATGCTATTGTATCACGTATTACCGAAGGAATACCAAGATCTACGTTTCAGCATTCATGTGACCATAACACACATCATCTTCCGACCGACGCCGAACTGGTTGATTCCGATAGTTACAGTGTTCACTGGGGCTTGAGATGTTCCGCACAGGGGACGAAGCACAGCTGTGCTGCACTCGCCTTCCCTGTCTCGTGGCGTACTGAATCCTGATTACCAAATCAAGTCTCACTCGCACTGTTCCCCCCAATGTCGTGGAACACTGAAAATGGGAACTCGTAATCAGCTCGTAATGTAAGCGAATGAAGAAGAGAAGGTTGAGATATTCCACTCTGCCAAACAACGCGTAATTTGAGAGGGCACAGGTTTTTCAGAGGGATTCACCAAGTGCATGTGGTCCAATTGACCTGAAGTAAAGAAGCGCGCTTGCAGTACTAATGTTATCACCAATTGTCGCCGGCAGCCGTGTTTGTAAAGTTAATTTATTTCTGTCATTCCACGTTGCGGAAGCTCCCCGTAGGGAATTTGTAAGACATAGTACAAGCTAATATCTAATACATTACGTTGTAAAAAACAATAACGAAGAAATCCAATATTACGATAGGAGAGATTCATAGAAGGGTTATTTCAATTGAAATTCCGCTAAGGATTTTATAGGTTTCCGAAGTTTTATTTTTACGTTTTTTCAACGAATTGCTGATCTAGGGAAACAACTTCAAAGGATTCCTTATCTTAAATCACAGTCTGAGCTTGATATTTTCGAGGAAATAAAATCATTGACAAAGGATAGGAAGTGTTAAAACTCCGTTTTACGGTATTTTTACCGCACCCTTATGGCACTATCCATGTCATGTTTTACTCAATTGTTTAAAAAAATGGCGTCATGTTGAGATTCATGATGATGCGATATATATACTCGTGAAGCCAACCCATAGATTTTGGTACTACCAATAAATGTGTATGAAAAGAACATGAACAGTAACAATTGCATTTACACTAGAGTGGACCATAATCAAAATTCATAATGTTTATAAAATTGAATTCTTATGCTTTCGATAATTATGACTCTGATCAAGCCAATTCAGTATTTTTTATCAAGTTAAAGAAAAAAAGGAATTTTAAACTTAAAAATGAGATTTAATTTAATAGCAACAAAATTTTTAATTTTGTCATTTTTCACTATCAATAAATTCGAAATCAATTTTTTTCAATGTTGTCAACACCGAAGATGGTCCATATTTGGTGGTTAAAACACTCAACTTTGGTCTAATTTCATTTTGATTTCTTTTCAAACCGGCAGTTGATAAATTTCTAGTACACACAGTTTGGAGGAGCGTAATAAATTAGCGTGTACAATTTTGGGGTAAATAAGTACATATAGTTCAAGTTTCAAGGTTTTCATCAAATGTCTGGGACCATAAAAACGGTAAAATCTTTTTAAACAAACTAATTGACGTGTTCATCGTTCAAATTGGCTTTAAATATATAAGCACTATATCTCTTGCGACTAATCAGGCCCTCTTGAAAGACGACCATTCTCGTGGCATCGAGTGTTCCTCAACGTTTTTCGAATTTCCCATCCCTTTTCGCTTTGAATGCGGGGAGGACCGATTCCGTGCCCTCATTACGGCCTATTCCCAGAGCATCAAGACCTCTCACAAGCCTCAAGCCAACCCATCTCCAACCACCCCCACCCTCCCTCGCCGCCACCCAGAAGTTCATTTCCATTCGCCTCCGGAACACCTGAGGACCCGCCGCAGCCGCCTCCTCGTCAAACGCAGCCCTCGTTCGTATTCTCAGATGGGACCGAGCGTTATGTCGAGGAGCTGGGGATTGGGTGGAAGCGAGGAAGGATGGGAGAGAAATAGTCGGGAGATTGAGAGAGAGAGGCAGTTTCCTTAATGTTGGAAGTGAGGACGCCATCCGAACAGCTTGGGGCACAGGAAAAAAAGTATCATGTAGAGGAAAAAATTGAGGGAGAGAAAAATAGATGGTTAGGAGGAAGATTGGGAGAACTGAAATCCGATAAAGACAGTCATTCATATTGTAAGATATTGGAAAAGAAAAAAAATTAAGATTAGAGTAGCCCGACAAATAAAATGTTGATGGGTAGGATAAATGTGAGCAAGATCGAATGATATAAGGAGAATACTGTATATGACATCACTTTAGTACAAAAATGATCAAATAAAAAATCCAATAAACTTTAAAATAAATTAATAATACCATCTCTGTCTCTATAACCCTCAGTATCGAAGATCAATTGTAGAGAAATATGATAATTTTATTAGATTTAATTGCATAAAAATGCAGCAATGTGTAGTGTAACTCTAATATCACGTGTCGAGTAATGTTTGAATCATTAGTTTTCTGAATGTCAACCAGATGGTAGGTTGAATGCAGTCTTCTAATATTTTACATGCAATGCTAGCTTTCTTGAGACCCGATAATATTTTCCGAACAACATTCCTGTTCATTAGACACATTTGGGTCCCCCTTAGTCTCCCTATTGGGATGTTTCCTCATGCTTTACTTACCATTATTTTCTTGGCAGATATATTTGTCAACGTTGTAAATATATTCCGCCTTGATCCCCTTTTCCACGCAGTGTTCCGTGAGGTTTTTGTTCTATTCTGCTCTTCAATGTGCTTCCTGGTTCTTTACTTAGTCTATCCATCGTAGTGCAGTTAACGTTCAAACAACCTATTTTAATGGACCTCATTAATTCCTAAACAACCTTAGTTTTATCCGAGGGAGCACGAGGAAAAAAAGCCCCTAGACTGAATTAATGAACGATTTGGATAATAGTAGTCATTATGTAGGCTCAATAAATTTTAAGAGTTCATCCATAGAAAGTATATTAATTTTCCCGAATGAGTTGGACTTGTAAGTTGGACACGCAGCGTCAGGAGTTTAAATTCCTTCGAGAATATGGGTTTTTGTGATCATCTGAGAATTTTATTGTTGCGGCACCCCGATTGTAATGGATAAATAGGGAGAATGGTGCCTAGACTTTCTTAGGGAAATAATTGCATATACGGTCTATCTATATCAGTGGTTTTATTGAACGGCCTATTAAGTGATAAGGATATTTAAAAGCTAATCCTTCGTACGTTTGTTAAAAAATGTTTCAACAGTCAAGGCTTCGAGTAAATAGTATAAAGAAGTATATAATATAAATGAACGTACTCTGCCACTGTTTTCAAGCTCGATGGTAACATATGAGCTTATTGGAGATAAGTTATGTAATGATCATGCGTTCCTATCTCTGCTGATTTAAATTGACAAAATAATTATAAACCAATAAAATTATATTACTGTAGTAAAAGTCATAGAATAGGTATCTAAATTGTTAGGAATAACATTATGGTTCAAAGTATGTCTAATTGAAGGAGTAGTCTTAGGTAATAAGAATTTACCTCTAATGTAGTTCGGATTCATTAGTCGAACACTAATATTAATTATAGGTGTTTAAGTACTGTTGAAAATTAATCAGGCGATGCTAATTTATGTGATTTTTTATGTAATACGATCAGTAATCTATAATAATTGTGCATTTTTTTTAAATCTTTACATTGAAGATAAACAAAACAAAAAGGAAATGTTTAGAATTTTACATTACAGTTTCGATGTTTACAATAGGTCTGAATGAATGTTTGCAAGACAGTAGGCGATACAATTAAAAAAACCTGTTATTAAAAAGATAGTTAATTGTGTTGCAAATGTTTTTCTAATTGAAAAGTAGGATAACCAGCGTGAAAAAAAGTGGAAAAGGCATTGAATAAAAGAAAGAAAATTCTAGTCACAATGTAAAAAATAAATCTCGAAATTCGAGAACACCTTTCCCAGGCATATGGACTCTATTTCTGCACGAATGCGAGGTGGCATCAGCAGAGAAAAGAAGATTGGAAGCAATGGAAAATTGGCTCTAGTAGAATGATGAATAGGAAAGGTTCGAATAACGAAAGACGTCTTTTCAAGAGTGGTAGAAGAAATAAGGCGGGGGAAATAGGGAAGAAGGGATAAACTCATTGGACCTATGCTGAGGTGTGATGGATTGCTAGAGACAGCTTTGAAAGGCAAAAGAGTCATGTAGAGTAACCATAAGGAGGCGCAGAATGTTAAGCATGAAATATAATGGCAGAGAGAAGGAATGTGAACACACCAGTGGACTGACAGGAGTTGTCGGCGTTACGGCAAGACATTATGAAAACCAGGCGGCGGCATTTTCAATGACGCACTTGGGACTTATTCGGAAATATTCTAACGTGTTCTACCTAGAGCATGAAAATATGAAACAGGAATTAACAAGAAAAAGATTGAAAAATTTAAAAATCTAAGATCAATGACATTTGGCGGCAAAGGGAAATCCTCCAAATATTCAGAAATTGTTAATTTTTTAAAAATTCATCTAATTTAAAATAAAATGAGCTCGCAGCCTATCCAAATTCTGGATCGCCTGAAGTACTTAGTTTCTCATATATATAGTCAAAACATTTTGGAAGCAGAGAGGTAGAAAAGTAAATACACATATTAAGTTAAACCACGAACGATCAGCTATGATAGTAGAAACAAATACTGTTACTAAAATTCGTGTGTAGTACTTCTGAGTGCATAAGACTTACTAGTTTTCATTGATATGTGACCCCAAATTTCTCATTAATTTAAATGCTAGCATAGTTGCAGTCATTGAGAGAAAATCACGCAATTTTTTCTAAAAGATGATAATGACAACCGTGATTATAATATTTGTTAGAACCAAATTAAACTATATAAGTCAATAATGTTGAAGTTCGGGTAGGTACAATGTTCACCGTATTTTCAGGTTAAATAAGTAGTCTACATATGATATATATATATATATATATATATATATATATATATATATATATATATATATATATATATATATATATATATATATTATTAGGTAATCTACCGGTTAAGGTAGGTTTTTTGGATGGACACAACTATCAAATAAACATTTTATAACTCCAAACAAAACCCAATCCAGCAACCTACTCTACATCAGGTCCCTCTTCATCTCTGTGTACTTCTTTCCTCCCTTCATCCCGTCCAACATCCCTATCCTGTTCCTGCCCTTTCCTCGTTTGCTCAACATTCTCCCCTCTATTACCTTCTTCAACATTCCACTACCGCTCAATACGCCTTTCATCCATTTTTCCTGCCTCCATAGGATATGTCTAAACAAACCCCTCTCCTCACCCACCATCTCCAGTACTTTCCTCATTTGTTTTCTTTTCTCTCTCTCCCTCTCTCTCTCTCTCTCTCTCTCTCTCTCTCTATATATATATATATATACTATATATAATGTATATATGTATATATAATATATATATATATATATATATATATATATATATATATATATATATATATACATACATATAATTTCTGGTTCTCGAATTTTCGGTGGTGCAACCACCTTTCTCAAGAGGAATTAGGAACAGAACCCATATATATATAATATATATATATTTTTTTTTTTTAAAGGTAATCTACCGGTTAAGGTAGGTTTTTGGATGGACCCAACTATCAAATAAACATTTTGTGACTCCCCACCTAGCAAACTAATCTATATCAGGTCCCTCTTCATCTCGGTGTACTTCTTTCCTCCCTTCATCTCGTCCAACATCCCTATCCTGTTCCTACCCTTACCTCGCTTGCCCAACATTCTTCCCTCTATTACCCTCTTCAACATTCCACTACCGCTCAATACGCCCTTCATCCATTTTTCCTGCCTCCATAGGATTTCTCTCAACAAACCCCTCTCCTCCCCCACCATTTCTAGTACTTCCTTATTTGTTTTCCTTTCGGTCCATTTCACCTTCTCCATTCTTCTCCACACCCACATTTCAAAAGCCTCCAATCTACGTCTATCCTCCTGCTTCAGCGACCACGTTTCCGCGCCGTACATAGCTACGCTCCATATCAGAGTTTTTACGAGTCTTGTCTTAACATCCCTACTCAACGTCCCCGTCATCAACTCCCTCCTCCTTGAGAAAGCCTCCTTGCCTAGCGCAATTCTTCTCCTTACGTCCCTACCACTTTGACCGTGTTGGTCCAAAACACTTCCGAGATATGTAAACTGTTCTACCTGCTCTATTTTTTCCCCGCCTATTTTAATATTTAGCTTAGCCTTTTTCTTTCTGGAAAATCGCATAACCTTTGTTTTATTAATATTTATTCTCATCCCATATTTATCGCACTGAACCTCCAATTCACTCAACAATGCTTGCAACCCCTTGGCTGACTGAGCAACTAATGCTTGGTCATCAGCAAACCTAACCGATTTTACGAATTCCCCTCCGACTTTCATTCCTACCTCCAGTTCTTCCCATGCCTCTTTAATCATTTCCTCTACATATACGTTGAACAGTACCGGTGACAATGGGCAACCCTGCCTTACACCTCTTCCTAACACTGCCCATCCGGACTCTCCGTTCCCCACTCGCACCTGAGCAGTCTGAGACATGTACAGGTTGCGGATCAGTCTCCTGTCCCTCCAATCCATTCCTATTTTCTGCAATACACGCATTAATTTTTCCCAATTCACTCTATCAAACGCTTTTTCGAAATCTACAAAACAGGCAAAAACGTCCTGATTGTATTCTATATTCCTCTCGACTAGTGATCTCATTACTGCAATGGCATCACGCGTACCTCTTCCTTTCCTGAACCCAAACTGATCATCCCCTAAGTAATCATTTGCCTTACTCTCTATCCTTTTGTTCATGATCCTGAGAATAACTTTTGCTGCGTGGGATATCAAACTTATTGTTCTGTAATCCTCACATGACGAAGCCTTTGCCTTTTTTGGAATAGGAACTAACACCGATCTCACAAAATCTTCTGGCCAGATTCCTTCCTCATAGATACTACGAATCAGTCCATATATGGCCTTCTTCCCACCTTTCCCTAACCATTTCAACATTTCTACAGGAATATTGTCCAGCCCCACAGCCTTATTTGCTTTCATCTCCTTTAATGCCCTTTCTATTTCATCGTCGAGTATGCCTGGACCTATGCTATCTTCTTCTACGTCATGTTCCTTTTCTATGTCTAACCTTGTCGGCCTAAGTTCTTTACCATACAGTGTTTCTATATATTCCTTCCATCTCTCTTGGATTTTTCCTGGTTCAACTATTATCTTACCCCATTTATCTTTAACTGTTAGCACACATCTTGCCTTCTTACTTCCCGATAATAACTTAACCTTGCTGTATAGAGCACCAATTTCACCCTTCTTCTGTAAACTTTCCATATCCTCGCATTGCGTTTTCCACCATTCTTCTTTTGCTTTATTTGTGGCCCTTCTCAATTTATTGTTTAACTCTTTGTACTTCATTTTGCCTAACTCTGTGTTTACATTTTTCCATCTTCTTCTCTCATCCATCTTTGCAATCATCTCATCCGTTACCCATGGTTTCCTTATCCTTTTCCCGTTAACGGTTCCTATAGTGTCTTTAGCGGCTTCCAATATCCCTTTCTTGATACATTCCCATTTTTCTTCGATAGTACTCAGTTCTTTACCGTCATCCATCATTTTCTCTACAGCCTCCTGATACTCCTTCCTCGTTAATTCATTTACTGCTTCTAAATTCCATTTCTTAGCCCGCCGCCCTTGCCTTATCTTCTTGAAACGAACATTACATTTCATAACAACTAAATTGTGGTCAGAGTCCGCATCCGCTCCTGGGAAACTGTGCGAATTTATCACACTGTTCCTAAACCTGTGCCTAACCATAATATAATCTAACTGATACCTTTCTGAGTCACCTGGCATTTTCCATGTATACCTACGCCTTTTGTGGTGTCTAAACCATGTGTTAGTGATGACTAACCCCTGTCTCCTGCAGAATTCAATTGCTTTCTCCCCGCGTTCATTCCTCGTGCCTAACCCATAGTCCCCCACCTCACCACCATCTCTTCCTTCGCCTACCGTCGCATTCCAATCCCCCATCACTATCAAATGTTTCCCTGCAGGAACACTCGCGATGATATCCTCTAACTCATCATACATCCTATCGACTTCTTCCTCCTTGTGGTTGCTCGGTGGCATGTATACCTGAATAATGACCAAGTTCGTCGGCTCTGCTTTAATCTCTACGAGTAAAATTCTATCTGTCGCTTGCTCTATGTTGACTACGCTTCTTCCTACCCCTTTATTTAAAATTACGGCAACCCCTCGTTGGCTCTCGTCCCCGCCGCTGTATATTACTCTATAATTGTCACTCCAGAATCCCCGCTATCCTTCCATCTCACCTCGCAGAGGCCTAAAACATCTATGTTACCTCTTTCCATCTCTCGCTTAATATTTTCTAATTTGCCTCTCCTCAACATTGTCCTGACGTTCCAGGTTCCTATCCTAACTACTTTCGTCTTCTTCTGCATCTTCTGTCCTGCTGCTGTTATTTCTCCCCCGCAAGGATTTCGTGGGATGACGACCGCGGAAGCCTTGCCTCCCCCGCTGCCGGGCACGACACACGGCCCCTTGGGCCGAGTCCCGCAGTTGCCAGGACTCAATTTCTGTTTTGCGTCCATCATATTTTCTTGGGAATGATAATTGAGGTGGTTTCCCGTTGCCTTCCTCAATAGTGTTTTTAACGTGACACCATCACTTAATGGCCGCCCCACTGGGGTCAGACGCCATTGCAGCCGCCTCACTGAGGAACAGACGCTGCGTGGACTACCTTTCGTCTGGCTCCTAACCTTCGACCTATCTGGCATGGGTGACCCTTCCAGGAGTAATTATTATTACTCCCGCCAGCACAGCTCTAGGGGTCATCGGAACACACAAGCCCTTCCACCACGACAAGGTTGTAGTCCATGGGAGGGATAATATATATATATATATATATATATATATATATATATATGGAACCCATTTATATTATTTATATATATATATCAATAATTGTATCCCTTCACAATCATTTTACCTCATTTGTCATTAATCTCTACTCGGTAAAATGCTGAATCACAGTAAAAATGTTTCCTTGCTAATTAATTTTTCTTTACCAAAAAGTCAACAAGGTATAATGTCTGACTGACTAAGAGACTAGCAAAATATTTGATGTTGCAAAATGAAATATCTGATAAGGAAATATCGCTTGCCAGCTATTATTTTCGGTAGTCTACGATTTTAGGGAGGTTTTCGATGAAAATCGACGGAACACGCCTACATTTCTTAGCCACTCATAAAAGTCACAGATTGTCGCCCTACACTGCAACTGACTGGTGTTCAATCCCGCATATATTCTACCTCCCGTTATTCTCACCAACATTCCTATCCTTTTCCTCCCCTTACCTCGCTACCTATTGTTCTCTCCCCAATTACAATCTTCAACATTCCACCCTCAATTAAAATACTTTGCATTCACCATCCCTGTCTCTTACGGAATTCTCCAAACAATCTTATTTACCCCCCCCCCCTTGTGAGTAGTACTTTTTCGTTTGTTTTTCTTTCTGTCCATTTCACCTTTCCCCTCCATCTCAACACCCACATCTCAATCTACTCCTATGATATAGCTTCAACGGCCAAGTTACAGAGCCATACAAAACCTCTCTCTATGACAAAGTTTTCTCTAGTCTTTTCTTAACATTCTCACTCAATAATCGGCAAGTTATCACGTGAATTTCTCAAGAGTACCTCAATGAAGACACACACACACAGACATTGTGATTAAAACATGATGCTAATGACTTTTATATTTAAAATTGTTACGGCAAAAGTTGATCAATCTCCAGGAGCGAACCGCATGGCCTTTGTGTTGAAGTAGGTAATGTGATTAAGGAGAATCATCCAAAATTTTCGCATGGTAAATTTCAGGTTGCCGTTCCTTATATACTTTGGTTTTATAAAATTTTAGATCCGTCAAGTGCTTTTTAATATATATAAGTATATATATATATATATATATATATTCATTCCCATTGAAATAGAGAAAAGGAAATGGGAAAGGAACACACATAAAGGACGAACACAAGAGAGGTGGAGATGGCGGATGTGAGCAGATCACAAATGTAAAAATATCTTCCTCGTCCCGGTCGACGAAGATATTTTTACATTTGTGATCTGCTCAGATCCGCCATCCCCACCTCTCTTGTGTTCGTCCTTTATGTGTGTTCCTTTCCCATTTCCTTTTCTCTATTTCAATGTGAATGAATATTTATTCGCCGTATGGCGGTATTTCGTGTTTGAATGTATATATATATATATATATATATATATATATATATATATATATATATATATATATATATACACAAGGCATTTGAAATGTAGGTGTGGAGAAGAATGGAGAAGGTGAAATGGACCGAAAGGAAAATAAATGAGGAAGTACTAGGTATGGTGGGCGAGGAGAGGGGTAGGAACAGGATAGGGATGTTGGACGGGATGAAGGGAGGAAAAAAGTACACAGAGATGAAGAGGGACCTGATGTAGAGTAGGTGCTGGATTGGATTTTGTTAGGAGTCACAAAATATTAATTTGGCATTTATGTCCATCCAAAAACCTACCTTAACCGGTAGATTACCTTATAATAAATAATAATATACTATATATATTACATATCGCCCAAAATTACAAGGCCTGGAGGCACATCGCCAAGACCCATTCCTGGATCAGGTATTCTTTTGGTTAAAATTGCGCAAAATTCAACGGTCTCATGGGAATGTTTTTTTTATATTACCAGAAAACTAAGTCTAATTCTTTTCAAACTCACGGGATTGATCGCGCACCATGGGAGAAAAAGTAAAAATTACTGAGCATGGACAAGAATACCTAAGAGGCAAATCTGTGACGGTGACGATGTAAAGCTTTCAAGGCCTAACTTTGTAATTCTCTCTCAGGCATCGCCAGTGTGCCTAGAATTAACGTATTCCCGAAAACGTAACCGTAGTCTCCGCCAATGCAAAAAATGCACGCGTAAAAAATTTAACACGCTCGAAGTGGAGAGGCGAATACACGTGCTCTTCCGTCGTACATTTTGTGTTTTATTGTGTGGCGGCGAGACTTCGGATGACAGCCGGCTGTTCCACATTTTATAAGCATCAAGCGTGGGCGGGTTTGAAATATTCGACTCTAAGTGTACGTGTTATTTTTATTATTCTTACGAAGGCTCGTTTTTCTTTTAATCCTGGAGATTTGGAAACACGCCGTCATTCGAAAAAACGTGATAAGTGAAATATTTAGAGCGCATAGAACGGTTGGAGCTTGTCCTATTTTTTCTGGGTTTTCACGATGTTCAAGTTAGCGATATGATTGCGCAAACTAGAGTCGAGCCCAAATTGTTGGAAAAGGGAATATAACCACCACAGCAAGCTTTTCGCATTGCGTATTCATTGTTTCAAGGTCTTTTTTGGCAATACGTGTGGCGTGCGCCACGTGTAAATTAAGTACGAATAATACGTTAGATGAAGAACGCAATGTATTTTTCCACTGTTAATACATTGCGTTCTTCATTCAAAGAGCTTGGACTTCCACCAAGTTGAGCCAGAAACCATCGAATGTATAAGTATACTACATTTTTTAAAAAATGGATAAGCATTTTTAAATATGTTTTTCGATCATAAAATATTATTAACAATGATAGAAGTGTTTAATTTCTCACTAATTAATGGTGGTAGTCCAGGGTTAGAGCATTGAACTGACCGTGGGGAGTGGGTCGTTCCATTCTCGGGCACTCTTCTTAGCCCACCCTCGTCTTCACCCGAGCTGTGAGATTTTTCTGGTACCAGAACTTTCTGAGAAACCATAGGTTGCATAGAGAAAGGATCTGGACCCCATACCCGGATGTATGAATTACGCACGCCACTGGGCTTAGTACTGGGTGAACCATCACAGCATCACCAAATCACCCGACTTCCGGGTTGATAACAGTATTTTTTGTTTAATCTGTCACCACGCAAGTTGATTGAATGAAATTAATGTTGAGGTTGTGGGAAAGCCATGTATTTAGGATAATAACATGAACGTTGTGAACAAAATCAGAGCGAAAATGAAATAATGTTATCAATTCAAAAAATGAAAAACTTAGTATTTCGTTAGAATAAATAAAAATGCAGACATGCACCTAGCGCTGCTCTCTTTAGATGTAGGAAAAGCAAAAAGGTATTTACCATGGGCTTTTCCCACGATTTTTCAAGTGATCTCTTTTTACCATTTCCCACCACACTACCCTGTTCATGTTTATTTTTCCACTCTTGTACACATACTTCTATTCCTGAGAATCTATCAATGACATTCTTCAACATTTTGTCGACGAAATTTAAATATTAAACGTGGTATATATGTGGTTATATACGCGAAACGCGACAATAAACGATGAAGAGAGACTAAGAAATCAGACTGAAAGAGCTGTGACAGTTTTTTAGACCATTGTATATCACTGAGCCTCAAGACTCAAGCTGTTAAAAAAAAACTCAGAAATATAATTACATTTGCCTATAATTCATTTAATCATCCTCTTTTTTGATAAAAGAAGAGTCACTCGGTATTCAGGTGGGAAATATTACAGGAATGTAAAGTTTTTCCTACCACACGTGCTATAATACATTGAATAAAAACTAAACTGAGGTGTTAAGCTTTTATTTAGCTGCTTATGACCTAAAATAATGCTTATCCTCATGCCGTACATTCCATGTAGGTCACTTACTCAGTCTATTCTGTTGGTCTTGAAAAGTTTGCGAGTAATCTCACTGACATGACCATAGACAGAGAAGATGAATTGGAGATATAAATGATTATCAAAGTTTATTGTGTCATCTTACAAATTTAGGGTTTCCCCTGTGCCAATCTTTTTGTCATCGGATCCTCCGGCCCAAAATTTTTAATGGCACTCGGTCTACTTACCAGGGGAAAAATCCTTAACTGTCAATATTTTCTATCTAGTTCTTAAATAAACAAAAAAAAACAACGTAATCACGAAAAATTTCCTTGTTAATTAATAATGATACTAAATTCATAAGGGAATAGTTTAAATTATGCAAATATTGCCATTTAGTACTGGGATAAACTAGGTATTTCTCAACTCACACGGCTGTCTTCTCAATTAGTGCTTTATTTTTGCTATATGCAAATATTCTTCGCTACGACCAACAGAAATATATTTGATATTTCCTAGTCCTCCGGTTCCTTTAAAAGGTTTGTTTTACGTCCTTACGATAGATATCGGCTATATATTTCCTTGAATGAGAAACCTCTTCCAAAAAGTTCGCATTATAGTGTGCCCACATTGGAATCCTTAATTTGTGTTTACCTACGTTTTATTTGTTTCACTATGCCTTCGACTTGTTTATAAAATTTTTGCCGTTGGCATTGCCTGCTCAAGACCATTTCACACGGGCCAAGTTTACCAACAACGTTTCTTCCTAGAAAACGTTCAAACTTTCTTGCTGAGCGGCATTGCTTGTGGGGTTCATTCCCACGAAACCAAAATAATCAATCGCATGTCGCAACTTGGAAAGAATTTAGTCTTAATTTTTACATTTATTATCGTAGTCTTCTAGTGGCGGATAATAAAATGCCCATGATAAATAAATTCCGGTTCTAATTTATATTTTCATGGTATATCCGACAATTAGCGCCGAAAACAAATCGCGGTGCTTCGCCTTCCTTCCATTGGCCAATTATTCTCTTCCCATCCATAGGGTACGTTCGAATTTGACGTGATGAAGAAGCTATCCGTTTACCCCTTGTTCTGCCGGAATGAACCATGATGATTGATCCTTGCAGCTTCTCCTATAACTGATAGAATAAGGGTAGGAACCAGACGCAAGATAGTCCAAGTAACGTCTATTCTTCAATGTAATCTCAAAGGCACCTGATTCCAGTGTGACGGACATTTTAGTGATGACGTAAGATTAAAAACACTGTGGAGGGATAAAAGGGAAACCAACTAAATTATTTTCCCATGAAAGTAATGTGACAGTAAAGAATGGATAAGGAGTCCTAGCAACTACGGGACTCAGCCCAATGCACCGGATGTCGCACCCGGCAGCACGGGATACCCACCACCAGACCATGGTCGTCACCATTCAGAATCCTTTCATAACCGTGCTGACAGCAGTGGAAATGAAAACTCAGCAAAATACAACAATGGTTAGGATAGGCACTAAAAAAATTAGGACGATATTAATGGCAAGATAGTCGGCATCAAGTGGGATAGGAAAGACATGCGTGTATAGTCTGTGACGTGAGATGGAGGAAGAAGATAAGAAGTATGAAGAACTGAGAAGGAAATAATTTAAAATAGTTAGAAGTTCATCCGATGTGTCGTACGCAAAATTTATTAGAAACCTATTTGTAATTAGCAGATTACTGGATTATTCCCTACCCTCATCCCTTGCCACGTCCACCAGGTGCTTAAACCCCCTGCCGACCTATTTTTGGTGAATCGCGAGGTTTTTGTATAGATGTGTATATTCACGATCGCACTATCACTCATCGTCTCTGATGGGTAGTTTAGATGTATGATATGCATAATCAGGATACGACTTTTTCAAAAAATAGTGTGCCCTAATATCTTTATCGTAATATCCTCAATGCGATTTCAGTACAATACCACATTCAAGTCATTCTTTGACTTGAGAGAGTGTGAGTGTCGTAAGTAAACTTGACCCGCTTGACACGAATTTTACTTTGATTTATTTTTCTAGCTGTTGTCTTTTTCTCTTAAGAAAATCATTAGGGCCAGCAGTTAGCGAAATGTTAAATTTGCGACTTGACAATTTCGGCGTGCTCCCCTTGACAGTTTTCCTTCGGTGGGAGACCGAAGGGAAGTTAACGGGACATTCATGTATATCGTGAGAATTCCTGAAAACGAGAGTGATGCGCACTCACCCGCGGCTGTTTTCCCGTCCCCTGTCGGTTGACCGCTGCGAAGGTGAGGCGTCGCCGAGCGAGGGATTGTAAACCAATCTCGAGTGTCTCGGCTTCCCCCTTCCTGTGAGTATTTGCTCGCCCCGGATTCCTCAGTCATCTCGGGAAAAAAGTTACCCAGAGGTCGCGAAGTAATAGCCCGTCTGTTTTTCGCAGTAACTTTCCACCGACCTCATCCTTGACCTTTTGAGGAAGAAATTGTCGAATTGAGCCGTGCTCGCTCTCACTCCCTTCGTCAATCAGCCCAAATCTTTACAATTTACCAAACATAAGCAACGATTTTAATTTAAATATACAAGGAACGTAGCTACGGTCGTGAATCAATGTAAACAAAAAATGCCGGGAACGTAAACTTGATGAAATATCTGTTACGTTCAGATGACATGGAGGCCATGATCAAGTTTACGGTCCCGGCATTTTTTTACATAAGTAATGATAATGGTGCGGTATTTTTATGTATATTTTTTCAGCGTAAGAATGTTTTTGACTGTAAAAATTTTCGTTTTTACCTTTATCTCTCTCTAGGTCAAGTGTATCGAATAATTGCTTCATCCTTTTTGGAGCATAATTCTGAACTGATGAACCATTTTCGAGTTCCACGACGTCATGAATCAGTAAACATTCCACTTATTTTAGGTTAGGAATCCGTGAGAAGATCACGGGAAAACTCCGTGAGCAGATTCGGACCAAGGCTAGGCTCAAGGAGCCGAGGCACTTGAGAATCATCCATAGATCAATCCTTTCAAGGTCATTGAAGAAGGCTTGAGGTATAAGTCATGTTGCATTCGCTGAAATAGATAGTTCGGAATAAATTTATCTATTCTCTACCCTAAAGGATTGTCTACAGAGAAGAAATTTTTCAGGCGTAACTTAGCCGATTCAGTTAATAATTTAAAAATTGGAAAAACTAATTGTACCCCTGCTGGCATGATAACGCTGCGCATTCAAGCGTTAGGCAATTTTTTTATGTCTATTTCGGAAAATCGCCGTGGTCTATTCGAGTTTTTCCTTCCGTATTTTTTGAGAAAGTTGGATAATATATCAATTAAACGTTGATGCCATCGAAAGCATTTGGTTTTCTTCCAAATTTATAAATATTAAACTAGAGTTTTGTGCGTGTGAACATGATTGGCGTGCTACACTGTTTACCTGGCAAGTTTCCATCGCGACTGGTTAATACGACCGGAGTGTAGTCACCTCTCGTTCGCGTCGTATTTCGGGCTAACGAGTGTCAAATTCGGAAGGAATTTTTATTTTTAGAAAAGAAATACGACTCCGCCACACGCCAAACATGATTGTTGAGGAAGGCGCGAAGCCTGCAGTCGGATATGAAAGATGACTCTCCAATCGGTAGAATATGTCAGCCGCCGGCGCCAGAGCAACTTTAATCGGTTTTCGTCCTCTTCCTCCCACCGTCTCCTCCCCCTTCCGCCCGTCCTCCCTCCCGCATCCGTTGGCCCTCCTTCCCTATCCCCCTTTCACTTCCAAGTTCGCAGCGACATTCATTCCAGGGCGCATCGCATTGATTTGACCCACTATCCATCCGCTAGACGACAGAGTTGCCAAAATGTGCCCATGATAGTCTCCCATAATCCTTCTGAATCGCTCCGCGTCAAGTCCGGACTCGGTTACTGGGGCGGGGCAAAAGGGTGGAGTGGGAAGGCTCATCTGCTCTAGGCTGCGCGGGAAGGAAAAAAAAGGTTCGTTAAAAACGACGTGGGTCGCAGTTGAAATCAAGAACGTGTAGAAAGCATATATAAAAAGATAAAACTCTCCAAAATAATGCACAGCCCGGAGGAAATAATTCCCTTCAGTGATATTCCGAATGCAGACGTCACAATGTAAATGAAGTCCGTTCTCGAGGAATGTGACGTCAGAATATCGGCTGAAATCTCGGAGAACGAGTGTGTTATAATATTAGTACGGGCACAGGCAACGCGGAGATTGCTTTCTCGCCCGCTATCTTTGCGACCTTCGCGAAAATCACCATTCAAGAAGATGGCAGATCTTGGAGACTTGGTCGCGAAAACACAATTGAAAGGTTTAATCATATTAGGGGAGCGTTATTATTGTTTAATTAATGGTCGTCTACCGGGTTAAGTAGGTCTTGGCTGGTGATATAGAGTAAATACCGCTAAATCTCTAAGAATCACCTAACATGATACAATCTCAAAGACTACAATATACCGAACTTCAATTTCGCGTACTGAATGCATCCCTTCATCCTGTCCGGCATGTCTTTTCCTACAAATACCTCGCCTACCTCCGTTCTCCCCTCTGCTACAGCCTTAAACATTATCACAAATCAAACCTATTGAACAATAAAACAAAGCTTAATCGTCCGCAAACCTAATCGATTTTATGAAGTCTCCACCGACTTTTATTCTTATCAATAATTCTTCCAAATGCCTCTTCAACCATTTCCTCCACAATCAATCAATGGAATGAAATGTCTGAAAGCCTTTCATTTTTATTGTGATTAACAAGGCTTAATTTGATTGAAGTGAAAATTTGAAGAAAACTTAGCGGATATTAGATAAGAAGTACGCTTTGAAAAGATGGCGACAATCCGATACTATAACTTGGGTGATTTGACTATGTTAGTAGATGGGAATTTGGGTGATCAGATTTTGAACACCAATCCATAGGGATGTAAATAAAGTAATGATGATAATATATTATGAAATCGTCCCAATTAACGTAATATGAGATGAAATTAATTACTAACAATCTCTAGGATACAATATGGCTTTGTTGATTTTGGGTTTTCATTTTCCCTGGATTTCGTTCCAAACCTTTTTCTAAGGGATCGTTGAAATGAAATAAAGAAAAATTTTCAATAACCGTTGAATGTGGGTCAGGTCAAAGAATTAAAAGTTATTCCTCGAGGAAAATGAGTGAACGCGGTAAATCCAATGAGTGGGAGACTTTCTGTGAATCGGATTTTCATGCAGCTCCTTCGACCTCGGTATCCACTACTGGAAACGAACTCATTATCGTCGGATCTTTCGTGGGGCTAACTCTGAAATTCACGGAGTTGTGCGTCAATCTCCTTTCTATCAATCCACAGTTGATAAGAGAAGTTCGCTCCCATTCCGTTGCTCTTTTTCCTTCCTCTTTATCTCTTCCGTTTTGCAATTATCGGAGAGCGGCCACCAATCCCGTTCGATAAAGAACTGGATTCGTTCCTAAAGTAATGACTTCCAGTCTGCCTATTCCGCGTTCCATTGAAAACATTTCACACCCTCCCTCCCCCATTTCGAATCTCCAATTTCGGATCACTTTTGTGTTTGGGCGAGGTGAAGAAAATATCAAATCTCAATCTAAAGGTATTTCGCATGGGAATGAGGTGGTATATAAATTTCCATTATTTACTTTGATCCCTTTGAAAATTGCTTCCATCAACCTCTTACGTGCCTACTTTGTGGACCTGTGAGTGGTTGTCACTTCTGGCTAAATTGTGATGAATCTAAACCAAAGGATTAAAGAATTTGAAGTAACATCAATTGCCTGGGACTGCAATGATTTTGGAGTAAAATGTTAACTAACTTCTCTCGTAATAACTGACATACATGTAAGTGCCTGTAAGTTACCTTTATTTCTAAGATTATCATGCAAAGTACAAGATGAGCTTTTACGCCATTGAACAATTATCATATTAATTTCATCATTTTCTTCATTCTCCCAACACATCGTCAAGAAAGCATATTCTTATTCTAATAATAGTCTTCGTTTTACGGTTTCTTAACTCCGTTTTCTCAACATATTTCCTTCTTAAAGTAATTATTGGCATTTGGCTTTAATTTATAATCCATAAAGACCACTCTCTCCTATTTGTACATGCCCATTTTATTGTAGAAATTCTTCCCCCAACTTTTAATTGAAAAGTTTACTCACTCAGGTAGCATTTTGAATAAATATTTCTATAAATACTTTAAGTGGGACAGCGAATGGAATTATGAAAGTTTCATGCATGCCCCTAATATCTTTAATAGGCTTTCATGGGTTTTGCATTAATATGTTGCTGGCATCTACCATTAGGGGAGTTAAGTGGATCATTACAA
Organism: Hetaerina titia; assembly: GCA_037158775.1. Classification (NCBI taxonomy): domain Eukaryota; kingdom Metazoa; phylum Arthropoda; class Insecta; order Odonata; family Calopterygidae; genus Hetaerina; species Hetaerina titia. Next base: position 53,813,815 of record CM073775.1, read on the forward strand.
TAAAGAGACTGTTCGCATTCTGGTGTGGTACATGGTCGTTAATGATATTTTACGATTCTCCTCAAAGAATCCTTTTACGTTAGCTACCCAGCGCACTCCTGCACGTACCCAAACGTGTATGTAGAGTGTTTCTAATCGTCTTAGACTTCCATCAGCCAAACTGCAAAGGAATGGAAATTAGTACCAAGTTTCTCTGAGAAAAGAGGTGAGAGGGAGGAGAATTTTTCCTCCGATAGATGGGTGGTTGAGGATACGCACGCAAGTGCACGCCTTAGTGTTAGCTTCTATCCTCTTCATGTTTTATCTTCGACGTGGGAATTAGTTTAGGAATTGAGTTTGAAGGAATAACGGCGCGTCACTATATTTCACTCGTTCCGAGATGGGCGAAAGATTCCTCCCTTTTTCTAGTTCCTTAATGGGAGTTAACTGGCTCTCTCTGGGCCACCGCCTAAGACCAACTTGAGCGTACTAGGGAAAGAGAAGAAAAACGGAAGGATATGAGATCGTACGGTTTTATGCAATAAAGAATGAATTGGACATTGAACCAGTAGGAAGACCTATCAAGGCGCAACCAATCCCAAAGCGTGGCCTCGATTCCGTTGTATCTAAACGTTTTTGCAACGGGTCAGGCGTCTTACGAAAGGAAACTCCTATTTCAGATCATTTTTCAATTCCATACTTGATTTTCCCTCCTTTCTTTATTTCGAGATAGGACCCTTGCTTTGTTTCTTTTGTCTAGAGTTAGTAAGGTCATTAAAACATGGTCAAGCCAGTTTTGCATTTGTATCGCTAGCTCGCGGAAAAATATGCTGAGAATTGAGATAAAAACCAATTTGTTTTACGGCATAAAATTACGTACATTTCCGCGGAACTGTACTATACCATGTGTAATTTTCCAATGAAATCTACTTCTGCCTTCTGTGGTCTTCACATGAAGATGAATTAGGAATTTAAACGAGGTAGTGTTGCTAATAGTTTCGTGTGTAAAATATAAAGTGGTTTTATCTCAATATGAACCGGCTCCCAATAGTGACGCCTGAAATGACCTATTTTGGAGAAGGTGGTCTTTGAACGGTTATTTTCTCGAATCTGAGAACCAGACCAAATGATACTAAGAGATTGAAAAAAGAAGTGTCGCCGGCAGTATCCATATTGATGACTAATTAGGCTTAGCTTAACCAATAAGCGCATGTTAAGTCATAATAACAGCGCAAGTCGCATATTTAAACGCTCCTTAAGCGAGACTATTGCTTTTGAAATCTACATCTACATAAATTCCCTGCGAGCCACTAAAAAAAGTGTGTGGCAGGGGGTGCAGCACCAGGAGTAAAGGGTAAGGGATGAGAGGGTTGGGGTGTATTAAAATAGGGGGGTAAGGGGGGGAACCTGTAAGAAAAAAATCCACGCGCAGTCCCTAACCTGTACGTTAATACTTATTGTAATGAACTGACTCCTGCGGGATTTTGACTACAAGCATTCTGGTCTCTTATCGTTCTAGGAAAAAAATGGCATTTTAAACCTGTTAGTATTGCAGTCTACCTCTCTAGTCTTATATTCGTGATCCCTCCGACCGTAATACGTTGGGGTTTGTATTATATCCTTGATGTCATCGGAAAAGAGCCCATCTTTAAATGTTTTTAATAAGTTTAATCTATAATGTAAAGGCCGCTGCGTAAGAGAATCCCATCCTAAATTGTCTAGCAAAGTGGATACGCTGCTGCGTTGGTCATAACAATGTTTGAAAAATCTAGCCCCCCTCCGCTGAACTCGATCTTTTCCGAAAATTTAAACTTAAATAGTGTTCAGAGGAAATTTTTATTCGACAAAGACAACTATCCACTGATGGAATTCACTCTCAAAGATATAAAACAGAATTCAGATGATAAGGAGTTTTTCATCGCAAATTTTAGTGCTTTTAGGAGAATGATTTTGGTTTTCAACGTCCAGCTGTAATTTTCCATGACTACCATAATTTTTAGTGCTTCTACTTATTAGGCGATATATTGGATGAAAAGTTAGGCTCATTGCGAATACTTAGACCTTGAACCGTTTCCGATCCTAATTCTAAACGCCATATATTTTGTTTCTGCTACATCGCAACGTCCACTTTCTTTATTTTCCTCCTTTCCTCCCTCAGCCTCCCTTCAGTTCCCCTCTCCTTACGGCTTTTAAAAAGGGGTCTCCAGATACGGTTGTATGAACTCTACGTGACCGGGGCGACGAAGGGGTTTTGTCAAGGCTTTGAGCGGACGATAGTGTGTGGTGGAGAATGGAGGATGGTGGCGGGGAATATCGATGGGATGCATGGGAAAATAAGTTAGGTCGTTGGACTTCTTTTTTTGTCCCTTCTGCAGCTCTCCGTTGTCACCTCTCTCGCGCGTCGACTATCTCTCTCCTCAAAAGACTTCATTTCTTCCTTGTTGTGGGACGGGGAAAAGATGGAGAGCAAATTTGCGGCTAATGCGGGCTTGTTTTTTTTATTTCTCTGATAAGTTCCCTTGTCGAGAGCAGAGAGAAGGGAAAAAAAGGAGCATGGAAATTTATCGCACATTTTTCACCTAGTGGATGCGAGCCACCAATGGCCTCATTCCTGGCGTAATTCAATAATTTTCTTCTCCGGTCCTTCCTCTTGCATCGTCCTACTCTTCCATTTTCTTTTTCCTAAAAAGCAGAAAAAAAGATAAGAGAAAGGGTGTTGAAACTGGAGGCTTGAAATGTAAGACTAAGCTTCTCTGGATCGCGAATAAAAATGAAGTCTTATCATTCCTTGTGTGGCTTATTTTCCCTTCATTTTATTCAAAAATATTTATTCTGATATCAAAACTGGACAGAACTTATTCCCTCCCCTGCTATAGGCCCAAATTTTGGTTCGTTTTAGTGCGCCAAATTTATTGATGGGAGGTGGGTTCCATGGAGTTTGTAAAAACACGACAGAGCTTCATCTCTTTCACTCTTTTGCACGTTTTTCACCAGTTGTATAGTGACCAAAGGATACGTAATACGAATCGTGATATATATATATATATATATATATATATATATATATATATATATATATATTATTAGGTAATCTACCGGTTAAGGTAGGTTTTTGGATGGACACAACTATCAAATAAACATTTTGTGACTCCCCACTCCCCACCTAGCAAACTAATCTATATCAGGTCCCTCTTCATCTCGGTGTACTTCTTTCCTCCCTTCATCCCGTCCAACATCCCTATCCTGTTCCTACCCTTACCTCGCTTGCCCAACATTCTCCCCTCTATTACCCTCTTCAACATTCCACTACCGCTCAATACGCCTTTCATCCATTTTTCCTGCCTCCATAGGATTTCTCTCAACAAACCCCTCTCCTCCCCCACCATTTCTAGTACTTCCTCATTTGTTTTCCTTTCGGTCCATTTCACCTTCTCCATTCTTCTCCACACCCACATTTCAAAAGCCTCCAATCTACGTCTATATATATATATATATATATATAACTTTGACAGCAGCACACAATAACAGCACACATAAAAGGAACACTCACACGTTATTTCTTGATAATTTCGACGGAATTGAGCTCCGTCTTCCTCAGAAGATTAGTTAGGACTGTCCTTACTAATTAGATAGTGAGTGTTACTTTTATGTGTTCTCTTTTTGTGTGTTGCTGTCAAAGTTTTTTATTTAACACTTCCGTGTTACTTCGAAGAAATCATCTACATATATAGAAAATATATGTATTTTATTTATTGGGTTGCTGTAGTCCAGGGAGTAGAGCGTTGGACTACTGACCGGAGGGTCCCGTGTTCGATTACCGGGTAAGGCATTCGGGGCACCCAAGCTATGTGATTTTTCGGGTACCAGATCTTCCTGGAAAACCATAACCGCAATAGGGAAAGGAACTTCCCCCCCCCACCCTGATGTGTGAATATTCATGCGCCGTCGGGCTTAGTACTAGGTGAACTCTACCATCACCAACCAAACCGACCTTCGGGTTGAATACTGTGTTTATGGTTTATATATATGATAATGATGATAATTTTTACATTTTTGTGATCCCAGTTATGTCTTACGCTCATTTCATCTGATCAGTGTATTTAAGGTATTCGACAAAGTTGCCAAAAATTCAGGATTCGCTTAGGATATTATTTACGGAATTCCAACATCCTCCAATTTTTTTGTAGAGAACCGTTTGGAGGAGATTAGAAATGAAAGAGGTGTGTTCGATCTTATCCAAGGAATGTTCGAGTACATGTTCCTAGTAAATGTTCCTGTATTAAGCATATAAAGAATGGATAGAAAAGCATACAACAGTTAATGTATAAATAAGTTTTACCTTAGTTTATCAAATGATGACGTTAACGATATAATGCCAGCGACTCTGCGGTTACTTTGCCAGGTATGTATAGTGCGCGGAGTAACCTTAAGACGATGTCTCCGAATGAACGTACATTCTCGAACACAGGCGTTTCTTGATTCAAGCAGAAAACCTTTCTAGGATGAATTAACGACGCGGAGTTACCTCAGACTATTAAAATACCCTAATAAGAAAAATAATAATGGTTTGTTCGTTTGGTTCTTGCATTATCCGGATAATCAGTTGGGAAGTGCTGCAAGAGGCGTAGAGTGAAAAGTGTCTTCGGACAGTACATGAGGGCAAGTAGGGCAAGCGCTCTTCAAGATGCACTCATAAAATGAAGGCAAGGGATAGTGCGGCAAAAGGAAGACGTTTGGAGAGAAAACGACGGCGGGCATTATCCTGCGGTCGACACAGGACTTGGGGAAGGTCGAAACTTTTCAGCGAGTTTTTATTCATTTTTCGGAATGGGTATCCGGAGTTTTTCATTCCCTAACTTTCCCGGGTAATCGGGTAGTATGGTATTACCCTCACAAGAAATAACACGGGCATATTTTTCGCTTGCACTCCCCTGCCACATTCCGCCTGGAGAGGTTTTTTTTTAATATGGCGATGCGATGCAAATGTGGGTGAAAGGAGCGACCATCCCTTCTCTTTAGGTGGGGCGACGATAAGGGAGAGACGAGAGGTGGGAGGGCGGGGGCACTTTTCTTGAATGGAGGAGGTCTGGAAAAGGGGGGAGGGTGCATTGTCAAGCTCTCTCGACCAACCCTTTTCATGCCAGAGATATCTCTCGAGAGGGAGGCACGAGATATGGTACGTCGAGCAAACATCCCCGGGGGTTGATGGGGAGACTAAAAAATGGGACGAGATCGAATACGCGAATTGCGCTGTTCCCATGTGCATATAGGCGTGCGTTGGCTAACACATACTTGAATGTATATTAATATATATACACTTATACATACACATATATGTGTGTATTTAGTATGCATAACCGCACACATATTTACACATATGTACTAATATACATTTGTCCTCAATGTCTGCCTAATTTGTTTTTCCTGAACCCTCATACCTTTCATTTAATGTGAAAAATCTTTCCACACACACACATATACGAGTATATATATATATATATATATATATATATAGGCAGTTGTATGTATGTATATATATATATATATATATAACTTTTGGACGGCACAATATAATACAGAATAAAACAGATAACACGTAAAAGGACACTCACACTGTAGATGATTTGATCTTTCGGCCTACTCCGAGGCCTTCTTCAGATCAGACTGACTAATATATATATATATATAGATGATGCGGAAGTACTCACGAGAGCAATATAACTTTTGGACGGCACAATAGAACACAGAATAAAACAGATAACACGTAAAAGGACACTCACACTGTAGATGATTTAAGCTTTCGGCCTACTCCGAGGCCTTCTTCAAGTCAGACTGAGTCTGACCTGAAGAAGGCCTCGGAGTAGGCCGAAAGCTTAAATCATCTACAGTGTGAGTGTCCTTTTACGTGTTATCTGTTTTATTCTGTGTTCTATTGTGCCGTCCAAAAGTTATATATATATATATATATATATATATATATATATATATATATATATATATATATACATACATACAACTGCATATATATACTACAACTGACAGTCTGACTGACTGATATATATATACATACAACTGCCTAACTAATTTTTATTTAGAAGTCCTAACTAATCTTCCGAAGAAGACGGAGTTCGAGTCCGTCGAAATTATCAAGATTTTACGTGTGAGTATTCCTTTTATGTGTTATCATGTTGTGTGTTACTGTCTAAGTTTTTTATTTATTTAACACTTCCGTGTTACTTCGAAGAAATCATCTATATATATCTATATATAAGCAAGAGGTAGGGTATTTCTTTACAAATCATTAATTCATGTGGATGCAGAACGCAACGCCCGTTAGCAGATAAAAATATAACATTGAGAATAGGGTTGAAATAAAAATTTGGAAGGAAATCTTGGGAGGTATTGTGTACGTAGCGTATACTATTTATGATCGAGGAGAAAGGCTTGAGGGACATTTTTGAGACATCTCGCTGAGAGAATTTGAAGAGATGTTGAATTTCATCCATGGGCTGTGACAGAGGAGATGGCGACCCGCAAATGACAATGTTGCGCTTTACCAAAAGACACGTGGTTTCTCTGTCTTGATAAAATTCCCATTAGAAAGATTGTGCGCGAAAATAATATTTATTGGTCATCTAATATTATAGATGACAATACTTATTTATGTATTTCAAGTCAAGGAAATGATAGAGTATCATGCGAGTTCTTATAGATGCTTTTTGGAGCTATCGAGCAGAAAATTTTTTAATTTACGTATGTGAAAATGGTGAAATTGTCTTGTTATATCAGTTCAGTAAACAGTGAAGAGTGGAAAAAATATTCTTGATGCACTGTAATTCGATAATCGGGCATATGAGACGAGCAAAATTAATCAGAGTAAAGAGATTGTAAAAGGTGCATCAAGTGGCAAACCTTTCCTCGGGGAGTTCGAATCAAAGAAAAAGGCCCCAGGAAAAGCGAAGAATAATGACAGGATCCGGGAATTATTTTTTTGTTTATATGCACGCTCATATGCAATCTGAACATTTTTATAAATTAACACATTTGAAATATTAACTGGCTTAAATTTTTTATGTTATTGAAGAGTTTTTTAATGAAATATAATACAGAGTAGAGGAAATTGTTAATTTATCCAGGACAAGTGAAAAAATCACTAATAATAAGATTTTAAATTCCATGTTTTATATTTTTCAAAAGTTTTCTTTTCTTTTCTGTCAAAGTCCATTCCATCAATGTCAAATGTTTCTCAAAGCAACGGATCCAGGGCCTTTGCTCGAGTGTGGACACATAATTGTGGTCAGATGGTGGTTTGGGAAAAAGAATGGAAGTCAGTAAAAATTGAAATTTAACAGTTTTGTCAAAATTAAAATGGTATCTGGGAGCTTGATAATTTTATATGATTTATTGGAGCCATGTATAAAGAATAATGTATCATTAAAAGTGTCTCTTTGCTGAGGGAGATCTTGTAATCGTCCCTTGAATTGCCACTGACTGAAAGACCCTTAATAATTCTCTAAATACATTCGAAAATGTAGTATAAGTATTGTTAGAACATATGAGGCTAAATTAGACATTATTAATCGCGGTTTGTTTTTGGAAGGTTCAACAGGACCAATCTGCAAGAATATATTATATAAACATTTAGCTTGGAGTAAGACGTATGGATGGTATAAGGTATACCAATTTACGCGGGTATCGAAAACGGCTCATAATAATGCGCTGCTTCAACGAAGGGATATTATTTAATGAGGAGGACAGAATTCATTAATCAGCTCATTTCCTCGTTGGATTAATTGTATTTTCTGCTTTTTAATGACAGAGTTAGTTGGTGATGCCCTTTTGTTCTATTAAAGAAATTTAGACTGGTTTCAAAGAAATGGAATTTCTAATTATTCTTGTTTTGATTGTGGAGCAGGACATATTGAAAATCTGTTTGTACGCTCACCAGTGTTTTGGGTTCCTTCAGTATGAATCTAAACATTACTCTTGAGTAGATGCCTATCAATTTTGTTTTATAAGTTTGCGACTAACGTACAAAATTATTTTATAAATAAATATTTTTAAATACTTGAATACTACTTAACTTCCTCGTTCAAGCTATAATGTCAACGTGGAATTACAAATCAGTTGAAACAATAAAATATTTGAACCGTCAGTAAATGCTTAGCAATAATTTCGTAGAGTATTTTATTTAACGTAACATTCGAGGGTATGAATTTATTCATTTTGGAATGCACCACGTCAAATAATAGTGACAAAATTCGACTCGATTCCATAGATTATTCTCCAAGTTGGCGAAAAATTAGCATAGGATCAAGTGGCATACCAATATGATGTAATTTATACCATAGACGCTGTAAGATAACATCTATTTGCGTGAACTAACGAGTATCAAAATGAATAGAGAACCACGCACATTTGCGTTTGGTTTTTTAGTGCGAACGCTCATAATTAGGAAAAAATCCCATGCAAAAAACTTATATATCGAGGGTGAAAAACGTGATTACACATAGTCTGATTCATGAAGTGCTAACAAGATAATTTTGAAAAACTAAGAGTGCGCTGCTGACGATAGCCATGGGGTGAGATTGCAGCTTTTTATAGCCCGTTATCCCTTTTCATAATGTTATTTTCCTCTCCAGCAGTTTACCATCACCAAAGCTCTATCGCGTTACACTGTGTTTTGCTCCCATGAAATTTAAGGAGCGCTAGCAGAATATTCGCTATCCATCGCTGATAATTATGGTGATAACGTGTACTCATCATGAAAATTTATTTTCCATCTAATTGGAAAAGGACCTTGAAAATGCCGGGTCCAAAGTATTTTCCAGTGGTAATATTTTTAATAACGATGTCATATGTATGCTACTTATATTATCTATGGATTTGCTCGTAATTAGAAACTTGGAATATAGTGTAGTGTCTGTAGTTGGATGGAAAAAATAGTTTCCTACCTCGTATTTAAATCCAATTTTGCGTTATAATCTTGAGAAAGGCACGGGAAGATTATATCCCACATTGTTAGGTTATTTTTTTAATCAATGCATATATTTTATGCAAATGTTTTGGTTTATTTAATCTGGTTTATATTTAAACTCACATGAATAGAATATATGAAAATACTTAAAATAAATTTATGACCATTAAAAATCGGATTCCGAGTTCCTACATCCTATTACGCAGGGCATAATCGGCCTTACTCCTAGGCATGCTCGAGATTTCAAATATTGAATATGACTTATGGTAATCTTTGATATGGAATAATTTTGTTATAAACTCTTGCGAACGTAAACTGTTTTAATGTTAATTTTAGTCAATGTTTCATATGCATCTCGATTAAGGCGATAAGGGAGAACAGATAAGTATGTATACACCACCTAAATTTGAGGTGTCAATTAAAATGAAACCACAGTCTTCAATCTGAAACGCGACTCTAAAAAGATGGGCGTAGGCTTTTACTTGCACTGAGGCCTGTAAGACTCACACTTTCAGAGGAGCGGGGCACATTTCATTGCCCTAAGCCTATTGCGGTTTCCCAGAAAGCACTGCTAACCGGGGCACCAAAATGCTGGGTTTTTCTTTAATCTTGTGGAGTTCAGAGTTATAAGACGTTACCATAGGGGTCACTTTGTAACGTTGGATCCTCTAGTTAGCAGAGGCAGTACGTCTGTCAACAACAGACCTGTAACAGAGGTATGTTGCTTAAAAGTCGGCTTCACCACCGCAGTCATAACATTATTTGTACTGGTAGCCTACCGTTTCAAGTAGGTCAAAATAAACAGGGAACACATTATAGACGCATGCATCCATCATCCATGGCTTATAAATAGCAGCAATAGTTTTGCATCATCGATAGCCACAGTAGAATTTATTAATTACAAGTATTTATTATTTTTGAAATTAAAATTGTTTTGTTTTTTATAAACCTTTATACTGAAGTTAATCCACCTTATTTAATTTCATTTCACAACATAAAAGATGTCATTAGACGAGGCTTTTTTTCATGTTTGAAATTCAATGAACGCTTTTGTGGGATCAGTGTTAGGAGTCACGAACGACCTTTTCCTCCTGTGCAAAGTTTTGACCCAATCTTCATCGGGCTGTCAGACCTAATGACCTGTTTCGTGACCGCTTTAAGTGGACGAGAGAAAACCTTTTTAGTGCCTTTTTAAGTAGATCTTCTCCAAATCAACCGCGCAGCCTTCGAGTCCCTCTAAGTATTTTGTTCTTTGCACGGGGCCGTCAGCGGCAATGGCCTAATCTCTTATGTCCTTCTTGTTCTATGGGGAGGATGGTGCTCAGCTTTTGAAAGCACGCTCTGGTAAGGATTCTGCATCTAGGCTATTGCGAATAAGGCGCCGGCCGACGGTGGCAAGAAAGACGTGGCACTTCGTGCACTACTGTGCCTCTTACGCACTACTGATATTCTTCGAGTCCCTTAACTGGTTTTGTCTCGGTCTCGATGGAGAAACCGAGGACAAGACGTAAGTGATCTCGCAAGGGAGGGTCAGACGTTCATATAGTATTAAACGTTAATTTGAAAATTTGCTAGCAAGTAAGGAATATAGTATATTGAGTATTCAGGCAGCAAGTCGTACCTCTCTCAATTCTCTCAAGAAAAATCGATTTATTCGATAAGCGCTTTCTCTATCGACTATATGCTGCCTGCACAACTCGCAGACACCGTGCTGAACTGGATTAGTGTATGCATTGGGAATCGGGTTCGAGAATTTCTGGTTTAGTTTTTCCCGTTTGTATTATAGTTTTTCTCGTCGGTAATCTACGCAAATCCAAGATTTAAAATAGGGATTAAAAGAAAAGGAAAAATGTTTATCATGCAAAACATTAAATGAAAAGCAAAAAAACTCTCCAAATTTATCTACGATGACAAAATTATTAAACAAAGTATCACTTCCTTCTCAAACTCCTATGTACTTGCATTCAATAAATAACATTCCATCTTCATTTCGATCAATGGTAGGGCAATTTATGATGCATTTTAGAGAGGGTTGCAGAATTATATCGATTTAAAAAAATAATATAACAGTCCTTAAAAAATGTGGTTTGGCTTCGTTGTTTTAAAAACAAACAATAGCTAAAGAATGGATCGTCATGGAAAAAGGAATTTTTTTAGTATGCCTAAAGCTCCATTCCTTACAATTCAGGTGTTTAATCCACGTTTTAAAAAAATTGTTACTAAGCTGTATATGACTCATTCAAGCTGAAACGATACGCCCGCACAAATACTGAGCAAACCTTATCTTGTCTAGCAAAAACAAGGCACCTCTTTATAACGCCTAATACTTTTAGCATGGAATATGGATACGTATGCTAAAGATTTTTTCATTGAAAAGAGAGAGTTTCAAATCTTGTTTTTGGTGATATGATGACATTACGGCACGTGGCTCCTGTATTTATAGAAGCTATTTCTCAAGATAATTTTATTTTAATTGTGTGAAAATCGTTGTTTTGGCGAATAATTGTGTTAATAAATGCATGGAGAGGAGCAGCCACTGAATGATGAACTATTTTTCTATGTAACCACCACGTAACAAAACCAAAAAACACTGATCAACGATTGAGATAATATTTGCATGATTCTTGGTATAATAAGTATGATTAATAAATATATTTTATTCGGATATCAACGCGCAAGAAGAAAGATTATAATCATCCAATTTTAATAAACGAAAACTTCGGAATTATTTATATTCCGACATTTACAAGTACAAACCTCAGCGTACGTATTTTACTGTAGCAGTTGGAAAATAGCTTTCAACGCTTCAAACTTTTTTGCTAAATATTTCCTAATTTTTTATAATTTATCCGCCACATCCTTACAATGAAATTTGCTTCTCTACGAGCTAAGAATCGATTTGTGGATGAAAAGTAGAGAAGGGCATCTTCAGGCGTCGTATTTCGACCTTTGCATTCATTATTTCAACTCGCAATTCAATGAGAGTCTTTCAAATGGAGGCAGTACATTGCTCACCAGTATGTGACAGACCGCGCATTCGCAGGCGTTGGGCGGAAATGTCATCATCCCTCAAAAGAAGATAGTCCATCCTTCCGTAATTTCGTTCCCTGAGGCGAGGGAGGAGATGGGATGGGAATACGGACCTCCTCTGGTGAGCATGTTGCTAAAACACATGGAGACACACACACACGCATCGTGGGAACAACGCCGTCGTGTATGCATTTATGAGAATAATACTCCATTCTCCTCGTCTTGAAAAAAAATGAAATGGAGGAGTGGAGAAAACGTTCTTCCTCCGCCCTCGGGGGAAGAGGAGCAGCTCGCTCACCCATTCAAGAACTTCCTAAGTCGTTAATGGCGAGTGGCGGGAAGTGAGTTGGGGGAGAGAGAAAGACACTCATTTTCCGGTGATGCAACGGCCATTTAATCCCGGTGTGAAGCGTCTCTTTTTGCTCTCATTCAGGGCTGCCACTCATGAGGTGACAAATCGACATTTTTAAATTTTCATTTACGTACTAGTCAGGAGGCTTCCACTGGACAAACAAGTGGAATTAGCAATTGAATCACGAAACTTCGGAGAGACTGGTTATAGATCAACTATAGATCTTAGAGTGCCTACCTAGTCTCCTAGTGCTTTCTACTGTTACCTTGGTGTATATTGCTGGGATTAAGTCTTCGAATATTTAAAATCGTTTTAGTATTTTCATTTTCGTCGTCCATCTGGAATTTTTTTCTCCGTTTCTGGATTAAACTCCAAAACTTTTGTGTTTTGCGAGTTGGATATCCAGCATACGGTGCCATATTTGCTTTTTTCAATCCTTTGACACTTAATGCTCTTTCACTGCTTTTTATTGACGAATTAGCATTTCCTTTACATTTTGCTTATTTAATGGATTATATATTTTTGCGTAGGACTCAAATTCTCTGGACGGTATCAAGATACGTTTCATCGAATGCGAAATGAGAATTCGCTGAATTCATTGATCATGAATTTTCACAAAGTAGAGCCTGAAATACATCGAATTAATTTTAAATGGCAACTGTTTGTAAATGTTTTATGCATAAGTTTGGATGTAAAATTGTTGAATTGTATTAGTTCCCCATTGTACATTTCATCTAACAGGCTCTTTGAGCTTTGTATTAATTACGTATTGGGCATAGTAATTACCTTATCGGTTAATGCCGATCCCGGTGGCGGTGGGCTAACGTCCTCTGCTGACAACGCAGACTTCACAGGTTCGAGTCTCCCATTGGTGACTTTTTCGCCAATTAGAGCTTGGGTTTTTAACTGTGCCAATTTTGTAACGTCATTGTTGAAAGTCCTTTGTAAAGGCTGTTGTTTTCGGTTTAATGCTAAGTAAGTGAACTTCTAGTTTTCAAATTTTCATATATTATTAAGAAAATTTGTTTTGTTGTATTTTCTTATTCGCGTATTACTCATTCATACAATATGTTAAGCTTAATTAAATAAATTTCGTGATTTTACCTCTAATTTCTCGCAGTACATGCTAGTTTCAAACATTAAAAATGTCCATTTCACTAGAACGAAATTGAAATTTAGGAAGAAAGAAAAGTGAATATTACGTACGGAAACGGAAAATATTCCGCTATTTAATGATTATAAATGAATAAATCATCGTGTTGTCACAGTGAAAATTAGTACTATTGGTTGTGGGTGATAGCAAAACTTTAATCAATGACAATATTAATGGATTAAGTGGCCCAGCATCGATGAAGGCCGAAGGTCGAGCAAGCTGCCCTTAGCGTATGGTGTCGGCTAGGTATCGTCCGATAACAAGTTGGTAATAAGAGTAATAATTCTCTGCAAATTCCTCTTCTGCTCACCACCACCTTCAGGAAGTGCTGCTCCTCAGAGTATATCCAGCCCCTATCCTTGTCTCGTCCTCACACGTTTTTCCTCGCTCATCTTTTGACAAACGTGTAGTGAGATCGCCAATCCATTTCTTTCATCATCTTTCGTGGGATGAAATATATAGAGAAATTTCTTTTTTATAAGAAAAATTCATTTATAGCTGATCTCTTGGCTCGTGCAATTTACTGTTAGTGGTTATTTTTACTGATAAAAACCCTTGCTTTGTAAAGATACTTTGTCATAACCTTCATCAGATGAAATTTCCATTGATCCAACTGCTAAGAAATTTTTTTTTCAATTTGTTGAGGCACCCTAACATTTTCATTTGAAAATAGTATATTTTTCAAACTCTAACAAATGGAAGTTTTCTGTTATCATCTATTTCACAGAATAACGGTTGATTTCACAGAATAAGAATTGGAAATATACAGCAATCAAATCCTCGGACTCACGACTTATTGTAATGATTTGCTGTTTTTGGTTCTGGTAGGTTATATGCTTCTGCAATTGATAATTTAGCGTAGTTCGATTATTTTTCCATCTTAATTTGGCTGAAGTGCCATGATATTATGGGAAAAAATATTATTTTGATAAGATGCTCCCTGCATTACGTCTGTTATTTCACAATAAATGAACGCCTGTAAGTGGTGTCTCTCTAAGTCTGCTAGGTACCCTACATTCCATGTTAGGATGTGTGGAACGGGCTGCTTGAACACCAGACAAGTAAAAACAAACGTTAAGTTTTTTTCTAATTCTTAGCTACAATAAATATGTAAAATAATGCAAATAAGATACGAGATAGTGATATCACTAGGTTAGCTTCCACAGACTAGTTTCATTTCATTGTGCTGTGACGGTATTAATCATAGCAGAGTACACCTACGATGTACAAAAGTACTCTAGTAAGCTTGTGACATATATATATCGATTTCCTCAGGTTTTGTAGCATTGCCTCCTCCGTTTCTCCGCTTCGTTCTCTCACAATCGCTCCTCAGAGACCCGAAGAATGAAGGGATACAGGTGGCATTCCCCCTCGGGAGAAAGGGGAGAGATGTGTCCGTCGGGTCCAAAAGGTCTCATCTCCCCCTCCCAGTCTCTCTCCAATCCCGAAAAGGGAGAACACACTCGTCGATTCCATAACATCTCCCGCCGGGACGTGGGAGGATGAAGGGGGACGAGGTAACCTTTCGGTATAATGACCACATCCTACACCGTCGGAAAGAGAAGAAGACCTTATTACGCCCCGGAGACGTGAGACGCAACAAGCTTTCACCTTCAGCACAACAAATCACCCGCGGGGAGGAGCACTCCTCCCTCAGTCTGGTGGAAGTGTAAAGGGATGGAGCAAAGGACCGTTAATATTGAGTCTAAAATCACTTCTGGGGATCCTTACTCTGTGACAATCCAGGTGTGGATTTATTTCAACTTAAACATTTATTAGTAATAAATTTTGTCCCATCAGCAGCGCCAAATAATAAAAAAAGTACGTCGAAATATGCAACCTTAAAGTGGAATATTTCTATTTAAGTTTTTATTACAGCTTAAGCTTAGACCTATGGCAGAAAATAATTCGCGAAGATGAGGAAATTTCTTGCCATTGCCTCAGTTACAGCTAGTTTATGATATTTTCTGTTTGTTTTCAGTTTCATGTCAACTTGGATATCGTTATCTAAAATGCTAATTGCAAATGTCGTGTTTACTTTGCAAGTTGTTGTAATTTACTTGAGGTCGTGTTTTAATTTTGATGGGATTTCTTGTGAGGAAGAGAAATCTTTTGTTTGTGTCTTGGCTTGTCTTCATAAGTGTTTTTTCGTGTATTCTTCTTCGTAAGTATACTTAGGTGTTGTCCTTTGGAAGGAAACTTCTCGAATACAATAACTTTATTTGGCCGTAAATTTCAACATTTTCATGGTTTCTTGGCTCAGTAAATGAATATCACTGTTAGAAACAGCAAATATAAAACCGGCTGACTGTATGGTAATAGCGGACTCACATTCACCATAGGCATAACAATCATTTTCTCGATACTGGCGGGTCGTATTCTAAAAGAGAAGATTTAAATAATTTCCCTATTTCCCCTAATTTCCCTTGGACTCTCAGAGCAAATGTTAGTGAGAAACAGAAAGTGAAAAATCCAAGTAGCATAGAAATATGAGGAAAGAGCAGTTCCAAAAATTGATAAGTATGAAACAAAAATCTCGCTTGACCTTTTCTTTACTCTCACCTCACCTTCCGTCACGAAGTTCTTTTGTCATTACGAAATAATTCTATTCATAATAAATCTTTCCTTTTTTGCAGCCCGATCCCACTATCTAAACCGAGTGATGGGATCTTCGAGCATAATTATAGTGTCGGACGATTACATCGACAACTGGCCTTTGAATTAAACCATGATGCGGAAGCAGCTATTTTTTTTACGGTTAGTCCCCCACCTGTTACGTCATGTGGTGGCACTGGTGAAATTTATGGGTACTCTGACTCGCACATTGAATTTTATTGATTCATTGACTGGACTCCATCGTACTGATGAAATGAAACATCAATTCTAAAACTAATAGTTATTCTGAACGACAATGGTTTCGCCGCTGTGTGACACCATTAGGTGGATCGTGGTGATGGAGGTTGCATATGATGATCCCAGACATTGGTTAAACCACTGTCGTTTAGAACAATATTTATCGTGGAATTCCGTGTTTTATTTTTTCTGCAAATTAGAATCTGTGTATAAAATTTCTGAAAGTTTAATGATTGTCATTGCCTGCTCTCGGACATAACAATTTTGTATCATTTAGCATTCAAAGTGTTTATTTTAAATTGATTTACTGGTTAATAGGTGTTAATATTTCCAAATATTTCACTAATTATTAGTAAATAAATTAATATCGGCTTCAACTTCTAAATGGTGGAGGAGAACGTAATAGTTCGCAAATAATTGGTGAATTAAAGGGTCATGAAAAAAATATTATAATGATATTTTTTAGACGAACATTATAGTGATTGTAGTATTTTCTCTCATTTTTTCATTCATTCTTAGACTTTACGAAAGATCTACTTGAAATCCAATGGTCCCGAGCGTAGTGGAATGGATTACCGAATTAAGCGAACATAATATAGGGGCAGGCATTACAACGCTACTTTACTCATAAAAGTTATTCCCTGTTTCTTCAGCTGCCAATTATTGCAATATATTTCGTAACTTGCTCTCTAGTGCTTATCTTTCGAACCAAATATCGTTTTTCAAAAGTGGTAAAGGAATTTAGGTCCGAATTCTTTCCGTAAAGGGTTACGACTTCGGAATTTTAGCCATGTACAACATTAAAATACTTATCAATTGATGCTATTTCTGTTATGAGATTTTATGTTGTCATAACTCGAATGAAGATAGTAATGTGACGGGGATTCTGGAATAATCATTTACCCAGCTAATGTTTCCGTCTACTTAGGAGTCTCATATATCGTACTAACTATTATCGATTGTCATTTTTAAGGAACACTGATTTTAGATTTTTTGCCGTAAATATCCACATGAATGATACTCGGATATGTTCTCATTCTCCAAATTTCTACAAAAAATTTGGAATAGTATTCTATAAAATCTCCATTAATTTTTACAATTTATGTCTATACGCTAACCCGAAATCCGTCGCAAGGAAGTGTGGGAGGGGGTGTTAGGTCACCAGCAGTGCCACATCGACTTCAATACGTCCACAAACACATGGCATTCCGTGATCCACCGAAAGATTACGGGGAAAGGGTCGACCTAGCATCATTGATGCAACTTCGGCTAACATTGCAATTGTTATACTGTTAGTAACTACTCAACTGGCTACAAAATGACCTTTAACGCAACCAATTAAAATTTTTTGTTGAAAATACTCTGAGAAAATTTTTAATTATTATTATAAGGTGATCTTCCGTTGAAGGTAGGTTTTTGGATGGACACAACTATCAAATAAACATTTTGTAACTCCAAACAAAAACTAATCCAGCAACCTACTCTACATCAGGCCCCTCTTCATCTCTGTGTACCTCTTTCCTCCCTTCATCCCATTAAAAAATATATATCAGCGAATTTAATTCTGTTAAAAAATTTTGAAACAAATGACGAATTTTCGCATTTTTTCTATGAATCAATGAAATAATCTTTGCAGATTACTCTTTACGGGTATTTAATTTGCATGCAGTAGTGTATACCATCACTGACATCCCTTTCATGGGATATGAGATTTTGAAATTTCTCTATTTTGTTTGATAATGTATATGCAAATAGGTTTTTTTAAATATAAATAGACTTGTGTATGAGTCTAGGCACCTTCGGCTTCACCAAACCTTATTATTAGTTATGGCATTACATATTCATTTCATGACAAATCGATAGAAATTGTCCCCTATCCTAATGTCTGACATTTACACGCCATTCTGTAGGGATTCATATTAGGATAGACCTATCATCGCCAATCAAACCAACCTTTGCGTTGATTACCGTGTTGGGTTGGACCTTTTATTCACACGGGACTACATTCCATCCTGCCGTGGATCGTTCGAAACGGAAGCGAGTGGCTGTGGAAGGGATGTGATTCTTTTAAACTTTATTTTAACCACAAGGGCGAATCGAATGTGGATCCGGCTCCGCCCGCTAATTTACCTTTGAGGCGACAGGCATTGGCCATCAGTAGACCCTTGCATGCCGAGAGAGTAGACGGAGAAGGTTGTCGGGAGAATGAGAGGAATTAATTTCGGGGCCGGGGGGCGGATTTCGACCGTTTAATTTTGAGGCTCCCTGTCTTGGGAGCCGCGAGATTATGTTTGGGAATGAAAGGTTTAGAGAGCAATTTCTGGCAATTATTTTGCTAAATCTTGGTACATGCACTCTCTGATTCACGAGAAGGTTCTTTATCGTAGGAGTGGAATGTGCTTCTCTTGATGTATCTAGGAAATTCTAATTACACTGGAGAAAAAAATGGTTTAGGAAAATTAGCCAACGAAAGCTGTTGTTCTTAAACTTGGAGTTGATTCTAATGTCTTCTTTTTCCGCCCATTTAAGTGCTTACGCATGTTCTTTCAATGACAATGACGCTGCTGCAGAATATATGTTGCTTACTTTCAAATATATATCATGTTTACTTTTAAGTATATGTGTGATTTAGAATGATTTAAATGCCAAGAGAACCATTTTTAAAAGACATAAAATTAATTTTAACTATGAGATATGGGTGGTAAAGATAATCAAATGATGTTAGTTGATTTTTGGTTAAATGTGATGCTGAAATCGGCATGGAAGGAAAATAATTGAAAAAAATTGCACGTCGGGGAAAGAGTTAAAATTATTGTACCATATGAAATTAATAATTTACATTTGTAAAAACATCAGAATTAATTTATTTTGTCTGATAATGAAATAGAATTTGGTCCAAATTTCAAGAAACTGTAACAGTAACTTTAACGGAGTCACCCGCTATGTGTGCATTATAATGCAACCATTATAATGCACACATAGCGGGTGACTCCGTTAAAGTTACTCTTACAGTTTCTTGAAATTTGTCTAAGGTATGAACAGCCTAAGTGTTTGAAATTGGCTTTATTTAACATCGTGGACTGTGGCGCGTCGCGCACGACTACGAATGCCTGTGACATTGTATGTACGGTATTTCGTCATAACATCTTGTTCCTTTAAAACCCCCAAAATTTCAGAGTGTAAGAGGACGTCTCGGTAGCTTAAGTGGTTAAAGAACTCGGCCGGATATCGAGGGATCCGGGTTCGAATCCCGGTCAAGGCGAATGATTTTTACTCTCTGAAATGGTTGCATTATAAAATTTGGTCCGTTAGGCGGGGCGTGAATATATGGGCGGAAAGTAGGGAAGAAATAGATGCGGGATTCTTTTTCCATTGGCTCCATTGTTTGTTTTTTTTTGTTTAGAACAGGCAATTATCGTTGATGAAAAGAGGGGAACAAATGATTGAAAAGATAAAATAATTAGTTTTTAGCTTAAAGTTTATAAATACCAGTACCTGAAATTTTTGGTCTCAATTTCAAATTAAAGTCTACAGAATTATCTCCCAAAGGTCAAAGATAAAAACATAATGAGGAGAGTTTTCTTAAATAGGGTTTTTAAAGGGATCCGCTGTGCCATAGGTTTAAGCAAATACATTCTTCGGCTCGGATATAAACCAGGCGAGTGTAATAATTTATGCGTAAGTTTAAGGCAAATATCTGCGAAGATCAAGTACAGAATATCTATACTAAAAACAATTGGTATTAGTCCATTTAAATGCCATAGGATTTTCACTTCTGGTTGTATTGCCGCGAAAAAGTTATTTCCCACTCTCGCCGCACACCACCACAAAATTTGGAAAATTATTAAATTTTAATTGTGTCTTGGCGAAGTGGCAGCAATTTTTGCTAATCGGTTGGGTCAAAGAAATGATTGCGTGGCGACCAGGGGCGAGAATGGTAACGTAGGCATTTTAAAAGAATACAAGAACAAACCGTCGACGCCGCCTTCCTCACCGTACGTACACCTGCTGGCCTTGAGGATGAGAGAGGGTAAAAGTGTGCACACCCTCTTCTCTCCCTCTCTCTCTCTCTCAAGCACACAGACACACATTTTACTTGGACGTCCTTGTCGGTCGGAAGAGAGGGGGACTACCAGTCTCACACTCTCCTCGCCCCACTCCCAGCTGGTTGGTTCCTTCTCCCCCCACGCATCATTCCCTCTTTTAGCGCGTGTGCGCCGGATTCCGAAAGAAGGAGAAAGTCGCCCTTTCCCATAAATTTTTCTCTCGCCCGGACCAGACCGATTGGTCACCGGGATGTCCACATGCTCGTCCGGGGGCCATTCGGGATAAAATACGAAACTCGTTCAATGCAGCCTCCGACCGAGGTTTAATTCCAGGTTTGTTCAGTCTTTTGCAGCACCACTTCTCTCGTACACGTTAGAGAAACTCACTTTTATTTTACTGCCAACTACTCCCTTCGCAATTATATCCAGATTGGAAGGCATTACTTCGTAGGAGTTCAGTTCTTTGATAAATTCGGCAAGTTCAAATTAAGTCTCCAAATGGAGCACTTAAAACACTCGCGATCTCATCATGGTGTTCTTTTTTGGCTATTAATTTATGCATAATTTCATTTCATGTTGAACATAAAATATATTTCGAAAATTATAGAAGGGAAAATTGAAAGGAGGAGCCTGCGAGGAAGACCAAGAAACAATTTCATAGAACAAATTAAAAAGGACGTAAAACAGAAAAGCTATCGGAATGTGGAAAAATTAGCACTGATTAGAGAAGAATGGCGGGTTGAAGTAAACAAATGGTAGGATTGAAATACTGATGATGATGATAAATTAAATTCCAGATGACATAATTCTACAACTTTTACCCAATTCAGAGCAATTTTCACGTCAATTCAGAGAGAAATTAAGACGGCTAAACTGGATTCGTCTCCAATGTGTCAAAAACTAGAACTCTGTATTTTAGGGAAGTACAAATAGAAAAGCCGACTTTAGCACCGTAACTGAATTCTATATGATATAAAATGCCATGCCCATGAACACATTGCAGAGGAGTTAAATGTGCAATAAATCGACACAGCAAATATTACCCCGCTTAATTTTACCGCCAAAACGGTGTCTCAATGACTCATTAAAAGTGAACTCCCGCACCAAGCATATTGGCTATCCAAATTTCGTGGATGGCCGTCAATTTGGCGTCTCTGAAATATTGAAGAGCCTTCTGCATTGGAGATAGACCATGTAAACATTCCCGTATTCGGTTACTATAAAATTTAATAGTGAACAAGACGATTATATTCAGCATTCATGAAGTCAATGAACTTAAAATTCCAAAATTTAAATAAATGACATGAGCTAATGAAATTAGCTGTATGAAAATGATTGATTCGATTATATTTTGACGTGTGAGTCATCTTCATTCGTGTATTCATTCCACGGGAACGCTTCGTCGATGGTATTCCGGGATTCACGGAGGGAAACGCAAATATTTAAGCATACCCTTTCCTTCGCTTTAATCATGAACAAATAGGTAAGTCTAATCTCTTCCTCACTTAATGGTTATATTCTTATAGTACTATTGTTGGTATTTTCTATTATCACGGACACATAATGGGTAGGTAATTGCCGAATCTGATGACAGGGACGTGGAGAAAGGATGTTAAGAAAAGACTGGTTAAAACGTTGATATGGAGGGTGGTTATGTACGACGTGGAAACGTGGTCACTGAAGCGGGATGATAGAAGTAGATTGGAGGGTTTTGAAATGTGGGTGTGGAGAAGAATGGAGAAGGTGATATGGCCCGAAAAGAAAACAAATGAGGAAGTACTTGGTATAGTGGGTGGGGAGAGAGGTTTGTTGGAAGAAATCCTATGGAGGCAGGAAAAATGGATGAAGGGCGATTGGTTGGCAGTGGGATGTTGAAGGCCGTAATAGAGGGGAGAATGTTAGGCAAACGAGGAAAGGGCAGGAACAGGATAGGTTTGGACGAGGTGAATGGAGTACATAAAGATGTCGTAGAAGTACGTAAAGATGTAGTTGTGTCCATCCAAAATCTACCTAAACTGGTAATTACTTAATGATAATAATAATAAATAATTGCCGATTCAGAATGAAAATTGATAGTTTATATCAGAGCAGGTAGAAAAGTTTACATATCTCGGAAGTGTTTTGGACCAATACGGTCAAAGTGGTAGGGACGTAAGGAGAAGAATTGCGCCAGGCAAGGAGGCTTTCTCAAGGAGGAGGGAGTTGATGACGGGGACGTTGAGTAGTGATGTTAAGACAAAACCAGTAAAAACTCTGATATGGAGCGTAGCTATGTACGGTGCGGAAACGTGGTCACTGAAGCAGGAGGATAGACGTAGATTGGAGGCTTTTGAAATGTGGGTGTGGAGAAGAATGGAGAAGGTGAAATGGGCCGAAAGGAAAACAAATGAGGAAGTAGTGGAGATGGTGGGTGAGGAGAGGGGTTTGTTGAGAGAAATCCTATGGAGGCAGGAAAAGTGGATAAAAGGCGTATTGAGTGGTAGTGGAATGTTGAAGAAGGTAATAGAGGGGAGAATGTTGGGCAAGCGAGGAAAGGGTAGGAAGAGGATAGGGATGTTGGATGGGATGAAGGGAGGAAGGAAGTACACAGAGATGAAGAGGGACCTGATGTAGTTTAGGTTGCTGGATTGAGTTTTGTTTGGAGTTACAAAATATTTATTTTAAAGTTGTGTCCATCCAAAAACCTACCTTAACCGGTAGATTACCTAATAATAAATAATATCAATCATCACCTTCGGTAGTCTTTCCTATCAAAAGCTGTTGTTTGTGCTTACGCCATATAGTTCTCTGCGTAACCACCGGTATATAAACAAAATACACTGTTAATATACAGGTTGGTCCGAATTACTTTTTCAGCATTATTTGTTACATATGCTTATAGTTCCAAAATTTTAAATTTCCTCAGTAACGTTTTCTATGCTCTTCATTAGGGAATTGATACTCCTTCGGTATTATACTCTATTCTTTTATTATGTGTGGAGTACGTTTCAATGATTTATGTGTATCTAAACATCACCACTTAATAGTACGAAATTGGCACTTCTTAGTTAGCTAAGATCGGAAATACATTTTTGAAAAACATTAAACGGAAAAGAATAATATTAATCATATTCCGCTCAAGTTATAAATCTTAAGAATTGTAATTATGTAAAAATTATTGTTAAAGCAACATTGATATTCAACCTTTTCTCTCATTTTCCATTTTCTGCTTCTCCCATCAATTTTAAATTTCATCCACACTTTCGGTCATCCTCATGACCATTCTTGGAGCGGGTAATCAATCAAATTTCACTGTTAATGTGAAAACATGGAACAGTGAAGAAGTTAAGTACGAGCCGTGGTTGGGCTTAGACTTCTTATCGGAGTTAGTGCACCTTTTCTGCACATCATAATTTTCTCAATGGTCACTGGTGACGCCAATACTATTTTTACTTTTTACACATATTTTACTGAAGAACATATCGAAAACTTTTCTTCTGTGTAAAAATATTTCAACTTTTTAATTGTTTTTGCAATGATATTTAAATTGCTAATTGTTAATCTTAGTTTTTTCAAAGTCTGCTTGAAATTACCAGAGGTGTTCTTCCTGATTATTTCGCAGTGTCGTTTTATTCTATTAATATAATTCTTATTGCATGAAAGCAAAGTATTCTCCCTAATTTCACTATATTACGACTGAGAAATATAAATCCTTCAGTTATTTCACATTCCGACCATTACGCATGATTGAATAATAATTTTTAGAGCGTATACGTACGATTTACGATCACCCATAGGAATAGCACAACCATACGTTTATTGAAGCGAATTAAATATTTTTCAAACCGATGATTAGAAGGCACAACCTTATTCTTTCCTGCTTTATGGTAATTTTCCTTGTATATCTTAAATCTCTTCTTCTTGAATGTCCATCTATTTAAATCCCTACCCACTATTTCCTCTTCATTTTCTTAAGCGAACGAACACCACAGGGCAAGCCGATTTCATCTGTTTACCCGTATCTGTGCTTTGTAATATGTTCCATAATGCTTTGGTATCCATATTTGACGCTAATTTTGTTAATTAGGAAAAGTTGTGTAAAGTGATGCTTGAACTTTTTCGATGTAATTAGTTCTGCGAGTCAAGCAATCAACATAAATAAAGAATCTTCGCCCACGGCTATCTGGTATACTTCTCACTCATCTCGTAGGTAATTATTTTTTAATCAATCTGATTAGATGTCCCTCCGGGAAAAAAATGTCGAGCGGCAGCCCTGCTGCGGCCAATTTAGGAAATTTCGCAGTCGAAGGAGAAGAAAGGAGAAAGGAGGAAAAAATTAGGAATCCGGCAACCAATGCCCCTGACAGTCCCGGAATTTCCGGAGCCCCGGTTCGGCTTATTTCGAGCCCTATAATAAGTTTTCCTCTTCTCCTCCAGTTTTTTTCGCCTCATCCGCTCCTTTCCCTAATTCCAATTTTTTTATCAATTTTTTACTCCCTCCCCCCCTTACCCGCTGCTCTCTCTCCTTCCAGCCTTAACCCTTACGTCTTCTGCCGCAGCCTCCTTGAACTCACTTCTCCTCCGTCTCGCTCCCCGCCAAATGAACAGCGGCGGCGCTGTGCGTTTCCCCGAGGCCTAAGGGAGTCGACCCTGAGTGGGCCTCCACTCCTAGCCGGGTCCCCCGCCCCTTATCCCTTCACCCCCCCCCCAAGGTCTCCGCTCATGGTGGAGTTGAGGAATGCGGAGGAGTAGAGAGAAAAAAAGAATAATAAATGGCAGAAAAGCGGAGAAGGTGAGTGAGGATTTTGCTGCGGTTTTTTATTTAATCGTCTGAAGGGTCCGTGGCGGTTGCGGTCCCCTCAGCCTGGGCGAATCGAGCACAAGAGGGTGCTTTTTGCGTTGGAGCGAGTCGGTGGCGTTCCGGAAACGAGTATATGCGAGTGAGTTAAACCAGGGTTTCTGAAATTTCCTAATGTTGCGGAGAGTTTCCGGGCTCGCGGGGGGGGGGGAGGACTCTTCCGCGTAAGGAGAGTCGCATTGGAGAGTGTAATTAAAAGTTTGAATTTAAAAAAAATGTTTTTTTTGTATTCGGAATGTTCAAATTTTTGGTTTTAAGTTTGTCTAAGAGAACTGAAAGTTTCTGAAAAAAAATATATGTTTTCGTGTATTTTTTTCGCTTTCCACGCTTAGGTTACGGGGGTTTTTTGTTACATATCTTTGGTTTCTCCTTAACCACTCACTGGACAGGTTCCAATAGGATACATAGTGTGTTTTTTGTCAGCCTTAGAGCTGATCCCTGATTGAATGGTGGCCCATATCTCTTGCTGTGGTTGATGAATATCAACAGCTCGCTCGATTCAAAATTGTGCAATTTTGGGAAACACTGCTTCGAGTAATACCTAAAATGAAATAGCTGACACCAGGCATTTCGTTGTGTATAAATATTCTCCAAATTTCATGTTGTGTGTACGTGATATGCAAAAATGGGTACACTGCGAGCAAATATATGGTTCATCATCTTCTTGAAAAACAATACGTCGAAATTACGAATCTCTCTTTCTTTAGAGAGTATACCACCAATATTAAGCATCATGCCAAATTGTACCAAAGTTGTAGATTTTAAATTAAAATTGTAAGAATTAGACACTATGTGTAATTGATCAATTATGAATATCACACGCTATAGTAGACATAAACATGTTACGTTAGATTATAAATTACCCTTTTTCTTTGGTATGATTTGTAAAGGGTCAAGGGTAACGGAGTTCCTAATCTTTCTACAACAACCAGCCTGCACCAATAGAGCGTGTTCTATACTACATTCGATTTTTGCTTAATAGCAATGACTCATTTTTTTACCCTCAGGCTTTAGCTAATATATGGATAAATGCCTTGATCAAGTTAGAATAATGAAAAATGGAATTAGATACTCAGACAGCATGACCAAGTAGATGTTTTTAAATGGAGATACAAGTACTTGTAAATGTAAATTGCACTTGTAATTGCTTGTACTTGTAAATCGCCTTTCTTCTTTAAGTATCTCATGTTTCGGCAGTAGTGACAGCTATTTTTTCATAATTTTTTTATAAAGCTATGGGACTATGATCACATATGTTCTGGAATTACTCAGAGAAGATGCTGCGATGCATAATTGAGCCCTTAACAAGGATTCAGTTGGAGTAGATACGGTTTAGATGGTCTTTAGAAAATGTTAAGTTTATGAAATCTTAGAATGAACTCTGCCAAATTATCAATAAAAACCTTCTCCGTGAATTAAAACCTTGGTGTGAATGAATGAATTGAGCATTCTGACGACCCCTAAAGCTGTACTAGCGGGAAAAATGCTAAGTAATTGCTCCTGGTAGGATCACCATGCAAACTAACTAATAATAAACTAACTAAATAATAACCTAAAGAATAGGTTAGGAGACCGACGAAAGATAGTCCACGCAGCGTCTGTTCCTCAGTGAGTCGGCTGCAGAGGCGCCTGACTCCAGTAGGTCGGCAATTTGAGTGATGGTGCCACATAAACACATTAGAGGAAGTCGCAACACGTAGGCAGCCGGGAGCGTTGAAGTCCATTGGGTAGAGTACTGAGATGCTGTCTGAAGAGCCCACGTTCGATTTCAGGGGAAGCCTCTGAGCTGCCCCGCCTCCAGCTAAACTGAGTAATTTTTTCAGTGACATTACCTTCTCGGAAAACCAAAGGCGGCGCGGGTAAAGGAACCCCCCCTCCCTACGCTCTGCCCCCTGATTTGTGAATTTCACGCGCCGTTGGTCTTGGTATTGGGGGATCCCCTCACCCTCGCCTATTAAACCAACCTTCGGTGTGATTACTGTGATTTGTATCAATGAAAAGGATTAGGGACAGATACAACCTGAGGTAACCTTGAGAACATAAAAGTTGCTTCCGTGCATATTATTGGGTTGGGGATTGCGTAAATGCATTGGTATCATTTCCACCATGATGTCGTAAAGATTACATTCCGAAGAATCGTGGCTGTTTTGAAACTTGTCGGTGTTTTAAAATTGTAACCAAGCGCGTTTATTCTACTAAAAGCCAGATGTTATATTGCCTTTAACCGCAGGATGCCGGGATAATATATTGCCGCAATAATAAAATGACCTTGTTTCCGGGAGTTCAACCTTGTGCGTAAAGAAATATTGAGGCTGCTACCAACGAAGATGTGTATAAATTAGAGGAGGTGGTTCAGTTTAATAAATTTAGCCAGCAATTTCGGCAAAAATTGGGATATCAACTAGGAAAGGAGTAGAAATATTGCATTATAAGAGAAATATATACAGTAGAGAATTGATGACCGGGACTCAAAAGTGAAAAATATGAAAAACATCGATATGCAATTCCAAAAGGTTTGTGGCGTTTAATGTTTCGGGGACCAATGAAAATATGACGTAAGTATTGAACTTGAGGGGATTGGTTAGTTTATTTTTTGGCATGATAAACTATTATTTGTCTGGTTTAAGTTGAAGATAAATGGAGAAGTTTTTTACATGTTCGTACGGTAGTCGAGTGTGCTTTAAGACATGAGTAAAAAGAGTTAAACATAGACATTGAAAAGGGAGTAATTTTAATGCCATAACAGGAAGGAGAAAGTGAAGTAAATAAAAATAGGGTTGGGTATACGATCAGGCTTGAATTGATCCAGAAAGAATGAAGGTATGGTACGGGAAATAAAGTTAGGCGAAGGTTTTACCTTTTAAAATAGTGATTCAGATGTAATAGAAGTAGTTTTTCATTTGTAAATATTTTGTAAGAAATGACCTCATACAAACATGATTGAGTAGGTGCAGCTATATGTTAACTCGAAGGACGAGAATCCGTATCCCGACGACGACATATTTTAAACACGTATCTAAACGACGCATTTGGAGATGTAGTCGTGTGCCGCTTGGGAGTCATTAAGTGAGCTCAAATCCTGGGCAAACACCCGTAAGCCATGCGACGTTCTAGGTATCAGAACTTTCTGGGAAACTCCAGGTAGCACTAAGAAAGGTAGTGGTTCACTTAAACATAATGTGTATTCATACAATATGAGTTCTGCCTTGAGCTTTCAACCCGACCTTTCAGTGGAAATGTGTGGTGGTGTTTTAGTAAAAAAGTATGCGTTACAAGCACTTCATTGTCCTCGGGTTTTAAGACTGTAGAACTAGTTATAGTACTCCGTAGCATTCATATATGAATCTAGCCTTTCTAGTCGGGATATGTTCTAAGGTTAGATCTCTGAGGTTTGCTTCTCAAAGTGCCTGTCAAATATCTCTGAAAATAGTAGCAGATGTTATGTGAAGTATTATAAACATACATTAACGCTGTCTTTGAAAAGTAGATATAATAAGTATTAGATAATTTGTTTCCATTAAAAGATCCCATACGAGTAAGCTACGTTGTAAACTGATTTTCAGTTTTGAGAAGCGGAGAAACGAACCCCTTTTGGTCTACATAAATTGTGTAGGAATGAAGACCTCGAGTGAGTGGTACTATAAATATTTGGGAAGGTATAGCATTGCTTTATAAACTACAATATATAATCACTCATTACAGGGAGTGATATTACCTATCCTCGTTCCTCATTTCTAAAATTCCTCAATATCCCCATATTTAGTTCCAATCCTTCCTCGTTTGTAATCTCGAGATCTAATAATATGGCTACGATATGATTTCATACCACATGCATATTTATAATCCCGAATGTAAATTTTCAAATCTACACAAATACCCTGCGAGCCGCCAAAAAAGGTGTGTGGCAGGGGGTGTAGCACCATGAGGGAAGGGTAAGGGATGAGGGGGTTGGGTTTATCAAATAGGTGAGGAAAGGTGGGGGGAACCTGTAAGAATAAAAAATATAAAATAC
The DNA here is from genome assembly GCA_037158775.1 of Hetaerina titia. NCBI lineage: Eukaryota > Metazoa > Arthropoda > Insecta > Odonata > Calopterygidae > Hetaerina > Hetaerina titia. The sequence goes on from CM073775.1 coordinate 53,843,054, forward strand.
ATATATATATATATATTTACATACATATATATGCATACATGTATAACAATTTATTTCTATATATATATATCGATAATGCGGAAGTACTCACGAGAGCAAAATAACTTTTGGACGGCACAATAGAACGTAGAATAAAACAGATAACACGTAAAAGGACACTCACACTGTAGATTATTTGAGCTTTCGGCCTATTTCGAGGCCTTCTTCAGGTCAGACAAGTTATTGCACCGACAAAACTTATTGCAATGAACTAATTCCTGGGGAATTTCGACTACTAGCATTCTGGTCCTTATCGTTCTTGGAAAAAATGACATTTTAAACCTGTCAGTCTTGCAGTCTATCTCTCTAGTCTTATACAGGTATTCGTGATCCCTTCGACCGTAATACGTTGGGGTTCGTATTATATCCTTGATGTAAAGCATTGCATTGCACCGTATTTTTTGCCATCAAACTTAATCACGACGAATAAAATAGTCCTTTTTTATTAATAAAACAACGCTGCTTTTGAAGGATTGTTTTTTTTTAAGGCGAAGGAAAACGACAGGAGTCGAGGGCGGTGTCGGCGCCACCGTAGAAATTCCCTCAATACTCCGTGGGCGCCGGCAGTTGATCTGAAATTGGATCGGTGAACTACATTCCCGCTCTTCGGAATCCTTAATTTATGCAGGGGAAATGTTATCACTTCATCTCCGTTGTCAACGCCACATCACTGGACTGTAATTTGATAGACTAAGTTACGGCCACTGCCGAACTTAATGATCTCGCGATATTATTAGGTTCGAGATGTATCCGCCAGTTTGAGATGGTAATTATGCTAAGCGGTGGCGATTGAAAAGGAGAAAGGGAGTGCCTCTCGCGGTTGATGAATATGAATGATTGCGCCTGACTACTTCCCCAGTCAGGTTCAGGAAGGTCGATGGAAAAATAAAAGTATAGTACATATGTTTAAGAATGACTTTGAAGAAGAAATAATGGCATAAAATCAGGACGGGATATCAGGACCGTAAAGGAAAGAGGAATCCGCCTGCGGATATCTTTTTTCTCCATAGTGTCTGAACCCTTCATTATACGCGTTTTCCTTTGGCACGGTGGAATACTGCCAGAAGATAAAAGTTAACTTTGACATCATTGAATACTCTATGAGAAACAACGAGAGAATTAAAAGAGTTTTTCAAAATTTACCACTTATTTATATTCTAGGGGAAAGCTGTTACACCGCAATTAATTCAAAGGTCTTACCTTATTTAACATAATGCCATTTCGTAACAATTGTGGTAGGCAGTTAACTAGAAAACAAAAAGTTTTTTCCTGTGTTTTTGTACGATATGGAAATGTGTGTAACGCGAAAGATGGGGATCGGGATGGTGCGGTGGCTAACGTACAGATTTCCCACCGAGAGGACCGGGTTCAAATCCGGGAGGTGACAAATATTTTTCAGTGGTATCCCGATCTCTACTTGAGGTACTTTTGTGGAGAGCACTATGATTCCTTCGGATGGGACGTAACTGCGGACCCCTTGGCGCCTTTCGACAAGAGTAGGTTAACGCCGACGCCGGGTTTCTCGCTACCCTTCCTTTCCCAACCATCCCCAATGGTGCAAATGACCTTAGCTGTCGGTTGCCTCCCATAAAAACTAATAGATGAAAAATGATAATTCAAGATAGAGTAGAATACTCAAGGAGAAGTAAAAATATACAAGTCATTAGAAGTTTCGTCAATAATTATGACTTTTATAATCTCGCAACCACGAAATTTTACTACACTACGATTTACAGTAGACCTATGAACAACATTGTCACCATAAACAGCCTTTAAACAACGATTATTCCTGGTAGAGTCACTTATTCAGCAGTTAAAAATTCGACAACAGCGCGCTTTTTAACTTGCGCTGGCATAGCACTAGAACACGTCTCCATACTTCCGATTTTCAAAATACACTGGATGAATGAAACGACCTCAAACCTACGCATGCGTATTGAGGGGGTATGTTACTTCCACATGCCACTAGGAGTGCTTTTGAAGGTCATTTTTTGTGGTCTACGAGCACTCGCATGCTCGTACAAGTATGTGTGCATTAATTTTCGGCCTACCCTCGTATAATTCATGACCGCAAAGAACACAATTCGACGTTTTAAAACCACTTCTCTCATATATACGTTCCTCCGCCAATGTCAGTCAAATCGTATTTGATTGAGAATCCGCGTCGAGGGAATCTTTTCAACATGTCGAATTACCAGTCAAACGGTAATCATTTAACCATGAGATAAAATAGGAAGAATTTAATCAGAAATACCACGGGGTTACTCAGGGCGCGAGGCTCTTTCCAGCTAAAATTATGCTTTCTGTGAATTTCGAAAGCTTCCCATTTAGAATTCTAAAAAAAAGAATGGAAAAGTTTGAAATAAGTAAAAATTTGCGCATTGAAATGTGTCACGATTTTCCGAATCAGTGCATTCGTGCTACGTGGCCAGCCAGGGGCAAATCTTCCATTGGCCCTCTGCTACACGATGGTAGTATGATATTTGGCAAGCGTTTCGGATTAGAGAGAAAACTAATTGATTAAAATAATAATGAATTTATGTTGATAAGGGCTAAAACGCTTCGTAGTTGAGTTTTCTTGAAACGTGAGACCATTGAATTTTTGCACAACTCTCGTGGTACCCTGTCTCCGGGCTCATTGCAGAGAATATTTGCATCTACATACCCCATGTCCTCCCCAGTTGAACCTTGAATACTTCCCCGGCCAGAATTTAAGAGTTAAATTCTTTCCACCGCCGCAGAAGATCCCCTCCTATTTTTCCTACTTCTTCTTTCTTTGGGACGTAAAAAAAGAAAGTGTACACTCACCCTCTATCCCCTACACCCTGCCGCACTTAAAGTAGCCTGTAGGGAGAGAAGGGTGGAGGTTATAGGGGTGAAGGGGTTGACGGAGAATGGGACGGACGTGCGGGTTGGGGGAAGTGAGGTCACGTGATCCCTTCCCTGCCATACCCTCAAACCGACCCATCTCCTGAATTTCAATGCCTTCCTCCTCGCGCGCCCCTCAAAAATACCGCCACCATCGAGCGCCTTATATATATATATAGGCGGATCTTCTTTCACTCCCTCTTGCTTCCCAGCCACAATCCCATATTTTTCCTTTCAAATACCCTCCCCCTTTGCCTCACTCGTTCGAGGGTTGTACGAGAGAGGAGGGATTGCAATCTGTCTCTTTCTCTCCCTCGCGCTTTATTTTCCTCCTTCCCTCCGGAGGGAGGTGGTAAAGGTGTGGTTGACGCTGGATGAAAATCCACTCAGTGCTTGTAAGTGGGGATACTACTTTTGATAGGTTGGAGTCGTAAAAGTTTACTTATTATCCAAGAAACCACGTGTGGCAGCAGAACTTTACTCTTCCCCTACCGTCCAAGGAGCTCGCACTGCGTTTTCGTCCTTCCCTCTTCTACTAATTTATATTTTTACGGCGATCAATAACATGATTCATGAAAAGTTTCAAAAGAAATTTAAAGGGATATTCCTGTGCCTCTTGCTTCGAATCATGCTCCCATTTTTACGGTACGGTAGAGTGTGTTGGCGATAATTTTGAACGATTTTAAATTTCGAATTGTTCAAAAGTTAACCCTTTACTTATACAATGTCGTTGCGGTGACGAACTCTCGCAACGGCGATATAAATGCATCATAAAAATTTTGAGGGATTTTGACAGTCCGTGGATTACGTTAATTTAAGTGGAAGATTTATTTTTGAATATTGGTGATATTTTGTGGTAGCATTGCTAACCATTCAAACCTGATGAAGTCAGCATGTCAACATGACGAAACTGTTTGTGTATAGTAAACATGAATACATGGCAGGTACGCTAACACTTCTCAACTTTTTGTATATGAAGAACCTGAATTAATTTCATCAATCACATATGTAGTTTGTCATAATTGCAGGTATTGATTCAAATATGGTGTTGTTCTTATAATAGAATATGCACCCTACTTTAGGACCATCTGCGGGGTAGGGGTTGAAAAAATTGGTTTCTGTCTAAATTCATGCAAAGATCAAAACACTACTCCACTATGTGTATCAGTCACATCGTTTATCGACCACGACACTAAGAAATCTATATTGCAGGTCGTAATGTCTAAAAAGATCTAGTATATTCTCCCCTATAAGTCGTAGGATATTTGGCCTCAAGTCGCTTGATGGAATTTTCGTGCGAATATATTCTGCCCAGGCTATTAAAACTAGATAAGAATTACAAGATAATATGTATACCTTAATTTAAAGTAATCAATCAAACATTTGTATTGGCATTATCTGTTACTGTAACTATTAATCTGCTTCCCAAACATCATTTCCTGCCAACTAAGATAGCTAAGAAGCTGTCCAAATTCGTGATTTTTTTTCATTTTCATCATTTATTTACATAAATGAATGATGAAAATGCATACATACATACACATACACACACACACACACATATATATATATATATCCTTTTCACACACACACATAAATACATACATACACACACAATCAAATACGAAATCCCGCCATACGGCGAACAAATATTCATTCACACATCAAATCCGCCTTCCCCACATGTCCCGTGTTTGTCTTTTATGTGTTTTCCTATCCCCTTTCCTTATACCTATTTCTATGTGTGAATATATATATATATATATATTATGTATAAAAATGTGTACATAATATATATATATATATATATTATGTATAAAAATGTGTACATAATATATATATATATTATGTATAAAAATGTATACATATATATTTCTCCCGAACTAAAATGAAAATGTGAGAAAGACCTATGATGTTATTGATGCGTGTAATACCAATTTTCATCATATGAATAGTATGAAATCTCGACCTTCAATAAGCTATTAAAATTTAATTTCTGATCATTTCAGTATAACGACTTACTAGTAAAAATAAAAGCCGTATCTATTTCATTTAAGGATACATTTTAAATTGATTCTAGGACTATAAATAATTCTTATAAGTGTGCGGAAGTTCAAAAAAGAAAATAATGCAAATTATTAATTCAGAGATATAATGGTTTTTTCATTCGGATAAAATTAACAAACAGGATTTAGCTAAATGTAGTAAGTTAAAGAAATAGTAATAATTATCAGGGAAGACGAACTACAGCTGAGATAAAGCGTGCCATGCACCTAATTAGAGATAGTGAAAATAAAAAATTATGTATATTTTGTAATCCAACCTACTCTTTACAATAGGCTCCAAGGGATCTACAGCTTAACTTTCCGTATGACATACGGCGTACTCTACATGTTATGATATGATACGGCGTACTCTTCAAATGGCACGTGGTAGTTGCAATCAAATACTAGAAATATCACGTACAATTGAAAATCCAGTCAGTGTTGCAATTCGAACCTGATCTTAAGGGATGAGAAGCCAATACGCTAACAGGTGAAAGGGATATGAAGGCATAACTGTATGAGTGAAGTCTCTTACCATTCGTATCAACTCCGCTCCAATAAGAAGATTAGCGTCGGTGCGGCAAGGACAGCAAGGGTTTAATAATTTGGCGGTGGTGCTCGACCTTCGCATATTTTCCCTTATTTTTCCAGTTTTATTCATCATCCACACTTCAAAATAAGCTTGGATTTCTTTTTTTCATTCATTGCATTATAATTTAGGATGATTATCATCCATCATCAAGGCCACTTGTTCAGAAACTACCTCAGACGACGACGAGGCAGTTGCTAGTTCTCCGCTATCTTGGTAAGCTTGGAGCACTCAATTATTTACCCAGAGAGTCAATAATACTGGAAAAAAATATGTATATTTTGGATTCATGTCTTCTATTGGTGGAAAAGGTTGAAATAGTAAATAGTAGGTAGATATGTCTAATGAAGGATGTAGTTTCAGGTTAAATGTTGAGAGACCAAGGAAGGAAGGGCAAGAGAATACGTGTGCGTTTTTGTTTAAATTAAATGGAAAATATTAGACATTATAAGGTGATAAAGAGATCAGTAGGCATTTTTCTACGAAAAATATGAGCTTTTTATGTCTTGGTAGGATTTCGAAATGTAAATGACACATTATATGAAAAAACTTCTGTTACTAGAAGTGCGTAAATATTTGAACATCTGTAGTGCATATATGTATATATGCTTAAAATTAGATTATTTAAAAATTAGCGTTTTGTCATTGTATTGTATTTAGCTAGAATTGAGTTTGGAATGCGACATGACTTCAGCCATTGGATGTTTGATTGCAGATATGCTATCACGTGGAGTTAAAACGCTGTACCAGAAAAATATTTTCAAACTTAACGCAATAATAGTAAAATTTAACCTTATCTCTGCGAAAAATATCGTCTCCTTCCTTATTTTCAAACTTATTTGATGCCATCCTATATAGTATTCCTAGTCTTTTCCTCCCTACTCTGTCCTTAACTGATATTCTGCATAGTAAAAAAACATTCAGAAACTCATTCGTCACTCACCCCTCTCTCTCTCTCTCCAACTTCTGCACACTCTTCCAGAACGGCTGTCTTCCTCCGCAGAAATAGTACCCCCACTTCTTTCTGGTACATAATTATTTCATTGTTTGAAATTTTAAAAACTCTAACTCATGAATTCATAAATTTTGATCAAATGTGAAAACTTACAAGGTGCTATAGTGTAATTAATGACCATTAAGCGTTCATTTAGGGAAATATATTAGGTTAATTATGGTAAGCAATATTCACAAAGTAAATTTCCATACTTTACCTATTTAGTTAACCTTAGTTTTTGGCACGGTGTGCCCTCATCAAGGTGTCATCGTTATCAAAATGCGCTCCCTACCGAAAGAGTGGTCGGTTCTCCTAAAAGGAAGTTTGGAAATTTACCTGGTGGGGTTTTAATTTATCATCATGGAGATGATATAGTGTTTCGAAACTGGTCGATTTAACACTATTCATCTTTTTAAAAATAGTTGTTGATTTCCATTGGTTGAATAGAATTTCATAAAATCTCAGCATGTACAACTTCAACTGGATCTTGTTATCAGCTGCAACTAATTTTCATGTCTTATTTTCTTTACGCACTCTCTTTCTCTGTTAATTTCTTTCAACATATCTGCCATTCTGGCCACTTGGTACCGATTACTTCATAATTTGTAATTAATTCTAAGCCCCTCCAAGAATTTTGATGATTGAGCGGATAAATTTAATGTCATTACGCAAGTAGAATTTGGGAAAAGCATGCCGAAGAAGATTTGAAATGACGAAGACGAAAGACGAAGATGAAAGACGCGGGGTTGATGCCTTCATTATCAAAATAAGCTTGTAAAAAAATCGCGGACATATTTAAGGCACTCACAATGGTGTAGGACGCACACTTCCACTAAATCTCCTCCCATGACTGAACTATGGGGAAAAAATGGGTCATTCATTTTTGTGGTTCTTTCATAACCTTCCAGAGTCTAAGACCAATCTCTTACTCAGATTTTGTGAAGTATTATTCTTACGGCCGTGATAAGTGCGACCCACGCGTGATGCCTTCACCGTTATAGTTTTTCATGATTCCATTAAAGCACTTCGTGGAAATTTTTTACAAAGTTAGAATGTGAATGGATGGCTCTAATTTTGCTCAGATGCAGTCGTTTAGCCCCTGTGCTTACCTCGTTTCAACCGTTTGCCTTCTTCTCGCTTCGCTTCTCGAGTCTCACCCATTCGCTCGTTCCTCTCGTTAAGTTGGTTTTCCAGCACCAATCGATGCTGTAACTTCCGCTGTCTGAATTCTAATTCGGTCTCACTTCTACTCCTCCTTCCTTTCAAAACGTATAAACTTTGCTTAACACTCTCCCCAGGCCTTTTCTTTTGTGCCCTAATAGATGCCTTCGCATCAGGTGAAGTTGATAGGGTACTATATAAAGTTCTAGATTCTAGCTCAAGTCCTCTCCGGTAAAAGTTAATTTCACAGTATGGCTGGCCATATTCATGTTCTATTACAATGAATTTCAGAAATTGTTAATTTTATCGCATCATCTAGTGTGATAGATTCCGTTTACTTTGGTAGAATACGGCTAAGTGATGAGTTCCGCTGAAACCTAGGGAAGGAGTGAGTATCTTTTAGATCATTATTATATTGAATGAACTTATTTGTTAAAATTTGAGAAAGAGAGGATCTGCATCAACCAATTGACTTGCAAAGGAAATCAGTGACTCCTAAGTTTGATAGTTTCTAAAACACGAAAAATGGCTATTTTGATCTATGCGTTTAGGGATTCATATTAGGTAGTTAGATTTTTGAGTTGCTCCGATGACATTTCCCCAGTAAAATGCATATTTACTTAATCAGATTTGTTGGATTATCAGTTACCAGAGTGTTAATAGTAAGTTATTCGGTAATATTTTTAATGTAAATAAATAGGGATGAATAGAAACGTTAAGGAATTGCATAGCTATGCTTCATTTTGATATTTAGTCTATGTTATCAATCAAAGAGGCTTAATAACAGTTTTCCGGGTTAAGAACAGTGTAATCCTAGCCAAACCAAGTACTATAAACTCTTTCTCTAGCGGTCAGAATAGTTCCCGTTCCATTCTACTCTTAGTAAATTTTGATAGCCTGAAGGCGCGTAAGCATATGAAGTTATCATTTAGCGATTAATTACGGATAGTTTATTAAAAAGAACGAGGAAACGCAGTTAAATACGTAACTATAACCTTATTTTACGACGCTTAACGCCTAGTGGTACAATTAGGCTAATTGAAGGAACTTGGAATAAAGAAATGTGCAGGAGATATAAAAGATAATTTAGGAGAAGGAACTAATGGAAAATATTACCTTAAGTTACTATGGAGAAATGTTAAGATTGACAGATGACAGGAAAGTTTGGAAAGCTACTATAGATCATATATTGGAGTTACACACGAGTTGAAGGCGAAAAAATAATTCGGTAATTTTGGGAAAGGAGGTAGAAACTGATGAAGAAAGAATTATTTACTAGAATTGATAAAGACGGGATTGGTTTGTCTCAAACGTGGAGACAATATTTTACAATATTAAACTAGTTGTTTTGTAGGTAATTAATATTAACGTGTTTTCGTATTTATATGTCTCTCTTCAGTATTCAATGATTTATTTTTTCTAATTTCTCGCATCAACTACAAATAAATCAAACTAATTATTCTATCTAAGGGTTTAAGCCTCGACTGGAATTTTAGAAATTAATTATTTCTGTGCCATTTCGACTCAGCTTACATATACACTCCACTGTAGTATATCCGTTTCAACCACCGCAGAGATTGAAAGCGAAATCCTTCCATTGAATTTCCCAAAGCCTGCTCTCCTTTCCTTTCTGCTTTTCCTTCTTCCTCATCTTTCCTGCTCCTCCTTCCCGCTGCCCTTCCTCCCCACTTATTAGGAATTCCCATTCACTCTCCGCTATTCTTCTGAGCCGTCTCATTTTTTTTGTTGCTATGGAGGCGGGATAATGAGTCCTACCCACATCCTACCCTCCCTTTCCCATCATCACCCGTGATGCCTTTGAGGAATCAAAGGGCCTTTTATAGCACCATTCGGCGTGCATTATAATTTTTAAAAGAGGAAGACGGTCCTGGAAGGCAGCTCCTCCATTTACCTACCACCGGTAATTCATTTATTTATTGTTTAATTTTCCATTCTCATCTCGAATGTTTCAGGTGATCAGGGGAAGAAAATAGTACTTAGTCCTCCTCATTGGAGGATGGGCTGTAAAGTTAACTTTAAGGAGTGAGCGAGTTCTTGCAGGCATTTTAATGAGCTCATTTCCCACGCGTTGTAATTGAATGGGTAAAAAGATTGTGTATTCAAGCAACCGCCATCCCGCTCATCCGTTTTCACGCGCGTTTATTAGCTCGGTTATTTTTTCCTTCGCTATTTGGTAGTTCAATAATTTTCTGTTAGTTATTTCATTTTTTTCGATTTTCTCTGGCATTTATTCAATCATACCTACGCACGCACATGAACTAATTCACTTATTTATCACTCGTCCATTCAAACCTTGGCTCATGTATTCCTTCATTCTTCCGTACAATCGTTCGTGTATTTTTTCGATTAATGTGTTCCGCCGATAGTTGTTTTAATCTCATAGTACTTTGTTTAATCCTTCACCCACGTATATTCATAATATTTTAAATGCTTTTCCATGGATTCAATGTCCTGAATTTGTTGATTTTGTCCTCGGAACTTTGAATCTGAAGATATTTTTAAAATATATCATGAAAAATACGTCGAACATGGCTGTAGATGGCTACACTTAATAATGTCGAGGAAAAAAAGGGCTAAGCCTTTGGAATGATGAAAACTCATCACGTGAGTTAGCAGGTGTTGATAATATATTACTCCTTGTGGAAGGGTTCAATATTCTGTGCGATAACTAGGTAATTGTCCGATTTTAACAATGGTTTCTCCTTTTTGCGTCTTGTCCTCGTTCACGTCAGCACAATAACAAACTTCCTCATATCTAGATAACAAATTTGGCCAGTTAAGCAAGGTTGAAACCTCAAAGAATCAGATTGAATCTTAAGCTGGAAAGTCACGTAATTCTTCATAGCTTAGGTTTATCTAAGCCTAAGAGGGAAATACTAAGGTTGTAGTATATTTTCTTTGGAAACTGTGAATTTTTCACGTTTAAATTGACTTTGAACTAAGTAGTGTAAGTATAGTAGAACTCTATATCACTTGACCCTGATGATTTAAACCGTACTGAGGAACTGCTTTGGCAAGGGCAGGAGCTCTTTGTAATGTGTAATTGTTCACCTTTATAATTAATAATCAAAATCCTACTTCCAAATATCACTGCAAGGTTTTCTACCAATAAATATAAACATTTTTTAATCAATGTATATTGTCTACTTTAATTTGGTCTACCTTTCAAAGTGATGGCTTATATATGCACTGTAAAAAGATACAAATGGTTAAAATATCTCTATTTTATATTTACAGAAATTATATCTACTGTTCCTATTGTCCATAATGCGAATAAAATATCTTAGCGGCCACCTTGCTATCAACGATGGTAAAATATTGTGGACGATGAATAAAGTGATTCCAGAAATAACGCCTAAATTCGAGTTATGGTCGCCATTGGATGATAAAGGTGCCTTCACACATCAATTCATTGTACCAAGGTTACCGGTAGCATGCTCCCCACTAGCATTAAAAATATAAATATGAATGAGGTGGTAAACAAGGGGATTGAAACTATTTCTCCTCTCAATGAGTCCTGAAGTTATGTGGAATAGATTAGTCTGAACGTGCCTGCACGCTACTCATTCCGGCGGTTAAAAACCCGGATAGAACAATTGTACCACCTTTTCCCACCATTGAACGGCGTCAGAATTTTCTTTCATCGAATCCGTACACTCTAGCCTTGAATTGTATGGCCCGAGATCTTTTGGGGATCGCAGGCGAGACGTGATCTTGATACGTGAGAAATGCAAATTGGAAATCTTCCCCGTCCTTGACTTTTTATGCGTGCGGAGGGGATGATCTCCCTTTTCCTTCCGTGCGAGGGGGCGAGGCTATGTCCGAGAGAGGTGGGGGATATAAACGGCCAAGGCTACGAAAGACGAACTCACCCATCCGGGTCCGGTCAGGACCGTAATAAGGAAAGTTCCGGGATGAGAGGTGGTAATGTACTTACTCATGGGAGACAGCCCTTTGGGCGGGATTTCATGTATGCGTACGGTGCGTTGCGGAGGCCGTTCCAGCGACCAGGAGGAATGATTCATTCTGTCCTGAGAGCCGTGTTGGCGATTCTAAAGAAAGATCCTACTGCTGTTGTGTGCGAAAATAAAATTGGTACGTAGGCGTAATTGAAAGTATGACTTGTCGGTGATATTGTCAGTAATAGGCATCATACGCAATATCTAGGCTGGAAAAAAATTAGCCACGTTATAAAACCATGCGGTAAGATGCTCCGAACAATTCTAACAAATTAATAAAACAGTTTCTGACGTAAGTTGGTGGAAAATTTTCATATCGACGTTTTTCAATTAAACAACTTTGCTTTTTCACTTAAAATTTTATTCTCACGACCCAGGTTTCGTTACAGTCTAACATCATCTGGTCTGACCTGATGATGTTAGACCTGACCATGATGATGTTATACTGTAACGAAACCTGGGTTGTGAGAATAAAATTTTAAGTGGAAAAGCAAAGTTGTTTAATTGAAAAACGTCGATATATTTAGCTGCCATGAAGAATATCTTTTGCCCGAAAAGGTTAATTTTTAACGGGATAAAGTTGAGGTTTTATTTTTGCTCAACTTTATTTTTAGGGTCCGATCGGGGAAAGTGAACAACATATGATTGAAGGAGGTTATCGTTAAAAGTGTATAATCTCAAAACTGTATTCCAAAATTAGTTTGCTTCAGCCTACCACTATGTCTTCTAAAGGAGAGGTTCTTCATTACTTCTGATATTCGTATATCCCATTACCATACTTCTAACTATTACATTATTTAGGTTCGTCTAGTTTGTCGATCTTGCGTTTCAATACTGTCTTCAGGAGGATGTAATGCCTTAGAGCATGCCAAATATCTCATGTGCTTCATTGTGCTTTTAGCAAACTTTTAATCAAGCTCTTCTACAAATGCTTTCATTATTTGTTTTCCGTTTGCCAGTTCTTTGGTGGGTTCATTTGGATATCAAATATAATATTCCGCCAACGGGGGGCCGAGGACCATCAAGGAGCAGAACCCTTATAACAGGGCTATAGCTTAAGATTAGGGTAGAAGAAGAAGAATACTTGCAGGCTTATTAAATTAAAGTGGTGCCAGGTACCACATACCATTGCCATATTTTAACAAAGTCCATAGTTTTCACCCGATTTGATTTAATTCACCTTCACCGTTTGTCACCTGTTGCCAAAGGGTTTAATTTAGCTCTTTTTCCTGGATCTGCAATTCTCATCAAATTCAGCAATGAGAATGATATCTGAGATGAGGAGGGGAAAGTAGGGACGATCGCACGTTTCCCAGACTACCATCCTGCACTATTTAGATGCAAATTTACGCTGCCAAAATTGACCTTAGCAAAACTAGGTTATAACACACGTGGAAAGCATATAAAGTTGGGGTAAATTAGCTGAACCTAACCTCGTATTAAAAAATTAGTACTAGTTTATACGAACAAGGATCATATTATTCAATTAGATTAGGCACGTGAGATAATTTATTGGGCTGTAATGAAATTAATACATTTAAAAATGTAAATAAAAAAAGGTTTCCGAACCATCAGAAATTATCTCAAGTTTTTACTAGCTATTGGGTATGTAATATGAGAAGTAAGTGCTAGTGATTCGGCATTAAAAATATTAAGAAATATCTTTGTTCGCAATTTGTCTTTTTTATTCTCATGCTCTCAGTGTCCTGAACATTTTTTAACCCTAGCTGTGTTTAATTTACTACCACTTCTAAATATTGACGTTTAGTACAATAATTACGAGTACAAAATTTATTTTAGGAAGTGGTCGTAGTAATAGAGGTTCTTCGTATTTAGCACGTGTTTACTTCTTGCCAAGTAATCACAGTATTCGTATAATAAATATGGTGTTGTATCATATAATTTGGAGATAAATATTTCTTGCCATCAACTTATGACGTTGAGTAGGGAGGTTAAGACAAGACTCGTAAAAACTCTGATATGGAGCGTAGCTATGTACGGCGCGGAAACGTGGTCGCTGAAGCAGGAGGATAGACGTAGATTGGAGGCTTTTGAAATGTGGGTGTGGAGAAGAATGGAGAAGGTGAAATGGACCGAAAGGAAAACAAATGAGCAAGTACTGGAGATGGTGGGTGAGGAGAGGGGTTTGTTGAGAGAAATCCTATGGAGGCAGGAAAAATGGATGAAGGGTGTATTGAGCGGTAGTGAAATGTTGAAGAAGGTAATAGAGGGGAGAATGCTGGGCAAGCGAGGAAAGGGCAGAACAGGATAGGGATGTTGGACGGGATGAAGGGAGGAAAGAAGTACACAGAGATGAAGATGGACCTGATGTAGAGTAGGTTGTTGGATTGGGTTGTGTTTTGGAGTTACAAAATGTGTATTTGATAGTTGTGTCCATCCAAAAATCTACCTTAAACTGGTAGATTACCTAATAATAATAATCAACTTATGCTGTGCATAGGTGGAATGGTATGATTGCGGGTCTGCGTGTGTTAAAGCCATCGCCAGCGGCGGGCCCAAGGGGACTATCAAAGGAATGACAGATGGGAGCGCTCGAAATACCCCTGGGACACTAAACGGTTCAAGAAAATAGACTCGATAAATGGTTCATCCCGCTGTTAACCTACACTTTATTATGCGATTATAACAAACATAGATTTCTAAAGCATAAGTGTAAAATAAAACTTACGTCGGCTTTTGTTTTGACTTCCCACTCTGCGTTCGAGGCGTCGTGTTTTCAGATAACCCAAATGAATCAATACCTGCTCCGAATGTCGTGTTAAGCATTTTAAAGGTAGACATTATTTCGTATTATACTCTATTAAACCGTGAGCCTCTTGGGAGATTTTCGTTAGGGCAGGCTAATGCGGCGCCAGATTCGTCTTCCGCTCCATAAAATCCAACTTAAATCCGGCATACCTCTCTGCAATGACCCAAATGAACTCGGAACTCGTCACTCCATGGCTAAATTGATAAAAGACGAACATTTCTGAAAAAAATATAAAATTTTCCACCTTGGGCATTAATTAAAATTTAACGGTTGTGTACGCAGAGACCTGATAATTTCTGATTTTCCCTAGAATGTAGGAATTGATAGAAAATCGTCAAAAATAGAGCACAATGTATTTGTCCTAAGACCTACGATTTTGTATCTAAACACGCGACTGTATTTTTGCATATGATTTAGAGAAGCACCCGGTAAATCATTTATTATTTATTATGATTAGGTAATCTACCGGTTATGGTAGGTTTTTGGATGGACACAACTATCAAATACACATTTTGTAACTCCAAACAAAACCCAATTTAGCAACCTACTCTACATCAGGTCCATCTTCGTCTCTGTGTACTTCTTTCCTCCCTTCATCCCGTCCAACATCCCTATCCGGTTCCTGCCATTTCCTCGCTTGCTTGACATTCTCCCCTCTATTACCTTCTTCAACATTCCACTACTGCTCAATACGCCTTTCATCCATTTTTCCTGCCTCCATAGGATTTCTCTCAACAAACCCCTCTCCTCACCCACCATCTCCAGTACTTCCTCATTTGTTTTCCTTTGGGTCCATTTCACCTTCTCCATTCTTCTCCACATCCACATTTCGAAAGCCGCCAGTCTACGTCTATCCTCCTGCTTCAGCGACCACGTTTCCGCGCCGTACTTAGCTATGCTCCCTATCAGAGTCGGTAAATCATTATTATTAGGTAATCTACCGGTTAAGGTAGTTTTTTGGATGGACACAACTATCAAATAAACATTTTGTGACTCCCCACCTTGCAAACTAATCTATATCAGGTCCCTCTTCATCTCGGTGTACTTCTTTCCTCCCTTCATCCCGTCCAACATCCCTATCCTGTTCCTACCCTTACCTCGCTTGCCCAACATTCTCCCCTCTATTACCCTCTTCAACATTCCACTACCGCTCAATACGCCTTTCATCCATTTTTTCTGCCTCCATAGGATTTCTCTCAACAAACCCCTCTCCTCCCCCACCATTTCTAGTACTTCCTCATTTGTTTTCCTTTCGGTCCACTTCACCTTCTCCATTCTTCTCCACACCCACATTTCAAAAGCCTCCAATCTACGTCTATCCTCCTGCTTCAGCGACCACGTTTCCGCGCCGTACATAGCTACGCTCCATATCAGAGTTTTTACGAGTCTTGTCTTAACATCCCTACTCAACGTCCCCGTCATCAACTCCCTCCTCCTTGAGAAAGCCTCCTTGCCTAGCGCAATTCTTCTCCTTACGTCCCTACCACTTTGACCGTATTGGTCCAAAACACTTCCGAGATATGTAAACTGTTCTACCTGCTCTATTTTTTCCCCGCCTATTTTAATATTTAGCTTAGCCTTTTTCTTTCTGGAAAATCGCATAACCTTTGTTTTATTAATATTGATTCTCATCCCATATTTATCGCACTGAACCTCCAATTCACTCAACAATGCTTGCAACCCCTTGGCTGACTGAGCAACTAATGCTTGGTCATCAGCAAACCTAACCGATTTTACGAATTCCCCTCCGACTTTCATTCCTACCTCCAGTTCTTCCCATGCCTCTTTAATCATTTCCTCTACATATACGTTGAACAGTACCGGTGACAATGGGCAACCCTGCCTTACACCTCTTCCTAACACTGCCCAACCGGACTCTCCGTTCCCCACTCGCACCTGAGCAGTCTGAGACATGTACGGTAAATCATTATGTCACCACTAATATGGAATCGCAAAGATTATGCAAAAATTAATAGTTCATCAAAATATTAGGAAATGGTGTTACCTCAATCGGTAGAGCTCTTGTTTGTGAACCAAAGTCCTGGGTTCAAACGCGATTTATGCGTTCTACATCTACACAACACCCCACAAGCCGCGGAAAGGGTGTGCGGCGGGGGGGTAGGGGTCACCCCTCGTAAAAGAGAGTAAAACCACATATAAAACCAACATATTCAAGCAAACTTTTATCCACACAGCGTATATATTCATGTGAAAGCCTTGTCAACCCACACGCATGCAAATATATACATGCATTCAACCAGCATACACATGCAAATACAAATTAAGTAAAAATATATCCAAAAACGTGGAAATTAGATTTTAAAAACAAGATGAAAAAACTGAACTATCACATGGACGTGCAGCTTACAGTCTCCGCCCCCAAAGACAAGGGCAGAGAATAATGATTTTGTATGGAGAACAGCGCTGAGCAAGTTCGGATGCAGTAACTGCTGTACACCCCAGAGTCTTAGTACGCGATTCACACTCCCTTGTCTTGGCATCAGAAAAGCAAGGATTGGCCTCGTCTATGATACCGAACTTCGATTTGAGGACTGGTCGTTTTTTTGGAGTTGTTAAAATATTCTCTCCATTTGCTAAAATGGCCCTGGATCGCCTCCTTTCTCCGACTCAACCCTTGAAAGTTTCTCACTTCGTACCCACGTTCACCACGCGCCCACGCACACCAGTCGGTGGATGACGAGGGCATGCATAATGGGCGTCCGTCCGTCGGGGTCCGGGAATGATAATGATGACGCCCTCTTGCGTGGGCCGCGTTACTCGTGTGTGCGGTGCACGGATTACCCTCCTTTTAGAATGCTGACCGGATTGCCCCAGGAACCCATTCACGAGGCGGCGACTCGCTGTGCCGCGGCTCTAGTCGCGTGGGAGGGTGGAGGAGGCGTAGGGAGGAGGATGATGAAGGGAGAGGGAGAAAGGGTGGGGGGGTCACGGTTTGTAGGGGCGCCAAGGACGAGGAAAAGTTTCGAGTGGCATCGGCGAGAGAGAAGGATTCCCTCCGCTGATGAGCACTGCGTGGTACAAGAGACCCTAGAGGTCAGGCAGGCTCTTCGGGTAAAAAAAAATGAAACAAAGCTCTTTAGAAATAAAAAGTAATACGCTGAAAAAAGTAAAATTTCTTTCGGTTAGCGGTTGTTGGAGTCTGTGAATAAAACAGGATGATACTGCAGAGAGGACGAGAACGAGTTATATTACCTTCCTTCGTAATAAAAGGGAACTTTCTGGAATACGGGTGATGAGGCGAAATTATGAAGCAGCCTCCTCTTGGTTCTTCGATAACTGACTCCTCAAGTCCAGCCCATCCGTTTATTTTCTTTCATAAGGTCGCCTTTCTATGCTTGTTACATGTGCTAAAGACCCAGAATATATAGATAGATAAAATTTAAAAAAATATCCTCAAGGCCGTTATGTCAGGTCGAATCCTACAACGGAATGAATTTGAAGAATCTCGATTTTATTTTTGGGAGAAAGGGGGGGTGGGATCTGTTTCAAGAACACATCTCCTCCTATTGGATCAGCAAATTCAGTAAAATAGGAAACTGGTGCAGCATTAGCAGTTCGCAACAGGCAAAAAAATCCCGTATATGTACGTTTTATTGCAGTCTTTCACCCATCGGAATACTTTGTCATTCAGGTAAGGTTGAAAGAGCCTGCTGAGTGTACGTCTAGCTGAAAAAAAACACTAATTACATAATTCAGATGAAAAACTCTGGAGAAATAAAAATGAGGGGTTAAGGGAAAAATTTCGTCGAGAGGGACGGAAAAAGGGGGTTCAACGAGGAGAGTAGGGAGAGATCATTTACCATGCCGCTTAAAATTTCTAGACAGTAAACAAAATTGCCCATTAAATCTCGACTCCCAAGACAAGTAAATTTAATTAAAAATAAAAGACGTATATATAACGAATTGCCTACGGTATTGATCGCATGCAGTCACCACAGTAATGTTCACGCATGGGGAATCTCTTGGGGCGATACAAGTATTGTATTTTCACTAATTTGTAATGATACTTGCTTCTAACAAAGCATTTTTTCCTCGCCATTAAAAAACACTATCAACGATCAAAAACACTATCCATGATTAAAAAACACTACGAGCTGCGTATAGTTTATGCTCTTCATGTCTTCCCTTCCTTTACTCGATTAATATAAGGGGGAAAAGTTGGTACCACGTACTTACTCGTATGCTCAAATCACACATTACCTCCCAGTGGAATAAATTCTGACTGATGAGGTGAAGGATATCAAATTTAAAAAATAAATTCTTACTGTTGACAGTCTCCCTTATGTACATAATTAGCATTTAATGAATTTGCCTTTTATGTATATATTTCAACTTAAAAGGGTGAGGTTCGTCACATGAAAACATCCCAGTGAAGAGATTTTTGTATGTTATCACGTCAGAGTGCAGTGGATAATGATTAATTTCGCTTTTCGAGCAATTGTTACTCAACAAGAATGATACATCTTCATTTTACAATTCATCTAGTACTTTCGTGAAAAGCAACAGGGAACCGGAAGTGTTACATTAAGCCGCTGGCAGAAATATGCATTATTGACATTTATTTTCAGATAGTCAACTATATTTTAGCAATTGAAAATCTTCTGAACCACTTCATCTCTTTCGTAAAAGCAAAAAAAATAACGAATTCTAGCAACAGTGGTAATTATTTCATCAAAATTCCCTGTTAAATGTGTGACATTCTTTTAGTAAACTTTTAATTTGTCGTCAACTCAATCCAAGTTGCATCTACTCTTCAAATCTATCACGTCAAGCTTTTTATCTTCTACTTAGTGGAGATATTATTCTCCCCATTATTCACGCTTCTCTCTCGAATTCACTACTTTCCGATATCATATGTACAAGTATTATCCAATGTAGATTCAAAACTACAAGTTGCATTAAGCGCACAGAGTGTTGTCCTTCGCGACTATAGACGTCGAGTGGATGAGCGTGAGGTGGCTGAAAAGGAAGGAAAGGGCTAAGGAAGCTGCATAGTGAGGCAGGAGTTTTCAGGGAGGGTGGTTTGGGCAAGAGGTTGGTGAGCCCAGTAGCCGGAAAAGAGATCCCCATACCCGTTCCCTTCCTTCCCCCGCGGAAAGTTCCTCCCTTCTCTCATCCACTCCTACTCCGGCCAAGTGAATTACGTTCGCCACAGAGGATGATGATGAGATTATGGACCTCGGACTGGAAAGTCGTTTGAGGGATGTTGGAGCTTGGGACGAGGAGGAAGAAGGATTTCGGACTATTTGTGAGAGTGGGAATGGGTGACGGGGCCAGGCAGTCGGAAGGGGACTGGTTGAGGGCGGGTAGAGATTTGTTCGGTGATCATGCGATACCATAAAGCCGCCAAGCTGTAGGGTACATAACGCCTCGTTGTTAATGTGGCATTTATGATACATTGAAATCAGAGTCATTGCGAGGTGCAGCTGTACGTAATTTTCCTTAATGCTTACCGCTCCGTTAGCTTCGGTCGTGGATGGGGAAATGGTCGTATTTGATATCAACTAACTGATTTTACCTGAATTCAGTTACACATCATACTCTATTTAAAAGTCACTCTAGCAAAATTGGGTCCTTACACTAAAAAGCACTTGATGAACGGTTGCTTTTGTTTCAACCCAAAAATGGAGGGGAAATTCGGCCACGCCTACTTTATTATAAAACAAGCCAAGAACTCATTCACGAGACAATATGGATTTAAAGTTGTACTTTTATTGTAATTCTCCATCAAAGCTTCTAAAGGCAAGTACAGCTGTATTGAAATTTTTAGTCGGTACTTTTGGCATATACACAGTTTTGACTTATGGTCACTATTTGCTGATCTCGAGGGTTTAGTCTGCCTCACATTTCACTGTATTTTAATGTAAATATCGTGATATTTAATACGAAAATAGCTCAAAATATTTTTATGAAGCTGGGTGATGAGAAAAAATTATGCATAAAAAATATTGATAATGCAGTTATTGTCATTACTGCACATCTATATCGTGCCAGACAAAATTGTTGAGAGGAAATAACTAAGGAATGCTAAACGGTTCGAAGCAATACTTCGTCAAAAACTTAGCTCTAGTGTGAAATTCAGTTTACGATATAGAAGACGATTTCATTTATTAATATTTATAAATCGATATATCGACAGCTCAATAATATCCAATGTGCATCGTAATGTGGGATGTTCATTTAGAATATCGTATAGGTAAACCGAATGCGGAAAGATGGAGGGGCTCAGTTGTGGGAATGCAGGCGGAGTCCGGAGTATGATGTGCTCACAGCAGGAGACCGAGCGTGGACTAGGTTTCCGGGAGAATATGAGGGGTGAGATAGAGAGAGGGGTGAGGTTGAGAGCGAACAGAAGATAATGAGCTAATGTTCGGAAATGAGATGGTGATAGCTGGGAACGAGGTGATTAGGGCGCCTTAACGGTCCGAGGACGAAAATATGGCGTAAGCGGGCTCGATGATGTGGACTAAAATATCGTCGAGGGAAATATTCGGAGGGTCGATTCGATAAAAAAAAATTGAAAATCCAATCACTCCAATCAATTTTTGGGAGTGGGAAGAGGCTGACGATAGTGATAGCAGCTACTAATATGCCCGGGAAATGGCTCGTTAGACTATGCATCCGAAAATGAAATAACATACTTGTGGTTTACATCAATTGGGTATTACCTGACTCGTATAAAATGGGGGATTGGGGTGGTGAGAGGGCCAGGGTTCGAATCCCGGCGGTGTCAGATATTTTTCAGTGGTACCCCAATTCCTACTTGAGGTGCTTTGTGGTGATCACTTTGATTGAACACGCCGTCCGTCGGATGGGACGTAAATTAAGCTGCGAACCCCTTGGCGCCTTTCGTCAAAAGCAGGCTAATGCCGACGCCGGGTTTCTCTCCTATTTTATGTTATTTTAATAAATATAATGTAGTAATATTTCTGCTGTTATTTATATATATTAAATAAATAAAATAAATTATATAGTTATTACTATATAATTTTGTATAGGACATTTACATAGAATTTAAAAATGCTATTATTATGGTAAATGGTCCAATGACTTATTTGAAAGTGCTATGTAATAATTAATACAGGATTGTACCGTGGACATGCTTTCATGGAAATAACTAACTAAACTCAATTAGTCACCATGGTGATCGACTCTAAATGTTTTTCATAGGTCAGTGAAAATATGAATACGTCACAGAGAAGATTGGACGTTCTCGATAAGCGATAAGCAAGCTCTTGCCTCCGCTACATCCCTCCCACTTAACCTCTCCTTTCCTAAATATGGTGACTTTTCGTTCAGCCTTACGTCATAAGTTTTGAATGCATCTTTAACCAGGAAATTTGACTAATACTGGTTTTTTGCATAGTTTGGGTTATTTAGCTGAGAATATCTTGGTGGATACCTGAGTTTTTCGGTAGTGAAAGTTTGGATTTCATCCGCGCTGAATATATAATATATAGTATATACGTGGGTTACGGATGCATGCGAAGTTTGCGTGCGAGTTTTTTAAAAGACGCTCTTGAGAAATCGTAATTATTAACTTCTAACCTGATGATATGATTGGACCAAGCAATCGCTCCTCTGCTTTAAAGAAGAAGGTTGCGCTTTCGATGACTTGGAAACTTTGAAAGCTCTACAAAAATTCAAGAGTAGGATCGTAATGCTTAATGATGATTACTCCGCGCTCGATATTCTCTCGGAAAAAGTATCTGACTGAAGCGTTCGATGCACAAGGGGCATGATCAGGTGCCCTGACCTCTGCATGCACCTATTATTTTGCTACCTTCTCCTAGAGAAAACTCTTGCAGCTAAAATATCTACCCCTTCCCCTCCTAAGTCACTTGCCCAACTCAGGGTGTTTGAATTCATACGCCAGGAATATAAATGCACTTTATGTGATAACATGAAGATTCAGTACTTCGAAAGGCGCTACTCATTATGAACTGCGCATAGTAGAGAATATTAAAATTATTTTATTTGCCTTTTGATAAGATTCCACGCGATCATATTGGAATAAGTTGTCAGCCTCACTGATCATAACGGAGTGACCAAATGATGGTGATGATATGTACCGAAGCCAATGTAAAACAAATATTTTGTGGAAGATATCATCTTTCGCTATTCATTATGTTTTGATGCATCAACAACACGCCTACATCATCCGAATATGTGCGCTATACGTTCTATCAGTTGCGCTTAAACCACGACTACTTAACCAATAAAATGCCGTATCACGTTTGCAAAACCCGATTGACCGGAGAGTGGTGGCGTTATTTGGCAGTGCCAAATAGTGGATCCGATCTTTTTATTTTTGATTTTTGACATACCATTCTTATGTAATTAGCTTCATTCATCTCTAAACCACAAAGAAACTCCACGCGCGTTTAGTGGCGCCTACTGTTTACACCCAGAACAACAGTTCCCATTGATGGTGGGCAATCTGCGATGACAATTCCTGGCACAATACGCAGCGGTCACTTCATTTGCCCAATACGTACCCCTTAGAAGGGAATGGGGATTTTTCCCTTTTCTCTCTGTCCGGAGACAAATAATTTTCGTACGCCCGCGATCGATTTCAGCTTTGCCTCGCGGCACTGCAGAAAGTCAATTATCCGACGTTGCTGGAAAGTGGTCAATCTCTTTTCTCTCTACTCATGTCCTCACATCCCTTGTCCCATCCCCTCAATCCCGTTGGCTCCCTCTACATCCCCCCTCCCACACCCCTACCGACTCCTCTCCCTCTTCATTATCTACGCCAAGTCTGCGGGTGGAGTCCGGCACTGTTTTGTCCTCGAGAAACCAATATGTTGGCCAGAAAAATAAAACAAACAAGAGGACAAAATAAATAACGGGACGAGAGAATGAAGGGGAGGGAAACGGAAAAATAAAGGGTTGAAGGCGGAAGGAGTGGAGGCTACTTCAACCCCACCGCGGAGACCACTAATTAAAAATAGAGAGACGAGGGGAGTGGGAGGCGGCAGACGGGGGTAAGTGGGTTTTGTTCGTGTTTTTTGGGGTGGAATGGGGGTGCCTGGGGGTGGTCTAGGAGGTTGTGGAAGGGGATAGCGTAAACGACTAAATTTCGCCTTCAGGGCGCCGTAACCGGCTTCACGAAGACGGCGATGGGTAGGAGAGGCTGAGTGGTGGAAGGGAAGGGTAGAATATTTCTATGGAAGGGTGGAGAGAGGACATCTTTTCATGCGTATGTTGATGGGTTTTTGTGAGAGTGGAGGGCACGCGAGTCAATCCGCTTGCCGCCTGAACCCCGTCACATCCTCCAGCAATCCTTCCATGACCCCACACTTTACTCAGTCATCCCCACTTCACTCCGCAGAATAATCTAGCTCTAGTCATGAGATTTCTGGTTATTTCCAATTTCTCTTCCCCCTGCCCTTGCCCTACGATTGTCAGTTCGCAGTATTCTATTGAAATGCCTGTTATTTCTTTTGAAACCATTCCCTTGGGCATATAGAGCAATAGTTTCCCACGGGTTTTAAATAAAAGGTATGAACCATGAATATTCCGAAATTTTAGGGTGTCTTAAAATGAGCACAATTACGACTATGAAGCCGATTCTCTTTAAATAGGGTTTCTTCCTATTTCTCCTTGATATTTGAGGATATTTTACACGGGTGGAGACGAAAGTAAATCAAGACGTGAATATGCCCTCTTTAAAACTTCACTTTTTGACTGTTTATTTAAAAATAATTAATTCAGTGAGCTACTTTGCATATTAGGTCTTTTTCACTAACTTTATTGACAAATTCAACTGGAGAGAGTAGAAAAAGTAGTATAGTGGCATCTCCCACAGTTCTTTGAAAATTCGGTAGTAGATTTAAAATAATTATTACACAGAGGTTTCTGGTGTCAATTGATGAAATATATTTTTTTCTTTGATTTCTTCCTCTTTTAATTTAAATTTTAATTGCAACAGCAAATTCAAATTCAATGGAAGACATAGTAAAATCAGAAACCAAGGCGTTCATTGTGCTCGTATAAGGTACTAAATATAAGTAATATATTCCTAAATTCGATTAGTATCCCTTTTTCTATTGCAACAGATAGTTTATAATATTAATTTTTTCTATACATTCGATTCGCTGCGTATGAACATCTGTTTTCACTTCAAAATAAAACTAGATCTAATTTGATTTCATTCGTAAACTGTTAAATAATTAGCCTATAAATAAGTTTCTTGTGGAAAAGCAGAGTCACCAAATTACCTTAGTAACTTAGTGTTTACATTAATTGAAGGAAAGTGAAATTTGCCATGCAATGGATGGGTAATTCATAAAGTAGTTGTTTAAAAAATGCACGAAACTCGAGCTAATATTTAAATATTACTTTATTTAATATTTTATTTTTTAATAGTTGTATGCTATTTAAATATACAAGGGACGTAGCTACGGTTGTGAATCAATGTAAACAAAAAAATGCCTAGACCGTAAACTTGGTTGTATGCTATTTATCTTTCTTCTACTTAACCTGCTCGTATATTACCAACGTATATGCTGTAGAAAATATGAATTTTTAATGTTAAAAGCTTTCATTAAAAACCGTTTTACTCCTTACCGATCTACAATTATTTCGGTTCCTCCTTTTTTCATTGCTACAAATAGAGTGAGTACCTTATTGAAAACACCCTTTATTCCCTTTTTATTCCAAAGATCCTGATTAATATGATTGAGATATTACTGACATACAGGTATGCAGTTGAAAATTCTTTGGTTTGTATTTATTTCCCTTTGCTGCTCTCATGCACATGGTCAGATTTTTTTATTTAATCAGTAACCCCTTACGTATAATAAATCATTACGGTTTGAATTCCTTTTTAAGCCTATGGCATTCATTATCCCCGAAGGATGAAGCCAGCTTAAATATAAAATATTAGCATCAAGTTCAGTATCCTTCCAGTACTCTTGTTGGCTACAGAAGATACAGGAAACAGACGCTTGACGGATGTCCCAGCGTGTTTCCTTTGAATCAACACGCCTTCTGGACCAATTGGGACAGTTGTTCGCTATAGATTTTTTCTTATATCACCGTTTTCCTTCTCCTCGCTATCCCAGGGCAAGTCAATTTACCCCTTTCCAGTGGAGAGGCGCGATGGAAGTGGTAGTTGTTATTTGTGTGTGTGTTGTGATGTGTGTGCTTGTGTGTGTGTGGTGTGAAGAGTGTGGTTTGTATCGCGGCGGGGAGTGAACGATTGATGGATTGGATGAAGTTTGCTCCGCATGCCCTTGAAAGGATTCTGGGGTTTGGAAAAGGAATGGAGGGAGAGATCAAGAGCAACGAAAATACATCAATGTGACGCATTTTCTTCTCTAACCCAGGCTTTCACCGAGAATTGTTCTCATCCTCATCCTCGTTAACACTTGACGATTGTTTCTATTGAGAAGATACGCTAATTGCATCTCTAAATTTAAATTGGAAGAGGAAATTCGTGCTAAAACCCAATGTCTGTCAAATACGTATAGGATTGAATAATGTAGGATTTGGTTGGCTCCCTCACATTAAGGTTTTCATCCATTGTAACCATGGTTTTATAATAGTGCAATTTCCAGCGTAAATGGATGAAAAACACTCCGGGCTTTAATTTTATGATTTTGTGGCATTTTTCATTATTCATTATATTTGCTTTCATTCCATTGTCAATACATTAATGTTTGCGCAGTAACAAATTCCTCGTCGAAGAAAATAAATTTTTTACGGAATATAATATGCGTATTTTTTGCCTAGAACTTATCTGAAGTGTTACTTGAAGCTACAAACTTTACTTGTTACTATAAAACCGTTACTCGAATGTACATATTTGACAAAGAAACACAATTGAAGCTCAGTGAAATCAAGTCATGATCCAGGAACTCACTTATATCAAAACGAATGTGAACGATTACAATATAAAACTTAAAAGAGCATTATATAATTCAATGTTATTAAAATTTAAACATTGATGGAATTTGCGCTGATATATAATTTAATTATATTTAATATATAACTTAATAAACTAACTAATAAAAATTAATAATAATAGAGGGCTCGTCAACAAAGAATGACATTAAATATTTTACTATCATTATTTTTTGTACGAAAAATAAGTTTTTATACCAATTAGTTGATTTAAGGTGAACTTTATGTATGGTGGAAGTTTTATTGATTTGGCTTCGGTATTGCATCGGTGGCAGCCATTGCAAGTTCATATATGTTCAGTTCGCCTACGCCTGCTGCTGATTAAATTTTAAAAAGACTAAAGATTAAAAAAAAAACTTTCCACGAGGTTTTCCGAATTGATAGATAGGAAAGAGTCAAATTGGATCAGGTCTGGACTACACAGAGGGTGAGGAACAGACATTGACTTTTGCTGAATAACCTCAATTTTCGATGGGTTCCTCGATGCCTACCACGCATAATCACGTCTCATGCACAATTTTTCTCTCATTAACTTGTGGGTGGCCCCCAAATTTATTTTTAATATTTACGATAGTGCCTTTAATGATATTCCACGATCTTCTCCGACTTTACTAATTATTGAAGAAGTATGTTATTATTATTAGGTAATCTACCGGTTAAGGTAGGTCTCTGGATGGACACAACCATCAAATAAACATTTTGTAACTCCCCACCTAGCAACCTAATCTACATCAGGTCCCTCTTCATCTCTGTGTACTTCTTTCCTCCCTTCATCCCATCCAACATCCCTATCCTGTTCCTGCCCTTACCTTGCTTGCCCAACATTCTCCCCTCTATTACCTTCTTCAACATTCCACTACCGCTCAATACGCCTTTCATCCATTTTTCCTGCCTCCATAGGATTTCTCTCAACAAACCCCTCTCCTCAACCACCATCTCCAGTACTTCCTCATTTGTTTTCCTTTCGGTCCATTTCACCTTCTCCATTCTTTATTGAAGAAGTAGTATTACCGATTTGTAATTTCATGACTCTGAGCAGTTCACTTACCCTTTGCTCATATGTCTGTAATTAGTAAGTTAATTTACTTTCTCACGCAATTACGGTCACGTATATAATACTTAAGATCTAAGTGGTGCACTATGTTTACTTTGTACAAATTTACCCAAAAAGTATTAACCCTCGATTTCATTTTTGTTTTTCTTTCATTACTGAGGAGCCATAAACCGTTTCAGGCGTAACTTTGTGGCATTGTTTTATGATGAATAGCATCAAAATAGAGTTAGTAATTTCACATATAAAATAAATTTTAACGCGACATAGAGTTCACTGCAGTGCAGCACCACTTATCAGGCCTGATAATGCTGCACTTACTGACGTTATTCACAATGCTGAAATTTTTTGGAAAACTCATTGCGGACATTATGGACGTGGTGCGTCCTTTAAAATTATATTAAATATATATATATATATATCTCAATTATATGTGATTGGTTGGTCATAAAAGAACTTTGCAGTGAATGTACAATGTCAATTTTCAACAAGAAGTTGGTTAGAGGAAAAGAGACTGCGATATCAATTTTGCGACGAAATGAATATATTTACCTTTTTCTGCCTACCTACTTCTCTCTTCTCCAAATTTCAGCTTCAACCGTCTTTTTTTTCCTCATTCCTCTTGCTTGCCCTTTTCTATTCATCTTCCCCACTATCCTTCCGTTTTCCCATCATTCTTTCATCTCAATCTCTCTGCCTCTTCCTTTCTTACCACCTCACATTCTCATTAAATCTCACCCCTAATCTTATAATCCCCACGATAGCTATAATTCTGTCCATTCGACCAAAGCGGAAAACTTTTTTCCTCCCTCACGCCTTTGCTGTTTTCCTTGTTTTTCTCTCTGATTTACGGCTTGTAGACGTCATTTGAGTTTGTCTGGCAGGTTGGGATACCATAACCGACGTACGTTCAGCTGCTCCTGCTGCTGCTAAGTATTATAACCCAGGAGTCAGTAACGAGGGGAAAGGAAAGCCGTAATGCTTCGTCATCATCATCATTTCCCACTCCGTCTGGCATATAAAGACCATTTACCGCGGCGGAAAGGAACGTTTTCGGCCCGCAAATCTTGAGGCGGGTTTCCATGGCGATGATCGAAGGGGGCGAAACGAGAAAATAACGAAGTAAGTCTTGAGAGGTGTGCGATGATTGGTATACACGTACTGTAGCTGAAAGTTTCCTCCTTCTGGGCCACGTGGCTCGATTTACTAGCGGAACTATAGAATATAATTTGAACATCGTTTCGACGGATATCAGGGAAAATTTCCGACAAATCCAAAAAAAACAGAGGTGATACTCATCGGTCAACTTTGAAAACAGTAAAAATCAGATCAAATTTTGATAATTTAATTGATGAAACTGATTACTCCATTTAGAGATATTTTTATAAGGTAATCTACCGGTTAAGGTAGGTTTTTGGATGGAAACAACTATCAAATAAATATTTTGTGACTCCAAACAAAACCCAATCCAGCAACCTAATCTACATCAGGTCCCTCTTCATCTCTGTGTACTTCCTTCCTCCTTCATTCCGTCCAACATTCTTATCCTATTCCTGCCCTTTCCTCATTTGCCTAACATTCTCCCCTCTATTACCATCTTCAACATCCCACTGCCGCTCAATACATTCTTCATCCATTTATCCTACCTCCATAGGATTTCTCCCTACATTTAGAGATAGTAGCAATACAATTTGATTGGAGTGAAAGAGAGTCAATTTCATTGATACAGCTTCAAGAAAGAATAATTCGTCTGCATATTTAGTGGGACTCTAAAAACCATTCATTCCGACCCCAGTGGCAGCGCCCTCACCTTCAAACCCAGAGGTCGCGGGTTCGATTCCCGCCTAGGTGGGTTTTCCTCCAACTAGGGCTAGGGTGTTCTTAATTGTCTTCAATATAATGCACAGGGATTAGGTAAATGAAGGGACTATGTAGTCTCAATATCACCCCAATAATGCCCCAGAAACATTTTTATTTACTTATTTAAAAGTAATTAAAAACGTTTGTAACAATGTAATTCATTGATAATATTTTTAGATCGGCCTATTTTAATAAGATGACGTTAAATATAATTACGCGTTTTTTTCAAAAGCGGTTTATTTGGATAAAGGGCTAAACCATATATTTAATATTTTTTTAATAAAATATGTAATAACATAATTTGTGATGTTTCTGTTTCATAAAGGTGCATGTCGTAATGTATTTTAGGCCATGTCGAATGCGGTTGCACACATATCACACTTTATTACACAACGATATTATTAGCAATAATCAGTATAACGTTTTAAGTGCAATTTTGACGGACCCAAGAAATAGGCACTGCTAAACTACTGAGTTGGCCGTAACACGACACTGAATAGTCTGAAAACAAACATCAGAGTGAAACTCCATGGTCGGAGTAGTCCAGGGGCAGAGCGTTGGACTACTTACCGGAGGGCCCGGTTCGATTTCCGTATCCTCCGGTCCTCTGGGCACCTCCACTCAGACTATGAGATTTTTTCAGGAACCAGATCTTCCTGGGAAACCATAACGGGCACAGGAAAAGGAACTGGCGCCTCTACCCTGATGTGTGAATTTCACACGCCGTCGAGCTCAGTACTGGGTGAACTACACTATTAGACTTCGGGTTGATTACTGTGTTTTTTATACTTTCCACGCCCCTTCATTACGTCCAGTATGTCTAATGTGTTCTTTCACCTCCAACATCGTGAATCCAGCATTTCCACCTCCTCCACATCATAAAACATTCTCTTGTCATCTAATATACCTTGAATCTTCTTTTCCTGTGTGCTTTTGAAGTTCTGCCTATCACTTTTCTCTTCCCCATCTACATTTGTTCCACAACGGTATTCAAACCTAAAGATACACAGCCATTATGTGTGTGGGATTCACGTATTAAGAGCAAGGGAGTGACTCCTCCTCCTTCCCAGGTTTCTGATATATATAAAATTCTGGAATAATGTCCAAAGGCATCTCCCGAGTTCGATCCCAGGACTATAATGAAGTTGGATTCCTTTACTCATTAGCCCTCCAATCAATAGGCCACCCACTACGGTTGTGGAGCGCTGTTTAATACTTCATCTAAATACTCCACTAGGATGTTACCAAATGTTTCAAGTATCCTGCATGGTATGCAATAAGAATTGCGTCAGGGTTCGGCACGTAAACTGTTTCGCCAATCAACGGCAAGCGGTACAAATCTTCCACATGAGCGAACATTTCCATTATTTTCATTTATATCATTTTTTAAATTAGCAATATTTTAAAATATTATTGACAAATGTTCTTTGACACAAAAGATTAACCACCGTAGAACGATTCGGCCATTACTACAGCGGTCCACAGCATGATTATACTGGCATTTAGAATATTTCTGACGGTGATTAAAATATGTCTGCGGATATAATGCAACAATTTCAGAGAGTTAAAATCATTCGCCTTGACCGGGATTCGAACCCGGATCCCTCGATATCCGGCCGAGTGCTTTAACCAATTAAGCTACCGAGACGTCCTCTTACACTCTATATAATGCACACATAGCGGGTGACTCCGTTAAAGTTACTGTTACAGTTTCTTGAAATTTGTCTAAGGTATGAACAACCTAAGTGTTTGAAATTGGCTTTATTAACATCGTGGACTGTGGCGCATCGCGCACGACTACGAATGCCTGTGACATTGTATGTACGGTATTTCGTCATAAAATCTTGTTCCTTTAAAGCCCCCAAAATTTCAGAGTGTAAGAGGACGTCTCGGTAGCTTAAGTGGTTAAAGCACTAATCCCAGTCAAGGCGAATGATTTTTACTCTCTGAAATTGTTGCATTATAATGCACACATAGTGGGTGACTCCGTTAAAGTTACTGTTACAGTTTCTTGAAATATGTCTGCGGATGTTAAAGGAGGTAAATGGAGGTAAGCCTTGTTGGAATCAATGCTCAGTTGCCACAAGAGGTATTTCAAGTCGATTATTACTCGTCGCTGTAAAAATATTTTTCAATAATGTTTATTTGTTATAAAAATACGAGCAGGGATCTATTTCCATTTTTAGCACTTACAGTTCGTTTAATTGATTGTGTTGAAGTCAGTCGATGTAATAAACATCTAACAAGTGCGAATACATCATGTATTATTCTAAAGAATAATCTCGGAAGGAGTCAAATCTTACATTATACATTTTTATAGTTAGAAGATCGTAATGTAATTGGATTTTTAATAGGTCCATTTATTTGGTATCTGAAATAGGATATAAGATAAGGTGAATGGTTTCCTCTTTGAAAAATCGTTGATTTCTGTTTTAGAAATTTGCCTCGATTTGGAACCCATACACTCAAAATATCCCTGACAAATTGCAGCGTGAAGCGAAAAAATTCTACTATAATTCCGAAAATGATATGTTTAAAAAATTTAATTTATATAAAATAAGATTGCAATGTGCAATAATCAAGGGCGTACAAAACTTAATGTGCTAAATACTTAAGCGACTACGTTTTATATATTTGACTAGTGAATTGACTTTCAGCAGAAAGGTTTTGCTCCTATTTCAGATCAGTTGGGGTACATCTAAATATTATGGCATTGTTGGAAATACGATACATGTGTATCTGTTAAAAAATATCGTTCCGCTCTAAACTGTTACCTAAAAACCGATTGGTATGACTATCTCCATTGCACAAGAGAAAACAAATTTCTAAGTAGTTTAACCTGGAGTTATCATTTGTTGGTCACAATACGAGACATATTTATGTATCTCATTGTTCCATTGAGAAAGTTTTCAATAAAGTAAAACTAAAAATCCTTTTAATTGCCTAAAAATGTAAGTTTCATAAAAAAATAAAACCCTCGTCAAATATAAATCCAGCACGTGAATAAATCAGTGTAATGAGCGCTAATCTATAAACGTCAGGTTTTCTTGATGACGTTTCCGAGTACTCGTATATGTGCTCGTACTTGTATATGTGTTTTTATTATTTGTTTTTGTATTTTCTTAAAAATGGCCGTAATGTTCAATTTAGTTCTCTTAAATATTTAATAGTGTTTCGTAGTTATATTATAGTTATTAATTATTATAGTTATAAATATTCTTCCAGTGAGATTTGCTGCTGATGGAGCTGGCTGGTAAACACAATTTGTTATCTTAATTAGACTCACAAATTTGTTATGACTATGTTGTACCATTACTTGGAAATTCAATTATTCATCCAAGCAATAAATATTCTTTATTTATCTTTATCTTAAAACTATGCCAATAAAGTTGGTTCATATTAGTGTATTTTGCGATATTTTACGCTGGTTAAAGAATAATTAATGATAAGTTTTTATGTCGTAGATGGAAGTAAAATGCTTTCGGGGTATTTGAATTTGTCGAAACCATTATCTCCGATGTGTGGGATGCGTGGGAAGGTAAAGTTCTATGGCATTGAATAATTGTGCATGGCTCAAAAACCTAGGAGCAATAAAATCGTATTCGGAGCAGCAACACAACTGAAGTCTTGCGAGTTGTAACACTCCCTGCCGCATGGAAATTCGGCCGGCAGCAGCGTAGTGTGACGCAGAGAGACTTCCTTCGAAATTCGGACCGAGGAGTCGGAATGGATTTCCCAGTCGGGATAATCGCGCAGGGGTGGGAGGGTGGTTTCCCAGTGAATGGTATGCGGGGTGACCGAGGGGGTGGGGCCTGGTGGTGTGTTGGGAGGGAGGACATTTTTCGAAGGAGTTCAGGAAGGGTTTCGGGATGGCAGGGTTTGGTGGGAAGCGGGTTAAGGGAGAAGACGGGCGGGGGCCTGGTTGGGTTTGGGCAGGGTGTACCCGATGCGTTGCCATAATTCACTTTAATGGCGAGGGAGTGGGCAAGAGAGATGGCGTGGGTATTTCACGGGAGGGAGTCCTGGAAGGGTTGGCACGTTCCACTTCTCCTGCTGCTGCCCCAATGGTTTAGTTTTGTTTGCGGGGAAATGGAGTAATTGCATTTGTCAGGGGCATAGTTAAACCTCCGAGAAACACTTAACAGTTAGAAAAGATGGATGCCTACTGCGCTAGAAGAACGCCGTTTTCATTGCCAGTTATTAGATTTAACGTCACGAAAGACATATTTGGGACTTGAATTCTTCAGAAAATCACGGTATCTCAAGCCAGTTAATTAATTTGAGGGAAAAGTCGGCACCCTTAAGCCAAACCTTAAGTGCTATTCATATTATTTGACGATTTATTATAGGAGGGTTGTGCTATTATTTACTGTAGTGAAAACTTACTGTGATTTTTTTGCGGAATAAAAAGAATGAGATGATGTTTTTTCATCCATCTCTTTGATTTTAGGAGTAGAAAATCTTATGGTTGTAGGGTATTTATGCAACGATACGATCTTAAAAATTATAGCATAGTTGTAAATCTCCTGGTAAAATTTTTCAGTTGTGAGATTTGCTTGTTTGAATTACGGCGGTTTATTCCAAGAGCTACCAAGTGGAAAGTTTTCTTTCATAAAACAGTGGAAAGGATCGAATAAAATATTAATAACAGGGTGGAATTTATATCTTTTGGATCTAAATGGTGATATGGAAACCTTAGTGGACAGAATATAACATATTTTACAAAAGAGCCACACTTTCATTGATCATAATTTTTAACAGGCAGGTCATATGTTATCACCAATAATCTATTGTAATATTTTATCCTATTCTATCAATTTATGATGCTTATTACTCTGAAGCTATTAGCTATGCCTAATAACATTAATCAATTCTAAGAACTTGCGCGCTAAATATGTAGAATTGGACAGCAGATTTGCCGTCGATCAAATAGGAATTGGAATTTCCAAAATGTTAAATTAGATAGATAGATAACTTTATTTGGGCGAAATTGAGACCTAATGGTCCCTTCTATTTTACCCATTGTCATATACATATTATACAAGGTATAAAATTTATAAAATACATGCATATATACACATGAATACATATAGACAAAAAATTAGATAGAAAGAATAGATATAAATTAGATAGAAGTAGGAGAAAATCCTTTCTCTTTGTTCATCTTTACGTCTGCTCATTCTCCTTTTTCATCATTATTTTTTATAAACCTATTATTTAATGAACAAATATTTTCTTTTTTGAATGCTGTTCTAAAATACACATTTCTTGAAAGTCACAGAAAAATATTTAGCCCTAGAAATATCTCTCACCAAGCCTCTCTAATTGTTTTTAACACCTAATCTTCACGCCCGTTAAATTTTGGTGCTCGTAATTTAACCAACGTACCAAAAATGGTATAATTAATACTGTAGCTAATTTTATAATATTCACCAGATTTATTTTTGAAAAATTCGTACATTAATTTGGACTTTAAAAAAAATGTTTCCACCGATTAATTTCCTCAACCACTCCACAGAATCCCCATTCCACACTGCTCAAGTCATCCCCTTCATTGCCCATCTGAAATGTCAAATTTCCTTCAGGTTCAATATTATATTTACTACAATTTATGCTGTCCCTTACTGTTGAAGTACGAATAGGATCTTTACTATCTTAAGAAGCCGCGTTGAAGTGTATGCAACTCCATCATTCGAAAAAGAGGACGTTGAGAGTTAGCGAAAGAAGGTGAAAATGGGAATTTTAAGAGTAAGTCCCTAGTGTGGTTCACTCCATCTAAAAAGCGATGTTTCCCCAGCCTCCCCCTCCTCCGAACCACCTGCATTCCGCCATAACAATCGAGAGTCCGAGGGGAGGGATTCCACCGAACAAGCGAGACGGAATTTAAATTACTCTCTTCTCCATTAGCGTCCCAGCTCCCGATTGCCTCCACCATTTCCGGTGGCAACCACAAGCGTGCCTAGTGGGCGACGTAAATGACCAGATATATTACAAGTTACTGAATTTATTTTAATATTAATTACTAATAACAATACGCTTTATTCTCACACGCCCTATCATTATTTGTATCAAACTAATTTCTGGCCTTTTTTCATCACCTTCCTATTCAAACTTTGAATCATATTACTAATAGTTTTTCTGGCGTTCTATATACCTATTTTCATTATGTCTATGGTGTCACAGTTAATGCTGCGAGAGCAAAAAATTACAAGTAGATAAAACATTTATTCTTGGAATATCACTCTAAGCTACGTGAACCGCCATAAAGCTTCGAAAACAGGGAATAAAACGATTGGGTTTTATAAGATTTAGTAAATAGTTTTTCTAATATTCAAGAACACTTTCATGATTTCGTTCCTTTAAATCTTCTCTTTTAAATGGTGGTTAAAATCTCAATAAACGGCACGATAGCCATTAGAACCAGTTCACAATAAAACGTAAGCTATTGATAATTTTTCAAATAATTTGAGCAGATATTTCAAACTACTCGAGCCATTTATTTATGAAACTACCCTCGATTATAATTTGCTATTTATTGGTGTTTTCATCATCATTGTAAACCAGTATTTACATTTATAAATAAATTGGTATGGTATTTTATTTAAGATTTTTTGATTAATCTTCTGATTGCCGCCAAAACTAAACGATGTGCACTAACTAAAAAATATACAGAGCTGGAATCGATTATTTAAGAATTAATATTTAGCTTGGTGATTCACAGAGTTTTCATCTTCCATTAACGTTATCAAGTTTTCTCTTGTATGTTGACGAAGTCGTCGTGTGTTTTTCCATCACAGCTGTATAAGAAAACTCGCACCAACCCCTGACAATTGCAGTGAGTCATTTATCATCCACTGTTGGAACGCAGCGAAAAAAAGAATTTTCTTTCTCTTGAGCCATTTGTTAAATGTGCCTTTTCTCAGACTTATTTTTACGCCCTGGAAGACGGGTGTAGCTAGAAGAACTCAAATAAACGGAACCGTGGTCATTGCATTTACTTTGTTCATTTTGATATTCGTTCTCTGATCTCCACTTTACAGCAAAATGGTATACCACAGTTTACCCAAGTTAAGTGGGTAGGTATAGTCACCCCTGATTTGGAAGTAAGTCATATAAGTAACTATGAGCATTCCATATTTAAGTCGGAAATGAAATAGCTGAAGATAAAGTAGTGAAAGACTAAAAACTCGATAAATTTGATACGATATGGCTGATTTTCTATTCTCGTATTATATAGTAGATAGTCTTCTGGATGCATTTACTCACTTTCTGTTTACATCTCCTTCGGTTAAGCATAGAAAATTCGTCGTTTGTGCTACATTTACGCTACTAAGTTAAAATAAATGATACAATATATTTTCTACAAAAATTGATGAAATCCTTTATTGAGATGAAGAATTCACGTGAATGGGCTGTTGTGAAGGCAAATACCATTCTGATATTCCCTGGTCGAGAGCGAGAGATCGGCTTCCGGACGAGGACTTTTTTTTACGCTTTTTACAATGGTGTCCCTATTTAAAAATTTCACTCATACTGTATATAGAGCGCATGGTCCTGAGATTACGAATTTCTTGAGCGTATCTACATCCAATAGTGGTCAAGAACGTACCTTAAATCCCATGCTATCTTTCAGTTTTAACCGCGGTTCCACTTGCTTCAAATCCTTTTAATCTTGGAGGACTACATGTATTTGGAAAAAGAGGGTGAAGACGGTTAGGGGTGAAGCAGATATCGGCATGATTTATGAGCATGAATGCTTAATATTTAATTTATTAATATTAATGAAGAAAATATTTTAAAAATGTATAAAATATCTCTTTATTACAGGTATTGTTCAACGTTTCCTGAACCATATGAGTCGTGTCTTTCGACTTGTGCCTAGACTCAGAGGAATCAACTGTGCAATTCACTTCGTAGATGTGAGGAAGAATCTTTAATCTTGGTTATGGGTGAGTGTCAGTTTTCATTATATAGATGTCAAATAGACTCGTATTACTTATAGTAACAATTATTTCTTGGGATTCAAAATTCTCCGAACACATTTATAGATCTCCCCATCCCCATTTTCTAAATCAAAAATATTTTCATTACATTTTTCCTAAGAGTGTCATATTATTACATAGTAACAAGTTCCCGCGAAAATTTTCTTATCGATATCTCTTATTTCAATCGGAAATTTGCTGTTATAAATATATTAATTTTATTTTTAGCATAACGCACACTGGCAGTTATAAATTGTTCGATTAATTAACATAAAAGTGAAATGGTATTTGTGATCATCCGGGTAATGAAATGTGACAACATTTGTTCTTCTCGCATAGATATATAGTGAATATTTTTGTACGTAGAGCATTTCAATCAAACATCAAATAGAGTATTTTATTTAATACGATTTGAATAAGTAAAATTGTTAGAGATTATAAAAAACCACAGAAACCTGTATAAATATTTCAAATGAATTGGTTAAATGTTTGTTCATTCAAAAAGGGCCGTCACTTTTCATTTACAGTAGTATTGACCAAATAGTTAGGAAAAATAAAATAAGTTGTTATTTTTTAATACGATGAAGACTCTTTTGTTGTGAAATTTACGCCGTTGACCATTTATTACATTTATATTATCATAAAATCCGGGATTGGTTTGGCAACGTTTAGTTTACGCAACAATACTGAATAAACTTTGTATGGAAATAGATGAAGCTTATTCCCAAGGGAACAGAAAAAAGTAAAATAGAATGAAAAAAAGAAGCATTTTTCACAGGTTAAAAAGATAAAAATATATTTTTTTTGTTTAAAATAGGTAAATAGTCCCGTTCAATCATTCTTTATCGCAGTTAACTCCATCATTGGAGAATGATCTACGAAGCTCCTTTACATTTGAGTCTGGGAGGCTTCAAATTTTGTTTAGTCGTTTAAGAACATTTACTTCATATTTACCGCAGTAACTAAATGCAATCTAAAGATAATGTTCGCAAAGTGCTTAAAAGGTAAAGCGATTACGAAATTGAAAATTATATGATGACATTTCTTTGGGAACTGATTCACAAGGGCGTGGACATACCCGCCGTTGACTTGAATGTTTCAGCTGGTGCAGAGAACTAAATTAATGCTCCTTAATCCAATATTCCAATACAAGCCTTTAATATTTAGAGTGTTGCATTCTGTTAAGTACACATCGAATACTAGAAGTTAGACAACATTCATAGTGTCGCTATGAGTGCAAACTCACTTCCATTTTCATTCCGGCCGTGCGAATCTTACGTCGAAGAAATTCTCATGCATAGCTCAGCGAGTTGACTCACCCCATCGTACGTGTTATGCTAACCACGTTTTATTGAGGTCGGGGGGGGGGTCTAATGGTTTGAGAGCGCTGCTTCAGCGATCGCATAGTTTCGCTTTTTGTTCAAAGCTATTTCCCTGTGCCCGCAGAAACCCTTGGTCCCTTCGTATCGTCGAGTTAGGAGTTCACAGCTTCCGCCTCGGAACACAGCGTTGGGAGAAGTAGGCGAGCCGTTTCAGACGAAAATTACTTTCTTTTTATGGGGGGCACAACAGAACTATATTCCTCTAGTTTGATCCTTATTTTTGATTAATTGGTAAACTATATTACCCTTGATATTTCACGTCCACGGGTGTAAATAATGAATCGTTCTACAGCTAATAAAAGCGAGGCTGTTCTGTTTTCTTCCTGGCATCATAATTGAGAATTCAAAGAATGCAGATTTGAATGACACCCATTGAATACATTGGAAATGTTCACAGCGTTAAGTTTCATGGAACAGTAGGTACTCCCAGCTGCTAGTTGTGGTGATTGGGTTTATGATTCATATTTCAACCGCAGTTATCGGGGATCTATGGTTAGAAGGTAATAATAAGCCGGCGGCTCAACGCTGCTTTCCTTCTGGATTGTCCTTGATCTCGTGCATCTGGACTCTTAGATCTTCAGCTAACTGGTAAGCATGCTGACACGGCGTGAGAATAAAACTAAGTCGTGATGGAGACACGTGCAATTTGAAAAGGTGATAGAAACAAACTTGTTCGCGTTCACAGTTCAGCGAATACTTTTAGCACACTTTTAGATAAATTTGCTGTGTGTAGGCTGCTAATTTAGATTAGCGATGAAATTATTAAATTATGCCTGAACGGTTTTTCACAATATGATTTATTTCATTATTTTTTTTAGTAATTCCCGTGGGATGTGAATGAGAATCATAGGTCTAGGTCACTAGGTTTTTTTTAACGGCATTCCTTCTTTTGAAAGAATATTACCATTAACTGATCAGAATATAAAATTCTGTTATTCAGGAACGTATCATCAAATCATAAACCATAAGAGAATATGTGAGCTGATAAGGCAATTAATATGTAAAACTTTGGGTAAACATCGCGGATAACTCGGATACGCCAAATTTGTTCGAACTAAGTGAAGAATGTTATTGTTGAATGGCAATGCACCAGGTGAAATCTTACCATTATTAGTATACTATACTCCGGTGTTGACTCCAATATTATTTCTTTGTTACTGGTGCGAGAGTCATTCGAAAAGCCAAGATTTTATTTAAACGTTACGTGAGACTCCCTTCTTTTCATTACAAAGCTGGGTAATCATTTATGAATGCCACTTTTCGAAGATTTCCAGCTAATATTCGGGCTCTCGCGTGATCTGAAGAGTTACTATGGAAATCCATAGGGCACGCTAAATGGGCACCCGACGCCTCAGAATGAGATCGTCTCTAATGCTGGATAAAGGTGAGAAGATGCTGGTATCTGATATCTAGGGAAGGCTAATTAAAATTAGCAATTTTCCACAAAAATGAAATTTATTAATACGACCGGTTTCAATGCAACTACATCATCTTCTGGACCAGAAGAACAGTTGCATTGAAACCGGTCGTATTAATAAATTTTATTTTTGTGGAAAATTGCTAATTTTAATTAATCATGTTATTCCACCATATCACGCCTGAAACGTCTCTTTTTATCTAGGGAAGGGTTGGGAGTACAGGACCGCCGGCTTAACTCATAAGGAGAAAACCATTGACGAAATTATACCAAAAATAAAAGTCCCATCAGCGATTAATTAGAGTAGATAGCCAAAAATAGACAAAGCCGGCATAGTTTTATGATGTTGCGAGCATTTTTTAACGGTTTCTAGTGCAACGATTTGCGTTCGTTGACACATCTGTGTCTAACCTTATGAAGGGGTACGGGACGATTTTGCATGATAAAGAATTGTTTGGTTGCAGTTTTGTGAGCTGAACAATCACTACTAGCGAGTGGTTGAATTCACTTATCCAATGTGGATTCAACTGGTTTATGAATTAATAATAAGGCAATTAAATCGGATATTTTAATATGTCAGGTTTTTTACAAAAAAACTGCAGAAAACTGCAGCTCGAGTCCCCTTAATTCCCTGTTTACGCTTAATTTTGGTCCACATATGTTTGCATTAAAGTTAACTTCATTTCCTTTCTAAACATAAATAATAAAATAATAAACCCAATATACATATTTAATTGA
The DNA here is from genome assembly GCA_037158775.1 of Hetaerina titia. Classification (NCBI taxonomy): domain Eukaryota; kingdom Metazoa; phylum Arthropoda; class Insecta; order Odonata; family Calopterygidae; genus Hetaerina; species Hetaerina titia. Next base: position 53,883,861 of record CM073775.1, read on the forward strand.
AATGGCCTAAATTGGATTTAAAGATTTTTCGAACAAAAAAAAATACTTCTCTCTTGAACATAATTAGGTCTCACTCTCTCCCTACGTCGTCCAAAAATATTCGGCTGCCAGTGAACGTCTGAGAAGTTCGTGAATACTCAAAGGTGAAGGATGAACCAGATTGCTCAATCGGGACTCTTTGACTTCTTCCAAAAGCCGCCGACGGATGAACGTTTTTGCGACCTTGATCGCTCGGGCACTCGTGACAGGATCGAGGGCAAAAATCGGAAAGTGATCCCATCATGGGCGCGCACTTGAAAGACTGTCTCGGTGGAAATAGCTCCTATCACGGACGCGGATGACTTTTCAGCCGTTTAAGCGCTCGTAATGGCGTTCGATAGACGATACCGGTTTTACGGCCACGGGAAGAATGAGGGCCGTTTTTCCCTCTCGCTTCTGATTCTTTCCTCTCTACATCTCTCCTTTCTTTCTCATATAATCCTTATTACTTGTTGGTACCGTCTCAAATCACATAGGCAGGTGGTGTAAGGTAAACCTATTAAAATATTCGATGGTGTTCTCGTAATCTCCGTATACTGTTCCCCCGGCAGGTAAAGATATCAGGGTTGAGTTTTTAAAGCCGCGATAAGAAGGGCATCTCATTGATAGTGCCACTGGAAGAGGCTCGGCTCAAAAGCGGCCGGTGTTAAGTATCCTGTTGAAGCCGATTCATTATTTATCTGTACAAGAGCGGATCTTGAAGCTTCTCCGGTGGGAGTAGGGATCATTTGCGTAACGATATTTAGAACGGTGACCCAGTTTTAGTCAAAACGATTGCCGCTCCTTATTTAAGTAGTTGCGCAATTTTCCGCTGTTCTAACATGATTGTTTGTGTGACAGCGTCGGTATGATCATTGGAGTAATGAACACATACGAGTCGCTACCTTCATCATCTCCTAATTTGTATTTCCCCTTCTTATATAATATTTAGCGAGATCGGTCGTCTTATTCCTTATTTTTGAAGGCTGTAGATCCGCAAAAAATTTAGCACGGTACGTGAGCCTATCGTAAAACGGTCTTCCCGGTAAAAATTACTTTTCATACTCCTAAATGCATCCTCCTTGAGTGACCCTTCCCCACTGCTATATTAGACTCAAATAAGCACTCCCAGATGACCAAGTTTCATTGAAAAAAATAGTGGATAGTGGTTTGATGGTAACGAATTGAAGTGAAAGTGCTCTGCATAAGAGTATCGCAAGTCATTCAGGCGGGAGAAAACACCAATTGTAAGGAATGGGAAATGGTTAAATGCAATTGATTTGGGGTGGGGAGATCTGTGCCTGAATTGGAACTCTCTAACATTTTTGGCCGGAAAAAAAGTCCTCTTAATGATATTGTTTCAAGCTTTCAGAAATCTTAACTGTTATATTCGTGGTCCGATCGACAGGTATGAACTAGGACTAAAAGTGTTTGTTAGCCAAGTTCGCTAACGTGAGCGGATGTTCGGCCGCCTATGAGGGGAAGTTACCCGTATTTTTCGTTCGACAGTAACAATTGAGTGAGGGAAAGATTCTCGGTGGTACCGCATCGTAGCAACCAGTGCGCGTTTCCCGCTTGGTACTGCTGTCCCCTTTAATTTCCCTTCTATCACTCATCGCCTATACCAGTTCCCACACCATCCTTTCTCCCCCTCGAACCCGATGTGTCGGCGGTAGTGTGTGGGGTTGCACGCGAGGGCACGAAGGACACGAGAAGGGGCTAGCGACCATTCACGTCCTTCGAAGAAGATCTCTTTTTCTTTCCTTCCATCCAATCCCCGTTGTGTGATGCCTCCCTCGACCGCTCACACCCGCGCGAGTGCACACGTTTCGAAAGGTCCCATCAAGAAACTGTGATCCCACGTGCGAGGGTGACTAACGCACTAACGCACGCCCAACCCTTTCGTACCATTAAATGTATAACTTCATAGCTAAAGCTTTTCCCAAATGTATACATAATAATAGATATGTTAATTTTCTGTTTTGCCTAGTCGAATGTAAAGATTACGACGGAGTTATTTTGATTATTTATATAGAAAATATATATTGTGTACAGGAGAAAATGAATTTATTAATTAACGTGTAAGAGGACGTCTCGGTAGCTTAAATGGTTAAAGCACTCGGCCGGATATCGAGGGATCCGGGTTCGAATCCCGGTCAAGGCGAATGATTTTTACTCTCTGAAATTGTTGCATTATAATGCATACATAGCGGGTGACTCCGTTAAAGTTACTGTTACAGTTTCTTGAAATTTGTCTAAGGTATGAACAGCCTAAGTGTTTTAAATTGGCTTTATTAACATCGTGGACTATGGCGCGTCGCGCACGACTACGAATGCCTGTGACATTGTATGTACGGTATTTCGTCATAACATCTTGTTCCTTTAAAGCCCCCAAAATTTCAGTGTAATAGGACGTCTCGGAAGCTTAAGTGGTTAAAGCACTCGGCCGGATATCGAGGGATCCGGGTTCGAATCCCGGTCAAGGCGAATGATTTTTACTCTCTGAAATTGTTGCATTATCTCAGAAAATATTTTATTTTTTCACAAAAAATTTGAATTCGATCAGAATAAGAAGTTAAAGGGTATATGGGACGCCTTATTTTGCACCTAACGCTTGTGTATTGTTAAATCCCGCATTATATCGACACATTTGGCCAGTTTTAACGCGTTTCAAATAAGAATCATTAACTCTTGAATTGAGAAATGGAATTGCTCTTTCTTATCTTGAACAATTCGCATTCATTCATTTAGGAACGCTGAAAAATGTCCCTTTTTTTAGAGTGCAAAGATATTGTTTTACACATTGTTGTTACATTGTTTTGACCAACTTCCGTTTTCACTCGAAATTCAGTCAAAGTGAGATCTGTTTCGTTTAAACGATAGGCTGCCACGACGCATGTCTATTTTTAGTGTCTCAGTGGCGTAATTACTAATATTACCCCTTTCCTGTTATACTCGTATGTCTGGATCATCAAAAACTCTCGGTTGCGGTCTATAGGTTTTTCAACAACTCTAAAGGATTCAAACCGCAAGTTTATTAAAACATGTTCGAAGCATTTCGTTTTTCAACCTTCTATTCATAGGGTGAAGCGAGTTTTCCCAATGCAGTATGCATTCGTTTCCTGTGCTATTGTAAAATTGAATTTATCGCCGCATTATGCAGCTCGCAAAAGTTCTCCTTCATTCTCAATGGCCGGGAGCCCTATTGTGAAGGAAAATCACTCCGGAGAGAATATAGCGCATGCAACTAATTTTTAGTTCTTGCTCCGTGGGAAATTTAACCATTATGATGTGAAAAGTAAAAATAAATGGAAACTTTAACATGAGGGATGAATGGAAAAATGGAAATTAGCAAAGTTTAAAATTCTGAAATTAACCCGGTCACGTGTCCGAGAGCCTAATAACCTTCCTGGGGTTACTGTACATAACTTGTATAGGGCAGTGCTTCATTGTTGCCATAATATTTATGAATTAGATGGATTGTACTTTTTTATTTTATCCCACATCATCGGATAATATTCATTGACTGGCCTTGATAAAAATTTTCAATTCCTCTGTCGTTAAATAACCTATCCTAAAATTACATTTCGAATACCGTCGCTTAAAGTGGAGAGAGGAGATCTATTTTTATCGCATCTAAAATGTTGTTTTTGCCACGGGGGGCCGTTGTCCGGCAGCTTGGTCCGTTCATCCATCCAACAAGAACTCAGGTATCTCTCATTTACGCTGTGGAACGACCGAAATCGTTAGCCGCAGACTGATGAATTTAAATGGCTTATATGGTGGCCAACCGCCATCGTCCGAATTCGCAACCCAGTGCGAAGCTTTGTTTTTCACAATGTCATAAGCGGCTTTTGCTACTTCTTTTGAATTACATCCAGCTTGAATTTTTCACCACGTGTTCTTTAGTCCCCTCTTTGTGGCCCTGCGCCGTTTAGAAAGCATAGAGTATGGTGTGCCGCCACTATTATTGCTTGACGGCGTTCGCATTGTTGTGAAGACACAAAGGAATCACTCAGTCGACCACGGATTGGTCTTGTTCGTTTGCATCTTGTAGTTTTCACTCCCAGCAAGGACGAAGTAAGGTTCCCACGTCTTAGCGTTACCCGGAATGTGGTCGGGAAATCTACCTCCTTTCTCTTCGGTTCATTCCCAAAGAGTTTCATTCCACTTCCACATTTGTGTGAAGCGGGTAGCTGTGCTAAGTTTCTCATTGAAATATCTACGGCTTTGCCTTTATGTCTCTCAAGGAAAGGAGTCGCTTCCAAGTTCAGCTACTCTAAACAGGAGTAGTGTTACCTTTGATTAGTTATTCCGCTTAATCAACATCGATAAAGAAAGGAATTCCCGGCATTAGAATAGTAATAACTTTTTTTTGAGCATTTGTCAGTAGAATTCATTATTTTTTCTGGAAAATAATGAAGATTCATGTAATATTACCAAGAAAATAATGCTGATGTTAGATTTAGGGAAGAATTGGACGACTTACTAAGGTGCTCAGCAATCTAAGAGATGATTTGGGGCAAAAACATTATTCTAATTGGTCATCGATTTCTTAATTATTCCATATTTCAAAGGAGACAAACCATCTTCATAAATATTTGTATAAGGTATAAAATGTTTAAAATACGTTTGAGGTATGAATATTCTCAAATATTCTGATTAACGCCTAATGTTCCATAAAAATAACGTATTAAGATTAGACGCATTATTGCCGAGACCCACTGACTCAGTAATGTAAAATATATAATTATCGTTATAAGACTATTCATTTTTTAGAATATCAGACCTAACTTCATGTTTTTCCTAGTTGTTTTAAGTATTGTCTTAAAGAAGTCTAAAGTCTTAAATATTCCAAGTCACCACAATATGAACAAGAACACAATTCCTGTTTTTTTATTCTAAGTTATGAAAATATCTCAAAAATGACGTCAGTATTATAATTATGATAAGTAATTTACCGGTTAAGGTGGGTTTTGGATGGAAAAAATTACCTTTTAATGAAAAACGTCTCTCCGACGTCAATATATTGATTGATAAATTGCACAGAGCAATGGACTTTACCTTCAAGAAGTTTCAGAATAAATGGTTCATTTTTCTCCACTGCATTTGATGTGTTTTGGCGATTGAGAAAGGGCTCAGGCATAAAACATGTACCTGAAAAGACAGAATAAATAGTTCGTTAGCAGATATATAGGCAGACGTATAAAAACAATTGTTACAATAATCACATAATTAATCGCCAAAGGCGAGATGGACTGCGTTAGAGGGGATGATTCTCGTCCCTCAAACTTGTCCCACAAGTACTTGTGTATTTTTAATACATTGTTGACAGAAAATGGCTCATTAATAATCATTAGTCTCCATGTCAAAAGAAACTATTATGAGACCGTTTACTGCAGTTTTTGGAGGATTTAAATGTTAGATTAAAGCGTCTCGTAGCAAGCACCTGGAGTTGCAAAGATAGTCTTATTCGACTAAGTACAAGTTTTGATTTGGGTTTACAGTGTTTGGATGCATTATTTGGATTGGAACCAAGGTCATACCAGGAATCATTCCAGAATGTCGCCACACTTTACCGAGAAAGGTACCTTTTATATGGACACATATCATATACTTTCTAAACCTCACCTAACATGACACATAACGACATCCTACTTTATGAGGCTCGTACAAATAATTCTTCTTTAATACCGCATATTTTTTACATCCATTCATTTTCTCCAGCATGTCTTTTATTCTTTTCCTCCTCCTTTTTCGCCTGAATAGCTATTTCCCATTTATTACTGTCTATAACACCGCCTCTACCCATCACAAAAGTGTTCTCTACCATGTTAGCATGATGCAGTCCGTAAACGCTAAATTACGCTCTCGTTTGCTGACCAAAAGTTGCAGATTCGAGTCCCTTTCCAAGCATGGGTGTTGCTTAAACTCTTGTTGTTTCAGTCCTCGAGAAACCCGAACTAGAGGTGTCTTATCGGGATCACTGAGACAGACCGGTTACCACAGATACCCCGCAGGGTGAAAACATTAAAAAAGACTCTTGATTAAAGACTGGTCACGACATATTGTTAGGTAGCTGACATTGATCTCGAGATGGCCATTAACGCACATATTTTCCCATCGCTCACCTCCAGATATCGGCCACCAAATCGAAACGTACCTCAAAAGGAGGACATGCCAAATGCAGATCAGTTTTCTCTCGTTGACAAATTTGAGGGCACGTAAAAAATGTTCTATTTTCATACCCCAAAAGCAGCACACGTTACCCTATATTTCCCATAATTTGGTGCATTATTACTGATGAAATATCATGAGATAATTTCCAACGTGATTTCTGTTTCGCTCCTTAATTGATTGAAGCGTACATTTTAAACTAAACTAATGTAAATTAGGCATAATTTTCTAGCCGAAATAAGTGATAGTAAAATGGATTATATCCTGTTGATTAGTCCGTCTATTCCGACGCCGCTTGTTTAACATCTGGATTAATTGGTAAATCCTTGAGGGAAAACACCCCCTTTTCCGAAAATTTCTGAGCGCGCTATGGTATAATTAATTACTAATTATTTTAGAGTTAATCGATTGGGCTCACATGATGTGGTGGAAACCTTGTTTTTGGAATACAGGAATTTGGGATGGATTTGCCTATTTCGCAGCTTCCAACGTCGGAGAGAATGTGCTCACATGGGGGGCATGGAACTTAGCCTCCTCGCAGATCGTGAGAAAAGCGATCGGGTAACTGGGGCGTGAATTGCTCAAAGTATCACAAGTATTCCAATTACAGCCGCCAAACGACTCTTGGAAAACTTTCGGTTGAGAAGGAGATTGCCTTTTCCCTTCGAATTTTAGGTGCGGTTATCTAATTTCTCTAGAAACCGTCCGTCCACGGCGGCAAGAGGAAAACAAGTCCACGCAAACAATGCGATCCCGATTTAGTCAAAAACCAAAAGCCATTATGCTCGCATGTAAAATGTGAATGCGCCACACGCCATCCATCTGTTTTTCTTGTTCCACTTACGTGTTTTGTAATAAGCCTGCATGCATATTGGAGTGTTTAACTCGAGACTCTCTGGATCGCTTTCACCGATGTACATACAAGACGTACTTCCTGGCGTACCTACTTAGGATGCCTGGACAGTTTCACAATGTTGTAAAAATTAAATACAGACGGAACAGTTGATTTTAATTGCTTTTTTGCGTTTACAGACAAGTAATTGTTGTTTTCATTGGGTGATTATGTCTTCAAAGTGATGATCAAGAAGAGGTTATAATAGAAAACATGAATCCTGGTAGATAAGCCTAGGCTTTATTTCGGAAAAACGGTACAGTACCTGTATATCAATTCGTTCACTTCCGAAAAATGTTGAAAGTTTTCAGCACCATTGCTCTTTTCTCATAAACTGCGTTTTTCAATATATTGATGCACGTATCCCGTTGCTAGTATTACATGCTATCAAAACTTTTGATCAGTTAAATATATATGCCTAAGGCTAATATTTAAAATACAACATAAAGAAGGATACTCACGGGGAGCTTGACGTTTCGACCGCACTAGATGACTTCCATTGAAGAGCTATTAGGACTCCCTGAGGCCAATTAATAATTAAATATTTACTCTACTTAGGAAAACGGCTTGTGCAGTCAAAACTTCAAGCAATTCGTGTGAGTCTTTTTTGTTATCCATAGCAAGGATATTGATAACTGTATAGGCGTTTTTGACCCGTTTACGGTTCTATTGGTAAAAGCACATACTACATAACAAGTGCATCGACACAGCAAGTATCGTGCATTGAAAGAATTCTAACCCAAAAAATATACCTAAAATTTTTCAGTGTTCTTATTTTGGTGAAATTCGGTCGTTCATTCTGGTTACATTTAATGAAAATGATGGTGATATCTAATATTATTAATGCATGTGTAGGCACACGAAGATGAACTTTGAAGAAAAATTAAAAACAAAGAATGGATTTATAATTATTGACATGGGAAATATTTCAGCGTATGTTTAATTTCGATAGAATACTTACAAATAAGTCGATTTAAATTTTATTTTTTGTCTTTTCTGTCATCCAGGCCAGATGTTACACTTTTCTGATATTTGCGGATGAATATAATTGGAGAACGGGGAAAGCTTCATTAGTCCTGTATTCAGCATTGGTGAAAAAATTAAACCTGCTCTAAGGAATTTAAAAGGATTTGGAATTTCAATGGGTAGAATAACCAGCTACTGGCTTAGGTTCGATTCCTGGGGACTTCTCTGGGCACCCTTGGCTTCATCCAAGCTGTTGAGTTTATTTTTCGAGTACTAAATCTTCCTGAGAAACCATGGGTGGCAGGGGGAAAGTAACTGGTCTCCCTACCTCGTTGTGTGAATTTCACTATGCGTGGCTTAGTATTACGTGAGCTGTAGAGTCACCTATAAGACCAACCTTTGGGTATATTAATGTGGTTTAAAGAGTTAAATTCAATCTCCCTCTGAACATAACGCTGTAAATTCGCGGTGGATGATTGGAATGTTCACTACACATTAACAGAAAGTGGTAAGTTAGTTCATGTTTTGCCTTTAATCAACAATTCTATTTAATTCATGAAATTGTGTAGCAATTATCTTGAACCGAAAAGGTATTTTAGGGAAGCTGGTCGACAGCTGAGTTCATTTCCACCAAAATGGGAGGGAAGGGAGGAGAGCAGTTCGGTCCAGTAGGTTTTCATCAAAATCTTATTTTATCCGTAAAATGCAACTTAAGAGCATGATTGTGCAATGCAATGAACAGATACAAATGAATTTAAAAGTATATAAACGGCAACGCAGTGCTATTTTTAGGTAGTTGCCTCTTTGAGGGGATGTTTCATGGTAGTGAGGATAGTATTTTACAGAGCAGCGGTTGTGGGAACAGAAACAGTGGGTTGGCTTTGAAACTTTGCCACCTAAAGGAAACTTTCCCATCTTGTCGAAAGTCGGCAAAGGTTCTTTGTCATCGTCTATTCCGGTCGACAGGGTACTGAATTTGAAGTGATCTGGACCCAGAGAGTGACCGGAATTCCGCTGAAAGATCCATCTTGGATTCCAACTCGACCTCACTGGGTGGGAAGAACTACGACCCCAATCCGATCCCTGACTTCCAAAGTGCCCACTATAAATTTTATTGCCATATTAGCTTTACATTAGATTATGTCATTTGTTCGGAAATTAGGTATTCTATTCAAATGCTTAAGGAAATTGCCGCGAATTACTATGAAAAACATTGGAAATCCCTCAGGCTAGAAATATCAGCCGGTTTAGAGTTTCAGCCTTTGATAATAGGAGCTTAAAATAAATAATACTTTTTGATACTGCCATACATGCCGCGGGGGTCATCGATGATAATAAATTGGTATCATCACTCATCATCGTTGGTACTAAGGCTCTAAGACATCCTCTGTATACTTCTAAATCAATCTTTGCTAATTTGATTGCCAGTGAGCAGGAAACGTGACTCGTCCACTTGTGATATTTATGCAATATTAATCACCTGGTTTCAGTTTACTGCGGCCATGACGGGAACCTGTGGTTACAGTGTGAATGGTTTTGGTTGCTTAGATAAATTTATTTTGACTGACGTGATTCCCAGGAGTGTTTGATGTAAGTCTAAGGAACAAAAACTCATTATTCCTTGGGATTTAATGAGCTGACGGATTTCAACTTTCGCACGTGATGCACGGAGATGAGAAATGAAATTATGTAAGCACAAAAAAAATAGGACGACGGAGAAAGGATTTAGCGAAGGGGCAGAGGGAAGCGGGTTACAGTCGGTCCTTAAACAAATGGACTAGATCGTGTGGTCGCGGATGACGCGGAGGAGCACGTAAACTCCTGAACCAAATACTTTCGCTGACAATGGAAGTTCAGAGAATGCATTTAGAAAAGGAATAACTATAAAACATGAAATCGGGGCACATTGAAGGCAAAGGATAACGTTATAAAGTTTGGGATCTGCCGACTAATGGACGTTATACAGTGCCACCGAAAACTATGTAGCATGAAGTATGGATATGATTATTTTCTTTTGGCCGTCCAAGAAGGTAATGAAGTAATTGTAATTGTAATTTATTCATTCACCATAAGCATAGAATTATGCATGGCTTTGTCAATACATGTTTTACACTTCATATCAATAAAAAAAACATTATGCAAAATCAAAACAATATGAAAAGTACAAATACATACAATTTACAATTTTTTGGGATTAACACATTTCAGTTATACATTTGAAATGGTATGCATTAGAAAATCATCTACACTATAGAATAATTTACATGAAAGTAGTTTTTTCACGGCACACTTGAATTTAAAGGAACTTTTGATATTTTTAATATAAGCAGGCAATTTGTTGTACATAAGTATTCCCTGATGATCTATCCCTTTAATCGTTTTATTTACTCTGTGCTGACTTACATGGAATGCATTTTGGCTTCTCGTATTATGACTATGAAGGTCACAGTTTTTAATAAACATGTCTTGATTCTTGTTAATAAGAGACACTGTTTCAAGAATGTATAGACAAGGAAGAGGTAAGATTTCTAGTTTTTCAAAAATAGGTTTACTGGGAGCTCTATTGTATTTAGTCGTCCCCAAAAACACTATAAATCATTGAAAAAAACCTTTCTAACCTCTTAGAAAATGTAAAAATCTTTCTTCATTGCTATTATCTACTTAATTTCTCCACAGTTGATTTGTCTTTCGGGAAGTTGAATATGTCTGTCTTCTTCCTTCGCTTCCCACTCAACAATTTGCTTACTTTCAAAGTCTCCAATATTACGCTGCTGCTCATTTCTTTCGTCCACGTTTTCTGTATCCCTCCAGCTTCTCACAATAACTCCTACCCTTACGAGAGTATCCGATTGAATTCTAAAATAAAAGGCTTATTTGCCGGTATCTTAAAATAAAAAACGCCCAGAATTCGTTTTAGTCAGATATCAGGAAAAGGAAAGGAAACATTAATTTTTTTATTAAATAATGGGGCAATTATTACCCCCATTATTATTTTATTATTACCCCCCAATTATTTATTAGTAATGGGGGTACAGCTCTTAGTTATTCGTTACATTAAAACCTTTTTCGTGATGAAAGTTAAGGGGATGAGATCTTTCTACAAACAAGATGGGGAATAGAGGCAAAAAAAATTTAAAACTCTTATAGTTTTTTCAAATTGTCACATGAAGCTATTTTTATTGATTAAAATCCATGGATTTCAAATAAAAATGATTTAATTTACATATTGTCGGCAATTGAGAAATTTAGAATTAACAATTTTTACGTTTCTTTAGGAACAAGAAGTATGATTTTTCCTCATAGGAATTGAATTGGAAATGTGAAAAATCACTATAGATGAAAATCTAAATAATTTGAAGGCAGTTTAAGTTTTGTGGGTAAGTGATACATATATATCCACACGCACGTGTATTTCAGTCAACAAACCATCAGCACACGTATCACAAGAGCATAATACGGTTCAATTAACTCTTTCGCAGGCAATAGATGAGGGTTTGATGCTCGCAGTGTAACGGAGACTAATAATGTTGTACAGTGGGAGTTGCTATGCTTCATTTCATAGAGATTCCCTCATGCTCAGAGAAATTAGCGGCCTTGTCTCGCGGAAAGGATCATAGAACTGCTTGCCAACTTTTCGCTCGCAAATGTTTTCAGGGCGCTCTCAAACTACTCGCGAAACCTCAACATCCGGCGAAATGCTGGCAATACCACTCCGTGCACCATGTAATCTCCGCATGTTTGAGGCCCAGACTCTCTGCAAAGAAGGGCGAACTCCAAGCCTGAGAGTTATTGGCGCCCCGCGTTGTTCGGCATGTGTGCGTCGGAATGCGGAATGCAAATCACAATACATATACGAGGGGTGTTCCCGGAGTTTTGTGTTGGCGGGGTGCGCCGATTCGCAGTTGACTTAGAGAGGAAAATCTTTGGTTCGCGGAAGAAGAGAGGGAGACAGGGATAGAGAAAAGTTTTGAATAACTCACTCACTTTCACTTTGCCGCTCTGCGCACATATGAACTTTTAAGTTCAAACGTCTGGATAGCTCAAAAAAGAGATTCATCTTTTCAGATCCTCCCACCTCAACCATGACCACTTTTCGACGGAGGTGTACATTTAGACAAGATGAAGCAAACCAGAGAGAAAATAGAAGAGCACGAATAGTTTTCTTTCAAGAGAATGAAAGGAATGTTGTGCTTAACTTTCACATAACAGTCGGAGAAATAGCTATACCTCAATAGAAATTGGGCGTAGTGCACTACTTTATTGTTAAAAACGGAAAGTAACTGTGAAGTTTTTGAATTCTTTAAATGGCTGTGGTATATAAGAATGGACGAAAATTGTTGAGATCGGGTTCAGTCCCTGATGAATCAAAGTTTTTCATGCCCCCTGGGAATAGCGTAGTCGATGAAAACAATGATAATTACTTCCCTAGTCCCATTCCAGATCGACGCGGCGGTGCCCGGTAATTTTCACTAGTTCCATTCTCTCGAGAGCTGCGGCTAGTCGTGAAGCCTTTGTGGGAACCAAAGTGAAACTTTGTATCAACGTCTTGTATGCTTTCTCAAAAGAGTTCTTTTTTTTGCGTAGTACGTGATAATCTTTTACTAAAACCTGAAAGTACGGAAAACGCTAATAGAAATTTACTTAGACATAGCACGTGCTTTGATATGAGAGTGCCACATTATATGAAAAATCAGTAGCGGAGAGAGGATTCGTATAGTCAATGCAAATATAGTATTAAAATATAATGACGGGGAAGAGGAAGGGAATTATTAATGAAAACGACCTGAGAAATGTTGGTTAAAAGATTAGGCGTGCTAAAAGCACCAGTTGATGAAGAAACACGCTCGTTGGGAATGTCTTGTTTGAATGAATACAATGTGGTGGGATAAATTGTGCGTAGGAAGAACGAATGGAAAAAAATAGATATAAAAAAGACCTAGGATGGGAAAAGGCTGAGTCAAAACTTGGTAGATATCATGTCGAATACCTGCTATCAGTTTCACCATGTAGTGTAAATCTTTAGATACACACATTCGAAGTTTGAATTAAAATTATCGGTGACAAGTTTTTCCTGAGGTATGCGCGAAGTGCGGAATTGAGACCGTCGGTATTATTATTATATAAATATGGTTGCAATTAGGCAATTGTCCTGGTGCCAGCGGTCATGGCTGGTCTACGGTCACTCTTACAACGCACATGCATTCACACACAAGAACAACAGATATGATAAAATGCTCTTATATACAATGACACTAAGATTACCAACCTCACCTCTACCATCACACAAGGGCTAGGTTCACACCATACCTTCAACCGCACTCCGTCTATAATCACGCACTCTTTAATTTCATATACCGCTCAAAAGCACACACAGTTAACACATCATTCACTGTTTGTCCTTGTTCTTACTGCTTGTCGAAAATGTAAATTGACGAAATCACGGAGCAACGAATCAACATCAAGTTTTTGGTGAAGTGCGGTAAGAGTTATCAAGTAATTACTGAATTATTGACAGCTATTTACGGTGATAATTATCTGAAAAAAACATCCGTTTTCAAGTGGATTTTCTCGAAGATTCTGCTGTCGTAGCTGTCTTTGATTATTCTATAGAGGGCATCTTTCGCTTTGACCCCAAGTGCCTTGATTATATCTAAGTTTATTTTGTCAACTCCTAGTGCCTTGGTGTTTTTTAAGTCTGCTACGGCTCTGTCGAATTCGCTTCTTAATATCTGCGGACTTCGATCGTTTTGACCTATCATGCTTTCATCTTTGATTAAGTCATATTATAGTGGTTTTGGAGCTTTATAGAGTACTTCAATGCATTATTTCCATCTGTCCCCAGTGTCGTTATCATATGTTGGTATTTTTCCATTAGCGGATCGGATGTTTTTCGATTTTGCTTTTCTTTCTCCGAATTTCCTCTTCACTAGTTTTTAAGCCATCTCGCTATTTCCTCGCCTCAGCTTTCTATCCATTCTTCCTTTTCCTTTTGCACTCTCATATGACCTGGTTCCGCAATTGTTGATAGAGGTCTTCCTCGCTTTCATTTCTTGGGTTCTTGTGATTTCTTCCATCGTTTATGAGACCCCTTCTTTGAGCTGTTCTCCATGGTTTCTTAATATTTCCGCCTTACTCGCAAGTAGCTCATCTGCAGCTTTGTCAATTATATTCTTTATTTTTTTCCACCGACCGTCAGTGCTGGTATTTTCATTATTTTTTTTCTATTTCCCTTTCGATGGTCGTGGTGAACTTTCCTCTTGCGCTCTTTTCTTCCAGTTTGTGTTCCATCTGAGTTGCTGTGTCTCCTTATTCATCTTCTTGTATCGCAGTCTGCTGTCCATGAACACCAGGTTGTGATCGCTATTTATATCTGCGCCGGGGGTAGCTCTTACACTTCTTAACTTGGTTCTTGTATTTCTTCCTGACAAGGACGTAGTCAATTTGGTATCGTGCTTTGTCTCCAGGCATCTTCCTTGCGTATCTTCTTCTCGGATGCTGATCAAAGATGGTATTTGCCTTCTCCATGTTTTTCTCGTTGCAGAATTCTCGTTTCGTTTTTCAAATCCGAAGTATCCCACGCTACTTCCCTCTCACCCCACGCCGACCACGGCGTTCCAATCTCCCATTACTATGAGGTTTTCCTTCCCTTTTAATGTTTCTAGCATCTCTTCCAGTTGTTCGTATACTTCCTCTATTTCCTCATCTAAATGGCTGGACGTCAGCATATACACATCTACTATCACTGTATCCGTAGGTTCTGCCTCTAGCCTTATCATCAGTATCGTTTCATTAAAAAACCTGAACGATATTATTTTCCATGCCCATTTCTTCGTGAGTATGATGCTTATACCTGCAATTTTCTGGTCGTCTCCCGAGTATATTATCCTGTAGCTGTCACTCCAGAAGTCGTACGCCCCCGCCCACTTAATTTCGCTCAATCGCAGTAAGTTTATCCTATCTATGTCCATCTTTGCATTTTCTAATTTCCTGCACGCCCCTAGTGACCTAACGTTCCGTATCCCTAGTCTGCATTTATCCACCTTGACTGACGTTCCCCTCCCAGTAGTCTCCACTTGGAGATCGGACTGAGGGACTATTTTACCTCTGGAATATTTTACCGGGAGGAAAGCCATTATGTCATATGTTCTGCAAATGCAAGGCTGCATATTCTAGAGAGAATAACCTGGTGGTTTTTCGTTGCCTTCCACATCGCGGTGCTGCGGCCGTTAGTGTGAACTTCAATGTCACCAAAAATTGTGTTTTTTTCTGTTAATGTGTTTTCCTCGTCTTAAAAACCCGTTAACAAAATTTTAATTAGCAGAAAAATTTTTCACGGGAATGGAACCAGGGACCTTCGGCTCCACAGACAGACACGCTATCGCTCTTCTACCCCTATCCCCTTCTTTAAGTGTACCTGTCTCAAAATGTGCTCATGAAAGATATCCGTCCTTATCAGTCTTGATTAAACTTATTTCTTAACCTACTCTTAGTAGAGAAATTACGTCAGTTAAATCACAATATAGTGATTTCTCCGTGGAAACGCACCCATGACCAATACCAAATTAAAATTCAGATAATAGTCTGCAGTAGAGGTAAGGAAGATAATCTCAAAGTAAGATTATACACGTATGTAATCGAAATAAGAAAAGAGGCCGAAACAGGCATCTTATAAGATAGAGGCAACCAAAGAAAGAAGATTGGAGGAGATGAAGGTGTAGTGCTGCCGAGAAATGATGAAAATATAATGGGTAGATATTTAATGAAGAAATACTTCGGAGAGTTTCTGAAGAGAGAAGCTTATGGATGACGGTTATTAGGGGAACAGGACTAATTGAACACATCCTGAGGCATGACACGTGTACTTGACAGAATACCACCATTGAAGGAAGCATGTAAAGGAAGAGTTGAGAAAAAATCCAGGTCTCAAAATGAGAAGGTTTTAGAAAATGTGCAAAGAACTCTGAGAGAAAGACGCTATTGTTTGGGAACAAGATAGTTTGGAGAGCTGCTACACACCAATCCTCGGCTCGATAATTCATATCATTATATCAATCATCACCGCTGATAGATTTCCTTTGATTTTAAATGTACATTTCTCTTTCGATGATGGCTAGGAAGACTTTAAATACCATTGTCCATTTCTTACTCTTACTGCTTCATTCCTGGTTTCAGATTTATTTTCAGAATTCTGACGATTTTTTATTCTTGGTCACGTTACTCCAGAAACTGTTTTATTTATGTCATAAGCTTTTGTCGCTATAAGCCACTCCGCTATCATCGACACCCTTAGCAGTTACATGAATATTACCTGGAGCCAAGCTGAACGTCGTCGCCTTCCTAGTCAGTACTTGAGAGGCTGCAATTTTCTTAGAACGTATTCCACGAGAACCTTTCCTGTCCATGGTTGCCATTTTCCCTTTCAGTTTTCTTCATTCCGTACTATGTAATCCGAGTTTTCAATGATCTCGAAAAGCGATTCTTACCCGGTTCTCCTTTCGGATTATCGGAAGCTCCCATTGTAACCACCATTGTGGGGATCTGGAAAAGGATCTTCCTCTGGATGGGAAAAAGAGGAGTGGGCTGAAGAAATGATTTTTGCTTCTTCAGTAGAAGGGACCTCGAGCGCGATTTCATTGCCTCTCTCTCCATTTTTAGGGCGGAGCTGTTCCTTCCCCTTATACTTCCTTTTCTCGGCATGTGACGCCTTTCCAATACGCCATCTCGGTTGATCCCTAAAGGGATATGAAACCCTCGGGGGGTGTGGCGGGTCGGAGAATCCACCCCTTTGATTAACCTACGGCCGTCAGTGGTGACTGTGAAAAAGAATTCTTGTTGCGTCCGTGTGTGCGGGAATAGGGGTAGGGATATTCAATGATCCGTTTCGACTGATTTTGCTCGGTCTTCCTTTTAATCGAATACTCGGAATAGAATTTAATCAATGGAGATGGTATCAGCAAATTCATGGTTTCTGTTGTTCGAAATTTCAGTAATTAGATGGTTTTATACATTTCAAAAGCAAGATAACTGAGTAACGTCTGTCGAACAATATGGTTGTTGAACGATACCAATGTCTCGTGAACTAATGCCGTAGTTCAGACGTTAGCAACTCCGGCCAATACGTGGTCTAATCAAAAGGTTCCAAGATTGTTTAAATCACACGCCAATGGCAGATCGAAGTGCGAGTTGGTTGAGGAAAATGTTAAGTCAAAACCTTCCTAAGAACGCCCGAATTTGCGGATTTGCGATTATTTGCAAATACTGTATACGGCTATTTTAGCAAAAATTGTTTTTGCGTTCAGCGATTTTGAGAAGAGAATGAAAGGAAAATTATATGTAAAATTTTATGCGAGGTGAGAAAAATTATCGAGGATGGTTAGCGGCCGGTTAACTATCGCATCCAATTCCAGTCTCTGGTTTTCTGCAACGTTGCCCTATACCACCTGTGTTTTTTCCATCGGTCGTTGACACTCATATTTTTCCTACCCCGTATACTCATTCTCCGTCCCTCTCCCTGGAGTTTTTAAACAAGATGTTCGTGTTCGTCTCCCTAGGAAATAGGTATTTTCTTTGAGAGGATTCCGGTTAGATTGTCCACGTCTGATAGTTTCTAGGCTTCCCACATGCTAATATTTTTCTTGGGCTTCCCTCCTGTCCCTCAAATGAATCGTTCACTGCATCCGAGATAAGTACTTGTCACGGGGCACAATGTCTACCTAGTCTTTCCATACCCTAGAGTACACAACAAATTTGCGTGAGGGAAAGTTTGGAAGATCTCTTATTCCCAATTTTGTCTTTTATAGGGATTTTGATATTGACCTTGATTAATTTGACCCTATTCTTCAGATCTGGTTGAAACATAGGTTAAGTCCTTGTAACTGTTGAAACACATTTATGAAAGAAAGCTACTTATGTGAAGATGTACTTTGTGGGACCACATAAAAGTACTACGGTATAGTAATAAACCCGAAGGTCGGTTTGGTAGGTGATGATAGAGTTCATCCAGTACTAAGCCCTGTACGGCGTGTGAAATTCACACATCAGGGTGGGGGGGGGCAGTTTCTTTCTCTGTGCCGGTTATGGTTTCCAAGAAATCACATAGCTTGGGTGAAGCTGCAAGTGCTCAGAGAGGCTTTCCCGGGAATCGAACCCGGGCCCTCCGGTCAGTAATCCAACGCTCTACCCCATGGACTACCGGGACCCACTTGGAACCATATATAGAAATATTATGATAAGACTTCAATTCAGTTTAATATTGTTAAGCTTTAAATACAATTTTATTATTTCCACTTCCAAGGCTAAGGTATCGACAAGTTTTGTCATCAAGAGATAAGAGTTTTATTAAGAGACAAGATAAATGCTTTCGTCAGTATATAAACATTTAATACGAGATTTAGATAGGGTACACCCCGTTGTTTAACTCTTCCCCTCCATTTAATGTATACTTTTGACGCATCATGTACCACCTGGTAATGACAAAATTGTCAAAACAAAGGTAGTGGAAATGGAAGTATAATATTTTTTAATGAAACTGTCTTTTCATTATTACTCAACTCTTGATGAAATTACGGGAGACTAAATGGAGACCAATGATGATTGTTATAGTTCAGCACAATTTATTTTTTTTGGGTTATATAGTCCTTGCGTAAGTTTTTTTTGACAAGGTGTTACATATGACAGTTCATCGCAGTAATAGAGAAAATACATTGACTAGGAAAAATTCTCGTTGTTGGGTTCCTTTGATTATAAAATTTAAAAATATGGACAAGTAGAATGGCTAATTGGTTGTTGGTAAAATTTGGAGAGGTTTGATTTTGCAGACGAATGCAAATGAAAATGATTTTCAGGTTAAGAAACGTTTGTAATGCCTTTTTTTAGTGAAAAAGCTATGCCATTATTTTCATATGCGCATGTCAATAACTTGACAGGACGTAACGAAGCGTTACTAATTCAAATTTGGCTCATAATAGAATTCAGAGATACTTTCTAAAAATATTCTTTATGAAATTGTTGTGTCGCAAATGTCACACACTGAAGAAATGTCATTTTCTTCGAGCATCAATTATTAACACAGTTTTTTCGTTGTTTTATTTTTATTGTTCGAAATAATCTCTGTTACTATATATTTATGCAACCATCAACCATTAATAAATGTTATTTTCTACAAATATTATGCCTTTAAGGAATATTTTACTTCTGAAGTCATAATGAAATGCTGTTATAATTTTTCATCGTATTCGTAGTTGGTGCTGGTTTATATCTGCCATTACCTTCCCTAAAATAATTTTTAATGTGTAAACAAATGGAAAAGTAGGGAATATTAGATCCTGTTTATTTCACATGGGAGGATAGAAATCATATAAAAAAATCTATCCTTTGCTGCAATTATTTCCAAACTTTGTTAAGTGCGCGATCAAATTAATTTCGGTTGCGTCATTCACTCTCATGAGAACGAACGTTTTCCCATTCCTCGGTTTCCTCCTGAATAAGAAGTTTTCACCTTCTTACTCAGTATTGAGACATTACAGCTGTGGAATAGGGGACAGAGATGTCCGACGGTTTGAATAGAGACAAACGGTCATTTCCGACTGCGACGCGGAGAAAATCGTATCGGCTCGCAAACGAAAATTGATTGTCTCTCTCCTAGGGTAAAGGGAGAGTAGAAACTGGTATGCCCCAAAGGCAGGGAGGGTAAATATGACCTGCGTTTGGTCCCCAGAAAATCCTCAGGGTTAACGGCGACGCGTCTTGCCTCAAGTGGTACTCGAGTATTTCACGACGTATAATTTTCAGACTGGTATCCACACGTGAAAAACAATTTCAATGGTCTCTTTGATGTTAGCACATGTATTCAGGCACTAATGTATCTTTAAATATGCTGACGACACTATGTTGACATAGTTGGATAACTACTCACAATTTCAGTATTGAGTTACATTACTCTGTAGTTGGAAAATGTAGGTAGGGTAACGAACGACCTTATTTGATAAGGTCGATCTGAGACTTCGCTTCTTCTATGTAATATTGTAGGAAGTTGACTTGAGGTTACAAATCTGCTGACAACCCGGCTTGGGTCGCTGAAGATCAGGATTGAAATTTCAGGGGTTCCTGCTGTATCATAATAATCCCTGCTTGGGTGTCATGTGTATATGGGTCGTAAAATTACTGACACCTTGACCCATGTCTTTATAAGTGGGCTAATGTTAGCACCGAAATTATTTCCACTCTCCCATTTCCTTAACAAATCTATCTATCCCCAATATTATCTCCATATTTCATAGTGCGCAAATAAATTTACCTATTAGTTTCCATGTCTGATATTCACAATGAAAATATCTTACGGATTTGATGCCTTCAATGCATTAATCAACGTCGTTTTGAGTACCTAACCTACATGAATGTTCGTGATGGCAAAGACCAAGGTATGCTCTAAGAAAAATAACGTTATTGTTCAGGAACTGGTCCACCTTATAATTATTGCGTGACTTTGTTCACCTATTGGATAAATGCAAGTTTTCATGTCATGCTCCCATCTATTACACCATGGGTAACCGTAAGTTGAAGGCTCACCTGATGCGCCAAGGTCTATAAAATTAATTTTAGCCATGAAGGGTGCCTTTACCTGAGATCCTACGTTTGCCTATAAAGTTCTAACTACCAGGCAATCAAAAAAATTAATTTAGTGTGTTACATAGAGGCATCAGCCGTGTTTTCAGATGGTAAATGCTCTAACTAACGAAGCACCGTCCCGCAAATTCTTATAGCTTACGGAAAAATTACGAGTGCCTCTTCTAAATTCCTTCTTCTCAGTCAAAGATTGCTGGAATGCCTTAGTTCTTTGTCATCGTATATTTTTTGGGCCTTCATCAATTTAAATATTATCCAAGAGTTATTTTATAAATATTCAAGAATATCTTCCTGTAGATCGCGATACTCTTAGTGAACTGAGAGCCATATGGTTCCTCAGAACCTGAAGAGGCCAAAAAAAATAGGAAGCTGGCCTCTTTACAAATTTACAATTTGATGAGAGAAGGGTCTGAATTTTTGGTTGAGTAAAAGGATACAAATTTAAAGTTTTTTTTAAAAATTTAGAATTGGAAAGATGAAAAGACGAAAATTTAATTCCAGTTAGGTCTTCAGCGTTAATAAACGGAAGAACGTAACATCTTATTTTTTCAAGTTAATCGTATTTCTCTTGTTAGTTCTGCGAAGTAGCTTCTTATTTTATCCTATCCTCACCTTGGCTGAACCGCCTGAATTCAAGTTGCCCTTAGTCCTTAGGAGAAAGGAGGTTTTGGAGAAATGGGGAACGTAAATTTGATATCGTGCGTTCAGGAGGCTGAAAATGAGCTGACCATCAGATTGCATGCGAATATTATCCAGAATATTTCCGCGATTTAGATGCACGGGTATATATTCGCATTTTCGTTTCGCTATTTTATTGCCTGGCGTAATGGAGTTTTCAGACGGGTAAGCCTCCATGAAAGGAGGATATTTTTACTCGCTCAAGTGCTGATATATTCTCATGCAGATCTCGTCTCTTTCACGATCGAATGCTCTTTCGAATCGACATTTTGCGTGATCAAATCCCTTTCAGCATGATGGTAAGGAAATAAAGAAAGATAGGGATAAAATAAAATCAACAATCTTAAGCGATGTTGCATTTCGACGTTGCGCAGGTGTATAAAAAATTATTTATCTTCTAATTTTATCTCAATTTAAAGACCAAAAAGTGCTGTCTTCGAACCAAGGCTAAATATATAAATAAAATGAATATAAGAGGTACCAATAGCACTTTTTAAAAATTTAGTTTTGATATAAAAATTCACAAATATAATCTGTAATTCTATGCAAAAGTGAATAAATGCGATTTGCGTTTTTGTTTTTTTGCACCCATGTGGCTCTTTTCCCAATTGAAATTTTCAAAACTGGAAATTTATTTTATAATCTTTGATCTGAAAAATATATAAATAAAGCTACAGTCACATTTGACCTACTTAATGTTTGTGTGGTGACAGTCACGATTATAATGCGGAGATGTCAGAATGGATTACGTTATGTCTAACACAACCGCGTTGTTTACTTGCCATTTTCAATAGCAATTGTAATTGAGCACCATCAATATTTATAAACGACGTATTACTTTATTTCTTAAATAAGAATTCCTGTGCCTATTTAAAGCACGCCGAATTAGAAAGGAGTATTCAATTTAGTAGAAGCGACAAATCGTTACGAAATGGGATGGGTTGATCATTCACGTGGTCTAAATTATTAGCCATCAAGAAAATCAGTCAAAGAAAAGCTACCTGCAACGGAGATAATATTCACGCATGCATAATCGTATTGGTCATAAGTTAAAATTTTACAAAAATGATCACCATTATTTTTTATGTTATGGTTAGTGCTCATTGAGTTTTTTATTTCACTAATCATTGTACTTTCGTATATTTGGTACAGATAAGACCTATCTTCCATAATGCAAACCGGGAACACTTTCGGGAATGGGGATATGGAGCTTTAACTTTGATAAGCCGAACTGGAATTTATGGTTGTTGGGAAAGGCCATCATTCACTTGTAATTAGTCTCGCATTGTTAACAAACTAAAAGAGCAACTAAAGGTGGTGATGTCAACTATGCGGTGACTTATTTTAATTCTGGCATAACAGTGAAGTTCTGTTTACTTCCCCATCAATCTACAAATAACCCCCGAGTCGCTGTAAGAGGGGTGTTAGCACACCAGAAATGAAAATATTGAGAAATAATTATGTATCAAAAGTAGTGTATTATTTTCTTGAAATGATAATTTTTCTATCAAAATTATTTTTTCTGAGATCCGTAAGGAAAAAAACGAATCCTTGAGCCAATAAGACTGATATGATAACTCTCCAAGAATTGTCATTACTATCCAACCTGCCAATGTGTTGTTGCAATTCATCTGAACTCATTTATTTGTGCATTAAATGGTGTTGAAATAATTTTAATTGAACGTTGAGTCTTAGTTTAAATAAATGTTGTTTAATTAATTATTTTGGATCTACGATAGAATCATTCCCTAATGATTTATATCCACAGGCATTGAAAAATTCTGTTTAGACCTTGAGGTCATAGGAAACAATTATTTTTATTATTGTTAGGATGCACGGAGAACATCTGAAGCAGCTAGATGATATAAGAATTTAATTATTTTGCAATAGTAGCGCTCTATCCAAACCAAACGGGGACTGCAATGGTGAAATTTCTCTGCTTCAATAAATATTTTGAATTTTGGGTACTAGAAATAGGTAATATGTTCATCCCCCTTACATACCTTCAGTTTTCACGGGCGAATTTCAAACAGTTTGGTGATGAAAAAATCTCCGTTTTCATTCGATATTAAGAATGAAAATGTTACCCGAAAAGATTTTGGCTCTCATTTTTGTCCAAATAAAAAATTATGGCTAATCTAAAGAGTCATTATTGGGCAACACTTATGGTTTTAGATTTGCATATCAATTACCGCTCCTTTTTTCATTTAGTGCATCACAAAATCAAATTGTATTCTGCAAGAGGAGGTTTATTTTAGTATGAATTTTGTTTCCGCGAAAAAATAATGAATTTTAGAACGCCAACCTGTCATAAATTCGAAGCATTTTTTATTAATGCTGCAATTCACGCGTGAAATGATGCTTAAGAGGCACCTATCGAACAAGTTTACATCACCTTTTACAAAACATGTTTTTTTTTTGCAATAAACCGTGGACGCTGAAGCATCAGCATCTCCGCATTCGGAACCATTTGGTGGGAATCTCAATTTGGTAAGCTTTCCTTTCGGAAATTTCTCTTTTTTTTTCGTACGGAAGGTGCCTACAGTTCATTTGAAAAATTTTCTGCGGCTGAAATCGACTTTGGTCCTATATTTGTTGGAGTTAATTTAAAATTGATGCGGGGATTCAATGAGACCGACATTTGATGCCCTTCCCGACCCTCTCTTGAAATTGAGGGCGGGTCTAGCAGTGCAACGAATTCGTCAAATAATCATCCTTCGTCAATTTACCCGTTCACATTTCGAACGTGACGTACACTTAAAGCACGGCTCCAATGCTTCAACCAAACCATTCCTCTTTCCCCTCTTTTACGTTCCAAAAACTTCTCCGAGTTTCTCCAATTATATTGGTCCGTCTCTTTTGAGCGCCGAGGGAACTTTCACGCACTTCTTTTATGCCGTTAGTCATCCACATGGATTTATCCAACAATGAGCGCCACATCGCATCGCTCCGAAATGGTTCGATGAGTCACCGTTTTTGCTTTTTTCGTTTCGTGATTTCAATTTTTTTTCAAGTAATGGTATAATTCAATGAGTTAAGGTGGTAATGAGATGCTTTCTAAGGTGTGAAAACTCATTCGTTGTGGGATGAAGAGTTTTTATGTTTTCATATTATGTCCATTAAAATGAGATATAAACGAGCCGAATTTTTTTGGTACAAGTGGAAAAATGCCGCATATGCTTTATGCGGACAAAGTAAAAGATCATAAGTTTGGAGATTCAACTGCTCAAGTACATTATCAAATAAATTATATTTCCATGAACCAAGGTGATGAAAATTTTGGTAGAAATAAAATCAATTTCTATGTTATTTTTAATACTTACTCAGTACCGACCGATTCTATTGATAATTCGGAAAAAGGGTAAAATACAAATAATTTTAATCTTTTGATGCTTAAAATAATACTCTTCTCGCTTTACCTTGGCCTTGTTTTACTTGTTGATAGATATTATTAGGTAATCTACCGTTTAAGGTACGTTTTTGGATGGACACAACTATCACATAATTAACTTGTGACTCCAAACGAAACACAATCGAGCAACCTACTCTGCCTCAGGTCTCTCTTCATCTCTCTGTACTTCTTTCCTCCCTTCATCCCGTCCAACATCCCTATCATGTTCCTGCCCTTTCCTCGTTTGCCGAACAGTCTCCCCTCTATTACCTTCTTCAACATACCTATACCATATCCATATCCATTCAACATACAATATACCTTTCATCCATTTTTGTTGATAGATATGTTTACTGCAATTTATTTATAGTTAACGTCTCAAGCCATGCACGATTTTTTCTTCCGAAAATGAAGAAAGGTTTAAAATTAAGCTAAGATTAACAGGGATAACTTTCGATAGCACTCTACACGGACGATGGGCCTGCTGAAATTGAACAAATTTATCAAAACTCGGCCGAAAAAAATGGTTGTTTAAAGCAAATGGATATTTGGGGAATTACTTCAGTTATTCAGGACCACAAAAGATGAATTTCTTTGGAGTGCAGTTACCAGGGTACTGGGATCTAAATCTGTTTCTAATTTCATTTTAAAGAAAAGAATATTGTAAGAATAATATTTGTCCATTTGACTACATGTTTTGTTGCAAAAAAATCACAATTTAGGGAGAATATATAGTTTCATTATAACTTTCCTAGAAGTGGGGAATAAATCGTAACACATAATATGTATTTCAAAAGCGACTGTTTTGTGGCAGCTAAAACGCTCATATCCTTGATCATCCAGAAGGAGAAAACATCCAACAGTCACATTGTGTTTTGGTTGACTCCATTTATTGCAAAGTTACTTTTTTCCTTTGCTCATTTCCTCATCTGACAAAAAGTGTGAAAGGGATTAATCACGGGATACATCTTTACGTGTTTGAAAGGAAGATAAAGGAACCTAGTCTTTTGCTTCCTTTTCAACCATTAGAACTATTTCATTTCATATGATAAATACGAGTTTATGTTATGTCAAGATGTTCAGATGCGTACAATGAAATGTTTTGGAGGCTTTCAAGCTTACTTCTAATCCCTTAACTACTCCAACTAATAGTTAACATTTAAGCTGTTTTTCAATTACTTGGATTCTTTAATTTCTCACAATATATACATGGTGTCTTCTCCTGGACATAGGTCCAAATTAAGTTCCAAAAAAGTCATAAAATGCCTGTATTATTAAATACGATATTGTTTTATTTATCAGACTGTCTTTCTTTTTAGTTAAAACTATTATTCATCCGCGTCTAGTTGCTTGGAAGATGGTTATTCCATTTTTTTTATTGGTACCTAACAGGTTTGGCAATGAACGGGATTAATTGTACTCCGTAACCAATAAAAAAGGAAATTGTTTGATGAAATTTAAAAGAACGAATGATTTAATTTAGTTTATTTAACTAAATACATTGGAAAATATTTTGAGTGAAGAGACAAATGGTATTTTTCATCATCCTTTTAAGCCAACCAAGAATTTTTGGGATCAACGTTATTGGTGAATGAATATACTCCCATTCATTCATGAATATCTATCCATTGACTTCCCTTATTGTGCTAGCATCAAAGTACGTGTATTATTCATTTTCAGACATTTCACCAGTTTTTAGATGCTCCGAAAAATAAACCTTGTCCAATGTCATCTACAGTAAGCTTTCAGTACCAAAGTTATAGTTTTAATCTCCCTACTATCAATTCAATCCGTCCTTTTAAATTTGGCCGAAACATTGAATTCTTGGTAAAAGTTTGAATTCGATATTAATAACATCTGAAATCCATATGATACTGATAATGTACTTCAAAAGTTTAATCGGATAAATTGTTATGGGTACGTAGATAGTTAAGAGTGCATATTCAACGTAAGATTATTGGTATGGTTTCATCTCTAGCAAGAAAGGAAAAAAAATATTGTAAGGCCTCATTTTGTACGTCGGCTAATGTGGATTTCACCTGCTCATGAAAAGGATTCCCATTAATTTTGAGTAACATGTCGCTAATTCACTGATAACACTAATACGCTTCTCCAAATTAGCATTTTAGTGAAGTAGATAGCTATCTTCAGAAGATGGAGTCATATCAGTTACGAATAATCTGTTGATTAATAAGAGCTTAACAACCTTGTGCGTTCACTATTTCCTTCTTCAGCCCCTTATTGTCTTTTACCCCATCTTCATGCCTAAAAGAATGCATTACCCTTCTCTCATTCAGGAATTCCCGTTCTACCATGACTTTCAACACCCCACTAGCTTCTCCAACTTTTGCCTTATTCACATTTCCCCTAACATTTACCCCCTCTCCTGCTTTACTTAATATGCCTTCATTTACCTTCCCCTCTAATCACTGCATTTTCTCTATTAATCTACTAGTCCATATCTCTTTTCACTGCTAAATAGTGTCTTTTTTCAAGTGATTCGTTCGTTGAATTCATCAATTAAATGCAATGCCTGGCGAGTGACCAGTCTAGACATTTCTAATCACATTGCAAGAACGCCAGGATCTTATGGCTCGGGTGAGGGAATTACAATCCGGTGATCAAACACGATCTCGTATAATTTTTTTTTTAGGTAATACGGCCCGACCAGATGCAACGGTGAGGAAATCTTGATACAACGCTCCTCATGCGGTGGCAATCTTCGGCTTACCCAATCCCAAAATTGAACCCTGTGGGATTATCACTCGAGTAACGTTTTTCTCTGGCGGAATTGCGGCAGATCCCGGCGTTCCTCGCACGCGCCGGTGGTCAAGTTACCCGCGCGGCTCTCGCATGCATTGCCATCGCTCGTTACGCGACCATGTTATATACGATCTCCAGCGTATGCGCAATGCGTACGCTGGCTCGCGCCGTGGCGGCTCGGGCATCAATACGCTCGTTGAATGGTGCGGGGGAGGGAGAAGAGGTCATCGACGATGCTCGCTCCGCACGGGAGCGCCCGGCGGCGATGCGGTGGGACTTTTATTATACGCGCGACCCAGTTTCACGTTTGGCTCTTTGTGGCCGATTTTCCATTATCTCCGGTGGAATGCGACTGTATTATTTGCACGTTTGTTGCGAGTTTGAGGGGGGGGGGGCAAAGGACATTCCTCACAGCGCATCAGTTACACCCCAGCTCTAATTGACGCGGGCGGTATATTTTAACCACTTAAGTGATGCATGAACATTTGCCGCCGTGATGGCTCAACATTTAAGATTTTCCACCCGCTCGCTAATCCTCCAAACGTATATTTAGTCGAATTCCCGCGGAGGAATGAACGATTGGCGGATGAGTGCATTTTGCACTGGGCATTCGTGAATACGTTCCATTCGATGCAAAAGGATTTCCCTTTATTACCTTAGTAGGAAATGCGTCAGCTTGTTTATGGAAGCAGACTCCCTTCTGTTTGATCCCGATAGCAACGAAAGGACTAAGGTATTTTTAGTTACAGCGTAGCGAAAGACGGAAAGTGAAAGCGCTCTTGTATGTCATTTTGTAGTCATGTACAGGGTTCGTCCGGAAAATAAGTGTACTGAGCTCAGGAAAAAAAATTTATTACACTTTTACATATCTTAAGCTAATATTCTTCAAAATAGGACCCTTGTGAGTCGATACACTTGTTCCAGCTGCGTTCCCATTCCTGGAACGCTCCCGCGAAGGCATCATCGGGAACCTCTCGAAGACACGTCGTCACGGCCTCTTTGACGGCGTCCAAAGTCCCGTATCGCGTTCCTTTCAAACTCCTCTTTATCTTCGGGAACAGAAAGAAGTCCGGTGGTGCCAAGTCCGGGCTGTAGGGCGGGTGCGGCAGCGTTGCCACGCCGTGCTTGGCCAAGAAGTCCGACACGACAAGCGCGGTGCGAGACGGCGCATTGCCGTGATGCAGCCGCCAGATGTTTTTGAACGTTGGCCGGACGCGGGCGACTCGTTTTCGAAGCCTGTCGAGCACTTGGACGTAAAATGCAGCATTTACAGTTTGTCGTTCAGGTACAAATTCGTAGTGGACGACTCCCCCTATTGTCAAAAAAGACAATGAGCTTATTACATTTATTTTCCGGACGAACCCTGTAATTTTGCGCTTAGTATTTCATGCGGTGAACTCACGTGAATGTAAATTTCAAGGTGCTAATAAGAGTGTGAACACAGAGGAAATATTGATCGATAAGAGATATTTTTAAAAATTAGATTAAATAGTTGCAATAAGCAGATCCTTATATGGTTAACGTGTGATAAACCTTAAACAATCATTGAAATAAATATGATTTCCACGTTTTTGTGTGGTGACTTACTGGGTGGAGGGTTTCGCTAGTGATCTTCAAGTTTTCTTGTCCAAATACTGAGTCATTCCTTTGGACAACATTAACTAAGATTTAAGCGGAGTGATTTTTAATTTACTAGAACCAATGTTGAAGGAAAATGTTGTAACAGAGAAAGAAACTTAACCTTGAATAGTCCCTGGACCCCTACTCTGAATATGTGGATTTCACACACTGTAAGGTTTAGCTCAGGATTGAATATTTTGTTTCATATCAGAAGAAACCTCCCGAGTTTCATACGTAACGATAGCTACCGTTCTTATGTACATGATTAAAAAACTGTACAAAGTAAGCTTCACTAATATTCAATAACTTCAGTGCGGCAACCATTTAGAGGAAGCGTACAGTTCACAAATATTCAGTTTTTGCGCTGTATTGAGAAGCTGTTGTGATAATCCCAGTAGCACTCGGCTTCTTGAGAGTTTGAACGCCTTCTGTGTTAAAAAACACGTCTTTGGTGAACCTGTAATATAACAACCTAATCAAATTATGGAAATATGCCATCGTTAGTTTTGTAGACCCGGAGGGAGAAACCTAGGCTCTCTCCATGCAGTTGGATAAAGAATTCGGGCATAAATTTGTTTAAATTAATGTTGAGAATAATTCCGTGTCAACTACTCGTTTCTAAAAAAAATACAGGTCTGCTAACCTTGTTCTTGTGACGCGAGAACACCAAGCGTGGGAGGGAGGAGTTCACACTCATGTCCTGGTATCTCTTGCGGAACCTCACTTCCCCGAGTCCTCTCCGTGCTTGCTTATGTCATGTCGCGCACAGTGGAGCGAGGTGTCACCATCTGCAAAACTTGTACGACGAACTAAACTTCCGCGTACTTCTTTAGAAATGCCTCCCTCCACACCTGCTCCCGCTTCCGTTCCGGCACTTTGTGGCGTAGAGAATCGTGTTGACGCAACACGTTTCTCGTCTCTTAGTGATGCCGATCCGAATGCATCCTCGTTCTCTTAAGTCGATGCTGTTCGACTTTCGTGGTTGTATTTGCGTAGAAATCTGTTGTAGGTATTTGCGGCTTCAACTCGGAAAATCCAGAGCACACAATCAACTTTCTGCCCCATGGAGAGCATCTTTACTACATACGAGAGAGATGACAATGTATGGTAGATAAATGCACGAATAAATTGACGTTCGAGATAGTCACGGAAGGAGTTGTTTGAAAAATTTGTTAGCTCACAATGTTAGTTTTTAACTGCCACGAAACTGAGGTCCTACTTTGTATTAAGGATTTAGTCCATTTAATTAACCCTTGGGGTAGGAGTTACTGAATAATACCGAGTGCTACAGCGGAGGAAAGCGAGGTAAGATTAACTTTCCGATGTGTCACCAATACCCTCACACACAAACACGCACACAATGGCGCGCGTGGCGCTAAAACTCACGCACACTTGGCCATCGAATCCAAAAACCCCAACTTTCTTCAACTTGGGTCTCGATGGTCGTGTTGACCCAGAAACTTCCCTCTTCATCCCTCCCTCAATCTCCAAATCGAATCGGACTGAATATTGAGTTGAATCTATGTCATATTAATGATTTGAAATGTTTTTATCCTTATCAATTGGAAGAATCGGTTGGAGTATTGTACTCGCGAAAGAGTTGACTCCTTGATTCCAACTTAAATCCTCGCTATAATGTTAATTGAACTAGTTTAAAATATTTTTCTTTTCCTAATGTCGAAATATTGTTTACGCAGTATTTTCCAACGCTGTTAATTTTTGAGAAATTATTTCATGTGATTGTTTTCACAGCACGTATGTGTTCTTCAAATTTTAATCAATGAAGTGGTGATTTTAATTGAGGAAATCCTCAAGGAACGATATTTTTTTATTTATCTATTAGGTGTAAGTTTTCCTGGATTATTAGCGTAAGGAAAATAATTAACTATTTCTGAAATTTAATTTGGGTGTGATCCAAATTCAGAAAAATAGTCATTCTCGCGTAGAGGGACAGGAGACTTTTCCTGGATTAGATAGGCTAAGGGTCAGAAAATTTTGCCTTGAGAATGTATTTTGTTACGAGTTTAAAAAAAATTCTATTCGGATAATATGAGTCTATAAAAAATTAAATATATAATGAAATATACATTATTTCCAGATTCAGAAGCCATTAGTTTTTATTATGTCGTAGACAGTTTGATAATAAATTATCAGCTAAGAACATACCAGTTTCAGGTTTAACTTCGTGGAATTCTTTCATGATGAGGTTAAAAAAAAGAAACCTTGCACTTTCACTCAAAGATTTAATAATCAGCTAAGAGATAAAAGAAAAACACTTCTATCCCTGATAACTATTCTTATTAATACTTATGGAAGTAGTTCACAATCAATAGGTATAATAATTTTTTTATATATAATCACCTGACAGGTATTTTTGATTTTTTTAATGAGTTTTAGGTCGTAGAGTAGTTTGGCAGGTTTTTCTTTCAAATGTGAACATGTGGGCATGCATGTGATCCGATACATACGATGTTCCAATTAGTACAATAATAATATTTATCTACGACATAATTTCCTATATGAAGTGCGCTGAGAGGTGCTTTTACGCGATTGTACCTGGCGAACGTTTCTTAAAGATATGAGCTGATATAGAACCCTACTAAATAGTCTTAAATTTAGTATTAAGATTTCAAATTCACATGCAGTGCAATGCACAAATGTTATGACGTTTTTACCATTCGAACCCGTCAGGAGACGCCATTGATGCAAGTTCCAAGGACTTGTAAACTGTCTTACAGCTTTGAGAATTGAGTCCCCTGGTCAGTTGCTTCGTTAGCTACGTTTTTTCCGTATAACAACGCCGTTGCATGAAAGGAAGTGAAAATATAATTTGCTGAATTTTGCGAAAATGGGATAGAGTTTGTAAATTAATTGTCCAAAGAGCCTGACAAGGTATTCGTTTCATAGAAAAATATGTAAATATGGTGAGTTTAGGCCAAAGGAAAAGGAAAGTGTTAGCAACCACTGGTTTGAAAACCGTGGAAAATATTTCCAATCATTTTCTGGCACGAAATAGATTATTCAAAGGTCCAGGGTAGGATTTTTTTAGTTTAATTATACTTGTACGTGACGGTCCAGGCTGCTGTACTCATTGCCTTTTGACCCAGCAGTTCCTTGAATGATCCCCGGCCGGGACGGAATAGCGGAGGAATGGAGGATTAAAATGAGGGGGTCGTCCCTGGACTCAAGCCCCTAGTTCTAGCAACATCAGACTCGTTTTTTTCTTTGTACACCCCTCTCCATTCTCGAACGGCAGCCTCCAAGTCCGTACTTTGAAGGGAAAGGTCATAGCTGAAAAACTTTCCTCCGTGAAATTAATCGACTTTCTACTCCACTTATAACCGCCCCCTTTTCCGCGGCCCCTTCCTTCGGCCCTTCCACCCACGCAGGTAAAAAAAAACCCTCTTTCCCTCTCTTTCTCCCACCTTCACATTCGCCAGCGTGCCATGTCTCTTTCCGAGTGTTTTTGCGAGAGAATTTAATGCACTCCTGCTTTCTATTCTTCCCCTCGTTGGCGTTAGCGTATGCACACATTTTTGACCCAATCGCGTCAAAATTCTCCTCCGTTTCTCTGTGTTAAGGAAGGCAGAGAAAAGTAATCGTTATGTTTTTTCTGAGTATCCCAAAAGTAGATTTTATGGTGAAATCTATGTCATATATGTCACAGAGTACGGAACACGATTGAGGACGGTGATTTTTTTCTACGTTCTTATTACATCGAAGAGGATTTCTTATTATTCATAATCACGGGTTGAAATTCGCGTGGACGTGTTCGGAAAAGTCCTCCTATGTTAAGTTTCGTGAATTTCTGAGTGACGGTACTCATAACCGTCCCCTCTTATTCTGAACGTGTGAAGTTCACGCGCCGTTGACCTTGGAGTGCAGATGACAAGCTCTACCCACACCTATCAAACCGGTCTTTGGGTTGATGATTGTGGTTTTATGTTTGGTTTCACCCGAAGGATCGACTTGCGTTGACTTGTGAGTTCGAAAACTTCGGCCCTGGCCATTACACGGATGCGGATTTGGTGCTGGGCAATTGAATTGGTGGCGAAGTGGTATCGAAGTGGTATTTTTACCGGCTTCATACAGTCCAAGTGCTAGGATAACAGATTTGACGGGTTTCCGGGTGTACTACATTCCGGTCCTTATTTGGGCGTAGTGCCTGGGAGTCGATTGGAATCAATTCCCTACTCTATCCACAAGATGTGGTTGTTAGCCGCGGTTTTCACGTTTTACATTCGTTTGGAGGAGGATAACTTTTGCAGCTGGCTAATTTATACATGGCTCAGTTTTCACATTTGCAAATCCGTCCTCACATTTTTAAAGTTTACATAATAGACTCTCTCTCTCTCAGGTAGAAACTTTGCCAATTTCAGAGAATATTCTGTTCGACTCCAGCTATTCAATTCAAAGCCCAAGTGAAGTAATGCCTAATTCTTTATTTTTGTATATTGTCTATGGTGAAAGAGAAAGTTGTGACCATTCTGCGGAATATTTCACATAATGCTGATGATTTCTAAAGCATTCTGGCCTGGCCTGGCTGGCCTTCCACGCTTTCTTAACATTCTTCAGGATGGCTTAAACATGTATAATTGTTGTAGAATTATAGTTGATATGCTGTATCTACACTATTGATAAACAACTTGCTAGTTTCATATATATATATATATATATATATATATATATATATATATATATATATATATATATATATATATATATATATATATATATACACATTCAAATACGAAGTCCCGCCATACGGCGCACAAATATTCATTCAAACCTAGAAATAGGTATAAGGAAAGGGGATAGGAAAACACATAAAAGGCGAGCATAGGACATGTGGGGAAGGCGGTTTTTGAGCAGATCACGAATGTAAAAATATTCCCTTAATCGGGATTTGAACACTGGACCTTCCACTTGCCGGGCGGATGTGCTACCAATTACACCACCAAGGAAACCTAATTTAAACTGAGATCTGCGATGTTTTTTTTGTGTTCGCCTTTTATGTGTTTTCCTATCCCCTTTCCTTATTTTTATTTCCCTCTCCCTATTTCTATGTTTGAATGAATATATATATATATATATATATAAAATTATATATTGACCTGAAGAAGGCCTCGGAGTAGGCCGAAAGCTTAAATCATCTACAGTGTGAGTGTCCTTTTACGTGTTATCTGTTTTATTCTGTGTTCTATTGTGCCATCCAAAAGTTATATTGCTCTCGTGAGTACTTCCGCATCATCTATATATATATGCATTTTAATTATGCATGATATTTAGAAAAATATTTTGGGACAAATTTAACACAATTCTTCATGGAGAGAGACTCAAGAACTTTCTGCTTTGGTCCCTCTTTTTATAATAAAATTTGACTGCACCGAAAGATTAGATTCCACTAATCGCCTTCAATTTAATTGAGTGACCTTGGTTCGCCAATTCTTGTAGTGACGTTTATGCAAATTAACTCTCTCTTCTTAGTCAACTCTCAGAATTCTAAAATTATCCCCGACTGCCCGAGTGGTATCTTTGGAGCCAGCAGATACCGCGACTGATTTAATTTCCGACATTGAAATTAGCCTGCTGCTTTGCCAAGATCGGCGTAAGTGACCGCAGAAAAAGTGGAGGTCCTCAAGTTTTATTCATCTGGTATCAAAGTGGTACTGGGTTTTGACTAAAAGGTCCATTAACTTAAAAACTGTGGAATATCGCACATTTTTATGTTGAATCTCTCCTTCACGGAGATACCAATGGAGATCATTCATGGCGATTGGCTCCGGCTTTTCGCCAGCGGTAGACAAAACGGCCAACATACTTTTTTTTTATTTTCCGAAGGTCCTCAACGATTCGGTCCAAGGACCGTTTCCAATCCGACAAGTCCTAGTGTCAACCCAAAGATATGTAATGGATATATAGTGAGCAACATACAATGGATAGATCGTATCATGTAAAAGTAAGCTGATGAAACGATATTGATTCAACTTTAAAAAAGGATGTTTTACCCATTTCATTTGCAAAAAATGTCCATTTTCTAGGCTTACTCAATTTAAAAGTTTTAAGTTATCACTGAAGGTCCGTATAAAATAGTTGGCCGTTTAAAGTTAAGTTGGTCTAAGCCTTAAATTGTCAGACTGTTATTGAAATTATTCCATATTGCTGACAATACTTCAAGTCTCCTTCGCGAACATATACTCTTTGATTCTCGTATTCGAATGAGCAGCAAGAAGATTCGATTTATTTCAGTTCGGGAATAATTTATATGCGGATCGTATAAGAGACACATTTGAGTTTCTCCAACAGAGAAAGCATCTAATTTTATGCCAACCGAAAGATAGCGCGCATACTCGCACAATGAGGCTTAAGATTTATAAGCTATGGTTCCCCGTTCTCTTCCTTGAGCGGTGGTCTTAAGGGCTAAGAAAAGCGTTTTTGCGCCAATCGTAAATTCGCTCCCTTTCCATTAGACGAGCAGTCACCCAGTCAAGGTTTTCTTCGGGCATGATCCGACCCCGCCTCTTGGGTGTGGGAGAAGTGGAATGGTTGATGCTTTCTCACACTTTCGACCGCGCCTGATGTTCTGCCGCATAAAAATTTTCTCCAAAGACATAATGATTTCACCGTTGGCAATGATAGTGAATGAGCAATCTCCATAGCAAGTTATCACTGTGATCTGTATCAAACTTGAATATTTATGCTTAAAATTAAGGTTAAAGGAGCTTCACATTTTCAGCGGTTTTGGAATTTTTTTTAGGAATGGTGTCACCTTAAGTGGACTAAAACCACGGCGTAATTTTCAGAAATAATTAATTTTTTTATGTGTATCCCGGTTATATGAAGAGGGACCTGATATAGATTAGTTTGCTAGGTGGGGAGTCACAAAATGTTTATTTGATAGTTGTGTCCATCCAAAAACCTACCTTAAACGGTAGATTACCTAAAAAAATCCCGGTAATATATCGTGAAACAACATTTTGAGCAATGCAAATACCCCTATAAAAAATTTACAGCGTTAAACAGCGAAATGAACTGATAACTATTGTATGTTGTGATATAATTAATGTTTATTCGCACTCATAAAATGAAAGGGTAAAAACCTTATAATTTTAAATAAATATGATAAGTAGATAGTTATTTAATTTTTCAAATTATTTTACTGGATTAAAATACTTGGATGTCATTGGAGTCAATATTAAATCATAAATATGACGAAAATTGAGTAAAATAATGATAAATAAATGGATGGTTGGAAGATCAAATTCGTTAATTGAGTTAAAAATTCCATTGCCTCCCGAAATGTTTCGTTCAGTAAATCAATCGAGTCATTCTTAACCCCTGTGGGGTACGGAATAGAACTGTTCCATGAATACAAACCAA
The DNA here is from genome assembly GCA_037158775.1 of Hetaerina titia. Taxonomy (NCBI): domain Eukaryota; kingdom Metazoa; phylum Arthropoda; class Insecta; order Odonata; family Calopterygidae; genus Hetaerina; species Hetaerina titia. The sequence continues at coordinate 53,920,370 of CM073775.1, forward strand.
ATACAGGTCTTGTGTTCAGTACTGTATTTTGTAGAATACAATATTCGTCGCAGTGTTTAGTGCATGCATAACAGATTCCGGCGTACCTCAACCGAAGACTGTTATAAACAGTCAGTCAAATATACTGCTTGACTCAACCGAAAGCAGTTGGGCATTCATACTTCTAAACCCCGAATCATCCACGTAATTTTCTGTTGGTTCGTAGAATTTATAGCGATGAGCGTGGTTGCTTACAATATTCGGTTTTGATATCTTCCTTGATATTATTGTCCCAAAAGAGCGTTGTGCTCTCAGCTATGTACGTCATTTCTGAGAATCGCCAGAGGTTTGCTATCAACTCTTTATTGGAAGTTTAATTTTCTCTGAGCCCCGAGAAAATGGAAAATTCAGCGCTCGGAAAATATTTATCCAGATGCGGACTTTGTCATGGGAACTGTGTTTAGATTTGTTTGGCGGGGAATACATTCTAAACACGATCTCTCGTCCCAGATAGTGACCGAATGCGAGACTGGCTTCCTTCTCAACTTAGAAAATCCTCTCTATTCTCCGTCCGTGAAAACCGTTTGAATGAACTTCGGGGTAGTGAAAGTTCCCTTGCAACGCGCGAGAACATGAAGAGCGACCATTAGCTGTTGACACGCAGTCACGCCATCTTCGAGGCTTGAGGCGTGCTCTAAGAAACGAGTTATTCACTACCCCGTGATTGACCGCACTATCTACCGACTAGATTGTAGAGAGAGGCAATGGAATGTTATGAATAAAACCAAAAGTTACGAATCACGAAAACAAGCAAAAACCTTGACAAAAATAACAACAGGAGCGACATCAGTGACGCTATTAACAATTTCACAAACAGTACGCCATTTAAAACAAGATAAAGTGCAACAACGCCCATGACGTCGACAAACACGGGAAAAACGGCAACTCAAAGTAGCAGTTTAAGGGAGAAATATCAAAGTGTCAATTTCAACACCGATAATAATGATGATAACTTAATGATAAAAAAAGTCAGAAACAAAAAAATGAAATCGGACAATTAAAAAGTCAATATATTAATGCAAATAATGAATAAATAAAAATACTTGATGCAAATATCAATTGCAAAAAGTTTGTTATTTATAACGTCTACATGAAAGACAAACTATATGACCAAAGGATACATTATTAAATATCTAAAATACTCAGCAAAAAATCCCGAAAATTATAAATCCAAAAGCCATTGCCTCAAAGAAGTATGCTAAGAACTAAACATTATTAATAGTTACACCATTAAGAACAAAGGGTGTAACCTATTTAAGAATAGCTGTCCTAAAAATAAAAATGACAGCATAAAGGAGGGGTTGACGGAGCTTAAAACATATCCATCCCGGACGTTTGACCCAACCCAATGATCTTTTCGCCTATATACGTGCGCGTTGACCACCGGAACAACACTACTGTAAAATTATCTTTATTTTCCTAAATGGAAAACCAAAAACATTTCGTTATTCCTTCTGACATCTTAATTATTTGCAAAATAAGTATATTTTGTTTGCTAGGAATCGTCTCGAATGATACAGTTATCATATTTCCTTCACATTCTTGAACGTGATAGGGACCTTTAAGATGCAGGTTATGGCAGAATGAGGTGTTTTTTTACTTGGTTTAGGCATAAAGTCAGAATTCCTGCTTTATTATTCATAATCTGGTAAACAAATGATGAAAAATATCAACGACGAAAGTGTATTTTGGTACAAGATACAAGTAGGCAACTGTATTGCAGATATATTGTAGGGGTTCAGTCTTCTCGCATTACTTATTTTCTGTTACTGCTAATTCATTAGAAGCGCTTTGGTTTCATGAAACAAAATAAACATTTGACACTCGTAATTCTTGGACATTTTGGTTTATCGTTTGACTGCTTAACTCATTATCCTATAAAAGGGGAGGGAGAATATGTGTTCAAATTCTTTCCGCGTTAATTCCACGGGATAGTTGGAGCCGTCGTTCATTACGGCGGAATTTAAGACAATTCTTCAGTCACCTGGCAGAATTTCACGATATAGCACCTGAAATATAATGGGCCCAAAGGCCGAAACTCTCTTTGAACCTGAATGCAATCTGAATTTCACGAATGATTCAAATTAATATGCTGGAACATGTGAGGAGAGTCCGCGGCAATGATATTCCAATGTTAGGAGATCTCTCGGCGATATTTACCTTCTACTTTCCCTCAAAAGGCTAAAATTAGCACCTCAGGCGATGGATGATTTCAGAAGCCCCTTTCTCAAAGGAACAAGACGACATGCGTGACCGCAAAGAAACAGACGAAGAGATAATACTCGTGCATATCACTCCAAGCCACACCACGCAAAATGCAGAATAATCTATGTCGCACGGAAAATGCTGTGATTAGATCTGTCTGAGTTAACTGCTGGGGTTGGCAGTTCAAATTTTGTCTATTTAAAATATGCAGCTGTCATTTGCTATTTAACCTAGGACGCCAACTCTAGTGTGCAGAGAACACCGTCACCGACTTATTCAACTATTCATTCTTCCCTCACAGGATACGAAATCATAATAAAATCGATCCCAAGCCATGCGGTAATATTTTTTTTAAGACGATTCATAATTGCATGATGTAACTGTAATGGTAAAAAATGTTGTTGCCTCGGCTAAACCAAACCAACAACTTATAAGTGCAACACAAATGCACATTTAAAAAATTCTCTTTCCGCAAGATTAAAACTCGATATTGTTAAAAATTGCCCAAATTAAAATTCGCAACAACATAGTGTAACGTTATACATACATATACATATATTATTATTAGGTAATCTACCGGTTAAGGTAGGTTTTTGGCATATACATATATATATATATATACATTGTTTAATTAACATAAGAGAATTTTTGTAAAAACCGATTGTCCAGTCTCTATGTAGAACATTAGTTCAGTGTATATTGGTATAAAATATTGGATATTTTAGATGTGTATTTTGATGCAAATCATCCCGATATCTGTGGCTTGATCAGAGATGTCATCTCTATATCGAAAATACTGCAAAATTAATCTGGTCCAAAGAGTAAACCCCAGTCAACCAACTTGATGGCTAGACTCACTCGTGGACTAGACCCGCGTTACGTTATGATATAAATATTGACATCAATATCATCGTTACGGCGGGAATGATCTCAGCCATCGCAGAACCTTAAATCTTAAGTGGCGACCTAACTGCAACATTACCTTGAGATCTCTTTTTATCTGTGAAACAGAGTGCGGGCGATATCTATTGTTTTAAAACTTGTACACTTAAAGTGTCAGCGGACGTTTCAATTTCGCCCTCTCTCACCGTGGGTTTACTACATATCCTTTATAGCCTGGCCCCTAAATTTATCGCGTCTTACTTAAAGAGCTTGTAGGGATAAAGAAGGAGAAAGGGATTGGGCAGTTTCGTTCCCCTTCACGCACACGAGAAAATAAATACACTTACACGATCTTTTCTGAAGTATGCTCTCTCTTTCCCTTCCCTCACAAATACCTTCCCAACCCTTCCGCCACACACAAGGGTGAAAGGGAAGCTCTGTAAAGTTAGAGTTAGGGATGTACGATTCTACCATGTATTGACTTGGACCATGCCATGTACCAAATTTGATATTGTAAAGAATCGATTCCGATAAACGATATACTGCATGAGTTGCCATATTGCGATGCAAAAAACGAATCTTTGATCATAAAAAAGGGACAATGGTATATTCCATTCCCAACATCAACTCTCGTTATGAAACCTAGATATGCAGGTAATTGAGGAAATGGAGCAGGCATATCGATCAATATTTATGTAGGAAATATTCGATATACGTGTTCCTGTCAATCGTAAAAATGCGCTCAAGTAGCTGTGCCCTAAAATATACGTCATCTGGGTGGTGTAGAATGACGTTATATTCGGACGCAAAATGTGTTAGGACACGTCTTCAAATAGAGTATATTTTTATCCTTAAATTTAGTATGAAAATAACGTCTCACTATAAACGTTGCGATAGTTTAATCTTTGTTTTATGACATCGTAAGAAGAATGAGCTGACATAAAAATTAAAATTATTACGACGTTTTTATTTAATATGATAGTTATCGTTTGGGAATAGGTTTTGCACTGAAACGAGAGATTATACAATATTTCGAGTGTTATAATCAAATTTAGCACAATATAGGCAACCTTTGACGTAAAAACATTTATTTTTTTTTAGTTTCTCGTATGTTCTACAAACAATCCTTCCATCAGTCAAACTGAGTTTTGTTTTTTCTCAATTCACCGCACTTTCTTAATAGTCTTTCTTTATAGTTTATCACGGTCATTAACAAGTCGTTATTCACACCGTTTCTGCCATACTTGAATTATCACAAATAGCTTCCTTCATTCATCTTTTAATCTATTAAATTAATTTTGTTTTCGTTTTTCTCCACAACCCACATCTCAAATGTCTTATGACTACATTCATAAGTTTCCTGTAGGGCCACGTTTTGCTACATTGCATATGTTTCTGATTCTTTTTCATTCTCCTTATTCTCTATTGTTTACTACCTTGCTTATCCACCTAAAAACCACACACTGCATTTTGTGGAAAAGAACTTTAATCTCAAATCCTCTAAGTATTACACTACAATAACTATTTGAATTACCTTTTCGGATCGCTTATCAAACGAAAAGGCTGGTGACAACCATAGAAAATGTTCACAAACAACGTGATGGTATCGAATTTTAAATTTACATTGCTGTTGGGGAATCAACCCAGGGAAATAGTGTGAATAGTATGTGTGCGTGTGCGTATGTTTATTTCTACAGTGAGGTATGGTTCTACAGGGTACGTCCGGAAAATAAGTGTACTGAGCTCAGGAAAAAAAAATTATTACACTTTTACATATCTTAAGCTAATATTCTTCAAAATAGGACCCTTGTGAGTCGATACACTTGTTCCAGCGGCGTTCCCATTCCTGGAACGCTCCCGCGAAGGCATCATCGGGAACCTCTCGAAGACACGTCGTCACGGCCTCTTTGACGGTGTCCAAAGTCCCGTATCGCGTCCCTTTCAAACTCCTCTTTATCTTCAAACAGAAACAACGTTCTCTAAAAAATGTGGATCATTTTTGCAGTGATCCGCAAGTTGTGTCGCGATTTCCAAACGATTGAGTCTTTGATCATCACTGAGCACTTTCGGCACCAACTTTGCACAAATTTTTCGCATCTGTAATTGGTCCCTAATAATCTCGTGCAGTATTGTTTTTGGCACATTACACTGCTCTGCTATCATCCGAACACTAAGACGACGATCAGAGTTCAGTACATGGCGGACTTTTCGCACATTTTCGTCGGTGAGTGTCGTTGGTGGGCGTCCAGGCCGTGGCTCGTCGTCGACCTCTTCTCTGCCCTCCACGAACATCTTGTGCCATCGAAAGATCATGTTTCTGGACATGGCTGACTCCCCGTAAGCCTGGTTAATCATACCGACAGTTTCGGTAGACGATTTCCCAAGCTTTACCGCAAATTTGATGGAATAACGCTGCTCCAAAAACTTCGGCATCGCGTTCCGTGACGTGGGTCGAGCGTGGAGGTTCGCGTTAATAGAGCTCCTCACTACACCACAGCTCAGAGCCGACTGCCTTTTTCAGCGTCGCTTGCCAACATACCCCCCTCCAATCGCAGCCCGTCAGAGCTGTGCTGGGCGCGCCTGGAACGGCGGGAAAAAATCAGTACACTTACCTTCCGGACGAAGCCTGTATATGTCATTTACATGTCTATAAAATTTTCCAGAAATCTGGTTCGAACTATTGGACTGCAGCAAAATCAAGAATATTCAAATGGGATATTGGAACGGGTAATATCGTGGAAAATATTTGGCAAAATCTTGAAAGAAAATCAGCCGCATGAACTGATTTTTTTAAAAAGAGCATTAGTGATTGAAAAAATACGCTATGTAAAAGGTCATAGAGAATGGTTGCATTGACAATAAAGGTTGAAATATTTTACCAAAATAATTGAGAATATATCGATGCAAAATTACCTATTCTAAACTAATAGAGGAAAAATCTAGGCCTTAATTATCACTATAATTGAACCCCTATTCGCGTATAGTATTCGCTCACCTTTTTTTTTCACTCAGAAATACTAATGTCAAGTTGCTCATCTTTTCAGATGATTCCTTAACTTTCTCAATTCGCTTCAATTTGCCCGTGTGTTTCGTCCATTCACGTCCAAGATACAATCCGGTTATTATCAAAATACTCTCTAGTTTTGTCTAATTACAAATTTATTGAATATTAATAATTCTCACTTTAGCTTGGGAAATGTACTCGTACGACCTTTAGCATTTGGAAAGTAAACGTAAAAAAAAGTTAAATTCGAGATGAAATAAGAATTTTGAGTCGATCTACCTTATTTTCGATATTCAATTGCCATCCTATTTCATCGTTCAATATCGAGAATCACCCAGTTCTGGCAAGCACCCCTGTCCACGACACGATAACCACACACGCTCACAAACGAACAGGTGGACGTCACGTACTTAAACGCACACGGCTTGTCTCCTCCGATCGATTTTTCCGTCCACAGTAGATATCCCTTCCCTTTTCCCCCGGTCCTGCCTCCCCCTCTTTTCCTCGGTCCCCCCCTACACCCCCACAACCCCGTGTTCCATTTCACCCTATTCCTCCCCCTCCCCCGCGCCACTTCTTCACCGCCATGCCCCTCCGTCTCGTTGACAATCGACGATCGCAAGCCGTCTGGAGGTCACGCAGAAGCAAGGAGAAGAGTAATCCGAAAACCACCCGCCCACGCCCTGAAAAACCCCTTCGCTCCCCCACCCGCCCCTTTCCATCACCAACCACACCCCCTGTTTACCCCTCTGCAACGTCTGCTGAGCTCATTCATACGCCCACCCAATGGAGAGCGCACACAACCACTTCTTGACAGAAATTTCCCCACCCTTTTGAGTCCGGCGGGGTCGGACAACACTGGGGAAAACGACGCTGCTTCGTAATTGACTGCCTTATGGGAAGAGCATGATAAGTCACATGCTCAGTCTTTTCTTCAGTGGAGAAACATCCAAGTTTAGCTGTCATCTTATTGCTGTCTATTTCTAGGTCGTGTAAAATTGTTGGCCTCTCCAAGTTGTTCCTTTTCCAGCTGTACCAGCCAAACGTACTGCCTTTAATTTGATTAGGGTCGTCCAAATATACAATCTGACAAAAAGGTCATGTCTACTATCCCCTGTGGTGATCAAGTTGACTTCGGTGGCTGTCGCGCCCTCGTCTGCTATTTAAGAGGAGGCATGTTCGATTCCGGCTTGCCTAGGTTTTCCTCCACCCAAGGCTTGTTATTGTAAAAATAACTGTCTTTCAATTTTTCTATTGGGCAGGGTATAAACAGGCAAATAAATCACAGATAAAATGTCGATTGTCGCGACTATCTAACTTTATTGGAGAAAGATATTTTATTTTGTCCACTCTATCGGCCTGTGGACACCCAAACATTTCCCTTGACCCCCATCATAAAATGTAATGAATTGGACGCCGTTGTATATATTAATGGGTATAATACATAAGAGGGATTCCGTATGAAACATGAAAATGTCCATTTGCTCTAAAAGTGGGCACCCAACCTACATGCCCTTTCTCTGTAGAAATATATAGTTCCACGTCTATAAAAAAACACCCAGCAGAGATGTGCGTATGCAAATTTGACGACACGTGAAGGCATAAACGAAATGGTGACATAAAAGTAGACTCTCAAACGGAAATATGAACTTTCGGCAGGCTTGCTTCCATCTTGCAAAAATATGAAATAGTGCGAAACGTATACATTTACTTCTTATCGTTTGTTTTTATGCTGCTATGTATTTTCGCCTTTGCGCCGTCAAATTAACGCAATTATTAACACAAAAACTCGTGTATCATTTTCCTTACAGGTTTATTGAAAGAAAAATCCGTGTTATGGCATTTATAAGGTCACTAAGAGAAGGGAACGGAAAAAGAGGGGAAAATGTACTAAGGAATTTACGAGAGCGGTGACGTAAACTTTGTGTGCTTGGATCCAACACCTCAAATGGGAAAAGGAGGGGCAAGAAAGAAGGAGAGGAGGGGGATTTCGGCATAGGAGGGGAAATTTATTGCATTATTTTGCTACTCCGCATTACGAATTGTGACCCAAAGCGAAAACTATGATGCTAAATGAACCTTTGAGAATACGCTGCTATAAAAATTACGTATGCCCTTGATTGTAAGGCAGCAAGCGGCATATACAGGAACACTTCAATACTTCAATACAGGAATACTTCAACATCCTTTAGAAGGGTGTTCAAGTTGGGGATATGTTATGGTAGGTCTAGAAAGATAACGAAGGAGACACACTTAAGACGGCAGAATAATTGAAATTATGAGTTCAAAAGGAGTAATTTATTTTTTCATTTTTCGGGAGTGTTTTTTGTAGCATCTTAGAAGTTTAGAAGGAATTGCATCTTTTCAGGGAAATATCATTTAAAAATTTATAATTATTAAGCATCATTAGATAATCTACCGGTTAAGGTAGGTTTTGGATAGCTACAACTACCAAATAAATATTTCGTTAATCCTAACAAAACACAATCCAGGACCCTACTCTGCATCTTTTTCCTGCCCTTTCCTCGTTTGCCTTATATTCACCCCTCTATTACAGTCTTCTACATCCCATTCCCGATCAATACGACCTTCATCCATTTTTCCTGCCTCCTTAGGATTTCTCTCAACAAACCCCTCTGCTCACCCACTATCCCTAATACTTCCTCATTTGTTTTCTTTTCGATCCATTTCATCATATCCATCCTTCTCCACACCCACATTTCAAAAGCCTCCAATCTACATCCATCCTCCTGCTTCATTGACCACGATTCCGCGCCGTACATAACTACGCTCCATATCAAAGTTTTGATGAGTCTTTTCTTAACATCCTTAACGTCCCTGTCATCAACTCCCTCCTTGCAAGAGCCTCCTTGCCTAGCGCAATTCCGCTGGACTGTATTTTGTTGGTAGTCACAAAATATTTATTTGGAATTTTCGTCCATTCAAAATCTAATTTAACCGGTAGATTACTTAATAATAATATAAGAGTCTATATTCACCCCGTGAACTTCTAGTACAATGGGGAAAATAATACATTTTCATCATTATCTCACAAGAGATCTTCTTCCAATTTATGTCAAAGATTTAATCTGTAATTTAACTTTCGCCCCTTGAATTATTCTATGGCTATTTTCTTCCAATAAAAAAGGTACGCTGTTGGGTTTATCATAAAAATATAGTATCTCTCCTAGCTACACACAATCTGAATCGAAAATAAAACCTATTTAGCAAGGATTTCATGCACTAGCAGAATACACCAAATGAGGCCTAACTAGAAAAAAATAGGACCTCTTTTTAATTTTTTCGCATGACCTTCGTTTCTTTTGTTCATTCTTTTTACCGCTTTGATAAACTCGTTTACTCCGTGAGGAATTCACCCGCGAAACATGAAGAATTGGTAACCCGAATAGAAAGCTGAATACAAGCCCAAAATGAATAGGCATGGCGTGGAGTTCATGTCCATTCAGGGATATTTTCCATCTCAATAATGCATGTGCGCAGCATATCAGCGTCCATCGCCGATCGTCGATCATTAAGGGTCTGCGTTCTCCTCGGCGTCTCGTCGACTAAGGCCGGGGGCGGTGAGTGTTTCACTGCACCGTTTTTACCCTCCCACGCATACGTCTGCGGCGTTACCCCGATGACCCATCTATTCATCGTGGTGGTCATATACTCAGCGGTCTCACGCCTCCCGTTTGACCTACGATACTCTTTCCCATGATGCTTTATGCCTTTTCAAAGTTCGGAATGTTGCTTTTGCGACATTTACTTGTCCTGAAGGTAAATAAGAGATCTGAGCGAATCGTGTGTGACGAAATCCACTAATTAGGCGTAGGCGTAGTAATACTTCCTCTCACGGTTTATTTTGAAATTCATGTATGTGTACATATATTAACTCCCTAACACACACACATATATACATATGCACACACACAAACGAAATGTCACCATACGGCGAACAAGTATTTATTCACATGGAAATAGATACAAGGAAAAGGGATAGGAACACACATAAATGACGAACACATTAGAGGAGGTAAGGTGGAATTGAGCAGATCACAAGTGTAAAAATATTTCCTTGACTGGGACTTTAACACCAAATCTTTCGACTTGCCGGAGCGATGCTCTAACCAGTTGAGCTGTTGAGGAAACCTAATTTACACTGAGATCTGCGATCTTTTAAGCAACTAAGTGGCCCGATTCTTTGGCCAAGAGATGGCGTTAGGGAGCTGTTTCACCCACCAAAGGAGAAATAGACAAAACACGAGAGGAAGGACAGTAGGTAAGCAATCATACAGTATAATAAAGGATAGGAATATGGCGTTTCATGGCACGCAGAGCTAGAAGAAGAAACGAGCCACATTGGCCATATATACGTGGGTGGTCTTAAAAGTTTCCGACCCAGAAATTTTTAGAAAAAATGTATTGTATTTTATGCAAAAATATTTAGCACCGAAACATTCAAAAGTAGCATAAAGTGGTGTAAAGTCGAGTCGTCTTCATTATCACTACCAATAGTTTTGGGGAGCCTAGCTGCGTGCAGGAAAAACCGGGGACCGTATTGCTGCTGGAAAATTTAGTTAGTAGCAGTCCTATTGTAAATCTTAATGGCTGTGCGACCGACGCTCATGTGCGTATATGGCCGGATTTGGGATTCATATTCCCTTTAACGAGTACGGGAGAAAGTATCGAGTGTTCTAAGCAGCCGCGTATTTATGCGTTCACCCAATCTGAGTGGGATGCGGGTTCAAAGAGGATACGGGGATCACTTCCCGCTCGCGGTCCCGGCACCGCTCGGCTCGAAGATTGATTACAATGGGTTTTCACATCCTGCGGTCGACGCCACGGCGTTACCCCCCCCCTTTCCCCACCCTCCCCACACTCCTTTAAAAGCCTTTCGCAATCGTTATGTCTTGGCCGTGGGGACGCATTGGCCGGAGATCGTCGCCCCCGTTCAAAAAGTCGTCTCGAATGCAGACGAATGATCTTCCGTCGGGTTGGGAATCCACCTCCTCACCCTCCTCATATGCGCCAAGGCGCAATATTGCAAACAGCTGCGAAATGGGTTGCGAAACGCCAGCGGAGTTACATGAGAGTAGTAGTGCTTCATTCCCCGTCTTATCCCCCACGAGGATAGGCTGATTCAGTTCGCCGCAGAAATACTAATTCTGGAGACAGATTAAGTCATAGCCTATCACCGCTTTGAGGGGAAGTGGGCGTGGTAGGAGGGAAATAAATATGGGGGTGAGTTGCGTCTCCAAAATAGTCATTTACGAAATGGGTGCGTAACTGACGAGCAGAACTCTTACGAGTAGAGACACGAAGGATTCATAGTCAAGATTTCTAAATTAAGATTTTCACGGTGCATGTTTGATATACCTGGACCTTGATGAAAAATATGATCAAAGATATTTGCAGCTTCAAATTAAATTCATCATCTACAACAGAGTAAAACCCGGTGAGCATTCATGAGGCAAGAAATTTTATGACACCGAACGTTAATAATTTCTCACAAGTAATTGAGATTAATTATTAATAAATTCTTAATTATGTCTGATCGAAACACCTGCTGAAAATTGGGTTTTTCGATTTTAATTACTGTAGTAGAGGAAATAGGTTGTACTTTGATCACGTATTTTGAGAGGGTAGAGAGAATGTGATTAATCTGTCAGTTGGTACCAGATTCTATGCGTAAGAGTTGAATGCTTCCCCAGATGAGTTCAATCTACTGACGCAGTGCGTTATTCTATTAATTCCCCCAGCATTGTGGCAAATTTTTGAATTTCGGAATGAAGGCGAACGAAAGAAGAAATACGAATAGAGACTAAATTGCCGCAGTTTTACGATGTTGGAGTGATGAAAATCGTTGGGATAGTTAAAAAATAAAAGAAGAGTTGGTTTTAAGGTGTAATGAGAATCGGTAGAATATTGAAGAAATTCATAATTACGTGAGAATACTATGAAATAGGGCAAGATGGAGGAAGAGAGGAAGAGAATGGAAGCATTTTGGTTTCGTATAAGAGCGATGTAAGTCAAGTAGCTGTATATATTATTATTGACCAAAGGCTGCTCGTACCTATTGTCTGTTAGAGATCAGGAAGACATAATATAGGCGCTATGACAACACCATACATCAATTTACTCATGTCATTATGATAAAAATGTCAAAACGATAAAAGGATGGATTCTCGAGCAAAATTTTCCGGGAAAAATTCGACGGAAATTTTCCGAGCGATATCATCGTGAAAAACATCGCGCCGCACCAACTTGAGCATGGGTTAGCGCATCTGACCTGATGTTGGGAGAAATCATCTGTATTCCCGATAGGGTCGTGTGACCTTTGCTTCCCCTCCAATCTCGTTTCCCATCTCGTGAACCCAGATAATATGATTCGGCAGACGCGTCAGAAAGGAACGGAAAGCTGAAATTCCACCCTTACTTTGCCGCGGTGGATGTCAATGAGGTGGCAGTCTCAAGGGGTTGCGGACCAAGCCGAGAGTGTGTTTCCTCAGCGATTGTCTCAAGGGCTTAGAAGCCCAAACGATGCAAATTCTAAATGGGGATTTGGGTTCGGGTGCGAAGGAGTGTCCAACTCATGTGAAGTGGAACACACACGAAATTTGGCGTTACCCTTTTTTGCGGAGAGAGTCCACGTAAAAGTAAATGAGAAAAAAGTTGTGCATTCGTTCAACTTAACTCAATAATTTTGTCAGTGAAAAATCGGAATTTTATTAGGAGTCAAATGATTATAGTCCAGGTTTGGATAATTACCAAATAATATTCCAATATATGGAGGCTTTCCAGAGTACTTCTGTGCCTAAACTCTTTTGTGTAAGCATAATTTTCCTCTTTGGTATCAAGTATATTATCCCCTTCCCTCCATGCTTTCCAAAATGCCCACCTTTTCATCCCTCTTACTCGTTTCCCTAGAGTTCCTCCTTTCTTTCACGGTTTTCAGCATCCTACTATCTCTCATCATCTCCTTCATCTAACTTTTATGTCTCTTCGAATTTTCTGAAAATCCTCCCCATTGGCTAATATCACGAAATCTTGGAACGGTCAGCGTGTTCCAATGGTCCCGAGAGCAGTAGGTTCTTGTAGAAGGTGATTGCCACTAAAAGAATCACCCACCCTAGGTTTATCGAAGGAAGTAGGACGAAACGTAGTACACACTGCGTCTGTACCTTAGAGAAGCATCTACAAAGGCGTCTGACCCGAGACGTCCATACCATAGACAAAAGTCTATGGTAAATACCTACAATATGTATGCTAGAAAATCTATTTTCTAGAAAATCTCGTTCAAACCAAAGGCCAATGATATAAGTACCTGTAGAGCACCTAGTAATTTTTGTATTGACGTTTTTTCTTGCCGCTATGAATCTTAATATTTCTTGTTACGATTTCAGGTTCTGGTTAGGCTGGTTGTAACGAAAATCTTTAGATTTCTCCTTCTTTCTCTAATAACAAAATACTTCAAGGGCATAATCTGTTCTTCCTATGAAGCAAAAAACATTACACTTGACTTTAAAGTAGCAGACTACTTTATTCTAGTTAATTTAACGGATACCAGCATGACATAATATGATGAAGCCTTTCTTTGAGGGAAAGCGTATGCTTGGAAGCATGGGAAACATGGAGAAGTTGCTAAGTTGTTTAGGTGCCAGATAATTAAAATTTCAAATTTCCACAATATGTTTAAGTTCAGCCTGGATTCCCTCGGAAGGTTTACAAAATTCTTCTATTTGAGCATAATGGGGATTTGACTAATTATGCGGTTCAAGAGAGTATAAATTGATTACGTTTATGCACACAAACACACACACACACACATATACTATATATATATATATATATATATATATACATATACATATAATATATCAATAATCCTATGGAGGCAGGAAAAATGGATGAAAGGCGTAGATTGGAGGTTTTTGAAATGTGGGTGTGGAGAAGAATGGAGAAGGTGAAATGGACCGAAAGGAAAACAAATGAGGAAGTTCTGGAGATGGTGGGTGAGGAGAGGGGTTTGTTGAGAGAAATCCTATGAACGCAGGAAAAATGGATGAAAGGCGTATTGAGCGGTAGTGGAATGTTGAAGAAGGTAATAGAGGGGAGAATGTTGGGCAAGCGAGAAAAGGGCAGGAACAGGATAAGGATGTTGGACGGGATGAAGGGAGGAAAGAAGTACACCGAGATGAAGAGGGACCTGATATAGATTAGTTTGCTAGGTGGGGAGTCACAAAATGTTTATTTGATAGTTGTGTCCATCCGAAAACCTACCTTAACCGGTAGATTACCTAATAATAATAATAACATATCAATATACTTTTTCTTGAACCGTATAGTAGTGTAATAAAAATATGATCAGGTAGTAAACCCACATTCTCATTGTAAAATGGCCAAGTGAAAGAAACTCGGCGTTTCACTCAAAAATCACCCCTCAACGTGACTCCTATATTCTTATAAGCATTCTTCCAAACCTCACGCCAACAATCGCGTGCCTTTATCAAAATTTATTTTAAAGCCAGTCCTATTAATCCGTCCGACAAATACATCAGTGCTTTCACGTTGGAATGGTAAATATACAGATTTTCTCCAGTTCTCATCATTAAATTTGGTGTCCATAAATTAATAATTCCATTGACATAATCCATTTGCTATACTTGGGCTTAGGAATCTAAGTGATTTTCTAGCAATTTTTATATGGGTTTATTTATTGATCTCCATCGACAGTCTCAGCCGTTCTTGACAAAGCAGTTAAGTCATTATATTTATATTTCTCTCCTTAAAGTGATAAATTCAGCATTCAGATGGAAAATCTATCCGTTACCCATTTCCGATATTCAATTACTTTTGTTTTTACTGACTGACAGCGTTGTTGCCATAAAAGATAGAGTTTGACTTTTCGCAGTCAAAACAGTGGCTCTGCGCTGTCGCATAGATCACATTCGTCTCTCCAATGAAAATGCCATTGTAATCGGCTTTGTCTTATGGAAACGCCGTAACGTGACGATAGAGAATGATTTATTACATAATGATGAAATATCATTAAAGGGAGAGGAAGACTGAAGGAGGGAGGTGGATAAATAGATAGAAAGAGAGACATGAATAAAACAAAATTTCAGATTTTTCATTGTTCAAAATAGATTCAACGGCTTCCCAAGGGGACACCACGGACCTCTTTGGATGGATTCAATCGAGAAATCACTGGAAAGTGCTCAAAAATTTAAGAAATTAATTTCGTGACGATGGGATCTTTGTGAAAAGCTTACAGCTTCCATTTTGCGAGGAAAATCCGATTATTCAGGGATTTTCATGCGGTTTAATCCAAATATGGAGTAGATTTAGTTGGCAATGCCAACACCAAAGTGTATTTAAATAAATAAAAATCTAAATATTTTTAAAAATATCGTATTTTTAACGCTCCGGAAACATTCACGGGAAAGTCTGAATTGCTCTCAGTCTGCCAAACTGTTTTAATCGAGCAGGATACGACAAAACATTGAATTGCTTTGAAATCAAGTTAGAATTAAGTGTGAAAGATTAAAGCAGTGATATATCACAAGTTGAAAACCAAATATAGTGAAAAATTAGTGGTGACAAATTTTATTTTGATATGATAAATATGAAATTGAATGGTGAAATTGTTCAGTATCCATGGCGAGGCTTTTTTTCGCCACAGTTGTATATCATTCAAATAATTCACCTGGAGAAGTAAGCACTGAAAACCAAACAGACGAATATTTACTCTGTCTCAGGGATTTACCAGATGCAAAGATAATATCATTTTACCACAACTTCATCTCAAGGTGTCCATATCAACACAGGATTTCATAGGACAATTTTTTACCAAGAGTGGAATAAAATCACCTTCAAACCGCGAGTATGAAATGGAGAGATGGTATACTTGTGTGCGTGTGTATATATGTATATATATTTATATGAATATAAATATGTGTGTATTTATATATATATATAAATATGTGTGTATATATATAAATATGGGTCGCGGTGGTCTAGTGGGTAGAGCGTTGGACTACTGACCGGAGGGTCCCGGGTTCGATTCCCGGGCAAGGCACTTTGGGCACCTGCAGCTCCACCCAAGCTAGTTGATTTTTCGGGTACCAGGTCTTTCTGGGAAACCATAACCGGCACAGGGAAAGGAACTGGCCCCCCTACCCTGATGTGTGAATATTCACACGCCGTCGGGCTTGGTACAGGGGTGAGCTCTACCATCACCTACTAAACCGACCTTCGGGTTGATTACTGTGTTTATGGTTTATATATAAATATGTTTATATATATATATATATATATATATATATATATATATATATATATATATATATATATATATACACGCACATATTATCATGATAAGGTAATCTACCGGTTTAGGTAGATTTATGGATGGACACAACTACCAAATAAATATTTTGTGACTCCTAACAAAACACAATCCAGCAACCTAGTCTACATCAGATCCTTCTTCATCTCTGTGTATTTCCTTCCTCCCTTCATTCCGTCCAACATCCCTCTCCTGATCCTGCTCTTTCCTCGTTTGCCTAACATTCTCCCCTCTATTACAGTCTATATATATATATATATATATATATATATATATATATATATATATATATATATATATATATATGTGTGTGTGTGTGTGTGTGTGTGTGATTTTGTGCAAATGAACATTCTGCAATACGTTTCCATCAGAAACATCTTACATTCCATGGGTAAACCGATCGAACTACACCCCGCAGATACCCAACTCCCTCACGGGAGTGTACTACGCACATTAGCATACAATCGTATTCATGCTTTCCCTTCGTCGGTGGTGAACCGTCTCACTTGGACTTGATATTTGGGAAGTAAAATAAAACAAATACACAGCCTAACAATTCGTGTAGTTCTCACTGGATAAATTAATAATTTATATACGCCCTCTGCCATGTCCCTGAAATGACGAGATTAAAAAAAATTGATACCAGCTTCAGTGGTATTCTTTTTTTCTGCTATCGATATTCCTCACGCACGGTCTGCGCTGATTTATTCCCAGATCACCCTATCGCCATTGAAATCCATTCTCATATAAATAATAAAAAAAACTCCGGTTCATCTCATCCTCAAATAGGACTGCGTACATACGTCGCATATAGGTAAATGCACTTGTGCATTTTGTGCATGCATTTTTATATGTCCGAAGTGCGCATATTTAATGTTTACCTGTGCTAGTTTGTTTTTCCGAAAGCTCGAAAATAGATTGTATGAATATATCAATTCCTACAAACCCATGGGAGAAGGGAAAAAAAACAGATTCTTTCACGTCCTTGCGCCCCATTCACCGGCCTATTTTATCCGGGAATACGTCATCCTGGCAACAACAATGCTCTCGTCCGTCAATTCTCTCATCATCTTTTTTCTCTGTTTTTATATTATTACTCCGATATTTTTTTCTCCGATATCCCCCAAGCGGCAAGATAGATTGACTCTCCCTTCCTGGCTGCCAGCGCAATCGGAGTCCGACAAACCTCGCATTTTTATCGCGGAGCACATTGCATACTCTGATCTGACATAGGGATGTCCCCGAAGTCCTTCTCCCTCTCACTGCCTCCGTACCTCCCTTTCTCTTGCCCGCCGTCGCGGTTCATTCTCGCCGTCATCGTTGTGCGTTCGCACCAGGAATCACGACGACGGCTATCTAATATATACTATATGCATATGAATTTCTTTCTGTATTTTTCGACTACTCAAGTTCAAATAAGCGGCTTATGCACTAATATCTTAATATTATCATGGAGGAATTCATCAAAATCTCCATTTTTTTTAAATTCCAAGCGGCACTAACCGCTAGTTCATTACGGTCAATGTTTATTAGAACTTCTCCTGTGTTTCATGCCTGAAAATTCTGCAAAAGCCATTCTTGTGCATTGAGTAAACCTTAAAAATTGATATTTCAATGGAATTCCTTTTAAAAAAAACATCCATGAAAGCCTTAAAAAGATTATTATTCATTGAATCTTATGGTTAAATAAGGAAAAATGCTGAAATTCACTTCTGAAAAACATCCATTTCAATATCTATCCTTCTTGATTACGCCGCTTGTAAAATCTGAAAAAGAACCTTTTGCCCTATTTTGCGCTGTTTTTTCAACGATGAAATGAATATGCTACACTATATATAGAAGCACACGAATTAATTGAGGGCGGAAGGATAATGTGAAGCTAAGAGGGCTTTCAAGAAAGTAAATTACGTTTCAACCTATCGCGGCGGTGGATGGGGCTTTTCTACCTTGCTCACTTTGAACTGTTGAAATTTGCGCTGCAAATAGGAAATTCCTCGATTTGTCAGCGAAAGCTGTCCAGGAAATATGAATATGAATAAAATTAAATATTTAAATTATAATAATAAATAAATAAAAAATAAATAAATAAAAAATTAAATAAAATATGAATATGAAAATAAAAATATGAATTAATTGACGAGACGAAGTTTTATTATATACATTTAAAAGGCACATTCCTATATATTTTTGAACATAGTCGCTGTTCAAATTGAGGCTTTCATGATAATAATACGCAAGCTTTCCAAGTATGTCCCTGAAGAAATACGCCGCCTTACATTTTACCTATTTGTTTACAACAGCATGCAATTCTGCGTCACTGTTAAGGTGCTCTGTTGCGTACAGGGTTCGTCCGGAAAATAAGTGTCTTGACAAATAAGTCTTTTTTGACAAAAGGGGAGTCGTCCACTAAGAATTTGTACCTGAACGACAAACTGTAAATGCTGCATTTTACGTCCAAGTGCTCCACAGGCTTCGAAAACGAGTCGCCCGCGTCCGGCCAGCGATCAACCGTAGGACTGACAACCTGAGCGACAATGCGCCGCCTCACACCACGCTTGTCGTGTCGGACTTCTTTGCCAAGCACGGCGTGGCAACGCTGCCGCACCCGCCCTACAGCCCGGACTTGGCACCAGCGGACTTCTTTCTGTTCCCGAAGATAAAGAGGAGTTTGAAAGGAACGCGATACGGGACTTTGAACGCCGTCAAAGAGGCCGTGACGACGTGTCTTCGAGAGGTTCCCGATGATGCCTTCGCGGGAGCGTTCCAGGAATGGGAACGCCGCTGGAACAAGTGTATTGACTCACAAGGGTCCTATTTTGAGGAATATTAGCTTAAGATATGTAAAAGTGTAATCATTTTTTTTTCCTGAGCTCAGTACACTTATTTTCCGGACGAACCCTGTATTTTCACGAATGATTCATTCCATCAGTATTTCATCAGTATTTCGATAGGTCCCCAAATAATGTAAAAAGATGAAATCCGGTCTCTTTATCTCATCGGACTCGTTTCCTTCTCCACAAAATTGAAAACTTTTTCCTTTTCTTTCCTCTCTCTCTCTCCAACTCTCTTTGTTCACTCCCAGGTAAACCCTTTTTTTTGAAATATTCCGACGTGTTACTCCAACCTTACCCAGCTTCTATTTCTCCAGTTATACGATACACTCTACACGAATGTTTTCGCTGATTGCAGGAAAAAAAAATAAAAAACCAACAGAAATTTAGAATCAATGATTAGTCATCTGTTTTCATCAATGGGCAATCCCATGTCTCTCATAAGTTAAAGGGGGGAGATATTTTTAACGATAATTGCTAGAGGTCTGCTCGTAGGCACCCATCAATTTATCGAGGAATGCTCACTTATTGTAATACTCAGCATGAATATTATTTTAAGTGTCAGCTGGTTGCTGATAGGCCAGTTAGTAAAAGGTTTGGAAACGCAAGAGAAGGCGCACATTTAAATGCTTAATCTAATTCGGCGATGTACCGGTTAAGGTAGGTTTTTGGATGGATACAACTATCTAATCAATCTATTCTATCCAATCTATTTTAGTAACTCCAAACAGAACCCAATCCAGCAAAATACTCTACATCAGGTCCCTCTTCATCTCCGTGTACTTCTTTCCTCCCTTCATCCCATCCAACATCCCTATCCTGCTCCTGCCCTTTCCTCGTTTGCCCAACATTCTCCCCTCTATTACCTTCTTCAACATTCCACTACCACTCAATACGCCTTTCATCCATTCTTCCTGCCTCCATAGGATTTCTCTCAACAAACCCCTCTCCTCACCCCCCATCTCCAGTACTTCCTCATTTGTTTTCCTTTCGGTCCATTTCACCTTCTCCATTCTTCTCCACACCCACATTTCAAAAGCCTCCAATCTACGTCTATCCTCCTGCTTTAGTGACCACGTTTCCGCGCCGTACATAGCTACGCTCCATATCAGAGTTTTGACGAGTCTTTTCTTAACGTTGAGTAGGGATGTTAAGAAATTAGGTAATAGCTGATTAAAAAAGAAAGCGTTCAAAGTAAATTAGCCACTAACAACCCCCCTACTGATTTTTGTGTAAACAATGAGTGTAGCCTGATTCTCAGGCAAAACGTACACTTTGAAGTCAAAAGTCAGAACTGATACATTAAAAAAAAATAACATTCGAAGGCCACATTTCCAAGTTGTCAAATTTTGTTTTATTCTCTCAAATCACTCTTGAAATCGTGCTGATCAATTTGTGCGTATGCGTACATTTAAAACCTCATTCAATTCCTATGATTTATGACACATTTTTCATGCGTTTTGTATTTTAGGTTTCAATTAATTCTGCAAATTTTTAATTATGCGACACCCCCTTGAGTTTCACCATCAAATTCACCCTCCTCCCAATCCTTCGGCTCTGAATCGATCCGCAGGTGAGCCTTTGTGAAGTCGTCCTCGTAGTAAAGTTTCTCGCTTCGAAATGACCGTCTGAGAGAAGAGTTATAGGGGCATTTTATGCACGCCGGGGGAGGACTCTGCGTTTCCTCTTCCCGTCCCCACCTACCCAAGCATTTTGTCAGCCTCACAAGACTGGGGAGAAAATCGGTATGGTTCCTGTATTAGAAAATGACCTCCCATAACCCCTCCCAGCTTTCGGCGGACGCTTTTATCTCTCGGGAGGGACGTTCTAATGACTCTCCCCGTGCAATTAAGCCACTCAGGTTGCAGGCGATTATTTCGGGGGAAAACGACGCCGGACGGTGTTCCCTGAGACTTGATGTTTTTCTATCTTTCCCTCCCTCCCTCGCCGCTACACTATCTCCCGCCCATCCCACTCCCTCCTTCCATCTCGTTGCGTGTAAAAACAAGGAGGCCCTTCCCCGAGTTGCGGCGAGGAAATGAGATCTAAATGAACGCCTGCCGACCGAGCACCGGGTAACAGACTGCTAGGAGGTGTGTTCACCAGAAAGGCTTTTGTTCTCCGCCCCATTTATTTTCCACGAGGGAGTAACATCGCTTCCAGTTTACACTTAAGGAGTCAAGAAGTCAAAAAAGTAGTAGTATGTTCAGCGAAAGCTGGCAACTACCTCAGAGACGTATATCATAGTGCTACTAATTAAATGAAATGTGTCGAGTTATTTACAATAATGTGTGTGTTTATATATATATATATATATATATATATATATATATATATATATATATATATATATATATATACATATATTATTTCTGCATGTATATATATATTTTTTATATATAGATGATTTCTTCGAAGTAACACGGAAGTGTTGAATAAAAAACTTAGACAGTAACACACAGCACGAGAACACATAAAAAGAACACTCACAATAATATCTTGATAATTTCGACGGACTCGAACTCCGTCTTCTTCGGAAGATAAGATATGACTCATATTTTTTTTTTTTTTTTAGGTAATCTACCGGTTAAGGTAGGTTTTTGGATGGACCCAACTATCAAATAAACATTTTGTGACTCCCCACCTAGCAAACTAATCTATATCAGGTCCCTCTTCATCTCGGTGTACTTCTTTCCTCCCTTCATCTCGTCTAACATCCCTATCCTGTTCCTACCCTTACCTCGCTTGCCCAACATTCTTCCCTCTATTACCCTCTTCAACATTCCACTACCGCTCAATACGCCCTTCATCCATTTTTCCTGCCTCCATAGGATTTCTCTCAACAAACCCCTCTCCTCCCCCACCATTTCTAGTACTTCCTCATTTGTTTTCCTTTCGGTCCATTTCACCTTTTCCATTCTTCTCCACACCCACATTTCAAAAGCCTCCAATCTACGTCTATCCTCCTGCTTCAGCGACCATGTTTCCGCGCCGTACATAGCTACGCTCCATATCAGAGTTTTTACGAGTCTTGTCTTAACATCCCTACTCAACGTCCCCGTCATCAACTCCCTCCTCCTTGAGAAAGCCTCCTTGCCTAGCGCAATTCTTCTCCTTACGTCCCTACCACTTTGACCGTGTTGGTCCAAAACACTTCCGAGATATGTAAACTGTTCTACCTGCTCTATTTTTTCCCCTCCTATTTTAATATTTAGCTTAGCCTTTTTCTTTCTGGAAAATCGCATAACCTTTGTTTTATTAATATTTATTCTCATCCCATATTTATCGCACTGAACCTCCAATTCACTCAACAATGCTTGCAACCCCTTGGCTGACTGAGCAACTAATGCTTGGTCATCAGCAAACCTAACCGATTTTAGGAATTCCCCTCCGACTTTCATTCCTACCTCCAGTTCTTCCCATGCCTCTTTAATCATTTCCTCTACATATACGTTGAACAGTACCGGTGACAATGGGCAACCCTGCCTTACACCTCTTCCTAACACTGCCCATCCGGACTCTCCGTTCCCCACTCGCACCTGAGCAGTCTGAGACATGTACAGGTTGCGGATCAGTCTCCTGTCCCTCCAATCCATTCCTATTTTCTGCAATACACGCATTAATTTTTCCCAATTCACTCTATCAAACGCTTTTTCGAAATCTACAAAACAGGCAAAAACGTCCTGATTGTATTCTATATTCCTCTCGACTAGTGATCTCATTACTGCAATGGCATCACGCGTACCTCTTCCTTTCCTGAACCCAAACTGATCATCCCCTAAGTAATCATTTGCCTTACTCTGTATCCTTTTGTTGATGATCCTGAGAATAACTTTAGCTGCGTGGGATATCAAACTTATTGTTCTGTAATCCTCACATGACGAAGCCTTTGCCTTTTTTGGAATAGGAACTAACACCGATCTCACAAAATCTTCCGGCCAGATTCCTTCCTCATAGATACTACGAATCAGTCCATATATGGCCTTTTTCCCACCTTTCCCTAACCATTTCAACATTTCTACAGGAATATTGTCCACCCCCACAGCCTTATTTGCTTTCATCTCCTTTAATGCCCTTTCTATTTCATCGTCGAGTATGCCTGGACCTAAGCTATCTTCTTCTACGTCATGTTCCTTTTCTATGTCTAACCTTGTCGGCCTAAGTTCTTTACCATACAGTGTTTCTATATATTCCTTCCATCTCTCTTGGATTTTTCCTGGTTCAACTATTATCTTACCCCATTTATCTTTAACTGTTAGCACACATCTTGCCTTCTTACTTCCCGATAATAACTTAACCTTGCTGTATAGAGCACCAATTTCACCCTTCTTCTGTAAACTTTCCATATCCTCGCATTGCGTTTTCCACCATTCTTCTTTTGCTTTATTTGTGGCCCTTCTCAATTTATTGTTTAACTCTTTGTACTTCATTTTGCCTAACTCTGTGTTTACATTTTTCCATCTTCTTCTCTCATCCATCTTTGCAATCATCTCCTCCGTTACCCATGGTTTCCTTATCCTTTTCCCATTAACGGTTCCTATAGTGTCTTTAGCGGCTTCCAATATCCCTCAATATGACTCATATATATATATATATATATATATATATATATATATATGCGGGTCGCGGTGGTCTAGTGGGTAGAGCGTTGGACTACTGACCGGAGGGTCCCGGGTTCGATTCCCGGGCAAGGCACTTTGGGCACCTGCAGCTCCACCCAAGCTTTTTGATTTTTCGGGTACCAGATCTTCCTGGGAAACCATAACCGGCACAGGGAAAGGAACTGGCCCCCGTACCCTGATGTGTGAATATTCACACGCCGTCGGGCTTGGTACATGGGTGAGCTCTACCATCACCTACTAAACCGACCTTCGGGTTGATTACTGTATTTATGGTTTATATATATATATATATATATATATATATATATATATATATATATATATATATATATATATACGGCATGTGAAAAGTAAAATATTTTTGCTTTTATTGCGTGACATGCTTTTTGTTTCAATTTTGTATGTGTGATGTAGTATATATCCAAACATACATACATACTAGCACTCATTAGGGTAATACGATTATCGTAAAATAAAATAAATCACAGGTAATCAGGTATTGTATGCGATAAGATCTTACGAACTCATTAATAGAAGGTTCTATCATATTTTTTTGGTGGCGATAGTTCAGGGGTAGAGAGTTGGACTACTGACCGGAGGACCCGGGTTGGATTCCCGGGCAAGCCTCTATGGGCATCTGCAGCTCCATCCAATGATTGATATGTGATTTTTCGGGCACCAGATCTTCCTGGGAAACCATAACCGGAACTGAGAAAGGAACTGGCCCCCCTATCCTGATGTGTGAATTTCACACGCCGTATTAGGCTTAGTACTGGGTGAACTCTACCGTCACCCACCAAACCGACCTTCGGGTTGATTACTGTGTTTATGGTTTAATACTTTATTTAGTTTCCCGAAATGTGACCTTCTTTATCGGATTAAGTGTATGACCGTTGAATAACTCGCGGGTAAAGCTTTTATCTCATACAAGCTTACTAAGATAGATGAAATCCGTCCAAGGAGTGTAAAGGGACAGCTTTCATTCCTCCTTGAGTTCCTCCTTTCAGTTTCGGAGACAGGACGTCACACTTGGATTTCAGAATTCCATAAGCATTACCCGGTTTTGAACATTGAACCCTAAGATCGGTAGGCAAATATTTTATCCCTCCTCCCCTTGCCCTCAGTATATCTTATCTTCGTGCTTGGGTGAACTGGTATTGTTATCATTGGAACAATATGCTGGATACGTAATAGACGAGATTTAAGAACAAGAAAGTATTTCTCCATATTATAGGATATATCTACGTGACATAAATAACGGGGCAAAAGGTAGAATTTCAGTAAAAGTTAAATCCTATTAAAATATTTCTTAACTAAACTATCAATCTAAAAAAAGAGAAATCCCCTCTGTATGCCTTTCTAAAAAATAAGGTAGAAATATAAGCATTTTTGGTTCTAAATACCACTTATTTTGACTTCGAAAGCTACTGATCAGCTATATAGTGGAATATCGTCATTTTTTATTACTTTAACAAGGATATAATAATCATAGAAGCAAACTTTAACATTCCATCAAGCTCTCTCTTTCACTATCTTATTCAATTTGTAGTCGACCTTGAAGAATATATATTTTAACTTTCCTGGAACCTTGCTGCAATTTTCAGCTAAATTTTAATGAAATAAATAGGTTGTCTTTGTAAAAAAAATTGTTGAAGAAGTTATGAACACAAACTTTGAATAAATGTTTGTTATATTTCTTAATCGTAAAATTACTGAGGCACATTTACGTTTCCCCTCTAATCAGTGTAGGATCGAGATAATATTTATTTTAAAATCCAGTATGGATAAGTGATAAATGTAGCGTGTTTTAAATTTTTATCGTAGAAATGTGGTGAAAACTTCAGATTGAATCCTTAAGGTGTTAAACTTCAGATTGAATTCTTAAGTAGCGTTTTCTCTCCAAAATTATTTCACTCTCCATTGACCTTTTTAATAATGAATAAACCGATAAAATAAAACTTATAGGGTTATCCATATTTCAACTATTGTCAAAATATGACCAAAAGTTTAGTTTTAATTTGATGACATTATGTAGGGTTCATTAGCTAGTTACAATAGGGTTACTTGTGAATGCTACTGGCCATTGATTGCTTGACATTGCCAATGCATTAAGCAAATTAGCGTTTTTCACTCCTAAACGGGACTGAATAATATTGTTCCAATAAGTAAATCCTTAATAAATTAAGAAACACAATGTATACATCCACTGTTCTTTATTATTGTATCTAGTTTCAACGCTTAGGCGTCATCATCGACGCCTAAGCATTGAAACTAGTTGAACGATAATACAGAACAGTGGATGTATACATTGTGTTTCTTAATAAAATAAATATTGAACATGAACTTCCACAAAGTTGAGCGTAAACCAAGGGAAAGGAAATCCTTTCTCAAGCACTCGAAATCTAGGCATGAATATGAATATTTAAAAAAAATCAATATAAAGATTTCTTCGACAATTTCTTTACCTGTTGAATTTTCTCTTCATGGCACCGGTGATATCATGGTCGGAGCATGCAACCAAAGTAGAAATGCTTAGAATAAGGTCAAAGTTTACCTTGGATAAATCTTGGATAAAATCGAAACATGGAAAATTCAATAGAAGACCTCGTCATGATGAAAGAAAGCGGGCCATAATCTATTGTAGTGCATAGAGCAAAGGTGGGTAGGAGGAAAGAGAAGCGTCAGAAGGAGATGAATTCCATGTCTGAAGATCAAGAACCTATTTCCCCATGACAAACACATAATTAATCCGTGAAATTGTAAAGCAAGTTGAAGTAGTTAATATGATCGGCGACTTCTTGAACATACTAGTATAGTTACCTAAAGAAGAACATTGAATTCTCTTTTCTTGGTATGTATTAAGTAAAATGGTCTTCTAGCTATAAATATTACCCTCATTATTTACTGTTTCCTGTCAACCACCACGGGGTGATACCCGAATTTTAACTGAACCCGAATGCTGGACGGGGATAGCGCACCACCTACTGAGTCCAGCTTTGTGTGGAATTCATACATTAGGGTAGTGGAGCCAGTTCCTTTTTTCTGTACCGTAAGTTGTTTCCCACAAAGTCCTGGTATCTAAGGAATCCCACCACTTGGACGAGGGTTGTCCAAACGCATTACCACGGATCGTCCTCTGATCATTAGCCGAACTGTTTACCCACTAACCAACCACCCTCTCCCTTCAGATTGTTTACGTCGGCCTTCCTATTCCTCCAGAAATGTCATTACTTCCGTTTTCTTTACGATTTATTTCCATTACACACAGTTCTTGAAATGATCCCTTTAGGCGCTAAAAATGGAATACTATTAACATACAGCCCATACTTGAATTTTATGAAGTACAAAAAGGTCTATGGTCACGAGTTTTATCTGCGGGTCACTGTTGGAATAGGGGAATATTGGAATTTCTTCCTCGCTCCCATTTATTTATTTTTAATCCCTGGAAATCTTGTCATCCAAAAGCTGAGCGTTTGTCAGAAGTGGCTTTAATTCCTCGCGCCGGCGGGCAGGGATTGGTACGCGCGAAAATTTGCTCTTTGATGAAAGAGGAACTTGCTTCGGGGGGAAGGGTGGGCGAAGAGGGTGGTGAGCGCCCGCACTGGTGCGTGGGAGGAGCCGGGCGTCGAGACGCGTCGGTGCCCATGGAGCGATAAAAGGGCTTGGAACTGTTGATGGACGAAGCGGGCGGGGACCGGGTCGGAATCCCAGGGTATGGGATTCAGCGAGGAGAGGAGAGAGAGAGAGAGTTTCTTGCTTTCGTTATACAGAATTGCAAAGGTACGCGAGTAATACGATTTGCGTAACAGAACGACTTTAAAAATCTATATAACGGGAATCGAATTGGCATTTCACTTGATGATTGATTTCTTTCGTTCTGTGTGATGTCAAATTTGCCTACTGTTTGAAGTTTTTGCATTGTTTTTCTCGTGCATTTAGTTTGTTTCGCCCCCAGCCGTGCTGCCGACATCATGCACGTGAAAAATCGTGAAAATTCTTCTTTGGTCAAGGTAAATGAAAAACCAAGGATCTTGTACACTTAACGTCAATATTTCATATTTCATCGACCGTGTCATCAGAATGTCCACAGAAGTCGATTCTATTTCACCAATTTGACACCTTAGGTCATCAATTCTAACTAATAACGGATTCTCATTTCAACAAGTTCAGAGCGTAAAAATCATTCGCCTTGACCGGGATTCGAACCCGGATCCCTCGATTCGGTCAAGACGAATGATTTTTACGCTCTGAAATTGTTGCATTGAAATGCATGTTAGCGGATGACTCCGTTAAAAGTTACTGTTGCGACATCTCCCGCAGTTTCTTGAAATTTAATAATGGCTAATGTCTCGAAAGTTACAGAGGGAATTTTATCCCTTGTTTTCGCATTTCTCTGAAAATAATGACATGATCCTCGAATCAGGGAGGCGGGAAATTTGATACAAAGGAAAAATCTTTCATTAGAAAGGTGTAGATCGAAAAGTTTCATAGTGGGTGAGGAGGAGAGGATTGAAGGCCACTGAAGGAGGAAAAGGGTATAGATACGCCGAGAGAGAGAGGGCCAAAAGATGTCAGGAAAGGGCAATCACGATCGGGGAACTCGAGATAGAATATTCCTTTGGCGGAGAAGATTTTTGGGGGTTCGAGATCCGTTTTGGGAGTGAGGAAAATATTGAGGAAAAAATCAGTTTGAGTGCGGTAAAGGAGCCGAGGGCAGGACACATCTCGAGAAAGCCGGGAATTCAGGGGACCAGGAATCTCTCCTCTTATAATTTTAATTAGCGTAAAGGTTTATTAAACTGAAAATAATGAAGTTGCACTCATGAGTACGAAACCTGAACTATGAGGAAAGAGAATGAACATATGTTTTGCAGGCTTTTGAGATTTCTAAGTAAATAATATTGTAGGCGTGAAAATAAATTTAATTAGGTGACTACGAGAGAGTTACTCTGGGATACCATATGAATTAGAGGATGTAGCGAAAGCGAAATTTTAATGCCATACGCTATAGAAACAACTCTTGATAAACTTCTAAACAATGAGAATCGGTCTAACTGGAAAATTTTTCATAGGTAGATCGACAGATGAGCAAATTATATAATAAGCGATATTGTACATGGTCAAGGTGATATCGACAAATACGTGTATATCTGCTCCTACTAATGTTGTGACTCCAGTAACAGAAAACAGTCACGATAACCGGAACGAATTAAAATAAAATTTATTGGTATTTTCTCATCTTTCGTTGATTAGTACTGGTGCCTGCTACGGCCTCACACTTAGAATAGCGAACAATTCCCTCCATATCACTTGAATGAACCTTGTAATTATGTTGAGACAAACGTTGCTCGGAAAGAAAGCCGCGAAAGTCTCATAATAATTTAGTAAAATGTTACTAAACTCTGAATAGGAAACATTAATAATAGCCTTTATATTTAATTCCGTAACTACTCGTGGCATCGTTTCAAAGGTATGATCCTAAACTCAAGTTTATAGTCGATAGTAATAATCGAAAGGAATGGAAAGAGGATGAAGACGTCCTTGTGTCAGGGAAATTGAGAAGGGCCGGGATGAGGAAGGAGCCGTCAGCATGCGAAAGGGAATAGGGAAAAGTGGGGAACCAGGGATGGATGAAAGGTGGGATGGGAGAAGAGAATGAATTCCCGGAAAGAGCCCTTCGACCTTTGGGCATAGGTCATATAACTCATTAGGTGAGCCATTGATTGATTGAATTTTCTCACAATCGAAGAGGAAAAGTTTTGACACTTCGCTGTTCTTGCAATAGTTTTGTATCCCATTCACAATTGTTTAATACATTTTTATTATTTTATCAATTTCATACAGAATTAACCTTAAATGACGTCTATGGAATGGAGAAAAAAGTTACAAGGAGAAAAAAAATTAATTAATGGCTTTCTTATGATAAGGCATCTAGAATTACATTTATTTCCTCAAGTTACCCTTGTCTATCAACTTTTTAGTGGACACCTTTTTTCTTTATTCTGCAGTTAAATCGTTAAAGTCAATTTTAGAACATTGTCTTTAAATTCATATTGCCTTGACTCAATGTGCTGTAGTTTGGCGTATCACTGCTCAAATTAATCAAAATATTGTTAGATTTCCATTTAAATTTTGATACGTGCTGTAGTATTTCTTAGAATCGATAGTTCACCCCTTTGCCAATCTTTTCATTGGTATTCGTATTAAGTTATTCCATTTTTTTTCTTGCGTCATAATTTTCGGTAAGATCAAAAATCATAAAATTTTTTGAAACATCTTTCATTATTTTAACAAGTATACTGCATACTATATTGTTTCGGAACAATACCTTAAAACCGATTATTAGTTAAATCATTAATGTTTTCACAACCCTTTTTCATGGCTAAAATTTTCTTTTACGAGTAAAGAATATATTTTATTTTTAAGTTCAGTAATAAATCGAGACGTTTTACATTGATGTTGGAAGAGAGACCACACAAAAGACGTAAACGTTCAAAGAAACTTCGAAAGCACATCTTTTTTGCGCGAGACAAAGAAATCTTACGCATGTAGTATTATGGGAAGGATCAACCCCAGCCATACTCTTTTACTAGCCCAGAGTATGGCTGGGGTTGATCCATCCCATAATATTCATACGACCGTATTTACCGTTCCTTTTAATCCATTACGCATATAGAATTACTACTAATTATTATTAGGTAATCTAAATTTCGAAATTATTATTATTATTAGGTAATCTACCGGTTAAGGTAGGTTTTTGGATGGACACAACTATCAAATAAACATTTTGTAACTCCAAACGAAACCCAATCCAGCAACCTAATCTACATCAGGTCCCTCTTCATCTCGGTGTACTTCTTTCCTCCCTTCATCCCGTCCAACATCCCTATCCTGTTCCTGCCCTTACCTCGCTTGCCCAACATTCTCCCCTCTATTACCCTCTTCAACATTCCACTACCGCTCAATACGCCTTTCATCCATTTTTCCTGCCTCCATAGGATTTCTCTCAACAAACTCCTCTCCTCACCCACCATCTCTAGTACTTCCTCATTTGTTTTCCTTTCGGTCCACTTCACCTTCTCCATTAGCTACATGTTAATTTTAAGTGAATATTAAATACTTTTATTTGTAATTATTTGACACACAATGCATGGAAATTCATTTTTGAAAGACGGAATAACACTTCTCTAAAGTACGAGATACTTTCGTATATACATATAGAGAAGTTTATTACTTTATACTTTCGTTGTCGTAGATACTTTCTTTTGGTGATACCAAGTCATCACTGTTAAGTCGATAGCAGAATAACGGCGGAAGGAAAACAAATGTGAGAGTGTAAACCTATGGGTAAGAGGCTACAAAGATCATGAAATGAATGTTTGTTAACGTGCTCGGTTTAAAAAGAAGACGAGCGAAATATGAACTCAGTATGCTTCAGTAAGTACGCACACCACACCATGGAGTGGAATTGAAATGCTATACGCACCCGACTTCGTCTTATCCCAAACATTCCATTCCATGAAAATATCTCTTTATGATTCAGTAGAAACAAAACGTAGTTGCAATTAGTTGCAGAGCTTCTACCGTGCACTGCAGTATCATTAAAAGTGAAACTGCTTTCTGATATGTTGCCGGTCCGTTGGAATACGCGAATTACCCTCACTGACGAATAGTGTTTCAATTAAGAAAGTATTGATTTTGAAACGAAGATCGGATAAGAACAAGCCATTCATTAGTCAATAAATATGTATATCTGAGTTACAAGATCCCCTCATTCCTCCCTGTCCTAATTTAATTCTCTTTGGCCTGCAGAAACTTCATCTCCATCCACATCATACCCTAGGCATGTGGTAGGGGAATGTTACCACAGAGCCATGAAAAAGGTAAGAAATTTGCTGAGGCGACATAAATATATGCGTTGCTATTAATTTGCCAATACCCCCTATATTTGTTAAATTCAGATAAAATCATGTATGCACTTCCAAGGTTTAATTATTGTCTATTGTAATAGAATTAATTTTTGCTCGGTGGATTATTTGAACCATCAGGAAGACAAATGGAGAATGTCGGGTCTCAAGGAAAAGGTCCACTTGAGAATGCTTTCCCTTTTTTGGGGAAATCCGACATGAGGAGAACTGTGGTCGAATCATGCGAGATGACTCGAGGGGAAAGTCTTTCCATCATCAATTCAAAATATTCTGAGGAGGAACGAGGGGATTCCCTTCGACGAACACTTTTGAGGATCAGTGAACGGAAGAAAATTTCTCACCTTAGGTTGATTGGATACTCCGAGATGGAAGAAAAGATAAATGGAGAGTGACGGAGATTGGAATGAAAACGGCAGAAAGAAATAACTGAGAATTCTGCGTTAAGTACGAGGTTTTTTATGAAATTATTGCAAACTGATCTTGTCAACTTGGAGTTTTTGAAAATTTTCCAGGCTTGTTTTTTTCATAACTCAGGCATCTTTCCGCTTCTTAAGACGAAACCGGTGGCATTTCTGAATATTAAGGCGGTGGAAATTTTTAAAGTCTGTCACTTCTGTGAATATACATCACTCTCACAAATTTACGACTGATCCTACAAGGTTAAATAGAGAGATATATCTACCCTATTGGAAATCAATTAAGGCGTTCTCTAGAAATCTGCTGTTAGCTGTGCCCTATTTTATACGAATCCATTTATACGTACTTGGATATCCAAGGATACTAACAGCTTTCTATGTATAATACCGCAGAATATCTTGGAATTATTACCAAATTGATGAGGTATTTTTACCTTTTCGGAATGTGCAACTTGTAGTTTACCCTCTTTAAGACGAATGCATCGCGGTGAACGTAACGGGTTTTACCTAAAACTAGAGCACGGCTGGATGAGAAATGGCGTGCGTTTGTTTACCATTTGGGGGAAATAGCTACGTCGTGTTACAGAGAGAGTCTCTGTGGCAATCATGCAATCTTGATTTATCGTCCCTTTTGCAACGGTTATCCACACCTCAAGACTGACGGGTGAATCTTTGTTTGCTAAGAAATTCATTCTCATATCCTTCAACTTTCTTCAGTTTCATCCGAAATCCATATATCCATTTTATCGTGTAATTATTATAAATCATTCATGTTTGTCCATAATTATTTTGCCCTGAAGTACTGTCCACGTTGTGTTCCCATATTTTAAACCCTAAAAATTAGTTTGGTTTAGGTATCTAATTAAGCAGTGTTGTTATTTAATTATCGCTGGGCCATGATGCTCCTCTCTCTAAATAATTCCTGGATCGCATTCACGTTATCCGTCACTCCGGAAACAATATGAAGAACCATCGCAGGAAGATTTAGCATCACAAAGCAGCATAATATTTCCGTACGTGCCTTGCGGGGCTAGGAAGGCAGACGAGACGAATGGCGGATGTAATGCGGGAAAATGCGAGGGGGAATGGAAAGGAAAAGCCGCCTCCTCCACCATTAAGAAGGGGTAGAAGTTAAGACAATTACGCCCTCTCTTACGGCCATCCCTTTAAGGTGGAATGACTCAATTTGAATGAAATTAAGGCCATCAACGTCGGTCTTCCCAGCCCTCACACCCCCACCTCGCTCGCTCCACCTCTCCCCTCTCTCTCTTTTTATATCCGAGCTCTTTTAAGATGAGTGAACGAGGGTGTCTGTCTGTAAAGGGAAGCGCCTAGTGGGTGGGGTAGTGGTGAGAAAGTGAGACCATCAGCTTACTAACTCTCCTTTTAAAACCCTGAGAAAGATGACCGATTATTTTCCGCTGTCGCCGAGTTAGGAATATCTCGTGTGCAGCCTACTTAATAATAAGGACACTCAAGAATATACTTTGCCATATCTATCTAACGTTTTTTTTTTCATTTTCGTGATACCGTATTAGCGATACTGTTCATGTGACAGAATTTAACTGACCGAGAAGAATTTCGCGCGCAGCGTCGTGGGGGCTTTGACCCCTCATGTTGGAGCTGGAAAAATTTAGGAAGCCCTTGCTAAGAGGAGGTGAAGTCGACAAGTGTTCCTTAAGCGTCGCTAATTGTTGCGCTGGATTGGTTCCCCGTTGTGACGCGACAGGTATTTTCCGACGAGAAATTTAGATCGCACTGACACGCGCACTTTCTGCAGCGATGAACACCTATATTTTTTTTCTTTGGATGGGACTGTTTCTCACTGCTACGATAGATTTACCAGTCCAATAGACAGACCCTTAAATGTAATAGATACCTAACTTTCAACTTCGCATACTGCGTAATGTAGGCAAGCAACGAGTGCAGCATTATTTATAACCATCAACAGACTCTGCATGCGCAAATAACAGACTTGTCAACTCATGTGTAGCTGTGAGAAATGAGCCTCTGGAATTCTGATACGTCCCTCTTGGTTTACTATGGTTTGGAAAGACCCACTAGAGTTGACACAAACACTGGTTCCCGAGCCGCGATTCGAACTCACGGCCTTTAGGTCAGGAGGACAACGTCTTTCCCATCTTACCCGACCGTAATGACTCTTAGAAATGGCTTTCTTGGGTTATTCTCACCGCTTTCCAGCGATCAACCAATCTCCGCGGTCACCGTAGCACACAAGGTTGCATTCGGGGTCACAGAAAACCTGCTCAAACTTTCCTGCACCAACATGGTGCTTCCAAATAACGAGTATTCTTGGTGTGTGTGCTCATTTCGATTCTTTATCCCTGGAAGTGAGATCCAAACAATTCTAAATGACCAAATTGTAAACACGTTTAAAGTTATTCAAGGGAATACTTGAGCCAAAGTATTTGGCAGGCTAAAGTTTTTCAGTCCGCAGGTCATGAAATAAGAAAGGATGTTTTACCAAAAGGTGTATCCCGATGAGAAGGATTGGGAGCAGAGCTGAAATTATTAAAATAGTCAAACAATGGGTCAGTAAATGGTACCTACCTTCGCAAAGTTCATGAATTTTGTCCTTAAAAATAGGTAAATGATTTGGTGTAGAACAGAGTTTGAGCTGAACATTAGAAAGGATTATGGGAAATATAAGCTAGATACAGGTGAAGACATAATAAACGCTAGATAGAATGACAAACAAAGAAAAATGGCAGAGAAAATCAAATATGACTAATTTCGTCTTATTTTAAAAACTCCGGATTTTAATTTCATCAACGATGTATTTTTCCTTCTCAGTACAACTAAAAACTTCTCCAGAATCATTATTTTTCACCGTGAGGTGCCAGAGAGATTTTTGACTGTGTGATAAAGCTAATTCTTTTCTGAATTAGTATTTAAGCTGACCCTTTAAAGACAATTAAAGCTTTTAGAGCAGAAACAAGTCAGATACGTCAACGTTTGTGCCAGCAGAAGGCTGCCTATTATTTTTCGAATGTTTTTCTCACCGGTTAATTTTTAACTAAAGTTAACCCTTAGAAATGCCGCATGAAAAGTCTTTAGCTCTAATAAAATTCTATCTTCCGTATTTTCTTCCAGGTCAGTTTATTTGAGGGATTGAGTTAGAACACAGCTCATAGGCCACCGTTAAGGTATAAATCTGGCAACAACGTTCCGAGACTTTCTAAGAATTTCATGGAGTTTAGGTGCTGTCATTCTGCTCATTCATAAGCACTTTCGACGGAGTGGCTCAAGTGAAACCTTTACTGGCACGAGGACGGGGAAACCAAGTCAGCAATGGCTATGGGGTCATGACCGCGGGAAGATACGGAGCAAGTACGGAGGATTCCGTATCTTCTCTTCCTCTTCATGAGCCTCTCTCTCCTTAGACACCGTCATACCCCGCCACTCCATCCAGATTGTCTTGTAAAAATTGCCCGCGGTCGCGCTCTCTGCGTCGGGTGTCTTCTTCCGACTGCGGGTCGTCTGCACAAGGCGAGGTGCATTGGACGGGTAGGGGATGGTAGAAGGGAAAACGGGGAGGTGCAAGGAACAAAGAAACGGGAATCTTGGGGGCTATAGACTCTGGCGTGACCCTCAAGGGAAGACTAAACAAGGACTTATGAATAAACTATGATAACGGCAGACCTTTCTATCGTCTAAATCCTCTTATCCCTCCTTTTTTCTCTTTTTTCAACTTGTTTATATATTCTCCTGATACTTCCACTGCCAAACGTACACGTTATCCTGCAAACCCTCTCCAGGGCGTATGGCAGGAGATCTTAGTACACGTAATAGAGGGAGATATATAATGCAGATTAATAACATATTTTATTCTGTTAGTGCTTTCATCTCTTTCTTTCGGATTCGGTTTCAGGCGTAACATGGTGGAAATCCTTCTTAATGGAAGAAGACAAATTTTCTTTTCCACGTATTTTTTCATTGCGACATAGGTTTCGTTACAGCGTAACAACTTCAGAGTAATTAAAATTGGCAATTTTCCACAAAATAAAATTTAATTCGACCGGTTTTGATGTAACTACACCATCTTCATGATGTAGTTACATCGATCGTATTAAAATTTTATTTTATGGAAAATTGCCAATTTTAATTTATCATGATATTCCACCATATCACGCCTGAAACGTCTCTTTTTATTTATAATATCTTCAGGTCTGAAGACGTTACGCTGTAAAGAAACCTAGGTCGTAATAAAAAAACAATGTGGAAAAGCAAAGTGTCTTCTTTCATCATCTTTCTGTCTGGTTATGACTCGAGTCAGGCATCAAAATAAGAGTACTAGAATCCATGTGTTCTATAATCGAACACCCTAATTTTGTCCCTAATTTCTCTCCTGCCGATAAAGCATTCTTCTCGGTTTACTTTCTCGATAGAGCAGGTAAAATGGACGGTTTCGGAAATCTACGTTTTAGGCAGGTTTTGGATGGGCACAAGCTACCAAACGGTACAGCGACAATTTCCCTTGCTTTTCTTAACTAGACACCAGCGCAATTACATCACGCTTTGACAAATGGAAGTAAAGATTAGGTTGTGATTTGGAAATGAAAATTGATGATGCGGTCTACCTGTCGAACATTTTGTAGCAACACGTATCCTCTGGGCGCTATGTTCCCACCACGAAACAGACGGAAAACAAAAGTATGGCAATATTCTCAAAGTCGAGCGAAATGAAGAAACACAATTTAGCTTCAAAACTTTGCGAGACACTTGTTTGAGACAAGCATTTGTATCACGAGCTCATGTGGTTTAATAAACGAAATGACCCCCCCCCCACTTAGGTCTGACTTTGCCCGATCGAATGCATATTCATTCACCCATTAATCATTAATCTCTTTCCTTATCTGCTAGATCATTTTACCTACTGTCTCTTGCGAGAGGGGAGAGTATTCAGTATTCTAGGAACGAGATAATCAGCATGAGATATAGCAGTATGCGTAGTAGTTATCAGCACGAAGGGTAATGAAAAAACTATCGCTTTCGATCCACTCAGAAAGCGACCCATTTCATGGCGCTAACACGATTCATTCGGGAATGGAGTGGTAGATTTGTGACCCCAAAACTACTATAGAGTAAAATCTCGTAATCTGTGTCTACTATCGGGCCGTATCGGGTCGTGCGACACTTCGATGTGACTAGTTGGTACCGATATTAACTAGTTTCTGACCCGCCGTCACTGTCTTAGGTGTCGTCGACATTCGTGGGAGTATTGACGTCGACATCGTTTATTGTATTGAGGAGGATATTAATTTTGACATCGACATTGACCTCGATTGTGATTTTGATGTCGATATCGAAGTCTATTTGGCCATCGACGTGGACATAGGCAACATATCTTCTGTAACGAACAGTTAATCAATCCGAGAACGAAACGGACGGTCCTGGGGAACACCTTTGCCACATGTTAATGAATTGCTCATGAGGCTCGAGGGATTCTACGATCGTCAATAATGGCTTCTTACATCTTTCGAGCATGACAAAGGAAATAATTGCGAAATATGGCATGGTTTTTTTTTAATTCCTCCTCCCGGTCCGTACTCGCGCTGTATTGCGGGATGAGTTCGAGCACGACGTTCATGATTCGAAGTTCTTTGAAGCTTAAATCTCCTGAGATAGGTTTATTAGGCCGTTATAACAAATGAGATATAGAACGGTTTCAACACGACACTGGATATCGACGTATACTGACGTCGACATTCATGTCGATCTCGACATCGTTGACTAGAGTCGACATCATATCAGTACGATATCATCGTCTTGCGACATCAAAAAGTCGATCACAGGCCCTAGTATCTATATCGATGACGTTGAGGAAAAATGTCCGTCGTCCCGCCCCTGGAATCCCTTCTACCTACGTGGGAGAACGAACGAGGGGGGCGATGGGATGATGAGGAGGGGGAGTGGGAAGAGGGAAGTAAAAAGACAATTCCCGTGCTTATTCCCTCGTCGGACTCCCGCGCCTGTGATGAGAAAGAGGACGGCGGCGCACCATTTTCGCTCTTCCTCGTTCTCGCAATCGGTTACCATGGCCACGCGACGCAAACCGCCCCTCCAATCTTCTCTCCATCGCACCAGTTATTTATTTTTATCTTTTCGTCCCGGAAATGCAGGTTGAGTGTTAGCGAGGCGACCACGTCCGCGCTTGGCCGCCTCCTCCCCGTCTATCTCCGGGATCCATCGAGGGAAGATTTTTGGTGTAATTTGGAATTCCCATTTTGTTAACTCAAATTATTATAGTGAGCTCAACATCATAGGATTTAGTTGCCGTAACATAAAATTAATTGCATAATAATGGTATGGTCTGCGTCAGTCAAACGTTTTATATGTTCAATCATTCGAATTTTCTAAAATGTTTTTATTGTTATATATATATATATATATATATATATATATATATATATATATATATATATATATATATATAATATGATGTAAACTCACTAACTAGTCGACACAAACACAGAAACTAAAACATATAAAAGAGGGACTTACTGGTTCTCGAATTTTCGGTGGTGCAACCACCTTTCTCAAGAGGAATTAGGAACAGAACTTTCTGTGTGCTTTTTTGTTGATTGAGCACGTTCGTGGGGTTTTCAAGAAAGTGACTTTATTTATATATATATATCGATTATAACCTTCTGGAAATACACTACGGTCGATGTTGAAACAAGTAATCCCTGCTCCTGCTTTAATTAAATACAAAGATAAAATGTTATTAGTGTTTAGCAGGTGATCGTAATCCAAATAGGGCGTATGTGGTTTGATTTCGTTTACGTTTTTAATTTTTCAAACTGGTAATTCTATCATGGTGGTACGAGTGCTGTTCTGTAAAATTCTGTAAAATAAGTACCTAGTAATAAGACGAAGTTGTATGATGTACATTTGAAAGGCACATTCTTAAACTATTATTCGACATAGTCGCCATTCAAATTGAGGCATTTATAATAAAGATACACGAGCCTTTCATTTCCGTCTCTCAAGAAATCTGCCGCCGTACATTTTAACCACTTGTTAACATCAGCATGCATTTCTGCGTCACCTTCAAAGCGTTGTTTTGCAAGCTACGTCTAACGAGAGATCCGTAATGGCATATCAGCGATTTTCACGAATGTTTTCGTTGATTTCCACTGTCATCTCACCAGTCACAAGGCTAGGCCGACCACTGCGGTCCCGAACATATATGCGGTCATTTTTAAACTGAATGTACCACCGCCTCTCTCCGCCTTCTCTCATCATTCCGTCTCCATATATTTCACAATTTTACCTATGCATTTAACTTGTGGGTTTTTGCAAGGAAAAACCTAATTACTTTATAATTTTCATTTATTTGTGTGATTGACGGGTCACTGACATAGGAGGGATCCTTGCAAGCCCTGAGTGTGTGTGTGTGTGTGTGTGTGTGTGAATGTGATTCACGAGAGTGAAAGTTATTTCGTAACACACCCTAGTGATCGAGTGGTTGTAAGTTTGTTTTATTATTTTTATGATTTTATTTAAAAACCTAAGTACTTTATAATTTTCATTTATTTGTGTGATTGACGGGTCACTGACATAGGAGGGATCCTTGCAAACCCTGAGTGTGTGTGTGAATGTGATTCACGAGAGTGAAAGTTATTTCGTAACACACCCTAGTGATCGAGTGGTTGTAAGTTTGTTTTATCATTTTTATGATTTATTTAAAAACCTAATTACTTTATAATTTTCATTTATTTTTGTGATTGACGGGTCACTGACATAGGAGGGATCCTTGCAAACCCTGAGTGTGTGTGTGTGAATTTGATTCACGAGAGTGAAAGTTATTTCGTAACACACCCAAGTAATCGAGTGGTTGTAAGTTTGTTTTATTATTTTTATGATTTATTTTGGCTTTTGTTTTTTTTTCTTCTTTACTTCTTGTCACTTAGTGCCAATTAAGTTTACGGTCCCGGAATTGTTTTGTCTACACAGATCACTTCACAACCCTCGTGATTTTCAAATTGCAGCGTACGTATTAATAGTTCGCGGTGAGCAATGTAGAAGAACCACAGTCTACACAATACTACAGGAGGATTCGTACTTAGTGTAGGGAAATTTAGACACCAAGATGGTGACTCTAGCCTTACCCGCCGCCAGGGTAGGCCGAAACGTAAGTTACTTTCTTGACATGCCTAGTATTTTGAGACGATTACGAAAGGCTACTGTCAACCATTCAAACTATTATTCCTAAGGCCATATTTAAGCTTATCGGGCTGGTCATAAAAAGGAGGATCGTAATTGAAGAATCGCATGCCAGACCTAATTGAATTATTTCACCAATGAAATTTATTGACGCTGAATGTCTCCCTCCTAACCAAGGTATTTTTAACACTTTATTAGTGACTTTACAGCGGTGCTATCAACCCCTGCCATATACGGTTTCGTGGCTTGCAAAATTGTATATAAAGAGATGCATAAAATTTCATTCCTGAATTCAGTGCTGAACGATATTCGTGCCTTGTACATTTCCTCATCTTATGCCTCCGAATTCAATCGTCAACAGTGTGTGCATGTTGCAATTTCAGTTAAATTACCTACATGCTCACTCATTCCGATTTTTGCGGTCTGGACGAGATTTTTGTAACTCATTGTTTCTGTGGATTCGAATAAGAAAGTACAGAAGAATGTTAATATACCCTCTTACGTCATTAGGGACATTTGCGTTTTATCATTGATGATTTTCGTTTTGGGAAACATGCAAAATATTTATATATTTTCGCTTATTACCTGTATTAAAATTATATCAGCTGAAAGACCCAGCTTTACTAGAGTAACATTTGAAAAACTTAATTGCACTTGAATACATTTTTATTATAAAATAATAATTATTAAATTATTATTTTTTAAAAATATCAATTATCGCTTCCTAAATTGTTTGTGAAGAGTTACTCAAAATAAACGTTTCTGTGGGGAAAAAACAAAAGAAGCTCTCCATTACGGATCCAAATGATTCCCATTTCAACAAATGAGATCCATTCCTCAATTAACGATTTTAAAATATGCATTTGATGATATAGGTGTTTAACGAAACCTACTCTGGTTTACTAAAAAACGTGTATGTTAAAACAGTAAGTAATATTTACATGGGATAAAGTTAAGATTAAATTGACTACATGTTGATACGATGTAAACGATGCAATCTGTTGTTTAAACTGACGAAAACATAAGAGCCTTAATGACTGGCCGATTGCCCTCGATCTAGAAATTAATTTTTCTAGCCTACCAGGTGATTTAATGCAAGTACTAAAAACATATCTTACGTCTTTTTTGTGCACATCATTGCGCAATTGGAAAAATAATATATGTGGTATCTGTCTGTGTTCTTCAAAAGTTCTTATCAATGTGATACTATCATTTCGCCGGGGCAATAAACTATGGGACCGCCCTAAATGAGGGACAGACCCTTTGGGACAACTTTCTGTCTGGCTCCTAACTCTGACCTATTTTGCATGATCCTACGAGAAAAAGTCATTATTGGTTGTATCAGCACATCTCAAAGGGTATCATTTCCTTACACCACGCCCAAAGAGAATTGCAAGAGGAGAGGCATTCGGGTTGACAAGCTTAGTTCTTACGAATATGTACATCTACATCTACTCAATACCCCGCAAGGGCGTGTGGCGGGGGGTGTTAGGGCACCACCCGTAATTTAGAAAGAAAAACAACCGCATGCAGAATCCACAAATTTATAGTCCACAAACCAATTAATGTGGTTTCACAGCACATACTGTGAGTGCATAGACTCCACTCTTTAAAATTATAGAACTACAATCTTAATTTCGTTAATGTAATAAAGAATTAAAATTAAAGGGCGAGAGATGGGAACACGTAACTCTATGCAAACCGCCATTTTATGAAATAAGCAAACGGATATTAAAATATAATGGGTAATAAACATGGAGGCCTATTTTTCACAAGATTAGTCGACGTATGTAGTGTAGTTCATTGCACCAGTATCTACATGTCTCTTATTCTACGTACATTCTACCTTATTCTAATGCTTGGAAACACAATTTTTGTATTTTAAGCATTAGAATGAATTCGTCTGCAGAAAAAATTTTGTTTTAGGTTCAGATGAAATATGATTTCCATTTCAGCCATTACGGTCAGTATCATAATGGGGGGAGGATAGAGGAGGGGAGAGTACGTTGACTGTCCTTCGTTCGGAAGGTGCCGGGTAGGACATCGATCTTGTCGGAGGAGAGGGCCGGGTGGGGGGGCAAGGTTGAGTAATTTCACGGCGGAGGAGGGAGTTTCCACGCCCTCTAACCCTTCCCCAACCGTGCGCGAGCAAACGTGAAAGGTCACCACACTGTCACTCTCGATATCTCGCGAGCAGACGAGAATAAAGCCGTCACGGACTGTCTAGAATTTCGCGTCCACGCCAATTCCAATTTCGCTCCTCTCCCGTGACTGCGAGCGGTTCAGAAAGGAGTGATGATATCTCCGAATTCTAATGAATACGTTTATTTTGTCGCAATACAAGTAAAGCACGTGATTCCTGAGAAAATAGTATCGTTAAAACGAAGTGTGTGCAAGGGATGTCCAAAATAAAGTGATAATATATATTTTTTCACGATGTTTATTTATTTGTTATTATTTAATTAATTAATTTTTTTATTTAATTTACTCTTCAAGTTTTTAATTTTTTATATGATATGATTAATGTCTAATAGACTTGTGTAACAATTCTACTGGTTAGAGTCCAATAATGCGTCAGCAGCCGTTGCAAGTTGAAATGTTCAGTTCACAAGGACAAAAAAAAAGGTAACACATTGAAATTTGTTTTGAAAATTTTCTTTCACCTGAACATATAAGCTGAGGTGATGAGTCTGATGTCCCTTATGGCCCAGCTGGATGATAGTGGAAAATAAATGAAGAGGGGAGAAAATTAGTTCTAGAAGGAGCCGTGTCTGGAACTCCAGTCTTTATATGGGCACAATGCATGCGAATACGTGAATTTGTATATGAACTAATATACAGTGTATTCAAATGCAAATTTGAACTAATAGTCTTATGTGAATTTTTGATGACCCAACACCCCACGCCACACGCCCTTGCAGCAGCTTGCAGGACATGGTGTAGATGCAAATGTCACTGCTCTCATGGAATTAAATATAAATATCGTCGCTGTCATTGCGAGAGCAAATCGTCCAATTATGTGGAGGGAATGATCAGAAATATTGAAAATTAAATTGGATGCCACTTATCGACGAGGGTAGGCTGAAAACTAATACACACATGCTTGTAGAGCACAAACGGAATGACTTTCAGAATCACTCCTGGTGGCACGTGGAAGTAACATCCCACCTCTACACGCATGCGCAGGTTTGAGGTCGTTTCATTCATCCAGTGTATTTTGAGAAGCGGAAGTATGGAGACGTGTTCTAGTGCTCTTATGTCAACGCGAGTTAAACGGCGTTATGCTGTTGTCGAATTTTTAACTGCTGAATAAGTGACTCTTACAGAGATTCATCGTTGTTTAAAGGCTCTTATGGTGACGATGATTTTGATAGGTCTACTGTAAATCAATTAGTAGTAAATTTCGTGGTTGCGAGCCTGGAAAAGCCATAATTGTTGATGAAACACGCAGCGGACGTCCGATCACTCAGCGAAACCTGAAATTTGAACCGATTCCACATCCTCCTTATTCCTCCGATCTTAGGCCTTAGGATTTTTATTTTTATCCTCACCCCAAGAGACAAACCTTAAGGGCATTCATTGCACCTTGAACAATTAGGTGAAGGCAGCTGTCAAGTCCTGGATTCGAGAAAAGTCGGAAGAGGTTTTCAGTGGCGGAATGAAAAAACTCGTTACACGTTGGGATAAATGTGTTAGGCTTAACGGTGGCTATGTTGAAAAATAAATATGTGATTTTGAATCTTAAAAATTGTACTTTAATGTAGTTTTTGCCCGAAGTTAGAGAGATTAAGTG
This sequence comes from Hetaerina titia, assembly GCA_037158775.1. Classification (NCBI taxonomy): domain Eukaryota; kingdom Metazoa; phylum Arthropoda; class Insecta; order Odonata; family Calopterygidae; genus Hetaerina; species Hetaerina titia. The sequence goes on from CM073775.1 coordinate 53,964,631, forward strand.
TAAAACAGATTGATTGAAGATGTCATTTTTTCCATGAACGATCAGGGATCATAATAACATTGTTCGACCGCGGTAATGTCATTTTCGAGTAAAATTAGTCTGGTGTTTGTTCACCCCCTGCCACACACCCTAGCGGTAGCTTTCTGGATATATAAATAAATAAAAAACTACGCGCGATTTTTTTATTTGATTTTTTTATTGAGCAGACTTCTTAGATCTTCGGCACGTTTCGCTGATACTTATTCTCGAGTTTCTCTACGGGACGAATACTTAAGGGCTTAAGTGTCTCCTGCGTTGTAGAAAAAATCTTCAGGAGCCCTCTGTCATGAAGACCGTCACTACGAAACGAAGTCCTGTATCTCCTAAAGTCACTCCATATGGCGATGGAATAAAATGACAACCATAAAATACCCACCAGCGGAAAACAATTGGAGCTATTTTATGGCCAATTAGGAAGTACATATATTCACGGCAACCCACAGTGACTATCCAGGTTTTAATTAAAAATCGAAAGAGAGCATAGGAATAAATCATATTGTTTAGGAAACAAAATATTTTTTTAATTCTTTTATGGATTAAATTTTCAATTGAAGTCAAAAGAAAATGGTATAACAGTCTTTTAATATTTCTTACATATGTGTGTTCATTATTTCTGTTCAATTGACCATGTGCTATGAAAAATAAATTATTATGTTTATTTTTATTTACTTAAGTAAATTTGAAATCCACTCCATTTCATTAGTTGTCGAGGTTTGTCAAGCGGAAGAATGAACGGAGCTACGCAATTAAATAGCGAAAGAGGTGCCAGGAAAATCAATAAAATTGATGAGAAGGCGCGGCCTTTTAAATTGTGTCCCACGTATTGAGAGGTGAACTGTATACGGGAAAACAATAAGATTGTATTTTATTATTACGTAATCTACCATTTAAGGTAGGTTTTTGGATGGACACAACTATTAAATAAACATTTTGTGACTCCCCACCTAGCAACCTAAACTACATCAGGTCCCTCTTCATCTCGGTGTACTTCTTTCCTCCCTTCATCCCGTCCAACATCCCTATCCTGTTCCCGCCCTTACCTCGCTTGCCCAACATTCTCCCCTCTATTACCCTCTTCAACATTCCACTACCGCTCAATACGCCTTTCATCCATTTTTCCTGCCTCCATAGGATTTCTCTCAACAAACCCCTCTCCTCCCCCACCATTTCTAGTACTTCCTCATTTGTTTTCCTTTCGGTCCATTTCACCTTCTCCATTCTTCTCCACACCCACATTTCAAAAGCCTCCAATCTACCTCTATCCTCCTGCTTCAGCGACCACGTTTCTGCGCCGTACATAGCTACGCTCCATATCAGAGTTTTTACGAGTCTTGTCTTAACATCCCTACTCAACGTCCCCGTCATCAACTCCCTCCTCCTTGAGAAAGCCTCCTTGCCTAGCGCAATTCTTCTCCTTACGTCCCTACCACTTTGACCATATTGGTCCAAAACACTTTCGAGATATGTAAACTGTTCTACCTGCTCTCTTTTTTCCCCACTTATTTTAATATTTAGCTTAGCCTTTTTCTTTCTGGAAAATCGCATAACCTTTGTTTTATTAATATTGATTCTCATCCCAGATTTCTTTCATTTAGGGTTCGGCATTATTGATCGAATATTTTAATTTCAATTTACTGAATGGGCAACCGGCCAACGGTGACTCTTCAGTACACAATTTCAAATGAGTAATATACCTGAATAGTGTTGCAACATCGAGGGAATTACGTGCATTATGGCACCAAAGAATAGTCGCAGATTTGACCACCGAGATGAAAGAAGAGAGCCAGACATCGTCACCTTAAGATTTAGTTATTCATTCTCCCTGTCTTAAAAATATTGGGTTCATGAACCGAATGCGTTTACTAAAAGAAAAACAATTAACGATTCAGTCAATCATTTCTAGATGCGTGTAGGCATGTATATAAACGAGAGATTTTGTGTAGGAGGTTGTTTATGTTAGCATTCATCTATGGCTGATACCCAACTACCTCCAGTCACACTCCCTTGAGGCGACTTGCGGGTTATTTTAGAATCAGACCTTGACAAAAAACGACGATTAATCATGTTACTAGATACAATGGATTTTGATTCCTTCATTGAATACGAACTATTTCTTCAACTGAATATATTAATTTCATTACTTCAATTCTTCAATGTAATCTACTAGATCAAATGCTGAATGAATAGCATTAATCACAACTGGAACCATTAACCTAAACGTAAATGAAAATTCCTGGTCCATGAGTCGTTATATAACTTCTTTAACAACTAACATTTGAAAATATCGGCTCACTCAATGTGCCCACTTCTAGTAAAATGACTTGTAAATAGTTCTTAGACATATCTAGCTCTTTCTTCGCTTTCTAGCATTGTCTGTGATCTGAAAATTTTTCATAGGAATTCAACGTTACTTTCACAAATTACTTCACGACTGAGAGTATAAAATGTGGAGAAAATAAATTCTTCACTTGTTGAAATGCTCGTACACGGTGAAAGCTGACTCATGTTTACTCCATCAATAACTTCATCATCAAAAGTAGTTTTCAATCGCACATTTTCCTCGGAAGCAAGAGCCAAGAATGATCGAAGAGAGAAAATGTTCAGATGGTCATCATCGGCCTGAGTCATTGGTATTTGGAATTAAATTTCATAAATTGCATTTTTGTCATTTTCCGAATAAGATAAAGTCCCAGTTATCAAGACCCAGGGCTAACGTTAATGAGTAATCCAATTAAGTTTTCTTAAGAATCGTTAGAAAATTATCAGGAAAGTTCGGAGAATTTCCTTTCTCCTCAGCCTCATGTGGCTCACCCTCTATGCTGTCCTGGTGATAGCAAAAACGAAACAGTAAGAAATTTGTGTAGTATGCCTAAACATGCATTGACTTCATCTTCCTGTGGTAAATAATATATTGTATTACGCCATAGGGATACCACGGTTTCGTAATTTTTACATATTTATAACGTACAATACCATTGTGTGTCCAATAATTTCTTTAAATATTTAAACGTAGTAACGCCCTTCTTCATCTTTAGGTACTCCAAACACTATTCTCTTTCCATAAAGTCTTGCCAATAAGTAATGCGCTTTCAATGTCAGACGAAGTCATGCACGAGCGGGGTTCATTTTTGGGCTATTTATAATTATTTTAGGTGAAACATATTTCCTTATAATTACGACTAATCAAAACTCTGAGGAACTTGGAAGGAAGCTTGACCTTATTCATTTATGCCCGTGAGGGTCTTTGAAACTATTTTGAAGAAGAATTAATACAGCAGTCAAGACCGGTGTTGTTGCAATTAGGTAAAAATGAGAGTCCGAAATGCCTCGGCTCTGTACTGTTGCACTGATCTGCATCTCTGCGTCTGCGTTTCTGCATCTGCATCCGCGTCTCCGTGTATACTGCAAAGGCATTTACGAATTGTTCCGCGTGGTCAGACGTTCGCGTCCATTTTCCCGTTAAGTTGCGCATTGATTCCTACCATTGGTTTTCCAACAAACTCCTGATTTTTTTCTGTCTGGTAAACTCCTATGTGAAAGGGGAAGGATATATTTATCGCTCATATCTATGTCGAAGGATATCCGCCCGGAGGAAAACTACAAGTTTCATCTCTCCACTCAAAGTGCATGAAAGTCAACAAGGGCAATAGATCCGGTTTGGTGAGTTTGAATAATTTCTAATTTATATTTTCTCTAAACGTATCCATCGGCTCATGTTTTCATTAGTGGAGCTTGACGAGAACCAGGTGGCTCATCTTCGCTAAAATAAACTGGTGTTCATTAAATGCGCTACTGAATTGGAACTTGGAATTCGGAATTTTCGTGGTCATTTCAGTCATAAATTTGAAAGAACGCTGCTGATTATTACTACACTATTTAGTTGCCTGAGAGAAGAAAACGTTTTGGGCAGAACCTTGATGCGATGTAAAATTCTCTCATCCAATGCAGAATGAAATTCGCCAAAAAAACATTGTCTTCTTAGTAGTCCCATCACTTGGCCTTGGAGGATAGGGTAAGCTCATAAATCGAGACAACTTACATCTTAAACGTTTTTAAATCACCCGTGTTTCTAAAAGAATTCAGTTATGTCCGGAGTTATAACGATTGTGAAATTTTAATGACACTTCGGTGTACTTCCAAATTGGAATAAGAATAAAATACCTGGCTGTTAATGGCTGTTAACTGGCAATTGGCCAAGACGACATGTCTCTGTTGATTACTATTTAAAAAACCACACTAATTAATGTAATTTGTGATTTCCACATACCAATCTCACTACCCTGCAATGATGTTTGGTGTTTTTTGAAGTTGATAAAAATGCACCCAGGCCAGGTTTCCGAATCGGTCGTCAGTATTAAATCAATGATGATGATTTGAATGCTTGTATTTGATCGTTGAGTGAAATCTTCGCGGGTTTTTCTCCTGGTCAGATATTCTCAGTTTCTAACTTGTCATCGTTTGATTCTGCCTTTTACTTTCCCATCATATGCTCGCACAGAAAAAAAAGTTATTCTCTAACATTTGGCCTCTGTTCCTTTGGCATTTTACCAACTCTTAAACAACATAACCAAAAGTAAACAATAATCACATGTAACATTGTCAGGTTAGTTGATATAAAAAGTGAAATTGAAGCCGGCAATGAATGAGTGACAGTGAATATCAGCATGTATTAATAATAATTGTCAGTTTCATAAGTTATGGTTGTCGATCTAGTGATTGAGGATCTGCAAAAGGTTGATGAAACGAGACCTTAACCTGTCTCTATGCTCAACAATTTTAGTCCTCCGAGCATTTTATATATTTTTGAGAAGATTTCACGTGAGAATTCTACCATGAAATACACCCTAATCAAAAAAAAAAGAGGAAGCTAATGAAACCAGTAAGTGCTACGCACGGGAATGCGTGATTTGGTGATTTGATCAATTGCAACCGCATTAAGCCCTTGAAAATAAATCAGTTAATACTGCAAAGGAGGCCGGTGACCTTTGGCATCGTTGAGTTGTAAATTCTCGACCGATTCCTTACACATGGAAAAGTGTTCTTTCCGCGATGAGCCATTGGACCGCATATTTGCGCCTCATTGCTCATTCCTGAAACCATTGAAGCCTCAAGGAAAGCTGCTCCCGAACCGATGACGCCTAAAGTGAAGCTGGTCATTTCTTCGTTCAACCATAAGGAGGCAATTTACGTGCGGCTCATTAAACATTCCACTTTGCCTGGTTAAGTTAAACTTTCTCCGACGGCACTCGACAGGTATGGCCATTGGCTCATCTCCCTAAGTTTTAGTATGCAGCGTAGGATATCTTGGTTGTAGTTCAGCCCGATGGAAAAAAATAAACAGTTCCCGGTCATGTGTAACACAGCAAAATTCCCATTGTGTGGTGACTTATGTAATTTTTCGAAAGGAATAGCAGGCATTCTTCAGGAGCCTCGTTATATATGTAGGAATGAACGCAATAAAGAAAGGGGAGCGGTCTATGGGGAGCACATTGTCGGAAGGGACGTTAAGGTCGTATCTTTTCTCCCTGGAGGAGTTCGTGAATGGAATATGCTTCTCATCTGTTAAGCTGCCCTCTTGCGTTCCTTTATTCCACGCAGCAGTTTCCATAGGAACTTAAAAAATCGCGGGTAGGTGGAGATGTTATAAAAAGAATGTCGATCTTAACGGTCACGAGACTGGTAAGGGAACTAACTCTCTTTTCAAATTACCTAGCGTGTATACCACTTATCCCGTCATTTTAAAGATTTATTCCTCTGACACGAGTCCATGAAGGCAAAAACATAATACCCTTAACTTGAAAAGTATGATGTAAATTGCCTCAAGGAAATATTGCACCTACCCCTTTACCTTTTTGGTGCACGCTCTCGAAAAATAATACAACGGATTATCCATCCATCCTCCTTTGTTCATTATGAATAAGTTGTTCATCACGTATTGGATTCCTCAGTGTTTCATTAATGGCGTATTGTGATATTCGTCGCAGGAGAATCTTAACATAAAATACGACTTAGAGGAAAGGGGAAATATTTGGCCATTTATTTATTTCCTGGTATCTTCCGTTTCATTAATTTTCTTTTCTGTAACTTTAAAAATAGTTATTTATGGTCTTTAAGTATTATGCGCCAAAATGTCCCCTGTTTTCCCGATAGCTGGTGGAATGATCATCATTGATAGAGACAAATAATTCATACGTAAATGATGCTACAACTCGCCATGGAATTCCAAAGCGTCTTTGCATGGCTTTAACTGCTTTTTCACAAAACGACTCCTTACTTCGATTCTTCATACATTATAGCCTCATTCATGTCTTTCGAAATTCCCATTCTTTTCATTCGTTTTCCCAACTTTCTCAGGTTTGGATTCTCTATTACAGGTATCAGCACCCCGTTACATCTCGTTTTACGCATCTGTTCACTTTTTATTAATCCCTCTATAAAGAATTTTGAGGGAGGATGGAATTAATATATATTGATCGGAGGACTTAGAGCATCGAAATCTAGGTAACGTTTGGACCATTAGAGTTTGTCTTCTATGATTTTCGTCATGAAGTTTTCGTTGACTTTGGAATAATTTGTAAATGAATTGTGAATAAATTTATCATGAAAATAAATTATCTGAACAGAGAAAATATAAAAAGAGATGTTTCAGGCGTGATATGGTGGAATAACTTGATTAATTAAAATTAGCAATTTTCCACAAAAATGCAATTTTCCACGATTTTCGTGGAAAATTGTTAATTTTAATTAACAGAGAATATTATGTTGAAGAAATTTTAAATAGTTAATGAAAACAAGTCATAATTTATCTCTCCAAATTTTAGGTACAATTGAAGTAATGATTGTATACTTCAGCAAGTTATTGGACATTTGCATAAGCTTCCCTATCATAGGGCTTCAGAGGGATTACCGTTCAAAGGAAAAACAGACATATGACCATGCAGTAAAACAAAACACTGAAATTGAGTACAAGAAACCCTATTCATAGGTCGGGTAAAAACAATGCATATAAAAAAATAGAATGTCTTATTTTTTAAATAAATACACTAAAAACTATTTGAATCATTAATAAACCTTCTAAGGTAAAACATTTTATGACACTACCCAAAATGTTTCCTCTTCAAGCACATGTGATTATACTGGTGAATCAGTTCGTAAATTGGGTCCTCTTAGTAAATGGGCGTTTAAATAATATGATAACGAAGCCAGAACCAAAAAAAGAATTCGCATTTATAAGGGGCGTAAAATTAACTCTTGTGGACACATTACCTTTTTTTAATTGGTATAATTTTCTACGGGTCAAGATAGGTTTTTGGTGAGCTCGGAGACTAAGCGCTGCTACCTTCTAAGCTCCTAATAAGATGACATTAAACATACTATCCCTACGCGTTACAATAAGCCATATTTTAACTCCACATAACTTCTGCCTCCTCTCTGTCCAACATGCCTAATATTTTCCTCCCTTTACCTCAATTACTCAGCATTCCCTCCCTCCCCTCTACCACAGTCTTCAGCACCCCATTGTCTCTCAACATCTACAAGGTTTTCCGTAAAATCTTTTCTCATCCTCTAGCATGAGTATCAAATCTTCTACGGCTGAAACATCGTGGTTCGTTTCCTTCGGGTCTGTTTTAAGTATGACTTCTCGTATGAAATGCTCCTCGGCGGTTATTTGACCATTTGGCTTAATTTCTGCATTATTCTACACGGACTTACTCCCAGTTACTTTCCAAATTTTTCCTGACCTAGGCAATGTCATGCTTCGCTAAATTTTTGGGTAAGATTTTTTTTAAACATGATGTGCAGAAGAATTCGATTTATCCTTCCCATCATGTTGAAACGGAGTAGTCTTTTCGTGCTTCCGCCGTTGGCCGTTGTGCCGCAGTTGCCGTGAACTCTAATGCCCTGCAATGATGTAGAACACTTATCAGTCAGCTTATGCGGATGGCAAACCGAGGTGTGTGTGTGTTTGTACATATATATGTGTGTATGAGGGTGTGTTCTTTCTTCAACGTGTGTAGTCCGGACAACTTTGAGGTTAAGTGTGTGGAGCGGGCCGCCGCCAACGCGGAAATGTGAATGCATGTGCTTTGGAACTGCTTTCATCGCTGTGTTTTTTTTGTCGCGTGCAAGCCATTTCATTGTCGCCTCGGTCAGTTGGCGAGCGCGGTAGACGTCTTTTAGGGGGTGTGATATCGCGAGCCAAATAAATGGGAGAGGAGTTGAACGCTAAATAGCACGCGCAAATGCACATTCGGCACGTAGTATATTGCGGGAGAAGGGGTGAGATGTGAATGGATGAGGAATCGGGACGCAACGGGAGAGATTAATGCCCTCAAGTAATGTGAAAAAAAGAGTGCAATAGAGACGAGCAAAAGTTTTCTTCGGGCACTTTCGCGGTGGTGGGCGGGGCTTGGATGCATCATCTCACTTTGGGAGGGAGAGGGAGACCCTGAGACACTCATACACTGGTGTAGACGTAATTTCAATAAGGTAAAAAATTACAAGTCATAAAAAAAATGCAAGGTAATTTTTTTTCAATTGTTTCTCGCGACCATTTCATTTATAGGGTATGCATTAGCGAATTATTGAACAAAGTGGTATATTCATCTCAAGGTGGCTTTACACTGGCTTGTTTTCACTTCTGTAAGTGGGTACGCCTACCACCAAACCACAGTAATCAACCGGAAGATTGCTTTGATACTAATTAGTAGCTGAAGCCATTTTGTTTCAAATGTCATGCAGTACTGAGGAATTAATATATCATTGATGGGAGTGAAATTCCTTTCCTTGTGCCGCCTGTGGTTTCCCAGGAAGATCTGGTACGCTAAAAAATACATAGAAAAAGGTGACGTTAAAAATCACAGGTCAAGCTGAAGTTGCCCAGAGACGTCACCCGGAATTAAACGCGAGTTCCATTGCGGGTAACACATATAGCTTATTAAAGTTTTCTTCCCTAAACCATTCAGTTTGTAGTTTAGCGCTCTACCCACTGGACTATCACGCATTTGTGATGCTTATTATATTATTCTGAGATGCTTACGTGTAATTTATTTTTAGTGAGGCCATTTTGAAATTCCAATTGATGATTCAAACATTCGATCATTAAAATGGTCGTTCATAATTCATGAAAATAGAGAAAGAAGGACGAAGTCACTCCGATACGGGGACAAATCGGAAATGTGTGTGATGGGATTTGGATTCCCTTTTTGTTTTGCTTTCGCAAGTAAGTAAAGTGAGGGGGAAGGTGGGGAAAGAGTCCCAGGAGGGAGTGAGGGAATTTGGCCCCTTTCCGCTCGCGGCACTGCATCGGGCTCCGGGGGTATTCTGTGGGATGGGTTGCGGGTTGAGGAGGAGATTGAGATGGCGGGCGACATCTTCGCTCCCCTTCTCCCTCTAAGCCTCTGTGCCTTCCCCATTCTCGTCATCATCCGCCCAATCGCCATCTCACATTCTACGGATACGTTTCACCGACAAAATGGAGATCTAAAAAAGGGTAGCTTGATTAAGTACCGGCCGTGATGAAGCGGGAGGGCGTGACGTACGAACCCATGGCAGACGCCTAGAGGGGAGGGAGGGAGAGATCTTGCGGAAACTGAGGGAAGAAGGGGGGAAATGAGCTTCCCCGTCGAGTTGCCCGGGCAACGATATGCACATCACGTGCCGCGCAAGCCAAAAATAACTTTCTGTCGGTTGTGGAAAAGGGGTTTAAAAAAATATATATATATATATGTATGTATAATATATGTATGTGTGTATATATATTATATACACACTGTTGTGTGGAGAGAGAAATGGCAAAGAAAAAAAGGTACAAATCTCTTCGGAATCACGTCCACTCCTGCAACATTCAGGAGAGGTGGAGAGAGGGATGGTTGGAGGTCTTTGGAGAGCACGCCTGAGCCCAATGAAGTCCAACATCCATTCCTGCGGCATTTATCCATCTGCCGCCTACTCTCTCTCTCTCTCTCATTCCCCCTCCCATGCAACCTCGAAAGACCATTGAGTCGTCATAAAAATCCACTGAATAATACATCCCTGGTCTACGGGAAATGGCGGAAGGGCAATAAGCACCAAAAAGCTTTGCCTTTAACACTCTTTCGGATACGTTCCGGGAACACGGAGGGAGAGGACGTGCGTACTGCGTTGTCCGGTCTCGGGCCGTTAGACCTACACGGAACCTCCTCCGGATGTGGCAAGTTGATGATACATTCTGGTCAGTTCGGTAGGGTTTTAATTGTCGACAAACGATATATTTTCTCCACATGTGATGCTAACCGCTCAAAGTTAATTCTAGTTATTAATACATTTCAAGGAATGTTCCACACCTCGACGGGGTATCAACTTAAAATGATCTTGAGAAAAAGTATTTCTGCGTTTCAACTGAGAAGCAATTTCTGTTATTTTGGTAGTCTACCATTTAAGGTTGGTTTAGATTGACACGCAGACAACAGCAAATGTCTAAACCTTACCCGACTCAACAAAACGTGACACCCTACACTAAAATAAACCCGTCTTCAAATCTACGTACTTTCTGCCTCTCTACATCCCATCCGGCATCCCTATTCTCTTATTTCTCGATCTTTCTTGTCTTGCGTTCACCCCTCGTCTCTTACTCTTCAAAATCCCATCGCCAATATGAGAACGCTATGCATTCATCTTTCCTGTCTCCTTTGGATTTCTCCCTAAAAACACTTTTCCCCCCCACCATTCCTGGCACTTCTTCGTTTGCTTTTATCTCCGTCCAATTTACTTTTTACTTCCTTCTCCACACACAAATCTCTAAAGTTTCTAATCTAAGCTTATCATCTTCAGTCAAGCTAATCTAAACTTCAAAAACCAAATATTAGCTAATCATTTATAGACATCAATACCCAACGTCACAACAGTTCCTGTCATCAATTCACTTCTTTTAATGGCGTAAAATATGTCATTATGACTTTTAATAATCAAACCACTTTACTTTTCCACATAAACTTTTTCTGTTGATGAGATGTTATGCTATAACGAAACCTGGGTTGTAAAAGTTATAAAGTTTATGTGGAAAAGTAAAGTGGTTTGATTATTAAAAGTCAGTATGAAGATTTTCCACCAAGTTACGCCAGAAACTGTTTTATTTATATGTCATTATATTATTATATCTGAGGTACACCAGAGGCAGCGTATTTGCCCATGGAGCCGAAGGTCGTTGATTCGATTCCCGAAATCGAAATTTTTTCAGCTTAATGAAAGTTTGTCAATGGTTTTTCGGAACGAGTTAACCACACATCAACAGAAAAATACAATAATGGTATTTCGGAACGATGTAACGGGAAAAATAGGCTCCTACTAAAAAGCTACCCTGAACCCATGGTGAAAGGCAGTAGTTCCTCACTTTTTACTACCATTAGGCACGAGTGGTTCGGCGCGGCATCAGCTGACACAGCTGAGCGAGTGAAGTTTACGGTATCGGCCGCAGTATTGCGATGTGGAAGGCAACTGGAAACCACCACATTATTCTCCATAGAATATTGCATTGCATGAAATGGAGAAGACTGTAGAAACTGCAGTAAACCAATCCTAGGATTGAAATACTGATGATTATGATTATTACAATCGTTTGGTGTTGATGTCTTCCAGTAATTTCACTTGCATATTTGTGGTTCTTATATTATCGGAAACGAAAGTTTGCAGGCCGCATGCGCCAGTATTGATGTCTTTTACGATGCTTAGTGTTAATTATAATTGTGTGGACAGAATGAAGAGCGAGGTATTTCCGAAGAAAGCATTGGGTCTCTCTTAAAATGAGCGTAAGCCATTAAGGGAGAACTGTTTGGAGACCCGCTTGATGGATTGATTACGGCACTCGATATGCTCTTTACACTACGTCCAAGTTAATGTAGATATGAGTACAGCGGGAAAACTTGCCACCTCAGGGATTGAATTCCAGTCTTCGATACTGGAAGCAAGTACACAAGTCCAAGCAGCAAACCTAGGTGTGTTTTGTCCATGTTTTTAGAAAAAATTTTTTATTATTATTTTCTGATAGTTTGATCTTTTCATATTCATTTAAACATTTACAGCTCTAGTTATTGCTACAACTACATGTACAAATACATGCACACTGTACGATTACATTGGCTTCCCGTTATTTCCAGCAAAATTTCTCAATTCTTCTCCATGTCCTCCTCGAAGGCCTCCAATCAGCACTCATCAATTTCCCTTAAATACTGGTACATTTCCCATAGGTTTCTGGACCAACACAATGTTGCACGGCATAGCACATTATTTTTAAGCGTTCTTTATGTCATTGTTTAATCCACTGGCATTTAATTAATGCTATTTGTAATAATTGTACTTGCCTTTCATTAAACCAATTGTTCTCTTATTATTATCACAACTCTTAACTTAAGAAATTAATATTATCTTTGCTTTCTACAGAAATGTTTTACAGAAATGTACATTTCTGTAGAAAGCAAAGATAATATTAATTTCTTAAGTTAAACATGGATTTCTACAAAGTTAAGGCCTTAACTATTCAGTGCATCACAACTCTTTACCTTTTTGCTCATCATTGTCCAAAATACTGTTATGATATGTGAAGTAATTACCTGCTCTAGGCCATGGCTTCTATTTTAGAAATTTATCTTCCTTTCTTATTGGGAATCCAATTATTCTCTGTTGTCTTGATTTATATTCTTCGTATATCTCTCCAATTTCTCTTGTCATGGATTTTACAATGAGTATTTCTCTTGATTGATTGATGAATTCTAAATGGCATAATCAGTTCCCAGCTCACCGTCATTCCCACGTCTCGCCTCTCCACAAATGGCTCACTCATTACCCTTGTCGCATACATTCAAAGATACGGGCGATTGCGGTCAGTATAGTCTAAATCGTACATTAACTTGGCTATATGCCGTAAAACATTATTTTCACCACGGGACATTATCTCCGAGAGGTTGAGGTTGCATGTTGTAGAGTCGAATCCATACTCCTGTCGTAACCCTGAGCCCAATCAATTTTCATTATTATAATTCCTCTTTGTTATTTATATTCCTTCCGTTCTTTCATGTAATTTTTACCACAGTTTGGTCAGCCGTGACTCATCGATTAAGATATATGTAATTCATCCAGGAGACCTGCCAGAAACTCTGCAAGATGGCTCTCATTTAAGTTACTATGTCTGTGTTGAAAACGTTGACCATACTACATTGGTCAGTAGCATTTCCCCCGAAATTGATATCTTGTGATAGACTAACTTAATATATTTTTTGCTACTTAATTCGTGAACTTAAGAAAATAATAATGAGAGTCACATCACAACGGTACTTTAGACAATAATTAAATAATAGCGATTATCAGAAACGCCGAATCCAAGTTTCGCTTTCTCTCGCGCGATTATTAACAACAGCACAAACAGAAATGAACGGCTACCATTTAAACATATATTCCTAAATTTAGAGACTCTTTGCCTTATTTTTAATACATTTTATCCTAACCTGTGCCCCCCCTAGCGACAGTTCCGAGGATATTGCGTTGAGAGAAGACATATTGCGTGCATGTTGAACGGTCGGGATTTGTCGGTGTCAAATTTCTTTTCCCTTGCACAATTGCTTCATTACGTTCGTTATTTTCTCATCATTTCTCGCGTCTCCCCCTTCCCTTTTTCATCAACGGTTTTTCCATATTTCCCCTTATTTATTCTCACTCGCTCCCGTCCTCAATGCACCCCACTCACTTTGGAGCCCTTTCCACGGAAAAGGCCTTTTACTATGACCTTTTCCTCCCTCTCTCTAGCTCCACCAGTTCTCTCACATTATAAATACCCTTTTACTCAACTTCCCGCGAAATCTTCTAGGAATCACGTCCCCGCGTTAGATTACGGAAACTCTTGGGGAATGGTTCGTCTATCGACCCGGCGAAGGTGGGGATAGGCGAGCGGTGGGGGAGGTTTTGTCGGCGGGTTGGGAAGGGGATGAAGTGGAGGGAGGGAGTGTGAAGTCGGGGTTTGTGGGTGAAAGGGTGGAAAGGATGGTGGCGAGCGTTTTCCTGAAAGTCGGTCAACTCCTTTCATCTCCGCGACGACCCTCCCCCATTCCCGCCGGCCTTCCCCTCCTCGCCCCCGTCGACGCCGAACACTGAAGCGTCCCACAGCGACCGGCGACCCAGGGAATGGCTAATAAACCATCTCGGGTCACCTTTAATCACACGTCCTCTTTCCCTCCCTTATCCCAAGGGACCTTTTTTCCCCCTGCGTTTGCGTACTGATTTTCTCGTTCAGTTCTCGTCGACAAGGTATTCACTCACACGAGCCTGCGTTCTGTCCTGTATATTACTTCAATGGGGCTTGGAATTCCGGTCGTCATGACGACAATTACGCAATTTTCAGACGCTCTCGAGACTGAAGGTGACATAATATGTTGAGGACAGGACGCTCCCCTGAAGATGACCCTAACTATGTCATCTTCAGGAGCTGTGAATCTGATTTTGGCATCATTTGTTGGATATTCCGTCGAAATGACACCAAACACGTCATCTGTTGCTGTTGTGAATCTGATGATGATATTTGTTTTAATCAGGGCCGTAATGAAATCACAAAACACGCCTTGTTAAAACTCTAGCGATGTCGATTAATTTTCAAGTGGGATTTAGAGTAAAATTTTTCTCCTTGAGGAATAATCTTTGCCAATTAGCTAACGGCGAAAAAGGGATTCCGAGTGAGAGATTTGTCATCTTGATTCATGCATTTTTCTCCCTAATCCGCATTTACACTTAATATTTGTTTTACTTCCAATGTAGTGTGACGGGGGAGTAAATAATATATAAATAAAGGGAGTATATTTATAAAGTAATAAATAAAGGGAGTAAATACGGGGGAGTAAAACGCTTGGCGATAACACAATAGATCATTTAAGATATTTTATTGAGTTTTTTGGATGCGTCGACAATCTACACCATACACGATGCATGCCCGAAATGTGGAATACACCATAGTATATACGTACGTACATATTTTGAGGGAGCTCATATTCAAATCTTTGAGATTACTGGGGAAAAAAGCTCCAGATTATCTGATCGATCAATTTCGTTTGATTTTCCTCATTTATTTACTTTACATGCATTATTTAACAACGAGTATTGTTTATTTACTAAAACCGTCCGATTGAAGGTTCTATTCGGTAAAACTATAATAAGAATAATTATTTTTTTACAGTGTGAAAATAGGAGTAATTTGAGGTTACCTTAGCAAAAGAGAATTACCATCTTTTTAATCCCTGTTTCCATGCTATCTTAGTAGTTAGGCAGCCAATCTCGCACTTAATGTGGGGGCCAATGTAATCCGTTGGTATAAGGTAACGTTGGTTTCAATGAATTTAGTTTGGGAGCGTTCCCCTGAAAGCCATTTCAAGATTTAACCGTTCCAAAAATAAGGAATGGAAATTAAAAATTGATGTCCGTTTTGAATAGAATGGTAACATGTAATTAATCGCTGAATCTTGACTGTTAAGTAATTGGAGTCAAAACTCAAGGTTAAGGATACGGATTTGATCGATGGATGAAAAACGTTTACAGTGTTTTACAAGAATTAGTCCTGTTTTTTCTATGTTTTACGCAGGTCAACAAAATATGGCAGCTACCACTTGGTTATGATCCAACATAACTTGTTCGGAGGAAGGTACGTAACACCTGGATAATCCCTCCACTTTTTTTGGATAAATTGTCCTTAATTCTCTTCACTTCAAACACCCTTAAGAAGTTTTTTCTTCCCTGCCAAAATGTGTTTGTCCTTGTCGTGATCCCTATTTCCTTACTTACTTACTGCCGAAAATATGAAACTTTGGACAAACATTTTTCACCTTTTGACACATTTCCTTGCTTTTGATTGCACGCCTTGCAAATTCCTTTTAAAGGACGCCTCGCCTCCATCTCCTACTCGGTTCTTCTTGCTCTTGCCCGCCAAACTTCCCCTCGCTATCTAAACTCACCCATTTTCCTCCCCTCTCTTTTTGTCACAGAGCACTTACAAACCCCCTCGTCTCCCTCTCCGGTAGTGTCTCTCTCCCATCCTGCTCTCCTCCCCCTACATCCTTCTCGTCACTTTCACTTCCCCTATTCCACGCCCCATCGTCTAATGGCGTCCATGGAGGTTGGATGTCTTCTCGCGCCAGGGAAAATGCGGCTCCTCTGCACTTTTACCTTGGGGGTATTTTTACCTCGCTTCCCATACATCCCCGTGTACATTCATTACCGCCGCGTGGTATGCATGAAAAGTTAATGTAAATACCCAGCGTATATGTAGGAGGCGCTCACGTGTTCCCGCGTTTATTTTTGACTCGAACTCTCTCTTTCACTTGTCTTTTGAGGTGTTTTAATTTTCTGCCACTCAATACTTTTAAGACGGAAATTACTCACGGAATAAACGTGCCCGTATTAAAATATCGAGCGTGTTTTTTTCCGCCAACTCCTCATCGGAAGAGGCGAATGAAATCACGGGGAAAAGTTCCTTCATGAAATTAATCTCTGATGCAAAGATCTCCATTGCCACGGTAACCTCATAAATCGAAGAGTATAACATTTGCGTCACTTAAGTACCTTTACTGTACGACTCGTCGTTTTGTTATGGTGATTGTTATTTATTTATGGCTTAATATTTTTATCACGAGTTGTCGCAGTTAAATATTCTTAAATGAATTATTGTCGTCATTTTATAAATAACCATTAGAGCAATCAAATGAAATTATATGATTCAATAGCTACAATAAGTGCAATGTTATGTTTACGTCCAAGATGAGAAGTGCTAAGTACTAGCTTAGAGGCACAACTAGTTTTATCTGCTGCTCTGTGATTTCCCTTATCATGTGATATATAGAGTTCTTAAATTAAAACATAATTAACGTCAATCTGTATGAATAAAATTAATGTTCATTTTTTTTCCTTAACCTCTTATCTCACTGGCATCTCTCGAAAAAGAAAGTAGAATGTTTCGATCTTGTCCCTTCTTTTTTTATGTACATGTGCTTTCTCATTAATGACAGCAATGTCCTAGTGTGAGTCTGTATTCCACTACGTTCACAAGTTTCTTCCTAGTAATAGTTAAAGGATTAGTGTATTCAGGAGTAGTTGCAGCGGTCCTAAGTATTCATTCCCATGGGTCACATTTGCAAACATGCAGACACACATTTTCCAACTCATTCTTTCACCCAAAAAGATGGCTGTCACCGAAATATTCTGAAGGAAACAGCGAGATACTTTTGTATGTATTTTTTGTACTATTATGTGCCTTGCCTGCCAAAAGAACTAGAATTATGTTCGCCATTTTTTTTACTGCTTAGAAATATTGAATGAGGTGAATTATTGCATATTGACTAATTTAGGAAGACCGTGAGTTAGTTCTAAAGACACATATCAGCTATAATGGCTGTCATAATTTTTACGATAATGGTCGCGAATTTCGGCTATACTGCATACTACATTCTGGTAATGATTGAAAAATATTCTATTGGGAGAGTATATGACTGTTGAAGGAGATACAGTTAATAGATCGGCGCAAAAACTACTCTAGAATCACCGTGTAAAATGTATGGCATATGGTAATGAATTCTCAATGAGTCAGACTGAATTGATTCAATCGCACTGATTTTTCGTGAAAAGACTTCTTTGGTCAATGAGCATACAATCAGTCAATCGCTTCCGTGAAACAAAAACTGTTACTTACTACCTCGTGAGCCAGGCGAACGACTTTACGACTGCTGGTTGACCTTGCACAAAGAAATCTCGGCGAATGTTTATGCGTGTTGGCACGCTTTCTTTTGATGTAAAAGCACACTCCTCTATCGTGAGATTGTTTATTTTGCATGGCGTGGTGAGATGAGACGAAAATATTTCCTTCGTTGGCATTCGCTCGGAACTTTATTCTCATTTGTGCTTCTTATTTGCTTACTGTTCCATGAGTGCATTAGCGTTGACGATAAATAACACTAGTTTTTATAGAGACTCGACGGAAATTGGATATTTGAACGGAACCAAATGTTAAACTAATTAATGCTCAAGGAAAGAATCACTTTGTTTTTTCTCATCCGACTTAGACATTCGAAAAGAAAGATACGGAATCCTGAATTCCATGTAACGATATTAAAATAGATCTATTCAAAATAAAAACATTGTTCGATTGGCATTAAAGCGGCTAAAAATAATGATTGTGAACTGAACTTATGTAATTCTGGTCACAATCTTGTTTTGCACTCATATCTTTCAATTACCTGGTACTTTTTGGTCCGATACCATTAGCTTCATTCAGGGCTTTGTCGCACTTTATTTTCAGATCTCGCTATTTTTCTTTTAGGGATGAAAAATTTACTTTTATTTGATACCGCATCAAGAATCTATAGCCGTCAAAATTCATTAAACCAAATAAGCATTATTACTTGTCAATATAATCCGTAATTATCAATTATGACTAGTCACAAATCTTGTGTTGCTAATTGGGAATGTTCGACAGCAAGTATCCAAATCTGTTATTCATGTAATAATGTATGAATGTATTTTTATCATAAGATAATTTATAATATATGACTAGAGAATTAACTTAATTAATAAACAACAAAACCCTGTGTAACCTGGCAATCCTTCTCTGCATGTATGACAAAGATGTTATTATTATTATTAAAACTTACATGTGCAGATAGACAATGTCAGGTGGCACAGAAGTCCCAAATATTACAATCAAGCTTGCCATGGAAAAATAACATGTCATCTCAAATGAGCTATATTCATGCAAATAAATTCATTTGAATTCACGATTACTAAGCATTATGTGATATTTATGAAAGATTTACCAAAAGCAACTTTGATTTTATCTGGATTTTCCCTCGCAATTCCTTTAACTTCTCCTCATATGTTGAAACCCATATTTTTTTTAATTTCACCGAAAGATTATAATCATTATAATTATAATTACAATTATGATTATTGTTATTGTCTTCTATTGTGCAAAAAAATGATGCGCAAAGACAAATAATGTATATAATATTTTCTATTTTATCAATCGAAAAATACGAGACTACTCCCCCGATACTAGGAGAGCAGTTAGGTGTTCAGTTTCAGAAAAGTTTGAATTATTCTTCAGAACGCTCAATTGCTTCTCTGCCACACACCATGTCAGTTGAGACGATTCTGCTAATAGTTATGAATCGGAATTGTGTCTTTAGATATAGAAAATGAGAAAGTATTTCATATCCATTTCATTTTGCCCTAGTCAAATTTGAAGTTTATATTTTATCCTCAAGAATTGGTGAATTGACAATAAGAAAAGATTGAATACATAAAACTAGAACTAGATTTGTTAACTACTGAATAATATAGATGTTGCCGCGGTAACTTTTAAGAAGATGTTTCTTTCCCATTTTATTGTAATACCTCTTCAAACATATTGCGAAATAAAGGGCTACGTGTATACGAACGAAGACATTGGATGCTTAAGCAAAATTACTGATGCTATTTCAATGATTTAGCATCAAAATTTTTAAAAATAAATCTCATTTTTAAAAAACTATTATTATAATCTTAAGCATTATAATTTGATCTCGGAATTGCAAGGACTTCGACTGATAAAATTGGGCATTGGTATCAACGTAAGTTCAAAATTGAAAAAAAATGCAAACTGAATTTCACGAATTCCTGAGTGGTGGCGAAAAAGTCCCGTGATTCCTTCTAAGTCGGCCACATTTTGCGATAAAGTTAAGCAGCGGGATTTTTTTTCGCTTACGAGTCAACCATGAATAACGTAACGCGCCAAGGGAAGGGTATTATGCAGAACGTTACGGTTCGTTACGTCGAGGACGGAGACATGGAAGAGCCGAAGAGAAGGCGACGTTCAAGTCATATCGTATATTCTGCTTAATTACTATTTTCCTTTTTGCATAAATGATCATATCGCCCAAGTTCTCTCAATTTCTGATGTCTGCACAGCCTGCACCGCATGCCCTAGGTCTTGTAGGGTAATAACAGCTAAAGACGTGCACACTTGCGTAATAAATAAGGCAGAAAGATATAACTCGACCCTTTGGTAGAAAAAATATAAATTGACGTAAAAATAACCGGGTGATAGTCTTCCTCTTTCATGCTTGGCGGTACAATCATCTGCACATTCGGGATATTGGCATCAATCACATTTACTGTATTAAAAATGTCTTCAATGTATTTCGGGTTGGTATCCGTTATTCTGAATTTATATTATTCCCAGGGGCAATCATTTAGTTGAAATAACTAATGATTCCTGGGTGAATTATGATTAAGGATCTCCGCCTTCTTTTTGGTATGCAAATGGAGTCTGTAAAATTCCCTCTTGAACAGATTTTAGTGTCCCAAGAGGGATGGAGAAGGCGTCAGTGATGGAAGGGGATAGCATGAGGTTTCTTTTATCATGGCTTGAGAAGTTCCTCGACGTGGTGCTGGGGGTACCATTAGGGTTGTGACATTTGTCTTCTTGCCCTTATGCTTCTTGGGCCACGGTGTAAAGACGTGTGATGCATCTCTGAAAAGGCCAAGGAAAAGCCTTTCCTTATCTACATTAGGCCAAGTAAACCATGTGGCCATGAAGTCTATCTTTGGAAATTCCATTTCTGCCATCAATAAAATGTTACTTCACTGACACTACGTTCATTTTTGTGGTGTAATTTTTTTCGGCTTGTGATTAACATATTATTTTTTCAAACTTTGTGATATGCTGCTTCAACACAGCTATCAACACCATTTGAAAAAATAAATTTACCGCTAATTATCAATCCATTCTTAATTGATATTGATCGGTTTCACTGCCAGTATAAAGTGTTGTGTGCATATTAAATCTCTTTAATTATCATTTTCTACTTTTTTAAGATTTTTGTGGAATAGTATACGTAACTTTAATTTACCAAGAAATTAAATTCAATCTATGGGTAGGTTTTTGATGGGCGTAAGGATTCCAATCTTTTTTCATGGTATCCTGAAAACCATCGTTTGGGTGTGTGGCAGGGGGTTTTCAACACCAGGCACGCAACATCAATAGTTAAGTTTTGCTTAGTTGTTTGTCAATAAATATGTATATAATTAAAATAAAGTAGAGAGTAATAAGTGCAGGTATATGCACTGCGGTATCTTTGGTAAGTATAGAATACTTCTCTATTTGTATGCGAGCCAGTTTTCTTTTGACAAGAAGAACAATAAAATAAAAATGACAACACGCTAGGGTCCATGAGATAAAAAAAACACTTCCCCCCCCCCCTAGCGCGGTCGTTTTCATTTATTTCTGATCCCTTACCGTTCGTGGGATTAATGAAGAAAGATTTATTGTGTAGCTTAACCTGCGTTACCTTAGTGTTTCCCAACCTATTTCCTCTAAAAATTTAGGTACCCTACTAACTTAATCATAAGAACGTTTTACCAAAAAGAGCTCCTCTTCTTACTCTAAAATGGCTAATCTCTGCTGCATTCTAAAGTTCCGTGTAGCATGGCAAACAAGCTACATTCAAGGAAGACGTGTGGGCTATTGGCTGTGATTGCAAAGTTAGGGAAATTCCTATAGTCAATAAAAAGAGATATTTTGAGATATCATTGTTTCTATTGGGAAAAGGAATTTACCTAACTTTGCAACCAAAATTCATAGAAATAATTTCTCTCTCTTCATGCTGCCAGATTTCTCGGCTTTGCGTGTACAAGATCTAATATTTTCCTATCACTGCCTTAATATTCCAAATTTCCCCGTCAGCCTTCTCATTACGTTGCCTACTCTACGTCAATTTTTCCTGCGTTCTTCAAATTTTCCTCAAGCAATTATTCCACGATTAACAATTGTGCCAAGTGTCTCTTGTACATTTGCTTATAAGTGAGTCGTATTCAATCGGTATCTCCGTTCGTATTCTCTCTTAAACCAGCTGTACTGTTTTAGTTAATGTCCCCATTCAGCAATTTTTTTCTGTTGTCCCTCCCGCAACTACACATTATATAGTTATCCTGTTTCTTATTATAATGGTACTTATTTTTTGCGAATCAGTCTTGATCATTAAAATAATTTTAAAAGTAATATGCTCTTGGGAATTCCTTCATTATAACTCAGTAAAACAAATTATTTTTTCTGTCACAACACTGTTATTGTCATAGCATGTTGGTAACTTTATCGAACTCAAAATATTCCCCGTTATCTCCTGCACGTTGGCATAGTTTCGAAACTTGGTATAGCTCAACATTTAGAGAAATTTTACCTCAAGAACTTTCTATAACTCTGTGGAGGGAAAGAATTCAGAAAACAAAAAAAATTATAGTAAAATACATACTCTATCACCTCGAAAACCTGAATTTTTCAAGAAATTTGCGCCCACCAAGTCCCCTCCAGCACATATCAGTTGTATATTTGAATTGTAAATACCTAATAGAAGATTTAATGAATAATCCATTCTTTTCCATGT
The DNA here is from genome assembly GCA_037158775.1 of Hetaerina titia. NCBI lineage: Eukaryota > Metazoa > Arthropoda > Insecta > Odonata > Calopterygidae > Hetaerina > Hetaerina titia. The sequence continues at coordinate 53,987,091 of CM073775.1, forward strand.
AGGTATACCTAATATATAGGATGGAAATACATGTACTCGTGATAAAGTTGTAGGATTATCCCAATCACTGAAGGAGTTTGGCATCACAAGAGCGTTTATTTTCGGCCACTAATCTTCTCTACGAATGAAGAACATTGCATTTTAAATAAAGACGTAAAAATAAAAAAATGCCACAAAATAACGTGAGGTATTAATTTCCGGATAAAATATTTTGATGGTATGGTCTACTTTATGACTCCATAGTTTACTCAATTTATCACATGAAAATCAAATAACTTATATTGCCTTAACGTTTAATTTATTGTCAGAATGTGAACAACTCTAATGAAATTTGAATGTTTACAACATAAAATTATTTGTTTTTATTATGAAACTTAACCATCACGGGATTTTGACTGGAAAAATTTAATTCATTCATTATGATGTAAATGTTACATGCAAATCACTTTCAAATAAAAATGCGTAGGTTGGCTGAAAACTGCGTATTTCCTTGTGGTTATATTCAGTGGTTTTTGATGATCTTGATCATGTTATGGACTGATTCCGATGGCCATTTATTTTATTAATTAAGAACATGCGTCAGCTCAAACATATATATCAGCACGCAAAGGAGGATTATGGGCCACCACTGGGTGATGCCCGTTTGATGTCATTCTTTGGTGACAAACCAATGGAAATATGATGCAATAACTGGTCTATAGTAATAAAACTATCTTGTAAAGGAAACCGTTGCAAATTTAAAATACCCCATTTAAAAAGAGAGTGCGATAATTGTGCGGACTCGGAAATGTTAAACGTGTGGCACTGAAATTATTCAGGTCACGCGTTAATGTATGACTCGAGAACGAATGGAATTCCAATGCGTCATACTGTAGCCCTCTGACAGAAAACTAGCCTCATGACTGAAATCTGAAAAACGATTCGTTATCCTAGTCTTAGATATAACAGTGAAATAAATGAAATCGATTGCTATGCTTGCTTCCGATTCGTTTCCAATTTGCTGTGGTCAAGCAATCTTTCTTATTTCGATTGAACGCATAGAGCCGTAACTCGATATGAGAATCAAATTTTGTTATCTCATTAGCACATATCCATAATACAAATAGAGGTCTGAGGTACTCATAAAATTCAACTCACTATATTCACTAGGATTCCACAAGTATCAAAAAATATAATTTCAGTACGACCTAAATAATTTCCCTTTAATGAATACACTGTTATGTCGCCATTTAAAAATTTTAATCACCTTAGTAACAAGTAGATAAATGGTATCACAAGGCATGAGAAAATAATAAAGATTGTTTCGTAAGCGATAAAAATAGGGGAATGTAAGACTACTTGAGGTATTTTTCATTCCTGCTTATCAGCGCAAAAAAAAAGAAACCGGATAATGTCATAAGGAGACCAAGGAAAAACGCCGATTTAAAAGTTTAACCTGTTTCAAGTCAATAATTGAACTAGTTGCGCTCTGTACCTGACTGTAACATGCGGCAGGAGGGTGGGACGAAGTTTTCTCTCCCAGTAAACCAGTAAGGTTACTTCCTCCCAAATGACGCAAACGTATGACGACACACACGTATGGCCACTGCAATTGCACAAGAGTCCCCTTTTGTCCTCCCTCGTACAATCCCCTCCTTCTTCAAATCCCTCTTCCCTCCTCTCCTCCCCCCTCCCCCGGCCCCGCAGCCGTTCCATTGTCGGGTACACGGGTCCCTCGACATCGATGACAGCAACAGGCGCCACCGTCAACCGTTAGAGGGAGAGAGGCGGGTGGGGAGGGATGGAGGGTTGGTAGAGCCCACGTGCACCTTCCCCCGGTCCTGCGACGAGGGATGTGACAGTTCCCTATGACACAAAACTCACATTCGATCCCCGTCACTCCTTCCCCTCTTCTTCCTTTGGTCCTCACCTCTTGTCTACGCCCTCCATTTTTGCCTTATGTCGTATTTATCACACCTGTGGCTCGAAAAAATACTTTAAAAAAATATTTTTCAAAAATTTTGCGAAACCTCTAACAATATGTTAGGTTAGGTTAACTACCGTTACATTTAATGAGGCCAAACAAGGTAACCTAGTCTGCAAGACACCCTTCTCTCATTCCGCATGCTTTCTAAATTGCTTGATTCCGGTCAAACTTATTCTCTTCCTCCCCCATCTTGGTTGCCTATCCTACCCTTACCTCGCGCTATCACAGCCCACAGCACAAATTAAAACCCTCTGCATCCACCTCCTTTAGATTCTTCAAATAGTCATCTCTTCTCCCCCAGCGTAATTCTTCGTTTGGATTCCTTTCCGTCGATTTTACTTTTCCCATCCTTCTACACGCCCACATCTCATGAACCACCAATCTACGCCTATCATTTTATCTTAACAACTAAGCTGCCGCGCCGTACAGCACTAAGCTATAACCAAAAGTTTTCAATAATCTTTTATTAAAAGCCTTACCCAAGGCTCACACTCTAATTTATGTTACAACATGAAGCCCTACCGCGCTCAATCTATAAGATTTACGATCGCTCTTCATTATAATTTGGAGTGCCGACTTTAGTGTAACCATTGTCATATTTTACCTTTAAATGCCGCGTTTAAATAATATTTCTAATTGAAACAATTATTTATAAGTCCCGTATTCTCATTACGGATAGCAGTAATTTAAAATCGATTTTCCCACGGACAGATCCATTCTTATGCTATTTTACTTCAGTACAGAGGATAGATCACGCAATCTTGACTACATGTATTACCTCTAATTTTCTCTTATTGATCAAAAATATTTAAACATTGTTGTTCATTAAAATTATGCCACGGAAACGGAACGGCGTTTTACTTCGAGACATTTGCATCTTCTGTCATATCTCTACAAATTGTAAATTTTCGCATATCGTTCACGTGGCCTTTGGATCCTGAAGCAGGTCATTGTGCTTGTGGTAGAAATGCGGCAACAATGAATGCCATGTCGCTTCAAACCAAGCGAAGGAAGATTTTCCCTAAGATCATCCATTAAAATCCCGTAACACGTGCTATAAGGCTTATTATTACGAAATCTTTTTTAACGAGCGTGCACGATCTCATTAAGTTTTGTGTCCTCTAAATTATTTCACTGAACGATTGGCGAAAATAAGTGAGCTTTGTTGGTTTTGTAACTTTGAGAGGATGGATGAGAACCAATATTACCAAACAGATGTTTGAGGGAAGAGTGAATGGCTTGAGAGGAAAAGTAGGTGAATGTGTTCGAAAGACCCTCAAAGCAAGAGATATTAGAAATCTTGGAAACACTTGGAGATGGCTGCACGAAACAATCCATGAACTTGACTAAGTCGGAAGAAGTGTGGAAGGATGGGGAATTATGAAGGAGAAACTACTTTTGAGAGAGTAAGACTCGTGGTGAAATTTAAAAATCAAATTTTTTTTGTCAGTGCCTTCTCCAAAAGGGAAAAGGGTTGAAGTGTATGTATGCATGAAGGATTGGTTGGAAATTTCACCTTGAGCAACAGGCACAATCCTCCCATCTCCTTGAACCTCCCTCGAATACTCCTCCCACCCTTTCTCCTTCCGTCTCGTCCGTTCATCTTACTCCTCCCTCTCTCCCCCCCTCTTATATCTCCTCACCCCCCTCCCCCCGCTAACCTCTCAAGCCGCCACTTCTAAATCCACCCACTCTTTCTCTCTCCCCATCACCGCCGCCAACGTCCCAAGACCGAAGCACCGCGCTACCCCCCTCCCACCCCCCCGCACTTCAACCGTCCCTCACTTCGCCTTTATCTTCCTCTCAGTTTTATTCGTTCCCCTTCCTTCCGTCTCTTTTGTTGTACCATCCCGTTTCTAGTGGCCCTCCACATCCTCTCCCATTCACGGCGAAGGGTCAGACAAAAGTTGTAATCCTCTTTCGCGGACACGGATGTTTCGTCCTGGATTGCCAGGCAATGAATGCTCTCACCTCTTTTTTTATGGGCCGATTGCTTCGAGCATTAGATAAATACGGGCTTATTCTCGCGGGGACTCATGCTCTACGTAACAGGTTATCCTGAGTGGCTCAGTGGCTATCGTGACGTCATGGGGAGAGTCGCTCTCTCTCTCTCTCTCTCTCTCTCCTTCTCTTTCCCTCTCTCTTTATCTCTCTCCCCTTCCTTACCTTCCCCTCCCATCTCCCTCTAACCATAAAGAGAATTACTCTCTCCCTCCACCTCTTCTTCCATGGTCAAATTCCTATTTGGATTTTTATGCATGTAATATTTGTTTCAATAATATTTATTGAAAATTTATAAACTCTGAATCGTTTCAACAGTGTCCTTTATTTGCGCAACCCAAGACACTATCCCGACCTTCAATATGTTGTTGATGAGGCAAAATTGTGTGACAATATTTTCGATATCGACATAAGTACCAAATGATTCACCAAAACGTTGTGTGTGGCAAGGGGTGCAAGCACCAAGTGGGAAGGGTAAGTGATAAGGGAGAGGAAAGGGGTACATATTTTGTAAAAATTTACAAAATAACGTAAAAAATATGTATGCATACTTGAGGTAGACTCAATTCAAAACAAGGGTTAAATCACCTAATATGGAGAAGAATGGAGAAAGTAAAATGGACCGAAAGGAAAACAAATGAGGAAGTACCAGGTATGGTGGGTGAGGAGAGAGGTTTATTGAGAGGGATCCTATGGAGGCAGGAAAATGGATGAATGGGGCATTGAGCGGCAGTGGGATGTTGAAGACGGTAATAGAGGGGAGAATGTTAGGCAAACGAGGAAAGGGTAGGAACAGGATAGGGATGTTGGGCGGGATGAAGGGAGGAAGGAAGTACACAGAGATGAAAAGGGATCTGATGTAGAGTAGGTTGCTGGAGTGTATTTTGTTAGGAGTCACAAAATATTTATTTGGTAGTTGTGTCCATCAAAAACCTACCTTAACCGTTAGATTACCTTATAATAATAATAATTAGTTATTTGTTACACGAAAAAGGGAATAAAAATTAACCACAAACATTTATAAGACAGGCCTCCACCATAACCAGACATATCATGCAGAATTGTAAAATACTATGGGGGTTAATCTGCTATCAAATGGGCGTGCAACTCATAGTCTTCGACCCTAGAATCACAGGTATGGGATGTTGTACATACACCGCTGTAGGCAGTGGATGGCGTGAGAAGTCACCCCCCCCCACAGATGATTTATTAAGGAATGATATTAACATAATATTTATTTAAAAGAGTTGGGAGAGGAAACATGTGTATATGAAAAATGTGTATGTGAAAAAAAGTGCCGGAGAGGAAGTTTTCCTCATGGGGAAAACTTCCTCTCCGGCATAAAAACGGCAATGCTTCATTGTTTTCGTGCCTCGCATTGAGAAAATTACTGTCTCGATAAGTTTTTATTATTTTTAATTATATATAATCATCTCTTTCTATTTGTTTAATTGATATTTTTGTTATACTAGAATGGATGCGGGTACAAAGGGTGCAGATTGTTTCCTCAATTTGAAGATAAATTGCTCACGTAGAAAAGTTCCTAGTATGTAAATGTCATATTACCATGTGGCTTTCTGAGGAAGTTAATACTCGTATATATTGATTACCAGATACCATATCATCAAAGAGAACTATTATTTTTTCGATCTTATCTTCGAAGACATTAATTTAGAGCGCTTGAAATGATCACTTAGTCTAGACCTGAGCCTCAAATATATATATGACTGAGACATAACTCAGTAAGTGACATTTGTTCTCACAGAAAAGTGGGTTTTTCATGGATCCCAGTAATAATCGCCTACCAAAACACAAATTACCCTACACACTCTCATAAGAAAAAATCATTTTCAGTTCATTGCATCTCTCTTCCTGTCGGCCAAAATATTTCTTCACGTGTTTTCCTTCCTCGCCTATCCAATATTACCCTCTTAATCTTAAATATTCAATTACGTCTCAACATCTAATGCATCCACATTTTCTGTCTGACTTCTTTGAATTCACCCACAATCTAATTTCCTTCCCTATCATGCTCAACATTTATTCGGTTAGTTTTTCTTTCCGTCCATTTTTTTTCATTCTGCACCATGTGAATGCCTTGATTTAAATCGTTCCTTCGCTGAAACGGTTGCTTACTCCAATTCGCATCAGTCCTGTCAAGACTATGATCGCGATTATTGCGTGGAAGAAGATATACCTTGGCGTGATGTTGATGTGGAAACAGATAGGTGGCTGTTAGAATATTTCCTCAGTTCTTTCATCTTCAACCCCCCTCCCCTTTCCCTCCGCTCTGTGTCGTCACCGTTGCGGTGGGTGGCTGGGGGGGGGGCACCAGGCGGCGGAACGGGAGGGGTCGGCCAGGGTCGAGGCAAGGAACCGGGGGAGGATGGTGGGACGGGAGGAGTAGCACGAAGTGGAGAGATTAACATCAGGGCATTATGGAAAGGGAAGGACGTTTTGTTTCCTCTTCCCACACCTCATCCACTCTTGTCACAGTAACATGGGAGGAAGGAAGAGAGAGATGCCTAGAGGAAGGGGAATATTTTTAAGGGCGATAGTGAAGGGTTATTATTTTAAATAAGGCGCTCTGTTAGCCTCATTTGTTTTGTCCTTTCTTCTTTCGCTTACGAGCGTGTGTTTCGCCACGGTCGTCTACTCCACGAAATGTAGCGGATTAAGAGTTGTTGTCTCCTCATTGTTTCTGACCCAGCCGCCTGGCACTCAAGAATGAGCATTAAAAAAAAAACAAACCTCATTTTGCTGTCCTCATTTTCTCCCCAAACACCGGGATTTGACAATGGTTCTATTCCTTTCTGTCTCGACGTAATACATTTTACGGGAAAATAGACTCGAAATATTTCGTGCTTTAAACCAAGAATGTAGTTACTTAAAAGGATGTCTGGATTGCCAAACGTGAAGTTGTCACCCTGTGTTTATGTAATCGGAACTTAAGGACTGGCAACCACCACTCATGGAATTTGAACCCATAGGTCTGTAAACAAAGCATTCTTTGGTTTTAACCGTACGCGTGAAACTATTTACATCTTCACGATACTTCGAGAGGCTCCACAGGGATTTGTGGCAGGTGTCGTTCCATGTGCATCTATAAAGCATAATAAGAACTTTGTTGCAATTTTCCACAGTTAAAACTTTATTTCGACCATGGTTCCGATGGTCGAAATAAAGTTTTAATTGTGAAAAATTGCAACAAAGTTCTTATCATTTCTCGATTCCACAACATCACGCCTGACTCTTCACTTTTCGATCTGTATAGCATGCTACAAGCCGACGCAAGGGCGTGTTATGCCGGGTGGTAAGTTACCAGCTATACGAGTACTAGTTCATGCATGCATTTGAGTCTGTGTTGGCTTAAATAAAAAACACTCCTATACACACACACATACATGCCTTAATACATCATCCAATTGCGTGCTAAATCATTAAATGTTCGCCTTCAAGTAAATATATTCGATTACTTGGGCTCGAATTTGTTATATTGGGAAGAAGACATACCAGCATTGTTTAGAATTCAAGGCATCTTCTAAAGCTGCGTTATCCTCAGGATTACGAATTCTGTAAACGACTGCATTCGAAGGATACGCTGAGGGGTATTTTCATTATCGAACATGTCTGTAAGTCAGTTATATTTATATACATATATATATACATATATATATACACACACACACACACACACATATATATATATATATATATATATATATATATATATATATATATATATATATATATATGCTATTTTCCTTGACTAGCGCCGAAGGTTTGATGAAAAAGAGTTCACGATGGTATGAAAATATACATCCGTAGTTTTCTTTACGGAAACCAATTTTGGTATCTAAATACCTCTATTCTTAATACCGACCATTTATTGACCCAAAATATTTGAATGTCTGTTTGTTTGGAATCAACTTTCTGAGATATCTGGCCTTGGGTTCTCCTTATACCTAACAAATTTAGATGCCTGGCCGAACAGTGAGACGCGATTTGTCACGAATAGGCATTTCTGAAACCAAGATTGATTGCGAAATTCGCCAATTACAAGAGTTTCAAGGATAATTTTCGAGTATATTATTCTTTTGGAACATCCCTGTCATCTGGTCCAAAATCTCTTTGATTGACGACTATCTGGCTAGATTTAACTCTTTGTGTTCATCGTGAAAGTTTTATAAAAATATACATTAAACCGCACCAAGGTTATAATAAATTAAAGATGACCTTTAGAAATGTCAATGTCGCAATCATATCCGATGTATTCGTGACTCGGGTGACCTGTTGACTGACGGTATTAATCATTTCCCGAACCTCTTCTCCGATCGAGGTCTTAGAAGACATGCGCAATACTAATTAGGTTGTACAGGTGCAAAACAATTATTCACAGTGTCAACAAAAGTCGCATTCGCGATGGATTGCCATTTGATGTATTTCAATATGTTGGTTTGAAAGAAATAATATGCATTTCTCGCCATTTAAACACCTTTGTTTTCCGTGAAATTCTAATGCACTGTGAGAAGTGGGTCTAACACTCCTGAGGCACATTTAAAAAAAATATTGTTAACACAGTTACAACTTTGAAATTTTTTCTACGCGTTTTGTGGAACGTTTTCATTAATTGCATCTCTTTAAATATTTAAAAGTGTTTTTGAATGTAGAATACTGTAGTGCCTAAAACTATAATTGAAGGAAGAACGCTTGGCGGATAAGGTAAGAGGGAGGTAAATTATCTGCATGCTGCATTGAATGAAGGTTTGAAGGTTAAGTTTTCGTAAAAAAAACAGTTTAATATAATGTGGAGTGCCAGGGCGTATGTAGTCTGACACCGGTAATTGATTTAGCGTTGTTCAATCCGTGTCCATCCAAATCCAAACTTAAACAGTAGATCACTAGTACCTATATTTCTTATTTTAAGATTTCAATATGTATGTTTTTTCATTTATATATTCATGAGATGACATTTTGTGCACTTCTTAATCCGAAAGAATCTCGAGAAACGAGAATTCATGAAAGCTTTTAACTATTCATTGATCGAGGGGTCCTCAAAGTAACAGTGCATAAAATAAATGATTCCTAGAGAGTTTCAGGGAAAAATCTATACGGGGGAATTTGAGCTCCATATAACATTTTTTTTAAATGTGAACCATTTAGCAGACCGAGCTGCATCTTTTGTTCATCTATCATAAATTTGCCGCAATGATTTGGTCGAACACGAATGTTTACCTTTGAGTACCCATTTTGCCGTGATATTTTTTTCGCCAATATCTTAGGGCAAACTTCGCCAGCGTAAACGGTCTCTTCACTTCCCGTTGTTCCTTTTTTTTATCTTTTCTCGGTTCCCATTGAATAAAAATATAGAGATCGCCGCGGGCATCGGGAGTGACAACGATCCACAGGGTAGAACTGCAGCAGTAACTTTTCGGGTCTGACGTCACGCCAGGCAATTTCGACGTCAGCAGGTCCCGGTACACCTGCACCCGAACTTCGTGACGTAATAATTGAGTGACCCCAAAAAGGGATTGAACGGACGGTGAGCAAAGAGTATTGATTTTTACGTTTTCGTAAAGACATTGATGACTGCACCCACGTTTCTTGGAAATTTTATGTTTCCATAAGTTATTTTGGATTTCGTTTCCGAATTGATCTGAAATTTCCTTGGATTGATATTGCAGCTAAAGTCGAATGATACTATAAGGAGAATGTTTCCCTGTGAGACTAAAGAAAGCACGAAGGGATACTTTTCACACATGAAGATCGTTTGTTGACGAAAAATAGAACAATAAAGAATATTTTTTTGCGGAAAGTTGTTCTACGATTCTCTGTTGTAGATGTCCAAAATGTATGGTCGATCCCTCTGAATTTGAACTATTCTCATTTCGCGAAAACTTAAATTAATATTGAAAGAATTAATTGAAATTTTCCATTGGTGGGACGATTTATTTACGGCTGTTCTGATGAACTACACAATCTTCATCATTCTTCTGAAGATGATGTAGCTACTAAATCAAAACCAGTTCGTAAATTAAGCATTCAACTAGTGTAAAGTTGCAATTAATTAGGTCATTTGTTTGCTCACGATCCAACAAACATTTAAAACGACGCTTTTTGCCAATTTAAGAACTTATAAACATTGTTAAAAACTTTTTATTAACAGTTACTTACTGCAGATCTTCCTTGTTGTAGATCAATGCTCCCTCTTTTAATTATTGCTTCTTCCAGTAAGACATTATACTAATGTTTTTAGCTCCATTCTCATTTTGTTCCAAAATTTCTCATCTTTCGTAGAATGTCCACCTTTTCAAATTACCCAGGTAATGTCCCCTCTTCCTCCGCTCTATTAAACATCAATTTTTGTATTTCCACCTTAACTCAATATCCTTTGATTCTTATCACACTAAGTTGGCTTTTTTTCCATTTTTGAATTAGCAAGTACCCATATTATACGAAACAGCTCCAATTCTGCCAAAACCAAAGTATTACTTCAAGTCCTCGATGAAAAATAGTCAATTGTATTGAAATTGTCCACACTCTTCCTAGAGGAACTCTGCAGTATGAGGTTCTTTCTAATTCTAAAATCTTTTAATTTTTTTCTGACAAACCACAAACGCGTGGAAAGTTGAAACATCGGTCACTATTCAGCATTATTTTCATGTAGAGGTGAACATTTTTCACGAAGTCGACCCCATGATCCTAGGGCTGCCAAGAACTCTTCTGCTGGGTGGGGACTCTTTTGCTCACCGGAAAATTGCTGATGGACCATGGCCAAGATTTATTGTATTCGTTGCCGTACAACATTTGGTCTTCTTGAAATTGTATCACCAACGAACTCTTTTTCCCACGCCCGTAGTGCCATAACTGAGTAAATCACTCGAAGGACGATGCATTTTGATTTTGTGTCAAACCGCGCCATTGAAGAAAACGGACCCTGTTCATGTACACTAAACTAGGCCATTTTTAGCATCTAAAACGCTTTTCACTCTTGCGGCGGCCCTACGGATACTGTACATAGTGAAGTACGGGTGCCTTGTGTTTATTAATAGTGCTCCTATATTTTAAACTCAACCGTACCTTTCTTCAATGCAAGTACTCTTTAGTCATGAGAAATAAAATGGGTGGCCTTAGAATTAGAACGCATCTCTTTTGTCACCCGGCGCCACACCACGTACTCACCCCTAAAATCTTGTACTGTAAAATACAGCCTAAGGTCCTTCTTGTAATAATGTTGCAATATTTTCACGTCAAAGTTTTCAAATACGTAGAGCACGCCCGGTTTTGCCTAATATTAACATAATTCGGGGTCCGTTTCTTGATGCTCCAAGATAATTAAGCCCTCATAAACAATTGGTAAAATTCGGAAATATAATGAATCGATGTCCGATAAACGATAGGAAACTATATAAATCACAAAATTCGAAATATAGATAATGAATAGGAATTCATTTAATATTTGCTGCTCTAGGAAGGCTCTCTAGATCAATATGCAGTAACTAATAAAATGACTAATAGCTTCGAAGAAGTCGTTGCTGGAAAAAAACATATCACATGCCAAACACGAAAGGATCAAAGTTTATCCGGAGTCAACCTAAAAAATAAATGCAAGTTACAGTTTAGAGAAGGATAAATCATTGTCTCAACAGTCGCCTGCATATTCTAAATTTGAAAAAAATAAGGTCGTTCGTCTCTCTCCATCTTATACGCATTCCGGGTTGAGTTGCGCCGCTAAACGTGAAAATGCACCTGGAACACATCTTATGAATACGTATTTTTATTGTAAAAGGGGTTGATGTTTGGGGAAACATTCGGCTTCCGTTAGCATAAAGACAATGAATTAAGCTTGGACTCTTTCGCACACGGACTCATAAACGGACCAGTTTTACATTCAACAAACCACAGAATACCACTCAACAAAATTTTGAAGGATAAAAATGCACCCGCATTGCATATTAGGAATCTGTATTGTTTTAATGAAAAGGTTAAATCATTAGGAAAACGATCCGTGTTTTAAAAAAATTGATAAACATAGTCTCCTTCTGTCACTCAAGATCCTGGTTTAAAAATATCACGTCGCAAACGGAAGAAAAAAAATGAGTCCAAACTCTATCCAGAAAACTCATATTATTGAGCAGAGTTGAGTGAATCAGCGTGAGAAGTCGCCTGTCTGGAATTAAAGAAAAAAATATTAAGCTCGTCTCTCTGCGGCCGCCCACTCCTCACCGCCAAACCCCCTTCATTCAAACCGTGCCCTCTACGCTAACCTCCCCCAGCGCCATCCTCGATCCCCAAAGCACTCTCCAAACTCCACTCTCCGAGCTCAGCCCGCTGCGAAATGGGTTGCACCGGGGCGTGGTGGGCTCTGGGGCGCGTGGCGACCCACTGACCCATTTCCGCGATCCGGTCACGGCAGGAGGTCACGTGACGAGGGCAGCTGGCGGGGAGTTGGGAGGTGGAGAGGGGGGGGGTTGGAGGTCGCGAGGAGGTATTTTACTTCTCGTCCCCTTTGCGCGGGGTGGGGAGAGGTGCCGAAGAGGAAGGATTTTCCTTTTTTTTTTAAATTTACCCCCGCTCCCACTGGGATGCTGCGAGGAGGGAGGGCAGAAGTATGACAGAAAGGGAGGCACGGGAGGTACGAAGAGGTTAGAGGGGATTTGCGGAGGAGGGCCTCCCTTTGTCCCGGAAATGCAGCGCGCCTCTTGCGGCAGGAGTGTGAGCTGCATAGTACAGAGTGTGAGGGAGGGAGGGGAAGAATTTCCACGCGATGAAAATTGAATCCCAGAAAAATGTCGATCTATCGACATAAACTATGTTCGTGGGTGTCATTGTATTCCTCATCGTTCACCATTGCAATAGATTCATTACAATTAGTCTTCCCGTGAAAGGTAAGTTTTATAAGGACGTTCTTTTTAATCAGCAGTGTATCGGGTTAGGCTGAGTTTTCGATTACCTTTGTCACTACCACTGTTCTCTTAAGGGCTGACTGACAAAAAAACGTCCTTATACTCCATAAAAAAATTATAATAGCCCACTCTTTACATATGTATACTTTGCACCACTCTTACTTTATGAATTAATCGTTTGTTTTTCTTTCGGTCCATTTTTTCCATTCTTCTCCACACCCACATCTCAAAAGTCTCTAATTTACGCTTATCCTCTTGTTTCAATGGCCAAATTTCCGAGGAATACAAAACTATAATCCATATTTTAGTAGACCTAGTATTGTATCACCGGTCTTTCGTTTACGTCTTTACTAAAGATTCTTATCATCCACTCCCGCCTATTTCGTGAAAGCTAGACTATACCGAAAAATTACTGATTTTCTCTTATAAATTCCAAAATCCAAATTCTTGCTTGCCGTTGATAATTTTCTTCTCCAGTTCTTTTCCGATTTCTACGAGCCTCCACGCCGTCCAAAAAGTCTATTGTTCTCCAGTCTGGGCCCCACGCGCTCAGAATTCTCCCTTCTATAGCGTGGCATTCTAAAACCTATCAATATGCCCTCATTTCACCTACTCTGCTTTTAAAAAGAGACGTTTCAGGCGTGATATGGTGGAATAACATGATTAATAAAAATTATCAATTTTCCACAAAAATAAAGTTTTATTAAAACGATCGGTTTCAATGCAACTGCCAGATGATGTAGTTGAATTGAAACCGGTCGTATTAATAAAATTTTATTTTTGTGGAAAATTGCTAATTTTTATTGCTCTGCTTTTTTTCAAATTTGACCTAGCTTTTTTTTGTTTTTTTTTGCACTCTCATTTTCCACCGTATTTAAAACGTCGTAATTATTTAGTCTTCCTCCACGTCAATTCACAACGTAGCATGCTGCAGTTATATTATCACACGGCATGCATGGGGACCCCTTAATCACCGGATTGTGGACCTATGCGTTGTAAATTTACTTCGGAGAAACGCTGAACTATTGACAATTTCAACGTCTGTGGATCCCATATCGTTCGTCGTCATAACAACACGTATACACCGTACGTACATACACGTATAGCACCGTAAGGAACGCGAAGATGGGTAAATGATACGTAAGGGCAGATTTCACCTCCAAACTAATCCTTTTGACGAATTAGATTGTCACATTCAGGATAAAGGGTCTGGTTCTTTTCTTAACATTCCCTAACGTGCTTTATGATAAAATTACACCACATTGGTAAACTTAGGAGTGACCACACAGGCGTCATAAAGACTTAAACCAAGGTTTCTCCAACAAGGAAATGGCCATCTACCTACTGTTGTAGGCTACGACGTCATTTGTGTCGTCCAATTTAAAATGATGACTTTTCGATTTAACGAAACTTCAAGGAATATTGATTTAGGATCCTTCCGACCACGCACGGTATACCACATACCATATTAGTTTGTGGTATTCACGCTTTTTTAGAGTTTTATCGTTATTTCTCATTACACCGGGTTTTTCCTCTTCACCTTCGAAATTTTTGTAAATATCGAAGGCCAAAATTGAAAAATCGTATACTGTACAGACCAGCATGGCACGGTTATGTAATATTGGGGCTTTAAATGAATCTCAATTTTCTAAAATGCAAAGCGAACTAAATGGTGAATAAATGAGATAAGGGAGATTAGACAAGAGATGATATTACGTAGATGAGGATAGTTTAGGTCCAGGCTTACTCGATGGCAAGATAGAATGGGCATAAAGGGTATTGAAATCAAATAAGGCCGTGGGGCTTGAAATTCCCGCGAAACTATTTAAAATTTTAGGAAAGTGCGGAAGGGTTTTTACAGACTAATTTTCAGCATTTATGACGGAGGGATTTGGCCGGAAGACTTCGTTGTTTATTGTCAATTCATATTCCGAAAAAGGGAAAGGCAGCGATATGCGAGGACTACAGAACGATAAGTTTGATCTCGCACGCAGCTAGAGTAGTTCTCAGAATCATCAACAAGCGGATAGAGATTAGGGAAAATGATTACGTAGGTGGATGACCAGTTTTGGCTCGGGAAGGGGAGAGATACGCCTGATATCACTGCAGTAATGAGGTCATTGATGGAGAGGAACATAGAATACAGCCAAGATGAGTTTGTTTTTTTTTGTAGTTATCGAGCAGGCGTTCAATAGAATTAATTGGGTAAAATTAATAGAATGTGCCGCAGAAAATAGGAGTAGATGGAGGGATGGGAGACTAATCCGCTTCCTGTACATGCCTCAGACTACTAAGGTGTGAGGGAAGGGACGGAGTGACCGGATGGGCAGTGTTGAGAAGAGGAGTAAGGCAGGAGTGTCCATTGTCACCGGTGCTATTCCACATAAAAATGGAGGAAATTATTAAAGAGGAATGGAAAGGACTAGGGATAGGAATGAAAATAGGTGGGGAATTCATAAAACCAGTCAGGTTTGGGGATGACCAAGTTTTAGTTTGTCAGTCATCCAAGGGTTTGCAAACTCTGCTGAGTGTATTGAAAAGTCAGTGCGATAGATGTGGGATGAGAATAAATGCACATAAAACTAAGGTTTTCTAGAAAGAGGGAAGCTAAGCTGAATATTAAAATAGGAGGGCAAAAAATAGAGTTGATGGAACATTTTACTAATCTCGGAAGTGTTCTGGACCAAAATGATCAAAGTAGTAGATACATAAGGAGAAGCGTTGCGTAAGGCAAAGGTGCTTTCACATGGTGGAGGGAGGTGATGGCAGAGACATTAAGTAAGGTTTGCAAGAAACTGCGGAAGAGTCCGAAACAGTAACTTTCAACGGAGTCATTCGCTAATCTGCATTTCAATGCAACAATTTCAGAGTTAAAGGATGTTAAGAAAAGGCTTGTTAAAATCTTCATATGGAGCATGGTTTTGTACAGCGCCAAAACATTGATCATTGAAGTAGGATGATAGACGAGGATTGGAGGTCTTTGAAATGTGGGTGTGGAGGATAGAGACTGTGAAATGGTCTAAAAGGAAAACATGCGAGGGAGTGCTGGGTATGGTGGGGGAGGAGAGAGGATAGTTGCGAGAAACCAAAAATAGGCAGGAAAGATGGATGCAGAGCGTTTTGATGGGCAATGGGGTGTTGAAGACTGTGAAAGAGGGCAGAGAGAATCTGTTAGAGCATGTTAGGCAAGTGAGGAAAGAGCAGGAGAAGGATTGGGATATTGGATGGAATGAAAGGAGGAAGGAAACATGCAGATTTTTTGAGGGGCCTCTATATGGTTTGATGTTGGGCTTTTGTTGTTGTGAAAGACAAGGACATTCTCTCTGTTCTGTTTGGTAGATTGCGCCCATCCAAAATCTTACTTAACCGGTGGACTGTCCATAATAATGATAATAATATAATACGTTTTGTATGAATTAGTTAGACCTGTTTAAACTGTTTTATTCAGTCAATAAGTGTTTTTCCCAGTTGTTGTAGTCAGAAGTATCTTGTTTTTTTTTAATCTGCCCTCGCGCAAAGCTGTCATGCAATTCGTGCTGAAAAATGAATGGCAATTACATTACGACGGAAAAATCTCGATTTTGGAGATAAATATAGTATGAAATCATCCATTATTAGTGAGGCGATGAGAAAGGAAATCGGCTAATATGACGCGTCTACTTTTCAGAGCGTCCTCGTGGATTCATTCAATTGTAGAATTTAACGAGACATTAATGAAATACTGGATATCCAACTCTTTATTACATTTTTTTCAGTCTTCCTCACTTTCTTCCCTTTTGAGATATTTTCGTAAATTATTTTTCCGAATATGAATAGGTTGAAAGGTATTGATCATAATTGTAGACTTTTAAAATATTTCTTTCAACGTAAACGCTGCTGGTCCTCTATTTTTTCTTTCCTAACTTCATCACAATTTCTACTTCGATTATTCTCGTATAAAAGACGGATTCCTTCGTGTGCTAATCTTTCCTAACATTCTCTCAAAGCCGTATTTGTTACCCTATGCTTATAACACCCTACCACCCCTATTTATTCTATTCATCCTCTTCGTTTATTCGTTTTGAATATCCCCAGAAACTATCACTACCCTCACCTTGCTATTCTGTCCTTTTCTACTCTATCTCCCCTTCCGAATTTCAAAACACCCTAAGCTACGGTTTCAACTTGCCACTAATACCAGCTATACATTAAAGCCTTTGCCATTTGCCTCCTTAGGTGTCTGCTATACAATTGTGGTCATCTGCCACCACAGTTTGTCGCGTATTTTCTCTCCAGAAGCAGTCCTTTTTCAAATACTCTTCGTTGCCCAGTTCCATCGAAATTACTGACGGAATACGATAGTTGCTCGCCGAGAGACTTGTTTCCCTTTACCACCAAGCCTTTAAGCTCTCATTCTCCAACCCTGCGATTGAAAAATCTTGGTTACGCCACAGGGATGTGGTGGAAAGTAGTCCTTTGATGTGCACCCACGGCGGATAGTGCGGTGGATGAATAACGATTCCTTGTAGGCGTCAGGCGGTCGCTCGTCGGCTTCTTATTAATTTCCCTCTACCGTCGACCAGTGCCCCTGCGCCATACGCCTGGCCTTCCCTTAACCCACCTCTCGTCGTTTATTCCCTTCTCTCTGTCCCGGTTCAAAGGAGAATAAAGGGAAAGAAAAGTACCGGAGTTTCATTAAACAGCCCAACCTTTATCCTCTGCCCTCCTTTTTAATTTGAGAGCTACTTCTCAAACCCACATATTATTTTCAGTCTTTGTAATATTATTGAACCTTATAATGACTATCATTCTTTTACAAAGCCTATCACAACTCATTTCGGAGGGTACCTGGTTTAGAATACTACCCTCATGACGGTATTTCAAGGGTCTTCTTAACTGATTGATACTTTGAATAACGGACCCCTGGGAATTGTTGGATTGCCATGGGAGTCGGAAGCAACTCTTAGTATTGTTCTACAATAGGTTAAACTTGCATTTTGACAAAATTTCCATTACGGGATTAGGCACTTCTCCAGATTTCTCGTAAATAAGGTTGTCCCTTTTTTTCAGTTCCTATTTTCCCTACCTCTGTTTGGAACAACAAATCAATAAGTTACATCAGAGAGGGGAGAGAGACATTATATATAAGAGGAATCCACCATTCCCGAGGAATGAAATCTTAAAATCAGTAGATATGAGAGGAACAATTGACTGGTTTTAACTCGACCCTTACAGTAGTTGCCGTCGATGACAAGCGGTGGAAAGTGAGTTGGTGACCTGAGATGTATTAATATAGTTAAAACTTGTTAGGAGTCGGTAGCAAAAAATCCAATCGTTATACTAACCTTGTAACAATTCATCTGACATAAGAGTTTTAAGCTGTAAGGAGACATTCTCTTTTTTTACACAAGAAAAGGAAGAATAGGTTAATCTTTTTATGCGACCTATTAGTTTTAAAATCAAAGATAATTACCGAACGATCGATCTTAAATGGGCGCAGCCCTCGGGACTTAATCTTAAATGCAGGAAAAAAGACAATAAACAATATCACTGATGAACTGAATAAAATTTGCTCATTGAATGTGATGAATGTTCTATTTTTAAAATAACGCTCCCAGACGGATGTCACTTAAGCCATAAAAAAACATTTGAAAACCGAAGCGAAAAGATTTCGGCGACAGGATATGAAAGTCACGCGCATTAAGTCTTGATGAAAATTCTCCACTGTCATTTTGATTGAATCTTTCACCGGTTCCTTTGCTCACCTGCCATCAGCTAGTATTTCCTCCACATGAAGGTCATTCGTTAAGCAACATGGACCAAATGACAGCGTTCGCTTATTTTTCTTGGATTCGTCTCCCACGTAAAATTCCCCTTGTTGGCCGTCCAAGGCAGATAGGTCAGGCCGCTGCTTTCAAAGGGTTGACAGAGGTATTTCACCACCCATCGTTCCGGAAGAATGGATTGCCGGAATGTCTTCTTATCAGAAATTCATTATTTTCGTCTATGTCTCACAGAGAAATTGAAGAAGGGAGGCGAAGAATGTCTGATGGCGTACGCCAATTACTTTGGAATTCTTTGTGTCGAGGTGCTTATAAGAATTCTCCGAAGAGTGAGTTTTTGTTTTCTCTCTATGTTTCAAAAGCTCTTTGTGTAGTTGTCAAATTCAACTTTCAATGATATTTCAAAGTTTTCTGCTATGTTCAGCGCTTAAATGTGCAATGGATGTATTACAGGGAAACATTAGTGCGGGCTTGAATAATTGTCTGAGATACTATTTTTTCTGGAAAACTCGTACTCGGTTCAATGTCCTAGGACAGGAGATAACACAAAGTTTAATTTTTAGAATCAAATATCAACATTGAAATTGTGTCTTCATGTTTTGTGCTCAGAAGCCCGCAGTCATTGTCTCGGCTCCCTGTGGATAATGTCAACATAGATAGTATATAGGATCATAATGACCATACGATAATACTTTTCCAATAAATATTGATTTTTACATGACCTGTTTCGATGTTATGCGTTATCTTCAGGTGGGCATAAAATGGTGTAGTACGTCGAAACCGGTCGAGTAATAACTAATTATCTAGTGAAAATGTGTTATCATTTGGTCATTGTCACGTTCGAATTCCACCATATCACGCCTGAAACTACGCTATTCGAGTACATATGGTATCATGATTTCATTTAACTACTTTGAATTCTTTCAATCAGTTTGATGTAATATTTATTATTAACCTGTTTTGAAAATGTCCATCATTCCGCGACGCATTCATTTCCCAGAGTGTGCCATAGACACCGCAATGACGCACGTGGAAATGTGCAAAGGAATTGTTTCTACACGTGTAGTTACGGTTATCAAGTTTTCCCAAGTGATTTGCTGTGGGCTTTTATTAATATCTTTTCATAAAATTACTCATGATTATGTCGAAAGACAGTACTAGAGAGACCTAACTCCTCTTCTAACTCTCCTAAGTCTTATTAGGGAGGCATTTTCAAACATAATTCAATTGATGACTTCCTTTATAACATTTATTAATGCGAAAACCGAAAGTATCATGGAAGTAAATTATAACGCAATTCGTTAATAATCATTAACATTTAAGTCTTCAAATTCGGCCTTATTCTGTCAAATACAATACCATAGTTATTATACGTCTGGTTAACACAAAATTAAGTCTGCTAGAACTAGATTAACTAATCAAGGTAATTATTCCAAGAAGCGATTTGATTCTTAAAAGTTTTTGAAAATGGAATATAGCTTTAAAAAATATAAAATGTTCATATCTTTTATCTTATGTTAAAACCACCAAAGTAGTAATCAACCCTAAGGTCGGTTTGGTAGGTGATGATAGAGATCACCCAATACTAAACCCAACGGCGTATGAAATTCACACATCAGGGTAGGGGGACCAATTCCTTTCCCTGTGCCGGTTATGGTTACCAAGGAAGATTTGGTACCCGAAAAATTACTTTGCTTGGGTGGAGCTGCCGGTGTCCAGAGAGGCTTGGCTGGGAATCCAACCCGGGTCCTCCGGTCAGTAGTCGGACTTTCTACCCCTGGACTACCGCGATCTACTATCTTCTGTTATCTATTAAATAATTTTCATTCTATTTTCGGCCTCGCATTGCGTCTTCCAATGAAAATTTTAATTTATAATGAGTCTCGGAATCGTTGCGTCTCATATGAATGTACATATTTCCTCAACTACTTGGTACAAACACATGCGCGTTCGACGATCATGTTTGTAGTCTTTTGTATAGTATGCTATGCGTTTACTTATGTTCGATGATGATCTTTTGCGTAAATCCGCATTTTGTTTTCCTCTGTTGTTACATGTAATACTTTGACAAATCGCTGAATAGATGTAAAATGAATGGATAAAATTGCAAATGGTTTTCCATCAAAAGCCCCATGATAAAGAATGAGAAAACTTTCTCTCGTGCAATTCACTGCATTAACTAATAATCCACTGGCTTCAGCTGCTTCCATTCTCCATCGTGCCTTTGTAATTATCTCTAGTTCTTGTGGGAATAACATAGTTTTAACGATAATAGTATTTCAGGTACTTCCACTTCTTTATCCATTCTAATTTCAAATAATGCCTGTCCCAACGATGGCATCGTTGTTTTTGAGACATCCAGTGAGTGCTTGTGGCTCTTGTATCGTTTTTTAATAGGTTTTGTTCGTTATGGGAAGAGATAAATTTCCAGGAATGATATGGTTCGTGCATGATTTTCTTGAGGAATCTTTCCTGTAAACACAACCTTGGAAAGTTGGGTTTGAAAGAGTGAGTAACAGTATTCGTGGAGCACGACTCCTTTAGGGAAGAGATTTTCTTCCAAAAATATTAAATCCCAGATAGAGAAAGTAGAGAAAAACAGTAACCAACTTAGATTGTTTTCGTGGTTGAGGTTAAAGCTCGGCTGCTACTATGGCATAGGGCATGTGAAGTTCACAACCAAGGTAAGGAGTTCAGTTCCTCTCCTGTACCGCATACGGTTTTTTCCAGATATACGAGGCGTGTTCAAAAAGTAAGGCCCGTTTGGTCACAGGAAAAAAATATACTCATATGAAACACATTTTATTGGCACTTTTAGTTAGCAACAAACCTACTTCACTTATCTACATAATCGCCGTTCACTTCTAAGCATTTTTCGTACCGCTGCACCAGCTTCTTTAACCCCTCCGCATAGAAACTCGCCGCCTGAGGGTTGAACCAATCGACAACGCCATTCTTGAGTTCCTCTTCGGTTTCGAAACGTTGTCCACCGAACCACTGTTTCAAGTGCAAGAAGAGGAAGTAGTCGCTGGGTGTAAGGTCAGGACTGTACGGTGGGTGGTTTAAAGAGTTCCCAACGACCCAAAAACTCTCGTCCACTGGACATTCTTTGCTCTTTGTGGTGGTCGGTGAGCATTTTCGGTACCCACCTTGCACGCAATGTGTGGTATCCGAGGTTTTCCGTAACAATATTGTAGAAAGTAGTAGTGCGTCCAAGTTGAGGAAATTATTCAGCCAGGCCATTAATTGTCAATCGACGATCACATCGCAGTTTTTGTTCCACTTGCGAAACAATTTCATCGATCAGAATACTGGGCCTACCACTTCGCTCTTCGTCATGGACATTTGTTCGTCCATTTTTAAAATCACAGCACCATTGTCTAACCTTTCCTTCACTCATAACTGTAGGTTTATAAACTTGGCATAATTCCCGATGAATTTCAGCAGCCGACAATCCTTTTGCATACAAGAATCGTATGACAGAACGCACTTCACAGCTGTCGGGATCAACGATTGTCGCGGACATTGTTGTTTGCATGCACGGACAAGCAAACAACTTCTGAAACAAAACAAATGCTGCTATAGCTTCTCAATGAATCAGTAGATGGCGCTGCACGAGCAAAACTGTGTTCTAAAGCGCCAATATTTAAATATAAGCAAACGGTACTTACTTTAAGAATACGTCTCGTAGTACCCGAAAAATCAAAGAGCTTGGGTGAAATTCTCTGAATTTCAGATTTCGAGGAATTTTTTCTCATGTCCCCATAAAAGAAGTGCTATTACCCAGTGCCTAGAGCTTTTGGTCCAGTTCTATTCTATCCTTATTGTACCCTACAAACCACCACTACGAGGTGGTAGGCGGTGATTCAACATCAGGCCTGTAGGATAAAATAATCAGGTTTTTCTTTATTTGTTAGTTGCCAATAAATATTTATTTATTTTAAAACATTATTCACATACAGCAGTAGCGCCAATTTACAGTGAAAACTATAACAAAAACATGAAAGAAGACAAAAAGACAATAACAGTATAAAATTAACAACGAGAACCGAGCATTGACCGGGGAAATATTTAATTTGTTGAAAGGTGGGAAAAAACTTGGGTAATGAAATTGTTACATGATAAATTAAAAGGATCGACAGTGGGAGGAAGTGAATTTAGAAGGGAGGAGAGGCGAAATAAAGGTGAGAAATATTGAAAATGTTTCAAATAGTACATCATGTTAACTATTCGTTCAAGAAGTTTATCAGGCCGAGCTGGTGTTTACATGGCAACCATGAAATAAGGATTAGATAAATTAGTTCCAACGAACTGGGCTACTTAGAATTATTATTAGGTAATCTACCGGTTAAGGTAGGTTTTTGGATGGACACAACAATCAAATAAATAAATATTTTGTGACTCCAAACAAAACCCAATCCAGCAACCTAATCCACATCAGGTCCCTCTTCATCTCTTTGTACTTCTTTCCTCCCTTCATCCCGTCCAACATCCTTATCCTGTTGCTGCCTTTACGTCGCTTGCCCAACATTCTCCCCTCTATTACCCTCTTCAACATTCCACTACCGCTCAATACGCCTTTCATCCATTTTTCCTGCCTCCATAGGATTTCTCTCAACAAACCCCTCTCCTCACCCGCCATCTCTTGTACTTCCTCATTTGTTTTCCTTTCGGTCCATTTCACCTTCTCCATTCTTCTCCACACCCACATTTCAAAAGCCTCCAATCTACGTCTATCCTCCTGCTTCAGTGACCACGTTTCCGCGCCGTATATAGCTACGCTCCATATCAGAGTTTTTAAGAGTCTTGTTTAACATCCCTACTCAACGTCCCCGTCATCAATTCTCTCCTCCTTGAGAAAGCCTCCTTACCTAGCGCAATTCTTCTCCATACGTCCCTACCACTTTGACCGTTTTGTTCCAAAACACTGCCGAGATGTGTAAACTGCTCTACCTGCTCTATTTTTTCCCCGCCTATTTTAATATTTAGCTTAGTCTTTTTCTTTTTGGAAAATCGCATAACCTTTGTTTTATTAATATTGATTCTCATCCCATATTTATCGCACTGAACCTCCAATTCACTCAACAATGCTTGCAACCCTTTGGCTGACTGAGCAACTAATGCTTGGTCATCAGCAAACCTAACCGATTTTACGAATTCCCCTCCGACTTTCATTCCTACCTCCAGTTCTTCCCTTGCCTATTTAATCATTTCCTCCACATATACGTTGAACAGCACCGGTGACAATGGACAACCCTGCCTTACACCTCTTCTTAATACTGCCCATCCGGACTCTCCGTTCTCCACTCGCACCTGAGCAGTCTGAGACATGTACAGGTTGCGGATCAGTCTCCTGTGCCTCCAATCCATTCCTATTTTCTGCAATACACGCATTAATTTTTCCCAATTCACTCAATCAAACGCTTTTTCGAAATCTACAAAACAGGTAGAAACGTCCTGATTGTATTCTATATTCCTCTCGATTAGTGATCTCATTACTGCAATGGCATCACGCGTACTTCTTCCTTTCCTAAATCCAAGCTGATCATCCCCTAAGTAATTATTTGCCTTACTCTCTATCCTGTTGTTGATGATCCTGAGAATAACTTTAGCTTCGTGGGATATCAAACTTATTGTTCTGTAATTCTCACATGACAGAGACTTTGCCTTTTTTGGAATAGGAACTAACACCGATCTCACAAAATCTTCCGGCCAGATTCTTTCCTCATAGATACTATGAATCAGTCCATATAGGGCCAGTTCCCACCTTTTCCTAAACATTTCAACAGTTCTACAGGGATGTTGTCCACCCCCACGGGTTAGTAAGGATAATTTCACTTTTTCGCTATTATGAACTATTCACTTCATGTTAATACTGCACATCACACTATAATTACGATTTCCGATGACTTTGTGCATTCCTTGTTTCTACATTAGCAGGGTAAACAAAGTAAATGTTGAAACTGTCGGTCACTGGAAACTGATCCCGGAGCCTCTGGTAGTAGCCTAACTCTCTACCCACAACACTCTTACTCTAAGGATATGGGATTTGAGAAAAAATTGATGTAAATCTACAATGCCACAACGTATGTTTATAAGCGGTTCAAAAATCCTGTATCTTAAACTGTTTTTAATTTAAAAACCGATTTATTCTCCTCTAATGATAATTATTTCGAAGTTTTGGCATGAAGGTGGGAGCTTCCGAGCCTCAATTTCACCATAATGAAGAGTTTTTACCCATCTATCTCTCATAATCAGATAGGAAGGCCTTTAAGGTTAATAAGGAAGAGGTTCAGTTGTTGAGCAACTTGCAAAAATTACCACTCAACCATTGTGCGTGTGCGTATATAATTTTCGTAACAGGGAAATCCGGGATCCTCTCCCTCTCTCAGTTCTGCTCTCGAGCATGCGCTCTTTCGAGGCGGCTTTGAGGTCATGCTCGTTTGATGTATCTCGAACCGTAAAACGGAGTGAAATTTGAATGCTCGTCAGAGTGACGTTAGCATGACGGGATAACAAACACTGGCTGGCTGGCTGGCTGACGATTCAGGTTGCGCATTCATAACAACGTTCGTAATTCAGGAGGGAGCAGTTCTTTGTCAGCGTGCGGGAGATAGGGAAAAAATGTGGCTCGAACGACGCTGAAAAACATTTTCGTGAAAAGAGAAAAAATGAAGAAACAATGATGATTTGACGTACGCTTTACGAGGGTTGAAGTAGGTATGTATTTATGTCAAAGTTTGAAAGTAATGCGTCTCGGTTGATGCGGTGAAGTCCGTCCAAATGAGGATTTTTCTCGGTGTTGTCACCGAGGAAATTTTTTATTAATCTCAAGACCTGTTCAGCGGGTGCGCTGATATGAGATCATCGAAGTGAATGAGTGCATTTTCGTGAACTTCTTACCTTTGATAGGCCAACCTACCATCCACTTCCAAAATTTCGTCAAAATCATATAGCCTCATGTTATAAGGAAACATTTAGGCATGTTCAAAGATTTTGACACCTTGTGCAATCATTTTTTTTTATTCCGACTTTCTCTTTTTCTGCAATACTCATGAAATTCCGGGCGACCGCGTCTGGTTACACGATTGGGGTAGTAGGTGATCACCCACTTCCCCCAATGCGACCCGCCTGGACCGGTCTCGATACATTTACACCCGACACCAACACATTATTGTCAAGTTTTGTCAGTGGTGCTGCAAGTCCGAATCGGTAAGAATTTTTGTTTTTTAGGAGGAAATTTGAAGAACCAAATGAAAATTCATGAAGGTGGTTCGTTAATTTCATCTCGATGGAGAGAGAAAAAAATATTTTTCGTCCCCAACGATGGAACTCTTCCTCGAGGTCATTCAGTTAATAACGCTTCGCGAAGCAAGAGTACCACACTCGCGCTTCAGCAGTGAATAGAGTCATTAGGACAGACGACTTGACCAGATAAGGGGAGAGAAAAATTCACGGTTCGTGATGGTGTTCGTCATTACTGCTCACTTATGGGACTCGGGGAAAGCCTAATCTAAGAGGCAGAGAGAAAAAAATACATATTTATATCCATATACGTTATAATTTTGCAACAGCATTAAAACGGATGAACGACATACCGCTCGAAAAAAGTTTTGGCATAAAGGTGCTTCAAGTGATTTCGGCGGTATTCCATAAATTTTTTCCAGAGAGGAGTAGCAGACTGGGGGAAACGGCCGGCAACTGTAGCCCTTGTAGCCGATGATTGTATGCCATTTGAGCACTCACGTGGAATTTCAGGCAGTGGAGGATAGACGGAGACGACTTCCCGATTTTTAAAAATTTCGATCGTTCTAAAATGAGGTGGGGCCGGACGAGGGGGATATTTGCCAGGTGGCGTCACTTTGCCTCAGTCCATAAAATACGTTCGTAGTTTGAGGTCACCTTTTTCACCATCGACGGCTGTCGTCGGGGGTAGGGATAACGGGAGGGAGGTGGTAAGAGAATTGGGAAGGTGAGAGGGGTCAAAATCAACGTGACGTCTTTAATGGACTAATATGAATCTTGAAGAAAGTACGGTCGTGGTCCTGAGCGTGATTTGCAATCCGTCGAGTGAATTTTACGTTGATTTTTATCCACAAAGCATCCAGGTAAGATCTGGAACTAAGTTTTTATTAATCCATCACCAGATGAATTTCGCTTTGGGCTCTTGGCAAGGGAAATATTGAGTACATTTTTTTACTAATTTGGTATTAGCATAGCCAGTGAAGACAAAGATGTACTTTTGGTCCACTCATGCGAAAAATGAATTGCTTTGTGGAGCGTAGTAATTCATTTATTCACTTAGGCAATAAACGTGTTCCTTAATTTTTTCCATATCTTTTGTTTTCTCTTTTGGACCAAGCGTGTTTTTATGTGTATTTCAATATATTTTTTTCATACGGGTGGGATGGCAAGCTCAAGGACTGTCCCGGGGGCATGAATTCTACCTTTGCCTCACCTAACTAGGGCGTACATGGTTTTCTCATATAAGTAAAAATGGATCCCATGGTTTGAACCGATGATAACAGTAATTACTACGGTTTTCCACCACGAGGTACGTGCAAATATGCTTTTTTGAGATCGTAAATCTATACAATCGTTCATCTCGTGTACCACACGACTTCATTCATTCCCAGCTGTAAACATTTGTCAAAAACCCCTCCACCTTTTGAAATATTTCAAATTATCTGACAGAGCGTTTGTTTAACGATCGAAGATGCCTCTCTGCCGTGCACCGTGTTTACTAGAACTCAATATTTTAGTTGTGCTCAGCGAAAATTCCGTAGCTGTCTCAAAACCGTACGCATTTTTTGTGTGGAGCGTGCTACAACCTCATGGCGTGGCACACTCACTTAACCTGACCTTGGGACAAAAGCCTGTCCATTTGTTTGCCGTTTTCAGTCTGCATACCTACATTGTGCTGCCAAGTTTCCATTCTTGGCGAACTTTCGCGGATCAAAAAGAAAAACGGCTCGCCCTTGAAGTGGCAATAGGGGTTGGGGGAGGGAGTTAAGAGAGAGAGAGACGTTGATATACGCTCGAGCGTGGATGCCGGCGAAGAATTTAATAAAAAATATCGAGACCACGGCGAACGATTGTGTTTTAAAAGAAAATAAAAATGAATGAATATGCTCCGCGGAGCGCTGGACTGTGAAAAAAAAGACCCCCGCGTCTCGACCGCAACCAGCTAGGGAGTCGCTCTGACGGAATAATAAGGACGAAAGTCATTGTGCAAGGCCGTTGTTATCTGATGGCATGATGCGGCATTTCATTTTTCCCCTTTGCCTTTCTTTCTCCGTCACGTAATCCGGAGATGGCATTCGCCTCGCGGGGAAAGTGGGCGGGAGTGGAGGTTTCGAGCTGCCTTTATGAAAGGAATCGCCTCATTAACATGTTGCTCCATTCCGGGAAGGAGTAGGGATCGGTGGAAACGAAGGCGGGAGAAAAGGGGGAGCGGGGGAGGGAAGCTCGCGCGCGCTCGGTAATTCATGCGGAAATGGGAGCGGAGTGTAACTACGGGGACCGATAACGCATACGGAATTCCTAAAAGCAAAACTCTTTCGAATCTCTTGCACATTTGTGTGCAATACCATACCCTCAGTTGTATTTCCCTCCTGCCTCTCGTCGCTTATGTATCAGCACTCGTTCTCACCGTTATACGACGAGGCAAGACCGTTTCTCGGTGACGTAGGAACGTAACTGCGTATCCGTTCAAACCCCTCTAACGAATCCCTTACGCCGCACTGCAAATCACCGTACCTTCTTTTCTGCCAGGAACGAGAAGCCAAATATTGTGTTCGGGACGGGTATATTGAATTCAGCTTAGCGGAGTTACAAGTATGAACATCATTATCCTCAGCTAGTAAGATAAATCCTTTCAGTGGGTGTATGCATCGTTCATGTTTATAATTATTCACAGTGCGTAAAAATAATAAGGGGGGGGGGAACTCCAAACGGCCGTAAACAACAGTCGCAACTCTCGTCAGACAAATTGCTGTGTTGGTTTCACGCGTGTTCGACGCATATCTTCGTCAGCGCTCTTTGTTTTCAGATTCTCCCAGAAGTTGGGCCCTTTTGAGTGTGTGTGTGTGAGTGCGTTTATCGAGTGCTGGTGTGTGTGAATGGTCTGTGCTCGTCCTTCGTGGATAGGCACAGAGTGTACTTGTAGAACATCCTGGTACCTTTAACGGGGTCTTCCCTACAGCCTCGTGAAGGGTTACTTTTCCACCTAGAATCTTTAACGGGGTCCCACAGCCTCGTGAAGGACTCTAAAGAGGATAGTGTGTTTTTGGCTGAGTGGGGTCCCTGGCGTGGATTAATTTCCCGTAAACCGCCACAGAGGGTATTCTTGGTTGAGAGGTAGTGTTTTGGTCTCTTTCGTGGCTCCTGGGAAAAACCAACACAGCCATTAGTCTGACGAGAGTTGCGTCTGTTGTTTACGGCCGTGTGGAGTTTTCTCCCCCCTTATTATTTTAACCTGAGGCCGTAGAGCTCTTGATTTCTTTCCTCACAGTGCGTAGTTTTAACATGTGCAGAAATGAGATGAATAAATAAAGGAGTCATGCTATTTATCAGGAGTCAGAAAGACTATTGTAATCAACCCTAATGTTGATTTGATAGATAGGAGCAGATTTCACTTGAACGCGTGCGAAATATACATGACAGGGTAGCGGCACCAGACCGTTGCCCTGTGGCCCTATGCGGCTTTCTTGCAAGGAAGATCTTTTTACCTGCGTGGTGGAAGGAATCTCATACGTGAAGCTGGAGTGCCCATTTACTATCGGATTTGAATTCGGTTCCTTGTGCCGGGTGCCGAAAGCTCTAATCACTCTGATACCACTTCCCTTATGTCGGGCGCATATCAGACATTCTATAGGATTTCAGGATCGATCTACGAAAATACCAATTAATCATTTGAACGGAAACGCAAGACAAAAGCCCTCCGGTTGTTAAATCTGTGATGTGAAAGAGCACAAATCGCCACACAATCGTGGGAACATCTTGGGCGTGAGCCTCAAAGAAAACACGAAGATCCGGTGATGGACATTACATATAGAATCATGCTCAGGTTTGCTCGCGGAATCAAAAAATATCCGAACAAAAGAATACATTTTCTCTTGCACAGCTTATTTTAAGGGAAAGCCGCCATAGCACTAAGGAGCTCTCGTCTTTGAATTTGAGGTTCGTTCGACGGCGACCTAAATCGTCTCCGACATCCTTCCTTTTTCGACACTATCTAGTGTAC
The DNA here is from genome assembly GCA_037158775.1 of Hetaerina titia. Classification (NCBI taxonomy): domain Eukaryota; kingdom Metazoa; phylum Arthropoda; class Insecta; order Odonata; family Calopterygidae; genus Hetaerina; species Hetaerina titia. Next base: position 54,016,971 of record CM073775.1, read on the forward strand.
GAGTATACTAAATTTTACAAAACACTCAACTACATCATTATAATCTCATATCATCTTATACATTTACGGTTTCTCAGAGTTTGAGAAGCGGTACATTACGTTTGAACACAGGTTTTACATAGTACCCTGCTATCGCTCGGATGTGTGGCAGGGGATGATTACACACCAGACTACTTTTGACCCAAAGTATTTTTATCCCCTAGTTCTGTTGGACAACGTTATTCTGATCCCTTATTGTTTGTGGGAAAAATGACATTCAAAATCTTTCTGCTCTGCACTTAATCTCTCGAATTTTGTTGACATGATCTCGCCTACCGTGATGGGGCTAATAACACATTTTCAACATCATTGATAAAGAGACGTCCCTCCAATTTATGCAGAGATTTAATCTGTAATTTGACCTTCGCTCTTGAGTGATTCCCTACCTAGATCCTGAAATAATTTTCATACGTTTACCAGTCTCTCATGAGTACGTTTCACAAACCTATCTCCTCTACGCACGCGATATAATTCTGCCATCAATCCAACTTCATGAGGATCCCACATGCTGGCAACATATTCTAGATGTGGCTTAACCAGCGAAAAATAACGTTCCTCTTTAAACATTTCGTCACATTTCCCTAATAGTCTTCTTATAAATTCAAATATTTTTTTAGCTTGACCAAATATTCAGGAGTCATGGTTTTGAAATTTTGTTACGGTTGGAAACAAATTAATTTCATGAAAATGAAGAAAAAATACAAAGTGCTAGACATAGAAGGAAAGAGTTAAGGCTGTTGGTGGAGTAATTCGATGAAGATAGGGAAAGTGGATAACGGATATATTGGTTTCGGAGGACGTTGATAACACTATAAGACGGTAGAGTGAGGAAAAGAATGGCTATCACATACGGGTCGAAGGGAATAAGTACGGGGAACTGAATTGTTATTTACGGAAGGTACGACTCCTGTTAAAGAATATTCATATTTCCAAGGAAATCTGCAATGATTAAATGATTATCCATTATCCATCGAAATTCGCCTCTGACCGGTTTTCTACAACTAATATCCTAGTGTGCTTTTGTACATTAACACTGATGTGAAATGAAAAAGCTGAATGGTGATGATGAACCCTTCATCAGACCTAATTAGTCTCATTAAACATCTGGGATAAAACTCAATGGCCTCAAATTCACTTGAAAATAAAATATCTAGATAGCAATAAGTTTTTCCCTAATTATCTTACTTGATTGATCAGAAATTCTTATGAAAATTGGATCGATTTCAATGATTATGATCTAATTTAGATTTATCGCTGTAGAGTAAGATGCAGGATTGTGTTTCGTTATGAGATATTTATTTGGTCCATCCAAAAACTACCTTAACCGGTATATTACCTAATAAATTGATTGAAGAGAATAGAAAATTTAACGCTGCATTTTAAAGCTTAGGAAAAAATCCATATTAGGTGGACCAAAACGGAGCCAATCATTCGCAGCCCGTGCGTTTTAATTACGGTCCACGGGTTAATGTATGGTAAAACTCATGCTTTTCGTAAAGGAGGTGGCATGGCGACAATTTAGGGGTCTTCACTCTTAATCCAACATTTTATGACTCTCTAACCTTGCGTTTTTTTTCAACTAGTGTTTGGGCCCCATATAGAGCAGTTCAGAGCGTACGAGTACATTCAAATGGAGATGCAGAAGCCGTTTCACAAAGATTGCTTAAATTATCACGTTCCTAAATTTGTTGGCGACAGCTGTCTTACTGACTCCATAGATTTTCAGTACAATTTTGGCTCCTTCCCAAAGGGGTTGTAACAATGCGTCTCGACTGTTAGCGGACACATTCCTTTGGCTAAATCACAACGTAACTTTCTTGACCGTAACAATAACCAAAATCGAGAAATCAACTTTCTGTGACAAGCTTGAGCTAAGTCCTTGGCCTGCACTTGTCACCGTGTTATTCTTACGATTCATTCCTACGGCAGGATTTCTTTTCCAACGAGCACGCCACTGATTTTATTCCGAAGGTCCCTTGTTATTGCTTTCTCTTTGATATATCACCGGCTTAGAATTATCACTTGCTAGGAATTTTCACCTGAGGTTTGAGAATGTGAGCGTACAGAAACCGTTATGCACCGCTTTGAGTTTCTGCATTGAATGTAAGAAAAGTAGGTCGAAATGAATAAAAATTGTTAAAAATTGAGACGTGAAGGAAAAATTGGAGGAAAAGTCATGGATATGAAATGTAAAAAAAAAGATTTGGTGGACGAAAGTAAAAGGAAATCATGGACGCGTTCAATTCTGATTTGATTATTAGCGTGATTGGAAGTGTAGCTAATTGCTTTATCGAATAGCTTCCGAGTCTCATAATTGAATCTTTGCTGAGCTTTTAAAAATGTAGGCAATAAAAAACGACCTTGTTTTAATTATTTCCTCCATTTCTTTTATGTTGCATTCCGTTCACCAACAGTGATAATTTTTCTGCGTAGTTCTATTCTTAGCGTTTTACCGAAAGACATTTAATTTCCCAGGTACAATAGCTGTGGTTGAAAGGACAGTGAATTGTGGTTATGGTATGTGTGGTTTAAGGAAATGGTATTAGAAATAAAAAAGAGAATATTACATGGTTCCCATAATTTTGAGGAAAGATTTTTGAAGGTTTCATTAATTCTGGATTATCTTTGAGGAATCGAAAGGTGCGAAATTGATTCCAGTGGAAAATTGTTGGTGAAATAACCTGATTAGACCAGCCGGAAACACTTTCTAGCGGTTTCTCATACAAAGATAACTGAAGATTTGGTGTATGCTCTTCATTTCTTAGTTCCATAATGCTGAAAATAATGCATACGATATTTTGGTATTGATTATTCCGCGACGACTGGTAGTGATTTCTGTTTTTCCTTTGTCAATTTCTTCCATGAACTCATTTTTTCTTGCAGCATTGTTGCCTATTTCTGCACAAGAATACAAATATTCTGTTGTTTTCAATATATCTGTGATGAGATGTAGCTCTCATTCAATATTATTAATATTATAAATTAAATTAATTAAACTAATTTTTTCCTAAGTTTTTATCCTGGTAATTTGACAAGTAATTAGTGCCTCGAGATTTATTTATGGCTATATTGTCAGTCGATTTAATCTTCACGCCCTGGCTCGTTTCCTTGCGTCATCGTGCTCAGCCTTGGTCTACATGTCATACTTGGAGAAGAATTACTCACCTTATTTCACCAATGACTCATTCTTGGCCTTAATTTTGGCTTCAACGCAAAAATGCTGTTGGAAAAATGAACACATGCCGTTCGCTTTTTGACTGACCGTCTTAAAATACACAATTCAGATTCTTCGAATCTTCCTTTTTCTGCTTGAATTCTGCTAAAAAAGATGAACCTTAATGTGACAAATTGTCGTCAACCGTGTATCAAATGATCGCCACGGCTGTCGGATGGAGTTTTAAAGATCCCTCCTGCATTGAAATCTGTTCCCGTTTCCGAATTAAGAACCATAATCTTTTTAGCCGTAAAATAATTAAAAGTGTATGCATTTAAAATTAAGTTTATGACAGACTCAGATGCGCTAGTTTTACCGTGTTTTATTGAATAGCCATCAACATTAGGGATATATATATATATTAAAATTTCAAGAAACTGTAACAGTAACTTTAACAGAGTCACCCGCTATGTGTGCATTATAATGCAACAATTTCAGAGAGTAAAAATCATTCGCCTTGACCGGGATTCGAACCCGGATCCCTCGATATCCGGCAGAGTGCTTTAAACAATTAAGCTACCGAGACGTCCTCTTACAAAAATTTCAGAGTAAGCCAATTAAGCTACCGAGACGTCCTCTTACACTCGTCCTCTTACAAAAAAATTCGGAGTGTAAGAGGACGTCTCGGTAGCTTAATTGGTTAAAGCACTCGGCCGGATATCGAGGGATCCGGGTTCGAATCCCGGTCAAGGCGAATGATTTTTACTCTCTGAATTGTTGAATATATATATGTATATATATATATATATATGTATACATATATATATTTATTTATCAATCAGAAAAGCAACATTCGGTTCTCAAATTAAAAAGGTTACATACTCTCTTTTACAAGTATGTAGTCTCTTATATTTTGATATGAGAGGCCATGATCTTCGTTAAATGCCTTAGCTCAGTTCTACTTAGATGCAGTGATACAATTACTTCCAAACCAATTTTTCTCACGATATACGATATCGTACATTAACGTGTACTAACTTCACTAAGTATTTGATAGCCAGTTTGGGGAATGATTTAAAATGAAGTGTTTATTTTTTCCGAGCATGAATTACTGGTTTTTGTTTAGAATTTCGATAGTATAGCTAATTAATTTACTATTGATGGCCAAAAATATGACAAGAAAAATAAATATGAAATAAATGGATACAATTTTCAAAAATATACATAAACAAAACCGCGTATTTTCTAAAATACAAGAGCATCTAATTGCGATGCAGAAAATTATTTAAACCAATTGGACAGAAATAAATTACTGACTTCAACTGTCCATTACTAATTGAGTTCACAACTCATTATCATTATTTTTTCCTGCGTGCCTTGTCGGTTTTCATCAAGGTGACTCTTCACCCGAAGTTCCTCCATGGAATGTGGAAATTCCGTGCTGGGAACGGTTTCACAAATCGTTTAATTGGTTCCCGAGCGATAACCTAAGCGCCTCTGTGGGTTCACGCCTAAATGAATAGGACGAAGGCCGGCCAGTGATGATAAAACTTTTCTCATATCTCGTGCCAAAATTGAAATCACCGATACCCGCTGAGGAAACGAAACTAGCGGACGCTAAAACATCACCCACAAATCTACTGTCCTTGCTCAAGTGCCGAGAGTGGCCCTTGCAAGGTAAAGTCGAGAGATAATCTAGTGCCTATCTTGTAGAATTCCCCTCGAAATACGTAAGAAGTGATTTTTTTTAGTTTGAGTTGGGTACCCAAAGAGATTTGTTGAACTATTCACGAAATTTCCGCAAAACCCTATAACTTCGAAGAAAAAAATGTCAAAACACACTTAAAAATAAAAAGAGACGTTTCAGGCGTGATATAGTGGAATATCATGATCAATTTAAAATTGGCAATTTTCCACAAATTATATTTTGTGGAAAATTTCCGATTTTAAATTAATCAAAACACACTGAAAATGGGGAATTTTCATGATAAATTTATGAAAAAAATAATTTAGACTGCATTGGGCCCCTCAATTTGCTACATTAATTAAAAGAATTCATGACACCATAGTTGCAAAATTGAGTGCAACTCACTCGTTGGTGCATATACTCATTATAATCCAAGTAATAATCATCAATAATAGTCTTTCTAGGTTTTCAATTAATAGGTTGTGCATCTTTACACAAAAGACATCTTCGGAATGGCGCATCATCAATATTATAGTCTGTTTTAATTATTTCATCATTGTAGGAAGTGGGAAATATGACAAATTTTAATGCTTCGTCGAGAAAAAATGCGTAAATATTTCCCTCTAGAATTTTTTTGGTTTATGAGAAATTAGAAATTGGTTTTTTGAACACATAATTGTTTATTTTATGGAATATCATTACTTTTCCACAGTGTAAAAGAAATTATATATTTTTTTTCAGATAACCCGAGTGACTGAGTGATTGTGTATTCACGTAAGTCGTTTCTGTTTCGTTACATCCTTTTAAAATTTTAATTTATTTGTGTGATTGACGGGTCACTGACATAGGAGGGATCCTTGCAAACCCTGAGTGTGTGTGTGAATGTGATTCACAAGAGTGACAGTTATTTCTTAACACACCCTGGTGATCGAGTGGTTGTAAGTTTGTTTTATTATTTATTATTTATTTTGGCTTTCGTATGTGATTGAAGTATACGTGGGTCACTGTTTCTCAAACACACCCAATTAACCTAGTGTGTATTCCCTATTTCTCCTTTTCTTCCCCTTTTCTTTCTTATCACTTAGTGCCAATCAAGTTTACGGTATCGGCATTTTTTTGTTTACATTAGTTATGTTACATTTAAAAATGCTGGTTTTTTGACTGCGGGCAAACGAACAGAAAGAAATGAGAAACTTATTCCTGCCTTTAATTTAAAATGGCGGTTTGATTGCTATATATTTGAAAATCAAATGGTTCTCGCAAACTTTAAGGCGGAAAATGACATCTCACTGCTGGGATTTATCAAAATTTCTCAGTTCCTTATGGGGAAGAAAAAAAATCATCCCATATATGTTTATCAAAACGAAGCATTTCTCAAGGACAGCAGCTAGCAGTCTATGTCATTGATAAATCATCCTCTTTATTAGAAAAGTTACTTCTCTGCACTGGATCATTCTGCCATTTACGCGTTTATTTAACTTTACCGATAAATGTAAGAGCAATCTGTGCAGAAATATTTTCTTCGTTAATAATATATGATTATTTTTTCGGAGTTTGTTCTTTTCTTAAGCCTATCAGTTCCAATTGCGCTATATTGACCAGAGGCTTAGAGAAATTCCATCCCGATCATTTGAGATTCTTATCGCTATTATTTTCATGACGTAGAATGTAATATGTCCCGGATGGCTTACAAGGCTGATTACCATGGTCGGAAGCATAATCAAGTCGCGCTACGATTCTCAACGAAAACCACTCAATGTGTACAAATATAATACTTATTGAAGTCATTAGCCAACATCGGCATAAATGAAGCCACCCGGTCAAGCTTCCCTGCAATAAAAAGTTCAAATGTACTTGAGCATGTACTCGCCTCCACCTGACCGAGGATATTATTATTTTTTCTTCTTTCCTCAATTTCAATCAAGTCGCCTACGTGCCTTCGTTCCAGAGGGGAATTGGCTGTTAAGCGTAGGCTTTATAGCGTGCCAGGAATGCTGTCTTCTGAGGATTCGGTATTTGCGATGTTAAGCGGGATACGGGATGAAGGAAGGGGAGAATGGGGCTGGCAATGCCCTTGATCGGAATCGAACGGGATCCGAAGTGGGAGGTTGAATTTCTACGTGCAACGGACCCGGCCCTTCCAGCGTCCTTGGGTATGGGAAGGGGCTTTGACACATGACACTATAGGAGCGTATATTCGGTCACTTCAGGAATGTTTGGGTAAAATTAATTTTGTTTTTCTCGGGATACCATGACAACTAGCGTCATTTTGAGCATCAGCCCGTGATTTCATGTAATACGGTATAACTCTGCGCGTGATATTTCACGCGCGCGATGATTTCACATGCATAATTAAATTTTTACTAATGCCACTCATGACAAAAGCAAGGCATTGTAATTTAAGAATTGTATGGGAAACTTTGGTTTAATAGGTAAGGTAAATGGTCTCTCAAACCCCTGAATTTGTAAATTGGATACGTCGTGGGGCTTGACACAGCGTCATCTCTGTCAATCAATCGGAGTTCGGAGAAAATATAGCCCATTTAGAAATATTTCTAAGGTATTTAATTATATGAAAACAAAAGGAGACACTTGAGTCTTGCAGTCGGTAGCTCACTTAGTTTCGGGATTACCTAAATCTGTTTTTGTTGAATCTGGAAAGCATATAATGCCTAGCACTGCCTAAAGCATACCTTGCCTAGTATGTACTCGTTACATTCGCTCCATCACGCAAGCCATTGAAATCCTTAACCTATGATATGGCCAAAAACAAGATAACTTGTTATGTTCTAAGATCAAGGAAAGTAATGGGTCACCCATTTCAATTTTAAATCAGCGTTGCTTCCATGTTTTCCGTCTTAGTAAGCAATGAATACCTTATGTGTCACTTTGAAATTGATGTAGGTAATGTTATTCCCATGTTTTTATGAAGACGGTAATTTTGTTGAGGGAAAAGTTTCGTTTCCGTACTCATGAATTTCGTTTTATAAAAGTGAAAATTAAATTGTTATTATGAACTACTCATAATTTGGAATAAGTGGTAGCAATCTTAGGTTAAAACATGAATTGGCTTTGAATAACTGTATGCATTAATATTTACGTTGTGCTATGCATTGTTTTATTATTTTCAATATTAATTGGCTATGCCAATAGCCGATTATTGGAGTTCGTCATATAATTGGTTAACGAGAAATTCTCAATACTTAAACTAGACCTGACCCTATAGATATCTCGTTAGAGTAATTTTTCATCATTACATTATGTAAATATGCACTTCCTTCGTTATTCCATCCATTCCCTACATTAGTGTACGACCATGACGTAGTTTGCCTTGTGCCTTCTTATGCCCCATTGCATCATGTTGGCGAGTCGAAAGATATTTGCTCCTGACAAAGTCACCAATACTAGGCTGATCGAAGGAAAGGAGTCAAAAAAGCGGTAGCCCACACATCATCTGTTTTTCATGAAGCCGACTGCAAAGGCGTCCCCTGATGGGTGAGGAGGTGAGGCGGCTGCATACCCCCGAGGAGGGCCCATAAAAGTGATGGTACCACGCTAAAAACACTATTGAGGGAAGCAACGGGAAGCTATTTCAATAATTATTGCATCGGGAAATGATGGTAAATTTTGAACACTAGACAAACAATGGAGGATGAGTCCTTGCAACTATGGGACTCGTCGCACTGGGACGCACTCGGTACCTGAAATGCTTCCGCAGTCGTCATCACGTGAGATCCTTATTACAAAGCTCAATCGCCAGCTGCCCGGGAGCTAATATGGATTCGGATAATAAGTTAGTGCTAACGATGTTTAACGTCAGGTTTAAATAAGGAAGATTGATGATGAACTTTAATGTAAAAGCACTTATCGGAGGGAGTACTAGGAGTCAGTAGATAAATTTATGAGTGAGGATAGGGAGACGATTAAAGTAGGAGAAATCTGGGAACATCTCATAAAAGAGATATCTAAAGTCTTACGATTCACTTCCGACGAGTGGGCCTTTTTGCTTATTTAAATGTTGTCCATTACACTTTCAATATTCTGAATGAAGGCAAGAAAAAGTTACGACTTCACGTGATGTAGAATAATGAACCATGATAGTGCATAACTGGGCTAGGGGATGAAGGTGTGAATAAACGAATAAGGTGAGAACAGAATATTATATCTTTCCAGAAAGCTTTCACCGGGTCAACGGTAGCATGAATGGATTCGCTATAGTTTTAAGTGCATTTCTAAATTATGAAAACCATTCATCGTTGGGCGTTTCACAATACTAGAGCTGACTACGTAAATTACCCCCACAATAGATGGGAAGAGAGGAGAAAATAAAATGGGCGGGAAGGAAAACAAACGGTGAAGTTCTAGGCATGTTAGGCGAAGAGAGAAGCTGTTCGTAGCTGTAGCTATAAAGGTAGAACAATAGGTTGGACGACATACTGAGAGGTAATGGAATGCTGAAAATAGTAATGGGGGAGAATAATGGAAAAGCGATGTAGAAGTAGGGAAATAATGTGTATTTTGGATGCCATAAATGGAGGTTAAAAGTATGAAGAGCGAAATAATAAGTTATTGTAATTGCTTGTAGTTTGGGGCCTAAGGATATTTTGTGCCATCTTGGTTAGGGCCATCTTACAATAATGTGTGGTGCGAGTCCATCAAATATTTACCTTAATGCAGTAGAGAACTGCTTTGAAATAAGGGAGCTTGGGTAGTTAACGGTGTAAAATTTGTCTATGATAAAGCTTAAGTCATTCACTCGGTCAAAATTCGGCAATTGTCTATTGCAATGCAGGATCAGTATAAGAAACATAATCAGCGGCAAATTATAAAAAGAGTAAACTGCTCTGATACTATAGATGCAAGAAATAATAGTTAAGGATGGTGATCTTAAAATGTAGTGGGCTTAGTAATTAACTTATTGGGAAGATTTTCGCCAAGATTGGAAATACCCTTGATTGTGTTACAGAATCTAATATCCATTAGGATGGAATAGATAACAATATAATGATTGTCAGAGGTTAAAAGACAATAAACAGCTTTGATACAAACCGTTTAATGGAGTTCAATCTTACAGAAACCCAGTCGTTAAGGTAAAGAAGGGATATACGCTAGATATATTAGTTATACACGTATTGAGAAAAATGAAGAACATAAGGGGGGGCACGCTAATCCAGGAGTAGAGCGTTGGACGCCTGACCGGAAGACCTAGGTTTGATTACCGGGCATGCCTCTCTAGGCACCCTCAGCTAAACTCAAGCTACGTGATTTATCGGTTACCAGATCTTCTTGGGAAAACATAACCGGCACAGGGAAAGGATCTGGTCCCCCTGATGCGTGAATCATACACGCCGTCGGCTCGTTAGTGTGCTCTACCATTGCCCATCAAACCACCTGGTTGAATACTGTGATTATGGTTTAGGCATTTGGAATAAAAAGCACTTTTTTCTCCTAGCGCAGTTGTTAACAGTTATTCTGCTCTCTTATCATTAGCCTTAAAAATGACATCTTTATTCTGTTCGTTCTACAATTGATCTTGTCATCATAATCACTCAAAAGTTAGTACGATGAGGTTATTAATAAGTAGTAAATTTTCAAAATAATCGCATAAAAAAACTACTTCCAATTTTTGCAATAAATTCAATGTGTAATTTAGACTTCACTTCGTGAGTGATTCCTAACTTAGATTCCGAAATATTTTACTAAGTTTACCAAAACATCCTTTTAAAAATCTAACTCCTTAATGCTTCGCTCAAACTGATTCGCCAATCAAGTCAATTTCTTGCCATTGTTATTGATAACCGGTAGAGTCATCAACATTAGGTTTTTTTTATTAGGTAATCTACCGGCAAAGGTAGGTTTTTTGGATGGACACAACCATCAAATTAACATTTTGTAACTCCAAACAAAACCCAATACAGCAACACAATCTACATCAGGTCCCTCTTCATCTCTGTGTACTTCTTTCCTCCCTTCATCCCGTCCAACATCCGTATCCTGCTCCTGCCCTTTCCTCGGTTGCCCAACATTCTCCCCTCTATTACCTTCTTCAACATTCCACTACCACTCAATACGCCTTTCATCCACTTTTTCTGCCTCCATAGGATTTCTCTCAACAAACCCCTCTCCTCATCCACCATCTCTAGTACTTCCTCATTTGTTTTCCTTTCGGTCCATTTCACCTTCTCCATTCTTCTCCACGCCCACATTTCAAAAGCCTCCAATCTACGTCTATCCTCCTGCTTCAGCGACCACGTTTCCGCGCCGTACATAGCTACGCTCCATATCAGAGGTCAGCCTCAGGTTAGCATGATTTATTTACAGACTCCATTCTGTTGTTTGTCTTCCGGTCTCTTTGCATTTACGTCTTCTGTATCTGTTTAAGGCATCACTCTTTGGTCTTACCCCACCATCCGTTATTGCCTAAGGTGATTCCTCTAATATTTTCAGCAGGTATTTTTTTCCCAGGATATATACGATCAGTTCATCCCTTCTCCTTTCCAGTGTTATCCGTTACCTTCTTGTTTCATTTTCAATTTTTTTCCTACACTATGATGTGCAGTTCTAAGTTGATTGCGAGAATCAGCGGACACGTCCGCGAATATTCCCCAGGCTTTATTAATAGTTTACGTCGATAAAAACCTGAACGTACCTGAACAAAACCGAGAGAGATTCGTTGTCTAGTCTTCCCTCTCGATGTTTTTTTATTGCTATGTCACCCTTCAGAAGATGGGAAGAGGTAGAGGATCTTCCCGTGCCCAGACTAACCTTGCCTCACCTACATTGAATGGGAGTGGAATGGGGAATCTTGAAGGGGACAGAGCGGGAGGGTATGGGTGTAGGATCTTCGGGAGAGACCACTGGCACGCATTCACGAATCTCCCCGAGATGCAGGTGGAAGGGGTGGGAGGTATCGATCGGATCGGCTGTGGGTGGAAAAGAGGATATGTAGGGGAAGAGTAGAGAGAAGATGGGGGTTAGCGGAGTCGCAGTGGAGGTTGGTACTAGGAGGCGATGATGCAGGGGAGTTTGAGTGGAGTGGAGGCAAAAGATAAAGAGATGGAGGGATAGGGGGCTACTCAGGGGTACGGTCGTTGGATGAGGAGGTTGGATACAGAAGGTAGGGCAAGAAAGCTTATGTCGTCACACAAGAGGGGAGAAAATCAGGGACGCTTAGTTACAACGTGTGGGGAAGCACTTGCGGAAAGAGATACCCGTCCATAACATCTCTCGCACGATTATGGCGAGTTACTATCAGGATTATAAATTCGATCAATCCTTATTTTCAATGCTTTCACATCAGTTTAGCTCACACCATAATGAGTTTCAAAACCCAAACTTTTTTGACTACGCCTTCCTTGAAAGGTAATGGCGAAATAATACTTTCGGACGAAAAATGGCATAGTAAGTCCGTAAGGGCACATGAAAATGATTGAACTGGAAATAAAATAATTTACAAGGAGAAGGAAGGAATAAAAGAGTAATTATAAGATATAAAAATAAGGTATACGTACAATTAAAGTGGACTAGCGTAATTAGGTTCAAAAATTGTTGAGTATTTCAGTAAAGATTCTGAGCTTGGGTGTGAAGGTTTTCAAATGTGGCAGTGGAGACTATGGGGAATATGAGTCGGATAGAGATGAAAACAAGCCGCGAAGTTGCTGCAACTCACGCAGTTATTAAAAACGACGAAGCATTAAATATGGTAGTACAGCATCAGAAGTAACTAGCCCCTATTCCTAGGAGGCAAGTAAAGTTTGTTTTACTGTTATTTCGAATTCGTAGGATTAATTAGAAAGGAGAATGCTGTATAAACGACGAAAACGGAAAAAAGGAAATGCTTTTTGGAGGACATAAAAGAAGTATAAACTATGAATAGTTTAATAAAGATATAACTAAATCTGAGTAGAAGGAGATTATGCCATGAACTAGGCATAAAAAAATCTACAGGGTTGTCTTTTAGTATTTATTGTCCGTGCAAATTTGTCCTAATATTACGAGGAGCATAAAAACAGAATTACTAAAAACTACGTTTATTTGCAAAAAAATATTGTTTGATCTTTAATATTTGTGACTGCAAGAACAGATAGATATTCGGTAACGGCGGCTATTTCCTTTTAGCTGTATATTACACCCTAACATTGTGTTTATGATTGACCTGTGTTGGTAATTGAAACATTAACGAAAATGTTTTAATCATGTGTACATACTTTTGTTTATTTTTCGTATCAGACCTGCTCACAAGAAAGATCGGATGGTGTTTCTTTTTCATTTCTAGCAAAATTCAATGAATGGGTGGAAACTTTGCGCTCTATAGATATTAAGCGCACATCATCCAGCGATACGAATCCAATCCTATAACTTACCGCAATGTATTACTAATGATAATCATTATATATTTCGATGGCACAATTTTAAAATAAATGTGGAAAGCATTGTTGGAATGAGTAAATGGAATGAGAATTTTTCACTTGGAATCTTCAGATGGATACCCTCTCCTAAGGAATCTAGGTATTACCTATGTTCCGAACATCCAATATGTGCTTCTTCGTATTTCAATCCCTGCCTTTAACTATCTCCATTTTTCAATCCATGGCTCTTCTGCCAAGGCCATAACACGTGTGTGTCTGACGGGTTTTTACATAATGGGATAGCTCGGGATAGCAGAGTACTGAAGAAAGGGGATGTTGGATTGGGAGAGGGGTGAAGATTACGAGTAAAGGAAACGGAAAGTAAAAGCACTTTCACTTCATCTGTCGAAGATAGCGGCTGTTGATGCGCGTGCTTCGTGTTTCGTGGGAGATATAACGGGAAATGATTCTACGCACCATTACTGTGATACACACGGTTGTGTCTCCGCGAAAAGGTTCGCTCCACATTCACTAGGGGACGAGGTCGTATGAGCGTTTCGAGAACCCGATAATCGTATCGAATGTATATTCACCAACTAGATATCAAAATCATATATTATTCAAGTGATTGAAATGCACCGTAGTCGATAATCATTCCGATGGTTGGTTTGTAGTAGTTATCTCTTCATACTTTTCTTTTCCCTGCCAGTATCTTTATTCCTCCAAAGTTTCTTTCTCTTACCCTCCGTCACATGCGTCTAATTCACTCTCAGCATTCCTCTGTGATTACTCCCTATTCGGTATGTACCCTTTTTTTATGGTCTCCAGTAAATGATCGGGGTTCAGGATTTGTACAATTAGTTTCTCTCTATTCTTGAAAGTTATTTCCTTCGTTCACTCGCTCGTCAAGTTCTAATTAATTTGTTATCCTGTTAAATCACATTATCATTAATTTTATCAATCCCCTATCGAGGTCTCATCATTTTGTGTCATCTCAATTAATGGTGTGCGTTAACTTATGCGAGTAAACCGACTAATCACTAACGTTAGGTGCTTACTTCAAGTTCGAAAAAATTGATGATCAAATGTTGAACTTGAAGAAAATCGTTAGTAATTAAGAACACCAAGTCATTAAATAGAATCATGAAATTTCTTTTTACAGTGTAACATATTCAATCACAAAATATTTGGTTTTAAACATAGTTGTCAACGATATGCCAAGAAGGTGATGATATTTTGAAGAAGGTAATAGAGGGGAGAATGTTGGTCAACGTAAAGTTTTTATGAATTATCTGTATTTTCTACATGAGTGATCATTGTAGGGAAAGATCAGCTCGGGTCGGTGGCTGCTAATGCTTCTCAATTTTCTGTTTTTCATTTCACGATTTTTTATTTCGTATTGATTAACAATTTAATTGGTCTAATGGGACTCAGTAGTGTTAAATTCACTAACCTAGAGGGTTCCTACTGTCTCCAATGTCACGTAGGACCAGTTTTGCAGAGGACATCTTTGGCTGTATTTTCATCTAATAATATACCCGCCGGAGGTAGGAATGAAAGTCGGAGAGGAATTCATAAAATCGGTTAGGTTTGCTGATAACCAAGCGTTAGTTGCTCAGTCAGCCAAGAGGTTGCAAGCATTGCTGAGTGAATTGGAGGTTCAGTACGATAAATATGGGATGAGAATCAATATTAATAAAACAAAGGTTATGCGATTTTCCAGAAAGAAAAAGGCTAAGCTAAATATTAAAATAAGTGGGGAAAAAATAGAGCAGGTAGAACAGTTTACATATCTCAGGAGTGTTTTGGACCAATATGGTCAAAGTGGTAGGGACGTAAGGAGAAGAATTGCGCTAGGCAAGGAGGCTTTCTCAAGGAGGAGGGAGTTGATGACGGGGACGTTGAGTAGGGATGTTAAGAAAAGACTCGTAAAAACTCTGATATGGAGCGTACGGTGCGGAAACGTGGTCGCTGAAGCAGGAGGACTGACGTAGATTGGAGGCTTTTGAAATGTGGGTGTGGAGAAGAATGGAGAAGGTGAAATGGACCGAAAGGAAAACAAATGAGGAAGTACTAGAAATGGTGGGTGAGGAGAGGGGTTTGTTGAGAGAAATCCTATGGAGGCAGGAAAAGTGGATGAAAGGCGTATTGAGTGGTAGTGGAATGTTGAAGAAGGTAATAGAGGGGAGGATGTTGGGCAAGCGAGGAAAGGGCAGGAACAGGATAGGGATATTGGACGGGATGAAGAGAGGAAGGAGGTACACGGAGATGAAGAGGGACCTGATGTAGATTAGGTTGCTGGATTGGGTTTTGTTTGGAGTTACAAAATGTTTATTTGATAGTTGTGTCCATCCAAAAACCTACCTTAACCGGTAGATTACCTAATAAAATATACCCGCCGTGGATTCAACCTGAAATGGAAGGGACCTTATTTTGCCACGGAAGAAAACAGGACGTTGTATGAGTTATTTAAAGGTTTCTGGCGAGGGCTCATTAAACATAAACCGATTTGTAGCTAGCCGCGGATTGCCCAGAATAGTGTTAGGCTGTGGAAAAACAAAACGCGTTTATTTTCATTTTCACACTACATTTCGACAAAGATACTTATTTTTCAAGATTTACATTACCAATCATAATAAATCAGTTTTATTTTCTCATTGTTGAAAATGTTATCTTGGTTTTCGCCATTTTAGGGAAATATAGTATGTAATTCTAGTGAATTCTTAGTTTTCATTTACGTATTCCCAGCACGTTTCCTGAATTTTTTACGAAAACATATAGTGGAAATTGAACCGGTGATGTTTATGAAGGATGTGTCATAATGAATAACGGTCTTTTTTCCTTCTTAATTGGGTTTGTTACTTGTCATTGTTCAAGGATTTACATCACATAGGTGCTCACTATGATCAGTCACGCTGGTCTCTGTAGTTGTTGAATCAGTTATATTTTGTGACTATTAGCAGTTGAATTTACTCCCTTCAGTTGTTTTGCTCTGTTCATAAGTATCAATATTTTAAATTGATCTATTTAGCTCAATTTCCGGATGTGATTGTTTAGCTTTCCCTTGAAGAGCTCTAAAAAGTAGATTCTGATAAAATTTGTATACAAATTTCGACGGTGGAAGCATTTGCGTGCCTGAAAAATGTCAAATATAAAAATCTTCCATTGGACAAGGAAGTAAAACTAATAACAGAAACGTTCTGAACATCTGCAAATGGATATATGACATATAAAAATCTCCTCCGAAGAGAACTAAAGTTCGTATATGTGGTTACCTTAAGTTACAATGTAATGTGTACAATATATGTAACTGGTGTATATATTTTTTTTATTAGGTAATCTACCAGTTAAGGTAGGTTTTTGGATGGACACAACTATCAAGTAAACATTTTGTGACTCCCCACCCAGCAAACTAATCTATATCAGGTCCCTCTTCATTTAGGTGTACTTCCTTCCTCCCTTCATCCCGTCCAACATCCCTATCCTGTTCCTACCCTTTCCTCAGTTGCCCAACATTCTCCCCTCTATTACCCTCTTCAACATTCCACTACCGCTCAATACGCCTTTCACCCATTTTTCCATCCTCCATAGGATTTCTCTCAACAAACCCCTCTCCTCACCCACCATCTCTAGTACTTCCTCATTTGTGTTCCTTTCGGTCCATTTCACCTTCTCCATTCTTCTCCACACCCACATTTCAAAAGCCTCCAATCTACGTCTATCCTCCTGCTTCAGCGACCACGTTTCCGCGCCGTACACAGCTACGCTCCATATCAGAGTTTTTACTAGTTTTGTCTTAACATCACTACTCAACGTCCCCGTCATCAACTCCCTCCTCCTTGAGAAAGCCTCCTTGCCTAGCGCAATTTTTCTGCTTACGTCCCTACTACTTTGACCGTATTGGTCCAAAACACTTCCGAGATATGTAAACTGTTCTACCTGCTCTATTTTTTCCCCGCCTATTTTAATATTTAGCTTAGCTTTTTTCTTTCTGGAAAATCGCATAACCTTTGTTTTATTAATATTGATTCTCATCCCATATTTATCGCACTGAACCTCCAATTCACTCAATAATGCTTGCAACTCCTTGGCTGACTGAGCAACTAATGCTTGGTCATCAGCAAACCTAACCGATTTTACGAATTCCCCTCCGACTTTCATTCCTACCTCCAGTTCTTCCCATGCCTCTTTAATCATTTCCTCTACATATACGTTGAACAGTACCGGTGACAATGGGCAACCCTGCCTTACACCTCTTCCTAACACTGCCCATCCGGACTCTCCGTTCCCCACTCGCACCTGAGCAGTCTGAGCCATGTACAGGTTGCGGATCAGTCTCCTGTCCCTCCAATCCATTCCTATTTTCTGCAATACAAGCATTAATTTTTCCCAATTCACTCAATCAAACGCTTTTTCGAAATCTACAAAACAGGCAAAAACGTCCTGATTGTATTCTATATTCCTCTCGACTAGCTGGTATATATAATATTATATATATATATATATATATATATATATATATATATATATATATATATATATATATATAAACTTAGACAGTAACACACAGCACGAGAACACATAAAAAGAACACTCACAATATTATCTTGATAATTTCGACGGACTTGAGCTCCGTCTTCTTCGGAAGATAAGATATGACTGATATATATATATATATATATATTTATTTATTTATATAGAATATTCTGGTTTTTTAGCATTAATAATTTACAACCATATAAATACATATACAATAGACCATATAACCATATAAATACATATAGAATATACATTATATATTAATTCATTAAATAATGTTAGCATAACATAATCTTTTTAATTACGTATAAATTTACCCCACCGATTCATAGTAACGAATTAAGCTTCATAATGAAAAATGTTTAAGCATTACGTAAAATTATTAATTAAGTTATTAGCTAATAGGGCATGATTTTAAACGCTTTATTTAAATAGTTTGACCTCGATCTCAACATCCTTTCTCTTTCTAATCCTATATGACGTCCTTTCGATTCCGCAAATGTGTTGAATTAATTCAAATAAGTGTTATATGGTATATTAAAATCCGAATAGCGAAATTCTAAGTTTCGTTTATAAAGAGCTTAGAAAATAAGTTCACTTTCACTGCCATTTCATAAATGATATATAGTGTCGTACATCTTAAAGTGAAATATTTTTACGTTCATTTTAATAATTTATTTTAGGTAATTTTTCATAATGCACTCATTTGAATGGTCACATGTAAACTGAGTGTAGGAAATACCTGATTTCAATTCATCATTTTGGATGTAAAACTACCACAAAATAAATCTTGATGCTATGTCTTGTGTTACGTCTTTTTTAATATTACAGAAGTATGTTAAATTGTATTACCACTCTCTTTGCTCTTATTTTTCATTATTTATTATGCTAAATCTCACGACAGTGAAATTCATACGAATAATGAGTAAAATCAATGAAAAGTCATAGGGCAAACTAAATATAAAACTGCCACCAAGTAACTCCTCATTCAATTTGTTTTTTTACGGGAATGCATGGTTTATTTTTTAAGTTCGACCCTTTTGGTCTTATTAGGTATTCGTTAGAAAAAAGCTTTATTGACAGTATTAATTTTCCTCAAACCTACTTTTTCATATAATAGCCATTCACTTCTAAGAATATTTCGTAACGCTGCGACCGCTTGTTTAATCCCTAAGCATAGAAGTTCGCTGCCTGGAAATTGAACCAGTTGACAACGACGGTTTCGAGTTTCTCGTCGTCTTCAAACCGTTATCCACCAAGTCACTGTTTCAAAGGCAAAGAGAGGAAATGGTCGGAAGGTCAAGACTATGATAGCGGTCCAAGAACGCTCGTCCACTCAACATTTTATGTTCTTGTGATGGTCCGTAAGCATTTTCGGTACCCACCTTGAACACAATTTGTGATATCCGAGCTTTTTCATAACAATCGTTTAAATAGTGGTATGGCCAACATGAGGACAGTCATATTTTAAAGTATTAATGGTCAATTGTTGATAATACCGCAGTTTATGATCCATTTGTTGAACAATTTCATCGGTCTGGATACTTTTGCCTGCCACTTCGCTCTTCATCATTCAAACTTGTTCAGTCATTTTGAAGTCTCGACATCATTGTTTAATCTTTCGTTCACTCATTACTGTAGGTTTATATACTACGAGTAACTCCCGATGAATTTTGGTAGCTAGTGATCTTTTTGCATATAAAAAATCGGATCACAGCACGCAATTCGCAACTGGCGGGAGCAACGACTTTCGCAGACCATTTTATCTGCATTCTATGAAAGAAAAATTACTATAATTCATACACACACTTTGTTCTTAGACACCGATATGAAATATATGAAAACGGTTCTCATTTTACCCAATATTTCTCGTATATCCCGAATGCGTGATATCAAGCAGATAGCAAGAAAAAATTTTATGCCTCGTTTTTTATGACTGTGTTTTCAAATAATACTTTTCTGTTGCCTCTTCATTTTTATCTAAGTTGGCTTTTGCATTGTCAAGAAATGAATCATTTTTCGAAACATTATAGACTAAATTCGACATCTAAACATGCTGCTGTTCTTCCTTAAAGATCTTCTTATAAGATTTAGAAAGCGTGTTCCTTCTACTGTGCTTTCATTCAAAAATTTTTATAGAGAGTGAATCGTTCGCCATTATTCGGAGATAATGAGCGCAATAATTTTCCGAGCACGCGGAACAAGATTCAAAACATTTCTCTTCCCGTGTTTCAGTCGCGTCCGCATTAATCCGTCATTTTAAACTGAGGTGTTGATGCATTAACTGAGATATGGGTAAATATACCTTCCCTCTTCTTACGTAGAGCCTTGAGGAATCAATGGCTATTCCGCTTAATTGATAGTCCACATTAATTAAAGTCCCGGCACTAAATAAATTAAATTTTCCAAATTTTCCGACCGTTCACTGATAGAAGAATCACTTTCACTCCTGCACATGTTTCTTAGCTCGTTTTAGATAATTGATCCCCAAAGACGACTACAAATACCCATACGCTTATAAAACTTCATTTTCAATCCTAGTTTCACACCGTAAATAATGAAGTATAACAGCAGACCATTGCAACGTCTCAAATAAATACGAATCCAGTAGGAAATATAATTTAGAAATAAGTAAAAAATAACAGCGGTGAAAATAATAAATGTAAATATAAAAATTTATTTCACACTAGAATATTAAGATTATATTAACATAGGCTTGAAATTGAGGATTAATTTCTGTCTTCATAATTTTAAAAGACATTTTATCGGACTTTAATACAAAAAAATATCCAAAGGAAATTACCTTTCACGCGAATTTAATCGTGCAAATTACAGCTGGCCGTGAGGAAAGGGGTCATTTGAAAATCGAAGCTAATTGTTCAAACTCGTTTGCTGACTTATTGTTATTAATGGTTATACTGAGAAAAACAATACTTTCTAATGGGTTATGTCATGATAAAAAGTGCTGCATTCTGTGCACACGTGCAAAAATTAAACTTCACCTCAGCTCCTCCTCCTTAGTCAGTTCGAACCATGAGGGAATGAAGATAAGAAACAATGTGCCTGAGTAGAAAAATGCTTGATGAATGTCAATGTTTTCCCAAGTGGGAAGTGAAAAATTTTGCGATCCAGAATTTTGAATTCCCTTTTCGTGACAGTAACCTTTCAGCATAATGAAAGTTTGATTGTAAATTTATTGATTATCTATTAGATTTTAATTTTGCAGGTGAATAAATAAATCTTACCGCTGATCTCAGTTCTTCATTCCTATGACGATTTCTACCAAGCGAATGACTACTGGTATGGGAAACGACGTCCTCGCCGTGAGCTTTTAATGCAGTGTTCTATTTTCTCTACATACCGGTACCATTGGAATAGAATGAATTAATGTTAATAGCTGTGAAAAAATATTTTTTGAATGTGAAGTATATGAATCTTATTAATTTCCACTGTAGAAACAGTTTAACCAAAGGCGCCATTTCCTCTCGAAACCCGAATTTTGCGCTCCGCAGGCTCTTTAGATTTCTCTAACGTCCATTCCTTGAAGAAGTTTGAAAAGGCTATTGAATGAGTTTTTACCAAATTATTGTGAAGTTAACAATGATAAATAGAAGACAAATAAAAAATTGAATGCATCATTGATACTATCTTAAATGATGATACCTGATAAAATGTCTAGAGGAATATGCCAAGTTAATCTTCCCTCATATACATCTAGTTTGAAATACAGGGTCGCACCCAAAAGTGGTATTACTGATTTTCTCTGGCGCGAACGGAGCGGTGGAGGGGGGTCTGCCTGGCAGGGTAAGGTGGAGGGGGCTCTTAGCAACAGACCGCCACCAACCTCAGTCGCCTGCGGGCTGTCGTTGAGTGAGGACACCGTTTTTAGTGAAGCAAGGTTTTTGCCCGCGTAGAAAAACAAAATGAATCTGAATTTAGAGCAACGTTATTCCGTAAAGTTTTGTGCGAAACTCGGAAGGACGGCAACTGAAACCCTCGATATGATCAAGCAGGCTTATGGGGACACTGCCTTAAGCCGTTCCACAGTGGCACAAATTGTTTAAAGAGGGTAGGGAGCTCGTTGAAGACGACCATCGCTCCGGACGGCCGTCGACGGCAACAACCGACACGAATGTGGACAGAGTGAGGACACTGCTGAACACAGATCGGCGCTTAACCAGTGAAGAAATTGCAGACCAGTTGGGGCTAGTCTGTATCCAACGCCTTATTTCAAAGGATTTGGCCATGCGTAAGGTGTGCACCAAGATGGTGCCGAAAATTCGTGCCATGGCGCGCTCGTCGTCAGACAGCTCCTGGCCAAATACGGCATTGCCACGTTGCCGCACCCGCCCTATTATCCCGATCTGGCACCACCGGTTCTTCTTCTTCCCCCTGATGAAAAGGCAGCTCAAGGGACGACGTTTTGACTCGATAAAGGCCGTTCAAGAGGCTTCGACGAGGGTCATCAACGGCATCCCCAAAGAAAATTTCCAGCGGGCGTACGGGAAATGGGAGCAACTTTATACTAAGTGTGTAGCAGCTCAAGGAGCATACTTTGTAGATTATTAAGTCGATGTAAGTATATCGTCAATAAAATTCTCGTAAAAAAATCGGTCCTACCAGTTTTGGGTTCTGCCCTGTACTTCCATTAAGTAACGCCTGGGACAGTGACAGGACATACCTTATAGGGAAAATTTTAATGTAATGTTTATTTAATAAATCAAGAGAGATGGTACTTTTTTCCACACTTTATTATTTTTCCAGACTTTAAATAATAAAGTATGGAAAAAAGTACCATCTCTCTTTTGATTTATTAGAATGGATTTCCACAAAGTGAAGCCTGAAACCATCGAGTTTGTAATGTTTATTGTCATCGTGATATCCAAGCTCGGCTGAAAATTCCATAATCTATCATTTATTCCCAATTCTTCCTAGAATGACCTCTTCTTGATAATTCCAACCAGAGCATTGACCGATGTTCCAATCGCCATGACCTCACCAATGGACTCTGGCATAAAAAAATCTTGATAGCTGCGGTATTTCCAGATTGTTGCGGAAACGCTTTTGATAATATGTAAGAGGTTCTAAATTTAGAATCGCCCTTTCTCTTTCCTCAGATAATCATTTCGTGAGTATATACGACTCGTATACTTTTTTTTGAGTCGGCCTTTTAGCGTGTCGGCAATTCCACCTTTGTTTTTCATTCGTGGCTTTCAGGTCACCGGATCCGTGCTTCAATATTTACGTATTGGTTCCGTCTTATACTCTTCTTTCTAAAATGCACTAATGAAATCCTTAACCATAACTTCAGGAGCATCATATTCAAAGATGCTGCCTGCATGCTGCCCATAGGATATTATTATTTTTTTAAACTTTAATTTTATTAGAATTTTATATTTTTTACAGAAAGATTATATATTTTGAATAATACTTCAGTAGTCTATTACACTAAACGAATCATTTATGGTGTGCCTCATTATGTTCCATCAATTCTAAGAAGGTTCTTTCTCGATAGTTTTATTTTAAATTTCACTTGCTTGTATTTTTAATTATACCGATATTTCTGGATGTTTTAAAAAATTCTCTTAAATATATATTTTCTGATATGATGAAAAACGGAAACATTCATAATAGGATTAACATATTTTACAAAAATAGATAATTTTAAACTGTGCTTTAATTTGTACTTAATTTTTTTAAAATCTACTTGTCCCATTTATGGAGCCATCGATAGCACAAATCGTATGCAAAATTCTGATTGCAGTCCTCCGTCACTGCCAGAAGGTAAATTTTCTCTCAACACGAGGACATAATTAAATATGAGTACCGATAAATATGCATGTAGTCGTGTGGTTTGAAAATTATTGTTTTACCGCAGAAAACTCATGTAACGGCAAAATTAATCACACTACAGCCGTGTTGTGTGTCGACTTATTGTTTGAACCAATCGTACAAAAATTTAATGTGTGTCCACCAATGTTCATGTTTTGAAATGATTATATCAGGGGTTGTTCTCAGAATAAAGTTTAAACCTTTATGAATATAGCTTATTTATCATGTAAAAGAGATTTTATTTTTTAACTGTATCATAAATATATGCTCGTAAATTCAGTTTCTTCCTATGGCACCAATATCCATTAAATTCCAAATCGAAATTTGATTTTACCGAACTCATTAGCTGTAGGTGATCTTTGATTCCCACCGATTGGAATACGTGATTCCGATCTTGATCAATGATTACATATTCGATTTTTACATATATCTTTAGGATATATTATGCCTGCATTTCAGTTGGCACATGAAACTCAGAATTTTAATTAAATATTTTGTTCCCGTTCAACATTCCTGCGATTTGGATATTTTATAACGTGTTAAGGCAACCCTGAAAATCTGTGTTCATTGACTTCCGTTCCGACTTGCGTTCGTCTCCAACACAATCGCTTTCCATGGTATACGTATATGAGCACACTCTTTCCGTTTATAAAACATCGGGTCGTACATGCGTCTGTAAGTGGTGATCATTAACTTTACTGAGCCCGCGGGACTTAAAGGTTGGTGCAGTTTATTGATATCGTGCGCCAAAAATGTGATACGTTTCGTTTTAATGGCCATCGCGAAAGATAACGCAAGCGGTATGGCTTCTCGGGGACGATATTGGTCAGGTTTATCCACGGGAGTGAACGGAGCAAGGCCTAAGAAATGCCAAACAAATCGCACGCATCGGTATGTGTCAGCGCACTCAACATTCTTTGTTGCGATAAGATATCAAGACTTCAGCGAACCACCCCTAATGACTACCACCTCCCACCATTTCACCGAGGCCGATGTCAAAATCCACGAGGGGCATAATGGATAGAGTAAGTAGAGGGAGAGGAAGAAGGGTGGAGAGATGGGGGAACGATCCCGATGACTTTGTAATCTGAAAAGGGAATCTGGTCGTGACATTCGGCGCTCATCAACACGGTCGCTCTGTTCCGATCCAGAGATGCAGGCCATCCTTTGAACCCATAGGAAAAAACTGTTCAGAGCTCTCCATGAAAATAGTCAGACCAAAAAGGGGATAAAAGGGAACAAGGAAGTGGAGATAAATACAAAAAAAAGGCTTCATGTAGTAATATAAAAGAAAGAACAAACCAGAGAGTTCGGACGCGATTTTATGCGCAGTGGATTTATTAGGAACATCATGAAAAAAAATATCCAACGAAGAGGCATATAGCAGAGAACTAATACGCACTCCCAGTAGAATACACGAGAGAAATTTTTAGCATGCACAACGAGTGTAGGATAGCGAAGATTGGAGAGCTCAAGTAGGGCAATCTTCAAATTCTACTAATCATTGTGATCTCCAAGTTGGTTTGAAATAAACTTAACATGAGATACCCTGGCCTAAACATCAATGGTGGCCTGCATTTCACAACTGGAACACCAAGTTAAATTAGATTGGAAATCATTGAGGGACTAAGTTTTGAGTCAAACTCAAAGTGAGCTCAACTTAATAATGCCTTTAAGCTAGCATTATTTCACGTCTCGTTGGAGGAAGTTGCTCGCTTATTAATCAGTTTGACGTGGATGGATAACCGGAGTAGGAAGCCTCAATCTTCGTGCCCATGCAGTTGAATGGCGTGATATCGCCAGTCTTTTCGATATTCAGTACCAAAGCCGATGAAATGATAAAATTCACCGATGCTAAATTAAAGATTGAATTAATCCTCGTTCCTCATCTGGGGGAGGAATTCCAAGTCGTTAAAAAATTAGACGAAGTTACATTTAAAAGATAATTTACCATATTTTTCATATGTCAGACTTTAGTTAATATGCTTCTGACCAATGTCTCTGGTTGTTTTCTCGTTGGGTAAATAATGGGGGTGTAATTAATCCGCAAAAACTATAGAACGGTGGATTAACGTCGTTTAAATGATAAATATTTGCAAAGTATTTCCCTTCGGCGTGCCGTGATATCGATATAAATGGCATAATACTGTGTAATTAGACGCGAATACCTATTGATATGTAATGATTTACGGTATTAAACAGTGGAGTATAATTGTCATCACTTTATATACAGTATTGTGCTGTACTATGTTGTGCAGTTTGTAGAGCACTCTATCACTAGCGTATGTCTAATTCAGATCAAATTGACAACTTTAACAAAATGTACAGCAGTTAATACTAGGGGGGGGAAGTAAATATATTGCCACGTTTTAATGGGCAATATTTTTTTCACTTCTCTCTCAGATGAGCTCGTGTTGGGAGTCATGTTGCACCAATAGCAGAATAATACCTTAGTGTTCAAAATTTTAGGAAAAGTTGACGCCCTTCGCGAGCTCTCCATCGCCGAAGGAAAATCATGCCTTAGTCATGAAAATTCATGACGTCACCCTCACCTTAAAGGGAATGGGTGTTGCGGATGGCCGATTAATTTCAAAATCTCAGGTGCAGTGCTTAGTAGGATTAGCGCCGATCGGCGGAAGATTTGTGGAATAAGAGTTACACGACTTGTCTCGAGTGTGAACAAACCACAGCTTATTTGCTATTTCTTATGTTACAAAATGTTTCGAGAAGTCAATGGCCTCACGAGGTCGTAAAAGCCTTCCCAATTCATAGGGAATTCCCGAGACTAAGGAGAAACGTGAAAGGAAAAGGAACTCACGAAAAATGAAGGGGGACTTCATCTGCTACAGTGGAGAGTAATGATTATACAATCAATTGTCCTGGTTCAGCTCATGAAATACAACCACTCGTCTAGCGCGATTCTCATTAGCTGCAACATAGAATGCAAAATCTGTCGGTACCACGTTAGAGTAGTAGGGATCAAATCATGGGATTAATAGACTAAAATACTTCCGAGGATATTATCTTTAATTATTTCTTGACAATCGCAATTTGTCTTATACGATACCATTTATTTTATGTAATCCACTCAAAGATGTCAGAGGGGTTAAAATTAAATGGAAAAGAAATAATGAACAATTAAAGACAATTAACATACCTGGACCAATTCGGTATCTCTTTTAGGAATGCACTCATAGGTTAGGAATATTTTCTCTGGTTCGTTTGGTGTATGTAAGAGTAGAAGGTTATATAAGATTGAGAAGTGGTGTCTCAGATGTGATCATACTGAGTGCCTGAAGGTAAACTCCTTACGATGTGGAGAAAAGTCTATGGAAGCCGTTGGTAAGAGAAGAGAAGAACTACTTGAATGAAGCTATGAATTCTGAGATTTCTGTTTACTAAAGAATGTAATGGGATGAGTCATTGGAAGTTAGAACTGAAGAGGAAATATGCCATCAGAGAAAGAAACGACGGAAAACGCAAACTATAAAGAAATGAGTATTGGAAGATGAGATAACAGTATACGTATCTTGAGGGATTGCTACCAAATAGTTGTAGAACTAATGGAATAGATGGATTAATTTTGGGTCACGGTAGATTCATTGTGGCATATTTTATGAAAATGAAATTTATGATCAGTTAGTTGTTCTTTCATTCGTATTCAATCCATCAACTTTCTGTCCATTTTACCGCTCGTTCCCGATTCCAAAATATCCTTGTCTCACTTTGTTTTTCTTCTGTCGCAGTATTTTGAATGCCAGGTGTGGTCATTTCTGTAACTTTGGCTGTTAAATATTGTTGCGTACCTTGCCTTCCATCTTGTTATTTGTCAATGATGTGCCTATCGTAAACTTTTAATCCTTCTCTGCTCTGGTACATCAAATGTTGGTGGTTCTCTTCCATACAATTTTAAAGATGCGAAAAATATCAGGTTTGTGCTTTACCTCATCCAGAGCAAAGACTTCCTATATTACTAAAGTGAAATAAGATATAAAATATGGATAACGAAGAGAAAATAATTGTCATTGAAAATACAGGAAGGATTCCTACGGGGAATAGTGAAAAATTTAGCCTGCAAAAAGTATAGCAACGGGAAAAAAATTATTCATAAGTGATGTTTGCTTTTACAAAAGTGGTATAAAGATAATTTAGAAAACTCACGATTAAAATAAATAAGTACACAAACCGGATCATAAGTGATGAACGGAGAAATCGTGACGATAATGAAAGGAGTGCGCAATAGATTTTCTCCAGCCAACCAGAATTCGCATTGACGTCGAGAAACAAGGTTGCACTTTTTCAATTTGTAAATTTTTTATCACAACTAGTTTCTGTGCTTTCACGTATTTTTTTAAGCAAGACGTTCTTACATAAGTACAGAACGAATGCACGTGACATAAGTGCAACCTTCTGGTTGCGAATTGCAGATGTCCAAAAGAAAAAAAATGCCAGTGCCGCGCGGCTGGTAGTTCCATCTCAGTCAGGGATTCTTTCACTCCACTCTCGTCCTTATCGACCTCCCAGCTTGGTTGACGCGAACGTCTTGAAGAATCACGCGGAACACAGGTTTAGAAGCGCCAGCCGACACGAGAGATTCGGGATACCCTCGGCGGGGATGACTGGGTCCCGCCAAAGTTCGTGCGCGCGGGTTGAACCGAGTGCACCAGCGGTGGCTGCATTGATTTTTTGGGCAGAGTTTAAGGTGTCAAGGACGCGCGCATAAAATCGGGGTTCCCTCTCTCAAGGATTTTGCAAGGTTCTATTTTTGGTCGACGCGGGGAGGGGAAGGGTCGTGTTCGAAGGCTGGAAGAGGGGGAGGAGTTAGGGGAGGGGGGAATGCGTCCGTAGTCGGGTCGCACTTCCGCCGACTCCCGACACCCGCTCGACGTGCCGCGAACTCCTTTCGGAAGCCGGTTGCCGGATTAGCGCTTTTTTTACTATACGGAGCGACTCCTATGCTTGTTTAGCTCACGGAAATCTAACCGTAAAAAGATGAATCTGGAGTCTTTGAAATATGTTATCTGCTTTCTGTCAGCGTCAGCCGATATGATGGCCACCCTAAATGTGACCTATGCCGGATCTTTGGACCCAAGTTGCCTTCTTTGCTGTCCGGCATTCGTCTTCGTTTTCTCCCACCCGTCGCTAGGTCCGGTGAGCCGCTGTATCTTACCTACAGTTTCCTTCTGTGTGTTTTGCAGTAATTTGCCGTAATGTTCCAATTCCGGGTGTATACTTAATTTTAATGATATATCTCAATCCTTCAGTGAGCTGTATTTAACTAATACACTTCTAACATTCCTGCAGAAACATGCTTGTAATCCTACTCAGGAACCGCTTATTTATTTTATTTTAAAACGTTTCAGGTCAAGTGCAACGATGTACTATATTATTTATTCTTCCTTCTAGATTACTAAAAAAAAGATGGTTCCTTATAAAATAACACAACCAGTTGAATCCCTGATCTCATCAGATCCAACTCCCAATAATATAACGGAAAAAGAAAATACTTAGTTCTTCCAAACAAATTTAATTACACACGACCTAGGTTTCGACTTACAAAGTCATCATCAGGTTGTAAGTCGAAACCTAGGTCGTGTGTAATTAAATTTGTGTGGAAGAACCAAGTATATTCTTACAGTTTCTTCAAGTATATTCTTTTTCCGTTATGAATCGCGTCCACAAAGTGACGCCTCAAACCATTCTTTTTTTCCCAATAATGTGTCTGGTTTTTAATTGGCCGATTTCCGTGCGCGTACACATTACGAAGCAATCGGAAACTATACATTTAGGAGCAAATTTTAATGCAAAAATCATCCGGTCTCAGCTGAACAATAAGAGGTAATTACAGAAATTGTCAAACATGAACTGAGAATTCAGGAAATATTATTTTTCAGACAAATTGCAAAGACTACAATAACATTTACAGAGGGTTCTTTAATCACGCTGTCACCGTTTTAATTATGATTTAAATCCCCATAATGCTGGAGTGTTCATGATCGTGTTACACTCGTTCTTTTAAAATCATTTTATTCCGGGAGTGAAATAATACATTCAATTATGTTGTTGTCGTAATGGTCTAACCAGAAAGATCAATGCTGCAGTTTCCTTTGTAAAGGGTAAGTTCAGAAATACAGGGAACAAAGAGAGACAATTTGAATCGGTATTAGTGTATTGAAGAACACCAGTACCCTGAAAAAAGTTCTGGCACAAACATATTTAATCTTTAAAAAACTACTACGCATTGTGTAATGATGGACACATGTTATATCTTCGTTTCAAAAGGCGTTATAATACAGTCTTTTGACGGACTAATCTGTGACTGTGTTTATATACTCTAGTGCTAAGCTATCCATTTCAAAAATCCTTCTGTTAAAAGTGTTCAATGCTCCGAAAATATATGGATCCGATGCGTTCTCCGTTTTATAATTAAATAAAGTTCAAATGTGAACCTAAAACCTCACTCCTCGCTGCTCACCTTTGACCCTTCGCCATTGGATCTCCACTTGCTCTACGCTCTAGATGCGCTATAACTCGAAGAGCCCTCCATGTGCCGTCACAGGATGTGGGAGGTGGGGAATAGTGCCGACGGGGAAATCTATAAACTGGCTCAGATGATCCCCTATTCATAATTCAAAGTCAACATCCCGAAAGGCATTGATTTATCTCTCCTCCACCCCCCGAAGCAATCCTTGTTCCCTTAGTTAACCTTCTCCCTCCTCCATTTTCGTCTCGCCTCGGTTCTTATGATACTCACTCAAGTAAGATAATTGTCTCAATTTCTCCTCAAATCAATGACGGTGTTCTTATCCATCGATTGGTAGCACACTAAAGATTCTAATTATCCGGTTTCCATGCCAATTTCCCTGAAAATTGAGCGCCCGTAGATTGACAAGTTTCTTAGGAATGCGGCCTTATGATACAGGTGAAAATATTTGTGGAAATAGGCTATTTATAGAGTTTTCTATTCTTTTAACTTGGATAGTGAACTCCTGGGGTTAGGAGACTAGAAACCCTTGATTTACGATGTTGTATTTTTAAAACAATGCTTGTTGACAAGGGACAATGCCTAAAAACCATCCTATTATTACTGAAAAACTCAGGCTATGATTTTTAACTTTGATGCTCATCATAGATGTCACTGAATCAGACTTACTGGGTGAAGTGTCTGTACCATAGACCACTTTATCATTTCCGACACGAAAAACTTCTCTGGTCGATCCTCCATTGATTTAATAGCAGTTGTTTTTGTTAGGAAAAATCATCGACTTTAGCATCAATGGCGACTGCGTATTTTACCTTCTGATTTTCTCAATTTTTAATTTCTACTAACAACTTACGCATTGCTTCTTACACATGTGATACTTCCCATCCTAGATTTTACTATTTTCGTCTCTTGTACTCTTGTTTAGCCACAATATTGCCTTTTTTAGGCTTTTAATCTTCGAGGCGAGTCCGACAAGTACACGAATACCCTTCAATTATTTCATTCAGTTTCTTTGTCCCGCGTCACATTTTGCTTAAGTTCTCGGGTCCGTTAATATTATTTCATTGTGTTTTGCTTAAATTAATAATTTCCTCTTAATGGGGCAATGGCAGTGAGGAAACAATTATGCATCCTTGAAACGGATTATCCTAATTAACGAATCGGACGTTAAAATCATCCCAGGATACTTAAGCATTATCGATATAAAAAGAGATGACTCATAGACGTATTATTTTGATTAATGTGTAATGAGCGAGTGACTACCTAAAAGCGGAATATACCCTTTTTAAGTTCAACCAGTGCATCAAAGTTTCCCAAAATAAACCAAATATGTATGGTTTTCAAGAAATATATTAGGGAACCGTTAGAAGCAGGAGAAGACAAAGAAAATGTCATTTGCCGTAGACTTGGTTCGAGGTTCGCTCTACTTTCAGGTATCAAATCTGCCATTGGGTGGATGAATACGTAAAGTTTATTCTAATTGAATCAAAAATAATTTTTTTCACAGATATAAATCTTTGTGGGAGATACCTGGCGTTAGATTTACTTTACGATTCCTCATTTGACACTTTGATATCGTTATTTGAAAATCAAAGTGTCCATTATGTAATGTATAATAAAGGAATGATTTCTTTCAAAACCTTTGAGGAAGTGTATCGAAGGAAGTTCGAGAGCATAAAGGGTAAATGGAGGTGACATCCCTCAGGTGGCAGCGGTCGACGGGATGTAGCAAAGCAGACGAGAAATCGTTACTCGCTTCTCGGAAATGCAGCAGTAGCTCTGCGGCACTTAAGGTCTTTGGAAATAGGACCATCATGTGGACTCCTCTAGTTTTTCCCTCTCAATTTTTTTTCCGGAACGCCACTCCCTGACCTACTTTCCAATTTCCTTGCCGTTATCTCGTTCTCTTGCATCACAAGAGTTTGTGTACGTAGTAATCTGCGAATAGTCAATGACGTGTTGCATTCAAATTTGCGATTCGATCCGCCGAAGTTGAATAGAAGGGTGACATGATCATTGCTCAATGACTTCGCGAATTTTTTGGCGATAGTGTGCCCGTGTGGTATTTTTGTGATTATTATTATTAGGTAATCTACCGGTTAAGGTAGGTTTTTGGATGGACACAACTATCAAACAAACATTTTGTAACTCCAAACAAAACCCAGTCCAGCAACCTAATCTACATCAAGTCCCTCTTCATCTCTGTCTACTTCTTTCCTCCCTTCATCCCGTCCAACACCCCTATCCTGTTCCTGCCCTTTCCTCGCTTGCCCAACATTCTCCCCTCTATTACCTTCTTCAACATTCCACTACCGCTCAATATTTTTGTGATACACGACCAATTGACATGAAAAAATTCCTCATCTCACTCCAAAGAAACGGGAAAGAGTGGGAGGGAGATTGTGGTTTATTGGAGTTTTTTCCGAGTTTTGGGGCTATTATTCCATATCCACAGGTCGCGGTTTGTTACGCAAAAGAGTTAAACAGGGCGACCTCAGTTTTCCATTCGTCCCACATTTGCATTGGTTACCGTTTTAGGGTGAATCCAAGCCTCCCCTTCGTGTACTCAACCCACCAGCCGCTATTTGTTCCTTTCTCTGTCACCAGAATCGGGGATTGTGTTAATTGTGGTGATTACTTGCCGCTACTACTTAGAGTAGTCACATCTCCTAGGGCTCATTTACGGGAGGAATTCTAAAAACATTAAAAAACCGTTTCGAGGGAGGCACAATCTATCTCGTTTTTAAAAAAATGCTTTGAAGATAGAGTTTCAACATCGAAACCGGCCTTACTAATAAAAATTTTATTTATTGGAAAATTGCCAATTTTAATTAATTTCTTTAGGCAGCTCATATCTTTATGCAAGTTGTTACGCTTTCACTCAAACGGTCTATCCGTAGTGAGATTGTATTTGAGTAAAATATGATGATGGTTGTGCGATGTTATTGTGATTCAAAATTTTGATTATTTCTGCTTTGATTTTAAATATACCAGGAATTAAGGTTTTCCCAATGCATATGTAAATTATTGGCAAAGCGGGAGACCCGTCGTGAAAAACCACGTGCTCTTGATTTTCATCTCATACGAAGCGGTCAATAATCGGCTTTTATTCAAGGCAAATATTTTTCTGATGTTTGTCGATGCTCTTTCATTTTTAAAAGACAAAGTTAATTTCTTTCTGATAGAGTCACCACGTGTTTTACTCCTGCTACGGCTAATATAAAAAATGGTTTATTTATTAATTAAAAATCCATAAAATGAAAGAGGACGTACTTTTCCGTAGAATTATGTGAAAAATCGCGTTCTCTCTTTCATTTAATTGATATAAAAAACTTCCACGAAGTGAAGCCTGAACCTGTAAGGTTTATTATAAATGTAAAGAAAATATAGCATAATGTATTCCAGCATCGTTTTCATCTCTCTCGATTGAGTCAAAAAGTTCGAAATTACACCAAACAGATTTGTTCAACAAGTGCAAAATGTTTGTGTTTTGACACTAAAATCAAATCAAAACCACACATTAATAATAAGGTGTGGTTTTGATTCGTCGGCTGCGTCGTGTCCAAGGGGACGGAAAGATCAAATTCTGGTAGTTAAGGTAAGTTTTATTAGATAAAACATAAACGGTACCTGAATTTTATTCAATGGACGAATAAAGTGCGTTCTTCATTTCATCCCTTATTATAATATGTATTTTTATCTGAAAAAATTAACCTACGATAAACATTCAACAGGTACACTGATCGTTGTCAATAGACTTAGGATCAAATCTTCTTTTCCATATTCGTATTGCTTAACGTCACTTAAAACCCTCTTTCCCTCCATTGCAATAAACATATTTTGGCACGTGTTTTCAACCTCTCTTCATGCTGTCCGATATTCCTGATTCTGATCCTGATTCTTCAAATGGTTTTATGAATTATTATTAGGTAATCTACCGGTTAAGGTAGGTTTTTGGATGGACACAACTATCAAATAAATATTTTGTAACTCCAAACAAAACCCAATCCAGCAACCTAAACTACATCAGGTCCCTCTTCATCTCTGTGTACTTCTTTCCTCCCTTCATCCCGTCCAACATCCCTATCCTGTCCCTGCCCTTACCTCGCTTGCCCAACATTCTCCCCTCTATTACCTTCTTCAACATTTCACTACCGCTCAATACGCCTTTCATCCATTTTTCCTGCCTCCATAGGATTTCTCTCAACAAACCCCTCTCCTCACCCACCATCTCCAGTACTTCCTCATTTGTTTTCATTTCGGTCTATTTCACCTTCTCCATATATATTATTAGGTAATCTACCGGTTATGGTAGGTTTTTGGATGGACACAACTATTAAATAAATATTTTGTAACTCCAAACAAAACCCAATCCAGCAACCTAAACTACATCTGGTCCCTCTTCATCTTTGTGTACTTCTTTCCACCCTTCATCCCATCCAACATCCCTATCCTGTTCCTGCCCTTACCTCGCTTGCCCAACATTCTCCCCTCTATTACCTTCTTCAACATTTCACTACCGCTCAATACGCCTTTCATCCATTTTTCCTGCCTCCATAGGATTTCTCTCAACAAACCCCTCTCCTCACCCACCATCTCCAGTACTTCCTCATTTGTTTTCATTTCGGTCTATTTCACCTTCTCCATATATATTATTAGGTAATCTACCGGTTAAGGTAGGTTTTTGGATGGACACAACTATTAAATAAATATTTTGTAACTCCAAACAAAACCCAATCCAGCAACCTAAACTACATCAGGTCCCTCTTCATCTCTGTGTACTTCTTTCCACCCTTCATCCCATCCAACATCCCTATCCTGTTCCTGCCCTTACCTCGCTTGCCCAACATTCTCCCCTCTATTACCTTCTTCAACATTTCACTACCGCTCAATACGCCTTTCATCCATTTTTCCTGCCTCCATAGGATTTCTCTCAACAAACCCCTCTCCTCACCCACCATCTCCAGTACTTCCTCATTTGTTTTCATTTCGGTCTATTTCACCTTCTCCATATATATTATTAGGTAATCTACCGGTTAAGGTAGGTTTTTGGATGGACACAACTATTAAATAAATATTTTGTAACTCCAAACAAAACCCAATCCAGCAACCTAAACTACATCAGGTCCCTCTTCATCTCGGTGTACTTCTTTCCTCCCTTCATCCCATCCAACATCCCTATCCTGTTCCTGCCCTTACCTCGCTTGCCCAACATTCTCCCCTCTATTACCTTCTTCAACATTTCACTACCGCTCAATACGCCTTTCATCCATTTTTCCTGCCTCCATAGGATTTCTCTCAACAAACCCCTCTCCTCACCCACCATCTCCAGTACTTCCTCATTTGTTTTCATTTCGGTCTATTTCACCTTCTCCATATATATTATTAGGTAATCTACCGGTTAGGGTAGGTTTTTGGATGGACACAACTATTAAATAAATATTTTGTAACTCCAAACAAAACCCAATCCAGCAACCTAAACTACATCAGGTCCCTCTTCATCTCGGTGTACTTCTTTCCTCCCTTCATCCCGTCCAACATCCCTATCCTGTTCCTGCCCTTACCTCGCTTGCCCAACATTCTCCCCTCTATTACCTTCTTCAACATTCCACTACCGCTCAATACGCCTTTCATCCATTTTTCCTGCCTCCATAGGATTTCTCTCAACAAACCCCTCTCCTCACCCACCATCTCCAGTACTTCCTCATTTGTTTTCATTTCGGTCTATTTCACCTTCTCCATATATATTATTAGGTAATCTACCGGTTAGGGTAGGTTTTTGGATGGACACAACTATTAAATAAATATTTTGTAACTCCAAACAAAACCCAATCCAGCAACCTAAACTACATCAGGTCCCTCTTCATCTCGGTGTACTTCTTTCCTCCCTTCATCCCGTCCAACATCCCTATCCTGTTCCTGCCCTTACCTCGCTTGCCCAACATTCTCCCCTCTATTACCTTCTTCAACATTCCACTACCGCTCAATACGCCTTTCATCCATTTTTCCTGCCTCCATAGGATTTCTCTCAACAAACCCCTCTCCTCACCCACCATCTCCAGTACTTCCTCATTTGTTTTCATTTCGGTCTATTTCACCTTCTCCATATATATTATTAGGTAATCTACCGGTTAAGGTAGGTTTTTGGATGGACACAACTATTAAATAAATATTTTGTAACTCCAAACAAAACCCAATCCAGCAACCTAAACTACATCAGGTCCCTCTTCATCTCGGTGTACTTCTTTCCTCCCTTCATCCCGTCCAACATCCCTATCCTGTTCCTGCCCTTACCTCGCTTGCCCAACATTCTCCCCTCTATTACCTTCTTCAACATTTCACTACCGCTCAATACGCCTTTCATCCATTTTTCCTGCCTCCATAGGATTTCTCTCAACAAACCCCTCTCCTCACCCACCATCTCCAGTACTTCCTCATTTGTTTTCATTTCGGTCTATTTCACCTTCTCCATATATATTATTAGGTAATCTACCGGTTAAGGTAGGTTTTTGGATGGACACAACTATTAAATAAATATTTTGTAACTCCAAACAAAACCCAATCCAGCAACCTAAACTACATCAGGTCCCTCTTCATCTCGGTGTACTTCTTTCCTCCCTTCATCCCATCCAACATCCCTATCCTGTTCCTGCCCTTACCTCGCTTGCCCAACATTCTCCCCTCTATTACCTTCTTCAACATTTCACTACCGCTCAATACGCCTTTCATCCATTTTTCCTGCCTCCATAGGATTTCTCTCAACAAACCCCTCTCCTCACCCACCATCTCCAGTACTTCCTCATTTGTTTTCATTTCGGTCTATTTCACCTTCTCCATATATATTATTAGGTAATCTACCGGTTAAGGTAGGTTTTTGGATGGACACAACTATTAAATAAATATTTTGTAACTCCAAACAAAACCCAATCCAGCAACCTAAACTACATCAGGTCCCTCTTCATCTCGGTGTACTTCTTTCCTCCCTTCATCCCATCCAACATCCCTATCCTGTTCCTGCCCTTACCTCGCTTGCCCAACATTCTCCCCTCTATTACCTTCTTCAACATTCCACTACCGCTCAATACGCCTTTCATCCATTTTTCCTGCCTCCATAGGATTTCTCTCAACAAACCCCTCTCCTCACCCACCATCTCCAGCACTTCCTCATTTGTTTTCATTTCGGTTTTATGAATATGATTTCGTTAAATTTCCAAATGAAAGTCAATATTAAAATGAAGGTAAATGAATGAATGAAATGAAATGAATGAAT
This sequence comes from Hetaerina titia, assembly GCA_037158775.1. Lineage (NCBI taxonomy): Eukaryota > Metazoa > Arthropoda > Insecta > Odonata > Calopterygidae > Hetaerina > Hetaerina titia. The sequence continues at coordinate 54,054,324 of CM073775.1, forward strand.
GAATGTATGAAATGAATGTAAATGAAGTTCAATATTAAAATGAAAGTAATGAAATCAATATTAAATGAAAAATCGAAATATGCTCATTATGTTACAATATTGTTCAGATTGAGGAACTTTTTTTAATATTTTCAATGAATATACTTTCTGTTTCCATTATAATGGTATTTATTACTACTGGTTTATATGTGGCAAAATCAAGTTTAAATGCTTTACCCAACAGTAATTTTCTCAATAGAGACTAGTTGGAGTAACCATTATTATTGTGTCACTGAAATTGTTTTTTGGGTTTGCTGCTATTTTATATCGGAGATGTACCTCAACTCTCAGAACAAAGATGTTTATTCAGAAGTACTTGATGTCGACTTCATTGATTCTATGCGTATGCTCCATCAGAGAGGACTTCACGAGATTATATAAAGGCAATAGCTAATCGTGAATATTTTATCCCATATATTTGCGATCGCTACTTATAGCCCGTATATTCTGTAGCACATTTTGCACACACATTTGCAAAATATTCATGGCAGCATCAGAATCGTAATTTGTTCGGTTACGGAATGAGACATTTAAAGAAAAGTTATGGTTATCAATCGATTCTATGGTAATTTGGATTAGGAAAACACGCTTGAGTTATAATTATCCTCAATCTTGTCACATGATTCTAACCAAATTAATTTTCTTCTCATTAGGTATCTGAGGAGCTATTTCAGACCCGAAGTGTGAGAGAGAGAGGGAGATACGCAATTGTTCAGGTATGAAAGAGGAGTTATTTCCATTTATTTCAAGTGCCAACCTCATGATAGGACAATATGTTCTAAATATTACAAGTACTATATCAAGGGAACGACAATCGTTCGGCTTTTAACTGCACAATGATGGAATAAAACAAAAACTCAAGTTTTGCAGTTACCACTAAGAGTGATCCTTTGGAAATTTACATAGCTCGGTCTAGGCAAAAGATCTTCTCACTACCTGCTGCCCAATTCACCCTATAATTTCTCTCCCCAAGCCTCCCTTCATTTCAATCCACACCCTCTCTTTCTTCTTCTCTCCTCTCGTCCGCCACCTTTCCCTCCTACGCTCACTCCCCCCGCCCTCCAAAGGACTCCTGCGTTCGCCGGGAGACCTTGGATTGTCTAATGCTAATGAGAATCGTTTCGAGGGCCGCTGCATGCGGATAAATCGATTGGGGCACAGAGTTGGGGTTCGCGACCTGATTTCATGGGGGAACTCGATCCCAAAAGTTTTCAATACTAAAATGTGGACGGAAACAGAAATATGAAATGCGGAAATCAGTCCTATTATGGGACCCCTCTCGATGGTTCCATCACCGTTTTGTCATCTGTACTCTGCCTAATGTCGCCATTTCGTTAATCGTTATTTTTCGCTTCTTAAATGTTTGTCAACTTTGGTAATATTTAGAATAGTCTCCATTATTGTCTTTGCAATGTTTGTAAAAAAACAAAATTAATCAAAGGCTTTGCTATAGCTCAAAATAATCGTTTTTGAATATGTTTTACAATAAATGGGCTGCGAGTTTTACGCAATATTTTTAACTCGGTGGTGTTTCGATCCGACCGTATCGTAATTTTGCAAAGACAGAAGACAGCACAGAAATAAGACAGAAGATAAGACAAGATATAAGGCATAAGATAATATAATACATAAAATACATGCTTAAGATACATAATGCTCGAAAAGATACAGACATAAATAATGACTTTTAATAATCAAACCACTTTACTTTTCCACATAAACTCTTTAATTTTTACAACCCAGGTTTCGTTATAGCATATCATCATCAGACCTGATGATGTTATGCTATAACGAAACCTGGGTTGTAAAAATTAAAAAGTTTATGTGGAAAAGTAAAGTGGTTTGATTATTAAAAGTTAGTTTGAAGATTTTCCACCAAGTTACGCCAGAAACTCTTTTAAGACATAAATAAGTTGTATCTGTGGGTCGATAGCTTTGGACCATATAACAATTACTAGTGCCTCATTTTTCCTCATGCCTTAGAGGAAAAACAATTTGAACTTTAGCTAGGTGACATGTTGACAAATCAGGAGACCAATATTCTTTAACTAATATTCGATGCGATAAAAAATGTTACGTAAAAATGCTCCTGGATAATCATTTCAACCCGAATGGGATTCAGGGCCTACGAAAAAAGGCAATATCAGACTCAAGGTTAGGTGATCTCCTGTAAATCTATGTGACACGGTGAAACATCCTCGTACTGCTGGTCACATACATTTCCATAACTATGTCTCGTCAGTCACTGAAGATGTGGTTCCTTAAGCTTTGAGAAAATGCGAATCACATTTCAGTCCTAAGCTACAGTATTCTATGCTAAATTCATGTAGCGTTGTATGTTATTCGCCATGGATCGACAGTACTATGATTAAAGTACACAGAGGAATGATTTTAAGACCTTAACAACTTCTAAAGTTTGTAAGGGGAGGTTTCAAAGTTCTGAAGAAAGTTACAACTATATGAACTGTAATTAAATTTGTTCGTAGTCCTACGGGTTAAAGAGAGGAAAGAGATTGGTCTGAATTTCAGACAAACTATTCACGCCTGCATGCGATAAGACTATCTGTTCCTTATAACTGTATCTTTGACACATCGGGTCTTCGAGACAGATCAACAGCCGGATGAATGTCTTTATCTCTCCCTTTGTTGTCTGCGAGGAAACTTAATTATACAGTGGTAATTGTAAGGTAATGATTCCTCTAGGTTTTCTTAAAATGTATTCTCTGAAGTAAATAGTTGACAAATTTTATCTTAAGTATATATTTAAATGTAAACAAGAAAACCCGAGATCGTAAACTTGAAGTTAAAATTCAAGTTTATGGTCTCAAGTTTTTTTTGTTTACATTGATTCACGACCGTAGGTACGTTCCTTGTTTATTTAAAATGTATTTAAATATTTAAAGTGTTAAAAGTAATTATATCTTCAAAAATGTTTTATGCAAGAGTTAACATTATATTTATCGATAGATAAAATCATTTTTAATGCTTTAACAACCTTTGTATTCAGATTCTTTTTGTTATATGATATGCTTTCTCAAATCGTAGATGCCAAGATGGTGAAGTTTAGAATACTTTCCCTTCCGGAACACGGTTTCTATGTGATTCGGCTTATAAACTGAAAATATCTTCAAAGCTTCAACAATTTACATTTATAGATATATACATGTCAAGAGTACAAGTATTATTCGTGATTGATGACCGTGCTGAGTACACCATTAGCAACACCTGAGGTTTACATGGTCATAAAGGTTAGTAGCCTACCATTCATTTTAATAAGTTCAGCTCATTATTATAATTGATGAAAGTTTCGTGCTTTTACTTAGTACAAAAGTATTGATTTATAAATCTGGCGTGGATTCGTCATCAATCAGGAGACTTAATACGTGTAGGAAGAAAGTAAGGACTTTTTCAGTTATTTAAATCGACCGGTGTGGGAGGTAGAGCAGTAATCGTTGCGGGTCAAAAATTATTCTCGGGAAAGGTTATTTCCCCACCAGTTCTCGCCATTTCATTATTTTTTACACGGAAAATAAAGCACGTAAAGCCCCCTTGCGTGCTGCCAACACAAAGAGTCAGGGCGCAACCATCTTCCGTGGGGAGCAAAGACTAGAGCGGCGTGGATCGGTTGTGGGGTGAAAGAAGTCGGGGGCCGCGCCGGGAGGTCGCCGAGCCGACGGGGGCGGGATCCGAAAGAGGGGGAGGGTTGATATCCAAGGTCACGGGGTCGCCCTGCTGCATGCCAGAGTTTCAAGGGCACGCGACCACGGCGACTTCCCACCCACACCTTCATACCGTTGACCGCGTGACGTGAGCCCGCTGCAGCCTCGTCTCGTCAGTAATTGAGGGCTCACTGCATTTTCTTCAAAAGGTCCTGCAACCCACCCACGCTCAGATTCCAGGGAATATTTTATTTCGTATTCTTCACTGTTTGCTCTGTCTCTTCTTTCATCACCTTCAGATTTAGTGTTAATTATTCCCCTTATTATTCTTCTAAATGGGACGAAAATAGTGAAAATGACGAAGAAAGGTATAGCGCTGTTGCCAAAGTTGTACGTTGGGTGTTTAAAACCATATATTTGGTGTATTAGTGAATTGCTTTTGAAAGAAGTTAGGGAGGGAGTAAATCTGAGGGAATAAATCCGGGCTCTTTAAAATAGTCAAATAAAATATTAACAAGGACTCATTATGGAGAGATAATTTTGAGTACGAACTTGAAGCTTATAGAAACAGTGTTTGTGAAGACTGCAGGCTTTGCTTGCATGGATGTAGTACAAACAGAATATTTCCGCTGGGCGGAGATGAAGGGAGAGAAATATAAGCTAGGGAAGTAATATAGACAATGGTGGATTTGTGGAATATTTTGTATGTTCTACAGGGCAGATAGATACTGTAGCATAAAGAGTAATATTTCATAATATGCTGGAATTGTGAAATTTAGGTTAAAGGAGGAGAGGGAGAATAGAAAAGGAATTTTGAACGCAAACAGCGGACATTGCCAAGAGGAACTGACAAAGGCAGTGCAGTGTAAGACAAAAAGAGTTCCTATGTGCAAGGTAAAGATTCGTTTGTTCACAAATTTGTTTAATATTTTCCGGTGCCGATCAAAACCAACGTGTACTCTGTAGGTTACCCAAAACGATGAATGGAAGCGGACCCGTGATGATACCTTGATGGACACCACCACGCAACTGCCTTGTAAGGAGCTCCCGATGAACGAACGGGTCGACGTCGGGGCTAGTGGGGCAGCAGCAGGCGAGGGAGGGGCAGGGCAAAACGGAGGTGTTAGGGGAGTGAGGTTAAGGGCAATGGATTGTGTTAAATGGAGGGAAGGGAAACAGCGGGGTGTGGGAGTGGGAGGATACGGATGGTTCGAAGTGCGATGTGGTGAGTGAGAATGCGGAGGTGTGTATGAGTAGCGGAGAGAGAGAGATTCAGTGAATGTGAAAGGGTTTCTGTGTGGGGGAAAGGAGCCGTAGTATGACGGGAGGAGGGAGGGTCTCGAGTCCTCTGGGAATAGGGAGGTCTAAACCCTTCTCACACCACCGCATGGCTCCCCCCTCTCTTTCCATCCCTTTCCATGAACGCCTCTCCCGCCCCTCAACGCCCCTGAGACTCCGACCTTTTTTTTTGTGGAGTTTGCCATTGATGAGTGTAGACCCCCTCCACTCTCTGTAATCACTCATCACCATTTCGTACCTCTTTTCGACCTCGATTATTTTGTTTATATATCCGTTGTTTGAACAAGGAGCTTCATTTCAAAAACTTATTATCCAGATGAAATGTGAGCTCTTTTTTATTGAAAATACACTTTTTCTTTTTAATAATGATCTTTTGGTGCAATAAATTTTATCCGAATCCCAATTTGAGGATCAAAAAATATTTTTTATAATCTCTTCCTCTAGGAACCGTAATTGCCATTTGTGAAGAAAAGTAGATTTTTCGCTATTCAAAAGATTGATAGTGGTAGTAATTACGAGATTACTAATAAGGATAAATAATGTTAAACGGTCTGTTCAGTATTTTTCAAAGATTGACATAAAATAACGCAAATGTGTTCGTTTTCTAAGTTGTACAAGCTTTGGCAAAGAGTGCAACGAAAGAGAGATGGTTGCCTAATACTCTAATCATTTAGTCATGTAATAAAAGCCATTGAAGGAATGGGACAATGACTTTCTTATAAACCTAGAAGAATGAAATTACAGCAATCCTAAGTTTGTGAAAACAATGATGTGGTCCTTCAATAATTTCAATATTTTGCCAAAATTACGGCTTCAAAATATCTTAAATGGATCTTTTTTCAAGGAGAAGCATTACGGTATCTTCTTTTAGCTAATTTTTCATATTTCTGATTTTTCCGTCTTTACGTTGTAAAATATTTCAAATGGTCCTCGTGGACTCTAAACACTAATAATATCTCTTCCCTATTTTCCCTCGTGATTTACTTATTCTATCCACGTATCTCCAACTCATTCTAATCAACATGCTCCGTTTTTCTAACTTCGCCGTAAATATACGATTTTTTTACTGTTTAGGATGTAAATATAGAGCAATGAATGTTTCTGTTTCACTTTCCCGGTAGTTCATTAAGTGGGCATTCAAACTGTTTTTGTGCTGATTCTTGTAGCAGAATCTCCTCTCTCGCACAGTGCGTTTGTGCTGTCCCAGGTCGTTTTTTGGCTGAAATCGTTGTTTACTCGAAATAAATGGGCATCATCCTTCCCATTCCAAAATAATGGTGACGGTAAAAGGAGAAATCCTTTTTGTAAACCTGTCGTCCTCGATGGCCCTGGAACTAAGCGAACTAAGTTTTCCTAATATGCAGGTTTTTCGTGGCGAGACAAATTTCTTTGAAAGTCGTCATTTAATATATTTTAAATACCTCGATTGTCATGTGTGTGTGTGTGTTGTTAATTTTAAATTATTTGAAATGTAATGGGATTATAGAGAAATAGGGACAAACTTTTCACGTGATAAAATCGATTTTAATTTATGCTAAAATAACATTTCATATTTCATTTTCACAACCGTAAAGAGTCGAAGATCAAAATGAAAGTTCTCGTTCCCTTGTCAAAAATGTAAATAGCGACGTCGCATTTGTTCATCAGTGAGATGTATCTAATTCTTCGAGACTTGAAAAGAAATGGAATTTAGAATAGTCGTCGATGACTGCAGTGGATGCATCGCAATGTCTCACATCGAGGCGCAATTAACGATCTCAGTAATGAGACGTAGAAAAATCTCAGTACGAGAAACTTCAGGAGTAAAAAACGAGCGGAACAGAAAATTATATAATATGCCTTGAAGAGTAGGTTACAATGCATTTTTAAGCCTTGGTGCTCATTCTGCTAATAACGGAAGCTGAAATGAACTAGGAAGACATGAAGGATTTGGAAGAATAGACTGTACACCTGCGGCGTCAAATTGATCTTGAGATTTGTCATCCTGGATTGTTCCAGAAAGAATTCAGATGGGCCCGGAAATGGACCACGGTCTTTCCACGGTCTCCAGGTATAGATTCTCACAGCCACTAAGATAGCCCGTCATTCGTATTCCAGATTTGATTCTCTGGCTAATGAAAATTGTAATGATTTTCATACGAACAATTGCCATTTTTTCCGCTTTTAGGTAGCCACAGTCCGATACATTGAGTTCACATTCATCACCGTCTGATGAACAAGGCCAAAAAGTTGGTTTGAACAGTTTCCTCCTTTCCATGATAAGATGTCAATAATTCATTGACGGTTAAACCAGCAAAAAATATATTCCGATTTTTTTTTCTCATTTTTATGGCTGTTCAATAATTACACGCATATATGTCAATCAACGAACCGATGTAGATAGGAGGAAAACGAGAAAGGTGGTAGAGCAGGGACCAGGTCAAGCGGAATACGTAGTCAAACATCGGAAAGATGTTTTAAAAAACGTTTTAAGTGCTGGGTTAGTAAATTAAAATTAATTTTATGCAGTTGAAGAAAAAAATACTTATTTCTATTCTTTTATTATAAATATATTTTAATAGTCACTCATTGCTTTACTGAAAAAAGATATATATATATATATATATATATATATATATATATATATATATATATATATATATATATATATATATGCATACACACAGGACCCCCTTCTCCTTCCTACCACTGCTTTCGGGCCCTCCTCTGCCTCAGTTCTGTTCCTAATTCCTCTTGAGAAAGGAGGTTGCACCACCAAAAATTTGAGAACCAGTGAGTTCCTCTTTTATGTGTTTTAGTTTCTGTGTTTGTTATGACTATTTAGTGAATTTACATTATTGTGCACGTTCGTGGGTTTTCCAAGAAAGTGACTGTATGTATATATATATATATATATATATATATATATATATACATATATATATATTTATACATAATTTATTCCAAAATCAGTTCTTGGGACCAGAGTGGAAAAATATGTAGTTGAATGTTCTATGAATTGTCCAAAATGTTGCTTAAAATTAACCAAAACTTTCTTTATGAAAATATATGATGATTTCACAGTTCCAAATAATTACACTGTGCGGGATTCGTATGCTCAAAGTACGTAATTATCAAAGATTTGTTTGAAAATCAATATAGCGAACATGTACCGGAAATAAAAATACGATTCCATGATTAGAAATCGATGCCTTGAGTGTATGCCGTCAGCAGATTGCTATTTATCATCCGCATATTCCTCATATAATTTTCATGCATGGGTCTTTTTTTTTAAGTGTGGGCACACTTGGTATTCCCCTAACGCTCGTTTGGTCCCTTCAACCGTCCGTGCCCCTCTCATTCATCGCTTCACGCTTCCCCACCCTCTCCCACCCCCCCTCATCCCTCGTCTTCCGTCCCATCCCTTTCACTACACACAGCGCTCTCCTCCCCTCCCCCACTCCGTCGCCCTCCCTCTCCTCCCCCGGCCAACCACCACCCTCCCGACGTCCTCCCACTCTCTCTCCTCCCGCTCGCCCCCGGCGTCGCCGACGTCTACCGCGTACGCTTTCGCGGGGCGTTGGGAGGGGAATGAAGGAAGACGGGGGTGGAGGACTGGAGAGGGGGAGGGAGAGAGAGGGATGGGGGGGAGGAAGGAGAGGGAGATGAAAGAGAGCAACACTGCCCTAGTCCCGGCGTGTTATTGATCTGATGCTCACCCCCTTCTCTCACTCACCCCTCCCTCTAACCCTCCCCTCTTATCCCCTCTCTCTCCTTCTCTCTCCACTCCTAAACCAGTGTGAGACGGGGGAGTGTGGATGAAGAAGAAGCTTCTCTAAGGCCTGGCACTTCAAATCTTCTCATCGCCAATCACTTGATTGACAGAAATTTCTTGACCATAGTAAATATCTCCAGACCATTTTCACGCATCTATTGATTTTATACGGGGTCAGATAGCCGGAATTTCAGTTCATCTTTATCGTATAATTTTGTTTGATTTACATTTTCTGAATGCTTGATAACGCTCGTGTACGTCGGCTATCTTTTCAATGTTTCCTGGTAACACTGCCGTCACGCTCCTAGTTTTGCACTTGTTCCCGAGAGGAGCCGATATCTATCGACCAATCACGTTCACTTTTGCATTCACTGTACTTTCCCCAATAGCTGAAACTAGAGCATCACATTCCTCTTTGTTTGCTTTAAGTACTCAAATACATAATTTCAATTTTTTTCAGGCTTGTCCAAATATATTCACAAAATAAAATCTATTACTATGTTCTTCTGAAATTCAACAGCCCTAAAAATTCTCCCTCCTTTGAGTTATTCTGACCCTTTCAATGGAATGGCAGTCTGAATTTAGATACCGTCTCCTTCCTGGCATTGAGTTCAATGAGTAATTCATTTCAGTCTTAGCTTCAAACATATTACCTCGCGTCGTCAGTGTTCAAGCTTAAATTATTGTCCCAAGGGCAAGGTCAAGCAGGCTGTGATAACGTCCTAGAATGGGTTTATCCAGTTACTGATCTCCGATCATTTCTCTGCGGGTGGAAGAAAGCCGATGATCGAATCAAAGCAAAATCGGAGATAAAGCTTTGTTGGTCGCTCGTTGACCCTCCTTAAGCTCTTAACTCTCCTCCATTTCTCCTCCTCCTGGGGTAGTTTTACGTTTTACCATTTCTAGCATTGATGTAATGTGTGTATATGTATGTATGTGTGTGTATATATATATATATATATATATATATATATATATATTCATTCACATAGAAATAGAGATAAGGAAATGGGAAAGGAACACACATAAAGGACGAACACGAGAGCATCCGCCCGGAAAGTGGAGAGATCCGGTGTTCAAGTCCCGGTCGAGGAAAATATTTTTACATTTGTGGTCTGCTCGGGTCCGCCTTCCCCACCACTCTTATGTTCGTCCTTTAGGGGTGTTCCTATCCCATTTCCTTATCTCTATTTCTATGTGAATGAATATTTGTTCGCCGTATGGCGGGATTTCGTGTTTGAATGTGTATATATAAAATATATATATATATAAATATATGTATGTATATATATATATATATATATATATATATATATATATACACAAGGGTTGTTTTTTCGGAAACTTTTCAGACCACCCATATATACATATATATATAACTGTCTTTGTAATCCATTTTCATCGTTCTTCTTTTCTGAAGGAGATTTTTTCATATTTAACTTAAGAATTTAATGGTCATAATATTGATTTTCAACTATGTAAATATTGTTATGGTGCAATATTCCTCATCCAATAATGTCATGTGAGATATAATGACTAGTAGTAGTTGCCAAGCAACTAACAGCCGTGATTTACTATTAGACTCCGGGTGATTTAGGGAAAAGGTAAGGTTATCTAGAGGGATGTGGATAGATGGGAAGAGGTTTTGAACCTTAAAATAGCCTACGTTTAACGAAAATCTCCTAAAGGTGAATATACTAAGGCCCGAACCATAATATAAAATCCAGAACATAATTCATATATGCTGCTGCAAAGTAGGCAACCCATAATCAACATTATATTCTATTTCTCATAATATGTATGTAGAAAATATTAATCGGCCACCGGTAATTAATTTACGTACGTATATAGCCATCCGCGCATTTAATCTGTCAGTTGGTATAGGTTACTCTACGCCACCTCATTCCACTACAGGTAGGGAATTGAGAACGATATGCGGAAAAAAGTTTACTTCCAAGTGAAATCATATAAGTTATCCCCTCTTAGTGTAGGCCTTGAATGCACTCCCGTCTTTTAATTCACGATATCGATCAGCACTTCTGGCTAAATCCAACTCGCACATCGGTACGTGATGCTCAAAATCAAACGTACTTAGATGGTTTATCAAATATGGCTCATTCTAATGGTCCACTTTGACGGGCGTTGTCATGGGCAAGTCGTATTTACCACATATCATTGTTGTCAATATATCTTCATACGACACAGGTCTCTATAGTCTTTCCTGCTGCTCCTGCCCCCCCCCCATCTCTCTCTCTCCTCCGGTGATGCTGCTGCGAGGAGGGATACGGTGAGATAGGTGAGGGAGGACGGAGAGATACGGTGGGGTAGAGAAAGAGATAGGAGGACAGCAATATTACTCCGGCGTTTGCCCTGTTTTCTCCCACCTCCATCCTCTCCGCGTCGAGGGGGGCAGGGGAAGAAGATAAGCCGCACGGCGTTAAAAAGTCGCATGCAGGAAGACGAAGGGGAAGAGACGTCTTTCAGGATGTCCAAAAAAATTTTAAAATGTATCCAAGGAGGGAAGGAGTCCGGCGGTGGCCACCGTGTTTTCCCGTCTCTTCGGCGCTCGGAGGGTGGTTCCCGGCGATGGAAAATCGACGGCCGGTTTCGGGGTTGGAGATTGCGCTTCACAAATCCGTAGAATTGGGTTATGTTCTCCCTACGCGATGGTGGCATTTTTCATTTATTTTCACTCCAAGGCTTTATCTTCTGGCAGCTCGCTTTCCCCCCTCTTATTGGATGACGTGTGTATGAGTGTGTTTTCGTGAAGAAAGTTTCTTTAATATAACACCGCCCGTCAGATATTATGTCAAAAATGTTGATATCTTCTTGGCACAGGTTCTTTTAATGCTTCACGAGACCTTAGATGTATATTTTCGTATTGTTTCCTCGGCCTCCCAACACTCAATACGTTCGGGTCATCAATTTAAGAAATGAAATAATAATTTTCTTTCAAAACGTATAGAGTTAGAGCCCTGCGAATTGGTGTGCTGCGTAATAACGTGATATGCAGGAACGTAATAACCATACCACATATTGAGCGAAAAGCCTCCCCGTGGTGTCATCATAATGATCGAAATATCGAAAAATGGGCTACATCAATCGTTTCCTTATTTGCTCCCATCGTTCGAAATTATTATTATTATTAGGTAATCTACCGGTTAAGGTAGGTTTTTGGATGGACACAACTATCAAATAAACATTTTGTAACTCCAAACGAAACCCAATCCAGCAACCTAATCTACATCAGGTCCCTCTTCATCTCCGTGTACCTCCTTCTTGCCTTCATCCCGTCCAACATCCCTATCCTATTCCTGCCCTTTCCTCGCTTGCCCAACATCCTCCCCTCTATTACCCTCTTCAACATTCCACTACCGCTCAATACGCCTTTCATCCATTTTTCCTGCCTCCATAGGATTCCTCTCAACAAACCCCTCTCCTCCCCCACCATTTCTAGTACTTCCTCATTTGTTTTCCTTGACAGCAAATTATATTGGTATACTCTACCATCGGAATAAAATATGTAAGAGAGACACTGTCACTGCCAAATATAAGTATACTTTTTCCATAATACAATACATACTCATAAAAGAACACAAGCGCCTGAATTACCTTGAATAAAATGTATGATTTAGTCAAACACACCAATTATTGCATGACATATACAGAAATATGTGTGCATCTGCTCCAGTATTGAATATTAAGTAATTTATAATATAATTTATGTATTTACTAATATTTCTGCATATATATCTGGTGCGATATCATTCCCCGCCACACACCCTTGCGGAATATTTTGTAGATATGGACGAATATAGTATACGAGACAGTATGTACTCGGACAGTGTGGGGTTTTATGATATATTGTTCTGTTAGTCAGGGCTAAAGTGTATAGCAGTGTGTAGAGTCAGGATCCACCAGATACCTACCCTAAATCCTTAGACTACTACTATTAATAATTACGCGTGAATCAAGTTGCCAAATTTCTCCGCAGATCTTGGCAGAATGACTAGATTTCAAGCTCTCTGTGGAGGTCATTGTCTAGTTATCTATCATAGCAAACCTCATACTTGTATGAGCGGGAAACCGCTGCCTATTTGCGACAAATATGCTTGAAATCAATTCTTCTCATTCTTCAACAACACTAAATATCCAAATCTGAGCTCTATTAGCCTTTCATCATACATAAGGATGCTCTCATTTCTTGAGTTTTTAGCCCAAATACTATATTTCGATGGTTAATGCTGAACCCGAGTCAAAACGAACAGGAAGTCGTCATGTTTGAATAAGGACTTAAAAAATGACGATATTTGTTTTTTCTGCTTTTCTGAAATGTTTACTCGCTTTTCTGATCACCCTCTATGTTAATATTCTCAATATTGTAATGGTAATCTTAATTTTGGTCACGTACCTAACACAGATTAGGATCATAAATCAGAAGGCTTATAGTTTAAGAGAAAAATCATTCGTGCGTAGTTCATTGGGGATATTTTTTAACATATCGTAAATTGGACTTGCACCAAAATAAACAACAATGAGCGCTATTTGAGGATTTATAATATTTTATTAGACTAGATTCAAAGCTTGAACTTGAATATGATAAAGGCAATTTACTGAAACTATTTGAAATAAAAATTATTAAGTGAGACAATTCAAGAATTCTTACTTCCTTTATGGAGCAATCTCACCATATTAGACCTGATGCCCAAAGAATATGCTAAATGGTGCTTCTGGATTAAAGGCTCTGTTTCTCCAATTAAGATCAATGATTCCAGCAATAAATCAATTGATATGGTTTATCATAAATCCTTAATAATAATACTAGTAATAGTATGTTAATTAATGAAAAGTGTACTTACCGACCAAGCGATTGATTAAGGTGGGTAAAACAGGGCCTTAATCTATAATTTAACCTTCTGTTCTTATGTTTTTCCAAGCTATTTTTTCTAATAAGCTTGTCGCAACAATAAGTTTATCGTCATTTTTAAGAACTGTATTTCCACAAATTTTATTACATCTTTAATATTGGTTCCTTTCAGGAGGCACACTATTTTTTGGCGTCCCGAATGGGCCGTAGTAAATCGTCTGAAAAATGAGTGTCGATGGACGTAGGGAAACCGGCTTCCGCACACAAATTGTTCAGTCCTATTTATCGTTCTCTCAGCGAAATTCCCGAAAAAGAAATGGTGGTTTCTTTTCCCTTCAGCAAGAAGAATTTCCATTCGCCCCCGCGCGGTAGGGACCCTCCCCCTTCCCCGCCCCTCCCGTCGTCGCCGCCTTGCAATCTCAAGCGCGGTTTACGCGGCGCGCGGGTGTATGGGGGGGGTGCGGGGAGTTAACGAGGGGGGGGGTCTCCGCCCGACGGGAAATCCTCCCGACGCCGGGCCAAGCTGCGAAACAAGGGGGCATAAAAAGAAAAAAGGGTGGAAATGTGTTTCCCTCTCAAAAAGATTCGGCCAATTAAAGAGAATTACGAGCCCTTGCACGCGAGATCCGTCCGCGTATCCCAAGGAGGGAATTAAAAATGTTCCTCCGGTGGAGTGAGTCTGAAATCCTTAGAGGTAATCTCTGTTCGTAACCAAATAAGGACCTGCGTGACGCAAACACGAATGGTGTCATTGAGCCCAAGCCGAAAAATCAGCAATTATATGGTTTCCAATTAAGAGTTACGCTTATCGGCTCTGAAAATACCATTGAAAGCGTTTTTGAAAAATGCATAAATTAAAAGCGAGTAATTCACCATATACTAATTAGAAGTAGAGCTTTGATGAAACATAATGCAATTAAAAGTAGAGCTTTGACGAATGATAATACTATTTCTACATAACATAATTTCAGTTTTCTGTTCTTCGTATTCTTTACCATCCCTCATGAAGCCTCTTCCCTTCCATCTTCAACGCTTACGTAAATTTCATTCCTTAGTCATAATGTATATTCTTGTTTAAATAACTCCAAAACTGTTAAAGATAGAACCATGAGATTTTTCACATTTTAACGATATTTAAAAGTTCTTTCGAATGACATCAAAATGGCACAAATCGGAAGAAAACTAAGGGAGGTACAGCGTTTTGAAAACGTCTCTAATTCAAATTTTGCGAAAAAAACATCTTCTCTTGTTTATAACTCCGAAACCGTTAAAAATAGAAGCATTAGGCTTTCACAATTGAATGATCTTTAAAACTTCTTTCGAATCACATCAAAATGACAGAATTCAGAGCTTGAGAGCATTGAATTTTTCAAAATAAATTAAATATCAATAAATAGGTGTGTTGACTTCTCAAACGACAAAACCTTCAGTTTTATAGGCTGATATGTTTCAAGAGTAGAGTTAATATCGTTGCTACGATCGCATTGTCGAAAAAAATATTTTTCTCGAGCGATTTCAATTCCTTCAAACAGTATGGAGAAGATATTATTTTACATCACTGAAGAAAACCTGCGATGATAAACATTGAGAATGAATTCACAGTCCATCCTTATTTATTCGATTTCCCTCAATCATTTTCAGAACTTCAAAATTCTGGAAATGTTTGTTGACGTCTGATTAGTTTATAAAATACTTTGTTTATTATTGATGCAAATAGAGGAAAGTAGATTTTTCGGCGTGTGGTTTCACAGAGTGGAGATAGCATGTGATACAAAATGGACAAATACCCATTTTCAAACATGTTTAAGACCCGAAACGCTGGCCATTCTAACAAGTGACTCATGGTCCACGACCCCTGAATATATAAGCTCTCATTGCAAAGAAATTTGTTAACATTTCCCGCCAAATACTCCCATGTAAAGCAAAAATGTATAAATAACTATTTGATTACGTTTCATGTTAGTGAGCCTCCGAAGAGAGGGAGTTTTTCTATGAACATAATCCACACATTGATTCTAGGTTTGAGCGCAGTAATGTTGGTTCTTAGGTTTCCGCGGAATTAATCAGTAAAATTTCTATCAATTTTTCGACTCTTCACTCCACGTTCACTCCGCACGTCGGCACGTCAACTCACGGCGAAAAAATTGAGCAAAAAGATTTTCAATCGATTATTTTCAGAGTTAAATCTTTCTAATTTTTCCTAGAGCACTCCTTACCTTTACGGAATAATACGGTATTATCTTTAGAACTCCCTTTGTATTCAACTTGAAGACATCGTTGGGGTGTTAACTACGTGGGTGTTTTTATCCATAAATTTCTTCATAGCAATGCGAACAGCAGGGCTAAAAGAAAATCGTAGTGACCGTAATAGATACCGTACAGCAATTCTGTGTGTTTACGATTTTCGTTGGAGAACAAACTTGAGTGTTGTCACCTTTTGATTCTAAACAAATGATTGAATTGTAAGTAAGAGATCAAAAACAATCATACGTGCCAAAATGAGTGAACTCAACAGTTAGCACTTAAAAAATACGTTAATAACAGGAAATGTTTTAATACATGGGTTTATTTAAGGAAAAATTAAAATACTGTTTAATTTGGTAGATCTTCTCCCGCTTAAAAGTGGAATATCTCTGTTGTTATTCAATTCTATTCGAAACATTTGCCCATTCTGAATAATATTTTCGCATTTTTATCGATAGAGTTTCTATTTCTTGCTGTTGTCTAAGCATCTACCAACAGATCTAAGTCAATGGACATGTGTAATAAATGGATGTAATCTCTGAATTGGGAAACCTTCCACTGATAGCTTAATATTAT
Organism: Hetaerina titia; assembly: GCA_037158775.1. NCBI lineage: Eukaryota > Metazoa > Arthropoda > Insecta > Odonata > Calopterygidae > Hetaerina > Hetaerina titia. The sequence goes on from CM073775.1 coordinate 54,070,762, forward strand.
TGACTAATATTAATATTATTAACTAAAGTAGTTTAAAGTACGTTTGAACTTGGTCGTCACGCACATTTCAATGTTTTTCAACTTTATTCCTCTAGTACGGTGTAACACTTGGCGCCTAAACCTTAATCGTATATAACTACATATTAAATAAGTTTCATTCGTGTTCACTTATTTTTTTAAGCTCTCAGAAAGTAGAATTAAAAAAAAAGAGAGATTTCGCATGAAAATGTAGGGTGTAACTGGTTTAAAAATATCTCAAGGCTTTTTTTTTGACACGATCGTAATGAATAAATTTCTCTGTTGTTTACTGTAGCGTGGCTCGTTTAGGCATACATTTTGCTCTCTCGTCTGCTCTGCGCGCCTAGCTCGGGATAAGGTGACGATTGGTATGACAAGGGGGGGGGCGAGGTAAGCTGTCGTGATGGGTGCCTCCTGAGGAAAGGAAAAGAAGCGAAGGATGTGTAGAGGTACTCTGGCGCAGTTTTTATCCCGTCGCGCTCCCACCCGAGCGAGGAAAAGGGAAGGAAGTACCCGTAAAAGGCGTCTCTTTTTGCCTCGTTCCAAGGGATAACTTGGGTTTTCAGTTTGATAAAACATCGAATTGGCGCATCGAAATGTAACTATGGATATTGTGAGTTCAAATCGCAACCAAATTGGTACCTGTATTAAAATAAATGTAATTTTTGCTCAGCATTTGTTCGGGAAATATACCGTGTTTTAATATAGTGCGTGAAAATACAAAACCGGCCAAAAGACAATCGCGTTTTTCATGTGTTTGCTCTGCTGCAAAATAATTGAACACTGAGTTTGCAAACATCACACATAGTTTTGAATCTGCATTTAAAGAAGTGATCTTCATATTTCATGGGAAATCGTTGAGGATAACATATACGTTCGATGGAAATATTTATTTTATCGTATGAACATGTTTTTTTTTTTGGAATCCTCCGGCGTCCTTGAAATCAGTGTGCGACAATTTGTGTGCATGATATTTCTCTTAGCTATAGACTGTCAGAGAAGCAACATGTTAATACAGTTTGCAAAGGAAGATTAATGAGATAATAAAGGCGATTCGGTCATTTGTAATGGCCAGAGGCCAATTAAATATCTATTCGAGTGCTCAAAAACTATGATGTCGACAGTTTTCGAGATTTATCTTTGAAAATAGGACATTTTAAGGGTGAAGAGTTGTTTCTATCAAAATTACGTGCGTTCAATATTTTTTTAAATTAGAATTTTTTATCGCCAGAATGGTATGACTGCTGCCTGAAGATCATTGACACACTTCCAAATGTTAGGACGCCATCGCCGTTAACTTAAATCAATGTAAGGTTTTGGATAGTAACAACTGTTACGAAATTGACAATAAAAATGGAATATCTAGCCCAGATTTCAAAACGCGACGATGCTTTAAACCTGTTTGTGATGCTTACTCAATTATTCATTTCGTCAGCTATTAATATTGCGGAAATGGGTTGATGATACATTAATTGCAACACTTACCTTATGATTTGGAGTTTACCTTGAGCATAATGAGCGATTGGCAGATCATTAAGGCGGAACCAAGAGGAAGAAAAATGGCGCTCAAGTTGTTGGGACGGAATTTGATGTCTTATTTGCATGAGTTCATATGGATTTGAGGGAAAAAATATGCTTAATGCCATGAAGTCCTGACTGAAATATTCTCATATATTTGATGAAAAGCTTTGATTATTTGTTCCCTGGTGTGTGGCTAGGTAAATCAGATCTGAGCAACCAAAAACTTACCTCATTCTATTCGTAAAGTAAGCTCATTAGGAAGATCGTGCAACGATAATCTACATCGAGAATCGAGGAAAACAATATTTTACGTTGAGTATTGATATTCTTTTCTGTAATCATGAAATATATTTAACAACAACGACAGTAACACATCCTCCTAATTATTCGCTTGATTATTTAATTCCATGGATTTAAGACATTTGCTCCACCCCACAATTGCCTCTTATGTCTTATCTTAGAACCACAATCTATCCTTTCCAAAATACCAGCCAATTTGTCATTCCCGTTAATTCTGCAAATGAGGCTTTCCTCGGGAGTATTTCACAAATTTCATATAATCCGGCAATCAACGTAATCAGATAATCTGAAATCTTAATCTAAATTAAATCTTGATGCTTCCCTTCTCCTTCATATAACACCAATTTCTTTTGTATTACTTCATTTCAGTCCCAAGTAATTGCCCCTTAGTTTTCCTTTGTAAAATTCCTTAGTTCTAGTCGTATATTTCGTTCCATCTTACTCGAAACGAATTTATTTCTCATTATGGTGGGTCTAATCCTTGCAAAAATCGTCTCAAATTATCATCACTCCTCAGATGGAATTAACGAACCTATCCAATCAAGTCTTCTATCGGCTAACCCTATCGAATGTACATATTTATTCATTGTGCCTACCATGACTATTACCTTTTTCATGTACCTAATCTGGAGGATTTCTCCATAGTATTTTTCGTTAAATTTTTCTTTTCCATATTGTCTTCAAATGGAGAAGGTGAAATGGACCGAAAGGAAAACAAATGAGGAATTACTAGAAATGGTGGGGGAGGAGAGGGGTTTGCTGAGAGAAATCCTATGGAGGCAGGAAAAATGGATGAAAGGCGTATTGAGCGGTAGTGGAATGTTGAAGAGGGTAATAGAGGGGAGAATGTTGGGCAAGCGAGGTAAGGGTAGGAACAGGATAGGGATGTTGGACGGGATGAAGGGAGGAAAGAAGTACACCGAGATGAAGAGGGACCTGATATAGATTAGTTTGCTAGGTGGGTAGTCACAAAAATGTTTATTTGATAGTTGTGTCCATCCAAAACCTACCTTAACCGGTAGATTACCTAATAAAAAAATTGTATTCAAATAACTGCCGAACGAACGGGATGAACTATTGAGGATGGCCCCGGGTGAGATAATGCCGACCAACTAAAAGACATGTCTAAGAGGTGTGCAGTTCAATTGACCTCTTTATATGCATGGAGAGATCAGCCGGTAGAAGAAATACGTATAGAGTAAAAGTACCAATCAGGATAGGTTAGCAATAGTGATTAGGTTCAGCACAGCTGAGGGTTTTGTGCCAACATGATGTCCCACGTGAATGTCACCAGGAGGGCTAACTTGGGTAGCTTCTTCGGGTTTCGTGCAGTCACGTGAGAGGAGTTTTCTCTCTTCCCCGTACTAATTCACTACAATTCTTCCAATATCAACTCCAGATATATAGTAAATTGACTACCCAGTTAGTATTTGTGTGATATTATTTCTCTCTGAAGCTAGTTGATTTTTCTGGTACCAGATCTTCCTGGGAAACCATAACCGGCACAGGGAAAGGAACTGGCCCCCCTACCTGGATGTGTGAATATTCACACGCCGTCGGGCTTGGTACATGGGTGAGCTCTACCATCACCTACTAAACCGACCTTCGGGTTGATTACTGTGTTTATGGTTTATTTCTCTCTGACAAGATGTATTTTCTCTGCATTAAAGAACACACTCTCTTGAACTCCACGTCTCAATCATTGGTCAACATGTAAACATAACTTGAACAAATACAAATATACCACCTGGTGAGGAGAAGGCCTCTCTTGAACTGGTAGGGGTGAGGGGTTAGATAGCCTAGAGGGCATAGCGTTCGACTGCTGACCAGAAGGACGCGGAGTGATTTTTTTATTTTTAATATTTGCTCATCTAAAATATAGGATGAGGTTCGTTTTTCTCTTCATTGAAACATCACAAGAAATGGATTGGTGGCATTAGGAAATAAATTTGCCTCAGTTATTCCATATTTTGTACCGGCTTGGTTCAGGAATAGCCTCATACTCATTTATCAAAGACAAACCACCGGTTGATCACTATGATGATCTTATCCTGTTGAAGGAAAACTTGAGGTCAACTTAGACCAAAATATTGGAAGTGGGAGCAATATGTAGCAATGAAAGATAGGGGGCTGCGTGTAGGGTACGCCGTCTCAATTAATGTGATGGTGGACGTTTATTCAACAATCCACCATATCTCAAATTTTTCCGGCTAAGTTCAGACAAGATGGAGACTCCGCGAAAAATAATTTATAATATTTCTTGGGCACCGTCCAAAATCTACTTAGAACAAATGAATTACCTATATGATGATGAATTTTGTGCTGGAATGACTCAGGAATGTTTTTTCTTTCATCTATCCTAATGTCTTAGCTATCGGTCAGATGCGTTAGCCAGATAAATCACGAAAGCATTTTAAGTAATAAATATTCATTCATGGGAAATTTCTATAATGTATTTCCAATAATTGTTTCGCTTCAAGCTAAAGAATGTAACACTTGTCTAGTTCAACTGCTTTGGCAACGGCTTAGAGTGTGGAATCGAGTAACTCCCTTCCTTGGCGTAACAGTCCTTACGTAGATAAGAGGGACATGGTGTGTTTTGAGTACTCGATAATAACCCTAAATCATTGCAACCTATGTACCTTTTTCATTTACATCCTCGCAAATACCTCACAAGCCTCCGCAAGGGCGTGTGGTGGGGAGTGTTACCGTATCAGCCATACGAGCATGCAGAATTATTAGTTCGTCAATGTATTACAATATATATTACTTAATATAACAACACTTATGCACATACACGCATACATGCATACATCACGTAATAATAAATGTATTTGACTAAATCAGAAAATTTTAGCCAAGCTAATTCAGGTACTTTTGTTCTATTATGACTGCCTACAGTTCCATGGAAGAAGTGCTTAAATCTGGCAGTGATAGTGTCTGTCTCTCCTTATTCTGGTGGTAGACTATACCAATATAATTTGGTGCCACAATAAATCACTCTGTGTCGCAAGAAAATTCTGGCATCCTGTACTTTTCTATAAGTCTTGCCTGATTTCTCCGACTGTAAAGAGGCTCCAAAACTATTTCTACAGCTTACCAGCTGATGCTTTCTTCTCGTACCAATTTTAAACCAACCTACAGGATTTTCTCTGAATCTTATTCAATTCAATTATTAGCGTATTCTCCTATGGTTCCCAAATAATTGCCGCATATTTCCAATGAGGCCTGGCTAAATGGAAGAAGCTTTTCTTTCTTACTTCTTTATTACGTTTTCATCCAACAAGTCTAATGAAAACTAAAGCCACTCAATGTCCATTCGATGGAAAAATTTCACTTCACCGATGCCTCAATACATCGATGTTTTCGCTACATCCCGATCCGCAATGGAAGTGATAGCGGATGAGGACGGAGAGAACTAGGGAGTGTGCGAGTAGGCGAGGGAACGGAAAGCTTCAAAGGTTCCGGTGTTTCGGGTGGAGTACCGGGTGAGTGGGGTAGGAGGGAGATGGAAAGGAGTTCCGAGGCGCCGTAAAAATGTCTCCGACGCGAAGGGAAAATGGGGAGGAGAGTGCGGAGACAGTAGGGGCGACGGGACGGGGAGAGGGAGGGCCGAGGGGGGTGTGTGTTTCGGTGGATGTGGATGGAAGGGACTTGAATGGTGCAGCCGGAGCGCGCGGGGTCGTCCTGCATATTATGAGATTCCTCCGGGCGGAATCCGGCCCCTACTCCGGCGGGCTTTTCATAGCCCGGGGGAAATCGGATTCTGTGACAGAAAATACGAAACTTAGGAAGGCGCGGCGGCGGTGAAGAGAGAAGATGGGATATTTAAGAGTCCTCTTGTGGATATATATTATGACCATTTGGGAGCGTGAAATGGGACATTTAATTTAGGTATGAACGGTTCAAGTCTTATGATGATGTAATGCCTGCACATTAGCCCAAAATGTGTAGTGAGTGTTTGTGCACTTCGTGAATTGTTCAGTGTTGGTGATCTGAGAAGGAATGGAAATAATAAATTCACAGGGTATATGAATATAACCTTATTTGTATTAGGATGAATTATTTCATGTGAAATAAGCCTACCTGAATCGGATCAATTGGATTTCGTCTCGGGCAAATACTGTTGTTATTTGAAATGAGCTAATTGCAATATAGGTCTCCAAAACGCCGAATATACCCAACGAATCGGTAAATATGACGAAACTGGTATTGCTGCCAATAGGAATATGATAATAAAATTAGCTACTTTATAATAGTTTAATGATTCTGCTTTTTTGTACCTAAAAAGATAGGCCGGAAGTATGCGGTCCGCATTATGGTGTAAAGAGAAGCTATTTCAAAATTTTCAACAAAATTAAAAAAAAAATATGGATGATATTTAAAATCATATGACTGTGGGATGCATAGTTTATATCTACTAGTAGCGATTCTCATAATGTTGTACTCTTAATGGGGAAAGGCAATAGGTCTCATAGAATATTTGTTTTTTTTTTATTTTTGAGTTATCGAATGGAAACTTGATGTCGAGGATCTTTATACATTAATTTTAAATAATAATAGCCCGTATACTATAAAGAATAATCCACAACCATATTCGACATGAATCATTTGTGGATCATCCGTCGGAAACTAAGTGTATCGACTTTCGGGAATTAGCAAATAATTCGATCGATCTGTAACTAGAAGACATCGATGTGAATGATTAATGGATATCTCCGTTTGTGACCCAATTAGATGTTCAATTAAGAACCCCAAAAATTTTTCTCATTTCCAATATATGCACGAGGGGAAGTGAAGTATATATTTGATAATCTATTTATCAATTTTGGGCTTTACATGTTTTACTGGAGAAGGAGTGAACAATCAATGAATATAACGTGTGTAACAACTGGACGAGATAAATAGTAAAACAAATTATTCTTACGTATGTGTTGTTTCTAATTCTAAAAAGACCTAAAGAGTAAATGTCTCGGAGTAATAAATAGTCTTGTTTGTTCAAATACCACCTATTGAATGCTTCATAATTGTAATCAAGACAAGTGACTTAACCTTATCTGTAATTCTTGGCTGAAATGTCACCAATTATAACTCCTATTTCAATTATGATTCTTCGCTCTCAGTGTAAGTTGGCTTATTTTAAGTGAGTCAGTGGAATAATATCAGTATGACATCAGCTGTGAAAGTGATAGATAGGACCAAAAGGGGCGGTCTCTCACCTTCATATCTCCTCGAACTCAAATTAGCGTTGGCAACAACTTAGGGCTAAAGTGACTTTTTTGTCCCACGACAAACTTTGGGAGATGGGTTTACTCATCGAAATCTCTCTCATTACTCGAAAGAAAGTCAGACTTTTTCTTGTATCTCACTTATGGAGTTCAGTTATTCTCGAGCAGAAATAAACTTATCAGCATTCAAACTCAGTCAATGGGATGAACTCTAATGTTACTATAAGCAACAATACCTTAACTCCTTGCTTAATTATAAGTATGTTACGTATTTATGTTAAGGTTAGATGTTAACTATCAATACTGAAAATAATAATATTGACTGGAATTTTTCAAGAGTAACTGAAAAAAAAGAGACAAATCATTACTTGTCAGTTCAAATCCATGTTACTATTTACGTGCCAGTGTTAATGCATATTATAATGAAGAATCTGAAGTCTTTGTTCCTGTGATTTAAAGATGGCAAAATAAATTAAGTCTGCGCTTGTGTCTTTGTAGGAATTTACTTTGGAATGAGCATGGATTCCGTTGTTTTTATCCAACTTTCTGAAACAGCTCCAATTGCAGTGTTATTAACTGCAGAGGAATTTGGTGAAAAATGTTGAAGTCAGTAATGTTGTGATGTTGTGTTGTCAGTTTCAATCTAGCAAAGATTGAAACTGACAGCCGTTTGAGCACCAATTTTATCGCGAACTGCCGATGAATAAAAATTCAAATGTCCCGATCGCGCTGCAAACCAAGGCACCAACACTTTGGAGAATCTTCACGGACCATTTAGAGGGCCCGGCGTGGCCTCTAATTCTGATAACTACTATGTGGGTTAGTCCAACTTTATTCGGCATTATCAGCACCGACATAGGGCTCCCCCGCGCTATTGAGAGGATTTATGAATTCTCCAAAGGGATTCTTGGTACGCAATTAAGCTGCGCAATCATTAAGGGATATTGGAGTTGAAGAACAAGATTGGGAGGGAGGGTAATCAGGGTAAATGAGTTTTCGGAGCCGTGTTATGGGAGGCGTAGGGGAAGTGGCCATGAATGATGTTTGACTAAGAGTGTTAAAGGAAAGAATGGGGAACGGACAAAGGGGAAGTTGAGGAAACAAGGACGAAAGTCTTAATGACAGCGAAATTGAGAGCTTTGGGCCCGTTCTCATAGAAGAGGAGGGTGGAAACAGGAGAAAGTATTATGGTGCAGAGGAGAAGCAAGGAATGATGGAGGAAGCAGAGGAAACTCTTCGAAAAGTAGCTAATTATATACCGAGGGAAATCATATAAATTTCACCAGCATGAACTTCCAACGCAATAATTTCAATCAACGCTGCCCGTCGCAATTTCATTAAGAAAACTGTTCGATAAACAAAATTTGATTCGATTGTTTAGGGTTCGATGAATAGAAATGTCATCATTCTTATGAGACATAGAAAAGATATCGTTTTGCTCTAATTGGCAATTTTACATCTTTGAATGTATTCACTTTTATTAATATACCCAAGAAGCCTGTAGTTTTTGAGTTTACGTGTATGTTAAAGATTCTGAGACAAGCGGTCAATGAAGTGATAGGTCACATTGGAAAATAATTAAAATTTGCTCGCTGTTATTACGAGCTGCTGCTCGTATTTATATACACACAATGATATGAATTAAAATCCATATCACGGCTAATACGAGGGGGGCCGATTTTACGTATGATATGTAAAAATATAATGCTGCCGAAGGCGAAAATATGGTGAAAATTGTCTGATGTATTCATGGGCTGATTAAATGTTAAGATAATGGACAAATTGTCGGTGATCGCCTGGTATGAAAGCTCAAAGTTCCTCTAGATGGGGAAGATGAACTGCACTTGACATATTATAGGTAAATTTTGGATGAAATGTTGGTTGGTTAGATTAAAAATGGTCAAATTAATGGGACCAGAGAAGAAAACTATTGGAATGATCGTAGCGTTAGTCAATTCCTATAACTGGAGCTGATCACCGCTTGCATAAATATTTAGAGTAAAATGAATGCTGGAAAAATGTGAAGTAGAGAATAAATATATATGCAAGAATATTCCATTTTATTTCAGTTCGATGAAGTGATTGTCAAATTAATCATCTTAAAATTTGCCATACTGTTTCGTGATAAGTTCTTTGAGACGACCCTTAATACCAATCGTTAGATAGCGATTTATATTTTGAATAACTATGTGTAATAGTGTTGAATAGCTTGCATAGGATTCAGAATTTTTACTTAGATTTCTCTCAAAAAGTATGACATCAGTTTTGTCCAGTTATTAAGACTATTTTAATTGAAATCAATTATCTGATATCAGCATTATCTCGACCATTTAGCTCTTCATATGCCTGAATTCCTAAAAATATTACTCAGAAATATTTTTTAATGATGAACGGTATTTTTAAAGGGCAATATTTGTACGTAAATCTTTTTTTAATCAGGGAAGTGTTTATTATTATTACTAGGTTATCTATCGGTCAAGGTAGGTTTAAGATGGACACAAATACCAAATAAAAATTTTTTACTCCTAACAAAACACAACCCAAAATCCTGCTCTACAACAAGTACTAATATCCTTATTTTTCTTCTGCCTCTTCCTCGTTTTCCCAACATTCTCCCCTCTATTACCCTCTTCAACATTCCACTACCGCTCAATACGCCTTTCATCCATTTTTCCTGCCTCCATAGGATTTCTCTCAACAAACCCCTCTCCTCCCCCACCATTTCTAGTACTTCCTCATTTGTTTTCCTTTCGGTCCATTTCACCTTCTCCATTCTTCTCCACACCCACATTTCAAAAGCCTCCAATCTACGCCTATCATCCTGCTTCAATAACCATATTTCCGTGGTGTACATAACTACTCTCCATATGAAAGCTTAAACGAGTCTTTTCTTAACATCTTTGCTCAACGTCCCTGCCATCAATTCCCTCCTCCTTGTGAAAACTTATTTACCAAACGCAATTCTTCTCCTTAAGTCCCTACTACTTTGACCGTTTTGCTCGAAAACACTTCTGAGATACGTAAACCGTTCCATCTGCTCTAATTTTTGCCTTCCTATTTTAATGTTCAGCTTAGCCTTTGTCTTTCTGGAAAATCGCATAACCTTTGTTTATTTATATTGATTATCTATCGCACTGAATTTCCAATTCACTCAGGAATACTTGAAGGCCCTTGGGTGACTGACCAACAGGATCTTCGTCATCAGCAAACCTAACAATTCAGTGTTAATAGCAATAAAATTCTCTGATGAATACACTTATTTCGATTTCTGTTTCCTAATCTTCCTTTTTAAACCAAAAGTTAGCTTTTGAGTTCTCAATGTTAGAATAATGGAAAATAGTATAGATTTAATTTTTCTAATTAGCTGTTTATTGTTTCGATCATTTTATTACAAAAAAAATCACGAATGGAGCTGGGGTAGGCAATAATTGAAGAAAGTCTTTCAAAATTGGACAATTCCTAATATTTACCAAACCGCATATCAAAGAGTTCTTTTGTTTGATGAGGTTACGTTGGAAAAATCTGGTGATGAACTCTACATTGTGTATTTTTCATGAACAAGGATTTTGTTACGGTCATAAGCACTATAATTGTTATCAAATCCTCAGTTTTCCCTATAATTTCTAAGGTCGTTCGTATTAAGCAGTTTGTAGGTACCGCAATGTTCTCCATAAGAAAGGGCGATCGAGCCTTGTAGCAATATGCAATTGGTCTCCCATGAAGACATCTGAATTTTAGAAGAGTTGCCCAATTTCAATTACAGTACTTATGATAGTTATTTTATGGATTTGATACCGTATTGAATCTCTTCCAAAGTAGTACGGAATTTAATAAGAATACTAAAGGAGTACACCATTCCCGCCTCGTTCTGGGTAACATTTATGGAAATTGGAAGAAACTTGGAAAGTGAAGTTTTTTAGTGTCAAACTGCTGCTCTTATTCCTCATCCGCAATTTTCCGTGGAGTTTCAATTTTCTCAGGATCTCTACTGCGTTGCGCGTAGTTGGGGAAAGTATTTTATTATTATTAGGTAATCTACCGGTTATGGTAGGTTTTTAGATGGACACAACTATCAAATAAACATGCTGAACAAAACCTGCTCTATTTTTTCCCCGCCTATTTTAATATTTAGCGTAGCCTTTTTCTTTCTGGAAAATCGCATAACCTTCGTTTTATTAATATTGATTCTCATCCCATATTTATCGCACTGAACTACCAATTCACTCAATTTTATTATACGATAAATCAGGGGAACAAGGTGCCTAAACTCTGACCGATTTTGTGGTGCACATTTTTAACCTAAATGAAAGTGGCACGATGTCAGATTTCGACGGTGATCTCTTATTTGTCGATGGATATTTCAATTTAGCTGCTGGTATTTACCTGTTAATGGCAGTATCCATCTGCATATGTATTATATATATATAGTATATACATATATATGTATATTTATATATATATTGCTTTTTATTTAGCTGTAAAAACCCCCAAACTAATTGAAAAGAGCTCCTAAAAAAGCGCTCTACTTATAGCAAATTATCAAAAATGCAGTGGCCTAACAGCCATCTCACTAAATTCAAAGATACTAAAAAGAATCATTTTTGTCAAATTAGGAAATACTGGAGATTGAGCATTGCGAATATTTAGATATCTGATACTTCTTAGTGTACTTAAATGTTACACTGTCATTATGATGAGTTTTTCCATTTGTATTAGGAAATATTTTTGTAATTTAAAAATTTATAATATTATTTCTGGCGGATTTCTTTCATAATTACCTTCGCAGGGTTTCCTCTCTTTCCGTAATGAAGGAAAAATAAAGAGTACATTTCCGCTTACATTTTCTTTTATAAGCAAAAGTTAATTTCCTTTTAATTATTGCCTTTGACAGATTAATAATCCCTCTGTTCATATTCGCGATCGCAGTTAGCAAGTGAAAATCCAGCTACGCCGTATGAAAGTGGAGTGTTTTTTTTATGACGTTTGACACACTCAAATCTACAATGGTGTTCACACTTCCAAGCGTGTATCTTTCATTCTCGGAGTCAGTTTTGTCATCAATAAAATACATTCCTCAGTAATTATGGAGAGAGTAAAAATTTTTTGAATATTTTGAAAAAATTATGAACCCAAGCCGCGTCCATAATTAAACTTCGATTCGACAACCAGATGAAAAGCTACTTGTCCCGGCTACGGTGTAAAAAAAGATGGCGTAAAAAAGCAGGGATGGATACGAATATGCTATGAGAAGAGAGAAAGAGATAAAAAGGAATTAATAGGGATTGGATTGGGTTACAAAAGAAAAATTCACGAGGAGAGAAAGGTACAGATAAACAAGCAGAAACAGCTAAATAACGATTTTTTTCAGGCTAGTTTAATGTTCTTAGTCCCATCCATAAACCGTTCTCACGGTGAGGTACGCATTGTCTTTGCTGTTATTATCAGCCATAGTTCATCCACTTAGGGTTGGTTTTTGTTGGACAAACGACTAACTTTGTGAAACCACGCCCTATTACTACATATTACTGTGCTTCTAAACTTCAACTTCCATTGCACAACATATCGTTATGCTCTTAACTTAAAATCACCATTGCTCATTATTTGGCTCCATGTATCTCCCTTAATTCTCTTCTGTATACAATTCATTTCCCTCCCTCCACATCTCCTTCCCAGAATCCTCCCCTCTATTACTATCTTCAGCATTGCATTGCCTTTCAGTATGTATTACATTCACTCGTGCTGCTTTCTTCGAATTTCTCCCAAGAACCATCTCCCTTCCCCTTCCATGCCTCAAACTTCATCGTTTGTTTTCCTTTCCAACTATTTTACTTTTTACGATCATTTCCATGCCCGCGTCTTAAAACCTCCAATCTATGCTTATACTGCTTTCTCGACGACCAAGTTTCCCAGCCATACGAAACGACGCTCTTTTTCAAGGAGCTTGAGGAAAGAGTGAGTGACAACTTAACCCTAAGATCGGTGTGTCGCCCAATAGGGCCGAGCGACATGTGAACTTGGTGGATGAAAGTAGGACGGCTAGTTCCTTTATCTCTTCCACCCTTTGTTCTACTAGATAAATCTGGCACCCAGAATATCGTGTACATATGCAGTAAAGCCGATGGCCTCCAGAAGCCTCCGCCGGGATTTGAACCCGGAGCCCTCGGTCAGTAGTTGGAGTACTAACCCAGAATAACCACGCCACAAAAATATTTCAATTATTGCTTAGTTAAATTATTGATTAATAAAGCATAAGGATTAACGCTGTGATAGTTACACAGATAGAGTGGAATATACGAATATATGTGGAATCCATTAATTAATCTGTTGTCAAAATAAATACCTTCACTTTACGGCCATTGTCTCGTAAATAAGAAAGGTGGAATAACAAAAGGGATAGTGATAGTATAACGAATGGGTTTTGATAGTGAGCGGGGAGAAGAAGAGAATGTAGGAAGGAGCAGAGAAGCGGAAGTGGCACACACACACGCACGAATTCGCCGATTCGCACGCACACCCTGCATGGCGAGAACCGTCAGACACGCACGCACGCATACACTCGCACGCACGCACCATACTCCCAGTGACGTCATTGAGGGGGAGGTTTTCGGGGTCGAATTATTCCGCGTCAATGTAGCACAGAGAGCATGCACGCACGTCGACGCACGCAGACACTCGAATTCACCCGGCCGCCCCGACGCGACGATGGCGCTGGGTTCGTTTCGCTATTATGATTATTACGTGTTGTATTTTTCCCCGCAGAGACCGAGAGGTCTACCGACGGGAGATGGGATTCTGGGAAATTCATTTCATAGAATTTTTTTTCTCAAGCAGATTTCGTTTATGCTTGAAACGTTATACATTCCTTGCGAATTGGTCACAATTCACTTGTGCGCCGAAAGTACCATCAGTTTTTTTCAGTAGCGCACCTGGAATTTAAATGCCCGTTTCATATTGGCATTACGTTGAAAGAACTGAAATTATTTATTTATTGAATTTTCACCAAGATTCCGACTTCTTTAAGTATCTTGCACAGCCAACTTGATAGCGATAATTCTACCAATAATCGACAAAAAATCCATGGCTTTCCCAAAGCTTGTTTCAAAACCCCACACTTCAATTAGTCTGCGAGGGCATTGCCCATGGACTTTTAAGAGTATGTTTTTACGTGAATCCAGGTTAATTTTCGACCCTTTACAAGTCCATTTTCGACCCTTTACAAGTCCATATTCTCTTGGATTTAAATAGGTTTCATGACTGGAAATAACCTTAAATTATATTATGAAGGAGGGGGTATTTTCGCTCACCCGGAGAAATTATAGCAATGAAAGTTGGAAATATTCTTAATTTACCGTGTGGGTTAAGAGATTGAAATGCCTTCCGGAATAATGAGGCTCATAAGAGGAGAAGGATAACGGAAAATATCTGTCCAAAATTTCGCTTTCTATCGCGTACGTAGTCTTCCTCCGCAATGTCGTTTATCATTTAACTTCGAGAGCCTTCGCGTAAACCTAAGATAATGTGTCCCTTCCGTGCAAATTAAATAATTATATTTTTTCATGAGGGTTTATTTGCTTCTACAAGTACGATTTTTGGTAAAAGTGTTGGTTACTAATTCTGAAGTGACATGGGAAGCCTTAACATTTTTCTGTCTGCACATCATCGGTCAACATCCGCAGCAAATGGAAACGATATGGTAGATTTGGAGTGGCTGCTTCTGTATGAACAAAATGCATTAATATTCATTTGTGCTGATGCTGATTTAACTAGTTAAATTGATAATAAAAAAATTGGACCGTGTGTCGTAGTAATCGTGGAACGTTCTTGAAATGTAAAGCCATAAAACTCAAACGTGGGAGTTTGTTTCACCTCGATAGGTTCGGCTGTTTTTCATGTATGTGGCTTCTTATTCGAAAGTAGACATTATTGCGCATTCATATGAATTAACTCAATTTATGAATCCGAAACGCAAGAACTAAAGGAGATTTTTTCTGTCATTTGGAAGATAGTGTTTTTTATATAGGTAAAGTTTGTTCAGCGTCTACGTTTGACTATGAACGTGTGCATGAACAGGCCCAGGATCAAACGCTTTGATGTTTTATATACATAAAATAACATATATATAACTTTTGGACGTCACAATAGAACACAGAATAAAACAGATAACACGTAAAAGAACACTCACATTGTAGATTATTTGAGCTGTCGGCCTACTCCGAGGCCTTCTTCAGGTCAGACTCGTATATATAGAAAAATATATAATTTCTTCGAAGTAACACGGAAGTGTTGAATAAAAAACTTAGACAGCAACACACAGCACGAGAACACATAAAAAGAACACTCACAATAATATCTTGATAATTTCGACGGACTCGAACTCCGTCTTCTTCGGAAGATAAGATAGGACTGAACCATTAATAGCGTAAGGAGTGTGAAATATGTTGTTCGTTTAGAGAAAAGACTAAAGTGATTCATTAATATGGGCAGAGGTTATCACCAATAAATAATTCTGGCGTGCCGTACCTTATGTCTATTTAAAGTACTAGTATGAAGAGGGGAGGGACTCAGTAGGCCTATTATTTTGATATGTAATGCCTTACTTAAGACGGTAACAAATGGAAAGAGCTATGGAATAGGACCAAGTAAATATGTGCTGCACACGACCAGAATCCTTGGCCTTAAGACACCCAAAAGAGAAACAGGAGGTGATATTCAACGAAAAAAGTTATTGGATTTCTCGTTGGCGACGGTACTCGCGATAACGAGAGTTTCGTTTATAACCTCACCAACTCTGATTTAAACTCCAAAGGATGGTGCTATGGTCTCTGTATCTTCTCCGACCAAAATTGTGTACACACTATGTATATTTTTGCATCGAGAACCGGTTTCTTAATGCTCCAAGTTAATTCGTAAGCCTTCGATTGCTCACGGAGAGCCTGCCATTAACGAAATCTTTTTCAATATTCAATGCACCAATGTCTCAAACAAATGAGTCTGGCAGCAATCTCGTGACTTATCGTAATATAAAAGTGATTCTCAGGTGCGATTTGTCTTAATATTTCCCATTGAATTTATCTCACGAAATTTAATAGTAAGCTCATGTGATTCAGTGGCGGGGAGAGGTAGAGTAGTCATTAGGGTCGGACTCTTTCTTGGAGAGTACCGGGTTCATATCCAATATATTCATAGATATCCATACTAAAAACCCAAATGTTGTGATTTTCTGATTACTCTAAGACCCATGTGAGAAAAAGTAACCTCCCCTCCCCCCTCCACCTCAAGTACATGATTGTAGCATGCCTTATGACTTCGATAGAGGGGAAATCCATCCTCACTTATGAACAACAACCTTCGGGTTAATTTTTATTTTGTGGTTTTCTCGTGGCAAGTAATATTTTCCAGCGTTTTCACCGTGGTTATACATTGGTTGCATTTGGTACATCGAAGATCGGTCCACGGAATTAGAACTAATACCAAGTGAGCGAGGGAAACACTTAAACACTCAGTCCGCGCTCTTATGTGCCGTGGGGTATCCCTCGGTCGCGGTTTCGCGGCCAGCAGGTCGCCTGCCATTCAGGGTCGCCTGCCATTGCCGCGCCGTCGGCTGTCCGGTGCAGCTGACCGCTCGCCCCCGACGGTGGGCGGGGACGGCAGCGGGGAGTGAGCGCGTGCCGGCGCGAACATTCCCGGTGAACGATTCGGGGGACGAGAGGGGATGAAGGGGTACTCACCTCCGCATGCAGAGTGACCGGGACGGTGTTCCCCTGCGCCTAGACCGGGCTTCAGGATCCCTCTTCCGTGTCTTCAGGAGGAGGGAGGAGGAAGATCTGGATTCGTTGCGTTCGTCGTTGTTCAGCGATGGCAGGGAATTCGCGAGACAAAGGCCACGCGATCGGAGATCTCGAGCATCGACACTCATTTCAACAAACACCAGACACGACCACTATTTTTTTTTCTTCTCCTCTATTTGCTTCTCGAGACAGGCACCATCATCTTAATGAGAGGAAGTAAGAGCCCGGAGAATGAATATTCTTCTTCTCGATCCCTTTATTACCTCGTTCCTTTTCCTCTCCTCCCTGTCTAACACTTCACACTGAATTGGGTAACCGCTGGAAATTGTTCCCCCACCCACGACTTGTCGATCATTCACGTGAGGACGTGAAGGATGCGGTTTTCTACCGGTCCTTCCCACGCATTCCTCCTTCGTTCTTCCCTTTAGTTTGCGGATTTGCAAAATAATTTGCCCGTCGGTGGTGTTTTTTTTTACTTCCTTAATTTATTCGTTCGTTCCTGAAAGAATTCTCTCCCCCTCACTATGCGGGCGATCACTCAACGTTTTCCTGTCTGTACTTTTTTTTCCAAGTTCCCCTCCCTCTCCCGTCTTCTAAGTGCGCGCGCGTGTATATGTGTATGCCTACGCGTGTGTGCGCACACGTCCTTGGGCGAGAAACCCTAATCGAGAGGGTGACAGACGAACTGGACCTCTGCTTTCTGCGCCTTGGGTGGGAGGAGATGGAAAAAACACACGCGCACACAAATTTCTCGTCCCTCCGGAAATAGGTGGTGACGTGCGCCTGGATTTGAATGGGTTCCCTCCCTCCCCACCTTCCTGCCCGTACTTTCCTTTTCTCTCAAAGGAGCCGAATCGATGGCATTGGCGATAACGCGTGAGCGCCGCCGTTACGTTGGACTGTGTGAGTGCCTGCTTCCCTGAGAGAGCATTGGATGAAATGAGCGAAGGAATGATAGTGTTTAATTTGAAATCAACCAAAAAATGGCACAGAACAAGTCGAATCTAGGAGAGGAGAAGAGTGGGGCGGTGATGGTAGAGATGGGGCGGGTGCAAAGCAGGTTTTTTGGACGAACTAAGGTCTCATTCCTCCGTTTCGTCAGGTTTTTCATACGAGAGATTGCTGTTGCTCGAAGATGATGTCCACTAGGTTATAAAACCACACCCCCTTCCTCTCTTTTCGTTCATGCAACGTAGTTTTCTTTGATTGACCGCAGCCAAAACCCCTCTCCGAGGAGCCCTGTCCACCACTGCGGTGACAACGAGCCCTTTCCTATTTCTCTCGTATCCTTGAGGCTCCCTCCTCGGACGATTGTGCCGGAGGCGGTGGTGATGCGATTTCGTCCGGCGGCGACGGGAAGGAAGCGGACAAGGAAGGTGAGAGTGTGTGTGTTGTGCGGTTTCACGACCGTCTATTCGTTTGTTTGTCTGTTCGTCTGTCCGTCAGTTGCGCGTACGTCTCGGAAGGAGAACTGGGTTGGGTGGAGATGGATGAACAAACAAAACAATACGTACGGTTAGTGGGTTAGGTATGAAACGAGCGAAGCAAAAGATGGACGAGTACGGGAAGGGAATTAATCCTCGCAAAAATTCCGGCAAGAAAAATGTCCAACCGGGTAACGGCACGCAACTCCTCGCAGAAAATGATAAAAATATTTTTTTAAATACACACGCTCACACGCTTTTACTGCTTGCGTTCCTCTTCTTCCGGGGCGTTTATTATTTTTTTCTTCGGAGTTTTTCTTTCGCCGTGTCTCCTTTGGGGGGCTTCTCTCTCTTTGGTGGATCTCTTCTTCACCCGGTGGAAAGGCGGGACGGAAAGGTAATCACGCTCGAGTGGTTGTGTACGTGTCCAAGTGCGTGCTTAGGGTGCGTGTGGGTGTGTACATGCCCTGCGGAAAGGTAGCACTGAGGAAAGGTGGGAGGGGAGCGAAGGACCCGGCCCCCCTTTTCCTTCCCTTCCTCTTCCGCGTCCCCTTGGCGGCTCTCCCGAGCGGCGATGGTGGTGTCGTCCCCGGCGCTCACACTCTCTCACACCCCGTCCACGCGCGCGCGAACTGGCGCCTCTGCGCCCTCGCCGACCCTCTCTCCTTCTCCATTTCTCTCTCTTTCTCGCTCTCTCTCTACGACCGCCAACCCCCTCCCACGACCTCCCCACCCTCCTCACACCACCACCCGCGACCCCCTCCCTCCCTTATCTCCCTCCCCTGCGACTCCCAACCCCCACGTACGCATACCCCGGGTGCCCATCCTCTCTCTCTCTCTCTCTCTCTAGCGACCCCCTCAAATTCTCCCTTCGAACCCCTCTCTGCGCCGCCGTAACCCTCCTCCCTTCTCCCGTACTCCAGAAACCCCTCTTCCTCCATAACCCACCTCCCGACGGAACCCCTCTCCCCCTCCTCTGACCCCTTCGCCCGCTTCCTCTTCCCTCCTCCCCCCCAATCCTCCGCTCCACCCCGTACCACCGGAAACATCGATTGGTAGGAGAGGATGGGTCCGAGGGAGGGGCGGGGAGGAGATGAGGGGGCGAGGATCCAGGGAGTTTGCGCGTACACAGGAGTCGAGAGAGGAGACGGGGTGGGGGCGAGGGGGCGGGAAAGGATGGCGGCGAGGTGCGAGGGGAGTGGGCGGGGAGGGAGGACGCTCTCTGCGGGAAGGGTTGGAGTTGGAGCCAAAGAAGTATTTAAAAAAAAGAACTAAGTAGCGTAGCTTGGGGTTAAGGAGGGCAGTGCATGGTACGGTAGGAAGGGAGGAGGCATGCAAGTGATATTTTTTTTCGAGATGGTGTAAAGCATGGCTGGAAGGATGTTTTGGACGAGGAAGACGTTGAACGGGCTCTTGGACGGAAAAGGGTGAGCGGGAGTTGAGTGGGTGTTGGGTGAGGGTTGGAGGATTTTTTTAAGATTGATGTTTAAAGGGTGGAGAAAGTTTGGGGGGGGAGAGACGAGGGATGGGGTTTGGCGGGCGATTTGAGAGGGGCTTGGTAGAGGTTAGGAGGTGGTTTGGAAAAACGTGGAGGTTTAGTAGAGGTTAATAAAGGTTTAGGAAAAATTTATGGACAGATGGTTGAATGCTTTTGGGTGGTTTGTTGAGAGGTGGATAAGGTAATTTTGGCGTCATATTTGGTGCAAGTTTTGCTTGGTTGGCTGAACTCGGAACGAGGATGGGGAAAATTAGAGATAGGTTTAAATAAAATTCCGGGGGGGTTTGGAGAAAGAATTTGAAGCAGTTATAAGGGTGGTTCTGTGACAGGTTTTTTGGAGATTTAGGGGAATATCCTGGGAAGGTTAGGGGATGGTTCAGCGGATGTTAAGGGTAGGCTTGGGAAGTTATTTGGAGGAGATTTTGAGAACGTTTGGGTTCTATGGCTTCCGAAGTTTGGGAAATGATTGGTGACAACATCGAGCACGTTAAGAGGAAGTCTCAGAAATTACCTGGGGAGGTTCGGGTGAGTGTTGTGGAAAATAAAACGAACTTGTGTGAGGATTGGAAAATTAAAGAGACATAGGTTGTTGGTAAAATGCTGGGTATTGTTTGGGAGAGAGTTGGCAGAAGGTTTATGGAAATTTCGTACAGACCAGACTGCGGTCAAGTGGATGACTGACATAGAGTCATGAGGATCCAGTCGTGGGACGATCTTGCCACGCGGTATCTGACTTTCCCGCTTATCAAAGCCTCGCTGAGGTCGCGGGGGCCAAGGGGAGGGTTTTGCGTATAGAGGTTGTATGATGGAGTGTCTAAAGAGGAGTTGAACGGGGAGGTGGAATGCAGGGAAGGGTTTGGCCGGAGTAGGGGCGGGAAGGGCCGAAGAAAAGTGGTGGTGGGGCCGGAGTGAGTGAATGAGACCTGGAGAAGAGTCAACTGGGAGGTCGGGGAGAGAGAGGGATTAAAGGGGGTGTGGGTGAAGGGATTTGGGGAGGGACGGACGGACGTTGCGGCGGGGCGGTGGGAGGGGCAAGGACGGTTTTGGTGACGCAGATTCCCCCTCTCCCGATTTTGGGAGAGAGAAGGAGGGGACTAACAGAGAACAGGGGGAGCGTCGGGATTCCTTGAGGGAAGGAGTAGGGTTGGGGAAAAGGGTTTTTCCGACCGGTGGTAAGGGGAGAGAGGGTCAGGGCGAGGGTGGGAGGAGATGTTTCGTTGAGGAAATGAGTGGGAGAGAGGGAGTCGGAAGATATAAAGGGGGTCTCAGACGGGACGGCAGGGTGGAGGGTGCAAAGGGAGGAAGGAATAGGATGGAATGCGAAGGAAAGCGGAGACTGATGCGTTTGCCTCGAGGAGGAGTGAAAGGAAGAGAGAGATACAGCAGGGAAAGGCCGAGAAGAGGATAAATATCCCGCAGGAGCGGAGAGGATGGAATTGGGCGAGAAGGAGACTGGAAAAGAGGTGGTGGGTTTGGAAAAGCGATGAAGGGGTGACTAGTATCGGCGGAAGAGAATCGATATTCTTCAACTGCGGTATCATTTTTCGGATGTGACTTGCTTCTCCCTCCGTCTTTTATAAAAAAAAATAATGGCCAAAAATGAGCAATAAATATACTAATTTTTACAATTCCTAAAAAGCTGACTGTTCGTATCATAGTATTGTTGTCATTAATTTTCAAAATACAATGTATTCCTGTTTCCAAGCATATCGTATTTTGTATTCTCCTGGTTAATTTAATTTAAAAAGTTTAGCTTGAAAACCTCTAACGGTAAGCAAAAATTACACCTCACGCAATAAGTTTTTGGGAGTGATGGATGAATTCTCTCAGCATACATTTTTTTATCACTATCTAGGGAATTCCTGATAAATTTCATTGTTATGGAAGTTTTAATGGGTTAGATTTTGTGAAGACTCATGTCATGTTATCTACGCGGAAATTCTTTGAAAACATTCGCGAATAACTGTGCCAGGATAATTCTCCCCAGCAGTTTCGTTAAATGTAGATAATATACCCTCTAAAGGATTGATTTCAGGTGCAGAATGACCTAGGAACTCGATGCACACAAAAAATACCAATGCTGAATTGGATTTGGTTTTCAGCAATGGGAGAATCATTGAATGCCTTAATAAATTTCACCGAATACATTTCACCTAAATGATTTCACCGAGTTAACTCTGGAAACAATAATTATTAAGCTTTATTCCTCTCATAATACTTTTTTATTCCCAAAAATTTTAATCAAATGTGACAAATCTACGAAAATGTCCAGTGGGTAAGCGAGAATCACAGTCACACAGATCAAGATAGCGAAATATCTTCTTGTTCCAACTATTCATTCCTGATCAACTACGAGTAGACATTTGTACAAATAGAAATTATCATGTTTACATCATGTGCTTTACAATAGAAATAAGAGACTATAAAACAGGTAATGAATTAACGGCTCCGTATGTGTGAATTTTTACGCTTGGTTTATTAAAGTGGGAATAAGCTAATGAATGGATTCAAACCGTGTTGCAGCACAGGAAGAAGGCGAAGGGCAGCGTTTAGGTGGGTAGATTCACATAATTTATGTTCAGGATACGAGAGAAAGAGAGTGGACGTTAAAGGCGACGTGTGACCAATACCTTCAAATAGAAAATACCGGATGAATGCGGGATGATCCCTACTGAAAATTGTTCTTTTCATTGCACAACTATTTTTCCCCTTGTTTTGCTCTTTTATTATCATTGATGATATTTTAACCGTTTTAAAAACATTATTTTAGCTTGTAAACAAGAACAAAAAAAGGCCGAGAACCTAAACTTGAAGTTTACACTTCAATTTTACGGTCACGGCCTCTTTTCGTTTACATTGATTCACGACCGGAACTACGTTCATTGTACATTTACCTTATTTTAGCCTAAAATAACATATTTTTCACACTGCACGATTATAATGCTTGGACAACATATCTTTTCGACAGTTCATAAACAGTTTTTACACAATTTTAGATAGCATTGAAGTCGTAAGTGGTATATATAGATGTATAATGAGAGCTCAAGAGAATGCACCACAGAGATGGGTTCTTTAAGGGCTCAGTAAACTGTAAAAAGTACTTTTAGTTCGGAATTTTAAGGAATTTTAGGTTGGATGGAGAGTAAAATAACATTTAAGCCATGAAACCAAAAACACAGTAATCAACCCAGAGGTCGGCCATGTACCAAGAGCTCATCCATGTACCAAGCCCGACGGCGTGTGAATATTCACACATCAGGGTAGGGGGGCCAGTTCCTTTCCCTGTGCCGGTTATGGTTTCCCAGGAAGATCTGGTACCCGAAAAATTAACTAGCTTGGGTGGAGCTGCAGGTGCCCAAAGTGCCTTGCCCGGGAATCGAACCCGGGACCCTCCGGTTAGTAGTCCAACGCTCTACCCACTAGACCACCGCGACCAGCATATATATATATATATATATATATATATATATATATATATATATACTCGTATTTACACACAGAAACCATTAACTTATTGTTTAACATTAACCAGAGTGAATGCATGGATGGATTACGATTCTATCTGAAATCTTGGTTTCCTAGGTCGAAATACATTATCTTTTTAAAATGAATGGATAACTGCTGCAAGAGAACGACTTATCACTTGTAAAACGCGGGCCATTTAAACACTTTGAATGCTTCGAGAAGAATAATGGCCACCCAACACCAGTGCAACTCAGTGAAACTATAGTCGTGAAGAATTATATGAGCTGCAGGCGTCCAAAGTGCCTCGCCTGGGAATCGAGCCCGAGACCCTCAGACCCTGGTCAGTAGTCCAACGCTCTACCGACTAGACCACCGCGACCCACCAAAATAACATATATGAAGTGGAAA
Organism: Hetaerina titia; assembly: GCA_037158775.1. Classification (NCBI taxonomy): domain Eukaryota; kingdom Metazoa; phylum Arthropoda; class Insecta; order Odonata; family Calopterygidae; genus Hetaerina; species Hetaerina titia. The sequence continues at coordinate 54,094,412 of CM073775.1, forward strand.
GTTGGCGATCAAGAAATAACATAGCGTAGGGGAAAAGATGCGATTGTACATTTGATTGACGAAAGTGAAAGTTTGGAGGTTTTTGATGATGTCAAATGTTTTTAGTTCAAAACCAGTGTACACATTAGATAATACCTTTGTTGATGACTAAAAAGTTAATATGATTTGCCTGCAAACCACATTTTTTGCTGATTTAGACCACTTCGTAACTGAATGTTTGTAAAATTACCAATGTTCTTTGTCTCGCAATCATTTTATGCCATTTTTCCTTGTATTGATGGTGTTAAGTAGCATCAGCAAAACGCTCTTATTGTAGCAAGTAAGGTGTTACATACTGACACGTAAATATTATGTTTTAAAATTTTCCATTGCGTCTTGCAATGTATAGGATGGCGCTTTGATTTACTGCACGCCAATGATGGGTGCACCATTTATGGAGTGTGTCACTTTCAGCCTACCGTAGTGAGGTCAAAGCTTATCTTAGATCAATGGTAAAGACCTGACTAGTAAATCACTGAGAGGCCTTTGATGTTGCATTGCACTCTGTCTGGTTACTACAAGAGAACCGCATTTTCTCTTTCACTTTCAATTTGGCTGCAACTATGTTTTGGGAAGACAATTGTTCACGTTGCCTTCTTCAAATTGCGGCTAAAAACATGGAATCAAACTGTGAAAAACGAGAATATTACTAGAATAAAAAAATAGATAGGAGAAACTCATTCGTTTTCTCCTCGTATTGCGGGTCAGTATTTACTGTTTCTTGATTAACCTCTCTTTGAAAATTGACCAATGTCGATTGATGCAACAGACGTGGTTGGATCAATGATACCGGACCGTTATAAATAATGACCCATGATACAATCAGAAGCCATTTTCCCGAGGGAAGCAAACATTACTCTATAATTGCAAAATTATGACGTTGATACTTGCGTGAGGAAAATCAGTTGCAGCGTACGGTCTCATGTACATTTAATCCTCAGTATAAGCAATCACCATTACGTGGAAAGTACTCATTGTCACTCAAACTGCAGTAATTTCTTGCTTGAAACGATCTTGTGTATCGTATCTGGGATATTTTCTTCTCGCCGGGAGGCTTACTATATGCTACGCGGAATCTGTCACGAAAATATTCCAAGTCTTGCTTTAAACTTGGCATAGTTGTTGAAATCTGAACGATAGTACTTAAGATTCCCTACTACTACACTTTTGAATAGAGAGAAAAGTGTGGAAAAACGTATTGGTCATTAATATATTATTAGTTAAAGCATTTCAATGTTAATCTAATGCTTTGAGTTTAATTTCAATCACAAATTTGTAAACAGGGCGCTTGATTTATGCAACATTATTCTTATGAAAATTGCAATCGTAAAGTACAATTATTTTTATTTTTCAACATTTTAATTACCTAAGTAGATAAATGTCACCTGTATATTAAAAAAAATGAAATGCATAAGAGAAGGTATACGTTTCGTGTTCAGTATCTGTCGGTAGACTGCCAATAATAGCACATGAATAATGAATAATAAATTTTCATTAAATATTGATTAATACACAGGCTCCAGTGTATCACCCAAACTTGTCATAATCCATTATCTACCTTCAAATGTTTAACTTCGGGACATAAAATCATTTGAGGAACTGCCCATAAAAAGAAATAATTAAGGTAAAAATTTATTAAATTCAAAAATTCAGCGCAAAGTATTTCATGCTTAGAAAAATTTATTTTCCTGTGTATATATATAATATATATATATATATGTAACGTATATACTTTTTATTAGGTAATCTACCGGTTAAGGTAGGTTTTTGGATGGACACAACTATCAAATAAACATTTTGTGACTCCCCACCTAGCAAACTAATCTATATCAGGTCCCTCTTCATCTCGGTGTACTTCTTTCCTCCCTTCATCCCGTCCAACATCCCTATCCTGTTCCTGCCCTTACCTCGCTTGCCCAACATTCTCCCCTCTATTACCCTCTTCAACATTCCACTACCGCTCAATACGCCTTTCATCCATTTTTCCTGCCTCCATAGGATTTCTCTCAACAAACCCCTCTCCTTCCCCACCATTTCTAGTACTTCCTCATTTGTTTTCCTTTCGGTCCATTTCACCTTCTCCATTCTTCTCCACACCCACATTTCAAAAGCCTCCAATCTACGTCTATCCTCCTGCTTCAGCGACCACGTTTCCGCGCCGTACATAGCTGCGCTCCATATCAGAGTTTTTACGAGTCTTGTCTTAACATCCCTACTCAACGTCCCCGTCATCAACTCCCTCCTCCTTGAGAAAGCCTCCTTGCCTAGCGCAATTCTTCTCCTTACGTCCCTACCACTTTGACCGTGTTGGTCCAAAACACTTCCGAGATATGTAAACTGTTCTACCTGCTCTATTTTTTCCCCGCCTATTTTAATATTTAGCTTAGCCTTTTTCTTTCTGGAAAATCGCATAGCCTTTGTTTTATTAATATTTATTCTCATCCCATATTTATCGCACTGAACCTCCAATTCACTCAACAATGCTTGCAACCCCTTGGCTGACTGAGCAACTAATGCTTGGTCATCAGCAAACCTAACCGATTTTACGAATTCCCCCCCGACTTTCATTCCTACCTCCAGTTCTTCCCATGCCTCTTTAATCATTTCCTCTACATATACGTTGAACAGTACCGGTGACAATGGGCAACCCTGCCTTACACCTCTTCCTAACACTGCCCATCCGGACTCTCCGTTCCCCACTCGCACCTGAGCAGTCTGAGACATGTACAGGTTGCGGATCAGTCTCCTGTCCCTCCAATCCATTCCTATTTTCTGCAATACACGCATTAATTTTTTCCAATTCACTCTATCAAACGCTTTTTCGAAATCTACAAAACAGGCAAAAACGTCCTGGTTGTATTCTATATTCCTCTCGACTAGTGATCTCATTACTGCAATGGCATCACGCGTACTTCTTCCTTTCCTGAACCCAAACTGATCATCCCCTAAGTAATCATTTGCCTTACTCTCTATCCTTTTGTTGATGATCCTGAGAATAACTTTAGCTGCGTGGGATATCAAACTTATTGTTCTGTAATCCTCACATGTCGAAGCCTTTGCCTTTTTTGGAATAGGAACTAACACCGATCTCACAAAATCTTCCGGCCATTATATATATATATATATATATATATATATATATATATATATATATATATATATATATAAAGGCAAAGGCTTCGACATGTGAGGATTACAGAACAATAAGCTTGATATCCCACGCAGCTAAAGTTATTCTCAGGATCATCAACAAAAGGATCGAGAGTAAGGCAAATGATTACTTAGGGGATGATCAGTTTGGGTTCAGGAAAGGAAGAGGTACGCGTGATGCCATTGCAGTAATGAGATCACTAGTCGGGAGGAATATAGAATACAATCAGGACGTTTTTGCCTGTTTTGTAGATTTCGAAAAAGCGTTTGATAGAGTGAATTGGAAAAAATTAATGCGTGTATTGCAGAAAATAGGAATGGATTGGAGGGACAGGAGACTGATCCGCAACCTGTACATGTCTCAGACTGCTCAGGTGCGAGTGGGGAACGGAGAGTCTGGATGGGCAGTGTTAGGAAGAGGTGTAAGGCAGGGTTGCCCATTGTCACCGGTACTGTTCAACGTATATGTAGAGGAAATGATTAAAGAGGCATGGGAAGAACTGGAGGTAGGAATGAAAGTCGGAGGGGAATTCGTAAAATCGGTTAGGTTTGCTGATGACCAAGCATTAGTTGCTCAGTCAGCCAAGGGGTTGCAAGCATTGTTGAGTGAATTGGAGGTGCAGTGCGATAAATATGGGATGAGAATCAATATTAATAAAACAAAGGTTATGCGATTTTCCAGAAAGAAAAAGGCTAAGCTAAATATTAAAATAGGCGGGGAAAAAATAGAGCAGGTAGAACAGTTTACATATCTCGGAAGTGTTTTGGACCCACACGGTCAAAGTGGTAGGGACGTAAGGAGAAGAATTGCGCTAGGCAAGGAGGCTTTCTCAAGGAGGAGGGAGTTGATGACGGGCACGTTGAGTAGGGATGTTAAGACAAGACTCGTAAAAACTCTGATATGGAGCGTAGCTATGTACGGCGCGGAAACGTGGTCGCTGAAGCAGGAGGATAGACGTAGATTGGAGGCTTTTGAAATGTGGGTGTGGAGAAGAATGGAGAAGGTGAAATGGACCGAAAGGAAAACAAATGAGGAAGTACTAGAAATGGTGGGGGAGGAGAGGGGTTTGTTGAGAGAAATCCTATGGAGGCAGGAAAAATGGATGAAAGGCGTATTGAGCGGTAGTGGAATGTTGAAGAGGGTATTAGAGGGGAGAATGTTGGGCAAGCGAGGTAAGGGTAGGAACAGGATAGGGATGTTGGACGGGATGAAGGGAGGAAAGAAGTACACCGAGATGAAGAGGGACCTGATATAGATTAGTTGCTAGGTGGGGAGTCACAAAATGTTTATTTGATAGTTGTGTCCATCCAAAAACCTACCTTAACCGGTAGATTACCTAATAATAATAATATATATATATTATATATATATATGTAAATTAAATATATATATATTAAATATATATATAATATATATATATATATATATATATATATATATATATATATATATATATATATATATATATATATATATATATATATATGTATATGTATATTAAAAAACGCGAAGCTATAGGAAAAATGCATTTGTTAAGGTGTGAATGAATGATATAACTCTATGGTTTTTAAAATTAAACTAATTTATTGGTCCATGAGAAGTGAGATTGCTCACCTTGTATTTCAACTCTTCAATCAATGGCTAGGTGAGTCTAAAATATCAATTCACCTCTTGAATCTGTAGGATATCGACACATCTGGATATATTTCAAGGTGGCAATGGCGATTCCTCGGATTTAAATACCCTTCGGATAAGTGAGTAAAATCCATCACGAATTCATTTAGTATTCTCATATCAATTCTAGATTATCTAATTTCATTGTACCAGTTTGATTCGTAGTGCGTTGTCAATAGATTCTTTCTAAGTATTACAATATCACGCGAGTATCAAATTTCCTAATTTTTGGTTAGGATGAATTAAAATGATGAATTCGAGTTGTCACAATATCCAATCCTTCAGTAACCGTTTTCCCTGGTCGCGAAAAAATTCCAATTATCGAAAAGAAGCATCTAATGCTACTTACAATCGGACCCTGAGGAACTCGGCATGGGAGTGGAATGTTAATGATATCGGTATTAATTTTCCAGAATCCTGTTTATCCCCACCTCATCTTGCCATATCATTTGGCAGACCGCACACCGCGGCCCAATCCGTTGAAATTTGACTGCTCCCCTAAAGAATTTGCACATATTTTGAAGTGCCGCATGTCAATTGGACGAAGAGCGAGAGAGAATAAGGGAATGAAAGAAGCGTATCTACGAAAAAAAATCGGCGGCACTTTTCGGAAAAGCCTGTCGCCACCCCTAAGGGTCTGGGGGATCTTTCGCCAAAGGGGTGGAGAAGAGAAATGGAGGAATATGGGAAGAGTCTTCGGGAACATACGACCCCGATTGGAAGGGAACGGAAGGAGAGTGGGGAAGACGTTGAGGAATTAAGATGCGAACGGGGAGGGGAACAAAGGATTGCCGCAGATCGAAGTGGACGTGGAGAGAAAGAGGAGGAAGAAAGGGAAGAGGGGTTGGGGGGGCGGAAGGGGATAGTGAGAATGACAGGAAGTGGTGTGGGGGGTTAGGGGCGGTGGGGGAGGGGAAGAAAAGAGGGTTTCAGGGCAGGGATGCAGAAAGGAGAGGGGGGGTTGGGAGGGATGAATGCCACCGGGGCGAAAGAAAGAAAGGGTCAAGGGAACAAGGGGAGGCGTGTGGTGGAGGGGGAGGGAAGCGGGCGATAAGGGTGCGGAGACTAGAGAGGCGGGAGATGGGATTTGACGGAGAATTAATGGAAAGGGGACCGAGTGGAATAGGGGAAATAAGAGAAGTGAGATATTTCGGAGGGGGGGAGATGCGGTTAAAGAGGAAATGGAACTCCCAAGACGCAGGAGACTTTGGTGGGGGGTGTGTGCAAGAGAGGGGGCAGTGGCATCGACGTGGGATGGAGAAGAATAGGTACGGTCATTCAAAGTTCAAGTGGCTCAGGATTGACCCCAGGGATCTCGTGTTACTGGCCCAGAGGCGAAAGGGTTGAATCTTTCGCTATGCCGATGAGAATAAATTTCGATGCTCGGATGGCAAATTCCAACCAGTTTATTCGTAACCTGTAAAGACCGAGTCTTGAAGGTACCTTTCGCCCACGAAAATTCATCGGTGTAAATTTTATTTGTTCAACAATAGCAATGAGAACACATGAAAAGCCACAATGGGACCTCGCTTGGGATTCCAGTTGGGAATAATTTCTATTGTCGACAAATATCAAGTGATTGCGCTTTATTCTTCTTAATTCCTTTTGTTGCTAGCCGAGGAATATATTAAGTAAAAGATTACTTTGAATTATCTTCTCGGAGTCGTAAGTAACGGTGATTTAATTTCTCTTTCAAAATAGACGGCTGAAACGTCATTACACTTATAGTTCCCATCCTGGAGTTAGACATCCCTCCAATCTTGTTTTATTATTCGTCACGATCTCATGCATCGCTCTCCTCCGTATGCATGTTACATAGATAATTATAATTCTAGGAGAAGGAAATTCTCTCAGATATTATATTAATTCATTTTTTTTAGATATTTTTAAGGCCGCTACTATGTGCAAATAGAGCAGGTAGAACAGTTTACATATCTCGGAAGTGTGTTGGACCAACACGGTCAAAGTGGTAGGGACGTAAGGAGAAGAATTGCGCTAGGCAAGGAGGCTTTCTCAAGGAGGAGGGAGTTGATGACGGGGACGTTGAGTAGGGATGTTAAGACAAGACTCGTAAAAACTTTGATATGGAGCGTAGCTATGTACGGCGCGGAAACGTGGTCGCTGAAGCAGGAGGATAGACGTAGATTGGAGGCTTTTGAAATGTGGGTGTGGAGAAGAATGGAGAAGGTGAAATGGACCGAAAGAAAACAAATGAGGAGGTACTGGAGATGGTGGGTGAGGAGAGGGGTTTGTTGAGAGAAATCCTATGGAGGCAGGAAAAATGGATGAAAGGCGTATTGAGCGGTAGTGGAATGTTGAAGAGGGTAATAGAGGGGAGAATGTTGGGCAAGCGAGGTAAGGGTAGGAACAGGATAGGGATGTTGGACGGGATGAAGGGAGGAAAGAAGTACACCGAGATGAAGAGGGACCTGATATAGATTAGTTTGTAAGGTGGGGAGTCACAAAATGTTTATTTGATAGTTGTGTCCATCCAAAAACCTACCTTAACCGGTAGATTACCTAATAATAATAAACTATGTGCAATTCAGTTGTAATGAAAAAGGAAGAATCAAATCACTTTGGTTTGCCACGGAATAGAATTTTGATTGCCGATTGTTTCGCTACATTGTAGCATCATCTGGACTAGTGAACTAGCCCAGATTATGCTACAGTTTAGCGAAACTAGTCAGCAATAAAAATTTTATCCTGTGGAAACGCTGGGATATTTTTGATTTTTCCCTTTTCATTACATTTTCTTTAGTTTAAATTTTAATTCATTGAATTCAATACCTATTCTTTATTGAGAAAAAATGTCTACTTGATACCGATTCTTGCTTAAAATTTAGCAGGTTGTCAATTAATAATAGTTCACTGCGTGAGTGACTTTTTCAAGAAATATTTTAGAGCACAAAATAATTGCCAGCAGGTTCTGGTCCTTGAATTGATTTGGATTTATTTCTGTAAATTACTCTCATCTTGACTTTGATTTTTCCTGTAATATAGCCCAAAATTTTGCTTGAATCCTTTCATTCATATTAACTCGTATTTCACTAGTATTTAACTAGTAACTAGTATTTTCACTAGTTGATATTAATGGCGGTATATCTGTACTGTAAGTGTCAGTAGTTGGGTCTTTACCTAAAAATATATCCAGACCATCGGCATATAAAACTTCTTAGAGGAAACTCTTCTGTCTCGAGATGAATCCGATGAGGAGATTATTCCATTTAGTTTTTTATAGTACCCTGGGAGCCACCGTGGTTGTATGGCAGGGGTTGATTATACACCACACTACCGTTGACCCTAAACGTCTTACCCTCCTATCGCGGTCGAACAAATGTCTTGTAATTCTGATCCCTTATCGTTCGCGGCAAAAATGACGTCCCAAATCCATCTTTTCCATAATTAATCTCTCGAATTTTACTAAAATGATCTCTCCTACCACAGTATAATGGGGATAATAACATATTTTCAATATCATTGCTAAAGAGACATCCTTCCCATTTATGCAAGATTTTTAATCTGCAATTTAGCCTTCATTCCGTAAGTGATTCCCAAACTAGGTCATCTAGTAATTTTGACACGTTTCTCAGTGGATCATAACTTTTTTTTACAATCTAGCTCCTCTACAGTAATTTAGGTAATGAGACATTTTTCATTCAAATAGAATTACATTTTATATTGTCACCCTCAAAATAACTTCCTTCTGAAGCCACACAGCGCTGGAGACTGTTCTTCCACTCCTCATAGCAGTGCTGGAACTCCTATACTGGAATACCCTTCAGCTGGTCGGTTACAGCCGTTTGAATGTTTTCGACTGTCCCAAAATGAGTTCCCTCGAGGTGATTTTTTAATTTCGGAAGGGAAAAAAGTCACAAGGACTCAAGTCAGGTGAATAAGGAGGCTGAGAAGCCACAGGAATGTTTTAAATGGCCAAAAACTCGTTTATTGAAATTGCTGGGTGACATGGAGCATTATCCTGATGCAACACCCAGTTGTTCTTGATGTTTGGTCTCACATGAATGATCTATTTTCGAAGTATTTCAAGAAGCTATCGTTAAAAGTGTTGATTGACCGTTTGGCCTTGACGTAGAAACTCTTAGTGGACGATTCCGTGGATATCGAAAAAACAAATCAGCATGCATTTGTTCCTCGACTTCCTCACCATTGCTTTTTTGGGCCTTGGAGAGGTTGAAGTGCACCACCCCATGCTCTGGCGCTTGGCTTCTGGGTCGTACTCAAACACGCGCGACTCATCACCAGTAATGACACCTTCCAGAGAATGGGGGTCATTTTTAATCGAATCCAAAAATTCAAGGCACCATTCCCTCCCGATGTCCTGTTTGTCTTACTAAAGGTTTTTTGGAACCATTTTTGCGCAGATTTTTCTCATCCCCAATTCATTGGTCAAAATCTGGTGAACGGTGGTGTGAGTCAAATTCAACTCTTCTCCGATCATTCTGTCAACCAACGATCTGAACGCACAAGATCCCGGATTCTGTTGACATTTTCATCGGTTCTTGAAGATGAAGGCCTTCCGCTTAGTGGTTCATCTTCAATCGACTCCCTTCTTCCTGAAAATGCCTCAAACCTCCGAAAAATCTGGTTTATTGACAAATCACTCTCTCTGTAGGCCTGGTGAAGTTTAGTAAGAGTTTCCGTTGCACTGTGCCCAAGCAAAACCTGATAGCACACCGTTGCTCGAAATAATGTCACTCATTTTTGGAACACAATAGAAAAAACTTTCACAAAAAAAAATCGCTACGGACAACCAAATGATTCGAGCGGGTTCAAACCCTTACTGAAGGAGGATCACATGTTCCCATTTCGCCCCTCCAAGCCCAGCGCCCCCAGTGTTGCCAGATCGAACGCTACATTGCCAGTCTCATTACTTAACTTACAGACCTCGTACTTGATAATACATAATGCGTAATAAGCGAATTCAAAGTGAGGCCTAACGAGGGAAATATAACATTTCAATTTAAATTATCTTAAAATCACATTTCTCAACACTCTTCCAATAAATCCCAATTTTTTTGTTAGCTTATCCACAAATTTCCGGCATATTTTTCACTCTGGAGAGGTCGTGAGTGAGAGAAACGCCTGAGTACGAGTATTTAATCGCGTCTATAATTTCTATTTATAGTGTTCCTGATAGAGTAGACGTTCGGGGGGTAATTGCTTTTTTCCTAAAATTCATCATTGCGCCCTTTTTAAGTTAAATTCTGATTTCCGTTTGTCGCACCAGCGTTGTGTAGCCATTAGGTCATCTGCTAAAGCTGCTTTATCCTCAGGGTTACAGATACCTCTATCACCACTGCATCGTCGGTAAATAAACATAACTCACTATTAACTACGAAGTTAATATCGTTAACGTAAATAAGGAATAAAAGAGGTCCGATAATACTTCCCTGGGGAACACCCGAAGTGACTCCTACTGCGTTAGAGCGAACGCCATCTATGACTATTCTCTGTACCCGTCAATTCAATGAATTGACTCTTATAATTTTGAGTGCGCATATCTATAGACATAAAATGTGCAGACAAAAGGGAAAATAGGTATCCAATAAATACCATTCCTTTCAGTTCATTTGTTTTCCATCGTTCGAATCCTCCATAAAGCATAATGGTACTGCACTGAGTAATTCTCCCATGATCCGGTTATCTAGGAAAGGGATAAACGTCTCTTTCCATTTCCCTCCTACATCCTGCATTCCAACGCTGTGCGCGCATTGAAGATAATGAGATTTTCATTGATCAATTGCGCAATATTCTTGTGCATATACTAAAGGAAACATTTTAGGCTAATCGTTCCGGGAAAAAAGAATGCGCACCTTAAAATATTCGCACATAATCAAAGCGAACCATAACTGTTCCTATTTTACTGGAGTTTTTAAGAACACTTGCTATTGAATAATTAGAAGCATTCTCTCGGCGATGTCTGCTTATTTCGGACACTCCGGAGAATCGCAGCCATTTTGTCGCGCTAGTCAAAAGTTTTATACCGTATAAACAGTGTCGCTTCTATTTCACAACGTGCACCGTTATTTGATTCATGGAACAATTGGACATGCACATTGTAGACAAGAGTTCTCTTGTAAATGGTAAAAATTGATTTTTTATGGTTTTTTTGGTGATATCATACATTTGTATGCCAATCTGCCTGCTTCATTACTATCGAGAAATTAATCCTTGAAATGGAGGTGATAATTCTTGAGCATTGATTCTTAATGAACTTATAACCTGATTGAAGCAATGAATTAGTTAAGCAGGGGATGAAAATATTTTTCGTCCATTCAATATTCAAAGCAATATAGGTTTGGTCTCGCCACCATCGCCAAGGGGATTCACTTTATCACACAAGACGTGCATGTCTACTTGATTGACTTAATTGCGTACAGCCAGCATTATTATCGGTTCGTTGAGAATATCAAGACATATTTGGGTTATTTCTTTAGACTCGTCAGGAAAATTCCGAGCAGTAGGTTGTACTAGATACCATGACATCTAAGTGGGAAGAAGAGGAAATGGAACTTCTTTGAGTGTGTGCGTGTGACATCCTATTGGCCTCAGAATGGGATGATTCACCTGTCAAAAACAATCTTTCTGGGGTACGATAAAGAGAAAGAGGCCAACTGCACTACTTTCAATGTATGAATGCCACATAATATGAGATTAATTCACATTATCGCCAGCAAACATCTATTCGTTCGCCAATCATTTCCAAACTGGACTCTTGTTTTCATTTCGCCAACGTTAATAATTGCAATCAGTTGTGAAACTCTTGACAATAAAGATATTCATCAATCCAATCATTGCGTGCGGGTGACTTTAATTGATATAATTGATTATTCGTATATTTTATTAATAATAAGTGATAGATTCTGGTCAGGCCGAAGAAGATAGGTTGGTAAAACTTATTATTTTTAACCTTTCACTCATATGCAGCATTCTTTCCAAGCTGCACGTAAAACTTGATGGCGTATCGCTGTACAAGCGAACGTTCCATCTCGCCGTGTTAAGAAGTCGAAAAACACACTTCACGCGGAGACACGTCTTTCCGCTCAGACTGCTCGGAGCAAACTGTCAACCGGCTGCGCTGAAAGGGCAGGCCTCCCACCACATTTTCCAACCGGTTTTATCTCGCTGCTATGGATATTTTCTTCACAATAAAATCATACGCATTACTTTCACAATGGGCTCTGTAACTATCAAAAACCAATCTTCAGGTTCAAGACCGTGTAGAGATAAGACCCTCCAGCCCTTCCCCCTCCCCTCACTCTTAAATTTGTATGGAACCTGGATTTGATCAGAGTTGAAGATGACCGCTGCTGATTGGATTACCGGATACGCTTAGGGTCAATTCACATAAGTTCTAATTTTCGCACTAATCTTTCCAGCTCTTGCGCAGATACCAGAAAAGGGTTTGCGCATAAAGAGTGCGCTAGTTTCATTTGTTTTCAGACCTCGTTAACGGTTCGATCCCCTCCACCTCGATAAGCACGGTCCCGAAGAACGAAGAAAAACTCAACGTTCGATAGATGTAATGTGTAGATGGGGATGGAAGTAATGTGAGAGTAAAGCGCCTGATTGATTGATTGCGATCCTTATTGAGGTGAAACGGAACCGGGGATGTTTCGCAGGGGAAGATAAAATTGCGGTTCGTCCAAATATACCAACAATCATTTCCAAAACCCATTCGCTGATAAAAATTATTAGAAAGTTCACTGCATTTCTCTGTCATTTTGTAAAAACACTATTATTTACTTATCTGTTTTAGTTTCATGGGTAAAATTCTGGCTGAACTCATTTACTTAAATAAAGTATCACATTTCAATGAATCTGATCAAAGGTTATGGGGAGTTTTTTTTAGACTAGGCTGGCAAACAATTATGTTTTATTCAGCATACCATCCAAGGGGTTGAAATCATTACTGGGTGCATTACAGGACCACATAGTAGGGTAGGATGAAGATGAACAACAAGAGCAATGCAATGAGATTCTTAAGAAGTACGAAGGTAAATTTAAGTATTTAATTCGGAGAGAATACCTTTAAGAAGGTGCAACAGTTCATTTTTATGGGAACCATTTTCTCTCAATTTCATCCACTATAGACTACTCTCAAAACTCTTCCATCGAGACGTCAATAACAGGCGTATTTTTCGGTGTTGGTCGGTGGAATCTCGAAGCTTGGGTTTAGGGGTGGGAGAGGAGTGCAGGGAATCGGATCTTGGAAAGGTAATTTATTCCTCTGTTTACGTTGGTCTCTAGGAGTGAGCCACCTTTCGATTTCTCGGTAATCCGCCGCTCCGCCCCCGATGCCTCCATAGCCCCAGCGACCCACTTTGGACTCCCCGGAGCGCACAGGGCGTCTTATGAAAATTTCCCCTCTAACCTCCCTCCATCTCCTCTCCCAAGAAAGAAGTAAGGTATTGGATTTGGGCTAAGAGAGAGGTGACAGGATGAACGGGGACTCACGAGAATTCGTATGGGAGTATTTGCTCAACCACACATGTTCATTTTGTTTATCACTTCAGTCACCGGCTCCCCTAGGGAGTGCGGTTCGCTCTTTATTCTGTTCTATTTTGAAGTTTCTCATTCCCATCCCGTTTTCCGAGAAGTTCTGATTAAATACAGAAGAAATGCGACGACTTATATTAACTCTGCGCCATGTAATAACCCCCAGAGTAATATTAGTCATCCGCGTTATTTATATCGAGGAATCTCCAGGAGTCTTTCATATATTCCTTGTCGCGGTTCTCCTTCTTGTGTGGCCGCGGAAAGGAAATTGAGAAGCCTAGAGTCTCCCATGCATGAGCCGATTTTAAGCATGACGTTTTTAGCGTTTAATACACGCCCCAGGTCTCGAGAGAAGAGTGAACGTTCTGCCGAACAATGAGGTTCAGCTTGCATGTAAGAGCGCAGCGTTTGATGCCGAGAGGGACTTTTTTGCAGAGAAAAGACTGGATTTAAATTTTCATCAGAGTCGCCAGCAGTCAAGCAGAGGTTTACGAAGAAATGCTTTCTTTTTCCGTGAATAATCTCTTTTATATTATATTTCAATTTTCCTCTAAATTTCGCCCGTGCAAAACTATAATATTCCTAAGGAAATACGTGTTCGTGTTCGCGGTCTATCGCGTGAAAACTATTCTTTGGATGCGTGGCAAAATTAGGAATTCTTGAGGAATTGGGTAATATATACTTAATGACTCTCATTCTTCCTTCTTGTGACACAATTTGAACACCCTTGGGTTAAATAATGGACCTAGTTTGCGATAAATACCGCGTGGACAACTGTGAATCTTCTGTTCAATCTTAACAGAAAATTTACTGAATAAATTGGGTCCTTCTAGTATTCTGCATCATCATGGGAAAAATACGGAGGAGATTTCCAGATGACGTCCTCAGTTAACGTCTTTATGAGAAACACTATCACTCAATTAACTGTCCCCCTGAGGCAGGCGTATATGTAGCTACCTCACCGAAAAACAGTCCCTGCACCTATTACTTTTCCTCGGGCCCATAACCTTTGGTTCGTCTGGAATTTATGAGCATACATACCCAATACTCATCTTGCAGGAATCACATTTATATACAAGGCCCTCCAACACGTCTAGGCTGTAGTCGTGCCATAGAGAGGAATGGAAATGTAAAAAGTTAAAAAAAGAAAAGAGTGCAGTGCCAAACACACTTAAACCATGAAGAAGCGCCTTAGGAGATCTTAATTACTTTTTAATAAAAAATTAAATTGTATGATGTAAATAATAATCAACGTGAATAATGAATGATACTTTTTTGCTTAAACTACAATTCAGTACGACAAAATAATTGAGAAAATCAAGTAAAAAAATCGCGCGTAATTTTTTATTTAATTATAAATCCTGCAAGCCACCTCTAGAGTGTGTGGCAGGGGGTGACTACACACCAGAATAATTTTACTCGAAAATGACACTACCATGGTCGAACAAATTTTATCATGATCCTCTATCGTTCGCGGAAAAATTGAAAACTTAAATATATTTGTTTTACACTTAATCTCTCTAATTGTATTAGCATGATCTCTCCCACCGTAGTACGATTGGAACAACAATACATTTTCAACATCACCGCCAAAGCGACCTTCCAATTTATGCAAGAGCTTCAATCTGTAATAAAATAGTGTAATGGTTTGTGCCAACCGTAGCCAAATGAACAGGAAAACCATTTTTTTTCCGTTCCGATGTCATGCAGTAGCCTAAAAAGTGGTCAGTACGGGTGCTTGGTCTATTTCCCCGCACGTCTTTGGGCTAGGCCTGCCACCCAGGGGAGCTACGAAGGATGTTCAATAGTCATCCTGCATTTTTATTACATTTGTTCATAACTTGTTGTACAAAATTTTAATTTTAATCCATAATGCTAGATCAGCGCGTATGTGATACATAATTCATAAAGCCAAATCTAGTATAGTGTCGGCAGTAGCCGTTGCAAGTTCAAACACTGCTTAGTTCGTCCACGCCGACGATGGGTAACACGTGAAGCTGCATTAAAACTACCCTTTCGTCTAAAAATATCGTCAGCTAAGCCGTCAATGTAATGCTACAGTATGCCTATAGAGAATATATTATTTCTTTTAACAAAGCTAGAAGATGGTTTTTAATGGGTAAAGATGGTAAACAATTTCATCGGAAGGTGGATCTGGTGTTTCATTTGCTCCTCTTACAGAATTTGAAATAATTCCGCTGCTACTATTGCGAGAAAAGATTCTCGAATAACAGTAACAGCACTATCTATACTATTCTACTATCGTATTACTATTGTAATACTATTGTAAATCTAAATGGGTGAAACCCAGAAGTGAGAAGAAGTTAACTTTAATTAATTTAATGAATTAAATTCTACGCAAGCGTATTTTACGTATACAAGGATATTTATAAACGCTTGGTTCCCGCGAAATCAGTATCAACTCGCTTAAATCACAGAAATGTGAAGCATGTTCCTCATCCTCCCTATAGCCTAGATCTTGCCCATCTGACTATTCCCAGTTCTCCTTTGGGAAGAAACACCCTCGTGGAAAGCATTTTATCATCATATTAGGCAAGCGTAAGTAGTTCACCATCACAATCAGGCAAAGGCGAACCGAACGCGTTTCAAGTTAAAACGGCTGCCACTGTTGCAATTCTAGGGTCAAAGCAATGAAAGTTGTACCACATGCAACTGACACACAACGCTACCAATATAAGAAAATGAAATCTTCGCACAATAAATCATGCGAATAAAAGGTTTATGATCGCTTTTTATTTAACAGCCTTCGCAGGGTTAATTTGAGATGAGGAGATGAAAATTCCCGCGTCAGCCAGAAAAGTTTAATGGGTGAATGTTTTGAAGTGTGATAAATTATATTAACATTCCAAAAATGCTAATGACGTAGGAAAGCAATTATTTGAAATAGTGATACTTTCGTGATCTATTGTCGATGTACAAATTCTTTCACTGTAGATTTTTAAATTGAAATTTTCTCTAATTATAATATAGGTAAAATAAAACAGTTCCTGGCGTAACTTGGTGGAAAATCTTCATACTAACTTTTAATAATCAAACCACTTTACTTTTCCACATAAACTTTTTAATTTTTACAACCCAGGTTTCGTCATAGCATAACATCATCAGGTCTGACCTGATGATCTTATGATAATTAATCATCATTAATTAAATATAATAATTATAAAATATAAAATATTTTAAAAATAATATAAAATATAACAATTTTTATATATTATATATATATAATATATATAAATAAACAATTAATAGACCTGATGATGTTATGCTATAACGAAACCTGGGTTGTAAAAATTAAAAAGTTCATGTGGAAAAGTAAAGTGGTTTGATTATTAAAAGTCAGTATAATATAGGTTTAAAACTCTACGGCTAAGAAGAAATAGATGGATTGGACACACATTGAGGCACAATGGATTGATTAGGAATATAATAGAAGGGAAGATCACACGAGGAAGACCAAGAGACATGTACATAGGACAAATTAATTAAGAAAGACGTAAAACAGAAAAGGTATCAGGGATTGAGGGAATTGACATTAAATAGAGGCGAATGGAGGGCTGCAATAAACCAATCCTAGAATTGAAAATACTGATGATGATGATAGGTTTAAAACATTTCGCGGCCGTTAAAGGAAACGAGACGCGTACAAATAGTAGATCAGACCCTAATTGATGAATATTGATTACATTTTTTTTATTAGGTAGTCTACCGGTTAAGGTAGGTTTTTCGATGGACGCAACTATCAAATAAACATTTTGTAACTCCAAACAAAACTTAATCCAGCAACTTACTCTAAATCAAGTCTCTCTTCATCTCTGTGTACTTCTTTCCTCCCTTCATCCCGTCCAACATCCCTATCTTGTTCCTGCCCTTTTCCTCGTTTGCCCAACAGGTTTGCCATTGATTACATAACCATTCTAAATCACCTATCGTTATTTTAGATCGAATGGTGCCAGAAAATCTTTAATATACCTTTTTATAGCATAAATATCATCACATTGTGATTTTAAAACACAATCTAATAGCTCACATTATACGTCGAACTCTTTTACCATGCTCCAATCACGGATAAGCACAATGGTTTACTGCAGATTCATTCTTATTCCATAGATCATTGGGCAAGTTGACGAAAATCTCTTCCCCATATTTCCATCGTTATTTGATATAATTGATGAGTAAAGTGTGGCTAAATGCTTTTATATTGTGCCTATACATAGTGGTTACACTATTTTTGTCTCATTAGTTTCAATAATACAGCTTCTGGCGTGACTTTGTAGAAAATCTACATATTGAAATTGAAAAATAAACAACTTGTCTTTTCCATATAGAAGATGTTTATTCACTACCTAGGTTTCGTTATGGTATATGGTTATGGTATGGTACCTGAAGATGTTATACCATAACGAAACCTAGGTAGTGTATAAAAATTTTCTATGCGGAAAAATTAAGTTTTTTATTTTTCAATTTCATTATCAGTTTCAGTTGATTCGCTCGCCATTTGTGGCAATTCGAAATTAGCACTTAAAATCTTCTGGTCCAAATACTACCTACATGCTACATTCCTTCTTGAATTTCGCAATTTGCTATGTCAGTGTAGACTGCCAATTTATATTTTTGCGGGATGATATTTTTTTGTGAAATAGTTAAATGCCTAAAGTAATATGAAATTACATGTTTTATTGATTATGTATTTAAAAATTAACTCGTGGATGTACTTAAAGTAATAGGAAATTATACGTTTCATTGATTATAAATTTAAAATTTACTCTCTGGACGAAATTGAAATGGTAAATGTTTTCAGCGTTCATTAATGCTGAAGGGGGTAGGCGGGTGAGAGCAATTAAACCTTTTCAGCCCCCTTTGAATCCTCGAATCCGGGCGTGGACGTGATTTTCGAGCGGAACCGTCTCCCCACTCCCCCCCCCCCGACCCCCCCTTACTCTGTTTATTGTTTTCATTTAAACTGGTCCCTTTGTTTTTTTTTATGGCCGCGATTGCGCTGACGTCAGGAACGGATGTTTAGGAACTCGACGCCCGAGAAGGCATTCGACGAAGTGAGGCGAGCGGTCCGCGCGAGTGTTTTGTAGCGTTTTTATCGATATGTACACACGCCCATCCTCGCGAAAATCGATAACTCCCCTGGCCCAGTGGATCCCGGACGCCGCCGTCTCGGACCGTGTGCTTCTGCCTCATTTCTTTTTTTTATCCCATTTGATTTTTTTTCATTTATTTTTCCTTTGTCCCGCCCGCGCAATCGGCGTCGGGACGACCAATGCGATGGCGGGACGGCGGTGACCTTGGGAGACAGAGGGAAAAGAGAGAGGAAAGGGGATGGGAAGGGGTTGTGGTGGTCGGAGTGGAATGGTGGCGGAGGGAGGAGTGGGAGAAGAAGGGGTTGAATGAATGAAGCGACGTTGACCCGCAGATACGTCGATGTAGGGTGAGGGTAGGGGAACGGAAGAGAAAATAGCATTCCGTCTTAGGGTTGGACCGTTCGCTATAAAAACGCATTCCGATTAATCTGCGTAATGCATAGCATACAGGACGAGAAGTTAAATAACGCTTGGAATAAAATTTTCCTCGATCTTCTTATTCAAATGCGTCATTTTCCTAGAGCCGTTGCGTTGCAACGAAACCCAAGTCTTGTGAAATGAATATTACTGTGGAAAAACAATTAAGAGTTGTACTTATTAAATGAATATTAAATCGATTAATGGAGTACATCGATTCACAGCGTCGTTGGAGAAAGACTTTGTATAGACTACGACATCAATAAGGAGAATAATTAAACTGATACAAATGCAGGGCAATTTCATAGCATTTATCTATCTCGTAATCTGAAAGTTGGTCTATTAAGTCCTCGATACTAGTGGATATGCCACCGATCCCAATGCCCTTAACAGTGAAGTGTTCAAACTCAGGAAGATAGGATGATGAAGCCGATGTTGTGGTGAAGCCTGGTCAGATGGCAACGCACTCACCAACTCACAGTTAGTGAGTTCGAGTCCCACCTCTGACATGAATGTTCAGTCACCTTTGGTAGTTTGACCCCTGTAACACGTAATGACAAGCGAAGAATGTCTTACCAGCACCTGGGGTCAAACAAGCCACCAGATGTGTCAGTATAGTTAATACTTTATAATGTGTACATTATTACAAGCAATTATTTTAGTGTTTTTATCCTTTTTAAGCAATATTTAAATTTTTCTCTAGGCGTAACCAGATCTTTACCTGTATATTTCAAATAATAATTTCCGAAAGATTGTATTTTCTTAAATTGGAACAAGCCTAAATGTGCCATTTGATTGTTTAATGACTTGGCCGTCCTATTGTTCCCTTCGTTCTTTCATCCTTCCCTTTACACATGGTTCATCCGGAAAATAATTGTAATAAGCTCATTGTCTTTTTCGACAAAAGGGGAGTCGTCCACTACGAATTTGTACCTGAACGACAAACTGTAAATGCTGCATTTTACGTCCAAGTGCTCGATAGGCTTCGAAAACGAGTCGCCCGCGTCCGGCCAGCGATCAAAAACATCTGGCGGCTGCATCACGACAATGCGCCGTCTCACACCGCGCTTGTCGTGTCGGACTTCTTGGCCAAGCACGGAGTGGCAACGCTGCCGCACCCGCCCTACAGCCCGGACTTGGCACCACCGGACTTCTTTCTGTTCCCGAAGATAAAGAGGAGTTTGAAAGGAACGCGATACGGGACTTTGGACGCCGTCAAAGAGGCCGTGACGACGTGTCTTCGAGAGGTTCCCGATGATGCCTTCGCGGGAGCGTTCCAGGAATGGGAACGCCGCTGGAACAAGTGTATCGACTCACAAGGGTCCTATTTTGAGGAATATTAGCTTAAGATATGTAAAAGTGTAATAAATTTTTTTTCCTGAGCTCAGTACACTTTATTTTCCGGACGAACCCTGTAGCTATATATTTTTCCCTCGGCTGTCTTTTTGGAGTCCTCTTTTCAAGTACACCTTTTCAAGTACACCATATATCCATTTTGCATCAAGGTGTGTTCAATCCACGCGATTCTTTTCGACTCCGTATTGCTTTACCTGTTCAATCCTGCCTTGTATTTACTTTCTAGTATTGCCATGTAATCTGTATATTTGATCTTCATAACCCCACCCCCTTATCTTCATTGCCGAACGTTTGGTACAAATACAACTTCGACATGAAAATGGTCTTCAACTGGCCCGGCTTTTAATATAAACGTGGAATCATAGGGCGAATGCCACGTGAAATGCGATGTCAATACTCTGAGAATTCATGCGATATTCAATATACCTCCAATGCGATGCTCCAATTCGATCGCGCAGCCATAGTGTCGGACCGGGGTTTCCCTTCCGCGCGAGCACTTTTCCCAATGGAATCTGAGAGGCAGGGAAGGGGTCGAGTTTCCATCGGAATTCGTTGGGCGGAAGACGAAGCAGTCGCCCCCCCCTCCCATCCTCCATCAAAACCGCAGGGTCGTGGAGCTGGGTATAAGGGAATGAGAATTTTTTCGTTAATTTCGTAGCCTGGGTTTCCACTGGAGGTATGATTGGATTTTAGGAGCTCGCAGAAAACCGATATCCTCAAGTCCGTTACGCAATGAACTACATCTGTGGACTCGTCTCCAGAGGAATTGCATCAATATTCAGGACTGCATAAAAATAATACAAGTAATGCCATTTGTGTTAATTTGACCGGAAAGCAACTATCATTCTTTTTAAGTGGTCCAATTCCTTGAAAATTCTTGCGAACGAAGGGAAGAAGTGAAATGATTATCAACACCAAAGATGGGAATGAGAGGGGAGAATGTTGAGCAAGCGAGGAAAGGGCAGGAACAGGGTAGGGATGTTGGACGGGATGAAGGGAGGAAAGAAGTACACAGAGATGAAGAGGGACCTGATGTAGATTAGGTTGCTGGATTGGGTTTTTTTTGGAGTTACAAAATGTTTATTTGATAGTTGTGTCCATCCAAAAACCTACCTTAACCGGTAGATTACCTAATAATAGATGGGAATGTCTCGAATTTAATATATGAATATTAGAATTAAGAGAACATAGTTCGCCTATAAGCATTTAAAAACTAAAAATGTTTTCGAAATTCTTAGTGAGTACACAAATTGGATAATAAAAGCACAAAACATTAAACATGACTATAGAAATACATTCTATTTTTGTCAATTTCAACACTTGATTTTATTGGTTGTTTTATTGTAAAGACATTTTTTTACTGCAGGAAAAATCAAGTCATGCACAAGCATTTGATTCCATCAAATTTTATGTCCACGTTCATAATTTTATCGGCGGTGGATATTTCCAAACGTAATACCATTGATGGTATTAATGGTACTTATTCTATTAATTACAATTAATAGAATATCTCCAGAGAGCTTATGATTTCCCACGGAGTGTTTGTACGTGTCGCTCGTTTCGATGCGAACTTCAACCGCCATCAGGTAAAATGTAAGTTCACATAGAAACGCACCTAGCAAATCATTCTCTCTTTTAAAATGAAAATTTTCCCATACACTAGGATAATTTTATACTTATAACATTGATGGGATGACTTCCTATCATGGGGACCAAGATTCGAATCCCTAGCAGTAGTGGATTTTCAGGTTTTCAGGCCAACTTACGTTGCCGAGTAGGTTACGGTTGTGGACCTCTTGCTCGGTAGGTACCTCCGATTGAAGAGTTATTTTCACCTTTGTTTTTTCGTCATCGTCAACCGGATCCCGAAAATATTTACCCATTTAGCCCCCATTCCTCGGCTACTCTCAGTTAGAATTATGAACAATATCACCAGGTTTAGTCTGAACTGTGTATAGAGCGGTACAAGTTCGATTTACTCGTATGCCTATTTGCGGCGTAAAAAGATGGCTAGGCTGAGAATGACTTAAGCAACTCCTCAAAGTTAATGATAATGCTACATCTACTTAATACCCCACAAACCGCCGCAAGGGCGTGTGGCCTGAGGTGTCAGGGCACCACCCGTAATTAAGAGAAAAAACGCATGCAAAAGCCAAAAATTAATACAGTCCACAAACAAATCATAGTACTTTTTCTCATGCAAAATTTTTCATTTTTATCATTTTATTCGTGCAAAAATCCTTGAACCCCGCGCACATGCAAACAAACAAATTATCAACTAACATACACATCATGCACCTAAAGACACGCCTAATAACTTTGCAATGTTTAATTTTGTTCCGATTTTTAAATTAAATGTTTTTAATATTTCTAAAGTGACTTTGGTTTCTTACCATTATGATTCCTGATTGTTCTGGGAAGAATGAATATTTGAATCTATCTCCCTTATTTTATCTTTGTGGTCTGATCTACCCAAGAAGTGTGGGGCCATTATAATTCCTTTGGTGTCGTCGTTAAACTCGTTGGTTCCTAATATTTCTAAACTTCTAAGTCTTGCTTGTAATTAAGAGTAGTCTTAACGGTCAAAGTAGGTGTTTTATGGATCGACTGTCTGAGAACTGCTACCTTTCCATTTACATACCTGAGGCGCTAATCAATAAACACGATAAAACCCACATTACAACGAGCCATTCTTTAAACCACTTACTTCCCGAATGCCCTCGTTCCATCCATCGCTTAACCAATATGCTATCTGCACATTTAACCACAGACTTCAACATTCCATTGTCATTTGAGACTCCCTGCATCTATTTTTCCTGCCGTTTTGGAATTTCTCTCATCAACTCTCTCCCCTTCGCTATCGTGCCTAAAAACTTTTTCGATGGTTTTGCTTTCTTCAATTTCACTTTTTCCATTATCTTCTACACCCAAATCTCAAAAGCCTACGTTAATTTCAATGCCTCATGATCAAGTTACCAAGGCGTAAAATGCGCGTATTATTCCTATAATAAATTTTACGCTAGTTTTTCCTTTCTCTAAACCTTTACTTATGTGTAGACGCTAATTTGGTAAAATAAAAATAAGCTGAACTGTCAGTATCTTTCCTTCAATTGAATATTACGTCAACGATGTGTGTTTTCCACATTTTTCATGTCAGTTCGAGTTAATTTGATATGCATTCTTTCTGCTAAGGGTATAGTGATAATTTAATTCCAGAGCAATTTATTATACTTTTCGCCCTATTCTGCTATTGTTACATTCAATTTGTTATACTATCCAAATAAAAAACAGAATGGTCGTTATTTTTCTTTATTGCGTTTAATACAATTTTCTTTCGTTTTTATTAAAACTGATATAAGGTCACCGATAAACTTCAGAGTTCACTCGTTTAAGTAATATCGTGTAAGCTCACTTCCGGTTAGGTTGAATATGGTGGAATGAGTTGGATATCCCACCATATTTGGCCAGACTCTTCTGAAAGAAACTACACCTATCCTTAGTTGGGCAAAAGGGAAGGACTGCTATCCACTTCGTGCTGAATGACAAAGATAGCAAACCATAAAAAGACATGTGTTGAAGTGTAATTGAAAGGGGCTGGGTACTCAAGATAACTTCTAATACCAAAATAATTATTAAGGCCACCATACATTAGCTTGTTAGACCATCCATATGAATTATCTACGCCAAATAAGCTCCTCAAATACTAATGCTTCATTCGAAAAGGGAGAAAGTGATCCTTCATTCGTCCTCACGTGGCAAAGGAATACGTCCGTCTGAGATTAAGACCAAAGATCCTTGTACATCCTACTCTGAAATAGAAGCATTATTGCTATACCTGTAAACTTTGCTTGACCCCCTGTTGCATTACGAGGGATTGATAAATGCATTTTGTTGCGCAGAGAAGGAAGGATAGAAGAAAACCTCTCGGAAAACCAATTCGGATTCAGGAAAAACCGAGGAGCAAGAGAGGAAATTCTCAGCTTGAGAGATCTGGCCGAAAAAATGGGACACGTAAATAAGCCATCATATGTGGCATTCGTGGACTTGAAGGCCTTCGACAACATCGATTAGAACAAAATGTTCAAATTACTAGAAGCGCTTGGATTGGACAACAACGGGAGAAGAATTATCCATAACCTCTACGAGAAACACAAGAATTGGGTATCAAAGGAGTCAAGGTAAATGGAGAAGAAATCAACATGCTCCGGTTTGCAGATGGCATCGCAGTAGTGGCGGGAGCGAGAGAGAACCTGCAAGCAACTCAAGTGCTATGGATCAAGTACTTCTGGAATATAATATGAGCATTAACAAGAAGAAAACGAAAATCCTTGTGTGTGAAAGAGAGAAGCTGAATGCAGATATCACACAATTCGAGGGGTGAAACTAGAACAAGTGGAATCCTTCAAACACCTGGGCAGCAGCGTAACATGGGAGGGAAGAAGTTCAACCGAAATCAATCAAAGAATAGTCCAAGCTAAGAACGCATTCATGAAGAAGAGGCAACTACTATGACCAAAGAATCTTGGGAGAAGGCTAGGAAACAAGGAAGCCATCCGTCAATACTGTCGTGTGGAGCATGGAACTCAATGGTTCCGAGACTTGGAACATAGGAAAAGTAGACCAGGGAAGAATAGAAGCCTTTGAAACATGGTGCTGGAGGAGAATGATGAAGATTAAATGGAAAGACAAAGTGAGGGACAAGGAAGTATGTAGAAGAACACACGTGGATAAGACCATGCGGAGTACTCTACGGCAAAAGAAGAAATAGATGGATTGGGCACACATTGAAGCACAATGGATTGATTAGGAATATAATAGAAGGAAAAATAGAAGGGAAGATTCCACGAGAAGGACCAAGAGACATGTACTTAGGACAAATTAAGGACGTAAAACAGAGAAGGTATCAGGGATTGTGGGAATTGACATCTAATTGAGTAGACTGGAGGGCTGCAGTAAACCAATGCTAGGATTGACATTTGAAATTGAAATACTGATGATGATGAAACTAGAGCAGGTGGAACAATTGACCTGCCTTGGAAGTGTTTTGGACCAAAATGGTCAAAGTATTTGTGGCATAAGGAGATGAAATGTGTCAGGCAAATAGGCTTTCTGAAGGAGGTAAGGGTTGATAGCAGGGACGATGGCAGGGCGTAATCATATTTAAAGAGGTTCGTTAACACTTTGATATGGAGAGTAATTTCGCGCGGGTCGGATACAGTATAGCAGAAGGAAGATGATAAGCGTAGATTGAAGGTTTTTAAAAGATGAGTGTGGGGAAGGATGGAATAGGTGAAATGGACAGAAAGGAAAACAAACCAGGAAGGGCTAAGAAAAGTGGGGAGGAGAGGAGATTTTTGGAAGAAACCCAAATGAGGCAGGAAAGATGGAAGTAGAGAATTTGGATTGGAGTTGGGATGTTGAAGACTGTGATAGAGAGGAGAACGTTAGGGAAACGAGGAAGGAATGGGAAAAGGATGTTGGACGGAATGAAGGGCGGTAGAAAGTATGCGGAATGGAAGAAGGATTTATTGTAGCTTTGGGTGCCATGTAAATTTTGTTTGGAGAGGCGAAGAAATATATCGGTGTTAAGTCTATGTTCGTTAAAAATCTACCTTAAACGGTAGACACTCAAATAAAAATGTTGTTTTTGTCAATATGCCTGGTGCACGTCGTATATTTTTCGACTTTTAGTTGTCATTTACGGAGACTGTTCGAAGAGAAAGAATACATTTAAACTGGTCGGTAAGGGCAAGGAGAAATCTTCAGTCTCTGGCCTTCTTGATCTTAGGCCCTTAAGTTTAGTTGGCCAGCTTCAAACGCTCATTCTGCCTTCCCATTAATCACATACGCAACAAAACCAAGTCTAGAGCGCTCCAATATTTTTCGCGGAGTGACCTCATTGTCACACGCTCTTTCTTTTGCGGATCCTTCGTATTTACCCACAATTGCGTAACGCCAGGCTGGCGTCTAACCACTGTGTCACTCGCCCACACGGCGACTCTCAGAGCATTAAGTCGATGCAGATGTCTCTTTTCATCGGGGTGGGTTACAGCCGACTTCACTTTCTCTGCTCCGCAGAGGGATGACAAGGCCCGGGGGAATCAGGACACGCCTCCTTCTTCTGATCCTTCCGAAAAACCATCCTGGACTAAGGAGCAATGGCGAAAAGACGTCGGAGGTTGAAGGTAGGCATCGCGAGTTTTCCGCCCGGTGAGAATAAATGGTGGGATTATATTCACGCATCTCAGATGCACGCACGCGTAGGTCGTACAGGTTTTACCAGTGAAAGTTTGATACCCAAAGCGGAGTCAGCAAAGTCTTTCGTCGATTAGAGATTCGTTCTTTTCGGACCTTTTGCCGTCTCTATTAAGGTTCTTCAATAATTAGTTTGCTCAATATCCATGCGGCTTCTGTTCGATTCCCCCATTAACAAAATTTTTCAGCCATCTTAAACTATTTAAGCGAGAATGGTCGTCTTCAAAAACTTTTTCACATATAATCACTCGTAAAAAATATGATACGGCCTACATAAACAATTTGTAGCTTTATTATTAGGTAATCTACCGGTTAAGGTAGGTTTTTGGAGCTTGAAGCTTATAATGTTATTAAAACCTGCATAGAAAACATCCAAGCTCACATTCATACTACCTGCTTAGCTAACATAAAGAAACCACAATGGTCTGACAGCCCTACGATTGATAAATTCGACCTCGCATCGATCTAAAAATAGTGAATTAAACTACTTTTCGAAGTACGAGTTTTATGCGTGTGATCTTGTGTGGGCAAGATGGCGGAAGGAAATAATTATGAATGATTGACGGCGTGAAAAGAAATAAAAAGTCTGAGTAACTGAAGAATGTTTTATTGCAATGCTACCTCTCCGAATGTTTGACGCACAA
This sequence comes from Hetaerina titia, assembly GCA_037158775.1. NCBI lineage: Eukaryota > Metazoa > Arthropoda > Insecta > Odonata > Calopterygidae > Hetaerina > Hetaerina titia. The sequence goes on from CM073775.1 coordinate 54,121,579, forward strand.
TAGACCAGGTATTTAATCGGTGTATCAACAAATTTTCCTCGGACCTGTAGGCCACTTTTTATAAAAATAATACAGTTTCATCCTGCTCTTTATTGATCTGAAACTAACTGTATGCATAAAATCCAAGTTGATATTCTTTTACCATTGAAAGTGCAGTGTTTAATTAAACTATGTTTCCGGTTTTCAATGTATGTAACTCACTTTGAATTGAATTCGGATCTCGTGCAATTGGTTCCAAATTGTTACAATGGATGAAGTTTCCTTACAGTGCATCTCGTCGCAATTGGCTGCCGAGTAGTCTAACTGCTCGTAGCTAGGAGCGACGCGAGAGGATATTGCCATTTTCTTTGATAGGAAAGACTTTTGTGTTGTGGAATTCCACCCTTATCAGTTTTCTTTTAGTCGTCGGCGTCATTTCCTAACTTTGAAGCAACGCCCACGCTCGTAAGTACGTTTCGTAAGCGGCATTCCGAATTTAAGGTAAGAGGATAGATAAATCTGTTAGGCATATTCAAACGACCGCCCTTCAGAAATAGCGAGGGAACAGCAGAGTGGTTATGTGCAAATTTCACGTGCATGAATTGAGCTTCTCTTTCTACGAAGACTTCCAATGTCGCCGCATCGAAAGGCTGTGATGTCGTTTCGAGAATCGCATGCGTAGAAAGTGTTTTCAGCACCTCCGGCAGCGCGTGACTGCACTTTTTAAAGCGCGGAGCTAACACACGTCCACGACGTCTGAAACGCATGTTATGCGATCCCGGCTGAAAATTTCCACCGCAAACGTCCTTGCCCAAAGGGAGCGCTTTATCGGAGGGCGTTCCGCGCGCGGGTGAAAGCTTGAGGCGGAGACGCCCGAAACGAATCCAGGAAGTTGTCCTCCCGACGCAGCTTCCGCCGATCTCGTCCCATCCCTCCCTCCTCGGAGATGAAATTTCAGTCGGGCGATCAAAAGGAACGCGGCAGCTGAGGTGGGGATGCCGGCCAGAATCGCGGAAGTGCTATTGGATAACAGGCGAAGGTGAAATTAACGGTCTTTGGCCGCCGCCGTCGCTGTCATTGAACGAGGTGGATTCTCTCGTTTGGTCCGTTGCATTTCTTTCACTCGAATGTCGTTGGTAGAATTAGGCCTTTGATAGACACCGTTTCATCCGCTTGATTGATACTCCCTGGGTTGGAAAAGCTCTTTTTATTGCCTCCTCACTTGAGTGCGCAAAAATGACCTCCAAACACAAAAGTTTTTTTAAAACAGCGGGAGACCGATTTCAATAAATCTATTGTTTATTTGTGTATGATAATGAAAATTAGGAATAAATTGTTTCCATGCATAGGGTTATGAAAATTATAGTCAAAAGTTTTATAGTTAGGCATTACACTTTAACCAGATAGCAGATGAAGTCTATTTTAATATCAATCACCAAACAGTCCTCTTCTATGGACTACGTACTATCCAGACTTGATGGAAAGGTTGGAACGTTCCATTGACCTCTATAGCTGTACTGGTAGGGGTAATAATAGTTGCTCTTAGTAGGGTCACCCTTGAAAGATAAGTCGAATGGTAGGAGACAAACGAAAGGAAGTCGTCGCCGCGTCCGTTCCTCAGTAAGGCAGTTACAAAGGGGTGTGACCCCAATGGGACAACTATTCAAAGTGATGGTGCTACGTTAAAAATTCAATTTTTGGAAGCCAACGGGAAATCACCTCAATTATATATCCCATCATAATATGGGCGGAAATATTGAAAGGTAGTGGGGTAATATTAAAAGTGAAGAAGTGAAGCCTGAAACCGAGATGGTAGTTGGATGTTAATGGTCATGATAAGAGGAAGAATGCTACCTACGTAACCCGTTTAGAGGAAGGAAGAAAATATACTTTTTAGGCATCATGAAGAAGTTAGCATAAAGGAGTTACAACGCATGGAGCAGGAAATAGCGTCGCAAACACAAGGAATGTATCGTGACACGTAAAAGATAATAGCCATGAGAAATCTTCAAACATTAACTTTAAATAGATAAAATTCCTTGATGGAATTTACGAAATAGTCACAGTAGAGATTCATAAGATAAGTTTTACGAGTGGAGATGCTATTTCCACCAATTTCTATGTTATGTTAAATATGGGGAGTTTATTTCCCCAGCCAGAATCCGCGGGCTTAATAAATCTTTCAACCGTAGTTTGTTTGGGAGTCTCAAGGGCATTGCCCGAACTTGAACCCGAACTATCCAGTTAGTAGACTGAGGCTCTGCCCAGTAAGGCCAATGATGATAGACATGCTAATCTATTGATTTAAATTATTAGTAAAACCCATATTACAGTAGAACTCTACCAATAATTTCCTGAGCAATTTAACAACGCAAAAAAGGTTTAGACTTTCTGTTTTAGCCTCCTCTTAATTGATTGATGCCGCTACAGGGGGTCACTTCCGGTTTAGAAGCCATTTCTCCGGGTAATGCAATATTTATCCTGCGTAACAGGAAATTCGCAATTGTCGTGTGTGTCCGTTACAAAATCGAAAGGAACCCCAGAATTAAGGAGGACCAAAAGTTTCATAGAGATATTGAAATGTAATAAAAACCGTCTCGTGTTTTTCATAGTGCATTAAACAGGGAAAATTCAGGGTTTCTCTTTAAAATATGAGGATAATATTTTGAGAAGCAAATCCCGAATTCGGAATGAATAGTAAAAATGAAGGCCTAAGTGTAATCACAAACTGTAACAAAAGTAAACCAGCCACATCAGTACTCAAGTATGCATTTTGTATTTACTTATCCTTAAGTAGAATTACCAAGAATAAAAAATTAATATGTACTTCTATTGTGGGTTACGGTAGTCCAGGGGTTTGAGCGACTACTGACCGGAGGGTCCCGGGTTCGATTCCCGGGCAAGACACTCTGAGCACCTACAGCTCCACCCAAGCTATGTGATTTTTCGGGTACTGGATCTTCCTGGTAAACCATAACCGGCACAGGGTATTACTGTTTACGTTTATGGTATTTATATTGTAAAGCTTTCAGTATCCTTAAATTTAGGCTACATGTTACAACCTGTGTAGAAATGGTTAACCAAACGCAGAGACGAAGCACTTCCTTCCAAATAAGTTCCGTGATGTTTTGAGAATACAATCAACAAAAAATCTACTATTTCTATTATTATTCCGCACTCCTGCTTTTTGAGTGTTCTTTAAAATCGTTGAGTGGCATGATTTCATGTATGCTGGAGCAGAATTTCTTCATGACTATAGTTTCACTGAGTTGCACTGGTATTGAGTGGCCATTATTCTTCTCGAAGCATTCAAGGTGCTTAAATGGCACGCGTTTTCCAAGTGATAAGTCGTTCTCTTGTAGCAGTTATCCATTCATTTGAAAAAGATAATGAATTTCGACCTAGGAAACCAAGATTTCAGATAGAATCTTAATCCATCCATGTATTCACTCTGGTTGATGTTAAACAATAAGTTAATGGTTTCTGTGTGTAAATACGAGTATATATATATATATATATATATATATATATATAATATATATATATGTATATATATATATATATATATAAACAGTCATATCTTATCTTCCGAAGAAGACGGAGTTCGAGTCCGTCGAAATTATCAAGATATTATTGTGAGTGTTCTTTTTATGTGTTCTCGTGCTGTGTTACTGTCTAAGTTTTTTATTCAACACTTCGGTGTTACTTCGAATAAATCATCATCCTATATATATATATATACATATTCACTTTCCCGGAAAAGCCACGAACGTGCACAATGAAACTCATTAAATAGTCACAGCAAACACAGAAACCAAAACACAAAAGAGGGACTCACTAGTTCTCGAATTTTCGGTAGTGCAACCACCTTTCTCAAGAGGAATTAGGAACAGAACTGAGGCAGAGGAGAGCCCGAAAGCAGTCATGCATATATATATATATATATATATATATATATATATATATATATATATATATATATATATATGCAGTCTCATATATACATATATATATATATATATATGTCATCGCCTATTTGTATATATGCACATAGGCGATATTGTTTTTTTCTATGTTTCTGCTATGTGCCCTGTCTTCAAGTCTACTGTTGTTGTCTATTGTTGTATATGCGTACAATTTCTTGACCTGATGATGAAAATGACAATGTATGTGTTCAAAAAGGTTTAATCTTTGAAATAATAATAATTGATACATTCCATCCAGCACCATTGTGTTCCAGTGACATTATCCCGTCTCTGTAGTGTTCTTCCAGAAGTGCTGCGAAGTACTAGTCTACAGCCGCAATCGCTCCTTGATTGGATGAAAAATGTTGACTAGCGAGGAAACGTTTTGAGTTTTCGGAAGAGGTGGAAGCCCGAGGAAACGAAATCCGGGGGATAAGATGTGTATTCCAGCACTTCATAGTCCAAGTCCCTCAGATTTCCTATCGCCAAGACACAGTTGTTGGCTGGTGCATTGTCCTACTGGAAAATGGTTTCTTCTTCTGCAAACCGAGTCTGCCTTCACGAATTTTTGCCAGCCCCGGTGTCGGCGGGGTAACGTCCTCGTCTGCCAACTCGTGAGGTCGCGGATTCGATTCCTGCCTGTGGTTTTTCCTCCACCTACGGCTTGGGTGTATTTAATTGTCAAATTGTTATATCAATGTTCAAAGTCCGATGTAAAGGTTAAAAGTGCTATTTTCGGACTGATGCAAAATGAATAAATAAATGTTTGCGTCCATTTCGTTATAAAGTTAGAATAGTACTAACCAGATTTTTTTTACGTTTCTCAAGATATTTATTCAACAGAATTCCTTTCGCATTCCAAAAAACCGACCCCGTGACCTTTCCCTCCGATGTCACCCTCTGCGCCTTCTTCGGAGCTTAAGAACTAGCCTCTTATCCACTTTATGGATTGGTGTCTAGATATTGGTGTGCATGGGCGAGCCTATATTTCATTCATTGTCACATATCGACGAAGGAAATCACTTTTGTTTTTCGTAAAGCGCGCCGAGCACTGTTTGGAAAGTGTCGTCCGAATGCATTTTTAATCCACAGTGAGCATGCGCGGCACTCATCTTGCGCAAAGCTTTGTCAGGAGTAATTCCTGGTGCCAAATGAAACGGACGCGTTCTTTTGATATCCCTACAGTATTAACAATGTCACGAACCTTTTGCACGCCGATCTTCCGACATCAAATCGTGCCCTTGTTTTTAATAATTTCGAGTGTGGTTGTATTTTTCGGACGTCCTTCACGTGGATCAGTTTGGAGGTTTCAACGACCACGCTAAAATTCGGCCGCCCTCTTCTTTTGGAAATTTGAGGAAAGTAGTCCCATTTGCAATCATCGAATGAATTACGGTCGCCATCGAACCTTCTTTTACGAAGAATTTTATAACTGTACGATACTCGATATTTCCCATTTCCAACAACTCGTACCGCAACTGATTCGAATGACCGCCTACCACGAACTGCTAGATGAAATTGTTTACAATTTCTACTCACAGTGGTGTCAACATGAGATAAAAAAAATGTGACTGGTAATCCCATCTATGGACGAGACCGAGAACTTTTCATTTCACCCTCCTTGTGTTTGTGTGTTTGTGTTTTATCACAGTAATCTACGTATTTTCATTTACGTAACATGGGTTTTATTGTGAAAACCCCATCCTTTCATGCTCTGTCATCAAGGAAACAAAACGGTTCGACGCCGCAATATTTTATTCACTGACGTTCCATCCTTCTCCCCTACGAATTTTAAAACTGGTGATTTTCATCGGAAGAAATCGCCGGAATACGTTGAATTTCGCAGGCATCTCCGAGCTTCAAGCGCGCTTATCACACCATTGTATCCCTCTGTCGTTCTCGACTCTTGGCTTCCTTCTTCTTCTTCCCTTTATTTATTTCCCCCCCCCCCCCCCGAGAGTGATGGTGTGAGTGGATAAAATTCTCCGCGGCCCGGCAGCCAACAAAGAATGAACTCATTCAACCGCGCCCCCTGCTGCGGGATTTTTGGATTCATAACCGAACTGCGTCACACCGCTTACACGCGATTTCCCAGGAATTTGAGAATGAATATAAAAAAAAAACTTTCCGGCATAACGGAAGACGCACGACCCGTGAAAAAGGTTGTATGCAGTCCGTATGTTTTTGTTTAAAAAAATTAATTTTAAATGCGAGTCTATGTCAAATATCCTGCTCGGTATTTCTTTAACGAGGGTCGAATCCGAGGGTCGTTCAAGAGGGGAGATTCCGTTCACTCTACCAACTTTTCAGGTCCACATCTGCATTTTCGCATTATCTCGCATGCCACGGTAGGTGCGCATGTGATATGTGGGATCACGACCCGAGCCATGAAGAGGGTAGGAGATCTTTGAAGGGGAAGTCGGTGTCAATATACTAACGCTTTAAACTCCTTGCGGTTCAATCGTAAACTTGTACGATGGACTCAAGATTTGATGAATTAAGCTGTTGCACTATTTATATTCAATTTTACCATTTGTTCGTCTGATTTCTTTAATCTAAAGATTAAAATCGCATTATTGACACATTTCCAACAGGCTTATCTAACGGTGAATCCCTAGGGGCTTGACGTTAGATAAGCCTGTTGCCTGTAGCGACGTTAGATAAGCCAATCTAATGTTATTGAATGATAGGGAATTTTGGCATGACCAATTCCGTGATCCATTCCGAGAATATAATGTTGGAACTGGACCTTCTATTTTTAAGGATGTCAATATAAAGATCGTACTTTTACAAAACTTCTCTTTAAGACCCTAAAATGGCAAAGATCATGTTGAAAGAGTAATAGCATTATTATTAGCCAACATTAATTCAAAACTTTCTGCTCCCTGTTCGCTCCATTTTCATCAATTTTGGTCACGAATTAGGAAAGTTGCTAAGAGTACGAGTATATATTTAAATGTGTGTATATATAATCAACTATGCTTTCGTCAATCGCTAGGGTCATCCACCAGCACCTTGTCCCACATCAGACTTCACAGAAGTTCATACAGGTATAGTAACTCGTATATCGGCTTGACCGGGCCAGCAGGTAGGACGTATCTATTCCCATCCTCGCCTCTCTCCTTACCTGTCTGAGTTGGTTCGCATCACTAGTCAGCAGTTTCCATACTGCTTATAATTTATTGGTTTACGATGAGTCTTTTATTATTATGATTTAGTACCCTAATGTTTAAAGTAGGTATGAGGAAGGACGCAGGCTGAACATGGCTACATTTCTTAGGGTAGCCCAGAAAGACAACCTGAAATCCCACACGGCAATGGACCTTTCAATTCCGTATACGTGGGAGTATCGTTTTAAAGTAATTATTACTAAGAGATAACCGAGATATCAATAATATACACTGGACAATATTACTTCTGCATATTAAATGATCCTTATGTACATAAATTTTTATATATAGCTATCAATGTTGATTTGTTTGGTTTCAGGAAGCAGCAGATGGAAGTAACTCACAATATAGAGAAGGTAGAGGCTCGCAGTGTAATTGAGTTCCTTCATTTGAAAAGTTTCAATCCCCAGCAAATCCACGATGAAATGATGCCTTTTTATGGAAATGATAGCCCATTATATGATACAAAAAATGGTGGAAAAGGACAGGCCACATGTCTCTTACAGACGATCCGAGAAGTGGAAGACCATCACTAACGGGACGATGCTGCGACCATGATGGAAGTGGAGAACTTTACCCTATTAGACCGAATAGAAACCATCCAAATGATCACGAATGAGACTGATCTTAGTGAGGTAGTGTGTGGAAAATTATTCACGAAGAACTGCACATGTCGAAGGTGTCAGCATACTTTCCACGGCTACCGACTCCTTCTCAGAAGCAAAAACGGCGCGACCGGCAGTCAGAGCGATGTGGCTTTGAAATTTTGGCAAATCCGTCGTATTCTCCCGATCTCAACCCAAGCGACTTTTTCTTTTTTCCAAAACTCGAAAACTCATTGCGTGATCGGAAATTTGATAACACAAATGAAGTTATTCAAGAAGTGGGACATTGGTTTTCGTCGCAATCTGCTGAGTTCTACAATGATGGCCTTGGAAAGGTGGAGAAACGCAGAGATAAATGTATAGCTCTAGATGGTGACAATGTTGAGATGCCTTAAGAATAACAAATAAAAATTAAGTTTATATTAATATTTCTATTTAGTAATCATTAAATGTTTACGATACGTTCTCATACATTCTACCTCTATTCACGACTACCAACATTCCAATCCTATTCCCACCCATGCCTTACATGCCTAACGTTCTCCCCTTCATCACAGCCTTTAGCATTCCATGTCCAATCAAAATACTCTGCACCCACCTTTCCTACGTCTTTTGTATTTCTTCCAACAATCTTATGTGAAGCCTGAAACAATAGAATATACATCCAATCTACAACAATGGTATTGCTTCAACGACGATTAATATTATACACTTCATTTACTGAAGTTGAGAGTGCTCTTGAGTGCTTCAAATTTCATTATAAAACTTAAAAATATGTTGTTTTAAGATAATGACTCCCCTATCTGACTTTTTATTTTTTTGTCATTAAAACTACACTGTTAAGGGCCTTCATTTCTTTACTTTGTAGATGCTGTACTCTGTTTAAGGAATAATGATACACTAGTGTATACCAGTGCTGTTCACTTGGAAAGGAAATCAGATTGACCGAATAGATAAAATGCAGTTTAGAAATTCATTTAGAAAATTCTTCAACTGTAATTCTTAACAATGGTAGAAAAGTTTGCAAATTGGTCCCTTAGTTTAAATTCTGGATGTTCCCAAAATATCCCTCCACGCTTACGCAGCTACTCGTAGTCCATTACTTATCGTGCCGCGGGCAGTGGCAATTTCTATGAAAGCTATGCTTTGAAAATTAATGACAATCACTTCGATTAACATCTTTAAAGAAATGCTATAATAATCCTAGATTGGTTCACGTTTTTCTAACCGCACTATTTCTGGGGAGTTTTCAAATCTGTCTCCGGAATTGCAAGTTTTCAGCGATTCGTCGGTTCGCTTATTTGGCAAACAGTCTGACGCGCTGAGTGATACAATCCCTCATTGCAAGGTCATCGCCCAGGTTCATTTTTCTCCTGCTATTGATGAACCGGAAAACTTTCCGCGCCTCCCATTTCGTTGCGGCAGTCGTGTGAAGGTGAATTTCATCGGCAGAGCTTACACAAAATTATTTTCGACAAGTTCCCACGCTTATATAGAGAATCATTTACTCTTGTGATTAGTTTTCACTATCTTGAAAATATGATGAAGATCGAGAGAATATAGTGAGCGATGCACCATACGTACGTACACGGAAATCGCAAAAATTTCAATGTGAAATGGGTTTGATTGTAGTTCATGGTTAGAATTTCCTTCACAACCAAACTGCAAACACCATTTACATCAACACTGTGCGATTTGAAAACATATGTGCCAATTATTGAACACCATCTCGAAACTGGACGATATCGATACGTGATATTGACAACAATGATGTTTTCGATGTTACTTTATACACAAACTCTATATTCTTCTTGTCTCTGTGTAGGTATTTTTGGGGTCGAGTGCCGATGTGTAATCCATGCATCGCGCATCCCAAATTTAAATCTCACCTTAGCATTACGTCGTCGTATGATTATGTCATTGTTTGGTGGTTTGATATCGCATGAACATTTAACATCGCAGCCCGAAGCACAGTCGTCCATTTGTTCTTTACCTTGTCATGAAATATATATATTTCCAACATGTACCCTGCAGAAGGAGTACTAAGCTTCGTGATTTGGACAATTTAGGCTTCTCAGATGAAGGTGCCTTCCTTTGAAATTCGTCTCTTGTAATTTTGAAGCCTTTATCTTTAAATGAGAAACAGCAGAAATATTTCCAGTAGCCCTTCTCGAAAGACACTTTGAAACAATCTGCAATAATATCGCTTTATATGGCTCTCCCCAATTCATCCGAAACTAAATGCGATTTTTGTCCCTATTACTCTTAAATATTCTTCATTTTGTTGTTTTCTCTAGTCTCTTTCAGTTTAGTTGTCTCACCAGGGAAATTGGGAGCGATTTCCTGAAGGATTGCATTTGTTTGCTTTTTCCCCGTGAGCAACCAAAGGGACACACCGAGAGTAAAGGAAACGAGCGAAAAATTAAAGAAAAAAATTACTTCATCCCACGGTTCAATTTCAATGAACGAATTCTGCGTTCCACTCCCAGCTGAGAATGATAAGTATGCCTCCCCCTACCTAAACTTGCATTCTGCAGTGCACCGCAGGATCGATAAGGACTGCCATCACTTGGCCACCTTGAAACAACCCGGCCCGTCCGTCCGATTCCTCCTTCCCTACCCTCCCCACTTGCGTGGGCGTTTTCCGCCAGTTCCCCCCTCAACCCCCCTTCTCTTAACCCTTCGTGACGTGTTCATGACGTCAGAGACGTGGTCCGCCTCTAACAATCGCATGGGAGAACCCCGGGAGCTTTCTCTCCCATTGGTCTCTCTCTCTCTCCACTTCCTTCTCTCTCACTCTCCACCTCTTCCTCTCCTGGCCGCCGACAAACCCCCATTCGCCTCCATGCTGACTTCGTAACCGCCATGTCGCAGATGAATGCGTCATCAAACCTACAGCTCAGCCCGGGCCAATGGGAGATGGAGGCGCGATGTACGTCACGACGCTAGTAGAGCCGTTGCCTAGCAACCGATGAGGCTGTGTGCCTCCAGTACCATTTGTCTGTCTTGACTGGTGCCACTGCGGATTTAAAGTCTCTGTTATTATTGATCGAAATGATTCCGTCTTTCATGACCTCTTATGATTCGACTAGGGTCATAATTGAGCTAAATATATGCTGTGTATTGTGTTGTGATTAAATCGATATCGTTTTCCAAAGTTTTGAGAACGCCGACGACTGATTCCAACATTTAGAGAACAAGAAAATTTAGGGCCAAAATCGTTTCATATCACCTGGGCGATCGTAGAAATATTTTTCAATTCACTGCTTGTTTGTCTATTCATACAATTTCACTTGCTCTTTGGAATAAAATGCAGAGAGAGACCAAGGTATATTGGCCGCTAAAAGGTTGAGTGAGTTTTAACGTGCCGGGAGACATAATAATCAACCGCACAACCGTTGAACTTCTCCCCTCCCGCTCGCTTCTGCTAACAAGATCTAGTGACCTAATACCCCCACTCTCCCTTCCCCTCCTCAGCTGTGGCCTCGAAACAGAACAACTTTTACCTTCCACAGACGGAGACCGGCCTCTTAGGAAGTCGTACCTGACGGAGCGTTCGCAGGTAAACGAATGCTGCCTCGGCTTTAGTTTACGCCACGCGAGTTTGCGGGCTGGACGTATCACGATCATTGCGGCACTGAAAACGCCATCAGTGGCTTTTTGACAAAACAGGAAAAAAGTGAGGAGCGTTATCAGAAAATTATCATTTAAAAGTCGTGGTCGCTGTGGTGTCACCAGAAGATATATTTTGAAGCAAGTGGGTGTTCACGTTCAGTACTTGGTTTCATTGAGACGGAATGCCTCTTCTCTCTTATGATCAAAATGTTCGCTGAAGAGCAATTTCTTAATGTGTATCGGCTGAAGTGAGAGTTTGATGCGTGAACTCCGGTCCCTGAAGTGGTTAATAACCTCGAGGCTCGGTGAAAGTGTAGTTGTGGGCTATTAAAATTTCGCACGTGAAATCTTTTCCATAATCGTATGCTTTCTTGGCCTTTTTATTATGCCTCGCGTTCAATAATATTGGTGTTGTGTGCTTGCAGGAATTGTGAAAGAAGTTAATTCAAAAATATTTATTTCCAGCACATAGAAGAAATGAAATTTTCGGTGCTGTGTGTGTTTGTCAGTGCCTTCGTGGGAGTCCTGTCTCTTGAAAATGGTTTGGTGCGAACTCCTCCCATGGGATGGTTAGCATGGGAAAGGTTTAGATGTAACACGGATTGCAAAAATGATCCAGATAACTGTATCAGGTGATGTGATTTTTCTCTCCTTTTCAATAATGTACCGCATATATGTGACAACTTAATGTTTGGAATGGCTAATAGATTATTTCTGTTTTCAATGCACAGTGATAGGCTATTTCGGACGATGGCAGATTTGGTTGTGTCTGAGGGATATTCAGCAGTTGGATATGAATACATAAACGTAGACGACTGTTGGCTCGAAAAGGAGAGGGATTTCAATGGTCAACTTCAACCAGATGCTCTCCGCTTTCCATATGGAATGCGTGATTTATCAAATTATGTAAGTAATTAGTCTTCGATCCGCTGCTTGATGAATATATATTTTCGTCATCGGAAGGGGTAATAAGGGTGCTCTCGGTATTTGATAAATCATGCTGTACGTTCATCATCAACATAATGGGATTGGGAGGCCTTTATTGTGCTACTGTTGTATTGCATTTTTTGTTGACTTGTTAGTGACTGACAATTAAGTGGCGATTCTTTTTCGTCTTTGACTCTCCGATGGATAGTAAATATGACTAATTTTCATTTCAGATTCACTCTAAAGGTCTGAAATTTGGTATTTACGAAGATTTTGGAAACTATACCTGTGCTGGCTATCCAGGGGTTTTAGGATACCTACAGAACGATGCGTATACTTTTGCTTCCTGGGAAGTTGATTATGTGAAACTGGATGGTTGCTACTCCCACCCAAGGGATATGGATAGAGGTATTTGAAGATTTTTTATAAAATGTAACCTAGATTGGATGTTAATGATTTGAGAATATTTTCGTGGAAAAGTTTAAAACTTGTGATTTCACCAGAAGCGGATAATATTTTTGACATTTATTTATGATTGAATCATAGGCTATCCAGAATTTGGGTTCCACTTAAATCGGACTGGTCGACCCATGGTGTATTCATGCAGTTGGCCGGTATATCAAATCTATTCTGGAATGCAGGTAACTACTGTACTATTTTGTGATCCGTCATTGCCCTGTATCCCTCAGATCTATATTTCTTGGTAAAAAAATTACATTTAAGTTTAAGATAATTATAAATCTAGAATTCCAGTACTGTCGTGAAAAAAACCGGAAAATATTGTTTGCGATAAATGATAAGTGGAAAAGCTTGATAAGTGAATAGGATCATTGGTACAATGCGATGAGCATTGTATTTTACCCATATGTAGTACCTAGTATGCACCTTATGAATGGAAAATAAATCCCAGCAGGCTTTGCATAGCAGTAATGTTTGAGTTGATTTTTGATAGCTGCATCCAAGTTGAACTTTAAAAGTCATATGCATTCATTTCAATTTCCTTGCTTGACGAATTTTTTTAGTCTGTGCATCGTTTATCTTTTCATCCAGTCCATCAGCTCAAATAATTATGGGTTAGAAGAGAGGTTATTTATGTTGGTAGTCTGTTGTATTGCATTCCTAGCAGATCGTTCATGTTCCAAATTGTGTAAAATGGCCAATGATGGGTTCAGGTTTTCATATGGGTCATTTTTTGTAAAAATTTGTTTATAACTGTCAACAAACCTTGTCTTACATTTAATCTATGAGTCTTAATCAATTACATATTTGGCAATATTGCTGAGCAAATGTTCGTTTGGAGTTGACAGTTTTCAGCTTGCTGTTCTAATAGTGGATTGTACAAATTTTACTTGCCCATTTTACTGATACTTCAGTGGATTGGTGATTTTCTTAGTTTGCTTTATATTAAGTCACTGTGTTACTCAAATAGTTCCTTTGGGGTTAACTATTTAGTTCTATAGAGTACATAAATGTGTTTGTCATCCATTGGGTTATTCATATTGGACATTCAATTATTAATAATAATAATATGATTTGCCCAAGGATTGGTGTACAGTAAGTTACTGTAACAATATTGGATGCATATAAATCTAGAATTTCAGAGTATTCATGTACAGAGAAAGTTGAAATAAAAATGTATATATAATTAAAATATATATATTTTTATCATATTCGGTAATACTTAGGTCTTTTCAGAGGTTTTGTTTTACACATACATCATATTTTATCGTGGTGAAAATTCGGATATGCTGTAATAATTTTTCTCAGTTAGAAATTTTTTCATTTGTCTTTTAAACTGTGTTATGTCTCCATTGTTTTTTTTATTTCTAGGGTAATGTATTATATAGGTTTAGTCCTATTGACTTTGGCCCTAGGCTTGCACCTTTGGTTCAATTGTATTTGATATGCAGGTTTGACTGGGTTCTGGTATGGTGACTGTGGTGGTGAGAATTTGTATGGAAGACTGACAGATGTTGTTTCATGTATTTTACAATGAATAGGATATATGGGAATGGTAGCAGCCCAAGTTTTTGAAAGATTAGATGAACAGATGAAATTGGAGGTTTACATGCAATGCAATGTATTCATGTAGTGTTGAGGATAATATAATATCGAGAAATTGATGATAGTGAGATGGATTTGCATCTTCCAGGCACTAGAACAGTGATTAATATTCAAAAAGGTGATAGTAAAGGGGGCAGTTTTCCATTAGTTGCATCAATTTAATATCATCAAATTATGGTTTTGTTCCTTAGAAAATGTGTCGAATGTTATCAGTAATTATGGAACAAATAACGAACTCCAAGTTCAGAAAAATGAATCTGCTTGACCTGTCATTCCATGATTGGAATATTTTGTCTGGCATCTTTTGCAAAAGAAATTAACTAGACAAGTTTTTTAAATTCTAGTCTAATGCCAAGGACAGTGATTCCAATAATATTTGAGATTCTCAAGGTTTTTTATTGTGTCCAGAAATTGGCATCTAACTACAATATATAGGTGTTTTAAATGTTGGAGTGGAAGCAATTTGAAATATTTTTTTAAAAATGAAGTTCTCCTATAATAATAATAATAATAATAATAATAATGTAAGATCATTTTCACTTATTTATTTGTGTCTTTCCCTTTCCCAGCCAAATTTTACATCAATCATTGAGCACTGCAATCTCTGGAGAAATTTTGACGACATCCAAGACTCTTGGGCAAGTGTTGAGAGTATCATAGACTACTATGGAAATAATCAGGACGTCATTGTTCCCAATGCTGGTCCAGGGCATTGGAATGATCCAGATATGGTAATTTGAGATACTTATGGAATGTTTTCTTTTTGCAATGGTGGAAATACACCCTTAATGTACTTTTGTTTCCATTTCAGTTGATCATTGGGAACTTTGGGTTGAGTTATGAGCAAAGTAAAACCCAGATGGCTATCTGGGCTATTTTAGCTGCACCTCTTCTCATGTCTGTTGATTTACGTACCATTCGTCCTGAGTACAAGGCAATTCTGCAGAATAGAAAAATCATCGCTGTTGATCAAGATCCTCTTGGCATTCAAGGAAGAAGGATTTATAAGGTACAGTTTTTAAAGCTCTTAATAATGTAATTTCAGGGTTTTTAAAATTATTTGAAAAATGGATCATACATTTACTTACATTTAAACTTTGTGGAATCAAAAATGATGAGTAAGCTATGAGAAAAAATTTCTATGAAACACAATCTTTTCTGCCTTTCTTCTAGTCTTACTTTGTTTAAAATGATTGGGGTTATCTGAAGGTGGGGATTAAGTGTTTATAGAGGTGTTTTAAAATTAGAAAAGGGTGCACCAGCAGTTGTTATGAAGTAATTAGGATTCTTGGATAATAATAATTGAAGTGTTTCACAAGTTATGTTATTTAAATGGATGCGTCTCTCTTGGGTTAATATTTATTGAGGCAAAAACCAATTACACGATGGACCCACAATAATCTGCAGTATTTTATTCACCAATATTTATTGATTTCTGTTTCTGTGCGTGTCATTCACAAGATTTTCCATTTTTCCAAACGTTAAATTTTTACCTAAAATACATTGAACAAAATTATTTTCTCACTTAATTAATCAGATGAACTTAGTAGAATCCCCTGATTGGCATGACATTGATCAAGACTTTTCTTTGGTTTTGAGCAGTTAGTGATATAGTACTATACATTTAATATATTTGGGCTCATTTAACTTGGTATTCGGGTTTGCTCCTGCTTGTTAAGTATTTTATGAGTACCTGAGAATGAGTCTGGTAAATGTCTAGTCCTTAGATTCTATGAGCATATATAAGTTGTGAAAGTTAATGCAGCTTGTGATAATTTAGGTAAATACGATTACTTAAAGTTTGATGACTAATGTGATATGCATAGTAATTAATGGTGAATTGTTCCCTCATCCTTGTAGAAAAATGGAATTGAAATATGGGCACGACCGATAACTCCTGTTTACCAAAGCTACTTCTCATTTGCTGTTGCATTTGTAAACCGAAGGACTGATGGGACCCCATCTGACATTGCTGTGACTCTTTTTGAGTTAGGACTGAACTTCAGAGGAGGATATTTTGTTGAGGTGAGTTTTTTTTACTTATATGAGTATTAATCTCTTAAATTATTTTATACTATCTGCTTATCATTGTCAGCATCCTCATAAAAATAGTATGGTCATGTTTTCTTAACAAGGAATTAATGAGTTATTGAGAAATACAATCACTTAGTGGGTTACATAAAATTATTAGGAATATAATATTGTTGGGAGAGAGAGTGGAGCATATATGTTGATGATTGATGGCCAAAATATTTTTGTGCAGGTTGATGAGCATATAATCAAGCCAAGACTTCAGTTCTAAACTTAGTAATGGTACCTAAAGGAAAGAATTCAAAATGAGCCAATAAAATATGTGTACATTCACTATGTGGCAATCATTTGGCTTGGTTTGCAACGTATTTGAAAAAAAAACAGTTTTCCCATTTGTGTATGTTTACTAGTTCTTTCAGCAATCTATTTTAATTTGAAACAAACTTTTCAGTTTGTTTATGTTGCCTTAAAATCTCTTGCTAGTGCACCTTGAAGGTGTCCATTAAAACACTCAAATGTCATGTAAGAGATCTCGTGTTTGCAGTCCAGTCTGATCATTTTGGCATAGTGAATTCTTCACAAAAAAAATTATTTAACTTAAACCTATCTTCGTACTACACATGTGGTACGTCATGGAAGATAAAAAAAAGTACATTTAAATGGTCTGTCATGGAAATTCTCATTTCTGGTGGAATGATTTTTCATTAACTTATTTTCTCATTTACTTCATGACACATAGCTCAGGTGTCCAGGTGTAGTTATGCAGTAATGATAGTACGCCTCTACGCAAAGTCAGAGCATGTGATCTGGTGGCTTAAATTAGAAATGCTTTAATCCCATGCACAGAAAATATTGTTATAATTAGGTCGGATTGTAACGTTTTGGAATGTGAACCAGTATTTAGGTTAAAAGAAACAAAATTGTTGATGAAAATCTTAAACTTTAATACTTCTTGTCCCAATAGAGACATTGAAGCATTTATTTATGTTGGTAATTCAACAGGTGTTGGTGTTCAACAGTGTACTTTAATTTGGAATATTTTGATAAACCTTAACTGCTTTCATTTTATGCAAATCTACCATAATTTTCCTAGGACGGCTCATTTACTTTTCAAGTAATTGCCTGGAAAATTTATATCGTAAACATTTACCAATGAGGAATTAATGGTTTATCAAACGATGATCGTCACTGCTGATGTGAGATAAGACATGAAGTTTTGGTCTGAGTCGTCTGCATAAGGAATACAGAAAAAGCATATTTTAAAAAAATTTACATAGTTACATGCTATTTTATGTTTATATATTTGTATGGTGGTAAGAACTTCATAAAATTTCTCTGAATTGACTGTAATGTAGGTCAAGTGATTTTTTTTTTCAATTTATTTTGAACGTTGAATTGGCAGTTGAAGAATTTTCATATAAAATTTGACCCATTGGCAAGAAACATTTGTATTAATGAAGGGTTGTCCTTTTTCACATGGTCCTCTAAATTTTCAAATCATAATTCTTAATTCAATTTACTCCACATTCATACCATGGACTAATGACGTTATTTATTTTCTTTCTAGGATCTTTATGAGGATGTTTCCTATGGAGTGCTTACACCTGACACGAAGATTAAAGTGAAAGTGAACCCTTCTGGTGAGTTTTCAGCATCAATTTTGATTTTGATAAGTAATAGTATACAAATCTTCTAAATAGCTATGCGAAGAAAATGTATATATCATTTAATCCTTGTATTATTTTATTTATTTATTTGGTAAAAATTGTGCACATACAGCAGGATTGCCAATTTATAGTGGCACGTAAAACAGTAACATGTAAGGACACAAACATACAATTGTCAACAAGACTATAATTAGTGTAGTTGTTACAATTTTAATTTTCATAGAAATAGCAAACAGTAAAACAAAGCAACAAAACTGGGAAGAGGGAGTGAATAGAGAATGTGCTAGTTCTTTCGAGAGATATGCATCAGAGAAAGGTTTATAAATGTGTTGGCTGGTAGTGAAAGATCATAATAACATTGATGAATAAAACATTGTACTAACAGATATGTGCATATATGCGAAAGTCTTTGTTAATACTCTTTATGCATGGTAGCAATGTCAATGTATTTGTAAAAAAGACCATAAATTATTCACCCATTAGGTTTTATTATCACCATTGTTAAAAGTTGATTTCCCAAAATTTTTGTTAACTATTATTAAAAATTTGCTAGAATTTGCTGACTTTAGTAGTCTTTCAGTTTCTTAGTGTAGTTAATTTAACTTTTTCACTCACTAACGTCATTCTCTCAATCTTTTTTTATACATCCTTCGTGTTTTATTATTGCTTTTCCCTGGATAAAATGGTGCATTTGAGTCCCAGGACTCGCACAGCATGGCACAACTTGTGGAATTTTTATGCTAAACCCAGTACTCTTGTCAGTGCCATGACTTCTTCATGACCAATTCTTTCAATCATTTTTCAATTAATTGGAAATACAATAACATTGTACCAGTTTGTGAAAATTAAAACCACAGAACGATAACATTTATCTCTCGGGAATGCATCTTCCCCAAATAGTCCCACAAATAATAAAAAAAGCCTTAAACACAGTATTCAACCCTAAGGTCAGTTTATTAGGAGATAGCAGAGTTCACCTAGTACTAAGCTCAATGGCGTGTGAAATTCACACATCAGGGTAGGGGCCAGTTCCTTTCCCTGTGGCTATGGTTTCCCAGGAAGATTTGGTACCTGAAAAAACACACAGCTTGAGTGGAGCTGAGGTTGCCCAGAGAGGCTTGCCCGGGAATCGAACCTGGGCCCTCTGGTCAGTAGCCCAATGCCCTACCCCTAGATTACTGCGACCCACATGGTGAAGGGACATATGATTTAAACAAGATCGAA
Organism: Hetaerina titia; assembly: GCA_037158775.1. Lineage (NCBI taxonomy): Eukaryota > Metazoa > Arthropoda > Insecta > Odonata > Calopterygidae > Hetaerina > Hetaerina titia. Next base: position 54,140,826 of record CM073775.1, read on the forward strand.
CAGGGAAGAAACTTGAGGAATATTTGTAAATTATTTGAAAGTATTGAAATAGAAAAATCATAGTATTGCAACTCTTAACACTTTTAAAGTTATTCTTAAACATGAAGTCAGACAGCACCAGCATACATATTCTATACAAACAGAAGATTCAGGAATGCTATAAAAAACTGCATTTTCCGTATTGTCAGAATTATTTTCCAAAGAGAATGCACTTCATATTTTACTGCATATTCTCAAATAAAGGGATCTTAAAGTCTTAAGGTCGTTGAGTACTTCAAGTGGAAGACTCTCTCATCAGGTATTCACAAATGTTTACATGTTGTGTTGTTTATTCTGAACAACTTTGATGCACCCTACAAAATTGAAATTTTATTAAGCAAACGGTGGTGAATTTCACTGTTAATTTAGTGAGGTTTTTAGGAATACTGTTATGAGTGAAGGTGGTCTGAAAAAAGGGGGCTCAATGGATATATCAATGCCAGCAATAAGGTGAAAGTGCCAGGCCATCTATTATGAATGATGAATTCTTTTCTTCAATAAAGTATTTCCATACTTATTTCATTTTCATAGTTTATTTATATTACTGATAATTAAAATCTTAATTAAATCACCCAACAGGTTAAGGTCTATTGGTCCTATTGTTGATTATTTGAATATGATTTTTTCATACCAATGCAAAATTCTGTGGTACATGAAATCCTAATGAAGTTTTGCAGTTGACTGTTATGTGCAGTAAAATTCAAATAAGCATGCTTGGTTTGGCGTTTTTCTAAAATACTTTAAAGTTCCTCTGTTTACTGCATGTAGTTGTCCATTAAACACTTGGCATAAATAAGCAATAGCATGCATTATGAAGCAATAGTGTTCCTGTTAATGAGGCTATATACTTAAACTTGGGAGTATAGGATAGCTGTGGAAACTGATGCATTTTTCCTGCCCGTTTCCAAAAAAACTGACTCGAGAAATAATGAATGCTGTAGGAACTGTTTGCCTGAATTGGAAGATCATTACAAAAGAGTTCTAAGGAATATCTATGAAGAAAGTGGAAGCCAAAGTTATGTGTACCAAACAAGTAGTGCTCTTTAAGTGGAGGGCCACAAAGGAAGTTCATGTGCTCCTGAAGAAACTGTAAATTATTGGTGGAAAAAGCTCTCTGTCAAAAGAAGAGAAAAGATTGTCAAACCTGCACTAATAATGATGCACTGATAATATATCAAATTAATACTTCAGATGGACACCATCAACAATTGGCTAATTTTCCAATGATGTGCTAAGGGCTAAAAAAAGTATGCTTCAACATAATGGACATGGTGCTTAGTAACTGATTCATATTGTATAAAAAACTACAGCCCTTAAAAATTATGACAAATTCAGAGAAGATCTGCCAGAGAAATTTCTAAAAGAAATAACCATGCTGGAGCACTAGAGAAAGGAATGATGGGCTAGAATCTGGCCCATCACCCAGAAAATTTCAAGTGGGTAACTGGGCCCATTTCTCAAATTTGTTGTCAAAGTAAAACTTCAGTTATCCCAGTCATATCCAGCCTGGGCCTGTGAAGTGTACAATTTATAGGGGAAAAAAGAGTGAAATGCAGAGGGGTTTTAAGCAGTTCAGAATAAGCAGTTTTCTACTTATTTGGATCAGCATACCTTGTATTTATTAATGCTGGGAATTCCACTCAACAAAATTGCAAATTATCAGCAGGGATGGTAGTCTGGATGGTAGCGGGGATGTTAGTTAAATTGAAGGTATAAAAATGCTAAATCTTTTTCTCATATTGGATCCTCAATCACTTAGGATCATTTCTAGAACCATCTTGAAATGATTTTGCATTAGCAATGACACAATTCCCTTTCTATAACATTGAAGATACTTTCAAAAATGTAACTATTTTTTAAACAAGTGAGTATGGATTAAAATAAAATTAAGAATATGATATAATAACTTCCATCATAACAAATAAAAACTTCCTGTTCCTTGAATCAAATCCCTCCCTGATTTTACTTAAATAGTATTTTAGATGCAGGAAATTGCTTAAAATCCTAAGCTAATGGGTTAATTTTGTCATTATAGAGAGTCAGCCTTTGTCCTGCATTATATTTTTCTTCATATTTTCTACCTGTTTCCATGATACTTTTTAAATTCTGTAGTTTCCGGCTCTAGTTTGTGTAGCCTTAAAATCTAGCCAATCTTTTTTTCTTGTCCCACATTTAACCAGCATTTTCTTGCTATTATAGAATTCCCTATCTCACTAACTGTTGATACATCCATTTAATTTATCATGATGAAACGTTTGTTCCAACTGAGATTAATTTGACATTTTAATTCATGTGATTCAGGTGTGGTTATGCTACGAGCTGATGTACAGCTGCCATCCTTCAAGGACCGCCACTATCCACCAGCCCAATCCATATATAGGCCTTATGACCTTTTCCAAGTTACTAGACCCTTATTTAAGTGAATGGATATTCTTTGAGTATTGCCCATTAATGTTATGCTACGGCCATGTGATGTCCACTCGATTCACATAGCCTGGTTGGACAGGTACAAAGTGCAGTTGTATGTGGATTGCATGTGACATCATATCCGATTGGACCAGTAAGTGCAGTTGTAAGGATTGCGAGTCACTTCATCTGTTTCTTTGTTCTTCATGTCCTGTTGATGAAGAGATGGAAAATTTTATGTTCTCGTGTCACATTTTATATGTGACACAAGTGGACATTTTCCATGTGCTCTCATCCATGCCAGTGGCATGATTTGCTATTGGAGAGATCACAGCAAGGAGGCAGCTAAGAATTTGGCAGAGTTACCAGACATTGCACTTGTTAGAAATACCCATGTCTGTGATATGTTACAAAAGACCTATGTAAAAATGCTGTTAATGGCTATTTTTCATTGGATTCTAAATATTTTTAGCATATATACATAATTGTGCAAAACATGTGAATGCTAGTTTTTTATAATAGCTTTTACTTGGTCTTCAAATGAAGAGTTGTCTTCTTTCCTATAGTTTTTTTTTCGTAAGTTTAATGTTCCACATGTAATGTCGGGGCATTTTGAAATTTATTTTTGTTAGAAAAAGTTAAGTAGTTTTGTTTTTAAAAATGGCCAAATTCAACGTTACTGTGCTGTCTACTTGGTTGTAGAATTGCCACAGTGGATTCCACTGATGCTCACTCACCAGAGCTCTACCAGGTTGAAATCGTAGGAGGGAATACTGCGATGCTTTCTCATTAATCATTATCAGTCCTTTCCCTCCACATTCTATATCCAGATGTGACATTTTCTTCCAGCACATATACTTGGTATATAAATGCTCAGTATATCAAAATTAATTAAAGTCTATCGAAAACTTACAAGAATAAGGAATCTCTTTGGGGTCCATGGATTTTATCCATCCTAACTGATCATACCATATACTATACGGAGATGGCATCGAGATTAGTTCAACTTGATAACTTCTCCATGGATAACTTTCACACAAGGTGTGTGTGTTTGTCCAACAAGGTCCAAGGTGTGTAAATCTCGGTATGTGAAATTCCAATTTTTAATATTTTTTCAGTAAGTTAAATATACCTTCATTTCAGCAATGCAACTAATGCATTTTGTCAAGAAAAAAGCCATGTTAATAAATATTATTATATAAAGGTTAGGGTTATCTTTGGAAGTTTTCCATTTAATATTTTCTTCATTGTTCTGTGCAGATTGTTGACTTTTTTATGGTCATAGTTTCTGGAAATAATTGAAGCTTTATGTGCAAGCATCAAGAATTACAAAATTCCTAAATTTTGAGTGCCTGCAATGAAGCTGAAAAACGAGCAGTTATATGTATTGCAATTTTGAGTTGGCAGTAATTGTGAGAAAGCTGGTATATTGTGGCAAGAGTCAAGATTAAAACTTTTTAAATGATCACCCTGCTTCATCAGACAGCTTAATATGCCGTTATGATTCCTTTTTGTACAGGCCTATATTGTGACGATGGTCTTTTCTCTGCCAGCATTTTTTTTAACATTGAAATGAATTTGTTCCTGCATTCATTCATATCACTAAGGAGGAATGTTAATCACATGTTCTCTATGGAATGGAATCCATTGTATAAGTGATTTTAAAAAAATACACACATACCCAGAAAACAAAATGGCACATATTTGTGTTAAGTACCAGAGAAACACATTATATCATAAGCATAATTTATATTTTATATGTGCCATTTGGCCTCTCAGGTATATAAAAAATATTTTTTCTGTATGTAATACTGTTTCCGAGTAATAAAATTATAATTTTGCATCAATTAATATACATAGTGCATGTAGCTCATTTTATATAACTCTGCAAAGGAATATTTATAACTAATGGACTTTTTCTTATTCTGTGACTGATCAGCATCCCCCTTTTCCTAAATTATTATTAGTATTCTGTTGATTCAAGTAGATTTTGGATGGACACAGCCTCTACAAGAGTACAATTATATCTTTAGTTGCCCCTCCGAGCAAAACACAACCTGATATCCAACACTGCAACAAGTTCCTTTTCAATTCTACATAATTCCTTCCTCCAATAATTCCATCCAACATTCCTATCCTATTTCTGTTACATTCTCCTCTCTATCACTGTTTTTAACATCCCCTTGTATATCAAAATGCTCTACATCCATCTTTCCTGCCTTAGGATTTCCCCAAAAAATTCTCTCTCCTCACCCACCACACCTAGGATTTCCTCATCTGTTTCAATTTATGTCCATTTTTCTTTTTCCATCCAAACCCACATTGAAAAGGCTGTAATTTATGTAAACTGTTTCTGTGTAATCCAAAACCATGCTTCATGTCAAAGTATTGATGAGCCTTTTCTTAACATTCATACTCAACATCAGCTTTGACTGTTTTGGTACAAAACACTTCTGGGATTGTGTAACTGTTCCACTTTCTGTATTTTTGTCCTCCTATTTTAAACTTTAGCTTAGCCTTTCTCTTTCTGGAACACCCCATAACCTTTGTTTTATTACATTAATTCTCATCTTTTAGTCACTGACTTTCCAATTCTTGCAACCTCTTGCCTGACTGACAGACTAAAGGTTGATCATCAAAAACCCAATCTATTTTATGTATTGTCCACTGACTTCCATTCCTATCTACAGTTCTCCCCATCCCTCTTAACCATTTCATCCACAAAAACATCATAGAGCTTGATATCAGGAATAGGGCCTCTAGATCTTTTTAAAAATGTTCTGTAATGCATTTCAAGAAAAGTCCATCCACTCTTAAGCAGATATAGAGGAGTAAATATTAGTATAGAAGACCATTGAAATACTTAGTGAGTCATGTCATCAGATCTAAATGTGGGAAAAGCATGTTAAGAATGAATGTAAGTGGAGCTGTACTTGAGAAACTTGCCTTCATCTAATAATTAGTGGGGAGACTAATGAAAGTAAGGAGTGGTGTTATTTCACATTGGTTGGACCCCAACTTGAATACTCATTGTGAATTTGAGGCTGTGAACATGACAATTTCTGATTTAAAACTTTCAGAGATGCTGTCTAGGAAAACATAATGAATGAGCACAAACATGACATTATTGTTGAAGTCCTCAATCAAAAGCCAACCAGAGAGTGAAAATTGTGTGCAATACTTATGATATTAGATAAACGTGAATCACTTCAGTTTAATGCTAACATGGGGTATTATTTTAGGACAGCTTTTTTCAGGTGAGGTCAAATTGAGAAATGAAGGAAGGGTAATTGACTTGTGGAGTTCAATATAATGAGCCCATTTCCTCTTACAAATTGTACAGCTGAGGAAATCAGAGTGTATGACAATTTGTGTTCTCTGAAAAAAATTACACCCTTGCTATAAATCAATGATTTTGGTAATTGTTCCAACAACTTCTTTCTTTCACCATCATGGAAGCTTTCGGTGGAAGGTTAGTTTTCCATTAAGATTTTAATTTTGATAGTAAATATTTAAATGTTGCATTTTCAAATCTAAAGAACATAGTCAACTTACATGTAAATGGCTAATGGCCTGGAAAATTCTGAAAAAAAACCTGCAATACACACTAGTCATTCATTACATCCTAAGAAAAAAATTGAAAAATAATTCTTTTGGGTAATTTTTTCATGTTTCCATGTAACCTCCTTGCTATACACTGTTCCCAATCTTCAACTTTTTAAGCTAGCAAAAAATGTAGATTTTGGAAAGTCCTCATAATAGTCATTTGTTTTGGGAATGATCTTATTCAATGTGAATTGGTGAATATAGTGGATGTAGTAATAATGTGAACTTTAATTCTTTAATTTGCACTATCGAAACAGTGCAGGTGTGCACCTCTGCATTGTCTTGATGGAAGAGGATTTTTTTCTTTGCCCAATGAGGACATTTTTCTTGATTTCTTTGCTCAACCAGTGTAATAGTGATGCATAACAATCTCCATTTATCGTCTATACTTTTTCAAGTAATACATGTAGATGATTCGGCCTGCATCCCAAAAACTGTGGGCATCATTTTGTTGGCCAATTTCAATGTCTTTGCCTTCTCTGTATCACCTCTAGAAACCCACTCTTTTGACTTCATTATTCCCTGGAGTGTAGTTGTGTGTGTATGTTTTGTCCACATTTATGTATTGATGCAGAAACTCTTCGGGATTGTGATGGAAAAGTTCCAAATCAACCACAAAATTGTGTTTATTCTCCACTGAGAGCAAACACAGCACCCGTCCAAGATATTTTTTCTTACCCAATTTTTTATGCACAACTGAAAACGGTGTACCTTGTGATGTGACTGTGGCCTCAAATATTTTGCTAACTTTGACTTGTCAACCACTCAAAACCATATCACTAACATTGTCAATTATTTTGGAGGATGTCACTTCCCAAACAATATTCAATATATGTGGATGTATGGCTACATTTATACTCGTTTATCCAATTGTAAATGGTCACAAGCAGATGTGCCATGAACTTCATCTAACTCAACTTTGATCTCTTTTGGTGTTTAGCCTTTTAAAATAGAAGTGTTTAATTAGCACTTTAAACATTTTTTCCCATTTTTATAAATTAACAACAGTTGGTTGCTTCAATCAGCTATGAAAGTGGAACCATGTGATGGATATATTCCTTCCAAATGTATAACAGTAATACTTTTTCTAAATGTATAACAGTAAGTCTTTTTCCTTTCTCCGTCCAGCTTATTGTACTTGTCCAGCTCATATTCCTGAAATAATTTTCCAAATGAGTGAAGTATTTTCTTTTAGAGAGGAGGGCATGCATTAGAGTAGTAGTTAAGCCTGTCTATTTCTTGTGAACCTCATTTTCTTTATTTTTATAGTATTTACTTGCATCCTATGCTATTAAACCTGATAATTAAATTCCCTTAACAAGGTCTGCAATCAAATGGTTGTCTAACGAAAGGTTGATCATCCACAAAATCCAACCAATTTCACTGTATACCAATTTAACTCTCTGTTGTACCACCATCCCTGCTTTACTCTTCCTCAGGATATGAATTATACTGTATTGCCAAACATTCTTCTTTTCACACTCCCAGTCCCAGTGGAATATAATGGTGGAGAAAAATGCTTTCCTTGTTTATGTAAACCATGAAACTATATGATTAAGTGTGTCTCAATCCTTGGTTAGTTATTTAGTTATCAATATCTACCATCTTCTCTGGACAAGTAAAGAGATAAATATGTGTGAAGTACATTTATATTCATCAGGTGTGTGGAGCCAAAAAGCCGTCCTGAAATAAACAGGGCTTATCTTATCAACTCAGGTAGAAACTAACTCCCCTCAGGAAGAAATAAAAATTTATCATTGAAATGAACTTCAGTGAAATTTTATCATCATGACAATGTGATTGAAATTGGTAACGAATTTTAAATTGGGGAATTCAGTGCAAGCTGCTAGGCAGTTTTCTGAGCACCAAAGGAAGGTGGATGAACTCAATAATGTTTAATTTTTTTATCTTTAGTGTCTTTTAATGTGTCTAGTATTGAAATATTATTAATTTCATGAATTTTTATGGTATATGTACTTGCACTCATTCATGGTTGATGGAAATTGTCTCAGGCTATTGTTATGCACTTGACCCATTTTTTGTTCTACAAATGTAATATTTTATTGGCAACCCAGTTTCTGGATTTCACTCAGACCTTTCACATTTTTAACTATCCTTTATAAAAAAAACCTCTCCACTGTAACTCTAATCTATTGTAGGAAAAGGTGATTAGATTTAACCAGACATGTATATGTAGTTAGCAAAAAATACCTGTAGAGATACATGTAGTGTTTATGTACCTATCTATACAACATCATTTGTAAGTAATATTCCAACCAAGTGTATCTGGACAGTCAGTCACAATGGCATTGATTGAGATATCCTAGGAAAGAATTTCAATATTTCATTTTGATAACTATCTTGAATACCACATAAAATCTTGCAACACTGAATTGTTATGGTACAATTTTGAGGTACTAGTTAAAATGACTATATACATTTAGGAATGGAAATTCACCATGAACATGTATTTGACTTGTCCAGGACTGTAAACTAGAGAAGTTTTTTTTCGATTATGCTACCAGTTGCATTTCCAAATCTCTATTCTTCAAGGAAATTTCTGAGAGAGTAGACGGGCAAATTAGACATTTTTAATGACTTAAATTTCACAGTAGTGGCTAACCAGTCACAATTCACTTTAACTGGACCTCATAGTTGAAAAATAGTCGACAGAACATCACTTAAATTCCTCATATGGCGAGTGTGAAGGCACCTGGGACAGTTAACTGACAGGCTGCCATATAACGTACTGATTCAAGTTATTTGTTATGATCTGATTACTTCATTACCTCTAAAAGTTTCCATTTGTCATCATGTACATGGTAGTCCACTGAGTGAGCTGAATTATTTTCCGTCATATGTGGGAGGATCATTGAGGTGGCATGATTTAAATTATTTGAATAACTGAGGTGATCGTGGTAATTCCCTCATACTGTGAACTAATTTACCTAGCCTCCTGGAAAATCTCTCTTATCAGCATTTATTTTATCAGTATATTTTTTGTGCACATCATGATATCCTGTTAAGTAAGCAGAGGTGCTTATGTGAGATAAGGCATGTTATCTTATGAATGGTGTTTTATGTTATAATATAAGTAATAATCTCCTCCCTTAAGTGGTCATAATGCCTTTCATCTTGATTATTTGTTTCAAGATATACGTAATACTTAGCCTTAGTTTTTTCTCATATTGACATTGATTTTTCTTTATCAGAGTATCCTCATGTGGCCTTCACACACGATTTCAAGAGTTTTAATCTAATCATTGAGATCTATCCAATAGAACTTTTTTATAGGCTAAATTGGAACTTAATTGGAAGTATATATTATTGGATTCACTAAGCCTTAGAACAGTAACAGCTGGTCATAGGTGGAGCACTGTAAGTAATTGATGAAGTGGAATTGAAGGTAGGTGTATGAAAAATCAGTGTATCTTAATAGATACTTTTATACTGAACTTAGTTATCTTTTGTTAAGTTTTATCTTGGCTATTTTTAAAGAAGTAAAAGTTTTTTTAAATTTTAAAGAGAGTAATGCCATCTGTTTCTGACTTCTGCAGTAAATTGTTGTTTTATTTGAGCAGTTGAAAGGAGTCACTAAATCAAGCTATTAAGAAAAGTGCAATTAGTGATTTCCTTACAAATAAAATTTAATCCAAGTCAGTCCTTTGAATAAATACACACACACATATCCAAGGTCTATCCCAAAATTAGTAGGACTGAGCCATTTAAAAAAAAACAATGTATTGCCAGAATTGGTACATTCACTCAAAGATGTTCGAAGGAGCATCCACACGCCGATGCTAGTCGGTTTTCCATTTCTCATGCACCTTGTGGAAGGCAGTGCCCGGAAACCTGGAAGTTCCATTGTTCTCATGACCTGTTATAATGTTTTCATACTCAGCCGTGGTGACATCATTTCAGCATGGAATTGAGGTGGGGAAAGAGGAAGAAGTCTGGTGGAGCAATGTCAGGGCTGGTGGGTGACTGAAGCAGGTTGCCACATTGTGCTGGGCCTGATAGTCTGTTACTTGGAGACCACTTACCGCACCAACCTTTCAAATGCCCATGTTTGCACTCACAAGCCAATGCACATCACTTTTAGGGATACCAAGTTCATCAGAAACTATGTGAACACTTAAACAATGTCTTGATTCTTGCAAGATTTTCATTACTTTTTGAGCTCAATGGGCATCCTGAACATTTGGCATCTTCAACAACTTCTCTACACTCCTGAAAAAACTAGTGCCATTCAAAAACACCCAATCTTTCCAAGACTATCACCATTAGCTGCCTTGAGCATATCATGAGTCTTTTTCCCGTATTTGCGCAGTTTCACACAAAATTTGATGGCATAGCGCTGTTCCAATCACTGCTTCATGACGGAGTGCAACAAGGTCACATTATAGTGGTTTTGCAAACAAAGGATCTGCACTCTGCAAAGACTGGGTGCCAACTGCCACCAGCCTTCGGCTTTTTCCGAGACTCCCCTTGTATTCAAGCAAACCGCCGTCCGTCTATCTGGAAAAAAATAAATCCTACTAATTTTGGGGTAGACTTAGTATATTGACAAAAATGTGCACAAAGGTTAATGTAAGGCCAGTCACAGGTGTGACCGTGGCATAAAACACTAAAAACAGTTGGGGTGAGTTAGGTTAGCCATCTTCCTTCCATTGAAAAAGATGGTTGTGCTGCCAAAATACCTAAAAAAAAAGATGTTTATCTTTTTTATATTTTTTATGCCATCATCATACCTGTGGTTAACCTTATATAATATAATTGAAACTTTCTGAATCCTGATCATTCAAAATATTTTTTGTAATACATCTTTGTTATAACAATCTAAAGGAACTGTTAGTTAACTTCTTATAACAAGAAGAATTATTATGCTTCTCTTAAACTGAATTTTGTTTTACAGAGCCCCATGATGTTTGTTAAATTGTCTCAGTTATTATTAATGCTACTCGTGGTCTCTGGAGCCATTGGGTTAGAAAATGGTCTAGCAAGGACTCCACCCATGGGCTGGTTGTCATGGGAAAGGTTTCGGTGCACCACAGACTGCATGCAATATCCAGATGAATGCATAAGGTGAATTTTCAAAATTTTTTTTACACATTTGCCCATGGAGGTTTCCTTTTACCTCCTCTTTTGGTTTGATTGGTTTCAGAAAGAATACTGTAAATCCATGAGTATGTACAATATTATTACTGGTGCCACTCAACAGTCATGCCATTGACATATTTAATATTCATTCATATGCTGAAAATAAATCTGCAAATTGTGAAATATTGCTTATATATATTTGGTGATTTTGAAAATGATTTTGGATTTTGATAAATTTCAAATGAAATTCTGTGAAATATGTGGCAATAATATTGAACGAGAATAAATGTTTTTGCTAAAACAGCAATTGTGGTATATTAGACCAGTCTCCTGATATAGTTGGTAACTGACAAAATTATTTGACTTCGGAGCATTTTAAAGGAAATTTGATGAATATATTTTTTAATTATCAGCTAGAAATATGCTAATCTAACAGGTAGACTGGCTATGTATGTACTAGAAGTTTTCAGAGTTCAGTCTTGGTGAAGCAATTGATGATAGAGTTGGAACTCTATGTCAATGTCAAAGCTGTGTGATTTTTCTGGGTACCCCAAGTGCTGAATAGGGTAGTAACTGATTAGGATAGCTTTTTGATGGTCCTTGGAAAATGGGAAGAACATTTCGCACAGGAATTTAGGAACAAGCCCTGAGAAACCTATAATACTCCTTCCATCCTGATCAAACAATGTATTAAGGTATCACTTCAGTGTAAATTTGATGCAAAAATTCTTCACCTTGTGGCAAAAGAAGCTAGCCATTTTAGAACAATTTTAAATTGTGTGGGGAAGCCAATGTTCTTTTCGTAATGATTAACTAGTTCTGAATCCTTCTTGTCATTCCTTTCCTGAAGACATAAACCCATCTCCGCTCCCTCATTGTTTTCCAATTCTTTTCCTCATGCTTTTGTGCCCATCATTATAAAACATTAATCCCCTGCAATGGTACTCTGTCCCTAATTGCAGTCACTCTTCACTCTCCTTATCCACCCCTTTCTTCCCTTCTGTACTCCTTCACTCCCCTGCTCACCTCTGCTATTTCTTTATATACTATGATCCTCTTGGTTTGTTTGTCTTTTACCTGAAGATGACTCTGTGGGATGAAATGCTTATTAAAACATTTTATTTCATGGAAAAGTGTTAAATTCTTCTTTTTTTAAATGGAGTAGTTATTGATTAGAATGCCTTTTTGATGGTCCTTGGAAAATAAATTATTCAGGTGAATTCTTTTAATACAACTCCACATCTCTTAAACACCCTATACCTTACACAATTTTCAGTTTTAGTTCAATTAGTTTAGACAACTTTCTCAATATTTTCACCATTCACTTTCCATGCCTTATTTAAATTTCCCCAAATGACTTCTCTATCCAATATTCTCGTTGGTCTTTCTTTCTCTCTCTCTCCAGTTTATTTCTCTCCTCTTATTCTTTAAACCATTGCCTGTGCATAAGTTTTGTTAGTATTATCATTAAATTCAAAAAATTACATCTCTCCATCAAGGATGGTGCTGAGGACAGGGAAGTTACAAAAACATCAAGCAAGAGACAGAGAGAAAAATTTAGACATGTCAAGCATATTCAAAGTGAAGTTGAAAGATAAAAGGGATTATGAGAGTGAGAGTTACAGAACTACATATAAGGGAGATATGAAGAATCATCATGGGAAAGCCAGAATTCATGAAAGAAACCTGGGGAGAAAGGTAGAGAATATTGACAAGATGAATGACAGAATATAATGATAGAAATTAGAATAGACATGATCATTCTAGTGCTTATCCTGGTCCATGTGCTGACCAGTAGTAATAGGAGGGAAGGAGGAGATAATTTATAGTATCAGTGACATAAAATGATTACAAATGTACCAGGAAGGAAACACTTGATTGTGGTGAAGGATTGGAATGTGATGTTAGGTGGAGGTGGAAAACTATCTGGGAGAGTGTTTCATTATAACTAACTCCGGATTTAAAGGTCATCATGGATACAGATGCTCATGCATAATGCCAAGAGATAATGATAGATATCAGTTTTATTATTTTATAAAAATGAGATGGGGAATAAGTATAAGAAAATATAGTGTAAACCCTTACCTGGAGTGGAAAGAAAGGAATATCAGAGGTAGTTGACAAAATTCTGAAGAAGGATAAGGGGACTGTTACATCAGAAAAAATGTGAATGTCTCAAACAAGTAGTAAAGAAAGTAGTGAATGAAACAATATGAACAATTGAATGAAAAAGTTGATGAATACATGCTTTAAAGAGGAAATTATTAGAATAATTTTTTAAAGAAGAAAATGGAAGGATGGGAACAGAAATTTAGGTAGAAGAAAGTTCAAAGAGATAAGTAATAAACTGAGGTGAGAAATTAATAGAGTAAAGGAATAAAAGTGGAAAAAGTTGTGTGGAGACTTAAAAGAGTTTATGGAGACTGGACAAAATGAAAATGCTATGGCGAGAGTTGATAACTTCAACCTGATGCTAGTCAGTTTCTTCATGGAATGTTGGAGCTCTCATGTTATGTAAGTGAAACTGACTGTGTTCTCTATGTATGCTATGAAATTTGACACTTAATGGCAGCATGGAATTCACATTTTATTAACTTAGTCAACCACACAACTTTTTCCACTTCCAATTATTTTAATATATAGTATGGGGCTCAATGATTTATGTGTCATATTAGTCAGGGCATAGAATTGCAGGGGTGTGTAATATCAGGGTCAATCAGGAACCTACCCTAATCTGTTTGGTTACTGCTAATAATAATTATTAAGATAGAATTTCACAAATCCAAAGCTCCTGCAGCAAATTCCAGTATCTCACTGCTCATATATTCTTTCTCTTCTTTTAAAAGTGACAAACTCTTTCGAGATATGGCAGATGCTCTTGCCTCTGAAGGTTATGCTGATGTTGGCTATGAGTATGTCATAATTGATGACTGTTGGCTGGCATATAACAGGGATGCTGATGGAAAGCTTCAACCAGATGCCAGTCGGTTTCCTCATGGAATGTTGGATCTCTCCAATTATGTAAGCTAAACTGAATGCATGCACCAAAACATGCCATGAAACTTTACCCTTTATGGAAACATGAAATTTGCTTTCTAATAACTCAACATATACATAGCAGGGTATTTTTTTCTATCCATTTTGTTTTCACCCAAGTCATTTTACAGTGGTACCATGTAAGATGAGCATAATCTGTTCTGCGATCTATCTCATTAAGCAAAACACTCGTTTAATGAAACAACTTTTTGCTTATAAATTAATGTTAAATACGATAATGAGTTCCACAATAAAAAATGTTGTGGTTGGTAACCCCCTAGAATCTATGAGATTTTTGAAGTCACCCATGAAGTTCTCTGCTACCTTTGGTTCGGAACTTGCTGCTTCACCATGCCTCACAATGCCAGGTTCCGGTGATCTGGCACATTGCCATCTGGCAATGTGCCAGATGCCGGTTCTTCTCATTAACTTCTCGAACCAGGAACAGCTCTCCTTAAACTTTTGTTCTGCTATTGATGATCGTGACATCTTATTAATCAGGTTGGGGAAAATCACTTTCCCCTTCTTGCAAATTATGTTCCTGTTAATGGTGTGGCAATCGCTTTTCGTTCATACATATGAGTAGCAACTTTTCAATATTGTTGGGAATACTTAACTGTTGGGTAGATTCTCGTATCACTCAATTTAAAGCATCCCTCTACTTGGTCTTGCCTGTGTTCTTTAAGAAAATCCCAATTCTTAATGATGGCCGATTTTTTATGTGTGTACTTGCATACCAGCCATGCTCACACCTTGATCCCCATTTTCAATTATTTAAATTTTTATTTCTACTGTTATTTTATTCTCTGATGGCTTTATTCTTACATATTGTCGTTCAGAGTCAATTTTAAAACTATGCCCAAATTATTATTAACTTTGCATAAAAAATCACTAATAATATGCTTGAACACAAGTTTGGAAAAATGTATGACTACTAGTGATGCTAAGATGCTAGCAGAATGAGTGAGAGACAAATTTTCTAAACTTAAAGTAAAGTTGGAATTTTTCAAATATAAATTTTTGACATTATTTTCCAAATATGTAGAACAGAAAAACTCAGATGACTTCTTTTATTGTACCTGTAAGTATTTAAAAGTGTGCATTAAATAATTAGCTATAACCCATTCATATTAAGTGCAAACCAAGAAATTCATTAAAACAACCCTGATATTTTCCATGTATGCCAGGGAAAACAAGTTGGCACTAAAAGGGTTAATATAAATCTGTATCTTTTGCATTGCAGATTCATTCAAAAGGCTTGAAATTTGGTCTCTATGAAGATTATGGCACCAACACATGTGCTGGTTTTCCTGGAATAATTGGTCACATGGAGGATGATGCCAATACTTTTGCAAGTTGGGGTGTGGATTATGTTAAACTAGATGGCTGTTACGCCCAGCTGCATGACATGGACATAGGTAAATATGAACTTAGTGAATCTTTTAAATGCTTTGCTATGCAAATTTAAAGTTAAAATTAAACCTCTTCTTTGCTCTTTTGATTTGATCTAAAATCATCAATTCCTTTGCCTTTTTTTTGGAAAATATACCAATTATAATCAGGTGTCCCTTTATAAATTGTGCATGTGCAGCATGAAATATTGAAGTTAAATTTAATTGTTAAATTTATAGACTATATTTGCTACAAACTCTTGAACTTCTTGGACTCATATCTAACTGGAGAAGCAATAAAGTAATGCAATATAAACTTAATTTATTCATTATATTAGGTCATTAATGATGTAAATTGCCATTATGGATCTGAATGTATCCCATTTGGTCCAAAAGATAAAATTTTCTTAATCTGACATAATAATTTATCAGGATATATGTAATTGTAACATTGTTGAGAGATAACATACAAATTCCAGGTTATCCAGCATTTGGAGACTATTTAAATAGAACTGGAAGGCCTATGGTATACTCCTGTAGCTGGCCGGTATACCAGGAATTTAATGGCATTAAGGCAAGTGAATGTCAATTGTCCAAATTGCATGCTATATTTAATTATTTTAGATGGAAAATTACTTAGATATTGTGTAATAATAAATTCACAAAAAATATAATAAATTACTGGATAACCTTATATATGTGATCACACTTCTTAAGTTATTGTTGTTTGTTGATGCATGTCTTTGTTTAATTTAATCATTTTTCTATTTCCTAAACAAGATTTACATATCCATTACTTTCCTCTTACTATCTCTCATCAATCCTATCTTCTCCATCATTTTCGTTCACTAACCCCCACAATGTATACAAGCTACACCACAACAGGACACACATGTATGTATGGGATGTATGGTACTCGGCAGTATGTACCGAGATGAATAAAATATATAGAATCGCCCAAAAATACCCAATATTTTTCGATTGTATTTTTTTATAATTTGGGTTAAAAATTAAGTATGCTTTGGAATTATGTGGATTTCTAGCATGTGACGAATACAATAAATGAACTGTGAGGATGCAAAATATTTTTTGATATTTTATACTTTTTCTTCTGAAGATTCTGAAATTGGCCCAAACCCTTGTCCACTGTGTGTATCTAAAGCATCCCCCTGGGCGTTATCAATGCTACATATTCACAGCTAGAGCTCGCTTAATGAGATGGTTAGTCACAGGAGTGTGTCTCATTAATTAGAACCCTCCAAAACTCATTTCAAATCCAAGATTGAGAGGTCAGAAATCATCAACCTCAGAGAGTGGACATTGATGGTTGTGCAAATATGACCATTTTTGAGATGTTTACTAATTATGCTTCATCAGCCCAAACAAAGTACCACCAGTAAGGGTTATGAAGATGGTGTGCAAGGTCTGTTCTGAAGGTTAAGTGTATAGTATTCTCGGTCCTATATTATTCTATACAGCCTGGTGAGACTCCTTTGTCAACATTCATTGAAATGATTCTTCATTCCATTTCCTAATCCATCCTCTCTGTTTTATTCCTTTGAATATGACATTATAATTCAATAGTACTATATTATGATCTGAATCAGTATCTGCTCCCAGGAAACCATACTAATTTATCTCTCTGTTCCTAAATCTTTGTCTAACTATAATGTAGTCTAACTGATATCTTTTTGAATTCATGAGCATTTTCCATGCCTATTCCCATTTCATCTATGCCTATTGTGGTGTTTAAACAAAGTATTCTTATGGTTAACTGTCTCTCCTACAACACTACTGCTTTCTCCCTGTGGTCATTCCTCGTTTCTAAACTGTTCTTTTGTACCTTACTACCATCTCTCCCCTCACCTACCATCACGTTCCTGGAAGGAACACCCATAATTATGTCCCCTAATCGATCACATACCCTGTTCACTTCTTCTTCCTTATGTTTGATTCGTGGCATGTAGACCTAAAAAATGAACAAATCTCCTGATTCAATGGTAACCTTGACTAATAATATTCTCTCACTCAGCTGCTGTTTTTTTCCAAACTTTTAGCCCCATACTAATGTCACACATTACTAGTTTCCTTCATCTCTTATGTAAATAATTGACTATAGCACCTAGTATTCCTGGCTTTCAGTCCAACTATTCTTCATCAGCCATTAAATTTTCCCTGTCCTAAACGTCATACTAGCATTTGCAGCCCCTATTCCTACTGGTTTAGTCCTCTTCTCTATCTTCTCTGCTGCTGCTGTTGATTTTGTTTAGTAAGGATTTCATAATATGATGACCTGAGAAGCCTTGCCTCTCCCACTGTTAGGTACAACACAACCAGTGGGCTGAGTCGTGCATTTTCCAGTACTCTTACTTAGATCTAACCTGTCAATATTTCATGGGAAAATTAATTTAGGTGGTTTCCTGTTGCCTTCCTCAATATTGTTTTTAATGTGACACCTTCACTAAAATGGCCAGGTTACTGGGGTCAGACACTTTTGCAGCCGCCTTACTGAGGAACAGATTGTTGGGTTTTGTTTGACTCCTGCCCTGTAACCTAACTGTCATGGGTGGTGGCCATACCAGGATCAATTACCGATTGCTCCCACTAAGAAAATTCTGGGTGTCATTAGATCACACAAGTCCTTCTATCATGTCAAGACTGTAGTCCATGGGGAAGGAAATTTATAATGTAAATCCTCCATATTTCAGGTATTATGTTGTTTGTATCTACCCTGAAACCACATGTACTAGAATATATTTCCAAGGATCATGTTTCCTTCATTGATTTCACAATAGGTTATTTACTTTCACATTATTTGGCTATTTATTCTAAGCAATTTACAGTCACTCAGAAGTTGCTGCAATTTTTTGTATATAAATAAGTTCATACTCTCATATCCACCAATTAGTTATCAGTGGTCCCAATTACCTGCTGATTATAGTAATCCAAAAATAATGTGGAAAATCCAAGAAAAGAGGTTCCTGCCCAGTTAATAATTTTAGAGCTAAAACTAGGTGAGAATGGACTGCAGCAGGTTTAAATTGTGAAACCAAAACACATTCAATTCATACCGAGTTCTCAGATAATGTTTAGTACATTTTACAACATTTTTTAATTTTAGTATTGGTTTTCTGACAATAATGTATAAATTAACCTTTCTACTATGTAGGCTTATAACATGGTTATCCTCTTATGCATACCTGAAGACATTTAGCATAATTGATAGTTTCACCTTCCCAGGGTAGAACTTGGGATTTATTAAACCTAGATGTTGAACCACTAATGTTTGTAAAAAAAGTACAGAAATACTCTTTCATACATTTAGAAAATTATGTAGGAGATGCAGAGATGTCAGTGCAAATCAGAAGATGACTCCTGTTAAGTATCTGTTGCAGCTTCTTCTGCATTCCTTTTAATTATATATACATACATATGTTTCCGTTCTAGCATCCCTTCCCCCATCCGGTAACCCTATAAAATTAAAAACAATGGAAATGGCATTTATATGGCTGTGTAAAGCCTATCAACATCTGGGTCTCAATGTTGTCCACTAGTTGGGGAGGGGGACTGAAGTGGAGAGGTGTGGATTTGATTCATGCGAGATAGTGGTACAATTTATTCATCCGCATATATTTTGTCATCCTTGGCCTGGGTTTCGACTTGTCGAGTCCTGATGATGAATTAGTGAGTTGACACCTGGGTCATGGGTGTTATGGTATCTGTGGAGGAATTATTAGTTTTCTGTGTTGCTTGGAACTATTTCCACATCCTCCCGCTCATCCCTATTCCATCTCCACCCCCCTCTGGCCTCCCTTTCCCTCTCCACAACCCCTTCTTCCAACCCCCCACCACCTGTTCTCCCCTGCCCCTTCCCCCCCCCAACCCCCTCCTTCACCCCTCCTTACCACCTATTTTCCCCCCCTCCCTCATCCCCTTCTCTCTCTGTCTCACATACCCAAACACTTAACTAATCTTCCGAAGAAGACGTAGTTCAAGTCCATCGAAATTATCAAGATATTACGTGTGAGTGTTCCTTTTATGTGTTCTCATGTTGTGTGTTGCTGTCTTAAGTTTGATATGAACCATAAACACAGTAATCAACCCGAAGGTCGGTTTAGTAGGTGATGGTAGATACCATGTACCAAGCCCGACAGCGTGTGAATATTCCCACATCAGGGTAGGGGGGCCAGTTCCTTTCCCTGTGCCGGTTATGGTTTCCCAGGAAGATCTGGTGCCCAAAGTGCCTTGCCCGGGAATCGAACCCAGGACCCTCCGGTCAGTAGTCCAACGCTCTACCCACTAGACCACTGCGACCCGAATAAGTTTTATGCTATATATTTTTATATATATGTATATATATATAGATGGCGGGTCGCGGTGGTCTAGCGGGTAGAGCGTTGGACTACTGACCGGAGGGTCCCGGGTTCGATTCCCGGGCAAGGCACTCTGGGCACCTGCAGCTCCACCCAAGCTAGTTGATTTTTCGGGTACCAGATCTTCCTGGGAAACCATAACCGGCACAGGGAAAGGAACTGGCCCCCCTACCCTGATGTGTGAATATTCACACGCCGTCGGGCTTGGTACATGGGTGAGCTCTACCATCACCTACTAAACCGACCTTCGGGTTGATTACTGTGTTTATGGTTTATATA
This sequence comes from Hetaerina titia, assembly GCA_037158775.1. Classification (NCBI taxonomy): domain Eukaryota; kingdom Metazoa; phylum Arthropoda; class Insecta; order Odonata; family Calopterygidae; genus Hetaerina; species Hetaerina titia. The sequence goes on from CM073775.1 coordinate 54,161,056, forward strand.
TAGATGATTTCTTCGAAGTAACATGGAAGTGTTAAATACAAAACTTAGACAGCAACACACAATATGAGAACACATAAAAGGAAAGCTCACATGTTATTTCTTGATAATTTTGACGGAATTGTACTTCCTCAGAAGATTAGTTAGGACCAGATCCAGATTAGGAGTCCTAACTAATCTTCCAAGGAAGACGAAGTACAATTCTGTCGAAATTATCAAGAAATAACCTGTGAGTGTTCCTTTTATGTGTTCTCATATTGTGTGTTGCTGTCTAAGTTATAAATATATATAGAAAAATATATAAAATTACATGAAAAAAATGTTGGGTGAATATTTTGTAGTTTTTACTTTGCTATTGAGGAGGTAGCATCATTTAAAAAAATAATATGGACCGTAAGGTGGGATGAAGCTAATCATAACTTAAAGTAATATAAACCTACATTTTCATTTCCTTTAGCCTGACTATGAAGCTATCATCAAAACCTGTAATTTGTGGAGAAATTATGGTGATATTCAAGACTCCTGGGATGATATTCTAAGCATTATTGACTACTATGCCAGCAAACAAGATGAAATAATTCCTCATGCAGGTCCTGGTCATTGGAATGATCCAGATATGGTATGACATTTACTGTGCTACATTCCATAGATTTTAATGCCAATAGGTACATGGTTCTAAATCCCCTCCCACACACAACAGGTATAGGGAATTATTTCAAAGTTTTATCTCTTCTTCAAATCTATCCCAAAATCAAGTGCTGGTAAAATTTTCTATTGAGTAGAATTGAGAATTTTATAGATAAAAATAGAGAATCATGGTGAATAATTTGATGAATAGGGTCCTTTAACATGGATGGATCCTAGTGCTGTCATTAGCCTCAGTCAACTCATTAGGTCACTCTGGGTTATTTTGCACATTTTTTGTCATGGTGACACAACTTATTGTAACGGTGATTTTGGGAAATTACTTTAATCAATCATTTATCATACAGGGTGCATTCCAAAAATAATGCAATTGGATTTCTCACACTGCTTCTTTTGTTCAGAGTGGGATCAAACCACTTGGAGTAGGTGGGGGGGACACCAAGCTTTTGAGTGATGCAGGATTTTTATCAGTGCTGGCATGACATTTTGTGATTCTGTATAGTGTTGTTGAATAATTTTCTCCTGTAGATATTTGCTTTGGCCAAGTTATAAAATGTCTTGTTAAACTGAAGGTTAACTTTAACCTCTGATTACGGAAAAAATTCAGTTTCATGAATGGTAGTTAGTTTCAAAACCAACCATTAAACAGCTCAATAACAGACTGACAATGTTACTGTGGTTGCAGTGTTCTCATCTGCTATTGAGAAATTTTATTTGTTTATAAAATAAAATTTGTTAATAATTTCCTTGTTAAGGGAATCATTATTATTAAAACTGACAGATGCAGATAGACAATGTCACAAGTCCCAAGTATTATAACTAAACTTGCCTTGGAAAAGTAACTTGACATCCCCATTAACATTACAAAAGGTAATTAATAAAATTGGTCAGAAAAAAATATAGTTAGAGGAAACTTCCAAATACCAATCTCAAACAAAAAAAATCCCCATTTCATTAATATCAGTTTCCCTATCAACAAGAATAAAATCAAAACTAAGCTGTTACATACAATTTTACACAACACATTAATCAAAATTATTATATAAATTGTTGAATCTTTTCTTAAAAGTATTTTCCCTGTTAGGAAAGGGATCGAATAGTTTTGCAGGTTAACTGTTCCAATCAACAATTGTTTTATTAAGAAATGAAATTTTTTTATTTGTTCTTTGTGCCCGGTATTTTGCCTTTTTATGTTCTCATTAACTATTGATTGGATTTAATGGGACACTAAAAAACCAGGCCTTAATTATTGATCCCCTCCCCAAATAATTTGGACCATGTAATTTGTAGCATAGTATGCTGGCATTAATTAAAACCTCTCTAACATTCTATATTAGTGGCTCTACAGTTATGGATCATTTGTATTTCTGTCATGCTTAAATAGACAAAAAATAGCTTATATGTTCATCGTCTACCCATTGACTTCATAGGGACAAGAAAGACCATTGCTTTATCAAATGGGAAGGATTAGAAAGGGAAAAGTTTGAAAGAGAAAAGTAAATAGAGGGTAAAGAGTTCGTGTGAAAGTTACCATGGCATTGAATTGCTTGTCTCTGCATTTCTGAGTTCTCCTATCACATTGGTTGTCTTTTGGATGTCAGAAAAACTTCCTCATATTTAAAAAAACTCTGCCCACTTTTTTGAAATCCTGAAGGAGATCTCAGTGAAAAAGGAATACATTATGGTCAGTTTTGATGTGGTGTCACTATTCACCTACGTGCCTATCCAAGACTCTTTGGAGGTTGTCAGAGGACTTACTATATCGGGCATACCTGGAGACTTTCTGGAATTGGTGGAACACCGTCTAAGGAATACTGTCTTCCTGTGAAATGGTGATTACTATGACTAGACATAAGGGGCTATAATGGGATTGCCACTGTCGCCAGTGGTAGCCAACTTGTTCATTGAGCAATTTGAGATGAACACGCTTAATACTCATGACAAGAAACTAATGCTTTGGCTTCAATGTGTAGACAAAACCTTTGTCATCTGGCCTCTCAGTGAAGATGAATTATACAGGTTCCTGGAACACCTAAATGTGCAACACAGTAGCATCCAGTTCACGATTGAGAAGAAAAAAGGAGGACAATTACCATTTCTTGACGTCATTGTAAAGAGAAAAAGCAACAGGAACTTGGGACATGCCATCTACAGGAAGTCCACCCACATGGACCGGTACCTCAAAGCCAACTCGCATCACCATCCATCTCAAAAGGCCACTTTGATGTTCACACTCATGCACCGCGTGTACACCTTATTCGACACTGACTCCTTGGAGACAGAATTGAAACACCTGACAACTGCACTAGGAATGGATACATGGAAAAAGGGCTGTGAAAGTCGAAAAGAAATTAAGTCAGCCGACCACCCATGACAATGGAGAGGAGATAGTATCACAACTAAGGGCGCAAGACACCATTCCATATGTTGCGGGGACCTGAAAGGATGGCCTGGATCCTCAATAAACACGACATGGTGACAAGGTTCAACACCGTGACCAAAATAAACAGCCCAAAAGACAACATCATTAAGGAGTTATCAGAGGCATATAAACAATGCTATGCTCCTGTGGCAGATCTTACATCGGGGAAATCTGAAGATCACTCACAACAAGGATTAAAGAACATCTCAAGGTGATGGAAAAGAAACAATTTAACTTATCAGCCATCGCCGAGCATGCTTTGATTGAGCTGGGATATGTCATCAATTTTGAGGGAGTGAAAGTAATAGCAAAGGACAAGTGCTATTTCCCCCGGCAAACCCATGACGCACTTAACATCCTAAAGGACCACAAAATATCAACAGGGATGATGGATATCCATTAAACAGTGTATGGAAAAGGACAATCAAATCAGAGCATGTACTTGACTATGAGTCCTATATCAGGTGGACAAGAAAGCATCAAAAAATACCTTTGACCTGAAGTTGCAGGCAGGATGGCCAGCGAAACTGTTGTCACCAAAAGACAACCAACGTGGATGAAGAACCTGGAAATACATAGACAAGCAGAAGTTAAAGAGGTTTGAGTAGTGACCAGCTCTTAACTCTGTAAGCTCCTTTTTTTTCTTGAAAGGAAACATGAAAGGAACTTTTTACTGTGGTTTGGGTCTCATTTTTAATAACCCATTGTTGAAAGGCCTCACTTGCTTCCATCAACAGGGTCATCATAGATCATTGCGCTATCACTTTCCTCACCTTTGGGAAAGTTGGACCAATACATTGGATATTCTATTTATTTTTTCATTTCATTTACCTAAGTCATATATCATGATATTTTTGAGAGAACTAAGTTTAGAAGAATTTATCTTTGCATTATAAATGCAGTCGCTGCAGAAGATGAATAAATAATGTCAACTGATGTCAATTTAATAATTTAAAGAAAGTAAATTAAGAGAATAAATTTTTTGATGCTTGGACATGAATGCTTTTAGTATTTTTTTTACATTTTCAAAACAGAGTACCTACCTTAATGTTCTGTTTAGATAATTTTTGAAGCACTTGAAATTGACTCTCTACAATTTACATTTCAGCTAATCATTGGAAATTTTGGCCTGAGCAAGGATCAAAGCAAAGCTCAAATGGCTATGTGGTCAATAATGGCATCACCACTAATTATGTCGAATGATCTCCGAAATATTGACCCTGAGTTCAAAGCCATTCTGCAAAACAAAAAAGTAATAGCAGTGAATCAGGACCCACTTGGTATTCAAGGCCGAAGAGTTTACCAGGTGATCATTTTCAGATTCTCTCAGATTTTATGTAAAAATTTAATAGCATTTTAATTTTTAATTTCATAATTCTCAGAATTGGTTTGAATCATCTTTCCTCTTGATTAACATTTTATTATTATTGTCGTTGTTAACCTTTCATCTCTGGTTGTGTGAGTGGTTAGCAAGGATCAGTGCTATTTAGTACTTCCAAGTTAGAGAGTGTGTGGTAAATTTGTATATATTTTATTACGTGTGATTGGTGGGCCGCTGGTTGAGGGAGAAATCTCTTGCAAGGCCTTTCTGGATGAGTGCTTGATAAGGGCAAGGGTCAGTGCTCTCTAGTACACCTTTGCCAGAGCGTTTTTGTTATTGTATTTTAGTTTAATCATTTGTTCTGTTCTAACCCCCTATGTCATTTTATTTATTTTTATTTATTTATTATTCCTCTCTAATTTCCCTCATCATATCCTTTGCCCACCATTAAGAGTACAGCTGGAGTTGATCCTTCCCTTAATAATCTTATGGTGATTTTGCATAAGATTTTTTGTTGAGTGGTTTTTCATGTTTCTGTTTTAAAAAAATACCTACATACAGTGATACTACCATTAGGTAAACCTAAGCAATCATTTAGGGCCACCAAGAACAGGAATTTCTGTGCAATTCTAGTAAAGTATTCTTCATTTTAATATTAAATAAATATTATTGTAATATTTTTATTTCAACTTACATCAGTTTAGTATTTGATTTTATCCATTCCCAAAAATAAGATTAAAAAGTAACTAAAATATCAAGATCTGAAAAATATAATGGCATAAATTGTATAAATACTGTAAAAAATGTCACGAGAGTCTGAAATAATGATGTATTTGAAGTATGTCAGCAGATAAGGAAAAGTTTGCAGAGCTCTAATGTATAATAGGTAATTTTGGCCAAGGAACATTTCAACTTGGAAAAGAACACAGTTTGTGCATGAAACTGATGATGAATTCGGAACCAATTTTATAATATTAAAGGCAGACTACAGGTTGTATATGTATACATACTACAAGCCTGGATATGTACTTTTTCAATTATTGATGCCACAATTGCTTCAATTAAAAAATTCAAATACATACCCATGAGTAGTACAAAATCTCTGTTTCCTTTTAAATGGTTATAAATTACTAATCCAGATTTTCCAAAACTTTATAAAATTCAGAAATTTTTTTTTAATGATCTTTAAATATTAAAAAAATCATTTAAGAAATTTGATGACATGATATCAACTTGGTTCTCAAGAGTGAAGTTGTTATTGAAAAAAAAAAGTTGTTAGCAAATGCTTGCTATAATAATTATACGAATAATTTTTGTATTATCTGTAGAAAAATAATGTTGAAGTTTGGACTCGACCTGTGGCACCAGTGCAAAATAACCAATCTTCTTATGCAGTTGTTGTTCTAAGTCGCCGTACTGATGGTACGCCATTCAAAATATCTGTCCTTCTAGAGAAACTAGGTTTGACAAACCCTGCTGGATATGCATTTGAAGTGAGTTGAATTTAGTACATCTTTATGTAGTTTCTCTTAATATTTATTTTTATTATGTAACGCCAAATCTCATTTTTCCCAAATTCTTACAATATCTTGTGTCTAAATGAAAAGCTAAAGAAACAATCAGTAAAAGAATGTCTAAGGCACAGATCTTTCTAGTTGACTCAGCTGCAAGTGCACTTTCATTAAAAGACACAATCCTTGATATGTCTCTCCTATCATTTCTCATGCATCTCTATTGAATGGCATTGCTAAAATTGGACATGCTGATTCACTCTGCAGTGTGTCACTTCTGATTTATATGTGCCACCTGTTATGACACATAATTCTCAGTTACTAATAAAGTAAAGGAATGTAATCTAAAAGTTTTAAGCTTCTGGGAAACTTTAATTATTATTTTTAATAATATTTTCATTTTCTGATATTTTCCTAATTATTTTGAATTGTTTTTTAATACGCATAAATTCATTTAAATCAAGTCTAATCTAATCTCTTTTAAGGAACTATTTGATGGAGTCACCCATGGTGAATTATTACCCACAGATGATTTTGAAGTGAGAGTAAACCCTACAGGTTAGTAGATTGCTATTGAAAAATTGAAAAAAAAAACTAACAGGGAATATTTAACTGCCTAAAGTTAACAATTCTTATTCTTGTTTGGGTTAGGGCTTTATTAGCTATTAGTTTTGGTATTGAGTTGTGTTTACAAAGACTTTGGATGGCCTGTGAACACTAAATTGTATCCCTCTAGACTCATGAAACACTTTTGAACTGGGTAAAGTTTACAGGGGTTCCCTCAGTGGGTTTCATTATTCCATAATTCTTTTTAAGATATTTACTTGGATTTAGTGAGGAAACAAGCTCTTGAAGCTATAGAGCTGCATTAAATTTAAGCATCTGTGAAGATCAGCTATAAAGATATGTAAACTTGATTTGGAGTCATTGTAATAATAATAATATACTTTATTCATCATATAATCATATTCAGAGATGGTAGATGTCGTTATTTTTCACATTTGTACAGTTGTTACATATATTGCGACTTTTTATGGGAACATACAGTTGTTCATAGATAATATACTGTACGGTACAATATACAATCACATAAAATACTTGTATTGAAAATATTTGTATACATAGACCTAATATTCTACTCACACTAGACCTTATAGTTTTAGGCTAGTAAAGTCGAGCTCATAATACTCCTCTTTTGAGTATAAAGGATTGGAGGTAAGCCAATCATGCAGCACCCTGCGGAACACCACATTGTGGGCTGACTTTACAGAATTTGGAAGCATGTTGAACAATTTGATAGGTAGACCTTCAACTTTGTAAGTCCTGTCTAGCCTACAGTGTGGTAAATCAATATTAGACTTTGCTCTGGTGTTATGGCTGTAAACGTCAGCCATAGTGGAGTACATACTCATATTTTCTTTTACATAAACTAATGAATAGAATAGACATAAATTTTAGACAGTCATAATTTTTAAATTTAAAAATGGAGGTCTACAGTGTTCAAGTGGACATGAGTTAGATAAGGTAGGGACTGCCTTTTTCTGTACCACAAAGATTAGCTTATTAGAGTATATTCTATGTATTCTATTGTTATGAACTATGGTTGAAGGTTGTGCAAAAAAAGGTATTTCCATTTTGTGCTCTTAAAAAATAGGAGGGTAAACATTCCCGAAACTATTTTATTTGATCTCCATCATTCTATTAATTTCTTATATTCTCATCCCTTGCATTCCCTATTTAACCTTTTGTCTTCCAATACAACCATAAACACTATTTTTTCTTATTTTATTATTTCCAGCATCTATTTTTTATATTCTCACCAAATTACTCCCACCAACTTCTTGTTATGCAAGATGGGAAAGTTCCCATCAAGATGAGTGACAGCACTCTCTCACTGTTAGGAGAATTAAACCTCTTATATGCAAAAATATGAATCTTGGGTAGTGAAAACAAAGAAGGAAGTTAAAAAATTTAGTCGTGTATTCATCATTCAGGGTAGAGGTAGAATGTTTGTAGCTTGTTCTCCTGGAGTTCTTAAGCAGACCAAAGTAGTCCATGAATTATGTTCTACTTTGTGAAGTGGCTGCAAAGTAGTTTGATCTGTGAAGGGTGGTCATTTCAGTGATGATGTCACATAAGAAACTCTATTGAGGAAGCCAATGGGAAACCACTTCAATTATTTCTCCCATGAAACAATCAAAAACATGAGAATAATGAGTCATTGGAACTACTGGACTTGACCTGATGCAATAGTCTACCTATACTGCCTGGTAATGAGGGAGGGGAGGCCTCTTCAGTTATTACCATAGGAAATCCTTTCACATCCAAGTGGATGGCAGTGGAAAAGAAGTCACAGAAGAAGACTATCACAATTATAATATTATATAATTTTTAGACCTGGAATTCTAGGATAAATTCATAGAAGTTGGAAAACATCAAGCTAGAGATGAAATGTAGATGAATCAGGCTTGTGTAAGGTGAGATGGAATAATAGAGGAGCTTACTGGGATATATTTACAAAGCAGTACATGTATATAGCAAAGGGAAGGAAAGTCAGAATGAGGTAGCCATGGCATTGAATAAGAACCTGGGGAGAAGAGTATTAATTATGAAACTGGCAAGTGAAAAAAATCATATTTGTAGAAATAAAAATGTAGTGTATTTGATTATCTAAAAGAAATAATTATTAGCGTACTTGGAAGAAAACACTTGACAGGGAAGTAGTTGGAGAAGGGAGAAGTAGGAGACTTCATTTTGCAAGAGGAATACCTTTATTACAACTAGCACTTGGCTTAAATACCATGACAGAAATGGGTAAAAATGGAAAATGCTAGGAGATAATATGAGTTATCGTTAGATTATATTATGGTTCATCAGAGATTAAGATATAGTGTAATTAATTTGCACACTTTCTAATGAATAAATATGGATTCAGATCACAATTTATTGTCCATGACTAGCATTGTTAAAATTAAGAGAACGACTAAGGGGAGGAGTATAAGGAAGTGAAATGTAGAGTGCTTGATTTGAAGAGTGAAAAGAAAGGAATTGCAGGGGGTAGTTGATAGAATTCTGAGGTGGAGATAAGACTCTAGCACTGAAGAAGAAAAATGGAAATATCTTTAACAAGGGATAAAGGAACCTCACTCCAATTTCTTTAAACTCTACACAACAATTTTCTCCACTACACATGTGTACATACTTTCTACCTCCTGTCAACTCTTGACTAATATCCTAACTGTCATTTCCCCCTCTACTTTGCCTGTCAAATATTCAATTAAAAAAATACTGAGGGAATGGAATGCATTAGTATCTAAATAAGTAACCCAGTTAGTTAAACCTGCTTTTAAAATAATAGCCTGGGTCACAATTAGAGAGGTAACAGTGTATTATGAGGGTATTAAACATCTGTTTAACAATAACAATATTGTAAGATAATGTTAATTAATGGTACATGTAACCTATTTCACATGTCACTGTAACACCAACAATGTGTATTATTACCATATAAAATAAAAACATTGTCATTCTCATTTTCTGTTCTTAAAAAGGCTTTTGTGGGCTTATATATTTTCATAGTATTAATCATAAAAACATATAGATCACATCATCCTGCTTTCCAATAACCTTTTTATTTTTATGCGTTATTATTAGCAGAGCAGTTTTAAGTGCACTTAGCCAATCATATTTACTTTTTCAGGTGTGAAAATGTTCCACGCTGAAGCAAAAACTAAAGCTGCAGATGAGAGCATTAGACCTCATATCATGCATGCCAAAAATTGATTCACATGAAAATCAATGCCTTGCCTCAACATTTCAGTCATGATCTGGATGAGAATAAGTGATCTTTGTGTTAAAACCAGGTGGAGTCAAAAATAAATACCACATTTTTTCAATTTGTTGTGCTTTCAAATTTCATTGAAAAAGACATCTTTTGTTGATAATTTTTTTGTATCATTGTATAAAAAATCAAGATATACTGCTTTTTGTACAAGTTTCAAAAGGTTTTTAACAATTAAATTTCTGTCAGAATTCACATCATAATTTACTTACGATGAACGTAGGCATGGAATCATAATGGGCACATATAAGCATTTACTGCGGTGAATTTTATTCTCGTGCTACTTATAGCATCTTCTTCTGGGGTTCCTCTCCCCATGTGGACATAATCTTCAAAATCCAAAAGAGGATTATACATATTATGAGCAATGCTCTTTGCAATGCCCCATGTAAACCTCTCTTCAAAAGACTTGGTTTATTGCCAGTACCTTGCATATATAGAAGAACAAGGGGGACCTGCAGTCATTGCTGAAGATTTGGAGTTGAAACCTGACGAAAAAGTGAAAGAGAACAGAGACTTTATGATTTTGTCATTATCTGATAAGTTTTCTAAAGTGAAAAGAAGTGCGCTCGATGAAATTGTGACCAAATGTTTCAAGTATTGAAAGTTGTGCTCATGCTGGATACCGAATATGTTAACTAAGATGCAAAAATATATACTGTATAGAGTTAAATAATGGTGCAGTGATTGCTTTTAGGGTATTGTCTTCTGTTATGTAGGGCTTAGAATTGTAGTAGCACATTCTCCCCAGATTCAAGTAAGACCTAAGGTGACCAATAGACTACTATGAACCTTACCTGTGCCAAAGGATCATTTCAGGGTGTGAAGAAATGGAGTTCTATGAGAGAATCTATGGAGGGTGAAGGAAACTCTAGGCATTGGCTAAATTTTTGCTTTTTTGCACCTCAGTCAACATATTTGGTACCCAGCACAAGCATAACTTTCAATAATCAAAACATTTGGTCGCAATTTCATCGAGCGCACTTCTTTTCACTTTAGAAAACTTATCAGATAATGACAAAATCATTAAGTGTCTGTCCTGTTTCACTTTTTTGTTGGGTTTCAACACCAACTCTTCAGTAATGACTGAAGGTCACCCCTCTTGTTCCTCATCATTTACATTCATGCAGCCATCTCTAAAAGCTCTAACCCATTTCCACACAATTCTATCGATCATACTCTTTTCTCCACAAACTTGAATAATCCAACAATGAAAATCAGCTGCTTTCATGCCTTTATCACAAACAAAACCAATCAGAGTATGTATTTCACAGTTGGTGAAATTCTTAATTGGCGGAGGCATTTTATAGTAAACAAATGTAAGCAGGGTTGGATTTTTCCATGAAAGAATCTGTGGTTTCCCAACAGATAGATTTTAGGAATAACTAATGCTGCTCAAGTGAAGTCTTCCAGCATAACTTCTCCCTCATAATTGCTATAAATGAACTTATTCAAATGTTTCCTTCCACATTTTGTAAAACTCTTGCAATCCCTTATTTCTGTCAAGATTTTGTTTATTCCCCCGTGCTTTCTCCATTTTATTTCCTTAAATAATTTTTCTCTCTGATCATAAGTATGCGTAGAGATAAACTTTGCTCATCAGCATTATATTCTCTATGCATAATCTTGCTGTCCACTAATGCTCATGCTGGCCATGTGTGCTGTTTCAGTATTGCTTCATTTTTTTGTGGTCCAATGAATATTTAATCTGTCATGTTACATAATGCAACTGAATTTTCATTTCTTCCTTCCTTACAGTTCTTTTAAATTCATATACCGTTCACTCATTTCACTGTTTATACCATGTCAACCTATGTCAATAGTTAGTTTTCCAGAAATGTATGTACTTTCACTAATCATGTGTGTTTTGTTGTCAAAACCCCTGCCCGCATGACCCCATGAGACTCCCATTAAAGAGTGTTGTGCTCCTTAGTGTATTGCTTCCCCTGCTTTGTTTGTTTTCAAGCTTCTTCCATGCCTCATTTCTCTTTGTGGTGGGACTTCTGCTGCCTGTAGTGTGAGTCACATTCCCTACTTGTGTCCTTGGGGGAATAGACTGTTGTAAGTTACATGTCCATGTGGTCGTGGAATTTTGCCTTCTTACTTTTCAATTCTAGTTTGCACGTTATTGGATGGATTTTCACTACATTCAAAGGTGTATGTTCATATTAATTGACTCAATATGTATTTGCATGTGTGTTAGGTAAAAAGGTATTTTAATGAATGTATACACCATTATGGGTGTACTTAGCATAAATATGTTAATTTTGCAAGTGGTTTTGTTCTCTTTTATGGGTGGTTACCTAACACCCCCTGCTACATGCCCTTGTGGTGGCTTGCTGGGTATTATGTGGATGTAGTTGTTTTACAATTGGACCAAACCCTTTTTAAATATTGAGAACATTTAGAATTCTACCCACCTTTGCTTTGTGAACCAGCATGTGCAGTTTCATGATTTGGAAATATTTATTGCCTTCAGATACTTTAAAATGGTGAAATTATGTATTTAACGTTCTGTAATAGTCTGTATACTCATATTAATTGATTATATGTAGGTCTCTTTTTTATGATACTACCGATATTTCATCTACAATGACAATGTTGCATACTGAAACAAATGAAGACATGGAATGTGGAGAGTGATGGTTTCTGGAAGAAATTCAAATAAGGTAAAAAAGAAATGGCTGATGGGCATATTGAATGGCAATGGACAGTTGAAGAAAATGATAGAAGGGTGCCCTAGGTGAGTGAGGTAAAGGTAGAGAAAGACTGAGAATGTTGGACTAAAGACATGTGCATAAGAGTCTAAAAGATGTTGTATGAGGAGTATCAAAATTCTGTATTGGACTGAATAAGTTTCGGGTTTTTATCATCTAGTTAATTTGGTCTAAGAAGCCCAGCAGTTCACCTGATATAAAGATGCATGGAAAACGTGAGGCAAGCATGCGCCTTACTTTGAAGAAACAGAACGAGAAATTTTAATAAATTGTTTAAAATTCTCATTTTCATAGTTTTAGATCATCGGACGTCCAGTCGTATAATTCATAGTCAAAATTAGGTGGAACGAAATTATTAACGACCAGCTTCACTTTAAAATTATATTTCTTTAGTCACTTTTTAACAAAAGAAGATCTGAGTCACGATGACCGGGCGGTTAATTCAACGGGCCTATAAACATTAGTGGCAACCCATAGAGGGAACTGTTGTAAGATTTTTGTTAAGCCGAAGATATTGCATTTCTTTCGGGCTGTGCCGAATTACCTTTGTTTCAAGTTGTTTTACCTTAATAGTGATCATTTAGGTTCTTAATGGATTATTTGTAAAAACTTTCGTGGATGGTGTGTGGAAACCAGGAATATTCGTTGTTCACTTTTAAATTGGTGAGTGATCTTTGGATTTTACATATATATATTTCTATGATAGCTGTAATTCGATTCTTTCGCTATTTTTTACTGAAAATTTCGTTAAAAATTGTAAGTTCGTTGATGACAATTATTGTTTGAAGATTGTTAAATATATGAAAACGTGCGAAATGGTTGCATTGCGAATATAAACTAGTACTCACGTGGGGCGATAACTGCTCGTGTATATCTTTTGTCATAATAGAGTGTGGACATACAACACATTATACCCAACTTCGACATTTTGCAAACAGTTTGTCAAGAATTTGTAATGTTAACTTTATTTCGCAAGAACCATTCAATAACCGAGAGAAATATTTGTATTTTATTACTAATGATATGATTCTACAAATTTGTCACTATTTATCCCCATGGAATGTTGGTTTTTGGGTTGTTCTGCCTTAGCATTTCATTCATTCATTTACAATACCAAGAATTAGGGATAATTCTGGCCTCACTTTCTTGTTTTTTTTAAAGATTAGATTATGCTTTCTATTTCAATAATCTTTAAATTTTGCTCTGATGGGGAAATTTCAATAGATTTCACTACATAGTTTGGACTATAACTGACTATTAGGAACATATGTCTTGACTACTTGAATTTCCTACTTTTTAACTCTTAAATGTTAGCCAAGATAAAGATATTGGTTATACTGGGGTCTTCTCTAGTATTCTTTGGTAAGCTGACTGTGATGAGAGTAACTTCGGCTATAACCATGACTGTTTTTCATCACCTTGACTCACTGTACAATGTTAACCAATCATTTTTACCCATGGATTTTTTTAATCTAATGGTGAACCTAAATTCATATGTGTGTTCCCTAATGTGAAAATTTGTTTGTAAATTATTTTTTATTATTTTGTGAGACTTTCTCATTTGTCTGCCTCTCAAATTAAATTCAGTTATCCTTTGAATGAGGGGAGTGGCCTATACTATTATTTTGGAGTATAATAATCATGAGAATCATCAAATTGATGCAATGTATTTACAATTAGAGGTGAGATACTCCAGAAAAGTTTTAAAAAATCATCCTTGGATAAATAAACCTCAGGTTAATTCAGCGTGAGAAAGAACAATTTGCAAATATAAATATGATAACATTGAAAGGGAGAAGGTCAGTTTGGAGTATTCTATAACTTTGAACTGAAGTTTGGGAAAGAATGAATACTGAGCATGTGACTTAAAAAACAAAAGTGGTTGCTAAGCAGATTCAGAAAATTTAGTTATTATCCAGGAGTATTAATTGTCCTCGTTAAGTTAACATGGTAAATAATCATCTAAAGAAATATTTGGGAATATTTGTAGAAGAAAACTGTTGGTGTTATAAGATTGAAGTACAGTGGCAGATGGGAGAAATGTGAATCAAGTGTGGGAGAATAGTTTTAAAATGGCCATGTTTTGAAGAATATTCGATATTGTAGGAGGAAGAGTAATGAAGACTGATATATGGTTCAAACATTATAAAATAATATTTTGGCATGCTTTCATTTTCAATTAAATCAGGGTTTAGACATGCTATAAATCCTCATGGTATTATCGAATTGGAATGAATGTAGAAATCCATAAATCATAATATAGTGTTTAAGGAGTGTGGCTCAGAATTAATGAAAATTGAAAAGGGAAGATGGTGCAAAACTATGATATTAACCTGATTACTAAAAAAAATTTAATTGTCTTTTTGCCATTGTGAAAAGAACACACACCTTTTGATACCTAAATGTAATGCATGCCTATGACTATTGAATTAAATCCTACTGTCAGGAAAATGCATGTTCCTTTCAAGGACTGACAATATGGTATATTGATTATTGAAAGGTAAAACCTTATTACAAAGAATTTCAACCTCATTAATATTAATTACATAAGGTAATAATTATTATGTATTGAAAATTAAGTAAAAAGTTTTCATTAATGTTAGCTGATCTTAAGTGAGTTTGGGTGAAGTTGGTGATCATCTAGATTGCCTAAATTTGAAACCTTATTTTCTGTATTCATCATCAAGGTTGAGAAAGGGGTTGCAAAAGTGCCTGTTAATTTTTTTTTTAAGGGACAGGTTTTTGTGTGCACTAGTAGGGTGCCATGACCTTGACTGTAATTGGTAATCCTGGAGTGTTAATTGGAGATTTTCACTGATTTCGCCAAATATATAGTTAGCAAAGTAGAAGAGTCCTAACTGAAAAAGGCTTTGGAGAGGTTTGATGTTCAAACCCTTTTGGCTGATAATTCCTGGCCAATAATTTAATGCATTGTTTTCTGCCGCTATCCTTCAGAATTATGCTGAAATGCATGCATAATGTAATTTAATTCTGTCCCTGTGAGCCGTAGAATTACCGAGTCTTCATTTAGTTTCATTTAGTCAAGTCTGGTCAAGGCTTGTTTTCCTACTGCTGATAAAAATGACTATTAGCCTGAGTATTGTTGATTGCTATGATAAATACATGCTGCTTAATGTCCAATTGGCTTACCCAGGAAATTTGAAATGATTCGGATTAGATGGTTGAGCAGGATTCTGACCGTACAAATAAATTTGTCCGAGGGTACAAGACAATTTGCTCCTCTCTATTTTACTTACCTGATACAGAATACCAAGGATGCCCTGTTTCCTCGATAAAATGCCATGAAAAAAATGGTAATTTGGAAGTAATCAATAACTCACATGTTAAGAAAGTTAACTTTACAGTGCCACATTTACTATGATGAGTGTGTCTAGAACATAATAAGTGTGATTGGTAGACAATTATTTGTTCTAAATAACAAGTATGTGGAACTTTATTTATGATTAAAATTAATCTTAATTGTAATAGGATAAGATTCAAAAGTTTATTTAGGACTTCATTTAATCCTTCTGCCACTATGATAACTAGATTACATCACATTTTGTGATGATATGAGGGAGCAAGAAAGAACATTTTCTCATCTCTTGTCTCTTTTCCTATCGTTTATATTTTCTTCACATAGAATATACTTAATATACCTTTCTCTACAAAATTACAAATTGGCTTAAAGCTTACCTATATATAAAATGGCATCCTAAGTTTTTGCACAATGATCATTGAAAAAGTCCTACTTCTAGCCATGTCACTACTTATTACTAGTTTTTACATGGCTGTGCACATAGGTAATCCTAGGGAAAATTGTTGTGATTAACCAAGAATGCAGGATTGAAAGGGTTAAAATTTTCATAAGTATATTCATATGGGACCTTGTTTTATTTTAATTTCCTGATATTATGAGTTGTTGAGATTTAAGACTTATTTTTGACTTAACATAGTAGAATATTTAATTTCCCTTTTTTGTATGGATTGCCAATAGCTGCTAAGAACATATCACTGAAAGGGATAATATTTTTAGGAATCTTGAGGAGTAATCTAAATGTCTATAATATACGGTTGATGCTGGACTAAAGAAAAAATAAAATTATCTTGGAGTTTTTCATGAAAATGGCTGCATGGGGTAGTGACAAATCAAAGGCTATATTTATAGTAAATTTTTTTAATAAAATTTTTATCAAACAGCCTTAAATTTTATCAACTAGTTCTGCATTCATAATTGTACAGCATATCATTTTATGTTATTGACAGATGGTTTAGGATCTTGGGTTTTAACAAAATAGCCTAAGCCATTTACTTATACTGCAACACTGTACTGAAAATTGTTTGACTTTCTTAGTTTTGGCACTTCATTTTTTTTATTTACAGGATCTTGGAAGCATGTTGGTAATTCTTATTATCATACATCATTTTGGAAGATCATTGCTATTTTTTATTCAGAGACTGAATGGAATCTTGGCTTGGTATGAAGATGAGGTAAGGGAAACATATATATTTATACACATTTTTTGATTTCAGAGTTAGGGAGGCGAAATTCAGTAGGTTTGGTGTTTGCCTTTTCACATTTGGTTGAAATATAAAATATGAACTGCAGTAATCCAATAATGTACAAAGGCCAATGCTTCTTTAAGAAACAACTATGCACCTGTACAATTACTTTTCTAGAATGGATTTGTCTTTGAGGTGTTTTATCTCCTCCATTGATGTCTTTGGTATCCATAATTTATAAGTACCTTCACACAAAGTCGAGTGAGTAAAAAGATCACAGCACATTTTAGAGCGATAATCCACTTAAAGGCCACAAACCGTAAGGTTGGCACTCAAGGTGAAATTCCTCTACTAGAAACTTGTGCCACCCATCATCTTGAAAACTTAAGAAATTTATTAAACTTCAAAATAGTTCTACCCCTCTGATATCCATCAGCAGTGTGAAGAATCAAGAAGGTGGGGCAATCCAAAAGCATCACACGCATTGAATGCTGGAAAAATAAAGGAATCACACTCACATGACAACAGTATTTGTACTTGCACCCGCTTTTGCATGTTTTGGGAAGTCTTTTTGCACCATTTCATTAGGCTGAAGTACTCTATAAAGTTTTTCTTGGTGGAACATACTCTTTATTGCTTAATGTTCACAATGAGCTATCACTGTTCCAATTGCTCCCCACAATTAAATACTCCCACTATAAGAGGGATTAAAAACAACAGAAGAATCCATTTCACTCACTGTTGTGTTGTATTATGTCTTGTGCGATATGTATTTTTTTTATTACTAACTGGAATAACTTATTTAAAAGTTCACTGGAGCTGTGAAGAGGGTTCATTAATGACCGATGGGCACAGTTGTATTGAAATCGGAAAGAATTTATATTAATAATAATAAACCGTAAGCATAATGAATAAGTGGCGGTAGAAAATAGTCTCTGAATTGGACGGCGTTAACCAACCAACCGGCACCACATATTTTAGGTACGATTCGATCACTTCCCTCCTCAGCCCCGCTAAAAAGCTATCCAGGCCGCGCGCCTGTGGCTAAAGCGCGCGGTGAAAGGGGAAGCCGAACTTATTTTTTTTACTCTCTATTTGGCAGAGAGAGAGAGATAGACGGTTATCGGATATGAAACATTTCGGGGAACGCGTTTTTCCCTCTTTCTCGATCGTACTCTCCCTCCTGCGAGGAGGCACTTGCTTCACGAATGGGATCACATGTTGGCCTCCCAGAGGCGTAACCGGTTGTCCAAAACCTCCTCGAACCATTTTCTCGTCGTCGGATTGTGGAACGCCGGCGCCAATGACTTGAGCTGCAGCTGCAGTAGCGCCTCGTCCCCCAGGAGAGCGTCGAGTCGCCTCAATAGCCTCGCGTCCCCGTGTAACCTCAGGAGACTCGCGAAGGAGAAGAAGTAAAACGATATCCTCAGCTTTTCCTCGGCCCAAGCGGCCACCGTCGAGTTACCGCTTGCAACCTGAATCTTCCCCGTGTGCTCCGCGTACCACGGGGAGAAGAAACTCGCCAGCTCCGCCCTGGTAAGCTCGGCCACGCCCCTGGTTCTCAGCCTTTCCTTGATTTTGCTGTAGATGGACGGCGTATAGACGAACACCTGGTAGAGGGAGTTGCCCGTTACGTATGAGGACACGTAGTGGGAGCCGAAGCTCCTCACAAACTTGTCCACGCTGGCCGCGTTTCCGGGCTGGACGGATTCGATCTCTTTGGCGACCGGCTCCGTCAGTACGGGCCCGTCCACCGTCTCCGGGGTGTACATGCCGAGACCGGGGATAGCGAGGTTGGCGTTGGTTCTCCTCCTGGCGACCCTCACTAGCACGTAACAATGTTGTCCTCCTACGAAGGTCGCGTTGAGGCCCAAGTGCCTGGCGATGGCCGCGCGACCCCAGCTTCCCGCGAAAGCCCGCCAGGGCTCCGACAGCCTCTCGATGGAGAAGTCCCTGAAGTAGGCCTGCATTAGCTGGCGGACGTCGTCGCAGAACTCCATGTGGAAGTCACCGTCGAAGACGAGGGAGCGGTCCTTCTGGAGAGGTTTCTTGATCGGGAGGGCCGGAGGGGTGTCTCTGAAGACGTCGACCATCGGCTCCCTGAAGACCCAGGGCTCGGAGTCATTCCTAGGGACGACGCGGATGCTAATGCTGAGGTAGCCATAGCGGGAGAAGATGTTGATGGCCCCGCCGGCGTGCAGTTGGGTGGTCGGGGGCTGGGGTCGGGAGGACGGAAGGAGGGCCGCCGACACGAGGGCATAGAAGAGGAGGAAAGAAGGGTGCACCGAAGGCGCTGAGCGCACTGGACCCAACCGCATCCTACAGGGGGAGCGGCGCGGGCCGCATCAATATTATACTCGCGCAAAGGCCATCGAAGGCGGGAACAAGGGTGAGGGAAGCACCGAACACTCGCATAGATGAAGATCTCGAAATCTGTTTGAAACGGGGCCGAAGAGGGGAGAAGAGAGTCTAGGCCGCCGAACACAATGACGGAACGTAAACACTGTGAGAGTTTGATCGCGGGAGGGAGGGGGGGATCAGAAGGTTTTATCTAGCACTTCGGCGATGGGAAAATATTATTTCGAACTGCAAACGTAAACAAAAACACCATCCAAAACCACATCCACTGTTTCTCCGAATTTTTTTCGTTCCCAGAACGAGTTGGTAGTGAGGTAAAATAAACACTGGATATTTCACGTGCCTCTTCACAACAACTAGGCGAAAGATTTTTCGAAATACTTAGGGAAAAAATGACCATCAACGAGGGAGGACTTGAGCGAGACAGGCACCTTTGGATATTTCCGTTTGCCTTCGCTCTTCACAGGGTTTTTGTCACTGGTATCCTCTTCATCCTGAAGGCCGGTCACCAATTGGTCTAGCACCTCATTCACTGCCTTCCCGCCGTGTCACCGATGGTGGCGTTTTTTCACTTGGATTGGCGCCATCGTCCCCGCGTGAGATTTCCGACCAAGGACCGTCCACCGCGGACGCAGCGCAGGGCATAACTCCTTACGGGCCACCCACCTACTCCGAAAAGCAACGATATTCTTTATCTCAAATTTACACAAAACGACGGGTGGAAGTCTCTCTGTCGGCTTTACGAAGGGACCGTGTGACGGTGTTGTTTGTTTGTTTTTGAGAGTCGCGTGGTCCACGCGAGGTCTTCCACTGCTTCCACCCGCCGCGGTCACTCGTCTTCGGCACGGTCCTCTGGACTTCGTCCACGCCAGCGGGGTATTCCCAGAGTACTGGCTGCTCGCGGCAGGACGACATCGCACCAGCGGCCGCGGCGGAGCGCTGGAGGAGGTCGGAGGGGAAGGTTTTCGGAGGGGAGGGGAGTGGGAGGGCGCGGATTAAGAAGACAGCTGATTGGAGGGTTGCGTCACGTGCGGGCGGAGGAGGTAAGGAAAGGGAAAAACGGGGAGGTGGAAGGTAGGAGGGGGAGAGAGAAAGAGAGGTCATTTTTACACTCCATCTCGATCCGCGGCGCGCGGTTTAGTTGTGAAAGGGTTCTTGCTGAGTGGTGATCCATTTTCACGGTTTCCACGTCCACATATCGTGTATGCCACCGGGATCGTTTAACTCGTTATGTATTGTGACGGAAAAGCGTGTTTGTTGCCGTAGGGCTGAAGTACATCTCAGAATAAGTCGCGCGATCAGTACCCGCTCCTATTATATGATGGGATTAACACAATCAGAAGAATTCTCAGTTCCACCTAAAAGAACCCGGCTCGACGCGTTTTTTTAGCCAAACGTAATGCAAGAATAAAGGTTTTTTTTACATTATTTAGGTCACGTTTTGAATATGCGGCAAGGGGTTTGTGCCCATAGGAGAAAGTGTTAATTCAGAATATGGAGTAAATAAAAATATGTTATGAGAAAATAATCGTGACGGACGTGTAGGAAAAATTACGATGAAGCTGTAATAAAAGAGGAAAAGGGATGAATGCGGGATTATTTGGGAGTCTACACTTCTTGGCTGGTGTATCAGCTTTTACACCAACAAGATAAAAGGAATGGACTCCAACACTGGAAGGTTGAAATACTCATTCTCCTCTTGTCGAATTCGCCACCAATCCAAGGTTGGGCAGCACAACAATTTTGATTGAAAGACCTTGTTGCCAAATTCCATTCCTTTTGAAACACTTCATATTTCCCCAAAATTACGTAATTAAAGGCCGATGTCCTAACACTTACAGGTAAAACTTGCGGCGTCTCGCATGGAATCACAATTATTAAGCGGTGATCGTTGAAAGTTGTATTTTACCCCGGGAATAAAATGTCCAAGGGAATACATACTCCTTTACGAATATAAGGGGTTAGCAAACCCAGGATTCCTACAATGGAGCGTTGTAATTCGTGGATGGAAAATTAAAGTTGTATTCTTAATTAAATAACTGTTTTCATAATTCATTCTTAATTGAATGAGAAGAAGGTTATATATAAATTAACTGCCAAAAGCGGATGTTGTTAATGCTAAGCTCTCCCCGTGCGCATGTCTTGTGTTATTGCATATGATGTGTAATAAATTGCCCCCCAGTGATATCTCCCGTTTGAAATGAGTGCGTCATATTTCGGCAGTCACTGAATTGAGCATAGCTTCCCAGGGTGGTTCTTCATTTGGGAATAAATTAATTTCTACAAATATTTGGAAAAAATTACTAAATTTTAGAAAGTCGAGGATTTGATACTCGAGTCGGGAATGTTATATGTAATCTCGAATTACTGATGAGAACGATATTCCTTTCAGTCTAGATATCATTTCGTACTTTCCGCGGTTCGTCATATTTGCAGACTAATTTGCGGAAATTTGGGAAAAACCTAGATAACCCTAACACTGGTTTTGGCGATCCCAGTGCCACGCAAAATAATGAGGTGATGCTCCGCAAATAACTCCTAACCAAATTCCAAGCACTCGGGAGAAAAATCAGAAAAAAGGGCCACAAGTTCGCTGATAAAATCAGGAAAAATCGCGAATTGGGATCTAGAAAAAGGGCACTTCCTTTTGTTTCCAGTCAAAACGAAAGTGACGTATGCCTTATTCCTTTAGTTTTGCAAAATGATTTTTGATACGCGTAGGTATTCTGTTAGTTCTTCCCTGAGCCCCAACTTGGGATGATGCCAGGATTTCATTGAAGGATTGGCTAAAGAATGGCAATATGTTAAAAAATGTTTTTCATCAGGTCGAATAATTTCTTTTGTCACTGATACTCCTAATTATTTTAGCGAAACAATTGAGCAACCAGGTTTTCGCTCGACGGGAATATTAGTACAGAGTGATGACCTAATGAAAATATCAGCCGAGTAGTTGGTTTGATGGGTGAGGGTAGAGCTCATCTCGTACTGCGAAATTTACACATCAGGTCGGGAGGGTCAGTGACCTTTCCTGTGTCGCTTGTTCTTTCCCGGAATGACCTGGCACCCAAAAAAATTACATAGGGTGAAGCTGAATGTGTTTAGAGATACCATGTTTTGAACCTTGATCCTGCGGCAATATTCAAACGCCCTCCCAACTGGGTTAGCGCACCCAAAAATGAAGAGATGATAAAAAATGATGGGTTATTGTTTCTTTCATTGTGAGATGATTGGCCAATGATATACTGGAAAAATGTAAAAATCAGTTTTCAGTTCACAAAATGTTTAGTTGGATAGGCATAGTTAGGACTCATTCTGGTGTTAATATGATCTCCCATGGCGTGTAGTATTAACACATCCAGACTAAGGCGGGAGGGCAGTTTATTTCCCCGACCCATCTCCACTTGAGCATGGATTTTTATTCATGAAATAAGACATGACTCTGGTTTTGTTCAAGGTGGTCGTGGATCTTCTGGCCAGTAGCCAAATGCTTGACTGTATGCAAGTCTTTTTATGTATTAAAGTAGTGAAGTCATTGATAGATGGATAATCTGAAGAGGAATCCGCAATAGTCCTTTATGCTGTAATCCCCTAATCAGCGACGTTTTATACGCCTATTTACACATAACTTATAATCACCTCGAAATACGAGTACTTCATTACTCAGGGAATCAAATCCAAAAAGAAGTACGGTTACTGTAAAATCGGTTGAATACACAAATCTATATGCCTTCTTCTTGGAGTTTGTGCAAACACATTTCCAATGTAAACAAAAAATACCGGGACCGTAAACTTGTACTTTCATGTACTTTCATAACTTTGCAATAAATCTTCAACACAGTCATGGTCGGAGGATTTGTGGTTTTCAGCTTTATAATTTATTTGACAGATGGTGTGATTTCCTACCTTCAACAAGTGGCACAATGCGAGTATCGAACATTGGCATTGTGTGTGCAGGCCGGAGAGTTTGTTGTAGGGCTTGAGTGAAGAAACTAGATATGGGAGCAAGGCAACACCAGTTTAAGGCCGTTTACAAAATACATCAATTTTAGAGGTTTAGGTTTTAGTTCACCGTTGATCTTCCCTTCGTTCTTTGTTCGAAATTTTCGGCTTTACCAAGTCTTACTCAAATCTATAGAAAAGTGTCTATTTATCCATTTTTAGCTGAAAAAATTATTCCATGTTTCTCTTCCTCTTGGCCGCCATGGGTTACGATTCAGTAATGTGGTCGATCCAATTGGAAATTGCGGAGCCAAAAATTAAGCATTGAATTTAATACAATTTGAAAAAATTGACGTCAATTGAGAGGCAGGGTCATTTATAAAAGTGACTTCTAGTGACGTTGAGAGATATGGTGAATAAGGGTGGCATTATTTTCTCATTTCTATCCACGGGAAAAATTTTGACAGGTCTCATGCAATGGCTTACTAATGTATCTGTTATGGCGTGTTCTAAGATGCTTCTATTATGTAGACGCTTCCTTGATGTTCTAAGAAATTCTATGATGTAGTTATTGAATTTTGTGAAGTATTCACCGGGTTCTGGTTGTCATTTGTTCAAACATGCAATTTAATTTGATGGATCAAATAGTATTATCTTCGGAGGTATCTCTACGGGTATTGGGCTCGTCGGAAAACCAGGAGGTCGGGAAATTTCAAATCATACCTTGGGCGTCCCTGTCGTGGTGTCACGTATTGATGGCGTGACGTGATACCGTGGTGTCACATATAGATTTTTTATGATTTCATTCGCGGTATGGGGAGCTATTCCGTTGGAGTATCTTGGAAACCAATTGATACTGAAAAAATGACAATAAATGCAATAATCTACAGGTAATATGTCAAATGCACTTCAAGTCTAGCTCGATCACTCATATTGTTCCATGGAGGAAGCTCAATTATAAAATAATTAATATATTATCCCTTCATATCCGCCCTTCTCTCTTATTTTTGTATTCGTTATGGATGCCATGCGTTAATTATGTCCAATATACTAATCTCTTCTTCACAAAATTTTCAAAAGTCGTCATCCGCTTGGCCTTTTGACATTATCGCCTCTAGACATTAATATATCTGTACGCATTTTACATATGGCGTTCTATAATCGATGAAAATATTTACAATGCATTGCTTAGCCTAATTATTACAAAACAATTCGGAAGATCAATGGACGCAGAGTAGCGTTTATAAAGAAATCACATGAAGTCGTCATCCGCCTGGGATGACGCCTTCATGTGATTTCTTTCATAAACGCTACTCTGCGTCCATTGATCTTCGAATTGTTTTGTAATAATTAGGCTAAGCAATGCATTGTAAATATTTTCCATCGATTATATTGAACGCCATATGTTAAATGCGTACAGATATATTAATCGTCTAGAGGCGATAATGTTTTATTTTTTATTTTAACTAGGTCAGCTACGTTATGGTATGTCCCGCACAGTGTGAAAAATTTCAGTTTATCCAAGCATTCACACTTCTTCATAGTTTTACTTCCTTTATAATTTTTATTTATTTGGACAGGCGTCGGTTTGAATGCTAATTCCTTCGTCTAATCGCTTCTTTCTTCTACGCCTGCTTCCTCTGCCTTGTAGTGAAAGCAAACTCCGGATGGCCTCTAATCGCTGAATCTGCTGGTGATGGAAATCACGAACGCTTCCACTGGTAAATGGCGACTTAAAATACCCGGACAGGATCGATGTGTTGTGGAATGCAACGGATATTAGGCAAATATAACGGTGAGTCATTCAGCGGGTGCGTACACGCACGTATAGTTTCACCGTTGTACTCGTTTTGAAGATGAAAATATGATGGGATACAATGGTTACAATGTTGGCACTTTACTAAATTAACTTTCCAATCGCTACTTCTCAGCCTCCACCATCAAAATGTTTGATTTTCATTGAAATTCGATGAGTTTTAAAGCTCAAAGAATACGCTACTTCAAAACTTATCCTTAGAATAGTTCTAATCCTTATTACACACTTATGTTTTTCATTTTTCCGTGTGCAGTTATCAAGTAATAAACACCCGGTGTTTATACAATATATGTACATGTATTGAATGTTTACTTTTATTTGCTTACTTTTTCATAATATTCATTTTATTTAATTCCATTTATTTTTATAAATAGCCTTCTTAAAGACTGCAACTTACAGCGATGAAGTCTCTTCCTAAGAACTTATTCTAAGAGAGCGCTACAGAGTATGAAATGAACACTTAAAGAGTAGGATGACAGGTTAGTTTCTCTATGCTGCCCATAGTTTTCCACTAAGTTCTAGTATCTAGAAAGTATAGGTGTTGGATTTTAGCTGGGTCAACCAGAGAGATCAGCCAGAGTCGTATGATATATTAGTCCAGCCTTCTATCCACTGGGATAACATGCTGCTATATGCATCGATTTTATGATAGTTTTTGGATCGGAAAAACATGCAGCGACTGGTTAAATATTTGTCCGAATGGGCTGCGCCGAAAATATTTTTATTTGCCACATTTCCATGCATGGGTCAGACAAAGTCGAGAGCGGAATGGAAAATTTTATTCAATTTCGAGAACGATGAAGCTACAATATCCATAAGGTCACCGTCACACTCCGCTTTCAGCGCGTCTCTACATAACTGATACACTATCACAGCTTTTACACCCCAACAGCGGCTAAGTATACCTGGGTCATGAGCAACTGTTTACGTCACAGGTGCTCCTTTGAACAACAGGTATTGAAGAACATATGATCATCAGCTATAAGAAACTGCGAGAAATGCCGCGACAGTAACTTTTAATGGAGTCATCCGCTAAGTGTGCATTACAATGCAACAATTTCAGAGTGGAAAAACATTCGTTTGGACCGGGATTCGAACCCGGATTTCTCGATGTCCGGCCGAGTGTTTTAGCCAGTTAAGCTACCGAAGCGTCCGATATTTTGGGACCTTGAGGGGGAGTGTAATAGGACGTCTCGGTTGCTTAACTGGTTAAAGCACTCGGCTGGACAGAGGGGCATATGGGTTCGAATCCCGGTCAAGGCGAGTAATTTGTACACTTTGAAACGTTTGCATTGTAATCATCAGTTAATTGAATCATCAGTTCATTTCAGATTCCAATGTACATCTCTTTCATTGGCACCAAAGAAAAATCACAGCATTGCCCATTCTTTTGTCTTTTTTATAGACAGAACATGAGTGAGAGATACAGTCTCTGAAACGGCACAATGATACATTTACTTGCCTCTTCTAAAAATAACGTGGCATCCGACACTATATTTAAGTCCCTCTCCATTTCCGGATACTTACTTCCTAGATTCATTCGGTCCAACGTGCCTATTCTATTTCCTACCCCTTCCTCGCTTCCCTAACGTTCTCCCATCTATCACGTCTTCAACAGAATATCGCCAATCAAAATGCTTCACATCCATATTTCTTGCCTCCTTTGGATATCTCACAAAAATCTTTCCACCATACCTCGCTTTTCCGCATTTTTTCCTTATTTATCCATTTCACCTTTTTCATCCTTCTCCACACCCACATTTCAAAATTCTTAAGTACAAAAGGCAAAGGTCATCCCTTGCGTATTGGACAGTTTTCCGCATGTACATGTTGAAAAGCAGCGGTGATAATGGACATCCCGTTCTCGCCACTCTAACCCCTGCCCATCCGGAGTCTCCATTCACCACTCGCACCTGAGCAGTCTGAGACATGTACAAGTTGCGGATGTCTCCTACCTCTCCAATCTACTCCTATTTTCTGCAATATGTCCATTGATTCAACGCAATCAACTTTGTCAAACGCCTATTTGAAATGTTCGAAGCAAATCTTCGTCCCTAAGTAATCATTTACCTTTCCTTATCCCCCTTTTGGTGATTATAAGTACCACTTAAACTGTGTGAGAAATCATACTTATTGTTTTATCATCCTCACCTTTCCATTTGTAGGGTGAGAACTAACATTGATCAGACGAAATCTTCAATTAAATATATATTTATTCATTGGATAATGAAATATATATTTTTATTGGATAAAAGAAGACTAGACTAAATTCAGTATGAATTTATTTTAAAAACGTAACCGCAATTGCTGTCAATTAAAAATATGTTTGAATAAATATCCGAAAATTCTCTTTGTGCGGTATGGAGAGTAGGGTTTGAAGGCTTCTAAAGCTCCCCAACCACGAACGGACCCGCATGAATGGAAAGCCCATCCTAGTGTTTGAACCCATGAAACATCTGGCTCGGTGATCGAGCATTAATATATTCAAGTATTTAAACGTTGAGGGGTTACGGGGTTGGATCGTAAGCGTTGGGTCGTAAGTCGTGTGCCTGTAAATCGGAGACTTCCCGTCTCCCAACCGTGCGGGGGTGGAGAAAATTTTAGATTTGGGACCTCTCCTCTAACTTTAGGGACTCTTATCATTCTTTTGGACGAAGAAAGTGGCCTGCCAACCCAAATCTAGCATCCCAGAAGTTCATGAAACTTAAAACTATTGATTTAGGAATATCTAGAAGATTATTTGATTTTAAGTCCGCTCTGTCCCTTGAATAACTTTTTAAATCTGCATTATTTTATTTACTAACGCTTTCAAAGAAATAATTGCATTTGCAAGGTCTGTCCAAAAATATATGAGATTGTTTGAATAAATACTTGATTTTAATAGTTACCCTTTAATCATGATTATCGCCTTCAAAATACCGACCTTGGTTGTCATTACAACGCTCCCAACGTTTTTTCCAACTTTCGAATGCCGCCTGGAGCGCTTGTTCGGGAGATACTTTAATTCTATGGTACATTTTTGTTGGATGTCCTCAATAGTTTCAAATCGGCGTCATTTCAAGGTGTATTTCGTATTAGGAAATAGGAAAAAACCCGCTGGAACATTAGATCGCGATATCTGAGCTTTTTTGGGTCATGGGAAAGATTCCACCATAGGGAAGATGCCCCTTTTACTGTGAAGAATTGGTTTTAGTTTCTATATTATAACCATGAACCGATGTTTCATCTCCTGTGCCGACTGTTTATGAGAAGTTTAGGTCTTCGTATGAACGATGGAGCAGTTCCTGGACGATGTCAAGATGTTTTGGTCTCTGTTCATCCATTATCACTCACGTCAGAAATTTGGACGCGACGCTCTACATGCCCACAATGTCAATCAAAATGGTGAAATACGTTCCAACACTAATGTCAACTTCGTTGGCAATCTCCCTGACAGTTATTCTATGGTTTGAACGCACTAAATCATTCACACTCTTGAACGTCGTTTGTTGACGTCGATGGTTGTCCTTTTCTTGATTTTTCATCGGTCGAGGTTTGTCCAGACTGGAAGCGGTTGTACCAACGAAAACACTGTGCCCGACTCATAGATGCATTGCCGAATTCCTGTGAGTCATTGCATAAGTTCCAGTTGCACTTTTCCCGAGGTTAAAACGAAAGTCAATGAACACGCGCTGCTTCTCTAAAACTTTCATTCTCACTGACTCAAGAATGTGTACAGCAAGTATGAGACAAGAATCGCTGTTCTACGGAGACGAGTAGAGATAGGGCCACAAGCAAGGCGGTGTTTTACTTCTCAATGGCAACGCTAGAACGTGACACCTTACTGATTGTGATCCGTCAAGTAGTTCGCTGGTAGACAGACCAGTCTCATCTTTTTGGTACAGACCTTGTACAAAAAGATCTTAAGTACTTCGTGAATTATTGCATTTAAAAAGCGATAGGATTGAATGAGCACGCCGGAATCTCGAGGGGTTTGGGGAAATTGACCGGGTGTAGTGTCGGGGAAAACAAATTGAAATTTTAGTTCAGTCGTACAGACAGGGACGGTCTTCTCTTAGAGGCGTGCGTCATCATAGTGGATTTGTAATTTGCGACTGAGTTGTTAGCAAATGTGAGTGTAATGTATATAAACAATTTATAAATGTAATGAGTTGTTAAAAAACTCTTTAGACAGAATTGGAGATGTCCAAAACGCCACATATTTGAATAAATGAAACATTTTTGGAAGGTCCCCAGGCTAATTAAATAGTGTTAAAAGTAAAATAAAACAGTTTCTGGCGTAACTTGGGGGAAAATCTTCATATTGACATTTGAAAATTAAACAACATGGCTTTTCCACTTAAAATGTTTTATTCTCACGACCTAGGTTTCGTTGGACCATAGCGAAACCTAGGTCGTGAGAATAAAAAAATTTTATTTCAAGAAACTGCGGGAGATGCCGCACCAGTAACTATTAACGGAGTCATCCGCTATGTGTGTATTATGATGCAACAATTTCAGAGAGTAAGGTCAAGGCGAATGATTTTTACTCTCTGAAATTGTTGCATTATAAAAAAATTTTAATTGGAAAAACCAATTTGTTTAATTTTCAAATGTCAATAGTGTTAAAAGCATTATCATTATTTCCTCTCTTTAAGTATAATTATGTAGGATATAAAGAAAGGAAGCATGGGAGCTCTAATTCATCTAACAAATATAATCTCTCTTTTTATTGTTAGAGTTAGAATTCGCGAAAGCAGGAATCAGGTTAGAAATACTGAGCATGTTTTGCTGCGCAAGAATAATTGAAAATTGATCGGTTGCTAATGGGAAGTGCACGGAGAAAATAATTGTAGCGTATTGAAGACAAACCTGGGAATGAGAAAAATTAATTTTCCGCATCCTGAGCGTGAATATCTAAATGAAACCGCAATGAAAGGAGAGAACTAGAAGGAAGGTCATAGATGAAACACAATAATCAAGCCATGGAAAACATCATCGCAAGAAACTATGGAACTAGTGTCCGTGATTTTCCCTTTATTTGTGTGTGTGTTTAGCTAATGATATCCGTTCAAGCACTTCCCTGAAAGATTTATGAGCTTTCGCAATATATCCTGTTGTAACTCAATTTGGCTGATTTACACCGATTCAGTAGTTGCTTTCATTGTTTTCAAGTTCTCACCCCTTTACTAATTCGACGGTGGTCACGGATAGAGATTACACTACGTTTCTAAGGCGATGATAGGTGTTTACCGGCTATATCAATTTTCATAGGATTTTTTTATTATAGAATCAATGCAACATGTTCTTTTTGGTGTTGAGTGCATCTCCATCAAGTTCAAGGGTGATTTGAATTCCTAGAAACGCCGACAAAAAAGCTTCTATCGATAAATAAACACGTTATTTTTCCTCGGTTTTAAGCTTAAGTTTTATGGACTGAACAGATTCAGACAACAGTGAAAATACAATGGTACTATAATCTTTTGGAAGAGGGAGAAAAACTTAATATTGTTCTTTTAAAATCCACAGCCACGTCTCCAGGGCTCTTATATATCAGTGCTTCCGAGAAATTCTGAATAAAAAACGTTACATCGTCATGTGGGACTTGTTGCTCAGTATAGTCGTACACTCCTACTGTATATATATATATATATATATATATACCTTTTGGACGGCACAATAGAACACAGAATAAAACAGATAACACGTAAAAGGACACTCACACTGTAGATGATTTAAGCTTTCGGCCCACTCCGAGGCCTTCTTCAGGTCAGACTCTATATATATATATATATATATATATATATATATATATATATATATATATATGAGTCTGACCAGAAGAAGGCCTCGGAGTAGGCCGAAAGCTTAAATCATCTACAGTGTGAGTGTCCTTTTACGTGTTATCTGTTTTATTCTGTGTTCTATTGTGCCGTCCAAAAGTTATATTGCTCTCGTGAGTACTTCCGCATCATCGATATAATAATAATAATAATTAGGTAATCTACCGGTTAAGGTAGGTTTTTGGATGGACACAACTATCAAGTAAACATTTTGTGACTCCCCACCTAGCAAACTAATCTATACCAGGTCCCTCTTCATCTCGGTGTACTTCTTTCCTCCCTTCATCCCGTCCAACATCCCTATCCTGTTCCTACCCTTACCTCGCTTGCCCAACATTCTCCCCTCTATTACCCTCTTCAACATTCCACTACCGCTCAATACGTCTTTCATCCATTTCTCCTGCCTCCATAGGATTTCTCTCAACAAACCCCTCTCCTCCCCCACCATTTCTAGTACTTCCTCATTTGTTTTCCTTTCGGTCCATTTCACCTTCTCCATTCTTCTCCACACCCGCATTTCAAAAGCCTCCAATCTACGTCTATCCTCCTGCTTCAGCGACCACGTTTCCGCGCCGTACATAGCTACGCTCCATATCAGAGTTTTTACGAGTCTTGTCTTAACATCCCTACTCAACGTCCCCGTCATCAACTCCCTCCTCCTTGAGAAAGCCTCCTTGCCTAGCGCAATTCTTCTCCTTACGTCCCTACCACTTTGACCGTGTTGGTCCAAAACACTTCCGAGATATGTAAACTGTTCAACCTGCTCTATTTTTTCCCCGCCTATTTTAATATTTAGCTTAGCCTTTTTCTTTCTGGAAAATCGCATAACCTTTGTTTTATTAATATTGATTCTCTATTTATATTTATCGCACTGAACCTCCAATTCACTCAACAATGCTTGCAACCCCTTGGCTGACTGAGCAACTAATGCTAATATATCATCGATATATATATATATATATATATATATTTATATATATATACGTATATATTACTCCTACCAAACCGACCTTCGGGTTGATTACTGTGTTTATATAAACCATACGGAGTATCGGGAAAAATTTGGGAAAATATATCTATTTCAGATATTGCTATAACGCCTCAAAAATTTCCAAAGTACATCCCTTGAGACAGGGTCGGCATTCTTTTACCAGCGGCTTTTCGACGATTCGAAGGCTCCCTGGTTGGCGGATTCCGGAAGGTGCTTAAGGGTACGCGTTCAAGCTTCTTTGACTGCGATGTCGACATGGTGGTTTTCTTTGAGGGAGGATTTCACTTTTGGGAATAGGAAGTAGCAATCCTTGAACACTTGGCAAATCATGCCCAACATCTCCGTACCCGATTTTTTCGGTCTAGCACAAAAGTTGATGGAGTGCCGTTGTTCAATCGCTGGCTGCATTTTTCGCTTGTACAGAGCCATTCGACAGGGGTCCACTAAAAAGACGATCTAGCTTGAACGAACGCTCGCAGGCCATTGGCGCATGATGAAGGCCTGCGCGATGCGAGCTCGCTGCGACGTACAGTCACTGAAAAGAAAAATGTTCCCGATAATTTTTACGGAAGTTTTGTGTGTTTATATACAAAAGAAAAATGTATATATATATATGTGCATAATATATACATTTATAAAAAAATATGTAATATATATTATTATTATTAGGTAATCTACCGGTTAAGGTAGGTTTTTGGATGGATACAACTATCAAATAAACATTTTGACTCCCCACCTAGCAAACTAATCTATATCAGGTCCCTCTTCATCTCGGTGTACTTCTTTCCTCCCTTCATCCCGTCCAACATCCCTATCCTGTTCCTACCCTTACCTCGCTTGCCCAACATTCTTCCCTCTATTACCCTTTTCAACATTCCACTACCGCTCAATACGCCCTTCATCCATTTTTCCTGCCTCCATAGGATTTCTCTCAAGAAACCCCTCTCCTCCCCCACCATTTCTAGTACTTCCTCATTTGTTTTCCTTTCGGTCCATTTCACCTTTTCCATTCTTCTCCACACCCACATTTCAAAAGCCTCCAATCTACGTCTATCCTCCTGCTTCAGCGACCACGTTTCCGCGCCGTACATAGCTACGCTCCATATCAGAGTTTTTACGAGTCTTGTCTTAACATCCCTACTCAACGTCCCCGTCATCAACTCCCTCCTCCTTGAGAAAGCCTCCTTGCCTAGCGCAATTCTTCTCCTTACGTCCCTACCACTTTGACCGTGTTGGTCCAAAACACTTCCGAGATATGTAAACTGTTCTACCTACTCTATTTTTTCCCCGCCTATTTTAATATTTAGCTTAGCCTTTTTCTTTCTGGAAAATCGCATAACCTTTGTTTTATTAATATTTATTCTCATCCCATATTTATCGCACTGAACCTCCAATTCACTCAACAATGCTTGCAACCCCTTGGCTGACTGAGCAACTAATGCTTGGTCATCAGCAAACCTAACCGATTTTACGAATTCCCCTCCGACTTTCATTCCTACCTCCAGTTCTTCCCATGCCTCTTTAATCATTTCCTCTACATATACGTTGAACAGTACCGGTGACAATGGGCAACCCTGCCTTACACCTCTTCCTAACACTGCCCATCCGGACTCTCCGTTCCCCACTCGCACCTGAGCAGTCTGAGACATGTACAGGTTGCGGATCAGTCTCCTGTCCCTCCAATCCATTGCTATTTTCTGCAATACACGCATTAATTTTTCCCAATTCACTCTATCAAACGCTTTTTCGAAATCTACAAAACAGGCAAAAACGTCCTGATTGTATTCTATATTCCTCTCGACTAGTGATCTCATTACTGCAATGGCATCACGCGTACCTCTTCCTTTCCTGAACCCAAACTGATCATCCCCTAAGTAATCATTTGCCTTAGTCTCTATCCTTTTGTTGATGATCCTGAGAATAACTTTAGCTGCGTGGGATATCAAACTTATTGTTCTGTAATCCTCACATGACGAAGCCTTTGCCTTTTTTGGAATAGGAACTAACACCGATCTCACAAAATCTTCCGGCCAGATTCCTTCCTCATAGATACTACGAATCAGTCCATATATGGCCTTCTTCCCACCTTTCCCTGACCGTTTCAGCATTTCTACAGGGATATTGTCCACCCCCACTGCCTTATTTGCTTTCATCTCCTTTAATGCCCTTTCTATTTCATCGTCGAGTATGCCTGGACCTAAGCTATCTTCTTCTACGTCATGTTCCTTTTCTATGTCTAACCTTGTCGGCCTAAGTTCTTTACCATACAGTGTTTCTATATATTCCTTCCATCTCTCTTGGATTTTTCCTGGTTCAACTATTATCTTACCCCATTTATCTTTAACTGTTAGCACAGATCTTGCCTTCTTACTTCCCGATAATAACTTAACCTTGCTGTATAGAGCACCAATTTCACTCTTCTTCTGTAAACTTTCCATATCCTCGCATTGCGTTTTCCACCATTCTTCTTTTGCTTTATTTGTGGCCCTTCTCAATTTATTGTTTAACTCTTTGTACTTCATTTTACCTAACTCTGTGTTTACATTTTTCCATCTTCTTCTCTCATCCATCTTTGCAATCATCTCATCCGTTACCCATGGCTTCCTTATCCTTTCCCCGTTAACGGTTCCTATAGTGTCTTTAGCGGCTTCCAATATCCCTTTCTTGATACATTCCCATTTTTCTTCGATAGTACTCAGTTCTTTACCGTCATCCATCATTTTCTCTACAGCCTCCTGATACTCCTTCCTCGTTAATTCATTTACTGCTTCTAAATTCCATTTTTTAACCCGCCGCCCTTGCCTTATCTTCTTGAAACGAACATTACATTTCATAACAACTAAATTGTGGTCAGAGTCTGCATCCGCTCCTGGGAAACTGTGCGAATTTATCACACTGTTCCTAAACCTGTGCCTAACCATAATATAATCTAACTGATACCTTTCTGAGTCACCTGGCATTTTCCATGTATACCTACGCCTTTTGTGGTGTCTAAACCATGTGTTAGTGATGACTAACCCCTGTCTCCTGCAGAATTCAATTGCTTTCTCCCCGCGTTCATTCCTCGTGCCTAACCCATAGGTTATATATAGGTATAGGTATATATATATAACCCATAGGATAGGTAACCCATAGGTATATATATATATATATATATTTAATCATGTACACTCACTTATTTGGGGGGCATAATTTGCAAGTTACTCTGAATGAAAAAGTATATCCCTCAATAAAGGTAAATATATGCAGATCACGTTGAAGTTGATATTATTTTTTGACTGGAGTTCGTTGACGTTTTCATGAATTTGATTCGTTCCGTTATTCATAATTATTCCTGTGGAACCTGCCATGTTTTCAAACTGAAATGGCCTATTTAAGTATTCACAGGACGATGGACTTTTGTAATCGCTTTTGGGCTTCCCAAGCATTTGTCTTCCCGTCACGGTACCACGTTTTGTGTGTGTTTTGATGTCGGCCGGTGTTTGGAAGCCTTAACGCTGCAACTTGAGAAAGGGTCCGTACGCTGCACGTTCTATCTACTGACATATGCGCGATTTCTGAGATGCTTTTTTTTCGCACATGCTGCACTCATTACTTTTCCATTTACCAAACTCACGGCAAGGTAGTATTGGAATAGTCGGGATTTAATGAAATAATTCGGAACGCTTCATGGGCTCCAGGGAGTATAAGAAAAAAATGTAACAAAATAATAATTTTACTGAAAAAATTATATATGCTACAAATGTTTGCGTCTCATAGAAAAATTATTATTTTGTAGTTTAAATATAAAATTTCCTTAGGATCCGCAGGATTTTTAAGCAGTATTATATCAGTAGAAATAGTATTTTAAATTTTTAAAGAGGAATTGCGGTGGAAAATTCCCCAGTAACGGGAGGATTTAATAGGGGAGCTACTTAAAATGACTCTGTTAGCTCGAGTTGGCTT
This sequence comes from Hetaerina titia, assembly GCA_037158775.1. Taxonomy (NCBI): domain Eukaryota; kingdom Metazoa; phylum Arthropoda; class Insecta; order Odonata; family Calopterygidae; genus Hetaerina; species Hetaerina titia. The sequence goes on from CM073775.1 coordinate 54,196,884, forward strand.
GCGACATGAAAGAGGAGGTTATTAAGGTCCTATATTTTATTGGTCGAACACATGAAGATGAAAATATAAATTATTGGATTTCTGCAGATATAAATTTAAAGACTTGATCTTCGAACACATACCTGATGGTAACATCTAACTTATTTAAAACTGCTAAATTTGTAAGAAGAGTTTGTTGCCACCCGTATTAATTTTACGCTTTCTAATCTGCACAGTTACATATTTAGCAGATGAAGTTTTAACAAACCTCAAAACGTGCCCCCGTGTTGATTGACGAGTTTTGACGTGTAGCATATCAACGTGTATTGATCAAGTTTAGGGCTAATGCGCGGTGATAACCTTTAGATTTAAGTCTTACACTGAATTTCAAGATATGTTAAATTAACTAAATACTATATGCTTGGAAAACTACAGGCTGAGAAGTAATTTGAAGGAAGGAAAAGGTTGGTTCTGTTTCGTGAATTGAAGTAGGCAGATATTTGAAAAGCATGCCGCTACAGAGCTATTGTAATCGTATGTTTCATGTAAACGTTTGACCTTCAAGTAGACTTTGTAAGAGCTTAATAAATTTGGCGCATGAACATGTTTATTATTCTTTTGGGATATTCTATGAGTGCCATTTTGTTGGCGTCAAACGAATTTCCAATTTTAGACCGTGTCTGATTTCCGGGTGAAGGATGCTCAGCTAGCGTTAATGTTTAATTTTTGGATCTCCGCCACCCTAGTTCCCGTCACTGTTGTCCGGCTTCATTCGATTTCACGGACTTCACGTACCCTTAATCTGTGGACGTATTTTCCGCACTCCCCCTAAGGTTAATGTCCCGGAAAATCCGATGTACCAGCATCGTTGTTTTCTCCAATGGAGTGATCGATAAACCCCACGCTATGCTTGTTAAAATCCCTAGAGGTAGAGAAGCCAGTGTCGCCGTATTTGGACGTAATTTCAACGTCAGAATACAGGAGTTCTGAAAAATTTGAGTTACTCTAAGGCCCTCTTATCGATAAGAAGGGAATCTCATGAACTGCTAAGTTCATGAGAGCTAATATGAAATCATTTTTAGATATTTTTCAATTAAAAAATAGACGAATAACAATCAAATGTACAGAGGATGAATAAAAAATATACAAATAATTCACCCTGATTGTAATGTAACATTTATTTGTATTAAATCCAAGCAGTAATTTCGTAAATGCTAACATATTCCCTGAGATCATTTTAAAATTTCTTTAACTCGTATGCATTCCATTTTGTTGTTTACTATATGCAATTTATTAATGGCGGTATAGTATTGTGACTGTGTAATTATCGTATATCATATTCAGCTATGCCTACATAAATGTATGCATAATTGTTTCGGTCATGGGTTGATCCGTCCGTGAGTGTTTTTATGTAATGAAATGCTTATCCTTGAGATTATCATATTCCGTTTATGAAATATGCAATGTAATGAAATAGTTTTATGCAAAATCCATTACTCAAATTAAAGTTTTCATTCTATCAGGAAGCCGGAAAATTCAAATATATTACGACCGAATTTACCCTAGGACCCATCAATTTTTTTTTACAAATTATCTAATGAAAACAGAATCTCGATGGTTTTTTATGCATTGAAATGTAGTGAATTTTCTTTCAAAAATTTCTTACGTAAATTTGAGTGATCTGTGGGTAAATATATAGAAAAAATGGCGTATATGGTGTGATTTTATGAAAAACAGTTAATACGGTAATATAAGGCAAAGAATTTGCAAAAGAATTCAATAAATCTAAGGAATTTGCGAACCCAAGTCAGATTTCAAAAATGATAAGCACGGCTTTTTCCTTTTTTTTAAGCTTCACAAGAAATGTTAAGATTGGTAATTCAAATTGTTACTCCGGAATGTTGATAAAGAAATCAACCAACATCTGAGCGGAGTGCGAATCTGCGACCATAGATTCGAATGTCCATAGGCTACTGCTTCGGACTAAAGAATAATATTCTTTATGCCACGTTATACCATGAACGAGGTTAATCCTTCCCGAAAAATTTTGGAGCGAATCAGCACGGGACGTTTCGCGCAATTCGATTTTAACGGTCGAATTTCGGCAGATGTTAAATTTGCGAAACGGCACCCGTCAGGCTATGGTAGATAGAGAGCCCCGCTCTGTTTGGCGGGGGGATTGATGTGCGGGACTGCTGAATGCGAGTGTCGGCGGCTCGTATTGTTCTCTCTCTCCCTTCAAAGCCAGCCGCCTTCTATTCAAGGGAAAGAACCGATAATTGCCGTTATTAGGGTCAGAATCGAGCGGGGATGGGTTGGGAGACAGATGCTGCCGGGTGGAAGACAATCGCAGCTATGGTTTCCCGAGTAACGTCCCACCACAACGAACTAGAGGTCTCCGGAAAAACATAGCACTGCCCGTTATAATGAGCAAAGGCGATGATAACTAAATAGTAATAGCATTGTAAAAATCTATCTCAAATTCTCGTATAGTGTTTACTATTAAGAGTAGTAATTGTGAAGCATTTAGTCCTTTTTATTCCCTTAAATATTTAATATAATATCAGCATTTAAAACTCGCAAACCTTATTTTATTCCATATATTTTTATTAGTCAGTTTGAACAACGTAAGTTTGTGCATCTAACGGTCTTGAAGAACAAATTTTGAACTTTTCTCGTTGTTACGAGTTGTCAATACAAGGATTCGTTTTGTAGTAGATCTCTAAGCTATCCTGCTCGCTGCCAATCTCTTATTTCTTTCATGGTTCTTGCGCTTACGTCCTACATCACCTGCTTCTTATCTGTGGACTTCATTTCCATATTTCTTTAGTTGCGGCATTTATTCAAGTATTGTCACTCAAGATGCATCCTATTTGTTTCATCTTCTTCTTTTAAGTATCCAATCGAAGCTTCTTTCATCACCCACTCTCTGACTACTTATTTATTCGTTGCTCCGTCATTATTTTAATGTTCATTCTTTTTCATTTAATTTCCTTCTTTCACTTCATTCTTTCTGAGTATATTGCTTCGAACTTCGTACGTAGAAGTAATTTCGACATGCTTGCGAAATTAAAAAAAAAATTCAATACACATTTCTTGAAAGGATCTAATTGAATGTTTCGGAATATACGTACGTACATCAGCAGTTCAATGTAGGGTAGGAATATTTTTTCAATATCAAGCATTATTCCTTGAAAGTTCCTTCGAATGCCAAAGTCTTAAGATTTTGAGGGTCCATCTAAATTCTAAATCTGATTTACAGAGTAATTACAACTAATACAAGTATTATTTTTGTAGCGGAGCTGATTGAAACGCGGCAGGATTAGCTATGATATAAAGAATCTTTTGTCGCCCTTGAGTGAAAATCTGGCACTCAATCGTTTAATTAAAATAGGTATGTCGCGTAAGCCACAATGCTACCTGGTTGCATTAAAAACCTTGAATTAAAAAAAGACCTAAACTGAGGATATACAATTTTATATCTTTTATCTATGCAAAAGGCTTTCACGAGTTACTTTATCTTGCTTGTTTGAAACCAAAGGTATACATACATCACCATCATCAGTATTTCAATTCTAAGTAATGCGTACTGAAATCGTTCGTTCTTTTCCGTTCAGTGTTAATACCTTCACCATAGGCTTTACTTCAGTAAAGGTCCAAATACCATAAGCATTTTCATCCTGATCCGTAGCGAGAAACCAAAAAGGGTCACTTCTAAATGACATCCTTACTCCAGGAAATGTCGAAAGTTGCGAAACACTTCCATACTGATTTTATCGTGTTATAATTCCCATGATTATTATATTTCGTTATGTTATGTTCATAGTAGTCTCTCTCTAAATATATTTCCTGCAACATTAATTTCATTTAATATACAAGTAGTTTTTGTATATTCGAGAATCAAAATAGGTTAACCAAATACGTTGTGGTAAACACAAACAATGAACTATATCAAAATAAATCAAATAAAATTTTTCGTTTTATTGTTCAACGAAAGTTTGTTGCTAGGTGAGGGTGAATTATGCTATAATTTATTCTTCTAAAGGGAGACATGTTATTATGTTATTGCTGAGGTCATTTTATTTATTATTGGGGCTGTCTGATACCGAAAATTTGGCGTGTGGACTCATGATTATTCTAGACCTAACGCTCAGGTGCGAGTGGGGAACGGAGAGTCCGGATGGGCAGTGTTAGGAAGAGGTGTAAGGCAGGGTTGCCCATTGTCACCGGTGCTGTTCAACGTATACTATATGTGGAGGAAATGATTAAAGAGGCATGGGAAGAACTGGAGGTAGGAATGAAAGTCGGAGGGGAATTCGTAAAATCGGTTAGGTTTGCTGATTTATTTATTTATTATCGACTTAATTGGGCGAGGTTGAGACTAAATAGTCCCTTCTTCCACCTAACCCTTACATTACATACATTACATTGAAGACAATTACATACAGCCAAGCCCTGGATGGAGGAAAATCCATCCAGACGGGAATCGAACCCGTGACCTCTCTGATGACCAAGCATTAGTTGCTCAGTCAGCCAAGGGGTTGCAAGCATTGCTGAGTGAATTGGAGGCTCAGTGCGATAGATATGGGATGAGAATCAATATTAATAAAACAAAGGTTATGCGATTTTCCAGAAAGAAAAAGGCTAAGCTAAAGCTAAAAATAGAGCACGTAGAACAGTTTACATACCTCGGAAGTGTTTTGGACCAACACGGTCAAAGTGGTAGGGACGTAAGGAGAAGAATTGCGCTAGGCAAGGAGGCTTTCTCAAGGAGGAGGGAGTTGATGACGGGGACGTTGAGTAGGGATGTTAAGACAAGACTCGTAAAAACTCTGATATGGAGCGTAGCTATATACGGCGCGGAAACCTGGTCACTGAAGCAGGATAGACGTAGATTGGAGGCTTTTGAAATGTGGGTGTGGACCTAATAAATAAACTGCCGGATTCAAGACTAGTTGTGTTTATTCTCGATTTTCTTAGTCAAACATATAGTAAATTATCATCATCTCCCCAAGTAGCAGTAACTTAGTCATCACTCTGAGAATACTAAAGGGGACTTTTTTCTACGAAAACATAATGCTAACATTTTCTGATTTATATACTTGTTTTGAGGCTTAAACTTTTGGATTATTATTAATTTCAGTATTGTGTACATATATTAGTTTTAAATTTTATTAATCAGACTTAAATTGTCGCTTCTATTACAAAATAAATCAGAATTTTTCATCTTAGGTAATCTCAATATAATTGACACAATTCACCTCGCTGATACTTCTGAAGACTGGTTTCCTTCTGCTCTCCATTCTCGTTCTCTCTTAACCTAACTAGCCTGTCCATGCATGGTTAACTATTCTTATTTTCTTATTCTTTACTGAACGTATTGTTTTCCGGGTCAACCTGAAACGTTCTTCCCATTCACTCGGATACCAAAACATGAATGACTGAATCATGTATTGAATTACGCCAATGAGGTTTTCCCAAGTTGAGTTACGAAGGTTAAAGACGAATAATTTTTTATGGAAAACATTAAATTGATAAGCTTCGGGAGACTTCAGCGTTAGACAACAAGTAGGAGGAGAGGAGGGTTCAAATAGTTAATAGAAATTTCGGACGTCTCGACAAATGTAGTAGGAAAACTAAGAAGAGTTTTTGAAATTGGAGGTGGGGTCGAGGTCCAATGCTGTCGCTCTCCAGGATATTATTTCTTTCGTCGTTCATAACCGAATGACGCAGGTATCCCCCTTTGTTTCTGTGGTGACACCTAGAGGTCCCCGAACCTCAGACAGCTTTGAAACCACTGGAGAGGTATGAGGTAAGAGAGAGAGAGAGAGAGAGAGAGTGAAGTCTGCCTGATAGATGAGTTGCGCGTGCCGCGGACAAAAGAACCCGCAAACCCGAGCTATCAACAGTTGGGGGGGGGGGTCAAGCGGTTGCACAACCGTGACAATGGAGGGAATCATTTCGCCGAGCTGAGACGAAAAGTGAAAGCCTTTCTACCACGGGCCATTTGCGAGGAGGAGCCAGGGCGGTCGCCAAGGTAAATGCTTAAAAATCCGCACCATCGCCCACGAAGTAAACCCCGGGTGGGTTTTGGGCTAAAAACGATACTTTAATTTGAAACCCGTAGATTTTCCCTGCTCTCTCCGTCCCCTCCAAAGCCACAGCACAGCCCAGCCGGGGTAAACAAGGAGATTTCCCTGTACTCTCACTCGCTCCCGCAAACAGGGCTGGTATCATAATGGGGATGGTTTTTCGGGGAGCTTACGACCGTCACGTGATCGAGCTTCCTCTCTTGTGGTCGTGCTTCTTTGCCCATTCCCCTCCTCCCTCACCAAAACAGCCATCCAAACAGCGGCACGAGTACGTGCGTCCCATTTGAGAGGATCCATTGAAAGACGGAGGCCAACAAAAGAGATTTTCGGGAGGTTTTAAAAATTAAACGTCGCCCTGTTAACGAACCAAAGATTTGATCTCAAAAGAATCTCCCTTCTTCCATGTAGTTCCCCGCGAACGCTTTCGTGGACGTATGGCAGGGGTGCTAACATGTTGGTAATGGTTCGTTAAGGTAAAATCTTTTCTGTTTTACTGCAGCTGACGATAATACTAAGCATTGAAACATTGTTTACAGTGCCACATATTGTAAAAGTATATTTAAGTCACTAAATGTAACAAGAAGTGTAGCTTGGTCTTAGCTTAGTTTAATGCAAAAAATAGACGACATTCTTTAATGAAAAAGTAAGTCTTGGGTGTGGAAAATCACCGGGAAAGAGTAAGCTGACGATGGGGAAATCAAAGGGAGATTTAGATATGATTGGAGAAGGGAAGATGTTTGTAGAGAAAATTGGAAAACATGGTGGCTGAGGAGTTATACATGAAGAGGGGATCGTTGATGGTTACAAAATGGAAGGAGATGTCAGCCTAGAGAATGGAGAAGGAATTAAGAATATTAAATGAGATCACGAGGTTATGAAGTAAAAGTTTAAATTGGGGGAATCCGTAGAATCAAAGTTGAGTCTTCACCATAGCTGAGCTTTGACACCATATATTCTACATGTCACACGATATTGTCGCTTAACATTCCAATATACCTAGACTGTGGCGTCAAAACTTCATTATGGCCCAATTTTTTGTCATTAAATATATATAAAATATATTTCTTGTCTCCAGCGTAACTTTATGGAATTAACACGACATATTGAAATTAAATAAGCAACTTTGTTATGTGTAAAGTGTGTGTGGAATTACAAAGTTACTTATTTTATTTCAACATATGAAATATATTTTATATCTAACAGACTTTCGAGGAATGGAAAGGCTAGCTAAAGCTAAACGCTAAAATTAGATGGCATAAACTAGAACAGGTGGAAGAGTTAAAATATCTTTGAACTGTTTTCGATCAAGATGGTCACAATAATACGAGCACAAGAAGAATAATTATGAGGGAGTCGATTACAGATGTTACATAAGAATGTTAGGAAAAAAATTTGCGAAAGCTTTAATTTGTAGGGTAGGGTTTAATTTGTATGTGTTTAAATAGTTTTGTGGGGCTCGGAAACTTGGTCCTTGAGGCAAGAAAATAGGTACAGGTTGAATTCTTTTGTGATCTGGCTGTAGAGAGGAATGGATAAAAGTAAAATGTAAGGGAAAGAGAACAAACGTAACTTAAGGCATTGTAGGGAAGGGGCTGCCGGGAGAAATTCACACGAGGCAGGAAAGGTTGATGCAGAGTATTTTAATTGACGATGAGACGTTGAAGACTGATGGAAGGGTGGCAGAAGGTATGCGGCATTAAAAATGGTTTACATTGTAGTGTAGTGTGTTAGACTCTGTCTTCGTATGTGAGACTTGCAAGAGTTGTGGTGTTCAATGTGTATCCATCCTAAACCTACCTTAAACGGTATATTACGATATAATATTGTAGTAATCTAACATTTAGTTGGCGAATACGAAGCAAAACCAAAGAGGTTATAAAATCATTTGCATTCCAACCCTTTGAAAGGTAAGTAGGTGCGTGAGTCTGTTCAGTGTGTTTTGGATTGACGCTTGACTGACTGCCCGCCAGCAACGCAAGGCACCGCTGCAGTAGCAGCCACTTCTGGAAAGGCTCGACTGGCATTTGTCTCGAGGGAACGTTTCGTAACTCCCGAATGCCCGAACTCCACGACATTCCTCGGGCGACTGCCCAGTATTTTTTTCTCTCCTCCCTCTCTCTTTCTTTTGCTTTCCTCTCCCCCTCACATGCTGTCCACCCCAAACCCTCTCCCACACCGCCCACTCGAATTTTTTTTCCGCCGTGTCGCCTAACCGAGCAATGAAACTGGAGTCGACTCCATGGCTCTCGACCTTCCATGGCTCCAGGAAAGAAAACGCCCAGGTATTCGGGTGAAGAATTTTTTTCGCACGCGTATGTACACTCAACAAGAATTTGCGAACACTGATTGACAGGCATGCCCCCGATTTTGTAGTGACCGTAGCTGAGGCAGGAGCGAGGTTAGATTTAACGGAAAAAAATGTCTCCAAGTGTCCGAATGAGGTGTTGCGACTTTTGTGTAACAGATGTTAGTTTATGAAGACTCAGGGAGTGGTAATTAGGATGACTTGCAGACAGTATTTGCCGACCTTTTAAATGTATTGCTACCACAGGACTGTCATCGGTTCGAAGCCACGTAGGTTTCATCCTGATATGTCTACCTTTGGTGTTATTTTTCCAGTGGCGAGTTCATTGCACTCATGAATATACCCGAGAGAACAAAATTAATAATGAAATGGACCTTGCCTTAGGCGCTATTCGAACCCATTAATTTCAAATTCTTCTGTGATCACTTTGCATAACTATGACCTCTTTCTTGAATGAATTTCAACTTGCTACTAGGGATGGTATCTGTTACCTTTGCTGGTCATTTAAGTACGCCAAAATCATTCGTTCATAAAATGCTAGTTATCATTTCATTACTTATTCAAGTTATCCTCTGCTCGAAATGAATAATTTCTTGGCAATTTCATTATTAATTTCGTTGAACTTCAAAGCGGTCCATTGTTAAATCCTGTAGGATATGCATGCTGAACCGCGCCTCTGTCCTCCACCATGTAGAACATTAAATCTTTATAATTAAATAAGAATCTTTTTTGGAGTGATCAACTCGAAGTTTCGAATTGTAGTCTATATAACAGAGTCCAGTTCTTCCAATGCATATGTCATTGAATTGCAATCAGATATAAGTATATTTTCCGGGGATGTGTAAATATTAAAATATCACTGTGTATTAATACGAATATGGGTGAAAGAACGCGATAAAGAAATTATCTTCACGGTACCGTCCGCAGCTATGTTTCGTAAATGGTTTCCGGTATCACCCGGAAGTGGATTCGACACCTTGCGGTCCACCCAGTGGATCAAAACGCCGCATGAAATTGAAATTAAACCACAGTCTTCAACTTGAAGGTCAAATGTGTAGGTGGGGCTGGTGGATACCAGCCACTAAACCCAAACCCCATGGCCATGGTTTTCTGCACGCAGGATGTGAGGGAATCAGTTACTTCACCCAAAAGATTTTGGCACCATGAAAATCACCCAGATTGGGTTTGGTTTGGGATACGTGGACGCATTACTTGGATTCGAAGCCGTTTTGTTCCGAGCAGAAGATTCAACCCACTGACCCATCACTACGTCAAAATTGAAATGGCAGTCTTAAATTATGGCGTGTGAACACTGAATGAGGTTAGAATGAAAATTCTAAAGATGGAGAAATGTGACAGCGCGCGGTCGAGGAACAGGAAGGGGATCGACAACCTTGGAGATCACCGTTGTCAAGTGATGTATTTCCTCTTCATTCTCTTGAGATGGAAACGTCCTCTTGCTTGAGGATTTTGACTCGTAAAAGTGCGGTACTGGGCGTAGAAATGAAGTGTGATTCACGTGGGTGGTATTGCTGCATTTTATTATTATTGGAATGTTGGATTGAAAAGTCTTCGGCTTAACTTGGTGGAAATATTTCATAGAAGAAACTTTAATATACAATATACTCAGCGTTTCCCACAGTTATGTTTTATTCGTACGGCTTGCATGAATTTTTCTTGTGTATGGGAGATGGAACTATAAATAAAAATGCTGTCCGTTCGCTGCACGTTCTATTTTGATGTGCGAGGATCAAGCATGACATATTTTAGCTAGTAAATAAGTACCGTTCTTCAAATTGGGTTGCATACGAACAGAAAATCATTAATTATCATTATTATTCTACAGTGGAAGAGGAAAACGTTTTGGGTGTCATCCATTTTTTAGATCGAAGGGTTATCAGTTACGTCTGATCTGTGAGAGAAAACAGCTTCTTTTACGAATTCCAAAAAAATCAAGTTTAATACAGATTTAAACATTGTATCAAATTTTAAAATTACGAATTCCAATGGATAAGTATTTTTTAAAGTCCCACACAATTACTTACTCTTTTAGTAACATTTAATTAGCGGCTGATCGTATCATAAAATATTTTCGGTTGCGCGGTGAGGTTACGTAATTCCAGTTGCATTGTAATGTCCATATCCAACAGGAGCCAAGAGATGTAAATACGTCTAATTGAATCTTTTTTAAATATCTATGTGCAAGACGCTTAATTAGTGGCAACGAACCCTCAATTGTTTCAAAAATTTCAATTTCAATATATATTAATCAGAAAGCTGTTGAAAGCAAGATGATAAGCATTGTTTACAGTGTTGTAACGGTTTGATATAGTAAACTCGGAAGTTGCATTCAATCGTTCGTTTTGAGGGGAAGTAACGAAGGCAGGATACCGCTCATGGGGTTTCCTTTCGGATAGGGCGGGGGAGATCCATCGCTTTCCTTTCCCGATTAGCGAATGGCGTTTCCTAACCCGCTCGACTCAGTGATTAGAACGCGTCGCGTGTGTTGCCTCTCTCTATCTTGCCAATTAATGATACAAAGCGGGAGCTTCAGGAGCTCGCAACACTCCATTGTGGAGGCCAAGGCCGTCGTACTCGTATCAACGAAGTGACCGCGGCCGGAGATCCCGGGCCAGGCATCCCGCGTAATAGTGAAGTGTTCATGTTAAACCCCATTATACGCTTAGGAATTGACTCGCAACTGGGCGATTATTGATCAAATCGAATCGAGCAACATATTGTCATAACTTGGAAAGCGAATAGTTTATTTAAAGCTATCGACAACATTGTTGCAGTGGTACGTATCAGCGCTGAAGTCTGCTCAAAAGTCCAAACTCTTATGCAAACTTAATATCGATCATGTCCGAGTTTGATACTTGATGTATACGTGTACCTACTGCAACCGTCCTAGCCCCCCTCCGAGTGAGTTCGATTATTACGAATTATATAGTTATATACATATATCTATAAAATTATATAATATATTATATTATATTGTATTTATTGAGTTACGATTACGGCGAAATCGTTCAAATCGTAAAGCGTAATAGTTCATTTTTGATATTTTGCTCACTTCGACTATTTATTGTATGCAGGTGCTATTCATTATGGCTATAGTTGTATATTTATGCTATTTATTGATTCAATACTCGAATATTTTCGCGCTAATTTAAACGTAGCTAGCTACTTCTGCAACAGTCTTGGGGATGGACTTGAAGACGATTTTATATTCATGTCGATTAGATGTGTTACTCGATGCAACAGAAACCTAACATTTGCGAATCAAATTCCTTGAGTATCTGGGACAGTGACTACTCAATCCAATCCAAGCAGGGGATGGAGATGGAATTTATTTGAGTCAATCCATGTGGCTGATAGAGGCTTTATTTGCATGTATTCTAAGACTCTTTCGTCGATGCATTAAGCTTCTAAATACGTCATAAGCCAACATTTTCGATCATATTGCACTGCAATATGAAACGAGATTTTGGATGCTGAGTTCCTAGAATGGAATATAATAGGATCTGCGGTCTGTTTTCTTCATAAAGTATGTAACGTACTCGACGCACTTGATTTAGTGAAAATAACGATTAAATGACTATCATAGGAATTACATGACCAATAGGAAAATCTCACGCTGTACATTATAACTGCGCTTATCGGGTATTATTTTGAATTTGGGTAATCGATCTGCCGGTTGAGGTAGGTTTTGAATGGGCGTAACTACCCAATAAATATCTTGTCTCTCTTAGCAAAACACAACCAAACATTCTACTCTACCACAAAGTCCCTCCGTATTTGCTTCCTTCCTTCATTCTGTCCAACATCCCTATTTTATTTCTGCCCCTTCTTCACATTCTCCCCTCTATCACGGTATTCAACATCCCACTGCCAATCAATATGCTTTGCATCCATTTTTCTACCTCCTAAGGATTTCTCTCGACAATCCCCTCTTCTTCCCCAACATATCCAGCACTTCCTCATTTCTTCTCCTTTCTGTCCACTTAATCTTCTCCATCCTTCTCCACACCAACATTTCAAAAGCCTCCAATCTACGTCTATCCTCCTGCTTCAGTGACCATATTTCCATGGCGTATATTACTGCTCTCCATATGAAAGCTTAAACGAGCCTTTTCTTAACATCCTTGATCAACGTCCCTGTCATCAATTCTCTCCTCCTTGTGAAACTTCTTTGCCTAACGCAATTCTTCTCCATATGTCCCTACTACTTTGACAGCGTTGGTCGAAAACACTTCCGAGATACGTAAACTGTTCTACCTGCTCTATTTTTCCCCTCCTATTTTAATATTTAGCTTAGACCTTTTCTTTATGGAAAATCGCATAACCTTTGTTTTATTAATATTGATTCTCATCCCATATCTATTGCTCTGAATTTCCAATCCACTCAGCAATGCTTGCAACCCCTTGGCCGACTGGCAAACCAAAGCCTATTCATCAGCAAACCTAACTGATTTTACGAACTCCCCTCCGACTTTCACATATGTTGAACAACACCGGTGGTAATGGGCAACCTTGCCTTACACCTCTTGATAACACTGCCCATCCGGACTCTCCGTTCCCTACTCGCACCTGAGCAATCTGAGATATGTACAGGTTGCGAATTAGCCACCGATCCTTCCAATCTATTCCTATTTTCCACAATATTCTCATTAGTTTCTCCCAATTCACTCCATTAAACGCCTTTTCGAAATCTAAGAAACATCGAAATACGTCCTGATTGTATTCTATATTCCTCTCTATTAGCTATCTCGTTACTGCAATGGCGTCACGCGCTTCTCTTCCATTACTGAACCCAAAATTATCGTCCCTTAAGTAATAATTTGCCCTGTTCTCCACCCTTTTGTTGATGATCCTAAGACTCACTTTAGCTGCATGGGAAATCAAGCTTATTGTTCTGTACTCCTCACAAGATGTAGCCTTTACCTTTTTCGAAATAGGAACTAACAGTGATCTCACAAAGTCTTTCGGTCACTTTCCTTTCTCATAGGTGCTACGAATCAGTCCATATAGTCTCTTCCTACCAAATTTCCTAACCATTTCAACATTTCTACAGGAATATTGTCAACCCCCACAGCCTTATTTGCTTTCATCTCCTTTAATGCCCTTTCTATTTCATCGTCGAGTATGCCTGGGCCTAAGCTATCTTCCTCTACGTCATGTTCCTTTTCTGTGTCTAACCTTGTTGGCCTAAGTTCCTTAACATACAGTGCTTCTGTATATTCCTTCCGTCTCTCTTGGATATTTTCTGTGTCAACTATTATCTTACCCCACTTATCTTTAACTGTTAGCACAGATCTTCCCTCCTTACTTCCCGATAATAACTTAACCTTGCTGTATAGCGCAACAATTTCACCCTTCCTTTGCAAACTTTCTATATGCCCTTACTGCGTCTTCCACCAATGCTTATTTTGCTTTATTTGTTGCACGTCTCAGTTTATTTTTTAACTCTTTTTATTTCATTTTTCCTAACTCTGAAGTACAAAGTGTTAAACAATAAATTGAGAAGGGCCAAAAATAAAGCAAAGGGAGAATGGTGGAAAACGCAATGTTTTCTCATTTATCTTTCTTATCATCTCATCCGTGACCCATGGTTTCCTTATCATTTTCCCGTTAATGGTTCCAAAAGTGTCTTTTGCGGCTTTCGGTATCACTTTCTTGATACAATCCCATTTTTCTTTGATAGTACTCAGCATTTTACCGTCATCCACGATTTTCTCTACAGCCTGCTGATACTCTTTCCTTGTGGATCCATGCTTCTATATTCCATTTCTTAACCCGCATCCCCAGCCTTATCTTTCTGAATGGGACTTTACATTTCATAACAACTAAATTGTGATCAGAGTCCGCATCCGCTCCCGGGGAACTGTGCGAATTAATTACGCTGTTCCACAATCTATTCCTAACCATGAAAAAATGTAACTGATACCTTCCTGGGTCACCTGCCATTTTCCATGTATACCTACGCTTTTTGTGGTGTCTAAACCAAGTGTTTGTGGTGATTAAATTAACAGGTAGACCATGTGGTTATTTATTTTAATAATGAATTAACAGAAAAAAATTTGGAGTACGCCAAGCCTTTTGTCAGTCGGGTATTAATCGCATATAATCCAATTCAGGAGTAATTAGTGATTTTACTTAACTTTAAATTTTAGTTTTTATAAAGATGTAAAGGTACAAAAGGTAGACATTTTTTAGTAGTTGTCTTCTCAGGAATGTCAGCGAACACTGAGATGTTTAGGAGATATTCTTTGAAAAAGGATTCAATATCATGTTAACTTTAAAGTATTTTATAATGTCCACACGTCGGAAAATACTATTCAGGATATACTGTAGATGCTCTTAAGTATTGGTAGCTGCTTATTTTTACTTATGATGCGTTGGAATATGAGTTCATTTTTTTAATAAGATTAATTTGTAAATTTAAAACTACGTATTATCCACTAAATACTGACAAAAGGGGGTGGGAAAGGTGGTTTAGGTTAGTAGATATTATGAGAGATTTATGAAACATGAGTTAAGGAACTTTTCTTTTACACTCTGTGAAATATAGACGTAAGGACAGCTGTAACCAATTTAATACTTATTAAAGGGTGTACAAACAAAATACAAAGATTATTCAGCTTTGGATGAAAAAACATCTGGTTCACTTTTACACGGCAACCTAAAGGAGCAGCATCAATTGCAGACATGGTGTTTTATATAGAGAGGACGAAGAATAATAGAAGGGGAAAATATTGTTGTTATAACAGAAAATGCTTATTTACGAGAAGCATAAAGTGATATCCTTTGTTCTTGAAGGTAATAAAGAGCGAAGGAAAGAAACTCTCATAATAGAAGAAGTGGAAAGTAGAAAATAGACAAATGGAAGGAAACACGCTCTGGAAGAAAAATTATCAAAAATCATTGACACTTGTATCATTACAGATTGGCACTTGCACTCTGATAAACTTCGTCACCTCCTGTGTGTCTTAAATTAAATAATTTTTCTAACTTTCAAAGTTCAATATTAACACTATTATGTTTATATATCTGGTTCTTTCTCGTTATTTCTAAAGCAGAATTATTAAAACCACAAGACTATTAGTCTTTTGGATTAATTTATGGCTGCATTTGTATTTTAAGTCAGGTTTACCGGAGGATATGATTTTTATGATAAAGAGGGAATTCCCTTTTTTTTCGCCTGTGGACCACGAGGTTCATTCTCATAATTATTTAAGATATTATATTTATTATTAAGAGATCGTATAACACTCATGGCCAAGTTAGATTTTGAACTAGCTGCCTTGGGATCAGCAGACTCAGTATATTCCCACCGATTTACGTGCATTTGAGAAATTGTGATAGAAAGGTTATAAAGATTATGCGGAATATTTCTGTTAATTTTCTCTGAGTTAATTAATTAAAATGAAAAATCCATAGCCGTAATAAGTTAGCACCACTCTCTGAGTTGTTTGCTTTACTTAATACGTCGTCTATTTAGTGATAATTCATTGAAGCATGGTCTTGTAGCATTCATAATCGTCTTTCACCTTCTTAAGAGGTTAGAAGAATGATATCCTCTCTTTTGATAGTTCTGATTGATGAAAGTTTGTCATATTTTTTGTATTTTAGTGGCTTTAACGCGTGCCATCAATGTGACCGATATAAATTTAATCTTTTTTTAAGTACCGCAAAACAAAGAAACTATCAACCAAGCCCAACTGTCAATGTGTAAAGGTCGGCCGGGGTGAGAGACCAGTTTGGACTGGAATGTGTAATATGAATTAGAGCCTGAATAGTGAGCCCAATCGTATATTATGCAGTGTCACATTCGGGATTGGGGTCGTATAGATGTCACAATGGTTCGACTGCTGGCCGGTGGAACCGGATTTATTTTCGGTTGCGGCCTCACTCTGCAATATTTACTCAAGCTGTGTGATTTCTCGGGTAATTGATCTGACTGGAAAACCGTAGAGGGTGCAATGAAAGAAACAGGTAACCTTAACTCTGGATGTTTTGATTTCATACGCCACTGTCTACACGGTGATCTTCATAACCGTAGTTTAAATCAAAATTTGTATTGATATCCTTGCTCGTGGCATACGAATGGAAATCAGAGTCAAAAGAAAGTTCTTGAAATTGTATTTTTATATATGAAAATATTTACTGTTCACAGGATTGACTATTTTTCGGAAATTGTACTCAGGTGAACTGTAAAAAAAGCCAAGACAACTCACTGGAATGCAACTCTCAGTTTTGACTTGATTATGCAGAAAGTTAACAAAAAGAAATTTTTACCACAAACTGAATAATTTAAATGAATTGTTTATCTGTGCATTTGAGTATCTATATCCCGTATATTTTTTAATTATTTAATTATGGCGCTGTTCATTTTAGTTTGGAAAAGAAACATAATAGGAGTAAAATTAGGAAAATTAGCATCGTGAAGGATCACCGTATAGGTGATGAAGATAAAAATTTTCGCAGAGGAAGCTTCAGTTTTAAATATCAGCACGAAAGCTTTTATTATGTAAATAACGTTAGCACGAAACCGGTTTGCAAAACTTCGCGTGACTCTAAACAGTAAATACATTGCTGCAGTTAGAAAGAGCGGCGGCATTAAATAAGAATTAAACGAGGAATTTTTGTCATCGTAGATTTTAATATATGCCCTGAAGGATCACTCGGATGATAAAATAGAGCATTTGTAAGTTCTCATTGTGAGAATGGTCGTTGAATATGAGCACCTCACACATTAAAGCTGAAACGTTATTGTAAATTCACGAAGGCTACGCTTCCAGTAGTGGGATAATTTGGTTTACGAATTGTGTTGAGTAATTATTCATTTTCTCACTTGACTGCTCTTGAAATACTGAAGCGATGCAATGCATTCCAATACCAGTATTTTGCTGAATTCAAATCCATTAGTCATATTGCCGTCCTTTCTGGGAGGTGTGACTTCACGGTTCAGTATTCATCTCCCTAATGCGGAGCATACTCATTAAGCATTTAGCCCTATCCCCACGTAAATGTGAAGATCCCCAGAAGAACAGTTAAGATCACTGTAACACATATGTCTCCAGTAAATTTAACCTTGACCTTGTATTGAAACTGTTCAAAGCGGGAGAGAAGGATGATTTATATTTTTCCTGGTGAGGCAAAAGTTGGAGGGTATTCGAATTTACCGGGGCAAAGTCACGATGTGTTATAGTATGCTGAATCGTGAACGAAGGCATAGGAACGTTGTATTTCCTTCCCGCACAGTGGCTCAGACTGCTCATCTAAGTTGTCTGAATGAGAAAAAAGTGAAATAGATTCATTAAAAGAAGTTCTCTGTTCCATGAGTTGTTCATGCATTGAATAATTTTGTTTAAGCTATGTATATGAATCAATTCTTACGATTTTGCAAATTTGGTATTAAAATACTCAAGAGCGAGACTTAACAAATTGTAATGCTTTACTTATATTATAACGAACTTTTTTGCGGCAGAGACGAAATTATTATGGCACCAAATTGTAATGGTGGAGTCGTCCGTCGGGATTAAATAAGATAGATACAGTAAATCCAAATTACTTCTCTCACCTTGGCCTGTGTCTTCATAAAAAGCCTTCTGGTACTTCACGATTATTTCTACGGTTTTATACAACGCAGCCTGTATGACTAAGATAATATTTACGTCCAGATAATATTCTTTATTAATATTAATGTTGGTGACCAGATAATATTCTTTCTTTTTGACAGGAAAATTAGAAAATATAAAGCGAGAGATGTAGAGAGGAAACATAAATGTTTTAGGGCTGTGTGAGGTAAGATGGGAGGATAGCCGGATTGACTTAGAGTGATAGTTATGGAGAGGAGGGGACGAGATCCAGCGAGGGATAGCAATAATGTTGAATAAAAAGGTAGGAAGAAGGTAGTCAACATAGATAAAGGAACGTATAGAATATTAATAGTAGAGGTAAAAGTGGAACCAACGACCTAGGATAAAGGGGTTATCATCTCTAACACATGATTTAGACACTACACAAGGCGTAGGTATAAATGGAAGATGCCTGGAGACCAGAAATCAAAAAGAGGAAAGATTGATGCAGATAATTTTAAATGAGAATGGTATTTTAAGGGTTGTGGTGTTAAAGGCTAGAATGGATAATGTTAGGCTAACGAGGAAGGGGTAGAAATAGGATAGGGATGTTGGACGGAAGGAAAGTTGGAAGGAAGGGTACGGAGTTGAAGAAGGACTGATTGTAGAGTGGGGTATTATTGGTGGGGATGTGTTTTGCTAGGAGGGACAAGGGAATTATCGATGCGCCGTTTGGTAGCTTTTATCCAAAACCTACCTGCACCGGTAAGTTAAATAAATAATATTAACTATAAATTCAGTTTTTTAAGCACATTCACTCAACTATATCACTCGGAAACAGATAACTATGCCCCATAAAATGAAGTGGAAATTTTTGAGATGGTTCTTCATGGATTTAATTCATTTTCAGTTTTACGAACTCCGAAGTGATTAGGTAATATGTCGAAAATAATAGTTTCACAGGGTATTAAGGCATTTTTTACGTTATGCTTGTCTAAATTTGTACTAAAGTTTTAGCATTACTGTGTCTTCCAACGTCAGTGCATCATGAAACAAATTAATTTGGGAATGTTGCGTTTATTTTCAATAATTAAACGAGAAACATTAAAAACGATAATTATGAAGATATTAAACACGTAATTTTGAATATTATTCCATCAAAATTTTACGCAATAAAGTTAATATAATAGGAACTAGTCTAATTTTTGTGTTCCATCAAGTGAGATATGTCGACTGGACCATTGTACGATTAGGGAGCGGATACGTTGGCTCTATCTTTACACATTTCACAAAATACCATCTTGAAATTTTAACTTCTGCGTTCTCATAATAAAAATGTTTATTTTTCAATTAATGCATTTTGCTTCCTGTATATCGATTTGTATCTTTGTAATATTACAATTTTAAATTGCTCTACGTTCAATCGGAAGTGGCTTAGTTGGTATATCATAAATCATTTTCATTTTAACGACAGTGTTTAGTATATCCAATGCATGTTTCTACAGTGTACACTTCGAAAAAATTCTACATGAAAAGGAAAGCTATTGTCTTGACTAGAAGGACCAGGAGGAATTTTAGTTGCTTGCTATACTCCATGTTGGCTGCCTCGCGTTTTAGACGCAGCCGGACTTGTCGCTCTACATTGTGCCAAGGAAGACATTGAGCAATCGTAATTGGGGAGGTAGAAGGCAAAGCCTTAGTGAAGTCATCGCTCAAATTTTTCGTCCCGAACAGGAATTCAATTCTGAGTCTGCTTTCGCTTCTGTCTCCGCAATTCGTTTCGCGAATTTCGTACAAACCCATAATACTTTCGGTTGTAAAAGTCAACATTATGATGGTAATAGAGGGGTAATAATGTGATATTACCGACGGAAATTGGCTAACATTAACTGATGTGAGTGTAAGTCCTAGGAATCAGGAAGTCAAATTCGGTCGCCGATATCTTTTACCGGTTAAACGAGGATTATGTGGGGAGCGAGCTTACTGAGTGAGTCCAATTTTACCACGTACACCTATTTTGTCGTAAGTGAAGAATGATATTAAAATACCAATTTAATGAAAAAGAATTGAAGAATGGGTTTCCAGGATTGAATAATAAAATCCCTCCATTAATTAAACTAAGAAAGTAATAATATTTATTTTGAAAATGAAAACCGTTTGTGTTTTCTTTTAAAATTCAAATTCGCTGGCATTTTCTCGAGATTATACCTATCTTCCTAAATGTAAAAGAGGTTTCGGAATTGTAATTAGGCAGCATAGCTTATCGTTTATTTGTTGCATTACACAACACCGTAATTAACCCGACGGTTGATTTGATAGATGCGGTTAGCGTTTACCTCGAAATAAGCTTGGCTTGACTTCTGAAATTTCACATCCGACGTCGGGGGTTCAGTTGCTTTCCCTACATTACAATTTGGTTTCCCACAAAGTGCTAGTGACTAGAAAATTGCACCGCGTGGATATATAGTAGTTGCGGTCGTCCAAACGATTTGAACTGGTATTTGAACTCTGGTCAGTAGTTGAGCACTTTAACCGCAAAGCGACCACCTCCCCTCCAATGTGTGTTTATCATCTGCTATGGAGTAGAGGGCTATTTGGTTATTTGGTCCTTTATGGCATTATGATGTCATCATTGCCGATTTCTTTGACGAAAATGACGTTCATAATACGGACAATGCTGACTGGCGCCTAATCTATCTAAACTCGACCTTCAGCTGTTACGCCGTTATACATGTATTATAAACCAATCTGATCTAGGAAATCTTTTTGATCTGATCGAATGTCTACTCCTAGTTTCATGCCGCCCGGTGTTAAAACATCAATTCTATTTAAGTATTTTGCATCACAATTCTTGCCTAACTATATTGACTGAGAGAAGTTTTCTTCTGGCTTTGTAAACCACTTTCTCGGTGACTGTGAGGTGAAATGAGGTCGCAAAATGAAAAATATCCCATTTCTTCAAGGTTCAAGGTTGTTTGATGCTGGTTGAGTCACGAGTTAAAAAACTCTTGTTAGAAAAACTTGCAAAAACATAAATTATTGTGTATTATTTGCATATATTATTTTCACCGTTAGGGTTTGGATGAGGACATCTGAAACTTACTACTCAATACGTAATTTACTTTGGCAGTAATTATTTTGTGAGGTGACCTATAGTTTATTTTTACAGCTAGGAATACGTAAGTACCTTTTTAAGAACAGATAAATTTTTAAGTATAAGAGTATAACTTTATTTTTATACTGCTTTGACATCTGTGAAGTATTTTACGAAAGGGACGAAGGATACAGTTTAATGCCATATTCAACGGACGGATTATTTATTTGAACAACTTTCTGGGGCGTCAGTAAAATAAGGCTGGAATATTACTGTTGATACTTTTGGCAACGTCAGGAATTGGTTTGATAATCTCGTCGAGGGAGCCAAGTAAAAACCCGGTTTGCACGGGAATCGAACCCGGGCTCTCCAGTGAGTAGTCCAACGTTGTACCCCTGGATTAGCGCGACAGCTCCAACTGAAATAGTCATTTTTAAGCTTAAAAACTACTAGTTTTGACTTATTTTTTTAACGTCACTTTTGATGGGTAGCTTATTCAACCTGACCCAAGTAATTTCCCGCGTGTCACTGATAGATGAAATAACTCAATAACCCAATCCATCCTCTACCGGTAATAGAACGCGTCTCCTCAGCATGGAAGGCCGCATGATTCTGCAGCGGACGTGACAGGTGCGTGGAAGGATGAAGAGTGACCGCTTCAACTATTCTAAATCCGGAACGCGCTTCACATTTGTTGGAGGAGGAGTGAAATTGTTTTACCCCCTTCGGAAAGAGCGTTTCATGAATCCCTCATTCGCTTTCTCCGGTCGACGGGTCAGACTTGCGGCAATTCGCTTCTAATCCTGCAGCGTCAGAAAAAAAGCACGGATTTAAGGGTGCATCCCGACTGTTCACCCGGAAAAACATGCAGAAAATACTTGACAAGTGGAAAATTTAATCTTTGGGAACAAAGACGTGTTGCATCACTTTGTTTCTTCGCAATTTATTGCTGGAGATTTGGAGAGGCCTTTTGTGGAAGTGGGTGGCCAAATATCTTTGCTCATCACGTCCAGTGCATAATTTCTTGGGCCTCAGATGCGCGTAGGAGCTGACTGATCGATTTTTTTCGTATTGAATAACAAATCGGAAACTTGGAAGGAAACTCCTCCCTATACGTTCCGAACTATCATCAGCACAGTTTCGACGGTAGCCACAATTTAACATATTCGAGAATCTTTTCATTACTGATATTTACATATATTTTCATAACATTTAAAGCAGGCGTTAAATGAATAGTGAGATGTTTTATCGTTCAATCCGAACGTTTGGATCGAAATGATCAACGCACTCACTATGACGTCAGCGTCTCTTCTAACTAAGCAATGCAATCGATTGAGAACTAGAATAGGATTGCGTACGGTTCACATGAAATGCTTCTTTCCGAGGTGACTGTGATACGACTCAACGCCTGGGTGTAATTGCCTATTTTACCGTCGAATTAATATCGATCGCTCACCTTTTAATGTAGGTCCAACAACAACATCTCTACCAAAGTAACATTTAAAGGTCGCGGGAGGGTACCTGCGGGCTGTGGCAAATTGTGCCACCACATAATAAAACGATATCCCCAACGGCTTTTGCGTTGGTCAGGAAATTTATGACCTTTTCGGCCTCATCAATTTCGATGTTTCACTGAATTGATGTTAACGTAAAAAGCATCATCTTCGGCCTTAAACTTTTTCAAAGTTAATTCTAATTTGTAATAATGACGTATGCGGTCTATATAAAATTATTTTCTCTGAAATAGTTTTAATGTAGCATACAACTGTATACATATTTTTTTAATGCTTAGATTATATAACGTTTTTATTTGGCTGTAATATTTGTTTATTTGTTTACACCTTTATGCTATTGTAGACTGCGAATAACCGGTGGAGTGCATACGATTTAAATACCTCTCATTGGGACAGAATAATATTTTATTTATTATTTGAGTACGTGATTTTAGATATTCGCTCCTTTCTTTTCATGCTTTTAAGTAGCTCCCTCTCTCCACATACATCTTTCTCCCTACACACATCTCCTTACCGTTGTCAAGTTATGCTTCACAAGTGAGGCGTTTCGCACTGAAATAATTCGTTACGGACCGGCATTAAGTTAAAAGATAAGCAAGTTCTTATGCTAAACTTTGTTTAGTGCATTGCGAAGTAAAATTTGAAGTACCTAACGTCAATTGTTTCGAATTTTCGTATTAGAATGTTTCAGACGCCAGAAAGGAAAAATATTTTCTAATGTGTACACATTTCCATTGTTTAATCCTTTTACTATGACAGAATTAAAGATGCATTCTAGAACTCATAAATCATTGCGTGTACGAAGATTGCAAACATCTGAAAGGAAGTTCAAACCTAACGTGTTACCTTAACCATGGAAATGTACAGGGTTCGTCCGGAAAATAAGTGTACTGAACTCAGGAAAAAAATGTATTACACTTTTACATATCTTAAGCTAATATTCCTCAAAACAGGACCCTTGTGAGTCGATACACTTGTTCCAGCGGCGTTCCCATTCCTGGATCGCTCCCGCGAAGGCATCGTCGGGAACCTCTCGAAGACACGTCGTCACGGCCTCTTTGACGGCGTCCAAAGTCCCGTATCGCGTTCCTTTCAAACTCCTCTTTATCTTCGGGAACAGAAACGTTCTCTAAAAAATGTGGATCATTTTTGCAGTGATCCGCAAGTTGTGTCGCGATTTCCAAACGATTGAGTCTTTGATCATCACTGAGCACTTTCGGTACCAACTTTGCACAAATTTTTCGTAATTGGTCCCTAATAATCTCGTGCACTATTGTTTTTGGCACATTACACTGCTCTGCTATCATCCGAACACTAAGACGACGATCAGAGTTCAGTACATCGCGAACTTTTCGCACATTTTCGTCGGTGGGTGTCGTTGATGGGCGTCCAGGCCGTGGTTCGTCGTCGACCTCTTCTCTGCCCTCCACGAACATCTTGTACCACTGAAAGATCATGTTTCTGGACATGGCTGACTCCCCGTAAGCCTGGTTAATCATACCGACAGTTTCGGTAGACGATTTCCCAAGCTTTACCGCAAATTTGATGGAATAACGCTGCTCCAAAAACTTCGGCATCGCGTTCCGTGACGTGGGTCGAGCGTGGAGGTTCGCGTTAACAGAGCTCCTCACTACACCACATCTCAGAGCCAACTGCCTTTTTCAGCGTCGCTTGCCAACATACCCCCCTCCAATCGCAGCCCGTCAGAGCGGTGCTGGGCGCGCCTGGAGCGGCGGGAAAAAATCAGTACACTTATTTTCCGGACGAAGATTTGTAATGTTGACGTAGTGTCTACATCATAGGGCGCCTACTGCAACCTTATTGAAACCTACTGCAAGCTTTTTTTTAAGTAACTTGTTCACTCCGAGAGGACGTAGGAATCGAGTTTATTTTGAGAAGCATTTTCCACACGCTGTCGCGATTGTGAAAAGAACGCTGACAGATAAATGGATGAACTCGCATATAACTCCATGAAGCTCATGACAATTCAATCTACCTCTCGTCCTAGAACGGAAAAATTACAAAAGTAAATTTATGATTATAGGAATGATTCCGCATTAAGTAAAACCGGTATTCTTTGTCTTAAAGACAGTACAGCGGGGAAGAATCAACCGCCAGACAATTGACTGTTTTATTAAAAAATAATTATTTGTGATCAGGATGTATTTTAAAAGTTAATGCCATGGTTTCGCTTATTTCAAGCTCGAATAAGGGGAATACAAACCTTGAGCCAAGCAGGTAGGGATTTTTTCTGTGAGACCGATGTGAATTTTTTACCCTCCAGGCTGTCCAGTTTATTGAATTGTTCATAATGGAATCTGTGTCGTATTTAGTATAATTAAATTTAATCTTCTATTTATCGATGTGTTAATTGTGATATGTTTGATACATTTCGCATTTGACCTCTTTGGAAAATTGTAGCTAACCTATGGTTCTAGCGCATATTTTGTAAATACCGAGAATCTTGGCCTTCATCTCAAAGATTGGGTCGATAGGATTGTGTGTGGAACTCACTTTCAGTCATAAACTCACAGTAGTTCAAGCCATATTAAATAATTAGGGAGGTCTCGAAATGAACATTTAACCTCAGGTTAGGCTACATGAATTTATATTGTATGAGCCTTTGAGGTCACGTATTTCATAGGCATATAACTCATTCAAACAAATGGCTCAAACATCAGTCCTTGGAGCATAAATGAAAAAATGGAATAAAATTTCGAAAAAGATATCGTGGGATTAGATTTTTAAGTCATGACAAGGACTATACAGTTATAACAGTTAACATTCGCCGTGTATTTGAAAAAGGTAACTTCATATCCATTTCATGAGACAACCTGATATCATTGCACTTTATATTCTATTTAAAATTTTATTTAATTTTCGAGTTAATAGAGTAAAAAAATTGAACTGTAGACAATTAAAAATTCCGCGTAAAATATTAAAAATTTATTTTATAAACATACCACTCAGTACGAACTCAAGTTTATGCAGTATTATTGTCCATAAAGATGGAATTTCATAAAGCTAAGATTTATTCGGTGGGCATTTTATTTTCAACGTGCCATTAATGTGGATTTTACGGAAGTCACACTCATTAGAATGAGAAATTTGTATTAAGCCATTTTTCCTAAGTGGAATTGATGTATTTTGACTAATGATTATAGAGGCGAACTGCCGTCTATTTCCAAAGTTATCATTAGTTGCAAAATCTGAGAAATTTGAAATATAAAATTGGAGACGGATGGCGCAATATATTATTCGTAATTTCATTCTTTGAATGATATTGAGATTCACAAAAATTTCATGCTGTCTGTTAAATGTTGTTTAGATTCCTACGCATCCAAATTCCATATACACATTGATTGCAATCCGTCTCAAAAACAAATAAATCATTATCGTCATTTAAAGTTCCTTAATGATCACTTAATGATAAGGTTACTAATGGCCACCTATTGATATTAACGTTAAAATTTGAAAATAGAAATAGGAGAGTGGGTGGCTTCGAAAGCGTGCTGGTTCAAAAACAAGATCCGTGCCAAAGAGCATTTCCTATTCGACTAAAGTAGAAGTAAGCAAATTCAAATGGATAAAGATCAGAATATGTCACGAGATAAAAGTCTTAGAGAGAATCCAAAGCCATCGAAGTATTCCCATTGTGAATAAATTCGGCAGGTGAGTTTTTCGTACGTAAAAAGGTATTTGTCAACTTGTGATCCTTCAATCATTTCTCAATATGTTGCGTTAAAATATATTTCATCACCAGTGGTTTGGCAACTATTTCTCGATGAACTGGTTGCCCAATTCTACGTATATATTTCTAATTTTTATGTCCTCGCATTATGGTATTCCGGTTCCGCTATAGGGCAGGCATTTCTATCGTTTGGTTTCTCGTGTTGTTTCCATGAGCGCAAACCATTTTGCCAGAGACATCATTGAAAAAGTTAAATTTTTGGTGAAGTCAGAGTAAGGATGTGTTGTTATAATTTAAGTAAAAATGTATCATTATCGTCAGTGGTGTAGCACAAGATTCTACACGCTCGGACACTTTGTCTTTGTACTTATCGAGCGTATTGTGGAATCCCATCAAACTTGTTTGTCTTCTGTTTATATTTTTGCCGATCGTAGAGCTAGAAAATGCACGAATTGGTTTTTCATTAGGTGCTACCGCCTAATGTCCTCACCAAATATCATCCGAAGCCTTTCCGCATTCGACCAACGCCTTACCACATTCGACAACGCCTTGCCACCGGGGCAAGGTCTTGGTTCCCGTCGGCAGGTATCCGAATTTATTACGTTTTTTTGTTTCAAGACGGTTGAAGGACCCTGGCCTACGCGACCGCCTCCTTCATGAGCCCCTCCACGCCTTTGGTCCTTTTTTCTACTGCCCATCAGCTTCTACCCATTTCCCCGTCTCTCTCTCTTTCCCTCTAAGGATAGCATCGCGAAGAACCCCAAGGGCCGTGTCATCGCTCCCTTGACTGGAACCGGTTCTTTCATTCTTCTCCCTCCATCTCTCTCTCTCTCCTTCCATTCCACGGGAGAAAGAGAAAAAGAAGTGACCGACCGGCCAAGCCCCCCCTCGGTCGGTCCCTTTAAGTGAGAGGGGAAAAAGAGAACCCTTGGGTAACACGCTCCCTCTTGCCTTACCCTCCCATGAAGCACGTCCGCACAAAATAATCTCTCACACCCACCACGCCTCCCATTCCCAACCTCATACCGTCACGCCCCCTAGACGTCCGACCTTCGAAGCCCGCGTACCCGCAGCGGTCTTAAACAGTGGTCCCACGCATTGGCCTCGATCGACCCGGACCGCCTCCTCACTCTCCTCCCCCCCTTCCAGCCTGTACTTCCCCGCGCTCTATCTTTCCAGGAGACACGCCTGCATGCATGCTGGCTGCGTCACGAGGGAGTAGCACCGAATGAGTCACTGGCGGGATTCGTTCTCCGGCTGTGACTACCGCTGTCAGGCGTTACCCTAAGACAGGTGTCTCCCAACTTTTCAACCCGTGGGGCCGCATTAACTATCAAATACCAGTTTGGGGGCCAACAATACACTCGAGGTCGAAATGAAAAATAATCAAAACGTAGATGTTGTTTTTAATTATTTATTAATTATTATTTTATCCAGTTATTATTTAATTGTACATTTATACACTTAAACTTATACATTTAAATACATAGCGAGTAAAGGGCAGGAACAGGATGGGGATGTTGGACGGGATAAAGGGAGGAAAGAAGTACACAGAGATGAAGAGAGACCTGATGTAGATTAGGTTGCTGGATTAGGTTTATTTGATAGTTGTGTCCATCCAAAAAAACCTACCTTAACCGGTAGATTAACTAATAATAATTTATACACTACATATGAACACATAAATTAGTGGGAATGGTGACATTGTATCTTGGTTATAGCAGATGGTTCTGGCTTTAGATTTGATGTCCCTAACATCAACGGTGACCTCAGATGACCATCAGACAAGTTTGTTCTCAAATCGATCTTCACGTATTTCATACTTGAAAATTTTTGTTCGTATATTGTTTCAAAGAGTGAAAGGTATTTTGATGCAAAAGTTTTGACATTAGGAAAGTCTTTCATGGGCGAAAACTGGAAAAAACCCATCAGTCCTTCTTTGAACTTATCCCTAAGGAGAAAAGTTCCTTTTGGTAGAAAGATTGTTGCTTTTAATCTTTCCTCTTCAGAATATTCGGAAAATTCTCGTTAAACTAACGACATTCCCAATACTTTTTACACACTGGCAACTAATTGCTCGAAGGAAATATCACAAAATAAAATAGAGTGCAACATGTTTTGCAATTAGACTCTAAACGACACCAACACCTCCTCATCACAGCAGTCAACCGCAGCTGGCAAACTGTGATCAAAGTGATCAAGTTTTGATCAAGCAGCAAACCATTAAAAAACTCTGCTACTAGATAGCGTTCCATAATCTCATTGACTATGAACAGGAGTAGAAAAAGTAAGCAGCGAATAAGGTTGTTCAATGTAGTGATCGGTTGGAAAACATAACGCACTACTGCAGGCCTCTACTTTAAATCGGTAAAAATGTAACGCCCACGTAAGCGGCCGCTGACCTTGGCAGGATACAGAAGATAGATAATGTTTTTCGAGAGGTAATTAGTATGGGAATGAGGTGAGGGGGCAATGAGGAGATGTGGGGAGAGGGGAACAGATCTGATAAGTAGACATGTTTTACATGAGGTGGTTGCAAGTAGGGGAAATATGAGGAAATTTGTCAGCGGGAGCGCCTGAGGGTTGGTGGATCTCAGAAGGTTTTTGAGATTGGCGGGTCGTCTGTATGCGAGAGAGGGACATTGGGGCAGTAATGATGAGGTCGCGTCATTGTCGTGTAAAATAGGAAACAGTTCTTTAAGAAAGGTTTCCAGTCTGTGGAATCCGGGGAAATCCGGAGGTGCAAAGGTTGAGTTCTGCGTCAGATGTGGGGTTGTTTTTCTGTGGTGTGCGAGGCCGGGTGGAGCGGTGGATTTTATTCTTTAGGAGCTTTTCTGGGTAACAGCGTTTGTGGAGTGCATGGCATAGGTTGTGGAGGTATTTGTTGAGGATGGCTTTGGTATAAATATATATATATATATATATAGGAAGGATGAAAAATGGGAATGTATCAAGAAAGGGATATTGGAAGCCGCTAAAGACACTATAGGAACCGTTAACGGGAAAAGGATAAGGAAACCATGGGTAACGGATGAGATGATTGCGAAGATGGATGAGAGAAGAAGATGGAAAAATGTAAACACAGAGTTAGGCAAAATGAAGTACAAAGAGTTAAACAATAAATTGAGAAGGGCCACAAATAAAGCAAAAGAAGAATGGTGGAGAACGCAATGCGAGGATATGGAAAGTTTACAGAAGAAGGGTGAAATTGGTGCTCTATACAGCAAGGTTAAGTTATTATCGGGAAGTAAGAAGGCAAGATCTGTGCTAACAGTTAAAGATAAGTGGGGTAGGGTAATAGTTGAACCAGGAAAAATCCAAGAGAGATGGAAGGAATATATAGAAACACTGTATGGTAAAGAACTTAGGCCGACAAGGTTAGACATAGAAAAGGAACATGACGTAGAAGAAGATAGCTTAGGTCCAGGCATACTCGACGATGAAATAGAAAGGGCATTAAAGGAGATGAAAGCAAATAAGGCTGTGGGGGTGGACAATATTCCTGTAGAAATGTTGAAATGGTTAGGGAAAGGTGGGAAGAAGGCCATATATGGACTGATTCGTAGTATCTATGAGGAAGGAATCTGGCCGGAAGATTTTGTGAGATCGGTGTTAGTTCCTATTCCAAAAAAGGCAAAGGCTTCGTCATGTGAGGATTACAGAACAATAAGTTTGATATCCCACGCAGCTAAAGTTATTCTCAGGATCATCAACAAAAGGATAGAGAGTAAGGCAAATGATTACTTAGGGGATGATCAGTTTGGGTTCAGGAAAGGAAGAGGTACGCGTGATGCCATTGCAGTAATGAGATCACTAGTCGAGAGGAATATAGAATACAATCAGGACGTTTTTGCCTGTTTTGTAGATTTCGAAAAAGCGTTTGATAGAGTGAATTGGGAAAAATTAATGCGTGTATTGCAGAAAATAGGAATGGATTGGAGGGACAGGAGACTGATCCGCAACCTGTACATGTCTCAGACTGCTCAGGTGCGAGTGGGGAACGGAGAGTCTGGATGGGCAGTGTTAGGAAGAGGTGTAAGGCAGGGTTGCCCATTGTCACCGGTACTGTTCAACGTATATGTAGAGGAAATGATTAAAGAGGCATGGGAAGAACTGGAGGTAGGAATGAAAGTCGGAGGGGAACTCGTAAAATCGGTTAGGTTTGCTGATGACCAAGCATTAGTTGCTCAGTCAGCCAAGGGGTTGCAAGCATTGTTGAGTGAATTGGAGGTTCAGTGCGATAAATATGGGATGAGAATCAATATTAATAAAACAAAGGTTATGCGATTTTCCAGAAAGAAAAAGGCTAAGCTAAATATTAAAATAGGCGGGGAAAGAATAGAGCAGGTAGAGCAGTTTACATATCTCGGAAGTGTTTTGGACCAATACGGTCAAAGTAGTAGGGACGTAAGGAGAAGAATTGCGCTAGGCAAGGAGGCTTTCTCAAGGAGGAGGGAGTTGATGACGGGGACGTTGAGTAGGGATGTTAAGACAAGACTCGTAAAAACTCTGATATGGAGCGTAGCTATGTACGGCGCGGAAACGTGGTCGCTGAAGCAGGAGGATAGACGTAGATTGGAGGCTTTTGAAATGTGGGTGTGGAGAAGAATGGAGAAGGTGAAATGGACCGAAAGGAAAACAAATGAGGAAGTACTGGAAATGGTGGGGGAGGAGAGGGGTTTGTTGAGAGAAATCCTATGGAGGCAGGAAAAATGGATGAAAGGCGTATTGAGCGGTAGTGGAATGTTGAAGAGGGTAATAGAGGGGAGAATGTTGGGCAAGCGAGGTAAGGGTAGGAACAGGATAAGGATGTTGGACGGGATGAAGGGAGGAAAGAAGTACACCGAGGTGAAGAGGGACCTGATATAGATTAGTTTGCTAGGTGGGGAGTCACAAAATGTTTATTTGATAGTTGTGTCCATCCAAAAACCTACCTTAACCGGTAGATTACCTAATAATAATAAAATATGTAAATGCTTGATAAAATGCTACTGTAGAGAAATACTGTAATCGTATTCCTTTGACGATTCATACCTGAAGAAGATACTGAAAACTTGAGAGGACCAAATCAATCATCGATTTTTACTGGAGTGTATTTGGTATATGGGCACCTATTGTGTATTTATAGGAGTATTTAACATGCTTAAACCTTCCTTCCACTTGAAATAAAGTCATGTGGATTTGAGAGGTGTAAGTGGTTAAGCCACGATACGAGGAATCAATAGACTCACGAAAATTGTCATTAAGATAGAATAATTTTCTGCGAAGCAAAACAACAAGAAATATGGAAACTTTGTTCCGGTTATTGGGCGCAGTTAGCGTAAATAATAACGCGTGTAACTGATTTTGAGGACCATTAAAAATACTGAACTGTTCTGCGATCGGTAAATAAGAAAAACTTTAACTGGTTTAAGAAGGATTTTGTTTAGAACACCCGTGAAATTTCTCACATAGCTGCGTGTAAATGGCTCATTGGAATTTTCCGTGTTTGTTTATGGTACTTCCAAGGTTCCAATTCTGTAACAAGAATCTCTCCGTGACCAGAGAATAGAGAGAGGGAAAAAAAACATTTTGTGGAATCGATTTAAGAGAAACGAAAAAAAGGATATACAATGTCTGTCTTAGGGGAAATTTCAATCAAGGAAATCATTTGGAATTACTAATGAGCAAGGAACATAAGACAGCGATCAAGAATTCGATGAGGAATTGAACGCCGCCAATGAAGACTGCATTGCATTATTGAAGTCGTATCCCCGGAATTCCTAGAATCTGCTGAGATTTGCATCTACCTTTGAAAGATTTTGCATTTTAAATGAAGCCGTTGCTACGCTGGCGTCCGCTCTCCTGGTTGATCTTGGGATGGCAAACGGAAGAGATATACCATTAGTGGTAGATATTAAAGTGAGGACGGAAATGAAAAAGATGCGTTAATAAAATGAAAAGAGAATTAATTAACTAATTAATTACAAACTCTGGACTCTTCATTTAGACTAATAAGAACTTGAGATAAAAAAAATTGTCTAGAAAATTCAAAACGAAAATGGAATATGGAAGGCCTTCGGTAATTACATCATTTTTTTACAATATAAATAAAGGAATAAGAATGAAGTAAACACTAATGACTATTACAACCGAGAAAATAATTCAGGCCATAGGTTGTGATTGAGCTGCACTAAATCTGGTAAACACACACGAGCCATCATGTGTGTGGAAATAGCTCTTGGAAGAACATAGCATTGGGTAATTGCCAATTAATAGAAAATAAGCTTTCACTGAGGAAGTTGCTGTTGATCGAATGGCCTACTGTTGTTTCCAAAGCCTATTCGGGTGCATTTGGGCAGCTCTCGATCTCCTGTGAATATACGCCCACTGCGGCATTTGGTGAAATTGATACTTGCATTCCGTGCATTGATAAAGAAGATTTAAAAACAGTAAAATATATCAGCGTGAAACTCTTCAAGCAATTACACGAGTAGTGTTCGAAAAGCCTTCTCAAAAGAAGCCTGAGAAAATAGTCATTATAGTTGTCACGGTGCTAGTTTTCTTTCTTATCTTCTGACTTATTTCTACGAAGGATCCTTCAGAATATCGCTGGATGCTGGATTTTTTTCATGATGTACGTGTGTCAGTGTTGTTTAAAATAAAGTCAAGACCGTTTTCCACGAAAGACCCAAAGCACATAACAGAGAT
This sequence comes from Hetaerina titia, assembly GCA_037158775.1. NCBI lineage: Eukaryota > Metazoa > Arthropoda > Insecta > Odonata > Calopterygidae > Hetaerina > Hetaerina titia. The sequence goes on from CM073775.1 coordinate 54,229,830, forward strand.
ATTGCAGTCCACGAAATACGTCGGGAAAAAATTCAAATCTTGTCTTTGTCAAGTGGTTCTAAGAAACGATAATTTTGTCTACCAGGAAAATATTCTCCTATGAACTACTCGTATGTTAAAAACCGAATGGAGATTGGCGCATGGATCGTGGACCAATCGTGGATATAATCATTACAACCTTAATAATGAGGGCTGGAGTGGCTTAAAAAACAAACATTAGAAATTTAGAAGTTCCACCACTGAATTTTTGCACAAAAAATTATGCGAGGATAAAAGATTGGAAAAAAATGACGTAAACGAGCCACCCTCCTCGGCAGGATCCACTAAAGATAATCTGCGTCCTCAGCAGAGAAGGGGCAGTAAGTTCCGCCATTCCCTCGCCTCTCACAAGCTGTGGAGAGGCTAGGGGAGTGATGTGATTGATGGTTGAGGCCGAGACTTTGCGGAAATCCATTGTGAACAGGAGTTTCAGGAAATAACTTTGCAGTTTCCACATAAAATAACTGATTTATTTTCGATTAGTTTCGCTACACTGTAGCATCTTCAGGAACGTACGTGTACGAGTTCCTGAAGATGCTACAGTGTAACGAAACTAGTCGAAAATAAATCAGTTATTTTATGTGGAAACTGCAAAGTTATCTCCTGAAACTCCTGTTCGTGCTAGTGGAGTGCATATCAGTGGATTCTAAATATGCGTTTGGCCTTGTGAGAAGAGGATGATGGATGTATGTGTTCATGATTAAGAAATCACTGCATGGAACCGAAATCTGACGTTAAAACACGATTTCAAATTCAGTGAAACGTCTTCATTTCAACTTTTCAGACCCAATGGTGGAATGGTTGGCGGGCATGAGCGTGAGTCCACAACCAGTTAATTGCTTCCATGCCTCTCTTTATTTTCTTTAGAGGACATATTATTGATCTTGAATCTCATGTAGGCGTAGAGACCTTTTACGAGTAATCCAAACTCTACCAGGAGAAACCAAAGCTAAATGTTCTATTCTACTGGCGGATTAACTGTTGTGAAAGCAGTGAACACGACAAGTAAGGTCCGAGTGTTAAAATTCCTTCACCATCAGGATTCGAACGAGGTTCATTAATGTGGGAAGTCAGATAACTATCCACCGCACCACCAGCATCAATTACTGTCGCTATAAAGGTCTCATAATCTGAGCAATAAAACGAGCAAAGGGAAAGGGGCATTTTTTTTATAATTCCATTGAAAATATTGGTTTGAGATGTCGAAATGTTGATGTATGGAACTTTCATCAAGCCCCGGATTATTTAGAAAGGTGGAGCGAATGTGATCTGCATGACTACCACATGCGCGGAAAAGTAGACATTCGTAATTATGAAGTAACATCTTGGTACTTGCATGACGCGTAATGAAACATTCCACTTTCACTTCATATGGAAAAAGTCATTGGAGTTTCAAATGGCTGAGAGTGGGATATGGCTTTGAGCAAGAGAAAAAATCGTTTACAGTGCTCCTTTTTGTTTGATGCAATTTATTGGCAACATAGAACAGCTGTGCCTTCACCATTGAAAGAATATTTGAGTGCAAGCTCCCTAAACCTCCCGACGGGTATAGGTGTATGCCAAGGATTTATTTCATTTGCCTTAGTGTGCCTGTCTCTATGATCATATTCTTATGCAAACGTAATTTTTCACTCCCTCCTTACAATTATTCTCGCCATAATTTACTGGTGGATGGATTCTCTGTCAACTATCTGAATGCACGATCCAAGCTCAGTTTATATTGTTACTCTGGGAGTCAAACTTGAGTTAATTTGCACTATTTACGACTGATGTATAGCCTGGTGTTGGCCAGGTTTTTAGGATGGGAGGGAGGGTGGTGACGTATGTTTCCTAGGTACAGCATTATCCCACTCTTAATGAAAGGCGCCAATGGGTCAACGCAATTTGCGTTATCATGCCCCATACCACGGAAGTGCTACACACGTTACGCTCTCCGCTCAAGGCACGCAGATAGGGCTCTGAGCGACTCTACTGAATAATCATTCCCGACATTACTCAACCCAGTCAATAGAATATCGGCACACTAGTCACGAAAGGAATCCGATCTTCTTCATCTTTAGCTGGTTCTTTTTGTGTCTTTATTTCTTTGGTCTAAGCGAACTAATTCAGAATTAGTCATGAGCGAGACCAAAGCAATATCAAAATTGGCCACTGAAAAAATAAATTTAATATTTTTTCACGCACAAAAAACTTTAAAATGCTACCGGTTCCAACGCATAGGCGACATCATCAGGTGATGAATAACTTGATAACGTCGCCTGTGCGTCGAAACCGGTGGTATTCTTAAGTTTTTTTTATGTGAAAAAATACCAAGTTTATTTTTTCAAAGATCATGGATTTTCACTAAGCAGAGCCTAAATCCATCAAATTCATCAACATTGACCGCTGAATTTATCTGTGAGAAATCGTAAGAAGAAAAGTACGAAATACTAATATTAGAAAGGTAGATGAAAGAAGGAAATAGGAGCATATAAATAAAGAGTTAGGTAAAAGGAAGTATAAAGAATTGAATGATAAAATGAGACGTATCAAAAATAGAGCAAAGGAAAAGGTGGAAGACGCTTTATGAGGGTATGGAGAGTTTGCAGAGGAAGGGTGAGATTAGTGAGCAAAAGAGGAAGGTTAAAACACTGTCGGGAGGCAAGAAGACGGGCAGTGTTAGGGAGAGGAGTAAGGTAGGATTCTCCATTATCACCTGCGCTGCTCAACGTATACTATATGTGGAGAAAATGAATAAAGAAGCATGGGAAGAATTGGAGGTAGGAATGAAAGTCGGGGGGGAATTCGTAAAATCAGTTAGGGTTGCTGATGACCAGGCTTTGGTCAGTCAGTCGGCCAAGGGTTTGCAAGCATCGCCGAGTGAATTGGAAATTCAGTTCGATAGATATGGGATGAGAATTAATATTAATAGAACAAAGGCTATGCGATTTTCCAGAAAGAAGAAGGCTAAACTAAATATTAAAATAGGAGGGAAGAAACTAGAGCAGGTTGACCAATTTACGTATCTCGGAAGTGTTTTCGACCAACACGTTCAAAGTAGTAGGGAGGTAAGGAGAAGCATTGCGCTAGGCTAGGAGGCTTTTACAAGGAGGAGGGAATTGAGGCAGGGGCGTTGAGCAAGGATGTTAAGAAAAAGCTCGTTTAAGCTTTCATATGGGGAGTAGTTATGTAAGCCACGGAATTATGGTCACTGAAGCAGGAGCATAGACGTAGATTGGAGGCTTTTGAAATGTGGGTGTGGAGAAGTATGGAGAAGGTGAAGTGCACAGAAAGGAAACAAACGAGAAAGTGCTAGGAATAGTGAGGGAAGAGAGTAGGTTGTTGGGATGAGTCAAAAGGAGGAAGGAGAGATGGATCAAGGAGTTTTAATTGGTGATGGTATGTTGCATATTGTTATAGAGGGGAGAACGTTAGGCACCCAAGAAGGGTAAGGAACAGGATAGGCATGTTGGATGGAATGAAGAGAGGAAAAAGTATGCGGAATTGAAGAGGGGCGTTTTGTAAGGTTGGATGTCGGATTGTGTTTTGTCCAGAGAGGCAATGGAATTGTCGCTGTAACATTTGGTAGCCCGCGTGCATGAAAAACCTACCTTAACCGGTAAGCGTCCCTCTAACGTTCATAAACGTGCTATTTTCACGCCTCACTCTGCGGTACTCCATTTCACGGATGAAATAAATTTAATAAGGTTCACAACACCTTTTTAATTTTTCTACTCTTTCACTTTTCAACTCTTTTCTACTCTTACTGAATTCTTTAAAAATTAATCATGAGTGAGCAGAAACCTGATTTGGAATCGACAACGATCCTGTCGACTTTACTGAGTTAGTTTGATTCCTCCTCCCCATTTGACACATTCCTTTCCGACGGCTCGCTGGGCAGCGCGTAAGCATGTTGTACGTGTAGTGAAGTATTAATCCGGCCCACTGGAAATGTTGAAGGATTTTCAGAGGAGGTGCAAAAACATCGCGAATCACTGTCGCGAAGAATAAACCCTCGAATTTTCGCTGTGCAGTTTCCCGGCCCAGTCGTCAGTATCGCACTCCTCTCTCTTTCCTTCCGCGGATTGATAAGGTCACAATCCCATACGGTGACACAAACCATGGAAACGTCATGGAAGCGAAGGACGCAGCGGTTTATTCACCCCGTGGCTATTTGGAATTTTTGAACCGTCCCCAATCGGACAAGCCCACTGAATTCCTAAGGGCGTTATTTTCAGGTGACTTCGGCGCGGTACCATCAAAAGGGAATAAAAAAAGGGCGACTTTTTCATGGATAGGAGAATTATATTCCGGATTATGCTCGCGTCGTTCGCGGTGCGATTTCATTTACGGCGCTTTTATTTCCAACTCTCCGACGGTATCAAGGGGCCATTAAATAAATCATTGATGGCATTCGAAGCTTTATTGCCTCGCTTTGGTAAACCCTTCGTGAAATCCTGGTGTCGCTCGACTGTATTCAGAATTTTTTTCGAAAAAGAAACTCTTGAATTATTAAAATAATTTATAATCCGTGGGTTTATTGCATGAATTCAGTTTGTAACATCGATTTTGGTTTATGATGTTCTCCGGTTATACCCAATCGGCCAAGTAAATTTCCCTCCAGTGACTTGAAAATTCCTATCTACGAAATGATTATCTTTGGCCAGAGCGAATATGATATCGCTAAAGCAGATGATACCTTCTTAAATATGATGAAATATTCAATAATAAAGAGATATGGGGATGAATGGACTCTCTCGTCTCATGTTAATTTTGATGAACGAGGGATATTTTCATTTCCGATGGGTAAAAATTCACTAACAGTGTCTAGCGACTGTGTCTTGCTGTTCATCACGGAGCATTTATCAAATGATAAAAGTTGTAGTTATGAAATAGTTGTAGTTGGTACTTTTGGAAAATAATGTTTGGGAAAAGACATACAGTATTGGTTCAAGTGTAATTCCTTTAAGGGAGAGCTTTCCTTAAGCTAAATGTGAGACTGATAACGTCCGTAAAAGTTTCGTTGGATGGAAACATGAATTATGAGTAAAACAGGAATTCGAGGCTATTATAAAACGGTTTAAAGGCCAGATTATCTAATAAACTAATCTTAATTAGGATTAACCGGATTAAATAATCTTAATTAGGCCGGAACTCTAGCCTGAACAATTGTAATGACTTTAATAGAACAAATATACATGATGTACACCTCGCTTTGATTACAACAAAATTCTAATTATTAGGAAGTTACTAAGCAATACTTTTATACCTACGATACATTTAATGAAAATCTGTAATGAAATCATTAATTTCAGTTACATATTTCGTTTAGTTGCAAATAATTATTTTTAGACATTTATCGACTCGCCAATTAAATGTTTTATGAATTATTACTGCCTTTGGAAATACAAGAGTCTCTTTACTGTCCAATTGGAAAAATATGATCAGGATATTATCTGAAAGTGCAATCAATTGTTCAGGTTAAGGCTCAATTTCACTGTCTCCCTATTTCAGCAAATTTTAACCGTCGAAATGGGAAAAAACCTTCGCGAAATTCTCGTCCGTTTAGGATGAGAAAGATTTTAGAAGAGATGTGCCCTGGTCCTTAAGTTGTAGCATCCGTATACGGAAGGGTCCAGGCTTGCAAAATTGACCACGATCCTGCTAGGGAAAGAAATACTGACTCTATGATAGAGGTTTTTCTGCAGTTTTTAACCTTTCCTGCCGTTCAAAAGCCATCTCCATGGGGGAAGTTCCTCTAACATGCGCTCCCTGTATTTCCCAGTACCCTCTTTGTGGGGTCACCGAACCTCTCCCCTTCCCTGTTCTCTTCACCTTTTTTATAGGCATTTATACGTGATTTATGCACTCCCTTCATTCCCAGACGCGTTTCTTTCGGCGCTCGCTGTAGCAAAACCTTCCTTCCTCGCCTCGGTACGTATATCCTGTGGTCTCTATCTAGGGTATGCCGTTTCTTGCTTCATTTCTTGCGCATTTTAAGCGATGCTTCCATCAGACCTAGCATATGTTTTGAATCTCTGTTGCATAACTTAGTGGAGAGATTAACGGTTGTATGTGGTTGACCCCCGGGGCATCACCCATCTCGCCAATGTTTTATTTATGTTCGCAAGCAGTGAGCGTGAGAGCACGAGTTTTGTATTGCTTTAAGGCAGCGTTTGGCAATCCGATGAATGAAAATGTTTACTCGAGAATTCCGCAACATTGAAGAGTGATTGATCATCAAATATCTGTTGAGCCTAGCACATTACGTTCTACGAATCCCGCGGTGTCGTTATTCTAAAAACTATCAGTAAGCAATATCACAGAGTAACCAATCTTCGTTAGTTCTCTAACTGATGGTAAATTATAAATTGGCACTGACATGTCATACTGTTTTTAAAAAAATCACTATGGATATTTATTGAATGTGCTTTCCAAACGATGGGCAAATAGCGCTCGTCTCAGAAAAGAATGAATCTCATATTGTATGTGGCCGTTGGCAAATAGGATTGTACAAATAGCTAATAGCCTTTAACCGAGTGTTTTCCGCTGCATTTTGATAAAAAAGATAAAAGTCTACCAGAGTTTTGAATCCACTTATAGTTATGAAACATTTTCCCTACCGCTAATAGCTTTGGGCGATGTTCTCCCACTTGTTGAACCCTGTGATCATTTTCGGAAAGTAAATCTTAGGTTGTTAGTTAAATATTATAGCCTACTTTCTCACACTTTCAGTAATAGTTATTTCTTGAATAACTGATATAATGGCATATTTTTGTACGAAAATCGCAAGTAAGTGTAATAATTTATTGAAAATACATCTACATAAATACCCTGCGAGCCACCAAAAAAGGTGTGTGGCATATTTTTGTACTAAAATCGCAAGCAAGTGTAATAATTTATTGAAAATACATCTACATAAATACCCTGCGAGCCACCAAAAAAGGTGTGTGGCAGGGGGTGTAGCACCATGAGGGAAGGGTAAGGGATAAGGGGGTTGGGTTTATCAAATAGGTGAGGAAAGGTAGGGGGAACCTGTAAGAAAAAAAATATATCTACATACATACATGCATATACCAACATTTTCCCTACCGCTACATGTTTACGAAAATGTTAAATGAAGACCATGGAAAAATTTATTTTGTTAAATGTGCACACTTAAGTTGAGGCTAAAGGATGTTTACTATCTGTATTTCATAAAAGTGTCTTACGCTACAAATGCAGTCCAAGGGCTTAATTTTAGGGTTCAATTCAGAATACAAATGGGGTATCGGGATGATGCGGTGGCTAACGTACTGGCATCCCACCTTGAGACCCCTGGTTTGAATCCCGAGGCGACAGCTATTTTTCAGTGGTGTCCCGATCCAGGGCACTTCGAGTGAGTACGCCATCCGTCGGATGGGGCGTAAAGCTGCGGGCCTCTTGGCGCATTTCGTTATGATTAGGCTAATGCCGACCCCGGGTTTCTGTCCACCCTTCATCCTTTCCTCCCCATTTGTGCCATCCCTAATGGATCAGCTGTCGGTCGCCTGCCCTAAAACTACTACTACTCGTGATAAAAATGTAAAGTAAATTAGAAATCAATTAATAGAATATTTCCATATTTATTTTCAAATTTTGTTCGTAATTTTAGTTGAAAAAAGCATTAAAATATCAAAATAGTCAAGATTGCCTTTGAGGTCATCAGGTTCGTATAATGTTGCGTTCGATTCGTTTGTCGTTTTCATTGTTCCCTTCGTCATTTATAAACTTCCTCAGAAAATATCCTCATTTATCATCCTTAGCCTGTATCCTTAGTTTTACTTTCGAATTACGGTACCCAAGAAATTATTTTGCTTTGTAGACCAAGACAGTTGTAGAAATATTTGCTCTGTAGACGTATATTTTACTTTCATTGTAATCAGTAACTTTGAAACTGTACTCTTTATCCACTATTAGTCAGAATCTTTCATTTGTCACGCGGGTTATTTCTTCATTATTTCTCAGAATTACCTCATTGATTGGCTGTATATTGTATATGGCTGTCGGTCCTGATTCTCAGAGTCTCAGGAAGAAGAATTTCTTCATAAAACGACCTTTTTCCTCGAATTTTTTCAATGCCCATAATAAATTCTTCTGACAGAAAGCCTTTTCTGGTAACTCTGTCCTTCTTTCTTTTGTCAACGATGTCGACAAGCCTTCTTAAATAGTAAAAGGCATCAAATTGTTCAGGGTTTTCTATTCTTAAAATTAATATGAAGGTGTTTTCCTCCGGTTAAATTGCATTGGTTTAGTTCTTTTCCTTTTTTCATTAGTAGATAATACCGTACAGAGAGTACGTAGATGAATTTTAGATAAATCAATGACTTGTATGTATTAGGGCAGCGATAACTTTCGGATTTTCCAAACCAAAAATCCTGCACTATGTTACGCACCTCTTAGAAAGGATGCGTAGGCTCCGACACAACTAAATTCAAATGAACTAACTCTAATTTTTACCCACCAAGTCATCAAAGTATCATACACGCCAGAAATAGAATGATGTACGTAGGGAATATATTCATGCCGTGGCATCAATTGTTGCTACGCTAGAGCCTAATTGTTTTTCATTTATAAAAGGAAAACTGGAAGAATGAGTGACTTAGCCTGTCAAAAATCGCAATTTGTTCCCCATTCAAAAGATAAATTACATTAGCCAAGCTTAAATTTCCCAGAATCGTCTCCCTGTAGAATGAAAGGCGGGAGCTTCGGATTGTACAGGCAACACCCGCTCGTGTGCTCTTTCGACTGCGATGACGTTTCATCCTCGGACCTTTGTGAGCAATCAGTTCGCTCCGCGGAAAATCCCCGAAAGTATTGAAAAAAAAGAGTCACGATCATCGTGATTCAGGCATTATTGTTCGAATGCCCAGGTTCTCTCATATGCGGATGCGAGTTGTTTGCGAGGGAGTTAGTCACTGTTTTTCCAAGCAGCAACCCTTCAGTTGACCGTGAACTCACTCTGTGGGAATCTTTTTGTCGGCTCATCCGGGCGTGAGAGATGAAGGAAAAAAAACAACCTTCCCCTTCACGCATGTCTATGTTCCTTACGGTCGTTGCATTTCTCGGAAGCATCCCCCGCCCACACTCGCTCGTCTCTCACGCACCTCCACACCATTTGCCTTCCTTTCTGCCCTTGCCTTAGAGGCGGCCGGTCCAGCCGTCCCTTCCTGTTTGGTTCGGGTCCCCTCCCAGGAAACCGCTTCCTTCTTCCGGCAGTGGGCAGACTGAAGTCTCAGGGTCGCATACGCACGCATACATTGGTGGGTCCAAGTTTACCTGAGCTAGAGCCATGGGACGAACCGGCTGATAACTCCCCCGAAAAGAGATGAAAGAGCGGCCTTCAGCAGGACATAACGAGGTGGAGAAATAAATCATATCCTGGAATATACGTCGGAGAAGAAGAAGCAAAGATTATAGCGTGCTGTTCCATAAATTTCGCACATAACAGAGAGTTGCATAGCAGATTGTGAACTCGTTTGGAGTGTGCCTTTTGAAAACATTTCCACTTAATATTTATGGCGCTAGCACTACTTGCCAATGGTAATTTCACTGTCACAGCCATTTATTCTTTTTAATATTATACTTTAGTCTTAATTTACTGGAGGTTTTGAATATTCATGTTTATTGTAATGTGTTCTTAATATATTTAATTTATTGTATTCTTTGTGGCTCAATAAATGTTTTATCTCGAAGACTTGTAACGCACGCGTGTTTTAACATAACCTGTTTTTTTACGATCAATAATTTTTTCATTTAACGTTAACATTTTCGGGGATTAATTACAGGAAACAAAATTGAAGTCATATGAAGGTGATTTGAAATTATATTTAAACGCTAAGTGCCGAAATTTACTAAAAAAATCAATGGGTAGTAATCTTGAAATATGCGTATGCATAACATCATTTTTAAGTACTGAGCAACAGATCTCGATATAGCATATCATTTTTTTAGGATTGCTTCTATACTCCTGTCTACAAAATATCACAATTCATTTCGTCCTTTCAACATTCCAGAAATAACACAAACAAACCCCTACTTAGCGTAGTTCCTGCTTGCTTCATGATATTACGCAGCGAGTATTTTTTGGTTAAGGTGATATTTTTTATGCCCAGAAGTATCTATCAAGTTTTGCCTAAATGAAAAAATTTTAAGAAAATATGGTTACATGAACTTTATATGCAGTCCTTTGTGAAAACTCGCTTCGTATCGTAATGTATTATAATGGTTGCTTATGACTGCACAATAAAAATCGCAGAAGTCTATTTTCGCATTGGTAGCGACTACAAGCTTCTTTACTTTGCGTTTAATTAAAAATGATTCATTTTATTCACTTTTTGACGCACATCTAATTATCTGTCACATATACCTATCCCAAGCCTCGTGTACGCATGAGACCCGTTGTCAGTCGCTTGTACGAAAGACTAAGGGCTTAAGAAGTGACGTCTCCCTTTCGTAAGGTTAAATTAAATGTCATTCAGCCGCAGAACTGTGCATGCGGCCCATAAATTTAATTAAATTTTTCCCATTTTCTGTTTTGTAATGTTTAAAAATATTTTTTGTATATGGCTCTTTCATCTAATTTTAAAAACTATCTAATTCCACTAATACACGCTCACGTGATGTTTGGCTGATTGTGATGTATATAAATATATCCGACTTCGTGATTCACTTTCTTTAACATTTTGTCACTATGAACATTGCCTTTGACTTTTTTACTCACCCCCGTCCTCATTAATTTAAAAATGTGGCTATATAAATGAAAAACAGGCAGTTAATATCACGAGTGGGAAACAACTACAGGTAGTACGAGCTAAATTGAGAAATTATTATAGTTTTCCGTTGTCACCATGTTTTATCAGAATATTTTTGCAACTTTTAAAGCTATCAATTAAATGAAGTTTAATTTTTCGTCGTTCGCTTAATTAACAATAATTATGAGATGCTTAAACGGAATATAATTACATTGGAAAAATGTAGCCCTTATGGAAGAATAATAATTACATATTATTTTTTCCAAGTTAGTTTTATGCGTGATATTTGAATTGAAAATAAAATAAATTGTGCTTTTGGAGGGGTATTTGTCATAATTCTAAGATATTTAATGTCGTATCTCTTTTTATGCCCCTCGCATTCATTCTCTTGGTAAAGGAACAAATGGAGCAGAACGAGTCTCTCCTTGCTTCTTTCCAACGGTCAACGTTTTACTTTTCCTAGCAGAGCGTATGAACGATGAGATATATAGACCCGGTTGGAATACCTCATTTTATCTATTCAATTTGTTCTCGTCAAAGTCTAAACAACCCCCATCCGCCTTATCCTAAATTTGTGCATTCCCTATCCACCCAAAGTAGGCGTTCAACCGGTTAATACGTCCAGGAAGGGCGTCCCAACTGCGTTCAGTTTTCTATCAGGAACCAGATTTATGATTACCTTCGTCCTAAGGTGGGGTCTTTTATCGACGCCGCCTCTGTTTCCGTCCTGGAGCGATGGAATGGGGCTCTTTATTAAAAAAAAAACTGAAGCGTAGTCTTGCTCCATAGCACTTGTGAGTGGTGTAAACCCTCGGCATTTCGTTCCATACTCTTAATAGAATGTGATACTACAGCACCACTTCGATTCAATAAATGATCTTGCCCAAGCTCCTGGCATTTTCGAATTCGCTGGCGATCTACGTAGCCTATCTATTAGTACGAGTTACGAGGGACAAAAAAAACAATTTGTCGGGTGCTGTTAAGTTTTTATAACCGTAAGGGTTCCTCGTTGAAGCTCAACATACCATCACATTACTCATACGAGCAATCAAAAGTAATTCTATAATTCCTTGAGAAAGAATTCATTCCACAATGGTGCAATTTTTGATTGACTGAGGCATCTCATGCAATAGCCCATGTGATTTTATAAATAACATTTTAACAAGTATTTGATGAAGACTAATTCTCTGCATTTATTACAATGTTCACTATGGGCACTAGTGACGGTAATGGCTTGGAAATCATTGGTCACCGATATTCAAATACCATATCATAATGTCGACTCGGACAGAATAATTTATAGTTTGAAGGCCTAATGATAAAAGAATAGCTATTAGCCGTTCATAAAGACAAGTGCCCGTATCAGAAATTTGGATTATCTGAGAAGAAAAAAAACAAAGGAAGGGTGAAAACAATGATGTGGTGATGTAAATTTCAACTGTTATCTTCAATATTTGAATTGTTAAGGTACTAAATGAAATTGAAGGAGCTGCTGCAGGAATCCACTTTCATGCAAGAGAGAAATTATATTGAGTTTTGGCGATGGCAATATTTTACTGACAGGGACACAAGAGGATATGAAGAGAGCGCTTAAATACATTGGGGAGAGTGATGACAATGGCCACTGGCAGTTTGAAACCTTAAAAGGACGGTAAAATACATTTCTGTTATTCCATCAGCCATGCCTTCATTATTCATTTTCCTTCACACCATTCTCTTTAAAATGCACGCCATTTTCTTGGCGAGTTAAATGAGGCTACTGTAAAAATTAATTCAAGTGTATCTGAAATTTATAAGCGCACCTAAAGTCAAGGGGAGAAATTGCCTTCTCTCCCCATTACTCTCTTCCGATGTTGCCTGTGGTGATGGTAAAGTGAAAATCAACAAAACAAAGCAAATATTGCGTTCAGTGACGAAAAAACTAACTGCGTCATTGATATAAAACTGGGAAAGTAAAATAAGAATGGAAAAGTATCTTTGACGAAACAAATATGCGGCCCAAAAAGAAATGATTAAGACATAACGGGGACATTCCTGTGGTTTTCGAAGAAGTTCAGAATGGACGAAGAACGTAATAGTTTATTGAAATCGATTCTGGAGGAAAATATGAAGGGAGTAACTTCAGGAAAATATCTTTGTTACGATGCGTAAAACAGGGAATGGAACGAATTAAAACGAAGAATGGGAGCAGATCAGCTGATCGAAAAGAATATTGTGGAAACTGGATCAAGTCAATCCTAGGATTAATTTCGACTGAAACTCAAGGTGGAGGAGTCGAAAATCAACCTCTTCAATGTAATCCACCAACTATGGCTATCATTCTTGGACAGACGTGAGTAATTTGCATCACGAACGAGGAGTGGGTAGGGACGAAAAACCTGAGTCACAGGTTGTGGGTACATGCGTACATTGGATCCTTGCCTTTCGAGGAAACGAAGTACCGGCGTAGTGGGCATTCCGTGGGTCACCTTGACTTAGTCATGCTTCCAATGAGGTAGAAGCGAACCCCCAAGAGTGGATCTTCCGAGGATTGGCGAATATCGTCTCAGGTTCACCGTAGCAAGGGGAAACCTGTTGTGACGAAATTACTTTCCCATTCTTCGCTGCTACCTTTTTATCAACTCACATAAAGATCGTGGATAAAAATGAAATCTGACTTTTAGTGTGCGAGTGAGGAGAAGCTTCAAGGTGGGCTGAATAAAATTGAAGTGCTCTGGCGATCTCATTCAAAATAAATTTGCGGTCAGTAGCGGAGCTTCCTTCTAAGGTCCCCAGCAGGAATGATTCTAAACGAGTAAAAAAAAGTAAATTTACACACTTCCTTTCTGAACCTGTTAAGAAATTTCGAAATGCCCTTCTGTTGCGGGTAAAATTAAACTCGTCCCCATTGACGTGATATTCATTTTGGTCAAATATTAAAATTCATATATTCCTTTCAGGACATCTCATGTGTTGCTCTTCAACGTTGGCCATTTATTGTGTCCACCTCAATGTTCGTTGCAAATATAAATATTAATTTGAGCAAAAATACGTTTTGAAGTGGGGTGGCGAATCACCAGAGTTAAGCTGGAAGATGAGTCTTAATGTCGAAGCCAGAGCTACATTTTTGTGAAATTTCACGTGCGAAGCATTTAAGGAAAGTGGGCAGATTTCAATCCCAGCTCTCCTTGGATATGTTCAGAATATGTCAGTCGAAATTGATGCGGATTGTATTAAGCTGGAGTAAAATAACTCAAAACATTCTTAAAACCGTAACTATGAAAATCTCGTGCAAGAACTCATTGCTCGTCTTCATCAGTCATGCCTTCTTTGAATTTCTCTCATCAGCCGTCTCTGTCCCCATAACATGCCTAGAAATCCATCTCTGGGTTTTCTTTCCGTCAATTTTAATTTCTCCATCGTTGACAGTTTTTGAACTTTTTAATCTTCACTTGAATTTTCCCCCCTCACTCACGTATCTAAAGCCTCTAATACATGCATATCCTCTATTTCCGGGCCATTCAGCCCTGTGCTCCATATTTAAGTGTCCAGTGGTCTTTTCTTTGCATCTTTTCTGAAGGTTCCTGTCATCAACTCTCGCCTCTTCGTAAACACTTCCCTACCCAACGAAAATCTTCTTTTTATGCAACCGCTACACTGCCAACCATTCTCCAAAACACTTCATAAACAGCTGAACCCTTCTACATGCTCTATTTTACATCTCCAACTTTAATGTTTGCGCTAGCCTTCCTATTTCTGAGGGTTCTTTTGACCTTCGTTTTCTTGTGATTAGTTCTCATCTCCCACATACAGGGTTCGTCCGGAAAATAAATGTACTGAGCTCAGGAAAAAAATTGATTACACTTTTACATATCTTAAGCTAATATTCCTCAAAATAGGACTCTTGTGAGTCGATACACTTGTTCCAGCGGCGTTCCCATTCCTGGAACGCTCCCGCGAAGGCATCATCGGGAACCTCTCGAAGACACGTCGTCACGGCCTCTTTGACGGCGTCCAAAGTCCCGTATTGCGTTCCTTTCAAACTCCTCTTTATCTTCGGGAACAGAAAGAAGTCCGGTGGTGCCAAGTCCGGGCTGTAGGGCGGGTGCGGCAGCGTTGCCACGCCGTGCTTGGCCAAGAAGTCCGACACGACAAGCGCGGTGTGAGACGGCGCATTGCCGTGATGCAGCCGCCAGATGTTTTTGATCGCTGGCCGGACGCGGGCGACTCGTTTTCGAAGGCTGTCGAGCACTTGAACGTAAAATACAGCATTTACAGTTTGTCGTTCAGGTACAAATTCGTAGTGGACGACTCCCCTCTTGTCAAAAAAGACAATGAGCTTATTAAACTTATTTTCCGGACGAACCCTGTATTACATTGAAGCTAATATGAACCAAGTAACGATTCTAACCATTTTGCGTACTGATTTACTAACGAGGGATAATCCGCAAGTCTAACTGATTTGAAGAATTCTCCACCTGGTTTCCATCTTTCTTCCAGCTCTTCCCATGCCTCGTTCATCATATCGTCTATATACGAGGACTCGTATACATTGAAAAGGGCATGTGATAATGGACGTCCCTGTCTTACTTCCCTTGCCAAATAGTGCCCAAACCGAAACTCTATTTGCAATCCTCACAGTTGTAGACTGAGACATGTATACATTTCGAATAAGTTGTCCATACAAAGCATACAAAGCATGAAGCATACAAATACATCCTGGTTCAATGTTCCTTTTTAATAATATCTCATAATTCCTGTGGCTTCTCGCTAATTCATCCATTTTCTAAATCCTAACTGATCTGCACTACTCATTTTCGTTCTTCTTCATATTTTTGTTGATAATCATTGGTAATACATTTCTCGCATGTCAAACCAAACTTATACTCGTATTTATGCAATCCACACTGCTGCTTTTCCTATTTTTTTTGGATTGATATTGATACTGATCCATCAAGGTCTTCCAACCAATTTCATCGCTCATAAATGCTCACAGTGAGCCCATAAAATTCTTTCTTTTCTGTTTACCTATTTTATTGAGAAAATCTTCAAGAACGTTACCAATCCTCACAAGCTTTTTGGGTTTAATTGCCTTTAATGATTTTCCAATCGAGCATTTGATATTCCTAACCCTAAGCTATCCTTATCGGAATAATATTCTCCTTCTGTATCCAAACTCGCTTGCTTAAAATTTTAATTGTAAACTCCCTCCATATATTCTCAGAATCATATCAGAATATCATCATATCAACTTTTCTTCAACTAATATTTTTCTTGTTGCATCTAAGACACTGTCTCTGGCGTTACTTGATGGAAGTATTTCATACCATTTACTAATTTTTGTATAATTCCCAAGAGGGAATTTTTATATTTCACGACCACGGTTTCGTCGCTAGACAACATCATCTACACAATAGACCGCAAGTCACCGCAAGGGTGTGCGGCGGTGGGTTTTAGGTCACCAGCCACGCAAGCTCAATCCCAATCATTCATCATTAGGATCACCTGATGACCTGATCACCTGCGACGAAACCATGTCGCTCGTGAAAAATAAATATTCTAGTGGAATCTGCCACGTTAGTCTTCTCTTATTTACGCCTTGTTACATCTCTACCGTCAATAAGAAACCAGTAACCGTCTGAGTTCACGAGTGAAATCAATAATTAATGGCATAATTCCTATTTGTAGGCCGGGGCACTGTCACGTAATTAGATAAAGAGAAGCCAAAATCAAAACATTGATCATATTTTCTGTCGAAAAATATATAATACCAACACCTTAAATTTTCCCATGACCATTGCATTCACTAAAGGTCCTATCTCTTGCCCGATAAGACATGCTCGCCTATCCAAACACAATTTGTTGTCTCTCTCGATACCCATAAACGTATAAATAAATAAACATTGTGAAGGTTTGAAGAACTGCTACGACGTAGCAGACTTGTTGCCAGAAATAAAATAATTCAAAGGGACTTGACCGACTAGCTTTTCCTCCGAAAAATGTTTTGGGAAGCAAACCTTGAAACACTTTCTCTGCCTGACGTTTTTTTTTATGTTCGTCCAGAAATCATTTGGCATGGAAATAGTGGGAGGGAGGAGAGGAGAAGCTTTCGTTTGTCTACGGGAGAGCGTGACGGGCGGTGATCGGAGGACGATAAATCACCGCATCCCTTTGAAAAGAACCTCCGAAATAAAGCTCACTCCTCGGCCTCTCCTCAGACTTCTTAAGGGGCATGTTTGAAATCGATGGGATAACATTTCTCAATAGATGTTGGACCCTAAGATTACCTTTTTGTTTGAAGCATGCTTTCCTTCTCAACAATATATATTTCAACTCGTGTACGAGTATCGATCGGACCCAACACTTTCCTTCCCCGCCTCCCTCACATATGAAGTATTCAAGAGATCTTCTTCGCGTCTGTATCATAGACTGGATCGCCCTAGTAATTGAAAATGGCATGCCTAATCCTCCAAAGAGGTATACCATCAGTCGGTCAAGGGTATTCTTTTTATCGCAGCCATCTACGTAAACAAATATAGTTTTCTTTGATTGACATCCATTTTGCCCTTCCTCCATCTTCTTGTATTTTCAGGAGGCCCCTTAATGATTATGCATATGAGACTCATCTAATGTGGGAGCATTAACGATAATGAGGAAAGGAAATGGAGTACATTTCTATGATATCGTAATTTCACGAGCTGTAGGAATTCCATTTTCGTTTTCTTTCTACTCTTAAAATATTAATTTTTATTGATGGATAGAAAAAATATAATTACAATTATGACAGTACTTTGACACAAAATATCAAAATTGAACGAAATCATAAGATGATTTTTATTCATTCATTATAAAAATTCTCCATTATGAGTACGATATTTTTATTAACACAGATAGGACAATACAGTTAATAAATCACTTGTTGAAACTTAGTTAAAAATAGTGAAAATGAAGGAAAATACGCGAAGGAATAAGTCCCTGGATATTTCCCCACTATTGCGCACAAATTTCGATTGGCGCATCGCCTTGGAGCACCTTCAGAATGAATCGAGTTACTTCATCGATGTGGTGTTTTGCTGTCGAGCAAGCTCTTGACCTCGGTGGACCACGTATTAGGTCACACACTTAAAGAATGGCCGCGAGGTCACCAATTCCGTCTTCTGTTCATTCCTACATGCCTTGTGGCTTGCGCTAGGCATACTCGGATTACCTCGGATTACGAGAGCAGCATCTCCAATTCGTGCTGAGTTTCCCAATGGTATTTAATTAGAGTTTTAGACTCAAACCGTCCGCGGACATGAAAGGTAATGCTACAGCTATTTGGAACAGACAGAAGGTCAGGGGGTTTTTACATCAGTCCACTGATATCCACTGCTCTAAGAGTCCGTAGCCATGGGGTGGGCGAAAGGAGCCCCAGGGTCAAGGGTATATCTCAGGATACTTCCAGTGTATCAGATCATAAAGAAGAAAAAGTAAATTTCTTGGAACGCTTTATAAAACACTTCGAATCAGCATTGTCACTTATCAGAAGAAACTACCAACTTTATGGGACACCTTATTCCATTGAACGTATGTGGTCATTAATATCATTCCCACATTAGTGTTACCCACGCACTGTTAACTACCCTGCCCCACAGTCCCTAGCTGAATGGGACTGGTTCCCATAATACTGGGTCGCAAGAAATCATGCAGTTTGTCCTTCTCTCTTTTGATCTTTCCGTCTGCTCATGCTTGTCTAAGTAAATAAATGTGTTGAAAGTAATTGGCATTCAACCACTCAGATTACAAAACCTCGAACATGAAATGGATTTAGCTTAGAAGTTAATATCTTTCTTTATGGAAAAAATGAGCCTCTTCGCTTTAAAGAAGCAGTTAATTGTCTCATGACGCTTCTGAGTAGTTCATGTCGATTCCTTATGAATTTCTCTTTTAACATCCGAGTGTAAGGTTGTTTCTGTAACCGTCAGAATTGAATCCATGATGAGCACTTGGAATTCGATTATTCTTCCTCATACCGCACGCATATTAGCGTAATGAGCAAGTGTAACAAAAAATCCGTAACTCGTCTACTAATTTCATCCAAAATATAACGCGATCCTTTGTATTACCATTTATCATTGGACGTAGGTTATAAGATCGGCCATCAAAACAATGCTACAGTAGATGTCGCGTTAGCGAGAGTGATAACGCAAAATTAAAGATGGGTGGTCAGGCACACGTTTCTGCACAGTTTCAAAGTATGGCGAAAATGGTCTGGTGAAAGTTGTTGCTATGGAATATGGCGAGGAGCGCCACTTCTTTCTTCACACAATCTTTTTCCTCACAATACTGTTTTTGAAAAATCTACATAAGTAAAATCTCGCTCCATGTATGTTGAATTTATTATTCAATATATGGTTTATGTCGTAAAAGTATTAGATAATAGCGGAGTTTTGGTCATATGACGATATCGGGGGTCTTCTATCCTACGGTGTTGCTTTCCTCAAATATCTAAATGTAGACAGAATTTTTTCGTAATATTTCCCAAAAAGGCATTGGCAAACGTTCTGTTGAAATAGAAATTGTGGTGCTGAGGAAAAAAAAAGATTGAGTAATCAGTGGAACAACAAATATATACAAGCATCTCCCATTTGTGCGCTATAATGTGAGAAAATTGGACTTAAATTTGTTTTCACCTTTCATGGCGAAACCGTTCCATTCAGAAACTTGAGTTGATTACTGTTGTGGTTATGTTCTTTTTTGCCTTTGGATGGTTCCGCGGGAATTACCTACCTCTCTGTGTGGTAGAATATCCATAATAAATAATTCCCCGTTGAAAATTTTTGCTAGTTTATAATTATCCTAATTCACCAAAAAATACATTTGTGTTCCCTATTCTGTTATATGTGCTGACGCGTCTCAATAATTCCATTATTTCTGACCTTTTCAACTCGTCCTAATTTCTTTTGTAATTGATAAGGATACCTTTATGAAAGAGCACCGTTTTTAAACGGAAGAGTGTCTTACGATCGTATGTTGAGTTGGAAGTATACGGGCAATAGCTTGGAAAAAATCTTGATAAGGCCACCACTAAATTAAACTCTTTCATACTTAAGTTGGTGGAAGCAAAACTCGCATGCGTCATCGTTAAACGCCACTAAGCCGGGAAAATGGGCGTAACTCCAAATCTACAGGTCCTGTAAGTTGCAGAAAAAGCATGATTTATAAATTCGTTATGTGTGGTAGAAATGTTTCAATTCTGTACTGGAAACAAACGAATTGCAAAAGATGTGAATTGATATATAAATTCTGTACTTTTCAAAGAAGGGTCGTGATACTCAATCTGCTTTTAGAGCAATACTTACTTAAATTTACCGTAAATTATCTCTATATCCATGAGTTTTGCAGGTGGGTAGATTTTACGGCTCCTGGTCGGGGAGTTCCGGGCTCAAATAATGGTGACGCCTCTGGAAACCCTCAACAGAGGAACCCAAGCTACGTCATTGTCTTGGTAGCAGTTCCAAGTAAGCTCTTTCTTGGAAACCGTAGCCGGCACAGGGAAAAATAATTGCTCTCCCTTCCCCGAAAGTACCTATGTACGTATACCACACGATCTAGGCTCAGCGAAAGGTGAGGTCTACTATTACCTATCAAGCCGACATTCTGATGGAAGATTGAGTGTGTTATTGCGATGAGGATACATGAGAATGTGTTTCGCTTGGTAGCTAAATGGTGGTGGTCCAAAGGATTGAAATGATACAGGCAAAAGACTGTTTTTCCATGTAGTAGGTATCGACTTTCGTCATTTACTGATTTAGGAATAACAATTTTGTTTTTTCTCCATAAATGAATTACTGAATCGATTAATGCTCTAATTGGCGTCGTTAAATGAATTCTGTAATAAAAACACATTTTTGTAAATAGTAGACAATCGGTCAGCCTAGGTCTTTGATAGAATCGGAGCATAGACTCAGAATAGACAGAGCATAGGCTCAGAGACTATGCACTTATTCACTTCTAAGCTGTATTTATCGCAAAAATAAACACCAAACTATCTCGCATTGCAATAAACAATATGTCGAATTGTTTTCTACCTCCCATCATTCCCACCAGTTCCACTCAATCTTAGTCTTAAACTTTCCATTGGTACCCAGACATGATCATCATCATCAGTATTTCATTCCTAAGAATGATTCACGGCAACCCTGTTTATTACATATTCGGTGTTGATTCTTTCATTCCCGCATAGGTTTTTGGATTGGTTTTCACATTATTTTGTCGTATGCACTTCCCTCTTCGTCTTCTTCGTGGGATATTCCCTTCAATTTTCCCTTCTACGAACACGTGTATTTTGTTTCTAACCAACGTATTGTGTTGATAATATTCGAAAACAAACAAATTTGCTTTTCCACTTAAATTTCTTTTCTTATCACGACCTAGGTTTCGTTACAGTTTAACATCATCAGGTTAATGGATGATGAAGGATGTTAATGGTTTTCCACCAAGTTACGCCAGAAACTGTTTTATTAATCTATTGCACCTCATGGTGTGTCCAATCTATCTAGTTTTTCTTTGCTGCAGTGTCCTCCATGTGGTCATAGTACTGCAATGAAATGCCTTCTTATGATATAGGATTTCATCTTTAAGTTTTAGAATGAGATAACTTGAGATGGCTTAGATGCTAAGCTATGATTCCCTATGTTGCTATTGATATCCCTGCCCCGTTGCCATTTGATTATGTCTGTATCATCCCTATGGCCAAATACCGTTGGACAGTAAAT
Organism: Hetaerina titia; assembly: GCA_037158775.1. NCBI lineage: Eukaryota > Metazoa > Arthropoda > Insecta > Odonata > Calopterygidae > Hetaerina > Hetaerina titia. The sequence continues at coordinate 54,251,356 of CM073775.1, forward strand.
CTTCTCGAACGGAGGATACGGTGTTTGATTTTAGTCTCTTTTTCTTTAAACATACGTGCATTCATTATTATTTCTTTTTCTAGAGTGTTATTAATTCGACATGCCTAAGCGGTTTAAAGATCAAGGCTGCTCGATTGCCTATTATATTCTCAATCGCCATTGAAAAAGGGAAAAAGAGTGGTTTTGCAGGTCTAGAACTTTCAAATTAAGGCAAATTAATAAATATAGTAAATAAAAGTATGGCAATTACATAATGAAAAATTAAATTGTATAAAATTATTAAAGCAGGAAACAAAGATAAACATACATTGAAATAGTCAAGGTCTTGCAAAGAGAATGAGTTTATCTTAATGCTATTTTCACGGAGAAAACATTAGTGCCCCTAGTGAAAAAAACGGAACCTAATTGTCGTATGCAGATTTTTTATACATCTGTATGTAACTATGCAGAGGAACTGACATGTCATTAAAAGGTTCGATAATATTGTAGATTATAAATTTGTGTGCTGTGCCCATATTCAATTCTAATGAATTGAAGCCACGGAAATTTGCGTGCACGTCACGTAGCGAGACAAATAATTTGAACGCAAATTCGAGGAAGCAACACGGAAAAGCGTTAGGCATGGACATGTGTCAACGCATCTCATAAAAATTGGAGTTAACGTTAATGAAGGGTAGAAAACATCTCCCGAAAGTGGCATTCCCCGTAAAATTTGGGCGAATTAACATGCAAGATGATGGCCAAACACAACCGGAAGAACATCTACTCCACTCTTTCTTTTCAGTAATACTTACTCTTCTTAAAGTCGAAGAAGCAATAAACGCAACTGGTTATGCAAATAAAGAGTATCTTACTGAGAGATAAGAGAGTGGCCTCGTACATTTCTTACTGTACTTCATTCTTCTTCTCATGTTATCCGCTCCACTGTCATGTGTTTCAAAATAATTCATGGCTATTTATACGCAAACTTCGTTTCTTGGGGAGAATGAGTCGACATAGTAAAGGGAAGGGAATTTAAAGTATGGTCTCTTTTTCGATTCCCATGCGTGGGATCATATCTTTTTTATTAACTTCACTATTTAGGGTTATTATTTTTTATTATTCACGCTTACAATGCAAAATGTGATCGAAATAAAATAAATGCTGCCAAACTCAATCATCAGTTTTTACGGTCAACGTTATCTACCAGACGTTCCTCTTAGGCGTATCCTTTTGAATTTTGTCGAGGTAAGTGATGTCGTATCATGAATGGACAATAGGCTATTTATTGCTGTGTTCGAGTTTAGCAATCCAGTAATTCAGAACGATGGGATCGTGCTTATCGGCTGTAAGTTTGTTTTGTAGATAATAGAATCTTAGGCTACATTTTTTTCGTCAGTTTTGCTTTTGTGTAAATTTATTTGCCGGAAATCGTTACCTTCTATTGAAATCAGTAGGTACTGCTGACACGAAAAGGTTTAAACAATTTTCCTCCAGTGCCTTAATGACCGTTGACTTGTGGCAAACACCGGGAACAAATTGCATCGAAAACCTTCTTTGGATTGAGGGGGCTCCAAACCAGGGCCCAAAGTCTGCGTTTTATAAGTTATATATATATATATATATATATTATATTATTATTATTATTAGGTAATCTACCGTTTAAGGTAGGTTTTTGGATGGACACAACTATCAAATAAACATTTTGTGACTCCCCACCTATCAAACTAATCTATATCAGGTCCCTCTTCATCTCGGTGTACTTCTTTCCTCCCTTCATCCCGTCCAACATCCCTATCCTGTTCCTGCCCTTACCTCGCTTGCCCAACATCCTCCTCTCTATTACCCTCTTCAACATTCCACTACCGCTCAATACGCCTTTCATCCATCTTTCCTGCCTCCATAGGACTTCTCTCAACAAACCCCTCTCCTCACCCACCATCTCTAGTACTTCCTCATTTGTTTTCCTTTCGGTCCATTTCACCTTCTTCATTCTATATATATATATATATATTTATATGTTATCTTTTTATATATATTTTCCAGTGTTATGTTATGGTTCTCTCAGGCAAGAAATCCCAGTTTTATTCACGAACTTGATGTAAGGATTAAAAAAATAATGCTGATGAAAATATTTCTTTTCGTATAATCTGTTACACATACGAGATTGAAAATATTTTAAAATCACCGCCCGGGATAGTTATTTCGTCACAAGAAAATTTTCCAGACTGGCCTCTATAGCGTAGACGTAAGATGCAGAGAACATGAAAATAAGAGAAGGGAGAGGGAACAGCTCGCCTTTTGGGCAAGGTTCAGCACGACACGGGAAACACGCCGCATCGTGGCGAAGGATGCTTGTGACATAATGAGCGTCGAACCTCCTCTTTTAGTTCAAAGGTTCAAACACTTCGATGTTTCACCGAATGTGACTCGGAAACTAGGTTATGTACCGGAGGACAAAAATGCTTGCCTTTCTATCGTTTGAGCTATCAAAAATGTTATTGAAATGTGAAAGTACCTTCGTTCGAATTGAAACATCAATGTATATTTGGTGATTCACAACTTATTAAATAAGCTTGGGAAAAGCATTAAAAATGTTAATTCAGTCGGTTTTCCCAATTAGTGCTTGGTCAACGCTGAAGAAACATATAGAGGCATCATCGAAGAAAAGAAAACCAGAAATATTTCTCTGCTAACAAGTTAGGCGTGTAATGATGATGCTGCGGCCAAACCGCGTATTTCCCACCGAGTAGTACTCTTGGAAAATTTAGGCGGCTCGCGGGGCAAGAGTTGGCGCAAAAGTTAAAAAAACATCTATTTTAAGAATTAAAAAAAATCATTTAAATAAATTTGGCATGTTTAATTATGGTGATGAATGACTTGGAAAATTGGGATGTTGACCACTCGTTTAAGTTGATGTGAAAACATTTGCCGAAGTAAAAGGGCAAAAATTAACGAAGCAAAATTATCATTGCCTTTGTAAAACATCAGTATTAAAGAGTTTTTGGTCGGGAAATCCAAGTTTAAACAAGGTTGCTCAAGGTACATTTTGAAGACGGAAAACAAACCTACAGAACCGTGGAGGGAAGGTGGGACTCTGGAGACCTTCGTAGGTTCCCAAAGTTTTTTTGCAAAATTTGCGAAAGCTACTCTGGTTAGTATTGTTCATAGACATCAACTTTGTCAGTCCACAAAACTAGTGCATCGAAGTCGTACATCGTAATCGTTAGCTAAATTTTCTTTTATGAGTTTCTCATTAGCTTTTCCTGTGAGATATCTAAAGAAAAATACGGACAAATATTTGAGTGATGTTTAATATCGTGATTTGCGTGGTCTTGGTAAGTGACCGAGCGAGGTTTCTTCATTGGCAGTACGAGTATGTAGCTCCGATACTATCCTTGTTGAGAATCCCTAAAGATTGTATGTGTTCTATTCATTCTCTGCAGCTCAAATAATATCTGCCGTGAGCTGCTTGGATTAAAATAAGTGAAGGGTTTCCAGACATCACGATTCTTAACTCAAGTGAAGGAAAAGATAATGTAATAGGCGCCGAAAAAATATAAACCATTGAAAATAAAAGAGCAGAGACTTGAATCAATTAGTTCGAGGCATCTCGAACGATTTTCTAATTGTGTGCTGTACATTCCACGTTATTACATAAGCGTTGAGGATGCATATTTTTTTCCGTTGAGCGTATTTATTCATTACTTCCCAACGCAACAAGACGTTATTTGCATTCGAGATATTGATTTAACTTTTATCAAATATCTACGTAGTCGCAAATCCAATTTTTTAAATCATTTTTTTTTGTGAATAAAAACTTTCAGTTGGATTCTTTCAATACGCCAAATAGACTGTAGGACTTTTGGGAAGAGGCTATGGATGAAGATAGAGGAAAGAAACTGGACAGAGAAAAATGATAAAGAATAGGCGTTATAAATGGCAAGCAAACTGAATATATGGTATACACCACAGTGGACCATTGAGAATTAACGAAATGTGTGGAGGTGGCGATAAAAGATAGAAGAAAGTAATCGTGAGAGATGGGAGAAAAATAAGAGGCATTTTAGACGCGATTTAAGTGAGTAGAGAGTAAAAGAAATGGAAAACATTAGTTTAAGCAAAATGGCGTACGTGAGAAACTAATTTTGAAATCCAAGACGTTTTGTTATTTTTTTAGGAACCTCTTTAAATATCGCTGTTAGCTTGACTATGCTAAAAAGATCGAAAAAGAGAATTAATTTAGCCTGCCACTGGCTGCATTTCACTTTAGGTCTTTAATTTTTTTCCGTCTTAAGAGTTTCTTCTGAGTGATGTACTAGTTTGAGCTATTTAGTGAATCATTAGCCACACATTGCCCTTTACATGCTCCCAGGAATTAAGTGGACCATAACTCTCAACTCAAAGCGGCCTAATTTATTACGCTAGTACCCGGCGACCGGATGATTTATTTCAGGCCAATACTCACGATGCGTAAGTAAAAGGTCCATGGAAAAGCGATACGTTATGCGATATAGTTAATGTTTATAGGACATTTTTTTCAAAAGATTTATTTTTGCTCAGTTGCTCATTTTGCTTCCAACGAAAGCTCTATGTCAAGAATTCCAAATTAGAAACCTCATATCAAAATTAGTTTACTTTGTGAGTTGGGCCCAGTTTCCCCACAAAAAATGTTTTCCCAAAGGCTATATCCTAACTATGTGAAGTAGATTCATAATGTTAACACCGCGCGAAAATCCATGATGCATCTAATTTAGGTATGACGATGTCTTCCAGACTTTGATTTTATGAGGGTATTTATCATGTCTCAACCTTGAGAAATCATGGATTCATTAACTGACCTTCTGAATCTGATAAATTATCCTGGCCGGTAAGATTAAGTACTAATTATAATTTCTGTTATTAAAGAGGAAAAGATAGCTCATTATTTAGTTTCTTACCTTTGTTTCGGGGAATGGATCGCTCATATAAATGACGCAGTTGAAGAAGACCGGAAATCTGAGCTGAGAAATACGCACTATATACTAGAAAGAAGTACTGAAGACTTCTATGAAGGCCGCAGTGTTGAATGATTTATTTAAACTTTCTTAGGGAGAGAGATGCGAATGAATAGGAGACTTTTAGAGGAAAAATATACCCTGAAGATTGAGGCAAACGATGTTTTAGATTGAAAATGTTATATTTATTGGGAGGAAGTTGTTGAGGGAAATTCCAAGGTGGAAGAAAAAGTGAGGAAGGAGGACACATTAGTTGGCTGTGAGATATTATGGGCTTTGATAAGAGAAGGCCAAGTAAGCTAGTTGAAGAGAAGACAAGATTAGGACATTTTAGGATGATGATGGCTAAAATGAGGTGGATTGAAATTAAGCATTATTAAAAGTGTTAGCCTGTAGTGGGAGAAGAAGAGAACTCAATGAAATTAACTAGTAGTAAAGAGGAAAATTGGATTAAGGGTATATTGAGGATCAGCTGTGAGGATAAAATCGGTGATAAAGTGCTACAAGTGAAAATTCAAAGTTGATGGGGTAGAGAGAGAGGAGGGAAGATCTTTTTGACATCATGAAGAGGGCTGAAAAATATTAGGATCTCAAGAAGAGAATAGTTTGTGCGGGCATGAGAGAACACTATTCATATGATAAGACAACACATTTTCGAAAAAAAATTGGTATTTCTCAGGAATGTGTAGAAAAAATTTTAAAATGTTATTTAGGATATAATTTTTTCAAAATTTCATATAAAGTCAACTACGGCAATGATAGTCGTTCCTACAGGCAAAGGTAAAAAATAATAATGTACTATTTGAGCGATACGTAAATTTGTCGATTTTTTTCTCAATTTTTTTATCCTCATTCGTATTTCGTTGGTGCATACATCATCCCTTCACTTTGTGTACTCTATAACAATCCATTTGTCGAGCGTCATGCGAATGGCAGAATTCGCTCGAGCGGTGCAAATATTTTCCTGGCGGCATTATAAGCATGTATGTGTGAATTGACTATAGTAAGGATAGCTATCCTTATATTATTGTCGGAATCGGGCGTAGTATACATATATGAGGAAATAAATACTGAGCTATTGTTCTGTCAATATGTCATCGATTCGCGAACTTGCTAAGTAGGTGATACTTAAATATCAATGTCGAAAATTGGTAGCAATCATTTTTTAACACTTGCGATTTATCAAGAATAAATAATAATATTTAATTCAAAACAGGAAAGATGGGATTGGAACATTAATGACAAATGGCATAGACGAGTTCAGGCAGTGTGTACACATAGATGAAAATTAAATAGTATTAACGAAAGGAATACTATCATTGTTATTTTCTATAGATATATCGTACAATTATGCACTCTTATTTTGGTGGTAGGGGGGATGTTATTCTTTTACTGACTGAAGATAACGACTGTATCATAGAGGGAGCTGAATAGCTTCTCTTAAGTTGAAAGAAATGGGTTATAACTGAGAAATGGAAGCAACGTAATAAGTTTTTGAAGTGTTGTAAACGAAAAAATAAACTTTTCGTACACAAATCAGTGGCGGCATTCAAACAAGCTGCCTGCAATTAAATGATTGATCGCAGCGGATGTCACTTCAAAATAAAGTGGAGTAAACCTCATAGCCTAAGTTGGGCGACAGGAAAAATTGAAGTCCTAAGTTGGTATTCTCAATTGTTATTGAACAACGAAAAATACATTGATGGCTAGTTGAAAAAACTTATTTATTGGCATTAAGGTGAAACTGAAGTTCATAAAAAATGAGTTAAGAACGTAGCGTAAGTTACTTTGGCTATTTTAACTCATATTTTATATTATTGAATTAAATATAATTGAACTGATTAAGGTCTGCGTCAAAAATAAAATTCCAGGGTTAACAAAGCTCGCAAGGGAAGGGCATATGTAATAGCAGTTATTATAGACATTACAGAATTCGAACCACTGCTAGGGTCATTTTTACCGTTAGAGTTACGTGGTTATTTAGTAGAGGTCGGATGCTCACGGGATGAGGCTAGGACTCGACTTCTGCGTTAGCCTAATTTTAAGAAAGGTGCCAAGAGGCCCGCAGTTTAACTATCCATCCGACCGACTCCAGTTGAAGTCCTCTCCACAGAGAGAAGGACAATATAAATGAATGATGGTGATGGCCCCAACCGAAGTTGCAATAAGGATTTGGGAAGAGATAATGGTCGAACCATATACGATATATTAGTTACTCCTACCCATAGACAACAGCTTTGACGAGATGGAAGGGCTTGTGTGTTTTGATGACCGCTAGAGCTGTGCTGGTAGGAGCATTGATATTTTCTCCTTGTGGGGTCAACCATGTCAGATGGGTCGAAGGTTAGGAGCCAGACGAAAGGTAGTCCGCGCAGCATCTGTTCCTCAGTGAGGCGGTTGCAAAAGCGAGGCGGCAATTAAGTGATGGTTTCAAGTTAAAAACACTATTGAGGAAGGCAACGGGAAATCACCTCAATTATTAATGTCAAGATTACTATGATGGACAGTATAGAGGAGTTGAATACTGGCAACCACGGGACTCGGCCTAATCGGTCGGCAGCGTGAGAGACAAGGCTCCCGCGGTCGTCATCCCACGAAATCCTTGGAGATTGAAAGGGTCAGTAGCGGCACAGAAGACACAGAAAAGGACCACATTAGTTTGAATAGGAACTTGGAATGTTATGACAATGTTGAGGACAGGAAGATTAGAGAGTATAAAGTGAGAGATGGAGATAGAAAATACAGATGTTTTAGGGATGTGCGAGGCGAGATGGAAAGATAGCGGGGATTACTGGAGGGATAGTTATAGAATAATATACAGAGGAGGGGACGTTAGCCAGAGGGTTAGCAATAATTTTGAATTAAAATGTAGGAAGAAGCATAGTTAACATAAGTGCAAGCAACTGATAGAATGTTAATAGTAGAAGTAAAAGCAGATCGGACGTACTTGGTCATTGTTAAGATCTACATGCCGCCATGTAACCATTGGGAGGGAGAAGCCGATGGGGTATATGATCAGTATACCGATCAGTGTTTCTTAAGGGAAATATCAGATAGTGATTCAAACGCGACGGTAGGCGAAAGAAGAGACGGTAGTGAAGTGGAGGACTACGGATTAGAAACAAGGAATTGATTTCTGCAGAAGGCAGGGTTTATCCATCCCCAACAAATTGTTTAGATTCCACAAAAGGCGTAGGTACTCATAAAAAATGCCCGGGGATCGAGAAAGATATCAGTTAGATTATATTTTATGTTGGTTAGGCATAGATTTAGGAGTAGTGCGATTAATTCTCACAGTCTCCGGGGATTCGATTAGTGATCACGAAGTGTAGCGTCCTCTTCAAAAAGGTAAAACAGGGAAGACTGTAAATAGACGACGGAGAATCATTTTCAAATCTTTTTATCACTAAGTGCACTTGAATTTCGGTAGCCACTATTGATTTTTTCATATTATACATCGTTGTCCCTGCCTACGAGGTCTGTATTTTACTGACGTAATAATTATCACTTCTTCGCTAATCAGAAAATTGAACTCTTTGCTCATTAGAGCAAAGAGTTCAATTCGCCTGAAGCGCATTGGTTGCATTTTCAGGTCGAATTTCTTTGTTTTGACTGATTCTTATTCCTACTGCTTCAAAATAAGTGGCAAAGCATTATGAAACTTTCTTCTATTATGGAATACCATTGCCTCATTATTCTCCTACCACATTAAGTAACACATGGAATGTGCTATGGAATGTGTCTCCATCCCAAAGAAGGTCGGTTTCCTCAAGGCATGTTGACTGAATTTCGGCTACTCGCAGGTAGAAATAAATAACAGGATAAAGAAAGGTATTCTGCCGTGTGATGTATTTTACAAAAATACACCCAAGTGCAAGTGTAATTGTTTAATCCTTGAGTCAACTGTGAAAATACTATGCGGCTAGAGTCAACGGCGATCGTAATAGGAGTCAATATGCGATATGTGTCCCTTTTTATGTCTAATTTCCAATTATCTTATTCTCTAATTTCACCACAGTCAACTATCGCTGACTGCTACCTATTTAGAGCGTGGATCAATCTTCAGTCAATTTTCAACAAGTGAAAAAGTACTAGAGGTGGCCAATGCTCGCTAAAGATCAACCACGCACGCTATGGAAATTCACGACCGTTCGCACGAATCGACATGCCGACGAGTCGAACTTTCAACCGACTGTTTCCTCAGCTTGCGCACTTTCGGTAGCCGCCGGCTTCCCCTTCACCCAGCACATGTGTCGTCATCAGATGGAAAGGTCGTTCGCGTCAAAAAGTCATCCGATTATGGATCGGTGGGGGTAGAGGGTGATGGGAAGGGTAGGAGGGGACGATCACGGAGGTTCGTTAGGAAGTGGGTAATCCGATTGCGATTACCTCACGTTCGCGATACGGAGGAGCTGGGAGGAGCAGAGCATTGGCGGGAAGGAAGGGAGAGGGACAGGTATAGACTCCGTCCGAGAGGCTCATCCCTCCAGTGGCGTCACGAATTTCCAGCGAAATTCCATTCCCACGCCTTTTCCCACGCCGCACTCCCTCAAGGACAAGAGAATGCAGGTCCAAGTCTCGCCCTCCGGGGGTGAGTGGGAGAGGAAGAGTATTTTTTTTGTCAACGTTCCCTTTTTATTTAATTTCACGGACTCTTCTTTAGAAAGGGAAAGGGATGAACGGATCAAGGTGGTAGGCGTTTGAAGATTGCGCAGAGGGGGTGGGTCATGCGTTCTTGCGCGGTTGGAAGGCTCTCTCTTTCTCGAGGAAGATAGAATGAGTAAGTAAGAAGAGATCTCATATGCCCGGTCAATCCAGTGAGGAGCTCGTTAAACCAAAAGGTTTTTATTCTATATTTGCTGTTTAATACTTTGCAGTAGTTGTTAGTTGTAATTAACGATTCGATTACATTTTTTATATCCAAGTATGTAATGCAATGATATTTTTTTCATTTATTTAATTTAATATTAGTAATAATTATATTTAAAAAATACAGGCAATAAAGCGTTGACTCCCGTATTTTCTTGCTTTCGTGAACTACTCATTTAAAACATCGTACGAGTTAATTCCTGTTTATAGAATAGACTAGATTGTTGTTAGGCACAAATTTAGGAACAGCGTGATCAATTCGTTGCTTTCTGTTTGGATGGGGATTCATATCATAATTTAGTACTAATAATATGTAACGACAGATTCAAGAGAGTAAAACCGGGCAGGACGGTTGAAGAACTAAAATTTAGAATCATCATATTAACCAGCACGATAAGAAATGAGTACCCCCAGACTGCAGAGAAATATGAAATATGAGGAAAGGAAAAAGATTTTAGAAAAAAGTTAAAAAAGTTAAAAAATAGAAGAAAATTGGAAACTTATAAAAAAGTTATATGGAAGCTGCAAACAAAACTGTAGGAACAGTAAATAGAAAAGTGACGAGGAAACAATAGATTCCTTACTAGATGTTTGGAAATGTAAACGAGAGAATAAAATGGAAGAATATAGACACAGAGTTTGGAAAGAAGTGTAAATAGTTGAATAAAAAACATCAAGAGAGTGAAAGAAGCGTGGTGGAAGACGCAATGCGAGAATATGGAAAGTTTACAAAGGAAGGATGAAATCGGTGCTTTGTTCAGAAAGGTGAAAGTGTTGTCAGGAAGTAAGACGAGAAAATGCGAGAAATCAGTCAAAGATAACCGATTAAATTATTAATTGAAGAAGAAAAGTCTCAAGAGAGATGGGAAGAATATAAAGGAACTAAATGGTAAAGACATTAGGCCAGCAGGCTTAGAAAGTGAAGGAGACTATGACGTAATTGAGTATAGATCAGCTTATACTTGATGATGAGATAGGAAGAGCATAACGGAAAATTAAATCAAATAAGGCCGTGGGGGTTAACAACATCCTGCGAAACTACTAAAAGGATTGGGAAAATGTGGGAGGAAGAATCTATAATGACTAATTCGTAGAATGTTTGAGGAAGGAATCTGGCCGGAAGATTTTGTGAGATCGGTGTTAGTTCCTATTCCGAAAAAGGTCAAGTCTAAATCCTGTGAGAACTACAGAACAATGAGTTTAATTTGACACTCAGCTTAAGTGGTTCTCTGGATCATCAATAAGATGATGGATAGCAGGGCATATACGAGGCGGATATACTCGTACTTGGTGGATTTTCAGTTTGAGCTCGGGAAGTGGATAGGTACGCGTGATGTCATTCTAGTGATGAGGTCACTCATAGTGAGGAACATAGAATACAACCAAGATATATTTGTTTGCCTTGTAGATATCGAGTAGGTGTTCAAAAGAGTGATTTGGGTAAAATAAATATTATATACTGCAGAAAATAAGAGTATATTTGTAGGATAGGAAACATCCGCAATACGAGTATGTAGATGTCTCTCCCTGCTCAGGTGCGAGTGGTGGATGGAGAGTCCGGACGGGTGGTGGGGACAGTGGTGTGAATTTTCCGTCATTTTCAGCATATATACAGGGGTAATGGCAAAAAAGGCGTGGGAAGAATCAGTTATTCGAAAGAAAATGGGTGGGGAATCCATAAAATCAGTTAGGTTTGCTGATGACCAAGCATTAGTTGCTCAGTCAGTCAAGGGGTTGCAAACTCTGCTGAGTGCATTGGAGGATCATTGCAATAGGTATGGGATGAGATTACTGTTAGTGAAATAAGGTTTATGCAGTTTTATAATAAGAGGAAAGCTAAGAGAAACGTTAAAATAGGAGGACAAAAACTAGAGCAGGTGGAAAAGTTTACCTATCTCGGAAGTGGTTTGGACCAAAATGATCGAAATGGTAGGGAAATAAGGCAAAGAATTGTATTAGGCGAAGAAGATTTCACAAGGAGGAGGGAATTAAAGACGGGAACTTTTGGGTAAGGGTTTAAAGATAAGGCTCGTCAAAACTTGGATTTGGATCGTTGTTTCGTGCACTGCGGAAATGTCGTCATTAAAGTAGAATGAAGGGCATAGATTGGAGGTTTTTGAAACGTGGATGTGGAGAAGATGAAGTGCACAGTAAGGAAAGTGGGTGTGGAGAAGATGAAGTGCACAGTAAGGAAAACAAACGAGGAAATGCGAGGAATGGTGAGGGAAGGAAGAGGATTGTTGGGAGAAGTTAAAAAGAGGCAGGAGAGGATTCAAGGAGTTTTGGTTGGTAGTGGGATGTTGTATATTGTTTTAGAGGGGAGAAAGTTAGGCAAACGAGGAAGGGGAAGGAGCTGGTTAGGTATGTTAGATAGAATGAAGAGAGAAAAAAGTGCGGGGAATTGAAGAAGGGCTTATTGTAGTGTCAGAAATTTGGTAATGGTTTTTTTAGAAGAGGGAAGACCAGTAAGAAGAAATATATTGTTGTACCATTGTACAAACTGTGTCTATCCAAATTCTCCTTTTCCAGGTCGAACATCAATAGTAATAATACATTGAGTCTTGGTTTTCAGCTTCCTCTATCAGTTATCAGACGTGACGAACTGTATGGCAATATATTTCTTTGGGATAATGGTCGCGTGTTTGAATGCATACATCCACTGTATTGAATGTTGAGTATTTCGATGTCATGTGTTTCGATTTTCCCGTAGTCCTATTTATGGCTTGAATTGTTAAAATTTTTGAATAAACCTTGGAAACTCAACTATGGCAATTCCAAAGCATCTGTTATTATACTTTATTGTTTCATTTGCTAGATGGATATTCATTTGTGCCATCTGACCTATATGCCCAAATATGTATAGTCTTCCTATTTTATCAAAATGTCAATGCAAGAATCAAGGCAATCTCAGTAAAAGATGTCCTTGGGGGTGTGGGTAAAATAGCGGGTTTCTGTGAAAAAAGTTGCCTGTGTGCGGGAAATTTTACGAAAATAAATTGAATTTAGTGAACATGTGGTGTGGTCCAATACAATTTCAGGATATTAAAAGTGAGCAAATCATTCGCCTTCATTCAACTCCTGATTCTTCCACATTCGGTCCTGTGCTTCGTCCGGCTAGTTTTGAAGATCCAAACAGCTCTTGCTAATTCCCAGACACTCAAGGTGGCATGGATTTATCTATGATGGATTAATGTCTGTAGAGGCAATGGGGACGATCGTGACGTACGAGTAACGACTCAAGCAAGGTTGAGCCATTCTTTAATTCATATGATTGCTTCATTATTGAAACTCGGTCAAACTGAAATGACCCACTAACACGCGTCTTCCGTATTTTTTTAAAATTACTCATCTTCCCTAAAAATGAGTTTAAGAATTCGATTAAAGGGAAAGTTTTTCAAATTCCCTTTGGATGGATGTAGTTCCGGTAATGTTAAGGTACTCAAGATAAATGGACGACGTGTTCCTCTTCTTTGTTCAGCTTCCGTATTCTCTCACTGGTTTGGAAATCGATAAGGAATCTCGAGGAAAAAATTCATATTTTTTCAATGAGGTGAAAGAGGAAGTTCAGAAACCTTTTATCGGGTGATTGAAATTGATATGAGTAGTGCACTTTCCAAATATATATTTAAAGAACCTGTGCGAATGAAATTATCTTCCGCTCGGATCCGCTTTTCGTTTTAAACTGGGTGAATTCTCGTTTGAGTAAGTACAACGGTAGAATCATCTGAAATCGTTTTGCACGGCTTACGATTCATCACTGTTGTATAAATGAAAAGATAACGGGTGTTTTGATGGGTTTCTGGGTTGGGAGTAAAACGGAAAGTTTTTCTTCGGACACATTGCGAGTTTATCGAACTAGGAAAATATGCTTGGAGATCCATCGCAAATTGATCGAGACCGCTGTCAAGGGGGATGGTTAGCAAAACAAGAAAGCCTATCTCTTATAAATATTTGAAGAAATTCCGGAAATTTGAATGACTCACTTTTTGTTATCATTACCGTATCCCTTAAATGATAGCCGAAACGCAGTCTTCCTCTATGGTTTACCCACCCATTGGCACCTTCTGTTATCACTACTGTCTGAGGTAAAGGGGAAGAGCTAGCTCAGTAATTGGGATATTGTTGAAGAACTTTCAACACATCATCAACAATACTCTGGAAAACAGCTTTCTAGAATTGTAATTAACCTTGAGACAGCAACTTGTTTCATGGTTGCGTGTTTGTGAAGCTCTTTGCGTGCCACATCGTTTCATGTTACTTGGCTATACCTTTTGGAAACCTCAAGCTCGTATTAAGTGCAGGAATAAGCTGAAGAAGGTATTCAGGACATATTATATAAGAGTGGACGCGTCCATGCACATCAATATTACCTCACTGAGCAGAGAATAGCTTCAAAATTCCTTCCCAGGTTATTGATAATATGATACAAATATGCCTGCCAAGAATCCAAACGGAGAATCAATCGTACGCATGTCGTCAGTACGCTTTGAGATTACTTTCATACTTTGCTTGAAGGTAGATCAGGTAATTTTTATGCAGACATGATGCATGGTGACAAAGTTTTATTTAACTTATCCACCCGTCTCTCCCTATAGATTGTTTCTCATGTGTAAAGATTGTTTCTCATGTGTAAGTTCTACAGTGATCGATCGGTCAGGGGGAGCTTTTTTTTACTTATATACGAATATATGTAAGCAATGAATACAAATTACCCAAAGCCGTACTCTTGGGGGCACTAGTTAGGGGACACGGGGGAGGGTGCAAAGAATAAGGATAACAAAACTGCACACACTCTCTCACTCCGGTATTTGCAGTGCAAATTGACCGTTGCAAGTCACAAACACACACGCACTCAGGGTTTACGGGGGAAAAAACCCCTCGCCAGGGACCACACACTCAGACAAGGCAAACAAAACCACACGCACTCCTTCACTCCGGTATATGCAGTACAAATTGACCGTCGCAAGTCGCAAACACACACGCACTCAGGGTTTACGGGAATTTAACCCAACGGCAGGGACACTTCACTCAGACAGACGTAAAAATAGAAATAGTAAAGGAACGGCACGCACTCCCTCACTTCGGTATTTGCAGTGCAAATTGACCGTTTGTGAGTTGCAAACACACACGCACTCAGGGTTTACGGGGAATTTAACCCAACGGCAGGGACCCTTCACTCAGACAGACGTAAAGATAGAAATAGTAAAGGAACGGCACGCACTCCCTCACTCCGGTATTTGCAGAGCAAATTGACCGTTTGTGAGTCGCAAACACACACGCACTCAGGGTTTACGGGGCTTTAACCCAGCGTCAGGGACCCTTCACACAGACTAGGAATACGGAAAGGGAAGTACACTGTGATGCAGTGTACGTGGGGAAAAAAATAGTGCCGAAAAACCTTCCTTATTCTTTTGTTATCCTTATTCTTTGCACTCTCCCCCGTGTCCCCTAACTGAGAGTGTGTGCAGTTTTGTTATCCTTATTCTTTGCACCCTCCCCCGTGTCCCCTAACTAGTGCCCCCAAGAGTACGGCTTTGGGTAATTTGTATTCATTGCATTCATTCGGCCGTAGTACGTTCCCTTTTCCTTTATGAATATATGCAATCTCAATTTATAAATCATCTTTCATTCACTTTTTTTACCACATCGGCGAATTAAAAATTTTTACTAGTAGTGATTAGCTGACAATGTTAGATATTGTGGGAGCCTAGTGGGTAAAGAATTTGACTGATTGCTGTAAATTCTATTTTCTCTTTCTGGCGATCCCCCTACCTACCTACCCACATTCTAACATGGGAGCGTATGACAGAGGTTGTTGAGGCAACACTGTATACCACATTGATTCCAGCGAACGCATGCTCGTAAAAAGATATAAAATTAGTTTTTATGAGTAATATATCGTATAATTTAACACTTAATCATGTACCTATCGCGTTCAATGGTTAGACGGAGGGAGAAAGAGCATTGGAATCTGTTCTTGCCGCAGTGTTCTTCTTATTTCATTCGGGTGCTGTGATCTGCAGATGTAATGAGTTATTAGAAAAATTTCAAGAAACTGCGGGAGATGCCGCAACAGTAACTTTTAGCGGAGTCATCCACTAACACATTTGAAATAAGTTTAAAGAAATGAGAAGATACTAAGCTAAATTCAGACTTGATGTGAATTTATTGATAGCAGAATTTTCTGAAAACTCACTTGCAGTATAGGGAAGCGATTGTTCTATATTTCCTGATTGTCTTAATTACACTCGGCAAAGGCGTTACTTAACACGAGGGAAGTTCCTCCTTTAGCTTTCAATTCAACTCTGGGATTGATCCCTAGATTGGTTGACCTCAGGGAGGCTGATAATATTGGACTTATATAATGAGCGAATAGAAAAAAATAGCCAATATACGTGTAACTTTGTGCAGATTTTATTTGCATCAACTTATTTTATTTTCCAACTTATCGACTTAATTAACAAAAAGTAAACATTTTAAATTAAATTCCAATAGCTTTATTTCATTTCGTTTTCATTTGACGGAGTTGGACTATGTCCCAAAAGCGTGCCTGAATTTCTCGATTGGCTGTTAGGGATTTTGATAATACAAAAATTGCAAAGTGTAAAAGTCATTAGCCTTGACCGGGAGGAGAGTGATTTAGACACTTAAATTTTTTTTGACACTTAGACACTGTAATGCACATTAGCAGGTTAATCCGTCAAAAGTTACTATTTCTTTAAATTTGTCAGGTCTTATGAAGTGCGTCATCACGCATGCGTTATTCTTGCACAATGTACACAAATGTGTTTAAAGGCAAATCTGAGATGCATAGTTTGGAATCCTATGAACTAGAGGTTTTCAAATAAAGTGGTTTCGAATTAAATTATCTCATCAACTAAAAAAATGAACTAGGTTTTCTTATTTTAGCTGAATAACACGCCCTATACGGTAAAGTAGCGGGATATCTGAGAAAATACGAATTTATAAGAAAAACCATAGGGCTATACGAGAAAATAAAAACAAAGAAAGTCCTCAACCTGAATTGCTTTCGCCTGAGCTCCTTTTAAAACAGTCATTTATGCTTCCATGGCGTCGCGGTGCCCTTGCATGCTTGGGATAAGAATGATGATTGGTCCTTGGAAATTGTCCGTTATATCAAAAAGCGTGTCATGAACGGGAATTATGTGAGGCATCCCATAAATACGTATTCGATCTCGAGAGAAGGGAGTCTGGCGTCCAAGTGTGGAAGAATTTCGGCGCCGTGTTAATGTTTTTATTTCTTTTTCAGAACCTCCTCTTACCTCCGACCACTTTCGGGAGTTTGGGAAACTCCGTCAATGGTGACCTGTCCCTCGAGAGATGTCTTACGTAGCCTGAGGATGTTCCGCAGTGGTGGGAAGTGAAGTTCGTCGCGCAAGAGAGTTAGCTTCTCAAGGTGAGCGAGAATCCCCACCAACGGTTGCCCGGTTGTGGGATCAGTGCACTGCAGAAAGTGCAAGAGGAAGGCCGTTGCGACGCGGCACTTTCAAGGGAGGAGTGATAATAGAGCTTCTCTCTGAATACTGATCCCCGTTATTCACCAAAAACCCGGTGATAAGATTCATGGCTAATTCTAGTTGGGTGAATGATAACCTCACCTGAATATATAAATAAATTCACATGGAACGTAAGCACCAATAATCAGTCACACATTATGACCTTCTATTCTCAGATAGGAAAAAAACTTGTTTTACAGCAATTCATACTTAGGCCAACAAGCTTAAATATAAAAAGGGAATATGACGTAGATGGATATAGCTTAGGTCTAGGCATACTCGACGATGAGATAGAAAGGGCATTAAGGGAGATGAAATCGAATAAGGCCGTGGGGGCAGACAACATTCCTGTGGAACTAATGAAATGCCTAGGAAAATGTGGGAAGAAGACTCTTTTTGGACTGATTGGTAGTATCTATGAGGAAGGAATCTGGCCGGAAGATTTTGTGAGATCAGTATTAGTTCCTATTCCGAAAAAGGTAAAGGCTACATCATGTGAGGATTGATATCCCACGCGGCTAAATTTATTCTCAGGATCATCAACAAAAGGATAGAGAGTAAGGCAAATTATTATTTAGGGGGTGACCAGTTTGGGTTAGGGAAGGGTAGAGGTACGCGTGATGCCATTTGCAGTAATGAGATAACTAATCGAGAGGAATATAGAATACAAGCATGACATATTTGCCTGTTTCGTAGATTTCGAAAAAATGTTTAGTAGAGTGAATTGGGAAAAACTAATGCGTGCATTGCAGAAAATAGGAATGGATTGGAGGGACAGGAGACTGATCCGCAACCTGTACATTATCTCAGACTGCTCAGGTGCGAGTGGGGAACGGAGAGTCCGGATGGGCAGTGTTAGGAAGAGGTGTAAGGCAGGGTTGCCCATTGTCACCGGTACTGTTCAACGTATATGTAGAGGAAATGATTAAAGAGGCATGGGGAGAAATGGAGGTAGGAATGAAAGTCGGAGGGGATTTCGCAAAATCAGTTAGGTTAGCTGATGACCAAGCTCTAATTTATCAGTCAGCCAAGGGGTTGCAAGCATTGCTGAGTGAATTGGAAATTCAGTGCAACAGGTATGGGATGAGAATCAATGAAAGTCGGGGGGATTTTGTAAAATCAGTTAGATTTGCTGATTAATCGGAAAATATCCAAGAGAGATGGAAGTTTGTCACTCAGCCAACGGGGTGAAAGCGTTGCTTATTACATTGCAGTATCATAGTAAAAATATGGAATGAGAATACATTTAAACTAAGCAGAGGTAATGCTGTTTTCGAGAAATGGAAAGGATTATTTAACCTTTATGATATGAGAGGGAAATCTTGTGTAAAAATTAAAGTATCTTGGAGGTGTTTTGGACGAAATTTGTCGAAGTAGTAGGAACAGAAGGGGAAGAATTGCGTTAGGCAAAGAAGCTCTCACAAGGAGGAGGGAATCGATGAAGGGAACGCAGAGTAAGTATATTATGAAATGGTTCATATAAACCTTTAGAGCGTGGTTTTGTGCGTCGCGGAAACATGGCGATTAAAGCAGAGTGATATCGATATATTGGATGCGTTTCAAATGTAAGTGTAGAGAAGGACGAAAAAGGTGAAGTGGACTGAAAGGAAAAACAAGGAAGTGCTAGGCATGGTGAGGGAGAAGAGGGTATTTTTGGGAAATTCAAAAGGAGGTTGGATTAGGGGTGTGTTGATTGGCGATGTGAGTTGAACACTGATGGAGGAGAGAACGTTGGGCAAATGAGGAAAGGACAGGAGTAGGATAGGAATTTTGAACGGAATGAAGAGTTTAAAGAAGTATGCGGAGTTAAAGAGGGATTGCTCTAGTGCCTGAGTTCGAGTTTTCAATTTTGTTAAGAGGGAAAAGGCAAGTAGATGTACTTTTGTACATTTTTTTAGGCTGTGTCCATCCAAAACCGAGGAAGAACTGATACTAAAAAAAAAAGGATTGGGTGAAACTAGTGTCCCCAAAGTCGTCCTCTGGAATCAAACCTTAACAATCGGAAAAGAATTCTGAAAAATAGCTATTTATGGTATTGCTACAATAAAATTCTGTAAATGTTAAAAAAATCTCATATGATTTAAGCTTAATCCAATATTATTAAAATATAATTTATAAATGCCTTCCGTCACAATAGTCACAGATATTATATCAGACTATTAATAAAATTGAGGAAGTTTTCTTATTTAAAATTTATTATAATGCTCATAACATCATTGTAATATGTCGTAACAATTTTTCTCTAGGAATAAATTATTTCAGCAATTATATAAATAAAATTTATTTAATAAATGCTGATTTTATGTATTGTTTATATTAAAAAATTAGTTTATATCAATTCCGAAATACGTAGTTGTATGCACAACATTAGAAAAAGGTTAATTTGTTACAGAACTGCCCTCCAACGTAGAAGAACCCACGCCACAGGTTGTTCATATTTAACTTTCCATGATATTTCGTTCTATCCGTTGCACTCGACTTCCGCGCCACACTTCACAGCATTTAAGATGACCTGGAATACCATAGATAGTGAAATTCTTTGCGTCCAAATCTGAGAATAATATAGATATAATACAGATTTTAATCAACATGCAATAGAGCGGACCAATTTCTGCACGAGTAGTTTTTGAACTTTCTACAAGTCAAATTTATGGTGCGAATACAGATGTACATGGATGTACATTGTCTTCTTTCTTATATTCTCTCATAAAGTGTCCGACTTCTTTTTAATTGTTTGAATTTTAGCATTGTTTTTCAGTATTTTGTACTTCATCTTTTTATTCAATATTCGGAAAAGCGCTTACATTTTTCACACTTTCAATGAGTAGACTATTATGGACGTTTGTATGTTCTTATTCTCAATTAATGAAAATAAATTCTATGTTAGCGGAAAGACTAAAATTAATTTAACCATTTAAATTGCACCATTTTTCTTGACAAAACGTTTATAATTTAATTCTTAATATAAATTTTGCAATGAATTTCTGAAATGAAGATATAATCTCCCCATTTTTTCATTTCTTATTTAGAACTTCTCCGTTTACATTTAAACTAAAGCTGATCCCTTATTCCAAAAATCACATCCCTGTAGTTTTTCTACCAGTTGAATGGTATATCAGAACAGAACAAATTGATTTAGAGATAGCTGAGTCTTTTATTGCCACGAGACGATAATTTAATATTTGGCAACGAGGAATATCAATCATCATTACAGGAAGGCTGTATCAGAACCTTAGGTTCATAGTAAATATGTCAGAACGACTGTATATATTTCAAGGCATATAGTAGGAAAGCTGAGAATCAGTATTAATAAAACAAAGGTTATGCGATTTTCCAGAAGGAAAAGGCTAAGATAAACATTAAAATAGGAGGGGAAAAAATGGAGCAGGTGGAACAGTTTACATATCTCGGAAGTGTTTTTGACCAATTCGGTCAAAGTAGTAGGGACGTCAGGAGAAGAATTGCGCTAGGCAAGGAGACTTTCTCAAGGAGGGAGTTGTTGACGGGGACGTTGAGTAGAGAGGTTAAGACAAGACTCGTAAAAACTCTGATATGGAGCGTGGAAACGTGGTCGCTGAAGCAGGAGGATAGACGTAGATTGGAGGCTTTTAAAAAGTGGGTGTGGAGAAGAATGGAGAAGGTGAAATGGACCGAAAGGAAAACAAATGAGGAAGTACTGGAGATGGTGAAAAAATGAATGAAAGTGTATTGAGCGGTAGTGGAATGTTGAAGAAGGTAATAAAGGGGAGAATGTTGGGTAAACGAGGAAAGGGCAGGAACAGGATAGGGATGTTGGACGAGATGAAGGGAGGAAAGAAGAACACAGAGATGAAGAGGGACCTGATGTAGAGTGGGTTGCTGGATTGGGTTTTGTTTGGAGTTACGAAATGTTTATTTGATAGTTGTTTCCATCCAAAAACCTACCTTTACCGGTAGATTACCTAGTAATAATATTAGGAAAATATTTTCTTTTTCGAAAAGTTTATAACAGCCAATTTACGAAGGAAATTGACCATCATAAATTTTCCCGTATGTCGTTTCTTTTTCGTCTAGTGGAACTTTATTGCTTCTAAATAGATACACGTAGATACGTAAACTTGGTGACTTGATGATTTATGGCTAGCTAAATTCACCTAGTGCGGATTTTTATCTTCCAAATATATTTTATAACCTTAGGGTTATCGTTGGCTGGTTTATAGTCCCTACGGTGAAAGTCAAAAGTATAGCTTGTTATTTAGTTCCTTTTTTTCCTAATTTCCTATGCCAAAAGACTACTTATAGTTTAGTATGTATCTTAGATGTAAGTTTAAGGTCGAGTTTTTAAGGTGGTTTTAGAATGAGAATTCGTTCCCATGTCTAACGCGAGTTGGTAATCCCAATCTCTTCTCCTACATCCATACGTTTGAATCCTTACACTTCTCATTCCTTTTTCTACTAAATATGCTATCTTTGTATACTATATTTTCGTTTCGCATTATTTCCTCTCGAAATTGAAAATATATCCAGCAATTCGTATGCCCTTTTTATTCAATACAACCCAAACAAGCAATGTGGGCCATCCTGGCTAGGCCGTGAAATTGTCTTGGTTTCTGCGCTAAAACGTGACTACTGAAACTGAAAATACTGGAAGTTTCAGTTATGCAGGAATATCTCGGTTTTTCTAAGTACGCGATGTGACTGCATCTTCAGTCACGACCCGTATCTCCGGATCTGTATCTTCAAATCCGTATCATTGTTCTCACACTTTCCCGAGAGGAACGTGAGAATTGGTTCTTCACGTGAAGCTGATTCAGTTTCGCCCCGCCCAGGGATCACGGCCTGAGACACTACCTCGGTCGCTGAATTACTACGACCCCGTCGGTCATTCCTGTCGATGAGAATCTCTCCTCGCTCGGGGACGTACGACGTCGGGGCGTCGTTCTTTTACCTCCCTACCCCACTCAACCCTCACGGCGGCGTCCAGAGGAAAAATTCCGATTCGAGAAGATTGGCTGTGACTTCATCGGATCGATGGACGGAGTCGGTGATTTATGACCTCAATTGTTTTGACCTGTTGCGCTGCGTCTCGCCGTGATCCAATCGGCGCACGGCGTCGACGTCGGTCGGGGCGCTCTCCTCATCAGCCTTTTCCTCCTCCTCCTCCCCGGCTGCGGAATCGTGCGACGTTCCGGAGATGCGCGAATTATCGATACTATCATTCAAATGGAATCCATTTCAGTGAATGCCATTCTCAATCGAATTGCCAATCAGTTCGAACATAGGCTCGTCGAAGGATTCGAAATTGAAACGAAAATTCGCGGTATAAAATCCGTCTTGATTATCCACTCAAGGAAAACATTTGAGTCCTGAAATCACCTTTTAAATATCAATATTTTAGTCATGTACTCTTTTAATATTTGTCTACGGCGACCTCAAAGTTTTCAATACAATGCATAGGAGTCAGTGAAAATATTAAAAAATAAATGGTGGAAGTTGATGGTGGTAACATTTTAAAATTTAGTGTTTTATTCAATATGAAAATTCAATTTATGAAATTAACCTAAGTTTTTTCAAATTTTGAATAATTTGAGAATATACTGGTCATCTGAGTATACTGGAGAAAGATAATAGGCGTGAGGTTGGAAGCTTCTGAGATCTGAGTACGGAGATAAATGGAAAAAGAAAAATGGACGGAAGGGAAAACAAACGAAGAGGTTTTAGACATTGTGGAGGAGGAAAGAGAATATTTGGAAGAAATCCAAGGAAGGAAGGGAGGTGGATTGAGAACATTTGGATGGGTGATGGAATGTTGAAGACTGTAATAGAGATGTATACGAGGGGGAGGAAGAGTAAACATGTTAGGCAGAATGACGGGAAATGATCTGCGTGTATGTAGAATTGAAGAGTTTATTAAATAGATAGATGGATAAAGGACTTTATTTGGGCGAAATTGAGACCTAATGGTCCCTTCTTCCATTTAACACATTGTCATATGCATATTATGCAAGGTATAAAATTTATAAAATACATGCACATATACACGTAAATTTATATAGACAGACACATTTTCTCACCAAAAAGTAAAGGAAAAGAATATATATATATATATATATATATATATATATATATATATATATTTTTTTTTTTAAATAATAAAAAAATATATATCTATATATATATATATTCATACATATATAGATACATATACATATATAGATTAAGGATACGCCAACACATACACACATACACTAAGTAAAAGACAGTGATTAGAGAGAAACACTAGGATAAGAAAAGTGTAAGCAAAGAATGAGGTTTGTGGGAAAAGCTATGGTTGAACGTGGCATTGCTCACCTAGTAAAAACCCACGTGGGAAAACACCCACGAAGAAAGAAGAGTTTATTGTACGAGTGTATGTATGATTACAGTGTGGGATTAGAATGTCTCTTGGACGAGGCTATGAAGTGCACAGGTTTTAAGTTTTTTTCCATCCAAAACCCACTTTAAAAGGTAGACTACTAAGTAATATAATAGTAAGACAACCTAATCTTTTTTTCTTTACATAGAAGCCTTTCTTTGTATAGAAGCTTGTTTACGGAAGCGACACTGTCAATTGACTAAACTAAAAAACGGCGTAACCGTCTGCCTGTTCATTCATTTATCTTCCAATCTCGATTCCATTCATCCATCTTCCAGATACTTTTGCTGAACAAAACGTAATCCCATCAATCGCGATGAAAACTCGAGCGGTGAAAAATTAAATACAACATATCCTCACCTCCGCGGACGAGGTGAGAATATGAAGTAGTATTTCAAGACGGAGAAATATTTCAAGTCTCCACTAAGCAAAAGTCCATGGGGTGCATACAATTCCATTCTTGTGCGCAATTGCGTAGTGTACAGAGTCGGAACTGCAAATATTAGTACATGTGCTGACCGATCTTCCGGGTACATGAATCGCGAATGGCCCTCCCCTCCCGATACGTCATCGTTAATGGCTGAGCCTTCGGGAGAGTCGGCGAAGGGAATCGTCAGATCAAGACCCTCGAGCGCATTATCCTCTCAAGCGAAGGGGGCACTACCGAACGATCTGGGTGAGAAAATTCTCGCAAATTGCGTGCGGAGATATCGTCGAGATGACGTCACGTTGAAGGGAGTTCTACAGAAAGAATACGCTCCTGATTGAAGTGGAGTTAAGGTCGCGATAAGGTTAAGATCTCACTGGTTCGGCGTAGTTTCGTTGAGAGCATGATGAAAGTTCAAGGTAACAACGTAAACATCCGAAAGGTGTGCCTATTTTAGAACTTTGAATGCTTCTTCAAAAGGACGCATAGCAGCAATGCAGGAGAGAGCATACTTTTGTTTTTTTTTTAGATATTTTAGTACGCTGCAAGCCACCTCTAGGGTGTGTGGCAGGGGATGAATACACACCAGACTAATTGTGATGAGAATATGACCCTACCGTGGTTGGACAATATCATTCTGATCCATTATCGTTCGTGGAAAAGATGACATCTTAAATCTATCTGTTCTACACTTAATCTCTCTAATTTTATTAGTATGATCTCTCCTACCGTGGTACGATGTGGGTAAAAATACATTTTCAACATCTATCCACTCAAAGGGGGATCTAATGTATTTTGTTGCACATTAATTTTATTTTGGATTGAAGAAATACCAAAATTAGAAAAAAATATCTTAGCTTATAATAAAAATCATAGTTTAACATACTGCAGTGCTTGATAACGGATGAAATGACATGTGTTGCCAAAGGCATGATCACCAGAAGTCGAGTTAAAGAAATGCTTCTATCATGGTGTGATAGCTAATGACGCAAAACATTTTCTCTTTAAAATTGTTAGTGCACGATCATGTTTCTTCTGCTAAAAAAATACATTTATTTTGGAAAATATGCAAAGGGTTAGTTGTTACCTTAATATTTTAAATATTTCTAAGGAGTTATTTATCCTAAATCTTGGCACAGGTACTTTTTCAAATCATATATCAAATGATTACCCTCTTCAAGAACATTTTTCTACGCCTACGGAAAATGAAGTCATAATGAATATCTGGAACATGAATATAGCTTGTAATTTTCAGCTTTTTATAAAATCTGAACTATCCACTCCTCGATCTGTACATTAACAAGATTGATACTTCTCCTGTATAATTACTATCACGTATTTATTTCACTTACTAGAACATGCCTCTGAATAATCATCTACTAGAAAGCCACGGCAAAGGGAACATTCATATAGGCAGGCATTCATTTAGGTCCATCAAGCAGGATGCATTGGAGCGCTGCACCCGAACGCCTACTGCAATAGGAACACCGAAATGGAATTTGTAGACTCAATTAAATACCTAGGCGTTACCCTCACTCACGATCTCTCCTGGGTGAAATAAATTCGGGGAATATGTGGACAAGCTAAATAAATTAGGATTTATTTGAAGAGTACTAGGTAATTGTGATGAAAAGATCAAAGAGAAATGTTATATGTCGCTGGTTACACCTCATTTAGAATATTCTGAAAGTATATGGGATCCTCACGAATTTGGAGTAATTGCCGAATTGAAATGGCGATCGTGCGCAGCGTAGAGGAGCTAGATTTGTAAAACGTAGTTATGATAAACTCAGTAGCGTATCCAAAATATTAGAACAGCTAAGCTGGGAATCACTCACGGAGCGAAGATTAAAATACAGATTGAAGCGCTTGCATAAATTGGAAGGAGGGCTCTTTAGCAGGGATTTTGAATAGTTGCAGAAACTATTCAACTAACTACTTGTATATGTATACCTTATAACGTTTTTCGACAAAATATGAGAGACTTGGTTGCTGCATAATTACTGACGTTAATTTAATTATTTATGTCACGGTTTTTTCTAATTGGTGATAGTGAAGTCGTAAAAGTCTCGTTTCTCCGACTATATTTTTGGTGCTGAACAATGAACCCTCCATTTAAAATACAATCAAGTTGCAGAAAGTATTTCTGCAAAGCGATATTCAGCCCAAGAGCTTGGAATTGACTTGGAATTTACTGCCTATAAGGTTACCCTTGATACCTTCAAGAATGAACTTATTCCGCTTGACTTTTTAATTTATCGAAACTTAATATAACTTATCGTAATTTATTTAAAGTAACGCCCTTTTAATTTTTCTCCTAAAGTTAACAGCGAACAACTATGCTTTAGTGCTATCGTAGAGGGGCTCCCTGCTAGATTTTAAGTTCTGTTATAAATCACCGCTTTTATGATTTATTTTGTTAGCTTACCTTTTAACATTAAACCTTCCCACAATATCTGCCTGAAAAATATAACGTACTTGTAAAAATAGCAGTCCTAACATGGAATGATGTAGATAAATGTGAGAATTGCGATGTTCTATCGATCCCCAACCAAGTTTTAAAATCCGTATTATTGTGGTGGTGCTGTAAAGTATTAGAATCTAAAATATGAGATTGTGGCTGCGAAAAGAAGTGTTGCGAATTACGCATTATGAATTTGGGAGCATTTAAGTTTTGCACTGGAAGCAAACAGCTAGGCGGAAAGGTCAAAATTAATGTCAGGGAAAGTTTCAACTTGATTTAAATGGAAAATTTTGCCGAAGTATGCGACGCTTTCACTAATATTGCACACGCCAGTGCACAACGGCTCGAATTGATTCTGCTCATAAAAAAATACTTAAAAACAATAATTTGGAAATGCCACTAGTAGTCCGCTGATTCAAAGGTACTGCGCTTCATTTTCATTAATCTACCTTGAGGTTGCCATCTTCTGATTACGGAAAGTTCTGCCTGGAAAGAGGTTGTAGAATTAAAAATAGCTTATAAATAGATTTGACTTTGTTGCCTATAAAACTGTCTGAATATAAACGCATCACCATCATCACTAGGTTTTAAAAATCAAACTAAATCTAACATAGTAACTTTGTCTATTTACGAACACTAAAATTTTCGGGTGTGAAATATGCTACTATTAGAGAAGAGTGTACAAGTACGTATAAAACACCGAAGATCCGTATTTCACTCAAATATTTTGAATTATTTATTATTCGCGTCACAGCTTATGCATACGTAACCTCAGTCATAGCCTGTTTTCTCTCACAAGGGTGCACAGCGGAGGACGACATATCGCCTGCATTTAAATATGTTTTATTTATTTACCTTGCAAGCCACCACTAGGGTGTGTAGCTGGGGCTGGATTCACATCTGAATAATTTTACCCGAAAATGACCCTGACAACAACGCGGTCGAACAATACTGTTATGATCCCCTATCGTTCGTGGAATAAAATGACATCTTAAATCTATCTGTTCTACGCTTAATCTCTCTAATTTTACTAACATTATCTCTCGTAGCGTAGTAATGATACATTTTCAGCATCACTGTTAAAGAGCCCTCCTTCCAATGTATACAAGAGCTTCAATCGGTAATTAATACTTTGTTCCGTGAGTGATTCCTAGCCTAGCTCCTCTAATATTTTGGATACGCTACTAAGTTTATCATAACTGCGTATTACAAATCTAGCTCCTCTACGCTGCACGCGATCGCCATTTCAAATCGGCAATTATTCCAACTTCGTGAGGATCCCATAAACTTGCAGAATATTCTAAATGAGGTCTAACCAACGATAGATAACATTTTTCTTTGATCTTTTCATCGCATTTGTCTAGTACTCCTATAATAAATCCTAATTTTTTGGCTTGTTGGCATATTCCCCGTATGTGTTTCACCCAGGAGAGATCGTGAGTGAGGGTAACGCCTAGGTATTTAATTGAGTCTACACATTCCATTTCGGTGTTCCCAACGCAGTAAGCGTTCGGGAGGGAATTGCTCTTTTGCCAAAAAATTATAACTACGTTTAAGTTTAATTCTATTTTAAGTTTAATTCTAATTGCCATGTGTCGCACCAGCATTGTTTTGCATTAAGATCATCTGACAAAGCTGCTGTGTCCTCAGGATCACGGATATCGCGGTGAGCCACTGCATTGTCGGCAAATAAATATTACTAGTGACTACCGAGTCAATGTCGTTAATGTAAAGTAGGAATAAAAGAGGTACGAGGACACTTCCCTGGGGAACACCTGAATTAACTTCTACTGATTTTGAGATAACTTCATCTATCACTACTCTTTGAACCCGACCAAATGGAGGCTTGGCAATAGTTATAATGAATAACGACCAACAGCGGAGGTCATTTGTGCTATGCATATAGACAAGGTGGGTAATTTGGTGGATGTTCAGGATAAGGAGGTAGGGTGGTAACTCTGCGTCAGCTTAAGCCAACTCTTAGCGAACGCGACACGGGGTTCACAGTTTTACGTCCCATCCGACGAGCGAGGTCCTCCGCCCAAATTATTCTTTGCACAGCATCCAAAGACGGAATGGGATACCACTGGAAAATCCTCCCGCGACGAAACTCGTCCCTGGGTCCTTGGGGTAGGAAATAAACACAGGAAATGCTATTCCCGTTTTCGTTATCCCCTCCCATGGAGAAGGTTCATTGTCCCTGGCGACTTTTCCGTTATATATTGCTGGTTTCTAGCTACATTTAAACGAAAACAACGGATTCTTGGACCACCTACAAGGGTGAAAATTAATCATAAAGGAGAAGATAGAATAAAGCAAATATCAATAAGCATAAAACCCTGTCTAATTAATGGTACGTAGGACGATTTTGTCGATGGGTAATGACAATTTTTCATGCAATGTAAGTTCAATAATGAAAGTGCAGAAACGTACTCTAATAGTAAAAGTGAGCTGAGATAAATATTTAATTATATCGTATTTCTGTTATCCCGTTTCCCTCCCACCCCCGTATTTTACCACATACTAGTTGATTTTAGATAACGTCCTATTTTTTTCCTTTTTTTTATATAGTATGTCCAGAGAGGTGCGGCATAATATGTGATGATTGGTCGTATCATATACGTAAATATAAGGTTTTCGTTTTTATTTGCTGCTCATGAGTAAAAACAGAAAAACGGGACAAACAGGTCGAAGCGAATGCTGGAACGTCATGCAATGCGCCTGACGCACAGTGCGCGGCCATGCATGATGACTCACTGGAGGCGCAGTAAACGGAATACTCAGTTATTCTCGGATTTGGGCGAGCGATTAAAATTTGTATATCTTTACTCAATGCAAGAAACTCGACTATCCTCGAGTATAGACGTTGCGCGATTCATTTCCTCGCATGCTGATTTGGTATTGTAGGACTTATCGCGCATACTCGAGCATATATAATAGAACGCCTGTTATCCATGATTACCCGTCTAGCAATTCGACAGCGTAGAGTTTACTAGGGTTGACACAAGTCACGGAAAACGATGCTCATTGTCAGAATGTGTTAAATCGCACGATTCACAGCATTCCCCTTCGGAAGCCCCTGCTTCACACCTTTTTGGTGTATTGTGAGGCATTCACAAGATTAAGATGTAGATATTGATACAAAGTGCCTCATTTTCTGACGGTTCCTTAAATTCAAATAAATATTGAATCAGTAATTTAATTCCAAAGAAACTTCTGGAAAAGTATTTTCACGTGCAAGAACATGTGTTCATCTCAAATACTTTTATAATAGAAATAACGGATCATCTACTATCCACTTGCCTCAGCAGCATATTTGGGAGTTAAAGGTTAAGATGATATTTTGATATTTTAGAAATCTGCAAGCCACCGCTAGGGTGTATGGCAGGGGTTGAATACACACCAGACTATTGTTGACCCTACACTGGTCGGACAATGTTATTTTGATCCATATTGTTCGTGGAAAAAAACGACATCTTAAAAATCTTTTTGTTGACTTTGTTGACTTTTGTTGTCTTAAAAATTTTGTTGACATGATCTCTCATGCCGTAGTACGATGGGAAGATGCCAGCAGTCCACAGGCATTGTATGCGAGTCTGAACTTGATCCTTCCCAAAAAGGTCAGTTGAGCAGAGGGCTGTCCCAAGACTGTCCTCGCAGACACATAGAGGCTTGGGAATACGGAAGCAGCGTCACAGCATGAATTTGACGGGGCTTGCATTCAAGGATTCTTAAAATCGCGGACGCACCTCGAAGAAGGAAGCATCCAGACACAATCAATCAAGGCGAGAGCGAGTGCATTCGGACTGACGGAATGGGGTGGGGAGATCGTTTAGGGGGACGAGAGAGGCAGTGGTGGGAGGTCACCCCGTGTTTATGCATCTCTTCGCCCCAGTAATGGACAATGACGCTGATGAAAGCCCTCCGATAACCTTAGCTCAAGGTCATTGGCCGTCCGCTTAAAGCACGTCAGGAATTGAAAACCCATGGCGGCGACCCGGAGCAATAAATCCTCCGATGCGTGCGAGTATATTTATGGCAAGTGCGTGCGTTGTGTTTGAAATTCGGGAGACGGAAATCAAAGCGGTTTTCCGCAGCGGCGCGCCGTCTCGTCTCTCGTCCCGAGGGCGATGGGATTCCTGGCTGCTCTTGGAATTCGGGCGTGGCACGAGTTGCTCGGATGAAATAAAACAAAAAATGTGACAAATTTAAAAAACGCGCGCGCATGAGTGCCCTCGTAAAATAAATTCTCAAATTTCTTACTTTTACGCTGCCGTTATGGACTTGACGCTTCATGAGATGACCAGGAAAGTCTCTCCCTGTGGCCATGGTGGTCGACCCGAAGTCTGTTATCGTCGTCTCGAATGCTTCAGATCGGGATCCGATGTTTATATTTAATTGAAGAATTTATCGTTGCAATTAGGCAATTGTCCTGGTGGCAACGGCCAAGTCTGGTCAGCTGTCACTCATGACATGGGTATACATTTATCACAAGAAGAACTGGTAGACAAAGCTCTTATATACAATGACACTGAAAGGATTACCAACTGCATTATTACATTTACCATCACCGTGGGCTAAGTTTACACCATTCGAGAACATACTACGCACCGTCCATCGCCACACTTCGTCCATAATCACGTACTCTTCAATTTAATGTGTCGTTCAAAATCGTGTCCCGTTAACACATCATTCATTTTTGAAATACAACTTGTAATGCCGTCAATATCACATATAAACAATATATTAATAAGTACAATAGTATAATAATCACTGTTCAATGAAGTTTATCACCCAGTGGCTGTTTTACACTTATTCGTAAAACTCCTAACATTGGAAGGATAGGGCTCAAACAAACCTCCAGGCAGCTGGTTCCATTCAACAATAGTTCTGTTTAAAAAAAGAGTATTTTTTCTTATTTGTTTTTTGCGTTCTTGTTTTTATTTTAAAACTGTGGTCGTTTTTTCCCTTAAAGTTTGGTTTTTTTATCTCTTTCCATAAATCTTCCTACGCTTCGTCATTTTTAAAAATGCTGTACATCGCGCCTAACCTACTCCTTTTTCTTCTATTTTTCAAACTTTCCCATTTCAATGTATGCAACAATTCCGTGACACTCTCTGGGATGATGCGGGAAATTGATGACGGAAGGAGGAAGGAAGGCTAGGGAGAAAATCGGTATGGGAATTAGCCCGCACCGAAAGAATGTTAAAATGAACTTGAGGTCTTCTTGATTCCCGAACGGGGATTGAAATGCCAAAGTCATACCGGGTATTTAAACAGCAGTGTGAGGAATCTCTTTCATTGGGGTGTTATCCAAATAACGACGGTCCGTATAGCTACTCAGATTATGTGTATTATCGTCTCCTCGTCACAGAGCTCAAAAAAGTTCTTACGAGATATGTATGTGCGTGATGATTTTCTGGAAAAAAATAGTATTGGAAATTAGAGTTTATTTGTTAGAATGATTGGAATTCAATTATATCACTCGGAAAAATTCTAGAACTTTGGAATCGATCTTTCCAAGTGATGTAATTAAATATGTATTAAGATACTTTTGGTATATACGGAAAATATCAAGACCTATAAATTTTAATTCAAAGTTCAAAGAAAACTGAAAGATTTCTTAAAATATTTTACGAATAGACGAATAATTATCCAACGATCTTAAGCAAATCGAATAATCCAATGATCTTAAGTTAAGAAAATACTAACGATAAGTTAGTATTTTCACATCTCTCTTCACGTTAAGATCTAACCAGTGTAATCTTTCTGCAAAGGCATCCGTCAACGGAGTTGCTTTTTTTATATAAATAGGGTACTGTTAACATTTCACGATATTTTGGTAGTTCAAAACTCTGAGATTCAATGTGAGATTCCCACACTGAAATATTCAAATACTCATTTATTTAGAGGAAAATTTTGGATAAAAAGTTCATTGTGGTTTGTTTGTAGATTGTTCAGTTCTAATAAATGTGATGAAAAGGTCAAATAAATATGTTACCTGTCGTTTGTTAGGCCTCATTTAGAATATGCTGTATGTATACATGTATGGGATCATCACGAAGTTTTTTTATTATGTTGGTATACATGCCCCTTAAGTACTCGTACACGCAGGAATTTTGATCAATGATATTTTTCCTATAATTGCTTCTCTGCCATCTTTCTCTCCCACCTTGAACGGTTGAAATTCTATTTTCCCTGCCATTTGTTGTGGGTTGAGGAAGTTTCGATTGGTCGTTCTGAATTTTTTGTCCCTGTAGATTTTGCCACCTTTTCTCGACCTCTCTCCTAGTTTGTTTTTTCTAGATTCCATTTAAATTTGTCGTTTTTATTCCTTTAGCCATATTTTTAAATAGGTATGAGTCACGAAGAACCTTCTATCCTGAAAAAATTCACGTTTCCCCGAGGCAAATGCCTATGGTGTCTTTATTTTACGGAACAACTCGTATCCATGATAAATTATTTGGCAAATGAAATTGGTATTACCTTATTTCCCTAGGGTTTCCAAAGACAAACAAATGCAGCTGCGGAGGCGAAGTGTGATATACTTTGACTCTTTCAGCCGTAGCCATAATTTCCATCATCACAATATGATCACAGGTCCCTTTTGTAACCTTTGGCAAAGCATGCATGATGCCATGATCCCTGTTACTTTCCCGTCCATTACCTGCACGTGAAATGAGTTTGGCTTCTATAAACATACCTTTCAGGCTGGTGTTGTTGAATTATACCCCTGTATTACAACCTGGTTCTCTGAGGCGTGACGCATTGCGAGCCTTCGAGCTCCGACTCTCCTCTTAGAATTATTTTATTCAATCTGATCTCATATTTAGTAACGATGATTAATAAAACAAAACCATGTAAGCTCTCTCCATCATCTGTTCGCTACATTTTAAAATTGAAAAAAAAAGAACTTTTAAAAATACCAAAATTCCTGATGAATTTTCACTAGGTTTCTTTAGAGCGTTCTGCTGATCAACTAAATTCATTTAAGTATTGATTGTCGCAGGAAATTTCCTAATGCTGTGACCTTTTTGATGTATTTAAAGCCCGGAGATAGGAAAGAATTGACTTCACAGGGAAATTGTATTGCTGTTTAACATATTGCTCTTTTACGTTGTTATATTTCATTTAGGATTTATTCGTGACAGAAAATTTCTTTCAAATCCAAAATCGTCTTCGCTAAGAATTAAGTATGGAATTGGTGACCATCCTAATAAAATTAGTCGAATAATGTGATAGGATTAAAATGAACTTTTTGGCTCTCTATTTTCAGTCTAAAATAGTTTGTCCGGAAAATGTTTTTCTTAAACATTGTTTTACCTACATTTAAGGTATTTCATTTGTATATTAATATTCATTATCTTTATGATGAATGGATAATTGGCATTAAATTTCAATAAAAATTTCGTGTAGACGATTGGAAATTCAGTCTCTGGGTCATTTGACGGAGAGTGGTTTCGGTTTTTGGACCTCGGAAGGACTTACTAACGATCAGATATATTGCAAAGGGTTACTGTTCATGATGTTTTCTTTAATTGAGTAATTAGTTATCAATACTTGTGCGCACTAAACGAAAGCATGGTGGATAATTTTTCGCTGAGATTTCCTTTCCTGCGAATTTCAGCCACAAATTAATTTGGGCCTTTACGATGAAAATTAAATACTCTGAAATAAGGAAATAAGTGTTACTTAAGTCAAATCTTTCTAAAAGTGGTGAATCATATGGAAGAAATCAAATGGCTACATTGTAATGCGATAAGTATGAGTATCAGTAACTTAACGATAAAAATAATCAATCAAGAATTTCCATGAACATCTCAAGCAAAGAAGTCAATGGACAAACTTAGAGCAAACTTTTTTTGGCTTCATTCACAATTTCATATCACATCAACATGTTGAATATTTTGGTTATTTTCGTATTTGTCATAAAAATAAGTCATGAGGGATTATTACGCATAATAATTTCTCCTCTGCGACATAGATATGCCGTAAATCTATTGTTAACATTTTTTGGATGCTTTGAACTCCTATCGGTGAAGATAATTTCAAAACTTGGCATCTTTAAATATAGAAAGTTCAAGTGCTTTATGAGTGGTAAATTTGTTGATTTTGTGTGAAATTACCCTGACACAGGCGATGGTTTAGCTGTCTAAACATCATTTTCATCCGAACGCTAGTGAAGATTGAAAATACAGTGGTTGATGATACGTTATATATGAAAGCACAATCCTTCATTATACCACGCAACGGTCAAGGGAACACGAAATCGATCTCTTTTCTCTTTTGGTTGCAAATGTTTCTGGGGAAAGCTGCTCTTTTTTTTGTGGATATTTAAATTATCTCACCTTTGCTCCCACATACTCCATTCGTTCACTTTATTATCCTTCGACCGTAATATTCCACGACGTTTGCCTGGGTAGACCAGCACAATTATTCCACAGTTTATACCTTTCTTATCTCACTCATGAGTTCAGAAGCTGCCACTTAGAAACAATTCCAATGTAGATATATGTTTGAAATTCAAAGGATGGCAATCGCCCTTGTTCTCCAACTACTCCGCTGGAAAAACTTTAGTCCGCTAAAAGCACTTTGGGTTTAAATTAACTTGGGGAGAGTACATTGTAGCGGGCATAAAAATGCGTGATTGCCAAGTCGAATCCGCCTGTACGAAGGGACTATTGGGTCCTGAGGATCTAAATAATTTTTCGTGCTTGCCCTTACATTAAATTAAATTTTGACTTTCTCATGTTCTTTCCAGTTCAGTTTCCATCAATAATTTTGCAACGCCTTCTCATAATTAATTCCGCATCTCCCCACAAGAGCGAACCACATTTTGAGAGTCTTTGTGGAGGATGATATGGATTCAGATGATTATTTGAAATCAATCTACGTATACTTCGTTACCCTCTTCCAGTTTTCTTGGACCTCAAATTTTTGTAGACACACCTCGTAATCCCCATTTGTTCATATTATTTTCACCTAATCTGTTGATTTTTACTATGGGTAAATTTTTGAACAAAAAAATTGCTTGAAAACAAGGAAATGGTGATTTTAAATTAATCATAATAAAATTATTAATATTTAATAGCGTTTAATGAACTGACTTACCTTGTTAACACGCGGGTATCGAACTCTAGAAATGTTGGACCTCCGGAAATAAAAAATTAGTTCGAGAACTTGTGTTTACTAACCATTTGGCCGACATTTCCTTATGATTATTCTATCTGTTCTGTCGAACCAATGAATTGCGTATACTTTCGCTGATGACCTGCAGCCGTCCCCCCACTATAGGCTCCTTTTTTGAAGCCTTCACTATATTTCTTCCCATACCTTCACGTAGAGCGTTATACATCTATTCTTCAACATTTGAAGAAGCATTTGTATCCATGTACAGTACGTTGATTTGTTTACCCAAACCGCTCGTTAATGCTCTGACATCCACAATGATTTCCTTCCAAAACCCATCCGAACAAGTTCACTTTCCCTAGTGGATTTATGCACTTTTACTTCATCATTCAGCTAAGGTTTCCTACTATTTCTATTCATAATTTTTAAGGTCCCTAGCCAGATTGTTTTAAATAACTATCCGCTGGATCATAAAATGAAACGAGTTCTCTTTTTTATCTCCTTTTTTGCTGTGATTTGGCTGTAGAAGGATATAAATCGAAGAGCTTTCAATCCTCCCGCTTCTTGGCAGACACTAGTAATATTCTAAAATATGATTTGCAGGCTTCAATACTTACTTGCGTCCATAATAATAGCATGGATTTAAGGCGGCTGTAAAAGCTTCTGAGGCTGTATCCCTTTTCCATCTTAGGCAATTATTACCATTATTATAGATATTTAATTTCAAGGAACTTAAATATTTATTCAAAGCCTGCGACTATCAAATGAACACGAAATCAATGGGAAAATAAGTTCAGCATAGAAGAAATTAGGATTTAATATTTTCCTTGAGAATTCATTTCAATCAATGTAGGAAGTGCATTTGTCTCTGACCTCGGACTCTGCTTTTGTGACGGATCTTGATGCCTTGGGATGTACTATGGACTGATAAAAACAAATCTAACTGTTCTTTATATTGGTCAGGAATGATAAAAACATATGTTAATCGAATATCAATTTATCTATATTCTTCTTACACGGTGTTATAAATAGTAGGAATTCGTACCTTAAATATGAGAGCATAAATTAGAATTAGGACAAAAACTTAAATATTTGGGAAGAATTTTGGACAAAATGAATAAAGCGTACGAAACAGAAGAAGAATTGATACTTAATAGGGATCTTTAATGTTGGGAGAGTCTGTGGTGATGCGCTAGCTAAATATGTGTGGAAAAATCTGTTGAGAGCTTCAGCATAACATTAGAATGGCGAAGTACTTTATCGGACGGAAATCCCCATCATAGAATACCTAAATGCTCTTTCATTTTAGCTATTCTTATTTATTTTTTTGATAACGAATACTCTTATTAAGTTTAAACTATGCGAGGCCCATAATAAAGCAAATATACTGGTATACTGACAATACCGTGAATAATCGGAATTGTCACAAACTCCATGACTGAAACGTGTACTATTGGTAGAAAATCGTATAAAGATATCAATAGCGTATATAAAAAAATCACCCATGAATGCCCACTGGATTTTTGGGAATCATGAGGAGCCTAGTTTTGGGTGAAGCAAATAAAGGAATTCAAAATACAACTTTCCAGATTCGACTGGGAAGGAGTGGATGTTGGACGGAGAAATTCGAAAACAGGAAAGTGGATGGCGGGGATTTTAGATGGTTGAATGTTGGAGACTGTGATTCTTGGGTGAAGGATAGGCAAGTTAGGCAAATATAAAAATATAATGAATAATTTGGGCGGCATGATGAGTTGGTAATTATGAGGATATGAAGAGGTATAGGAGATACGCTTGTTGTTTGTGAATTTAGAGATACTCGTCATGTGCATCCTCTGAAGTTTGTTGATTGAGAGACTACTTATCATAAGACAGGTGATGTAACAAACTCACGACGGCTTTACTGTAGTAATGAATCTAATAAAACTACACAAAGTGAGTGCGGATTACATGAGGAGAGGGAAGTGTTATTGGACATTCGATTTCATATTGGCCTGGGGCAAAAGCGAACGACTACTTTCAATTTGGCCATATAATGTTTCCGGAGTGCGGCGGCCTGCTGACAGTGAAAGCTTCCGAAATTAGGGCGATCTAATTTCGCGTATGAATTTCATCAATGGTTTATTCAGTTTTTTTCCAAGAAATAGCAAAAAATGAAATCATCGTAAGAATTCCGCTACGGTATTGGATTAGGCTAAAGAAATTACAGCATTAAGAAGTATATTTCCTATTTTTTTAAAGGAAAAATGTGATACAAAAATTGATCAACGCTCCCAGCAGTGGAGAGTGTTGGCCACGAAACAACATAGAATCAAACTCTTTCGAAATTAGGGCTTCTACGAGCGTCAGAATTCTTTTCCAAGTTCTTTTCGGATGGAATCGTAATTTTTACTGATTGTGCTTGTTTTGTTAATCAATATTTTTTTCCATCTGTTGCACATAGCTTCACGCAGAAATTATTTAAAACATCCGTTCATCTCTAGAATGAAAACAACAAATATTTTCGTTATCTCTTAATAGAAAACAATGAGGTTTTTGAAAAATGCGAAATCAGGAAGTGAATCGCCCAACGAACTACCTCCAGGAAATATAAAAGAACATCTGACGGTCCAAGGTACATTCTAGACACCTGCGATACTAGCCAGGCTCATCAAAAACTATTCTTTCCCACACCGGAATATTTATACGGATTGAAGTTTCACCAAACTAACGTGCAGGTGTTTCTTCGTCACACGGGCGAAGGAATAATACTCTATTAATGTTTTCCGTTATCTGGTGTGAGTTACCGTACAGTGAAAAGGGAAGGAATATAGCCGTTATTGTGTACGTTTATTCAGATGAGAGCGTGCATCTAATAATGCTGTCTACTTAATAAAAATGGCTTATTCATGAAAGAAAAGCTAATGACGCGAGCATTTTCCTGTCTAACTGGTTATTTTTCTATTTTTAATAACAAAATTGATTCTAAAATTAATAATAAACTCTCGTAACCAGTTATTCTCTTAAAAAAGGCAGTTATTTATTGTGCAATATTGCTAAATAACTGAGTAATCATTTAACTGTTCCATATCTAATATAATTAAATAATATTTATGCATTCCTGTACAAATAATACATTTAACTGAAGTTCATGGACAGTTCTTCATGAAAGGAATACCTTCTTTTATGCTTTGGATAAATGAATAAATGTTAGAGGAACTGAGGATAACAGCGCTCGTCACGCTAGTAATTTCTCAGTCGGTTCTTCCTTTTCATTTGAAGAGGAGATTGAATGATTTTCAATGTAAGAATTTCTTTATTGCTTGCAAATGCCTCACTAATGCCGACATCAATGAAAGTCACCCTCGCTTGACATTCAATGGATCTGCGAAATCCGGAGCCCCCGCCACCTCCGTATCATTGCCCAGAGCGGATTTTCATATCCTCCCGTCCGATACTTTTCTCACGCGGCTCAAAAACACCTCTCACATTCTAGCCCTCACGTGCGAATGGAGTAGTGCAATCGATGAGGCAAAAGCGGCAATAACGGAATTTCACTTGAATTCGCCGAAATACCGAACAAATTGACTTAGGATTGCAACAGATTGATTTACACTTTCAGGCAAGGTAAAATTTTTGTTGGTTTCCTAAATGTATGTTTTAGATGGTCACTGAAGACTATTTATTATTGGCGCTGATGCCTTAATTGTTTCTGTACAGCATAGAAATCTTCACCTTTTCACCATTACCTTTTTTAGGCATTGCTTTATGTCCCAGGAAAAATATTCAACGTACATGTTTCCCAATATCTCAATTAACTTTTTCTCTGGAAAGTAAGTGGGTGAATATTCCATTATGTGAATTCAACGGTTTCAGGATATACTTTTTGAAAATTCAATATCCCTGAAAAAATACGAAGTTTATTTATTCAATGATTCCATCGTGTCTTCCTCTTGGCCCTTCTTATTTTCTTCATTGTCCTCTTTACCAATAATATATAATCTAAGCTTTTTCTATATCCTCAAAATTTAAGTTTTGCACAACACTTAACGCTATATTAAAGGCTGGTCCAATCCTTACTTCACGCATTTACATGAGTCTTAATCGTGAAAAAAACCTCTCTGAGAGTACTTCTTTTCTTACTACATTCCTCTTACTGGGATATCTATTTTACTTCGACACTCTTACTAGATAAGATACGTAAACTTTCCTACTCGCTCAGTTTAATTCCTAATTTTATACCTGGCTTGGCTCTTCCACTCTGGAGAAGCTCGAATTTTTATTATCTGATACATATTGATTGAAAAATCTACCGTTCTAAAGTATTTTCTCTGACTATATTTCCATTGATTAACTTGCTACTTTAAAATGATTCTGTCACCTACTCAGTTCGTCTCCTTGTTCTCTGTTATGCCCATTATATGTGCAAATGAAATATATTCCAATAATACATGTTATTTTTTAAATAGAATCAGTGCGACAAATGAATTAATAAATAAGTTAAAATATGGATAGGCTTCCCGTGACCGTATATTTTTTCATGCCTTATTGGTCGTAGTGTCTAAAAGTTCTCACCTCAACTATTTACTTACATAGCGGTTATCATGTGTGTCAATCCAATTATAATTGAACATCGGTAAGTCACGATTGATTTTCATATTCTTCAAACGAATAACACCATTTTTTGTTCCTACTGTTATCTTCTCTGGCTGTATCACCAAGTATATTGATTTAATGCTTAAAAATGGCAGCAATGAGTAGATACAAGCTCTTGTCTTTGCATAATCGTGAAATGATTCTTTGCTGTCATTTTAGAGAAAAAGGAGTTTTGCAAGTACATCTGAGATTTGCATAAATATCCATTTGATATGTGACTCGGAATGCGTTCAGGTAGCGTGAGCCACTGACTCGGATTCAGTTACTCTAAAATTTCGCCACGGTTCTCAAATTTTTGACAGGGGAATCCAAGTGACGTAATAAATTCGGTTTGGTGTGCGGTGACCGTCGATTGGGAAACTGACGTAAGAGTAAACGAGGGAGCGTCAGCTAATTACACCTCGAGTGGAAAGTCCACGTGACTCCTACTCCACATTTCATCTGGTGTAGTTAGCTCGAATTATTGGTCAATGAAAACCGATAGAGCTGATGCTGGCTGAGTTCGATTAAAATAAGAATGTTTTTCTCTTTACCATTCCCAAAGTAACCTTGAAATCACCGGATCTTAATCTACCCTATACCCCGAAAGTCACCCCAAAGTCATACAGCAGGGGTGTTAGGGATACCAGCGGCAGCATATTTTGTTACCTGTCGATTAACGTTTTGTTATTGAGGTCTCAATAATCTGGCTGCGCTCACATTTTTTATGATTTTTTTCCTTAAATTGAGGTCATATAAGGATGATGCAAAATTATTTTAGGTGAACATCTGCGATTATTGACACCTATACTTCTGGTTTAATAGGTTAATGTGTAAAGCGATTTCCTGAATGAGCGGATGAAATTTGTATATCATGCTGCTGTTATTTCTTCCCTGCAAGGGTTTCGTGGGATGACGACCGCGGAAGCCTTGCCTCCCCCGCTGCCGGGCGCGACACACGGCCGCTTGGGCCGAGTCCCGTAGTTGCCAGGGCTCATCACTTTGGAATCCTCACTTTGGAATCCTTACCTTATTCATCCTCACTTTGGAATCCTCACTCGCTTTGGAATAGGCAAAGATATAGATCGGCATTGAACACTAATTGGAATATATTTAGTAAAATAAGAATTTTGATGAATCGATATGAATGAAAACCTAGGCATATGTTTCATAAATGTTCACTCGTCTGTGAAGTACGAGTATATCAGCATGTGAAAGAGAATCTATTTAAATCTAATCAATTAAAGATACAATCACTTCAAATTATTAGTAAAAGATAGTATTTGATTTTCATTCAACATGTCTCGCAGAAACCACCATTCTTGACACCAAATGAAGATACATATGATCACATATGCCATGTGTTCCTTTTAGTTTTGAGTATATGAGTAGCCTTTTATCCACAAATTACCGGTAGTATAGTAAAATACTACCGAATTAGAGATTTTTACTTTTAGATTGATCGTTTGGTGCTTGAAAAAAATTGGAAGAAAAATTTATTGCACAAAAACCTTTGTGTTTCACAGGAGAACGGGGATTCTTATGGGAATAATTGGTGGTAACGCTGTATATTACACGAAGACAATTCAACAAACCCTAAGAACACGATACACATTTTTAGATGCAATAGCACTTAGTCATTAGACGTTTTTCTTAAACCACATTAGTAGAATTCACGAATGAAAAAATCGATTTCAACACTCGAAATAGTCATACTGGGTATTTTTCATTATTCATATAATTTATAGTAGAGTAGTACATAGTGGGAATATATTGATAAGATTATGAGAAAAATACGAATAATTTATATATGATAAATTAACACCCAAGACACTCAAGCAGGGGAATGAAAAAAATTGAATTTCAGATCTAATTATGAGGCGAATTATTTGATGGTGCTTAAACTTATCCGTCTAATGTATGCCATTAAGAGTATTCATTTGGATCGCTTTGCAATGTGCGTTTGGAGAAAAATGAAAAATCATATCGAAGACCGCACACAATTGGTTAGGATGAGAGAAGTTGATGAGGGAAGACAGAAAAAGTAGATGGAGGAAATAATGAAGGGCAGTTAAGGTGGTAATATGATGAATAATGTCAAGTAAGCAAGGGAGAAGAGGAACGTAACATGCATTTTGGGTGTCATCAAAGAGGGTAGAAAGTATGAAGAGTTAAAAAATCATAAGGACGAAAGTATTACAAAAATTTTAACAAAATTTAATTAAAAAAATTACATATTACTCAATACACTAGGTGCTTCTTATAAAGTTCTTAATGGGTGATTTATAAGTTTATATAAATAAGTTTAATCTTTTAAAGGTACGAGTTAAAATATACGTTTTCGGAGACACCATCGTAGTCATGGGGTGGCACATTAAGAGATTTTTAAATTTCTTGGATAAAAATAAATTTTTTACAGCGCATATTCTTCATACCTACGAGTATATCTCATATGCTGTAAGTTAGGAAAGAAAAGTGTTTTTTTTTCACTTGCAGTAATTTGTAAAGCTTACAGTTTGCTTTCAATGTTTGCTCATTAAATTTTTCTCAGCTTAAGGGACGCGATAAGCGAAAAAGTTGAGCTCTTCTTCCTCGTTGAAGGGACTGTGGGTGGCATGCAAATTATTTCCCGTCGGTCACTTGCCGTGCCCATTCATCTGCTGAGGATCCTTCCCACGGCCTTCCTCGGGATCCCGTACCGTAAAAGTCAACTTTCACTAGTCGACGATTCGGGGACACGCTTTGAAAATCAAACGGAATGTTCAGCTTCTCCAAGCTAGGCTTTGTCCTGCCTCTTCTCTTTGTTATCTCTTATTTTTGTTTCATACTGTCGATCTGACGATGTTTAGGCGCGGTGTTGTGCAAAACCTTTGACTCCTACGCTTTTCAGGAGCGAAAAACACAGGTGTGGTATGAGTCAGCAGTTTCAATAAAATTTGGTGAGGTACTAACCAGTTTATAAGTAAAGAATACGTCATTGAGTGACAGCAATTGTATTTTAAATTGAATGAATAAAGACCAAGTTGTTATTCAACCTAGCTGACTGCCTTGTTTTGCGTTTATCCCGGGAAAAATTGTGAATAAAACTATTTTCCATAAAATACAGGAATAAAAAGTTCGAAATATGTAACCAACAAATATTTTTCTGTGATGTTGCATAGTATTTTTTTCTTTGTCGAAGTACATTTCAATACATTCATTTTCTTGCACCATTAAAATCGAACAAATAAGGCATAATAGAAAATCGAAGGCCGTATGGTTAATGCCCTGGAGCTATAGAGATATTAAATATGAGAATTGAACCTATGGCGTATATTTCTATGCTAGCAAAGTTAAGCAAGACTTTAGTTCCAGAAAAATTAAGTTTAATTCATTTATATCATAATTAACTGTTGGGAATTTCCTGAGTTAAATAACAACAACATGTTTATTCATTCATTTGATGACATATGATTTGAAAACAAAAAGGGCAAACAAAAATATTTTAGAAACTAATTTTTTAATTAAGTAACTGTAGATTCCTAGGTTTAAAATTTTTCCCCTCCTTGGAACCTTTTGAGATTTCTGCATGAAGATTGGAGTAAGATGTAAAAAAATGGTAGGGAAAAGAAGAAGATTCTAGCGAGAAATTCAGTGGAAATAGTGAAAGTAGGCGAAAGATGGTTCGATGAACAGTGTGATATTTATGGATGATTTCAATAATAATAGGGAGAATGTTGCCTGAGTAAAGTAGAGAATAGAAAAAATTGACATTTTTGGATGCCAAGAAGGGAATTAGTAATTTCATAGAGATAAGCTATAATTTCAAGCGGAAATGGATTTATGCTCATTCAAGGAAGGAAAAAATCACATGAAATGCATTTTTCATTTGATCCTGATTCTATAGCATTGGTGACCTGAACTTTTAGACCTTAAACTCATCTGCATGTATACATAGAGGCTTGCGGGCAACACTTTGCATTGAAATACTAGAGTAGTGGCTTGTTTTCATGTGAGTCTCATATGCTAAACAATTCACATAGGTACTAAGTTCTTTGAATACCACCAATTTTAGTAATAGTTTTCAAGGTCCTTCTTAAACTGAACAGAGTGTATGCACAGACAGTATGCCACATTTTTCCCAAAACATTGTAATACGCTAATAATTTATAATACGATTCATAATACGATTCATAATACGATTCATAATACGATTCATAATAATCCTATATTCCATAAACATCCCATATAATAATA
The DNA here is from genome assembly GCA_037158775.1 of Hetaerina titia. Taxonomy (NCBI): domain Eukaryota; kingdom Metazoa; phylum Arthropoda; class Insecta; order Odonata; family Calopterygidae; genus Hetaerina; species Hetaerina titia. The sequence goes on from CM073775.1 coordinate 54,295,982, forward strand.
ACAACCTACCTAATTTCTGATATTTTGTGTTGCAGTCAATGTTTAGTGCGTGTAAAGTTCGACATAATTGGAGAACGAAGACAATTCTTAGAATATTTCAATTTGGTTATTGTATTATAACTGACAACATTCAAACACATGACATCATGACATGGAATATGATTGTACGAGGTATGAATAGAACATCGGGAGAAAAGAGAAAATTTGAACCACCGGAAATATTATACTGCAGAATAATGGTGAATATAAAATTGGAAAATGGATTAGCGAACATATAGGTTCTATAAAGGGCAGGAGAAGAAGCACCGCACTTAAAAGTCTGAAAAGGAGAAGGGACAAACATATCGCGTGCGTTGTGAGTCGCGATGGTCTGAAGACAGTCGTGAAGAGAGACGTGAACGGGAATAATCTCGGAACTCTATTGAAATACTTAGACCAAATAATAATAGAATAGAGAATATTACTAAAAGTCGATATGCGGAGTTAATCTTAGGTCATACTAATCCTATGATTCATCGCTAATGATAAAACCATAAACACAGTAATCAACCCGAAGGTCGGTTTAGTAGGTGATGGTAGAGCTCACCCATGTACTAAGCCCGACGGCGTGTGAATATTCACACATCAAGGTAGGGGGGCCAGTTCCTTTCCCTGTGCCGGTTACGGTTTCCCAGGAAGATCTGGTACCCGTAAACTCAACTAGCTTGGGTGGAGCTGCAGGTGCCCAGAGTGCCTTGCCCGGGAATCGCTAATGATAATGCGACAACAATTCCTCATGCTCACTTCCAATTTGTTATGCATCATAAAAATAATGTCGAAAGTGACCGCCATATTCCTGGGAATAAATTAAATATTAGTCAAAAGATTGAATATTGACGCCATAATTGATCTTGGTGCTATTATTTTTAAGCTCATTAAACCAGTCCAATCATTCAACTAACAGATTATTAAGTAATCTTATTATAACGTGACAGGTTAATAATTTTAGAGTGAATTAATGTACGCTGCTATAAGGTGTATCTATCCACCTGCTAATCGTAGAAAGTCTTCGTAATTATTGCATCCATTCATTTCATCTTTATAATTATCTCATTTTGGATTCAGAATTTTTTCGAGTTTCCCAATACCCCCAAACACCTCCTTTTAATTGCTGTTGTCGTCCATAGTTCACCGCTACATTGCTCAAGGTTTATGCTTTAATGAAGTTTTGCCCTATATTTATGGTTTACTTGCAAGTTTTACCTGTGTCGACATGCTCCTATACTAAGGCCAAGTGTCGCACGCTGAGTTGACGGTGTCTTATTATCTAGGGTTTCCCAATGCCAAACTTCTCCCGGCGAACCATCGAGAGAGTTTTTGAACGGGAAGTGAATCGCGAGGAATGCAGTGGCGCCGTCGTACGCGTGGGAGAGGGCGGTGCCCGAACGCCACTTGAATAATTCCCCACCCTCTCAACCCACGACCCATTCTCTCCCTCTTGTGCTGTCCCGGTGTTAGCGCTATTTCTTTCCACCTCGATGCGTGGGCGGGAGTGCCTTTGGCTATCATTTTATCGGGTCGAGCATTCCAAGCACCCGCAACAAATCCAGGAAGTCGGCCAAAAACATCAAAATAAATGGAGCCCCAGGGCTAGAAGAAATGCCTACATGATAAAACTTTTAAAGAAGCTTGCAGAGGTCACCTTAAATTATTGATGGAGTGTATTCCTGAAGCCTCCGGTATAATTTAGGAACCTGAAATTCAAAGAAAGCCTAAATTGCAATCATCTGCAGGAAAATATCATCGGCCTCAGCATCACGCATTATGTTAATTTACATGGTGGCTAAAATGTCATCTGCTGGAGCATATACGAGTCGAAAGTCAGTTCGGTAAGTCGAAAGTTCTCGTAAGTCGAAATTTAACTCAGATAGTATAAGAAGAGTTGATGGGTTTGGTTCTTCTGCTCTGAATATTCAAAGTAGGAGCTAAGGAATACACAAACGAAAGGAGCATTTTTGGACTACAGGATATATTTAATCTGTTAAAACAAAATTACCAAAAATATTTTTTGCTTTTAATGAGACAGTGAATCACTTAAGAGTTTCTTTTCTCATCGTAAACAAAATATTGATTGCGAGCTACAAATTTCGTCCGAAATTCTTTATGGAAATGTGATAGTGCTCCATATATCCCTAATTTAAACAAATAGTAACAAAAAGCCAACACTTGAGCAGAAATATTTAATGATTAGTGAACTGAACAGAAGGGCACGGAGACATGACGTACCCAGCTGATGTTTGGGAACCCGTCTTTCATTCTTTAATCTGAAATCATCATATGGAAGTATCCTTTTCGTTAAGTTATCGCTCTTGTCTTGGAGAAAAACAGTGGGAGGTATGCATCGAAGGTGTTAAAACAATATACAAGTACACATACTTGTACAAGCATAAATTAATGCTAAAAATAGAAAGCAAATATAATTTGTTCACCAACAAAATAATTACGAAAAATTTGTGTCCCTAGAACCTCCATTATTAAAAATGCTTACATTCAGAACTAGGCATAGAGGCAATGGAGGTGACCATGGCGCCATATGTGTATAGGAGTAATTGCAGGAAAAAAAAATATTTTGCATTTAGTCGATGATCTTGAAGACCAGGACGAAATTAATTTTATTCTGAGAAATAAATGCAGAGGATGAATAACAGAAATGGGGCTCTCACAAGTATGACATACAACACTGAATGTGTTGTAGCTGGAAATTCTTGAGGAAGCCTAGTTCTACATGGCAAATTCCAGTCATATAAAGACAATTGCTTTCAAATTATTTCGTAGAACCCAAATAAAGAGTGTGGCTGAAATGAAGAATTGGATATTACAAGGAGAGCAAGCCACAATAGAACCTTATTCTCTTTTGTGTAACACCCAGATAAAACCTCCCACTAAATTTTGAATATATGCAAACAGTTGTGGGGAGCATTGCCAATTATAATGCGGAAGTACGGAAAAAATAGAGCATGAAAAAGTGGCTGTAAGTAATGGCGATGGAATATTGGCGAAGATACTCCAGACTTAACCTTGCAGGACAGTTCAGATGTGAGCTTATGAGAGTTCTAATGCATGATAACATTGAATTAAATAATCAAAAATAGTACGGAAATGGTTGTAGGAAAGATAAATGAGCAAAAAAATGACTTCCGCGTATGTCTAAGCGAAGAAAGAGAGGAAGACCTATTGCTAATTCCATAGAAGGCGCAATTTGGGTGATGACATAAAGGAATTTAAATGAAGGCGACTGGAGGGAATGGTAGCGATGGGACCGGGAATGTGACTAACGACTTTTAAGTTGTATAGGTATGCATCGCTAATATATAAATAACTCCATGGACCAGTCATCTGAACGCGGTGTCTTCAAAGAACATTTGGGATCGTGACCTTTATGAATAACAACCACATTCCAGTCACTCGGCTAATGAACTAGATATCAATCGTAATTGTTGTTCATTGGTCCCGTGAATGCCCCAAGAATGGAAGTTGCTTGCGTATGAATGAAATGAGTCTTCCGCGCCCTGCCTAAATTTATTTTCTGCCATCCTGAAATGCCGACCGAAGTGAAGGTTTTGATCTTGAGATTCCTTAAATTTTGGAGAATCATTTCTGACCTTCGCTTTCAAATTAACTGCTTAGCTGCATTCATTAATAACACTAGGTTTTGTTGATTGATAACCGAGTTCGAATGAAACAGTACGCAACGCAATTTCTTTCCGCTAATTGGATGTGCCTGTATACCTTAAGGGACTAAATTCTGAAGAATACCCCTAGTGATAGGTCAAGACAATTTGAAACCCATAAACTGTCGGCAAAATTCGATTTTTAAGCGAATTTGATTAATACTTGACGGCAGTTTTCCAATAATTAACCCTTTCTCATCTCAAATTACCTGCCACCACCACCCCACCTCAGCAATCAACACGAAGGTCGCTTTTGATAAGTGAGATTAGGGCTCACCTCGAAACAAGCTTTATTGCGTGTGAAATTCGCACATTCAGGTTACGGGGGATTGGGAGACAGTTTCTTCCCTGTGCTGTAATTTGTTACAAAATTTCGGTATTCAGATAATCCCGCCGTCTGGATTTTAGATGAGGCTGTGCAAAGGCATCAAACGGAATTTATTACGTTCACAACCTTATTGTAATCTAATGAATAATCAAGAAATGCTTTCCTATTTGCAACCCATGCGTTCTAGTTTTAAGACTTGGTAAACCAGAACATATCTCGACTCGAAGCTTGCCACATTTCTAAAGTGTGTAGGCTTTTCCTTGCGAAACAGTATAGAACAATATTTTTCAACACGTTTAATAAAATAATAGCTTATTAATCTCTCATATTTTAATTTTCGTTTCCGATCTGGAGTTTCGAAAGATCATTGTCATTCTCAAGGCTCTCTATTCAATTGTATCTTAATGAGGGACCCGTCCATAAGATTTAATCAGAAGGACGTCATCATACTTTTAAAGCAGGTTAAATTTACATATTACCTTTCAACTCAAAGGTTACATATGAGGAGCTATCCTAAATAACTTTGCATTGCATTGCGAGTTCCATCGCAAAGAAAAAGTGAACTTAATGAAAGCATTAAGAAAAATTTACTCATATCTTCCACGCAGTAAACAGCTTGGAGGTTGATTTTGATATGTTAAGGGAGAGCTCATCCCGAAACTAGCCTTTTGGCGTGTTTGAATTAACGCATTCAGGGTAAGAGAACCTGTTCCTCTTGCCAATATCCAGGTTTCCGAGAAATTCAGGATGCCAGAAAATGGCATCGTTTAGATTTTTAGATGGTGGTGTGCAAAAGTACCATCATTAATTTGGACTCGGAACTCCTCAGTTAGCAACTGAACGCTCTATTCATTAGGCTACCATGTCTTCCTACTTAATAAATAGGTACACATACACGTCCTCCAACGGTAGAAGAGTCAATGAAAATAAGATTAGAGAGATTAAGTTCTTAGATATCAACCGACAGGTTAAAGATGACGTTTGTTCCATTCTGTCTTTAAGGGATCAGAACGAATAACTGAAATTGACTGCGCTAGGGGAAAAAAGCATTTTTAAAATTCCAAATAGCCCAATATATTTTCATTATTACATCTAAATTTTACTTTATTGCACTTTTTGTTACCAGCAGTTCATCTTCCATGTTAGAGTGTTTCATTCTTAGTTGCCGTAGACCATGTACCTGTAGTTAACATTTTCTAGATTACTTGAAATATATCGTATTAACCAACAGTTAATAAAAAAATAATTTTTAATATTGCACACGCAGTGGTGAAACACTTTCAGCCATGTAACCAAGCGGTGGCTGACAGGGTGCCCCCTAGAAGGAGAATACATAGGAAACACGACGGCTGGCTGCTGTGTTTTGAAGAATTTTACCCCCTGTTGTGATTTCGTACTCTAAGGACAACGGATTCGAGTCACGTTCGCCGTTATGTGTGGTCATCGAGCTTTCACTTGACGTGCCGTCGTATAATGTTACCTTTTTCGGCCATACATAGCGCGAGGACGATCTCACCCACTGACCCCTGGTTCACGGGTACCGATTCGACGTTGATGCATACCAAGGGGTGTGATTTAGTACACTGATCCGTCCAAAAATAGTTATGCTCTATTTGGATGGGCATTTGAAGTCATTTCACGCCACATTGGCATCGTGCAACGGTTTATACAACTCTTGTCAAATATGCAGATCTTCAGGAAGAGTGACGTAGGACTCTCTGAATTCCTCCTAATCGAAAGTCATTCCGATCCAATATTGCATTTGCGGATTTTCGTAACGCTATTTTCGAGCCTCAGGTGCCTCATTGCTTCACATTTGGTGAGTGTGTACGTATGTCTTAAGGATCTGCCAACGCCCGTAATATTGTGTAACAGCATGCGTTATTTTCCAGGGCGCCCTTTCATAAATACATTGCTGTGAAACTTCACCATTCTCCTCCTCGTATCCGGCCCTCCGGTTCGAAACATTTGTCGAAACAACAAGCGGTCAAATTGATTGAAAACCTAAAGCCAAGGATAAAAAAAATCTCTATGGCTAAATCAAATATTTTTTTCGGATCCATCATATGCTGTTTCTTTTTTGTTTCAATGGAACTACAAATATATGTCCTACCCGTGGTACATCAACGGTCAGCGGGACCCTCACAATGGCTCGAATAAAACTGAGCACCAAAGAATCGAGGCGCCATGAAACTAATGGTGACCATTTTCTCTCTCTCTCTTTCTCTTGACCTCCCCCTAGTCATGCCTACGGCGGTTCTTGCTGACGTCTGCGGAAGACGTGCCGAAGGACACACTGACATACGAAAATAAAAGAATCCTCCATTAACAGACACATAATTGGATCGTAATAAATAAATATTTAGGACGGCGTTTCTCAAGATGAATCAGGAATTATTATTAAACTAGGGAAGACAAACATTCGCGCACGCATTCCTTTGCTGAAAATCTGTTGTGTGAGCAAATATCAATCGCACACGTAACATTTCATCAAGAAACGCGAGGTGTTGTTTGTTTATGGCCGTTTGGTTAATGAAAAGCGGAAATAGGCCCGTAGTAATCAAAGTTCAGGCACGATTTAACGATTTTTCATGAAATAGTAATCTATGCTGCGGTCCGAGGCAGAGACTATTGAGGAGTAGAAATGATAGTACATTCTTCACGGTCGAATGTCTGTGCTTTTCTTTTTACATGAACTCGAGGACGAATTGACCTTTATCGAAGAGAAGGGATGGAGTAAATTGCTTTCGCTGTGATGCGTACCAGGGTGTTGTATGTCCATGGTGGGTGGGAAGCTTCTGTTCCGCCCAGTTATTTTTTTGCAGGACAAGATCTCTCCGGGATAATTTTCAGTTATATATAATCAGATCATATTCATACGAAACCTGGTATTTGAAGTGGGGAGGTAAATGTAGATTAGAAATTTTGAGATCTGTTTATAACAAATGTTGAAAATGGATGGAAATGGAGATGAAGAAGCCCTGGGACGGTTGGGAAAGAGAGAAAATTATTGTGAGAAATTTGAAAAAGGCAGAAAAATTGGATATTAAGTAGTAATGGAATGCCAAAGTGTTTATAAAAGAGAATGTTGAGCGAGCGAAGTAGGAGTAAATGAATCAACATTTGGGACGGTTGGAAGAGGTTAGGAGTAAGTGAATTTTAAGAATAATTTAGTTTAATGAAAATAGTTTTTAATATAAAGGCGTACTAAAATAATTCATAGGGGTTCCTTAAAGGGCTAAGTAATAGTGTTTAGGCAATATAGCTTTTTTCTATATGGGATTTCCCAATCTATCGAGCATTCAACTTCATATTTCCTCCGAGATAAGGCATTACGTACTCATTCGCTTGGTTGCAATACACATTCGTATGATAGTAATTACTTATCGCCAATTATTAAGGGAGTTCCCGCTGCAGTAAAACTGCTTCTATTTTTATCAATATTCATTTTTAAGCTACGAGAGAGATCGGTTAAACTAGGCCGTAGTTAAAGGTACAAGACGAGTTTCATGATATTTATACTGGGAAATTTTGCATCGGCCTTTCCATTTGCATATATAAGCAGCTTATAAGTAAACTCTCAAATACTTGTCAGACAGTATGAGAAAATATATCAAGATTAGCATCAGCATTCCTGCGTATTATTTTTGTGCATTTTTTCCTCCTGTTCTAGGCCTAGTTAGTTTAGATATGGCTTTCCTGTACTATTAGGCGAAAGTTGGTTGGTTGGTATATGATTACGTTGCAGTGTAGATAAACGCGTTTTGCCATATACCTCCTATAAAAATATGTGGAAACTATAAAGTTAATTTTTTTTTAAATTTATGAATATTTTTTTCTACGAAGTCATACCTACAGTAAGTCTAAACGTTGGACATGATTTTTCTGCTCAAAAATCTTAGCCATGACGGTTGTCTTTTATAGAAACTAAAAAAAAATATAATTCTGCGAAGGTATTCTGGGTGTATTTTAAATACACCCAGATAAAAAAATAAACATTGTTACTCAATATATTTCGAAAAATATTTAAGAAATGGTGAAAAATGCAAAAATTAAGAAGCTACGAACATAAATTCTCATCACATTGCAAAATGATTCGATCATTAATTACATATGTTTAGGTGGTCACAAGAAATCGTTTGATTAGGCATTGGTATTTACGAAAATGTTTATTTGATGATACCAATCTATTTTTCACCAACAGGTATTCACTGGAACACACGTTACAGTAACCCAAGACGTAGTGAATTTCCCATTATATGACATGGGAGACTAATATCCTCAGACTTAACTTCCATACAAGAATAAATTTATATTTAATTTGTTAAAAATCCTAAATATAACTGAAATCAGTCCCGTTGATGAGCAAAACAGATATTTGTTAGTGACATTCATCTGAAATATCTAATAAACCGTAATACAAGTGCCAGATCATGGCTGGCATGCGTTTGGATTACGTAGAGCACTTTCCAAAACGGTTGAACATGGTCTATTTCACAATGCCAAATTCTTTAATGTGCTCCATATATTACTTAAAATATAAAATAATATGATATATTATTTATATCAACTTCTCACCTGTCTTTTAGCTTCCATTCAGACGTGTGATCAAACTCTAACTAATAGTGAATTCATGCATGCATATGATTTGAGAGTGTATGAACGAATTAGGTTCAGACTCTCGGGTCGAGTCCTTCAGACCTCGACCCTCGCTCTCTCCTTCCCATCCACTGCCTTGCACGCTATTGGAGCAAGGGCGGATTAATTCAAGAGAGAGTTATGATTAATTTACGAATAAATAATGAATTTTTCGGCACTCTCTCCCTTATTTCCTAATTAAGTCAGGGGAAGGAACCAAAGAAATTAATGGAAACACTCAAACCCTGCTGGTCTGGCTTCAGAAACTTTTTGTTGTGTTTTTGAGATTTGAGAGAATACGTTTTCAGAAAATGTTTGTTTACAGAGGACTATATGCATACATTGCGGATTAATAGCATCATTAAGCGATTGCATTTGTTATAGTATTTTTATAAAATCAATATGTCCCATAAATTCATTGACCTCGTCGTAGAGGATAAAATCTAAACTGGGATTTCATAGCGTATTCATACATGTTAGGGTAGGGTGTGTTTTGACAGATTTCGCTTCTTTGAATGATATCTGAAACGGAAAATACGTTCGTGTTTATCTAGGTAAGGCCTCTTTAAGTATTGACAGTTTTGCTGTCAATGGGAATGGTAATAAGCAAATGGAAAGAAAATTCTGATAGATAAATGCAGGATTTACAAGGAGAAGGGACTCGATGACAGGAACTCAAGTGAAGAACTACTTCAGATTCTCAAATGGTGCATAGCGTATGTGTCCAAAACTTGGTAAGAGGATATGTGTGAATTTTAAAAAAAAGGTTTTGAAACGGTTTTTGAAATGCGGTTATGGAAGAATGAGAATATGAGTTGACGATGATATTAGATTAAGAATGTGGGTGAAATTCAAAGAAGGCAGAAGTGGGTTTAGGATTTATTTAGAGGGAGCCGAAGGTCGAATATTATCATTATAACTAGATTGCTAATTTATCGAGGAAGAAAAAGGGAAAGTATCGACAAGTTGACAGGCGTGAAGGAAGATAAACGGTATTTTGAACTGGAAGCGGAATTAATTGATGTTAAAAGAATTTTATTTTGTGGGAAATGTTTTTAGAAGTTAACAACTATGTGTAACAGTTTTTATTGACTATTCTTCGATCAGTAGATTACCTATCATGACAATGAATACTTAGATAGGGTAACGGTTTATTGACTGTTACTGCATACATCAAAAATCCATTTCTATTAATTTTCAAACGGCCCATTGCACAAGGACGTTTCTTCACTCCTGTCATCGCCGTGCGCGAAGTTGGGCGGTTCCCCATCCGCCTCAGACCCACATACATCCCGCCCGCCCCTGGACATCTCCTCACGTGTTACACTCAACACGCCTTCATCCTGGTCCTTCCCCGCCCACCGAGGGATTGCGAGGGGCGCCCGGCCTCCGCTGTGACCTCCGCATGTTCCTCTCCTGGGCGAGGCATTATTTCGCATTGGCCGTCCTCGCCGTAAGATACCCTTCCCTTCGCCTCCAAGCCTTTCTCTCCAGCAAGCCTTCCTCCCCACTGCCTCCCCGTCCCCCACTTTCACTTTTCTCTTTCCTAGACTGAAGAGAGCGAGTTTGAGGCTGGTTGAGAGGAGGGGGGAGGGAGTGAGGTCGGGAGGCTCGGGGATAGTCGCGGAATGCCTCTCGATGTGGCGAACAGGAAAGGAGCCAGGCGCGGCGGCGTTGCCAACGCGCCTTGCTTCCCCTCGTCATGGACCGCTTTTTGTCATTTGTCCCCTTAACTGAACAGCGCGAAGCCATAACTCACGATTATCACATTCATAGATCACTGTGCGGATACTCTACGATTAGATACAATCGCGGATCCCATATAAGGGTGCTGATTGAGCTGAAAAAAAGATTTATAAAAAATTAGTTAATATTTGAATTAATTTATCCAAGAAAATGTATCAATTATTGTCTTGTTTCAGGTTATAATAAAGCTATACATCCTAAGCTAATAGATATGCTACAGTATTCATCTACGTCAGTATCTTACCAGGTACGAATCTGCAAAATCTTCAATCGGCAGGAAGGAGATAAAAAAAATAGACAAGTAAATTTACAACCTATCTACCTTCAAAGAAATTTCAAAATTATGTCAGTTTTGATATTGATTGCATTCATTTAAGGATTGAAACAGGCCTTAACATGAATAATCTAATGCTCGTGGGGACAGAAGGTACTCAAAATTAGTATCGGGCGTATAACTAATACTCGTATTTATTTTTATTATTATTGAGGTCAAAAAAGTGTCATTCAAGAGAGGGCATTCACGGTCCCATCCTTGGATCCTCCCCCTGTCTCTTACTCTGAAAGCCGCCCCAGGGGGTGTACGGAAGAGTGTTATATCACCACCCAACAGGAATTGTTTTAATTGTAGATTAAGAGAGGATTTCTCTCATCACCTTCATCGTTTGCTAATTTTACTACCTAGTTGTGGGTGCTTATACATTGACTGAAAGCTTAAAATTGAATAAAAATTTTTAATATAAATTTCACCAAAGTAATTGAATTTACAAACATGAAACAAGTTACATGAATATTGTAGCGACCAATGGCATTATGTCACCGAGAGTCATAAGTAACTTATAATGTGTGTATATTACATACTCTCAAACTTAATTTTGTCACAGCGGTACTACCTCTTTGTCTTCCAATTATCCTAATCGTCAGGGAAAACGAAAAAAAAATAATTTTAGCCCATATTATTATCATTAGCAGTAGTCTCCTAACTCAGGGTAGGCTTTTGATGGTCAATTTCACTGCATACAACTGTACTCCTAAGCCTTAACTAACATCACTGAAGGTACCCATAAAACTCGTATTATATAAAGTTAATTGGGGGAGAGTGTGAAGAAACCAAGAGAATGGCTTAGTACAGGATGGCTTAAGGTCAACCGTGAGAAAACCTACCACAAGATGATAATGACATAAAGTTGACTTTAGAAGCCTTACTTAAGTTAACTCCATCTTCAAGAATACACAAAATTTCTTATTAAAGTTTCGAACCAAATAATTAAATTGTAAACTTTTACTCTGTAATATCCATACTATCCAGATTTTAAAATCTGTGGAAAAGTACAAATATTTCTTTCCTTTTTTGGTATGGATATTAAATACTTCCACGAAGTGAAGCCTGAAACAGTAGAATATATTTTACTCTGTATTTTATTTCTATTCATAATACATGTTAAAATAACTCGTAAAAATAACTCTTTAGGTTTGCATACTTTTCACTTTCATAAATTCCATGGGAAATATCTATACTCTCCTTTCTCTTACCTCCCTCTCCAGTATTCTCCTTTCTCTTACCTCCCTCTCCAGTATTCTCCTATCTTTTACCATGCTTTCCCTTTCCTTCTCAGTATCTACTGTATTCAATTGTCCTGCCTTGTTGGAATTTATCCCAACAGACGTATATCTTCCCCTATAATACCTATAAATTTATCATATTTTTCCTTAATTATGTAATGGTATAGATTTATACTGTTACTAAACTTATGCATTAAAATCATTTTTGAAACCCGTAGTTAGCATTTAGCCGAAAATTCGAGAATAAGTTATTCATCCTCTTTCTATTTTGAGAGAGGTTAGGATTAAGTTTATGCATTGAGTATTTAAGAAGCACAACGGTGCTGTAGTGGATAACTATGATTTATATTAAGTAATATTTTATTCTGCGTGACCACTTTGTCCGAAATTAGTGAGTGAATTTTCAGGATGCGGACCCACTTTATCCATTCATGATATGATTTAGTGTGTATATGTATTACTTTCCTCTAAATGTTCACCCTTTAGACAATTCAATTCTGCATCCGGTATGCATTTTGGGTCATTATCGAAAAGTGCTCCTGAGATAACTGTACAAAATTCAATGGTAAGTGGTCATGTTGGTGAACATCAATGGAGTGGAAACTCGAATGTGAAATGAGGATCAATGGAAGTAGAATAGGAAGCATTCTATCTTACAAAACATAACTGTAAATGGTTGAGATTCATCTCTTGGAATTTTAATTGATGGAAGATGAATATTTCAATTATTGGAGTAAGTTTCCAACTCAGGCAAGCTCTTTTCCATAGTTAGATATAGGTTGGTAAAGTGTTGATAAGTCGGGTGTATAGGGAGGCCTGTCCTCATCATTAGAGTAGTCTTAACGAAGACGCCGCCAAGTCCCATCCAATGAACTCATTCTTGCTCCTGAGGTCCGTTCCTTCATCACCCAATTAGATATCGGAATGCCACTGAATAATCGGTCACCGTCAAGCTCATTGTGAGAAGCTTCCGTATCAATGTAAATAGTATCGGGAAGCTCGTAATTTTGTAGGGCTATTATTCCTCACGTATTATATGGGCATACAACAACTTCAACGTTTTAAGCATAGATGATACTCTTCTTGTTTATTTTTTAGGCTGACGTATTTTGAATGTGCAGGTTCATGAAATCTCCTTGGGTATTTCCTTTACACCACGCCGCACATTTATTCATTAGGTTCAACTTAGAATAAGTTGCTTATTAAATGAATAACAATAATTGAAATAAAACGCTTGTTTTCCTTCCACCAACCAGTAATCTTAAAGTTGGTTTATGCTTGCTTTAGTTGTTCATGTTTGTACAAAGTTTTCCTCGCCCATTACCTACCCAGTCTAGGATCTAGTTAAATTACGTTCTATATTTTACGATCCCATTGCATTTTAAATCATATATGATCAGCTATGTGTAGGTGCAGCACTGGTATTAAACCTTTCATGAGGTAAATACACAAAAAAGAATTACTGGGTCAACCCTAAAGAAGCTAAGTTTAATTAGACGGGATTTAGGAGAATAAAATGAAAAAGTAAGGGAGAAACACTTCGTTTTAGTTAAGTCACGTCTAGAAAACGCTGCAAGTGTCTGGAATCCATAGCAGAAAAAGTTATGTTAACATTTAGGTAAGATTCTGTGAAAATGTTCTAGTTGTTGAAAATTGCTACTAGAAGAGAGTAAGGGTCACGAGTAAGCTGGAAGAATTAGGTTGCGAGCCTCTTGATTATCAAAGACAGAGTTTTAGAAAGGTTCAGGACACACAGTTTTATGGAGAGAAACCTGGCGTCGGCATTAGCCGTCTTATTAACGGGAGCCGTCAAGGGGTCCGCAGTTTAACATCCCATCCGATGGACAGCGCAGTTACAGGACTCCCCACAAAGCACAATAAGGAATCGGAATACCACTGAAAAATATCTGCCGCCTCCAGGATACGAACCCAGGCCCTCTGGGTGGGAATACAGTACGTTATCCACCGCACTATACTGATCAACTACTAGATCCCGATAACTTAAATATTAAATTTTAATTATTGTCAATTTTTTTGGAAAAATGAACAAAATATTGCAATATTCATAAAAACGTATATGTGGCTGAGTATTTTCGTGTCTGAGTTCACATGTAATCAAGTGAATATATAAACTAACATTTCTTCAAGCTGCTGGCCTAACACACCCCGCAACACGCCCTTGCGGTGGCTTGTGAGGTATTGCATAGATGCAGTTTATAATTTCATTCGGAGACTTCTATATTGGTCACTTTGGATTTATCGGTACCTACCATTCCTTGTCATTGCATACCGAATCATAGATGGAATCCCATAGTGACAAGAGAGAAATTTTGTACCTCCGAACATGCTATTTGCGTTTAAGCTTACAGTCATTTCCAAATACTCTCTTTCTCTTCCAATGCCGTTTTAATTTCCGTTTATTAGCCGAATATATCACTAAATGCTGTGCTGCACTTCTTCTTTGCTCTCTCGTGCTTCACCAGTTAATATGAAAGGTAAATATGCAGTGTTTATAGTGTAGGTACATCTGCAGTGTGGTACGGTGTTTTGCCCACTTGAAACATATTCACTTGACCACGGGCAGTACTTTGCTACTGTTGTCTTCTCCGTTTTCAACATTTCCCACTCCAGTTGATAGTCACCTGGTTGTAATAGAGTTTTTCTCAAACATTCATTGTTGGCTATAGAATTGACACCTTACTTCATTGACAAAATAATTAAATGTTTCCTTTTAAGTAAATGCATTCGGGTACTTTTAGTTTTATTTTAGGGTTTTTAGTTTTATTATGATTGCGTATTGTGTGGAGGAATAACGATTACTTGAATATGTCGGTATCTCTCTCGTCTTTTATCTCGGTGGTCTAATTCACGAATTTAATTTTCCGCCACAATAATTCCCTCAGCAAGAAAATTCTGGTGTGATCTGCCTTTATAAAAGTTTGATTTGCGGGCTCTCTTCGTGAATCAAGGACCTCCAAACCTCATTGCTTTAACATATCTATTACGTGCACACTCTTTTCATTTGGACAAATCTGTCTTTTTTTCAATCTGTCAAAATTCAATTCAAATCTGTCAAATTTTCTCTAAAACTTTTCCAATTTTTACCCAGAAACTGATTCGATGAGGGCAGTAACGCCATTTAGGATATGCTAGACATTTCGGATGGTTAAAAAGTTTTAGTGTTTTAGCAAAAGGGAACGAGGAATCATTGGATGAATCTCCCTTCCGACAAACGGTCTCCTGTACTGGAAGTATCATCTAGTACCAAGGGACAGATAAAACTGTGGGAAGTGATAATTACCTCCAAATATTTTGCCACTTAATCAAACGGGAATGATAAATATGCTACCATGATGACAAGTCACTTATTTAGGTAACTATTTCTAGGATTATGTGGATATTTATTCTGTAAAAGGAAATGGGCATAGCTTTGACAGGATCTTGGACGAGTACCAAAATATTTCCCACCTATTTTGATGCGGTGCTTGATCCCTAATGGGAGTTTCTTGTCCCACCCTTCCGGATATTACGCTAAGGTTTTTCTAAAATAGAATAGCAGAAACAATTTCTCAAGGAAACTAATCCAAATTTGGCCCGAGAATTCGCTTAATCTCAGTCGGATTCAAATTCTCGATTTTAACCGCCGCACGAATTCTGTGACCGACAATAGCCTTCATTAAGGAAGAAATTAAAAGCTCCGCTCATGACCTTGCGTGTTTCTTTAGTCAAGAAAATAAATTCTCCCAATTACCAAGTTTTTTCAGTTCCAGGAGTTGCTTCCATGGATGTCGTGATGGAGGGGGGGGGTCGAAAATTTACAGGGAACGAAGGAATGAATCAGCGGTGCAGACGATCCCGCGGAAGCGATAAGGAAATGACCGAATCCTGACATCCATCTTATTGCCATTCGCGTCGCCCTCCGTGTCAACACGCTCGCGCGGCGTGTGTGGGAGGCGTCCGGTGGGCGGAAACAAGCCGAGAAGCCCCCGCACTGCACGACGGAAGCGATTAAATCCTCCCGCCAAAACGTGGTGATTCTCAATTAACGTGCTTCCGTCGAGCGTGAGGACCCTTCCCACGGCGTAGGGAGGGTCGCACCCGCGGTAATTTTTCAGTCCTATCCATTCCCTCAACCACGGGAAACATTCCCTAAATGTTGGATTTGAGCAATAATGGTGGCATTGTGGATTACTTAATTAATTATCCGAGTCATGTCGGTAAAAGTGTTACAATAAAAAATGCGAAACAGTTTAGGATCCATACGTTAATACCAAATAATAACGACTTCCTTCAGTCCTAGAATGATGATAAAGTAGGTATGCCATATAAACATATCAACTGTTGTAATTCCTCCGCTAAAATTTGTTATTATATCTCCTTCAAATCAATATTATATTCATGTATTTGCAAGTCTTTTTGGAAAATCTAGAAAAACCAGTCTTTGCGATCAAAATATTAATAAATATGTCAGTCACGTGTGCAATATTTTAGTTATATAAACAAATACTTACATGGTACCCTAAAGGTAGAGAAACTGATGAACTGAGAAACGAGTAAGTTCGTCAAAAAGGAAAAGTTCACATGGAGAGGTACACGGAGAAGAAGAACGAGATAGGGTGGACTTACCTTAAGTCACGATGGAATTTTTGCGAACATAATAGAATGGAAAGTCCCACGGAGAGGCCAAGGGAAGACTTGGTATACGGAATGAAGAGGGAATGGAGTGTCAGAAAAACATTCCGGACGTTAGAGAACTTGTATTGGATGGATTAGAATAAAGGTTTGCATTGGAAGTGTCTTCAGATTGAAAGATAAATGACGATTCGAGGAACACTTAGAATTTTTTCTTCAGCTATATATGGATACGCACGTTATTATATTATTATGCTAGAATAAGGGCATGGGGATATCATTGGAATATCAAGAGCGAGAGTTGTGGCCTCGATGAGGCCATTTCGGACAGCTTGGTAATTTTGAATGGAGGAAGGGTCATTGAAAATTTGTTGCTATTCGCCCGGCCTCGCCAAAATACGACTCAGGAGATACATTTAAATGAATTCATGGCGGATGTAGTGCTGACCTTGAATTCTTATAATTGGCGTGATTAAACGAGTCGTGTTCCTTATAAGTTATCCTGGAAGTTGGAACATAGCACAATATACTAGCATAAATTTAACAAGCTGAGGATATAAGCCGAAGAATGAACGAGTAAAATATAGCTAGCAAAATAAAATTTAAAATTCGCTTGGTTTTCTCTTTCACTTCCATATTTTACGTGCCACCAGGCAAATTAATGTCTGTGTTCGCTACTATGGTGTCTGAGTCACTAACAGAACTTACTAACCTATCCCTTCCGGGAAATATTCAAGAGAGGAAAATCGTTGCTAAAAATTGAACTTGACCATTTCCAAAAAAATATTGGATAAATTTTGCTGCTCCTACAATTAATGAACTTATTTTAACAGACCGTCATTTCTGGTTGCAAATGTACAGTAGTGTGCTCTAATTGATGGAGAAAAAATATTAATATTGGGGGTTAAAGAATCTAACCAGTGCTATCATGGGTCAAGTTTTTCTCGCCTGAGCCTTTATAGTTCATGTGACAATGATATCCCTTATGAGAGCATCAGAACGTATCCTAAAATTTAAAAATAAAATAATATCCTTGCGAATTCTTAATTCTTTTACTCACTAATCTAATTTTGTCCCTTTCAATTTCTACGCTGTCAAAAAGGTGCCGGACATTGAGAGTCGCGCCTGGAGTCTGGGAAAGCCAAGTCTTGGTTTCTTTTTTACCCTAGAACTAGTATTTTAAGATTGAGTTCGTATTCTACGATATAGCGCTTCGTGTAAGCGGCTATTTTGAAACATTTCGTGAAGTTGTGAAGGAGGAAAGTTGGCAAGAACCGCAAGTTTTTCCTACGTTCACAGAGTAATTCTGTGATGGCTAGATCTTAAATCGCCATTGATATCGTTCAGGCGAGGAAATACTACTCGGTAACGGTGCGGTGCTAAATCTGCGGTGGCATCTTAAAATATTTTTGGATTTGTAATGGACTCTACCACATCATTTCACCATCTGGATGAAATGTATTATGATACTCTCTTGCTCCTGAGAGCGTAAAAATAACCACAAACTGCCACTTGTATTACTAGGTTATAAATTATTGGTTGAATTATCACGTTAGGCTGGAATCGAGAAAATAACTTATTGTGGAAAGGCGATAAATGTTTAAAATCCCCATTTTGTAAACGCTCAGACAACAAAATATATCATCTCTTCACTTTAAAACCAATACAATCAACTAGAAGGTTGATTCATCGGTGAGAAAGACCAATTGCTTTCCCTGTACCGCCCATAATTTCCCCGGAAGATCTGATATCCGCAAAATCACAGAGCTTAGGTGAAGCTGAGGGTACTCAGATGCGTCACTTACGGTCGAACTCGGGCCCTCCAGTCAGTAATCCAGCGTTATACCCACTGAACTCACGAAGTTAAATTTCTTCGCTCAACGAATAAGAATATTTTCAAACGATGGGGAATGTTCATAAATTTTGTGGCATTCTATTCATAAAATAAATATATTCCCCCTTATAGACTGCGAGTATAAATAACTAATATTTTTCATGAAATTCCTTTCTAAAATGTTTATTATAATATTTTTTTCAAATGTCGTAACTGCAGGCGATTTTGGCAATAGTGTTTACTTAATGTTGGCACCATTTGTACAGCCTGCAAAAGGCTTTGGAGAATACGAATGGCCATTTTACAGTTCTACCGGTGTTTTTAATTTTGCTATTTTATTTAAGGGCAACGACTGCTCGCCTAAAAAAAACAACGGCCTAAAGATTTAAGAATATATTTATATTAATGGAACTCTCACAAAAGAGCCAAAATATTTTCTTAGGTGAGGTCAATCTGAAGCCCTCATCTAGCCCACCGATAATTTTAAAAGCACTTAAGTGGTCTGCAAGCACTAAAAGGTTTGCACGCCGCCAATCATTGCATTTGGAAATTGGGTGTGTTTACTCGAAAACATTCCGGCGTTCCGAGGGCTTCCCGCCGCCTTTCCCCACTTCAGGTCATTCTGGGGCGATGATCACGGCGGGGACGGCAATGAGTGAACCGACAAAATTCGCCACTCCGCTCTCGTTTTCCCAGTTTTCACTCTCCGGTCCGGCGGGCGAGGGAGAAGGGGCGAGGAGGAGACGATCACCCGTGAAGTGGAGGGGGCGGACTTCTTCCCCTCGTCCCTCCCGGAGGATCTTGGAAGAAAGCTCCCTCGCTGCAACGCGCTCTCTGGTACCCGGAAGGAAAGACGACGAAGCCCTTAGAACAGGCTCGACCGAAGTCGCTCCACGATTGGAGAACAGGTGTACGTGGGTCGTGCTACACCACCGTCGCGTGTTCACCGCCTCGAGTTTGGCAGGGATAAATTTTTCGTTCGTTTTCTTCGAAAGTGGGGGTTTCGAAAATGCGGCATGCAATTCCCTAGAGGCCTCGGTTAAGAGGTGCCTGAAGATTTGGTGTTTCTTCGTCATCCATTCCACCAATGTCAGCGTGCCAGCGTACATAAGGATTCTACTTATAACTTCGAGGAAAGTATGAAGGTTCCTAGTTATATCGGAAGATTGGACCACTCAGATAAGAAGAGAGAAATATATTGCGGTACCAATATTCTTGGGAACTTTTCCTCGTACGATTCGCGATCACAAGAAAGAGAAAGTGAACGAATAACTGCATGTAGACGTAGGATCACCCTAGTCCAGAGGTTGTGCCACGGGAGATCCTTTGGTCAGTAAACAATAGTGTACAGTAATTTTGTGCATACCAATAGTTGTTTTTAATTTTCAGAAGGGTGATGTACGTTTTCAATCTAGGATAATTCGATTAGAAAATATAACACGCGATTTAATTTGATAGGAATTGATTGAAAAGATGGGAAAGTCATAATGATATGAAACCTCAGCGTCAGCCTTTTCGGAGAAAGCTTATCTTTTATATAAGACTAAAAATGTATATAAATCAGCGTTTGAAATTTCACTTATTAACTCAGTGAATCTTATATTCACTGAGTTAATAAGAATAAATGAATTTCTTATGAAAGGGAAAGTTTTCGATGTGGATTTGAACTGTAAAATGAAGTACTTGAGTGTCTCTAAACTCAAATTTGTCGAAACCGATTCCTACACAGTATAAATTATTCACACCTAGTGCGCTATGACAATCTATATGTGTAACGATTTAAGAACGCAATGCAATGTAAGCATTTGTAAAAAATCAGCGATGTTCCTTGTTAACATTTATTTTTCGTTTTAATATAAGTTATCCTTGGATATTTTATTGTTCAGAGGCATGCGTCTGGAGTACACTATCAATCGGAATTTCTTCTGCGATATATTGAGCGTCTCCAGGGATGATATTCTGAAAATCACTCCTAAAGACGCTTGCCTGAACACTACGGAAACGCTTTGATTCACACCAGTTCGCACGCAAAAAAAAACTGCCGGAATTACCACAGAACCATGCGAGCCTTAATTTCCCAAGAAATTATTCCTTCATAAAGGCTTCACTCGTGAATGTTATCATCGCTCTGAAATATTGAAGGCATTTCTACGAGGTTGAGGGTTTGAACACGATCGAGGTGCTTCCAGTGACGATAGTCGTTTTCCTTTCATTCCGACCCAAGCAGCGCGGATCACCTGGCGCGCCTCGTCGAAAGTTGCGCGGTGGGAATGAAATCGAAAAGTAGGTTACTGGAGTGCGCATTTGTTCTCGTCGTAGGCGATCCGGTACGTATCTATTTTGCGGTGCTTCGATCGTTCATAAGAGAAATAAAGTACAATGAGTCAGTGCGGGATAATCGGTACCCAAGTGCATATATTTTTAATGCATTTCTGTAGGTGTACACTCCACACGAGCATATGGATTATTTCCATTGGTCTGCCTCTCGTTCTGCTTGCAAAAAAAGGTCAGGAACCGTCTTAGAAATAGGCGTAGATAAAATGTTGTTAGATTACGTGAACTAAATAGCGGATTATGAATATAATTCGTTGCTGAATTATTAGTATAATGGAAGTACTCAAGTCTTTGAAGCAATGCAAGTATTATGTTATTGTCGAGATTATTTACAGTCGACACGAGTTGTATTGAAATTGGCAAAAAAAAATTATTACATTTTCGAATACGGCTAATTTTCTAAATTCTAAAAGTGTTAAATTACCGTGTCGAAGGCCATTTTTGCTCACATGCAAGTGTTTATGATGTCTTGAACTAGACATGATTAGTAGGATAAAATTCATTGAAAGTAATAACATTAAATATTTTTTACAAGGACCGATCGCCGCCACGCATCTTGAATTAAGTAGTTAGCCTTACAAAATTCTTAGTAGTATCTAATTTGCTTCTAAACATTTCGTTGGTCCGTATAGATGGTAAACTTTTCCCGAGAAAACATGAATACCATCTCAAAGGGCGTCTGTGTAATTTATCTTCTGCGTAAATTACATGCATCAGCATACACTCCCTGGTTATGACCAGCGTTGTTTCATGTTCCCGTGACATTTCGTTCAGTTCAACAAAATAATCGTCCTGCGTATCGAGGTATCCCGCTTCGTGCGTTTTTGTGCGAGGCGGTGCGTGAAGAAGTAGGCATATTTTGATTGAGAGGAAATTAAATGGCCACGCCCTTTATCGTCGGATAAGCCCGAATTTATTTTGGAAAATAAGATAAAGGTGTTAACTTTTTGGTAAGGAAACAATAAGTGATGTTTCTTTATAGATTTTTACCACAGATATACTTAATTGATGTAACGAATACCAAATTATTAAATCACGTACCCGCAACCCACAAGTAGAATCACGCTACCGAAGGATGAGATTTTAAACTGAAAGGCATAAACTATTTAAATGTAGGTAGAGATTTTCATCCGAGTTTCATTTGCATCTTTATCTTAAGATCGTATTTTGTAAAGGATGGGTAATTAATTATACACTCAAATATTATGAAATGAAATGCTACGATGCTTTCTTTGTTTTTAATCGATAAGGATTCATTTAATTTCGCAAATAACTTAATTCCATTTTTTGCTGAGTTTTTATATGATTTTTAAAAATGGCAAACATTCGTGCCAATTAAAGAAAATTAACAAGGATGTGCTCTCTACAATAATTTCGTAATACCTTTCTTAGATCAATGAAAATTGTTTTTTTTAATATCTCCTTATTGCAAGTATGCAACGCCTAGATTTTTGCAATGTTACGTGAGACGCCGTTTTTCGGAACTATGTTGGCGAGGGGAGACATGAAAAGATCTACATCCACATTCCACCCCACAAGCCGCCGCAAGGACGTGTGGCGGGGGGTGTTAGGTCACCACCCAAAAAAAGGAATACAGAAAAACCGCATTCAAAACTAACACATACATGCAAACCCAAATCCACAGTGGTGCATATATTGATAGAAACATCCTATCATTTTACACGCATGCAAATACACATCTACCCCCCTTCACTCCACAAGCATGCAAGTACATATGCTTAAGTATAACAAATAATTGTGTCTTAGGATGCAGCGAGAAATGTATCCAAGAACGTGCAACATAAAACGCTCTCCTACCCAAGGTGAGGAATTTGGCCCTGATGATGGAAGATGGAATATCTTCTTTTCCTTTCGTAAATTCCAGATAGATGTTAACTCCATTGAAAGCATTACCCTTGTTCTAACTGTAACATTTCTTCACAAAACCTAGCGTTCCTTTTTTTTTGCACCTTTTCTGTCTCCTGAATCAACTTCTTTTCCGACGGATCCCATATACTTGCCACGTATTCCAGGTGCGGCCTCATTAGTGCAATGTAACACTCTTTCTCACTTTCTTTTTATCTTTTCCTGCAAGTAGTCGAATGGATACAAGATTGGATTGCGAACTAACCATTTGACCTCAAGTTAAACTCATTAGGTTTCACTGCGGTGTAACCTGCATTTCACAGGTTAATCTCATGCTTGGTTGATTTCTAATGGCGCAAGGGGTGCTTCGGAAAAAAAAACTTGAAGAAATTATAACTTTATAACTAAGTGCTCGATGCAGCGAGGAGGGGCGATAACCAATTGAACCAGAATGGAAACATTTAAATTCAATCGATGATCATATATATTCTGGTTAACTGGAAATTATAAGATCCCTTGCGCTCCCTCGGGAAAGTGTACGTTTGAGCAACCGTGTGGTTGGTTACCTCACGTGGAACACGCGCCTGTGAATCCGCCATTATCCGGGAAGGAATGCTGAAAATAGATTTCTATCTCTTTGTTTCCCTTTGTTCCATCGAAACCATCCAAGTTTACGCCCTGGAGAAGGGCTCACCTTGGAAACGCGAAACAAAGGATTATGAGCCCCAGCCTCCTTCGAAGATTCGCCCCTTTCGTGGCTGGAGGTTAAATTAATCCGGCCGCGGCTTCCAGCTTCACGAAAGCACGATCAAAAGTTTGCCTCGGAAAGGAGTAAGCGTGGATCCATTGTTCCAGTGCCTATGCATGCTAGCGCAGTGTCGTGTAGCAGTTTAGTTTTTTCAGTTCATTTGAAATGTGGGCTCATTAGAGCAAGTTCAAACTAATAACGCGGTAGCTACGTATAATTGTAATTAATTAATCGTAATTTTCTGATTTGATGAAGTCGTTATCTTTCGGCGTAACGTGTTTAGGAATCGCTCTTCTTTGAAGATTGGATTGAATACCTGACATTGCATACCTATTCAAGCCCTATACTTGGAATTGCATTGTACCCCCGCTTCAGATTGTCTTATAATAATTATTTATTGCCATTACCGAAAGACTTTTGCATTTTACAATTTACATTTTGTGTTTGTTAAATATTATTGCCGTACCGTTTGGTAATTTGTGTCCATCAGAAAACTAGCTTAACCTGTAGATTACCGATAATAATTTGTGAAATACCTTTTGAGCCATGTTCTATCATTTTAAATATGAATTTTATGGTCCTCTCTTTGTGAAACTTATCTTAAACTAATACAATACAAGATAGTAGTAGATTATTGTAGTTTAATAAAGTTTTTGAAGACTTTCAACTTTATGGAACGTCCATCTGTGTGCGCATATTTCATTTTCATATCGGTGACTGAGGACCTATTAGGTGTGGTAAACACCTGCTCTTTTAATTGTAATATTGCTTGTTAATGCAGAATTCAGCTATTAAATACATGGGCAAAAAATATTTAATTAATATAGATAGAAATAACATTTCAGAGTAAAATGTCACATTTATTTTTTAACACGATATATCTTTCAACGTCATTAACCAGTGGTATTGTAAATTGTGGAATTTTGCTCAATTGTTTCTGTCGATGTTAACACTTCTGCGGTCAG
The DNA here is from genome assembly GCA_037158775.1 of Hetaerina titia. Classification (NCBI taxonomy): domain Eukaryota; kingdom Metazoa; phylum Arthropoda; class Insecta; order Odonata; family Calopterygidae; genus Hetaerina; species Hetaerina titia. The sequence continues at coordinate 54,320,343 of CM073775.1, forward strand.
ATAATTTTTTTGTTAAAGATGTTATTTTTCCTCGCTAGGTATTTCACAGGGGAGAAAAGCCAATAGGCAAACTTATTTACATCGGTTCTTACAATGAAAATTATTTTCGTGGAAGTCCCCGGTACACGATTTTGTTCATTTGAACGAGTCAACCGTGACTGCTTTCATGCCCACACAAAACCACTACCAGATTATGAGAAGTCACAATTGAGGCCGATGACACTACCTACCACACCTACAGGGTTCGTCCGGAAAATAAGTGTACTGTGCTCAGGAAAAAAATTTATTACACTTTTACATATCTTAAGCTAATATTCCTCAAAATATGACCCTTGTGAGTCGATACACTTGTTCCAGCGGCGTTCCCATTCCTGGAACGCTCCCGCGAAGGCATCATCGGGAACCTCTCGAAGACACGTCGTCACGGCCTCTTTGACGGCGTCCAAAGTCCCGTATCGCGTTCCTTTCAAACTCCTCTTTATCTTCGGGAACAGAAACTTTCTCTAAAAAATGTGGATCATTTTTGCAGTGATCCGCAAGTTGCGTCGCGATTTCCAAACGATTGAGTCTTTGATCATCACTGAGCACTTTCGGCACCAACTTTGCACAAATTTTTCGCATCTGTAATTGGTCCCTAATAATCTCGTGCACTATTGTTTTTGGCACATTACACTGCTCTGCTATCATCCGAACACTTAAGACGACGATCAGAGTTCAGTACATTGCGAACTTTTCGCACATTTTCGTCGGTGAGTGTCGTTGATGGGCGTCCAGGCCGTGGTTCGTCGTCGACCTCTTCTCTGCCCTCCACGAACATCTTGTGCCACCGAAAGATCATGTTTCTGGACATGGCTGACTCCCCGTAAGCCTGGTTAATCATACCGACAGTTTCGGTAGACGATTTCCCAAGCTTTACCGCAAATTTGATGGAATAACGCCGCTCCAAAAACTTCGGCATCGCGTTCCGTGACGTGGGTCGAGCGTGGAGGTTCGCGTTAACAGAGCTCCTCACTACACCACAGCTCAGAGCCGACTGCCTTTTTCAGCGTCGCTTGCCAACATACCTCCCTCCAATCGCAGCCCGTCAGAGCGGTGCTGGGCGCGCCTGGAGCGGCGGGAAAAAAATCAGTACAATTATTTTCCGGACGAAACATGTAGTTGCTATTTGGACGTACTGAAAAAGCATAAAAATTAACCCTTCGATCGTTCTAGTGTTGATAAGTAATCGAAATTTTCGGTAGAGATTTCCTTTCGCTTTTTATCGAAGTGAATTTTCGAAGTCAAGTTTGAATAATTTGCGTGTGAGCCATTAGAGAGCCATAATGACATAGGAATTAATATCATCGACGTGAAAAAAACGAGATGGAACAACCAAGGTTGTGAAAACAAATTTTAAATGCGACACAAAACATTTCGCATTCGACCGCTACATTTTTATGTAATTTTATGATTTCATATAACTATCAAATGGGTAAATTCTTTTTTCTGGCCCTAAAATCAGGATTGCAACCTTGATTGGTCCATCTTGTTTTTTCACGTCGAAATTTTAACCGATGTAATTAATACTAAAACATTGTTTAAAACCCCTGTTGTAATTTCTTCAAATTAAAATGATCTGCTGATGAGTAATCCTGAACTCTAATTTCAAAAAATATTGTGAAATTCTATGATATACCCTGCGAGTGTTTACAAGAGTGTGTGGCAGGAGGTATTAGAACAGCATCCCGTATTATTTAAATTAAAATGTGTTTGTAATATGAAAGTCAAAAGACAGTCGAGTTCTTCGATCAATGTTATTATTATGAATGGCTGACTGGAGTAGGAATATCAAACACGCTTTCATAATAAATTATTTTTTACATATATATAAGCTCATAAATTGTTTTTCCATTTAAAATAAGACAAGTACTCGAGATATTGATTGGAGAGGCAAATCGCTCATCATCTCTGTTCACTTAACAATGCCAGTAACCTAAAATAATTGTGGTACTATCTCATGGGTTTGAGAACGGTTATAATAATAACGCTGTCATAAATTATGATACATTTCTAATGTATCAAAATTGTGTAAAATTGAATAATCCGTTTTAAGAACACTTATCTCGAAAAGTTTCGTCATCTACTTTTCCTTGTCTCCTTCACTTCAGTTGAGAAATGTGCTAATGATGAATAAAAATCTTCGTGAGAAATATTCTCGTGATGAATATCCATTAGTCTCAAGAAATTAGGTATCATAAGAATGCATGGATTGTGTCTCGTTCAATAAATTACTTGCAAAACCAAGTCACGAGGTTGAACATGTCTTAAGTTTGAAAATGTTTGAATTTTCCAATAATTGCTTGTTTCGTTACTCAAACGCCCGTTTTAACTAACCCAATGTAATATTGCAAAAAAAAATTAGAACTTCCCCTTGAGTAGAATAGTTCTGAACAATGTTATTAGTACGTGTCACGAGAAAGACATTTAGTCGGGCGCGCCGAACTGGGGCTGATCTGATTTATGCGGGCAGGTTCCAATGGGTGGGGCTCCCCCTAACTCGCTTTCCCTCAGTGCATAAAACTTAAAAGAGCTGCGTGAGACGATAGAGGGGGAGAGAGGTTTAGGCCTGGAGATCCGGCTTTTAGCACTCTCGTCCATCGTGCCCGACTCGAGTGATTCAAGGACACTCTTCCGGTTTTCCGAAGGTGGACGCCCGCGACTTATAAGCGCCGCCCGTCACTCTGGGGTTATGTTTACGAACTTAGTATTCTCACGGTTATGAGTGTGTGAACCAACAGGGGAGAGAGTGATTTAAGAGGTCTTTGCCCATGAATGGAATCTTAAATAGTTTGTGCATTTCTGTCGGTGCTCGAGATTATTTGGGCTTTTCTGCCATTAATGATTAAAGGGGGAATTTACCAGTAGAAAACTTGGCCTTCAAAGTCATTGGCATGACTTTGGTTTCACGGATTTAAGCACCTGAAATTGTCTTCAAAAGCGATTACTTTCAATCATCAGTGGGAGTGTCATTGCAGAACACAATTGACCCGATATGTAGGATCCATTGTTAGCCATAATCGCTTCGTTATTAGTTCGATAATCGATGGGAAATTATTTTCCTTGAGAAGGGTATAAATATTGCTCATCCAGTTAATTAGGCCTCCTAAGTACTTTCCCCTTAGAAGTAAGTGAATCAGCACTTAGATACTGAGTCACTACCGAGTATACAGATAATTCGGATACTTAGTATTCTTATTTGCTTAGACTAAGTTCTGTTTTTACTTAACTCAATCTAGGAGAACGCTCCGAATTCCGCCATTCACAAGTGTTGACAATGGAATGACAATTATTATTAAACGACTACCATTTTAACTCTTTGTTTCTTATTGGCCTTATGGTACGAATGTGTAAAATGCAATGTGTGCCCATTCCAATTAAAGTAGTCGAAAATTATCTTGTTGGCCGAGTTGTTAGGTTCTAACGTCTAGGGTACATTATTTTAAATGTGTTTTTCATGTTGTTATTCTTAACCAGTAATACGAGTACGATTATTATATCCAATGCAGTGTATGTAGGGAGGCATGAAATGGTTTCTGCTTGCTTTTTGTGGTATTCAACGGCATTTCCTCCAAACCTGAACTCCTCTTTCCTTACACTACTTCCTTGTTCGACTCCTCGTACTTTCTACCCGTCATATTGCCTAAAATGCTTCTCTTTTCCTCATAATCTCCGGCTGGTTAAAGATTCATGCACATCACGGCATCGTCATGCTTTCAATTCTCACCATCTCCTTCGCTCACCCTTAGAATTTCTCCATTAACTTCCGTTCTTTCCCAACAGCATGTACATTTTCTTCGATAATCTTCCTCTCCGCATGATTACGATCCTTGTACTTTCTACAGCCTTTTTCAAATCCAAATATTAATTTATTTAGGTCTAAAGGGAAGATGGGTCCTGATAATTCTTTTTCACTGTTGCTTTTTAGTTTGCATACCATCTCAGAGCTTGTATAAATTTGGTGGTTCATGGGAATCTCCAGATTCCATCCAATCTGTTGTGGATATCATGGAGATTTTACTTTTTATAAATCTGTGGAAAAAAATTTCTTTCTATTTTCTAAGTGGTCTCGTCATTAACTCTTTACGAATAAGATTCGTGAATTCAGCGCTTTGAGAAGAGGTAAAGGTTTGAGACAAGAAAGTGAAGATTTTCCTTTCAATATCACGGTCCATCAATTTAAGCAAGTTGGATACGGAGTATACGTATAATCTGAAGGGGGAGACTTCATCATTTAGAGGTTATGAAGCGAATACAGAGATGAAGAGGGACCTGATGTAGAGTAGGTTGCTGGATTGGGTTTTGTTTGGAGTTACAAAATATTTATTTGATAGTTGTGTCCATCCAAAACCCTACCTTAACCGGTAGATTACCTAATAATAATAAATAATGAAGCGAGTGTTAAAAGTGAACTTAGCGGTGTCAAAGAAAATACTTCCTTTGGGCAGCCAACGTTCACTTTCTCTTGAAATCAAATGGAATATTCAGCTTTGGGCAAACTATTGGGCAAACTACCTATTTATTTATGAAGACTTTAGGGTATTTTCTAGGAGAAAAAATTAGTCTTTTTCGTTGGGACGGTAACTTTAGAGTATATTCCTGAAGGTGCTGACCAGTATGAACGTCTACAGGTTCGTACCTTCAGAAATTCCCAAATGTCTTGGATTTCATATCCATTCGTAATGTGATGAGAATTACGCACGTCATCTCAACTGTAGTAGACAGTGAACTTCCAGTTTCATAAGAGTTGCACGTTTTGTCACCTTACTCAATTTTTAGTTTCATTATATTTGTTCTGCTTAATACATCATCTCACTCCTCTGAAATTCATTTTTGTTAGCTATCATACAGGGTTCGTCCGGAAAATAAGTGTACTGAGCTCAGGAAAAAAATTATTACACTTTTACATATCTTAAGCTAATATTCCTCAAAATAGGACCCATGTGAGTCGATACACTTGTTCCAGCGGCGTTCCCATTCCTGGAACGCTCCCGCGAAGGCATCATCGGGAACCTCTCGAAAACACGTCGTCACGGCCTCTTTGACGGCGTCCCAAGTCCCGTATCGCGTTCCTTTCAAACTCCTCTTTATCTTCGGGAACAGAAAGAAGTCCGGTGGTGCCAAGTCCGGGCTGTAGGGCGGGTGCGGCAGCGTTGCCACGCCGTGCTTGGCCAAGAAGTCCGACACGACAAGCGCGGTGTGAGACGGCGCATTGCCGTGATGCAGCCGCCAGATGTTTTTGATCGCTGGCCGGACGCGGGCGACTCATTTTCGAAGGCTGTCGAGCACTTGTACGTAAAATGCAGCATTTACAGTTTGTCGTTCAGGTAAAAATTCGTATTGGACGACTCCCCTTTTGTCAAAAAAGACAATGAGCTTATTACACTTATTTTCCGGACGAACCCTGTAGCCAATCTTCAAAAAATTAAGTGCAAAATTTTTTTAAGGGTGAAGTGATCACTTAATGATCTAAACATTCTGCTGTTGGTAGAAATTATCCGTAGTTGAAGAAAAATGTAATATTAATGATAATATTCATAAATTATTAATAATGGTGTTTTAGGTTATGTTAATGGTTGAGACTAGAAATAGAGTGATCCTAAGTCTGTGTCCATCCAAAACCTAAGTTAAAACGGTGGATTGTTATAACGATATAATATCGCAGTGCTATTGGTTCGAATGGCGAGGTTAAAATCACGTTGATGCAGATGGACCTGCCCCCCTTTTTAAATTAACCTAAAATGAGTTCTTTGAAATGTTATTGCGCCAGAACTTTCTTGAAAACTTGAGTCACAAGAGAAAGTTCTATACACTGCTCGAAAAAGTGTGAATTTCCTTTAGGAGTATCAGATGAACTCCAATCTCTCATAAAAAAAAACAATATTTGGGTAAATAATGGGATTATGTAAAATCTAACAAATGGAGAAAATCTTTTACCTGGAGTTTTAATTGTTACGTGCAAAGTTAACAGCTGCTTTTGACAAGCATAACATAGCATTGATACAAATAGCGTAAACTATGCTATCCCAATTTATTTAAAATATAAATCATCATCCATCCAAGAGTCTGTAAGGTGCAGTAATGCAGTATGTTCGAGCGTATCTTTATTCCGCCTTTAACCTCTCTGTCTAAATGGAGACGCAGGGGGATGGGCGATAACGGAGGTTTGGAGGAGAAGCGGACCAGAGGGAGGAGAAAGGGGAAATGACAGGTTTACCGAATGTGTGTCGTAATAGCCTGAAGCGCTATTTATTCTTCCTTGCTCTATTCTTCCGCTGCGGTGGTGGCATTGAATTATAAGTCACACAGAATAATTTATTGATCATCCTTCTATTCTTGAAATAGGAATTATTGTTTGATGGGAACAAAAGCATCAATTTCTCAATGTGAATCTGTTAAATTCTTTTTTCATTACTTTCGCTATTGTGGACTATGTGCCCTTTCCTAACGCAATTCTATTGTGTTAAAATAAATATATCCAGCGGCAAGAGTACTGAAGCTAATTAAACAATTACTATGAAGGGTAATCAGAGTAACAAAGAAATAAAGAAGCGCAGCATAGAGTGAGTGTGTGAAGAGAGTAAAATCTATGAAGGACATTTATGTGAAAATGTTGTAAATCGTGGGTCGCGGTGGTCTAGTGGGTAGAGCGTTGGACTACTGACCGGAGGGTCCCGGGTTCGATTCCCGGGCAAGGCACTTTGGGCACCTGCAGCTCCACCCAAGCTTGTTGATTTTTCGGGTACCAGATCTTCCTGGGAAACCATAACCGGCACAGGGAAAGGAACTGGCCCCCCTACCTTGATGTGTGAATATTCACACGCCGTTGGGCTTGGTACATGGGTGAGCTCTACCATCAACTACTCAACCGACCTTCGGGTTGATTACTGTGTTTACGGTTTTTTTTATGGTTGTGAATTACGTAAAATTAGGAAAAAAATATATGAAAAAATTGATCAAACTTTGATGCACGAAAATCCACTGAAGATCATATTTGAAGAAACCAGAATACTTTCAGGGTAAGACTAAAAATGAGTTCGGAGAAATGAGTAATTGAAGACGCCAAAGCAAGGAATTAAGGGAGAAATGACAAGATTGTGAGCCAACAACTTGAACTTGTTGATAATAAATCTGCAACTATGTTGCGTCATTCCTGAAGTCAGTGGTGAAGTTTTCTTGGTAGTGGGTGGATATCCTTGAAGGAGGGCACTTTAACCTACAATACGCTCGCCACCGGCCCCTGATAAATTCTTCTAATAGAAAGGGAGTTCGGTCCTTCTCCCTGGAAGTTGAAGAAATTCGGCCGGTTTGGCCCGCGTAAGGGTTACGCCACACCCAAATGAGTCGAGGGTGAGTTCTCTTTCAAGGCGTGAAACATTTCCTTTCCGTTCAAATCCAATCGCTGAATCACATCTTTTCCGTTTACTCAAATTTTACATCACGGGACGAAATGAAATTGAATTTCGCAAGTGGGTGGGAGATGAAACGCTGACCAACGATGAGGAAACAAACGGGACCGCACAAACCGCGGGAGCGTGAACTAATAATGGCAGGGATCGTTACCAGTTCGACATAACTTGAGCCAAAATATTTTTTGGGTGCTCTTAAGGAAGGTTCGCTTTCTCGGTAAGGCATTCCACGTCAATGGTACTCATATTGGTAACATTCGACCTACATTTCACTAAGTTACGGAAGAAATTGTATAACTAACAATCCAATAATATGTGTTCAGTTATATGATTAAATTTCAAATGGACTCTTTTGCTGGAAGGCTGAAGAGAGATAAAGAGAATGGTATGCGTGTTTTCTGATATGTTTCGCTGTTCTTGTTAGCGTCAACCCCATTATTTTATTTACACACCTACCCAACATTTATTAACTATGAACGTTAGAGTCGTAGAAATCACCTCCCAGCAAGCCTTGCGGTGACCATTTCCTTTCCTCTAGCTGACTTTCCAGAAATTTCCGGTGTTCAGAGGACCAATCAATCTGTGTATGTTTGACCTTTGACTTTCCGGCCAGCAGGTCAACACTCTACTCCTTAGGGTACCGGTCCGTTCACTTTGTTTCCTAGGATAGCTAGAATTCAATATTGAAGCTCTTTGATCTCTCTAGATGTCCAATTATATTTTTCTCGTATCGCTAAATTTAATTCAACACTGGTACAGTACTTGAGGAGCATGTATGAGGTCTATACGTCATTGTAGGTATCCGAAAACTGTGACGAAAGGCGAGCGCAAGGAAAAAGAAGTTCACTATTCTTGGGGGGACAGCATTAAAATTTTGAAGTATTTATTCACTTTCCATGTGTGAAATACATCCTCATCTGTCAACCGGGATGTTGGTTAAAACGGGAACGATAGGTAAATTTAGGGTGAAGCTCACTCAAAGCGTGTAACATTTACATATTGTACATCGAACGTGTATATCTAAGGATACATTTTCCTTTTCACAGTTTTATTCCACAACCAAAAGGAAGTATTACAATTTCAATGCACATCTCTCTTTTACTTTGCTTTTTTCCTTACTGGTGGCTGGTGTCTCAGAATCCAATGGGAAAGCGGGGTATGGTGTACCATCTTAGTGAACATTTCCGGTACGAAGCCCTAATCGGAGAGGTGTGAACGTCTTCAACACTAGGTCGTGATTTCAGTGCACTAACCAGAGCACGATTAATTATACATGCGTATTCGTACTAGTAGGCTGTACGTTGAGCCTTATTAGTTAAGTGAAACAAGCTTCAGGAAGCCCGTGGGCCAATTCATTGTTCGAATACGTAAATGCGCGCACTTAAGACTAAACTTTATGAAAAATGATTTGTTTTCCTTGCTTAATTCATATGACCAAGATAAAGTCCCCATCAGTATTGTAAATTAAACCCGGCTTAATTTGAGAGTTTATGGTTGAACTGATGTCGCACTTAACCCAACATCGTGTGAAATTCGCGCATTCGGATCTGGATGGTCTTTTCTTTTTTTGTACTACCTGCGGTTTCCCACGAAGTTACATTACTCAGGAAATCACTCCGCGTGAATGTAATCAGGAGTCGCACGGAACCGGATTTGGTAACCGACCTTCGCTAATGTCTTTCCAGCTATTCCCATCACTGTAATCACCATGTTTTTACCTGGAACTCAATAAATGCCTGATTTTTGTTGTTAAGAGTTTATTATAAGGATAACTGGTACATTTAAAGCCAAAATGAGACCGAAAAATCATAAAAATGTAGAGAGGTGACTCTGTTCCTCTCAAATTCTTAGTTTTTTATTTTTTCGTACGTGAACTCTTTGTGTGCGTAAAAAGTTGATATGAAATACGTAAATTTTCAGTTTTTCTATTGATTATCCACGGAAATTGAATGTAGATAGTAATTTATCCAGTAGTAAAAAGATGAATTGCATCTAGGAATGGTACAGGTCTGTAGGCTAGATTGCTATTTTCCTAAAACGGCAACCTGTAACTCAATAAATGCCTGATTTTTGTTGTTAAGAGTTTATTATAAGGATAACTGGTACATTTAAAGCCAAAATGAGACCGAAAAATCATAAAAATGTAGAGAGGTGACTCTGTTCCTCTCAAATTCTTAGTTCTTTATTTTTTCGTACGTGAACACTCTCTGTGCATAAAACGTTTATATGAAATACGTAAATAACAGTTTTTCTATTGATTATCCACGTAAAATGAATGTAGATAGTAATGTATCCAGTAGTAAAAAGATGAATTGCATCTAGGAATGGCACAGGTCTGTAGGCTAGATTGCTATTTTCCTAAAACGGCAATACAAGTTGTCGATGCTACCTTTGCAGCAGTGTTCTAGGCTATTATACGCTCTGCTAGTTTCTTCATTCCTTCATACGTACAACGTTCATACTTGTATTACCTGCCCTGCATCTTCTTTTACTTACTTCTCATTATATATCCTTGTGATTTCATTCTAGTTTTTCCAAGATTTACTCCTTTATGGTCCTCTGTAAAATTTGATATCTCAGAGAATAGCCTGTTCATTTTCTCGTCTTGTTTGTTTTTCCATTGACTCTATCCATTTAATTTATACCTTTCGTCTTTAGCACCGATCTTTATTTTCAATGTTAATGCCATTTAAGTTTCTATAAAACTTTTCTTGTTCCCCAGGCTAATATTATGTGCCATTCCTGGTTGTTCCTGCGAATCGAAGGCCTTTCTCGCTCGATTTACTCGACTTAATTTCTTCCTTTTATTCTCGCTGGCAAATGATTGTTTTACTTGAGTATCAAATTTCTTCCAGCTGCACAACAAAGACCGCCCATAGTTTCTTAAAATATATTTTCCTTTCCTTAACAATAGACAGCTTTCTCCGTTGTACAATTTTATCTTTTCACATTATGCTTCTCATTCCTCATCTCAACAATGTCCAAGTATCCTCATCAGTTTCTTCATTACAACAAAAGAGGAATTTATTTTTTTGGAGGCATTCTGTTTTAGGCAATTACTTGGTACTTAATTTCTGTTTCCTATGTACGTAAATGCATCACAAATTCAACTGGTTGAAGATCAAGAAAGATTTTTATTCACTGAATTACTTGGTATTTTTTCACACACACACAAAAAGTTTTTTATGATGAAATTTTACCGGTCCAAAAAACATGTCAAGGTCACTGTTAAATGTAATTTTGACAAGCCGTTGTTTAAAAATTACTTCGACCCGTCATACTTTCAAGATTAAGTGCTACTTGTACAGCCCCACTCATAATGTGTGAACATTCCAATCACCGTGTTTTTTTTTGGTGAAACTAGAAACAGAACTGGTTACTTTAGTTGAAAGAAGGATTTTGAGTGAAATGGAAACGAAACGAGAACTTAATTTAAGCTAATTAAGTCAAAGACTTCCTGACACAATTTCATTCTGTTTTTCTTTTAATGCATACCGGTTTTCAAACGTGTTTGAGCCACCCACACAATAAATTATGAAGTTGTGAATTGGAATAAATCATCTGTGAATTACGATGACTGCAGGCGATAAAATATGTGGAATTTGAAGTTTGAGTTCTCAAAAACGTAACACGAAGATAGCAGTTCTGCGTTTTGGTTGATCATAAAATCTAATTCTTGAAAATTGTTAGCTGTTGTGGTTAACCAAAAGTGCTTTTTCCAAATGCATACTTTTTCTAATTATTTCGTAAAAGTTAGACCTCAGTTGCTTCTCTTTCTTTTCAAAAACTGGCTTTTGTGATTTTGTCTCCTGGGATTCTGATTAACTTCATTTGTCTCGTCATGCGTCTTCGTAGATTTCTTTTCGGACCACCGAAGTTGCGCAACTCCCACACGTGGGAGGCATTAAGGCAACACACACTGAGTGGGGAACCTCATGTAGCCCCCTCGATCAGCAAGTTACCGCCTTGTTATTTTTAAACATAGTATAATTTTCCATATGGATTTTCATTTTTCGTAATTTCGTGCATAATACGAGACACTTGTGAAACGGTTTTCGGACAACCGGAAATATAAGACTAAAATCTTGACCAACCGAAATGAATCCCCACCCGGGAAATCTGATAATACCCATGAAATCGAGGCCCTCTAGAGGACCGAACTGCCTTGCTGCGTGCATAACTAATGCCCGGGTAGCCATGCAGAATTTGTTCGTAGGGTGTACGTGGTTTTAGTGGTTTTGATATGTTAAAATCTATCGGAATATTTTCTCCAACTATTCACCTTTTTTGCGAGAAGAGGTACATCCACCACGTATAATGGAGTCATTATTTTCATACCCATTTCTTAGCGCTAATGGACTCTGTGATTGAGGGAGCAGTTAGCAGAACGAAGCTATTGTGAAGAATGCCGTCGAGATTTTGAATTTTGCGGCGTCGGTAGGAACGACTTTCTCAGATCAGCAGTACGTGTTTGTCTTCACGTAGTGCATAGCAGAGACCCTTCCCCCTTTGCGTATATCTCCTTAAAGTAATATTTCACGAAGAAGAAGTACTAACCAAACAGATGATATGACGTGAAAAAAATGGAAACTACAACTGAACCCCCAACCTTATTGATTAAATTTTAAACGCTGCATAGGACATACCACGAGAAGAGATTTACCATCACCTATCAAACCAAACTCCGGGATGATTGCTGTGGTGGATATAAAACCATTTACTCCAATATTAGTGACAAATATACAACAAATTGTAAGTTAATGCAATAAAAACAGTAGTTAACCATAACGGTTTAAACAATAATGCCTAGAGAAATATCACCGAGAACATGCGCATTCAAGAGCACTGATATAAGTTTATACAATAATTATTGATTATTCTCCTGGAACAAAGTCATTTGTCTTCATCCTGAATGAGACAACGGATCCTCCAATTACCAGTCAGATAATACTCAGCCATAAAGCTAGTAAAACACTGACAACTGATTTCCATGGGTTCGTATCCCTTCAGTTGAATTTTAATGGTGATTTTCCGCTCATTTTTATATCTGACGTTTGAAATAATTTACTGCCGAAAAGCACTCAAGCAGTTCCCTACCGTTCAACTCTGTTGAGTGGCGTAAGATTTGGAATGTTTTATTACCAATAAAACTTTTGACAACTTCATATCAGTTCCATTGACTAATATTCGCCGCGGCCACGACGTACACTTTTGGGAACCACTCACACTGGCTTAACGCATGATATCCAAATGGTAAAGAGGCGTATACGGAAAGTTCGTACCCGGAAGCGAAATAAAAGGGATCCGCGTATTTATAGAACGGGAAAAATTGCCTCGCTTCCTCCCTCCCTCGCACGCACACATGAGTGTTCTCTATCCTCTACTCTCATCGGTACGATTTTTTCCTCCCCCTTGACGTATTCCACGGGCCTAAGGTACGATCTTCACACTCCCTCTCCTCCCCATCTCTCTGCCGAGAAGTGAGATTGAAAGCCAAAAGAATTCCGCGGTCCGTTTGCGTGGCCACTCCTATTCGTCCTTTACCCGCTCTCTCATCCCTCCCTCTCCCGCATACGTTCGCACATACTCCCCCGTCCCTTCACTACCCGTTCTACCAGCCACTCGATCTCTCTCCCTTTCCCCCGTGGCCGGACCCAAGGGCGACCTCGAATATTTCTCATTCAATACTTAGGGAACTCCTACGTTGCTTGCCCTGCGTAGGGAGGAATTGGGTTGTGCACCAAAAGTGCCTTTTAGCCGCTGTTAATAAGAAAAAACTATATCTGAATCGCTTGCATTAACGACCAAGGTCAATGTTTACTCCCCAACTAAGTACTCAATGGCCCTCCTCCCTCCCTCAACCTCGCGTGCGGTCATTTCAATGAAAATTTTTCGCCCAGGTCGCATTTTCATAAACATGTTAAAGTATAACGCTGAGGGTTAATTCCAAATACTTTTTAAGGAGGGCTTCGTTCCGGAGTCCAGGAAAGTTCATAGTTTGACGGCAGTCAATCTATGAGAGCCTGGGTTCCAAGCTAGTTTAATACTCTCAGCACGGAGAAAACAAACGTGTTACTACACCAGGTTTTCCCTGGCTTTATTCACTTCCTCTCCTCGCAAAAAAATACTCCGCTTCAATTGAGCCTGTTTTTTGCTTGAGAAATTTGTTGTTATATATATAACCATAAAAACAATAATCAACCCGAGGGTCGGCTTAGTAGGTGCTGACAGTTGGGCAGCTGGCAGAGTTCACCCAGTACTAAGCCCGACGGCGTGTGAATATTCACACATCAGGGTATGGGGGCCAGTTCCTTTCCCTGTGTCGGTCTTGGTTTCCCAGGAAGACTTAGTACCCGAAAAATCACAGGGTGGAGCTGCAGGTGCCCAGAGTGTCTTCCCCGTGAATCGAACCCAGAATCCTCCGGTCAGTAGACGCTCTACCCCCTGTACTTCCGCGACACACTATAAATATAAAAATTAAAAAAACACACACACACATACAAATATATATTTGTGTGTGTGTGTGTGGATCGCGGTAGGTAGAGCGTTGGACTACTGACCGGAGGGTCCCGGTTTGATTCCCGGGCATGACTCTCGGCACCTGCAGCTCCACCCAGGCTAGTTGATTTTTCGGGTACCAGATCTTCCTTGGAAACCATAACCGGCACAGGGAAAGGAACTGGCCCCCCTACCCTGGTGTGTGAATATTCACACGCCGTCATATATATATATATATATATGTGTGTGTGTGTGTGTTCGTCTGTTAAGTGTTTTCCTATCCCCTACCCTATATTTATTTCTATGTGTGAAATAATATTTGTTCGCCGTATGGCGGGATTTCGTGTTTGAATGTGTGTGTGTAGATTTATATATAGTGTGACTATCGACTTTTTAAACCGCCTGATCCCCCTAGTCTGAGCACCTCAAAACCAAGAGTATCGAAGGCGCTCCTAACTTCCTGGGCGTATTTGGCGTCCGATCGGCATTCCGCGCTGTTATCGCATTTCAAGAAAAGCCATTTTAATATCATGAAACGGCTCTCATCGAGACGGCATTCGAGCGCACGGCCTTCACGTGTCTGCGGAGATTTTCTTTATTTTCGCCTCTCTAAGATTCTGATCATTTTGTGGGCCTCATGCTCGCCTTCAACGGCCAGACAATAGGGGATCCTCCATGACCCCCGAGGGAATTTACACCTCGAAATTCGTTTTACCCGCAGCGTGACCTACCACTCCGGCCAGCGGGGCGGGGTGCTCATCCTTCACCGTACAAGCTGATCTTTTCAAGTCGGTTTACCGCGTCATCGTAGTATTTTATTTTTAAAAGATAATAATTGATGGGTGTGGTTATCAGTCACACAGCAATCAGTTTCGAATTCTGCTAGAGAGCCGTATCGCATGACTCAACACGTCATCATGGTAGTTTTTCTTTGTTCATCATTTGTTTCCTTGGATATTTCTAGCCGTGACTTAGTTTTATCTTCATCATTATTTGTAGCTAAATAGTGATTTTTTTAAAATTCTAATGAGATGCACTTAAGAGCATTAAGACACGATATTTACCACCGTGAGTGTGTCTCCTACAGGTCACTGTTTTGTGCAGAATGCTTATGCTGAAACAGTGTTTGGAGAAAACTGCCGCTCATTTATTAATACTGAATGCTGTGCTCTTTAAACTGTACTGCCAAGTGCGATTGATAGGCAGCAGGAATAGATGTTGCATGAAAACTACGTAATTTTACTAAGTGATAGGTGTCAGACAGGTATTTTTATGATACGTTAGGTCTGGAGTTGCCACTAGCACAATAGCCTATATTCTTAATAATGATTATTTAGAGTCAATTAACTGAGTGTAGCGATTAATTAAAATTGTCAATTTTCCACAAAAATATTATTTTTGTGGAAAATTGCCAATTTTAATTAATCATGATATTCCACCATATCACGCTTGAAACGTCTCTTTTTATGAGTGTAACGATGTTCAGGCTGTGTCTATCAAACACCTTCCTTGAACAATTGACTGCCAATAAGTAAATTCTATTAATGTTTTTGACTGGCGTATAATATTTGTACTCAGTTTATCCCTTTCATTATTGTATTAATGAAGGATACTTAAGGACTATATATATTTTTACTATATGATCTGTCTAATTCTAAAATGATTGACAAATGAAATTCTTGTAATTAGATTTTTAACGAATTATTCAAAGCTAATTGACAGAACCAGTGAAAATACAGAAACGGCTGTCCCTTATATATGTGTATATTTCCTAATTTGTAATTGAAGCATTAAGCAAGTGGCAAGATAAACAGACGAAGATCTTTAGATCATCACGAAGATGCATGTAGATACAATTAAGGATTGCGAATTACTAGCAGAAAATTAGTTAAGCCACAGTTTGACAGTTACATTAATGGGTGTGCAAACATGGTTTACTACTTTAGAGATTTAATAAGATGGATGGAGGGAAGATAAATCACAACACAATGATTATGATGATAGTCTCAAAGCGTATGAATGCAATATTGAAGGTGGCGTAAATAAATTGGAGTATATATCTTTGTTTCGGATATGCGAAGGGTAGTAAAGGGAGCAATAATTACTGAGTAGAGGTCTAAAATAAAGTTCTGTGAATATCTCAATGCTGAATATACCATTCATTCAGAGCTATGAATGAGTATGAAGAGAATGAAAATTGACGGGAGGCTTTTGGGATGCAGGTAGACATGAGAAGAGAGAAAATAAGATGGGTAAAAATAAATAAAACAACTTATTTATTTCATTTGGTAGGTGAAAAGAGGAACTTGTCGGGACAGGTTCAAAACTGAAAGAAAAAGTCAATGTAAAAGATATTGAGAAGTAGACAGATATTGAAGGGTGTGGTGAAAACGATAAGGTCGAGTAATATAGGGGGAAGAAATAAAGGAATGAGAATTTTTGGCTGCTTGGAGGAGGTTGGAAAGTGTGGAGAGCGACAGAAGGAAAATAATTTGAGACTACTACGTCATTTTCTGCGATTGGCACAAGTAGCAGGCACATCATTTTTTTAGTTACATAAAAGTGGCCTAATATGTTAAGTCTGTTAAAAAACTATCAAATGGAAATCTATTTTCTTTTAAAATTATAACGACGCTCAACTTTGGTTCTGATCGTGAAGTATAAATTATCTGTCCCAAAATATTAGTTGAATAAATCGGGGGGAAAATTTAAAGAAGATCAAAGCATAAATTAATATAACAACAGCATATTTCTGCATCGATACACCGATGTCAGCGCCTCGGCCACGCTTCTGGTACGCTTCCTGGAAGGCGTCGACGGGAATCTCGTTCAGGCATCTCGTCAGGGCCTCTTTGACATAATCCAGTGGTCTAAAATGGTACTCAAAGGGGTTGTACTTGGGTCTTAATCAAAGACCCATGTCTCGTCACCAGTAACCACTTACTGTAAAAAAATCGGGTCACTTTCACAGTGGTCCAAGAGTTCCAAGGCAAGGTTGTCACACAAGTAGTCTTCTGACAGCACCTTGGGGACCATCTTGGCACACCTTTCTCATGGTTAAATCTTCTGAGAGAATGCAATGAACTGTGTTTTTCTGAATATTGCAATTTTCTGCTAACATCTTGGCACATGAGGATCAAACAAAATTGAGCATGAGTCTCACTCTTTGCACTTTTTCAGCATACTGTGTTGGTGATGGATGTACAGGGCATTCCTTATCGTCAACCTCCTCGTTACCCTCCCAGAATGTTCTATGTGAGCAGGGAGCCATCACTAGCGAAATTTCTCCATCTACATAAGCATACTTTACTGTGGTCATAGTCTCCGAACCCGATTTCTCGAGTTTAACACAAATTTTATCGCATATCATTGCTTCATAAAAATTGGCATCGTGAATTTGTGACGCGACCCTCGAACAGGGGTTCTGTCTAGCAGCGATCCGTGGACTGTAGAGGTCCCGCAGACAACTGACGCGCATCGTGTTGCTTTTTCAAGATATCTCAGCATTTTTTCCACCACAAATCATCCCACTGCAGTCGTTTGCTTCGCCAGAAAAAATCGTTATACTTACTTTTTGGGACAGACCCTGTATGTGTGATGAAGTGGTATTAAAATTGACACATTCCTATTTTTATTATTTTACACGTACGGTCTAATCTGCTGACTGGTTTGGTTTTGTAATATTTCTCTCGGTTCTGGAGTAAAATCCATAATCATGTGCCATTCTTAATCTTAATACTATAATGCTTGAACCTGGAGAGATCCTGTTCCCCTTTCTCCCATCCCACTTACTTTCTGCTCTTAAATGTTTTTCAAAAATCAAGCGGAACTTCTTTGAAGTCTAACTGGTCCCATAATTACGGCTCTCAGCGATGTTTTCTAAACTGTTTCCGCAAATTCCATACTTTGCGTCACCAATGACAAATGAAGCATCTCTTCTGCCCTTTCATTACGTTTTTCAAGGTTTAGATGTAGAGAAAACGGTAAGGCAAAAAATTTGCCAATAATTCTACCAAAATCTCTAACAGTCCACATTGCTCAGTAATAGTTTAAAGGGACTGTCCGAATCAGGGCAGAAAATCTATTTTGAAGAGTATTATACCGGTCAAGATATGTTTATGACGGATCCATTTCCTGTTCTACTACACTTCTAAGCCATGGATTAAATCCATACTCTAAAACCTGCGTTTGAATAAGACATTCTTTAACTCCACATACTTCCTGCTTCCCTTTATTAGAAGTTCTTTAGTACTCTTCTCCTGCTTCTGCCTTGCTTACACAACGTTGCACCAGCTGGGATAGTCTTGAACAATAGAGGGGAGAATGTTAGGCAAACGAGGAAAGGGCAGGAACAGGATAGGGATGCTGGGCGGGATGAAGGGAGGAAGGAAGCCCACAGAGATGAAGAGAGACCTGATTATGTTGCTCGATTGTGTTTTGTTTGGAGTCACAAGATATTTATTTGGTAGTTGTGTCCATCCAAAAACCCACCTTAACCGTTAGATAACCATATAATAATAATCTTAAACAGTTCATTGCCACCATTACAAGATCCCTGCGTCCATTTTCCCTACCTTAATTGAATTTCTCCCAAAAACGGTCCCTCACCATTCCTTGAAAGTCAATCGTTTTTATTTCCGCCCATTTTACTTTTTCAATCCTCTTCCATCTCACATCCCAAAGGCTTTTATTTATGTGTATGCTTTTGCTTCAACGAAAAATTTTCCGCGTGGTACAATAATATTTTTTTCCCTGCCGTGTACTCCTCTTCATGAAAGCTTCTTTGCGTGACGCAATTCTTCATATAAGTCCTAAATATTTTACCTCCTCCTCCTAAAATGTTTCCCAAATAGGTCAAATGTTCTATCTGTTGATCTATGCATTAGAAATCTCTGTCTATTTAGTGTCGTAATGTGAACGTGAACCTTCCAACTGGAGCATTTTCTTCCGAGGTGATTTCTATTAATGGCTTGACCCCGTTGGGGGCGAGACGGGTGCTGAGCATAGCCATAGGATTCAATCTATGAGACATTCAGTGTCTGTGCCCCGGGGGGATTCGAGCCCGCGACTTTTGCGTGGCAGACGCGGGCGGCCGACATGGCCTTGGCACCTTTCTCGGACCTAAATATTCTCATCGAAAGTAAACTGTTCGCTCACGCAAGAGTTGACGATATTTTAAACTGCCATCGCCTATCATTGACTCATATATTTTGTAAATGCTCAGATAAGAGGTCCTATGTGTGGAAAATTTGAGTTTCTTAGCAGTAAGAAGGAATTTTGCTTTACTTTGGACGCATTGAATTCATAAAATGCCTTATCCAGTTAAACCTAAAAATGAAACCGTAAAAAGTAATATAATTTTTTCATGACCTCGATCCCTATTTTATCTTTCATCCTGAACTCTTGTGGTAAACGACTGTAGAAAAAAATTCAATTCGGAGCACGAACACAAAATCTGGAAAAAAAGCAATTATTTCTAACTAATGTAAACTCATCTGTCAAAATAGTAAAATACGATATTAGGCAAAATTGTATCCCCTCTTTATTTATTAGAAGTTATCTTTTCTACTCTTCGCAATAATCAACCGACTAAAGAGAGAAATTCCTCGTAAAAGCTAAAAATAAACCAAAGATTAACTTAAGGAAATTCATTTAAATACGTTTGGTTAAAAAAACTGGTCTATCGCAAAGAAAAATCGAAGAAGTGAATCTTATGAATGTGATTTTTTTAATTGACTTACAGCAAAAACAACCAGCAGCCGAACGCCTTAAAGTAATATTTCGGAATTTTAAATTATGGTAGAGGTTGCTTGACTTATATTAACAAAAAAAGCATTCAATCAGATATCGTATTTCGGCCTCCGGCGATCACTTTCAGTATAATACGAACATAAGTGATGTGGGGGATGGGCAGCCAGCGAAGGCGGAAGAGAGGACTTCTTATTTGGATAGGCATCTTCATTCAACCTATTTTCATTATGAATCATGCATTTAACGGAACTGACTGAAATCCTCTGCACATTTTAGTGTTGCAATAATAATAATTAATATGAATACAATAATTAAAGTCGACCATTTGGGCGGGTCTACATGAGGTGAAAATAAAAAGCATATCAATCGAATCAAAAACGTGTTTCTGTACCAGCAGGATGTACAGGTTGAAGTATGGTTTGGATCAAATTGGCAAATGGAATTTAATATTTGAAAACCATTAGCAGTTTTCAATCAAGGATTGGGTGGTTGAACTCAGTTCTGTTCTCTTCAAGCCTCTTTATGAATGAATATTCAGTAGGTTAATGTGAAATCCAGTGTAGATTTTAACGCATCGGACATTAAAAAGATGATCATAATATTAGCACAGTCTTATTAAGAGTTTTTGACCAGCAAATCATGAAATTATTCAATTGAATTATTAAAATTAATTTTTTTGTAAATTGTGATTTGAGTCAATATCGTGAATAGATCTTTCCGTATGATTCTGATGACTTTTAAGGCGACGTAAATTTTAGTTTCCAGTATTTAATCAATGAATTATACATGCAGGTTTTCCATTGAAAATAGTCAATTAAAGAGGATCTGATTATATTTGTTGTAGTTTTGGTCTTAATTAATTAATGGCTTTACTAATGGTACATATACAAGCTCATATATAGAGTGTATAGAGGTACATACGCTCGTATTTTAGTGAATGGGGTTATACCGTTTTAAAATCTAAATTAATAATAAAAATTTATTGATACTTTTGAAGGGGCTATACAGTAACAAAAATATTTCATATTTCCTAAAGATTAAAGGTTTTAAAATAAAAAAACATTTCTTTTTTTATTTTAAGTGCATAGCTAGATAGTACGTATATAAATAAAGTAATAACATTGATTTTAATGTACCGTTTTTTATTTCATAGTACGATTTTTTAATAGATCAGTATGGATTATTTCCTAAGTTTATATTTATCTCTAAGGAATAGTATTACAAATAGAAAATGTCCGCAATATAGAGTGAGAGGATAATGCTGATACCAATGTAGAATTGGCAAATAATTCTAATACCATTAATATTTTCTAATTACTTCTCACTTATATTTGCATTATTATATTGAAATTCCCTTAACTCATATTCAAGTTCTCACTTGCGTTTTACTAAGTACCCAAGGGCGCGTTTCAAGCTAGCTACCTATGATAGTGTACGGGAAGCGAGTCACCCAGCTTAAATTACATTTCGCCGGGAAGTAATTGTCACGTGAAGGCAATTAATCCTTATGGAGTTAGCATACGTCATTAGGATGGAGTCATCAACCAGAAAATTTCTTTATGTTTTAATGGCAGAAGAAGGTCCATAAATTTCGACCGTCAAGAAACAGCAGGAAGCTAGTTATTGATTACACAGGCCAACAGTGTTTTTGGTGCCGGAGCTTTTAATGTTGATTTAAAGAACAATTGGGCTGCTGAATCCAATGATGACACTAGTTTTTTCCTATCAGCTATAGTTTTCAAGATATAGATATGTTGTTACTTACGTAAAAAAATCTTCTACATGATGATATGGGAATATTATATTAATAATTATCTCATTGGCCTACAATATAGAAATATACATAAAACTTATTGACAGTTTATTGAAAATAAAAGGAACACCGCAGAGTGGTTATATATTAGTATACTTATAGATTTATTTAACTTTTAAAATTATTTTCCGGAATATATCAAATATTAAAACAACTAATCGTAAGATGTGCCATATCTAAAAACGTAGAGCTGTTAAATAAAAACGGATTTCATATTTGGATTCAGCTCTACAAATATAGTTAAAATCATCACAAAGATTCCCGGCACCAAAAAGAAATTTTTTTTTGTTGGCCTGTGTTATGTTAGTATAACTTATTCTGGTTCACTCAATTGATACGTGTAACGTCCAGCGTTTTCTGTAGAAAAGGTGGTGCAATTGAGGCTTATTCCATGAATTCTATAAAGAAAATCCGTCGTAAAAGCATACTTTTCCATGATGCATTTGGAAATGTAATATCCCATTTTTGCTGGTAGATTTTGGGAATGAAACATGCCAGAATTAATAAAATATATCTGCAATATTTATTTATCACAATTTATTTTTTTAAAACAAATTAGTTGTAATTCATATGTCTATGAATAGTTGCACAAGTGCAGTCGTTATAATCAAAGAATATACCTTACCGTTTACTGTAATATTAGTTTACTGCACTTCCTGTACTTTAGTTTTAATTACCAGAGAAAGGATGACGGAAATAATATAGTTCTCCAAAAGTTTGTTTTATTGGTGAGCAAGAAAAATACACGTAAGCCCTCAAATATTCCTCCTGTGTGCGAATGAAACAACACAGACCGCGAAGTTATCCCATAGAGCAAACGGACCCAAAGGGATGCTCGGGAGTGTTTACTGCGCTCATCATATCCACACGTCACACACTGCTCATTGATGCTCCCGAACTTGTCGGCTGGAGAATCCTACCTAGCATAAAAAATAACCGTGTATATGCAAAGGATGGAAAAAATCAATATAAATAGACGTACTACTGAAAGGAAAACAAATGAGGAAGTACTGGAGATGGTGGGTAAGGAGAGGGGTTTGTTGAGAGAAATCCTATGGAGGCAGAAAAAATGGATGAAAGGCGTATTGAGCGGTAGTGGAATGTTAAAGAAGGTACTAGAGGGGAGAATGTTGGGCAAACGAGGAAAGGGCAGGAACAGGAAAGGGATGTTGGACGGGATGAAGGGAGGAAAGAAGTACACAGAGATGAAGAGCGGTATCGTTTTTCCTTTATAGCTCTCATGAAATCATGCCAATTCTATAAAAATATTAGTTACTACGTATATGCCTGTTTAACCAATGAAAAATGAATTTTTACTTCTTTTACGCGCACACACATACACTATATGTGTATATAAACCATAAACACAGTGATCAACTCGAAGATCGGTTTGGTAGGTGATGGTAGAGTTCACCAAGTACTAACACATGCGAATTTCACACGCCGTCGGACGTTATTCACATTATTATTTAAGTGAATATTGAGTGAATAATAGCTTAAAATATTGAAGAAATATACGAAAATGTTTAACTTGACAAAAGATTTACGAGAACCGCTTTGATCATACATAAGCCAGATCATACCTACTGCATTATAAATGTTTTAATTACCTCAATAGGTGAACATTGAATGTCATAGTATGCCATAGAATGAACATGGAACTGCCATAGGGCTTACATTTTGAATAAAGTCTAATTGATTGTGTTGCATGCTCAATGGGCTCAATATGTAGTTTCTTATTCAAATATTTGAGCTAAGGGTTTGTAAGTGGTAGTAATTACGGGAGGCGACCGACAGCTAAGATCATATGCGCCATTTTGGATGTACAGGAAAAGATGAAGGGCGAAGAGATTCCCGACTCCAGCATTAGCCTACTCTTAACGAAAGGTGCCAGGGTTCCGCAGCTTAACGTCCCATCTGACGGGCGGCATACTCACTCAAAGTGCCCTCCACAAAGCACCTCGAGTAAGGATCGATATACCACTGAAAAGGGTTTTTAAATATTAACGTTTGTACTGCATGTCGATGGAGAAGGTGAACTGGACCGAAAGGAAGACAAATGAGGAAGTACTTGGTATGGTGGGCGAGGATAGGGGTTCGTTGGGAGAAATCCTAAGGAGGCAGGAAAAATGGATGAAGGGTGTATTGGTCGGCAGTGGGACGTTGAAAACTGTAATAGAGGGGGGAATGTTGGGCAAGCGAGGAAAGGGCAGGAACAGGATAGGGATGTTGGACGGGATGAAGGGAGGAAGGAGGTACACAAAGATGAAGAGGGACCTGATGTAGATTAGGTTGCTGGATTATGTTTTATTAGGAGTAACAAAATATTTATTTGGTAGTTGTGTCCATCCAAAAACCTGTATTAACCGGTAGATTACCTTATAAAAAACTGCATGTCGAAAAAAGTATGTAAAATACTCTCCCTGCACATAAAATGACAAAAATCGACAAATGATTCGTTTAAGAACGCAATAATATCGATGAAATATAAAGGGCGTGGTAGATTAGTGGGTAGGTCGGTCGGCCACTGATCCACGTTCCCGAGTTCAAATCTGGGTGGCTCTGGTCACTTTCAAATTCACTGAAATCGTGAGACTATTCTGGAGCCAGATCATCCTTCGAAACAACAATGGACACACGGAAAAGAGTCGACTTCTCCCCCATAGCTCTAATTTCACTAGCTGAATGGCGTGAGTTTTTCTCATAACCCATGATACAGAACTCTGTGTTGATTAATTGTTGTGGTTTGTGGTATCGATAAAAATTACATCGAAGTATCGCTTCCATCTCTACCTATACCCACCACCAAGATGCTGCGCATGACCGCGACGGCGTAATACGTAGCTGCGGAGAGAGAGAAAGAGAGGGACGGACGACAAAATCCATTTTAGAGAGTCGTCGTCGTCTCCCTTCCACCGTCGCCGTTTGTGTTTGTTGGAGCGGAGGAAATGTCAATTGAGGCGAATGCGCGCACTCAGGGGTGCGGGAACCGGGGGAGGGAGACGGGAGCGAGGGGGTGGATTGGAAGCGGGGATCCCCTTGACAATTGCCGCCGACGCGCGCGGCTGCGGACGACTCCGCCCCTCCAGCGGACGCGCGCGGGCAATTTGGGAAGCTCCGTCATTTCTTTTTATTCCTGGCCGTCATCCATCCACCTCGCACCTCCTGCCTTTCGGGTGCGATCCCATCCAAGCTATTCCCCCAAACCCCATCCACTCACGCCCGTTAAGAGGGTATCTTGCGCCGCGAGCTGTGGAGGACTGACCCGAGACGGACCGCAGTGATGCCGCTCCGGCCCAGGGTGAAGCATGCGGTCATTGGATGCTGACGTCGTTCTCCGATTACTAAACCAGCAGAAATATAAAGCGCACCCTTCCTTTTTTGACGAATCAAATATTAGATCTGTCCCACTGTCATTCGTATACGTAAGCATCTTTCTCTCCCAGGGGCTTACGGCGTCAAAGTGAAGATAAGCTTTAGAATTTATTTCATGATTACGGTGTAATCCTAATGCGAAGATTCTCTTGGGGGAACGTGGGCGAAAAATACGCGAGTAAGAAAATGGCAAATTAGGATTGATTAAAACGGTAATGGGTAAAAGACGTGGTTCACATGAATTGAATGCACCACGTTATGGTGGGGATAGGGCAAGAGTATGCTTAAAAGCTAAGTAACTCATTAAAAATGGACAGTATCTTTTTTGTCAAAGTGAAAGTGAGTGTGAGGTGCTACAAGGTTTAGGTTTTGTTTGGCATATGCTAGCGAAAATTGACAAAAACTGACCTAGAATACCGTAGCCGTTCGTGAGGAATACTGTAAGTGGCACAGTTACTACAAATGCTGGTGACCTTGTATTCCTCGTTCCTCATGACTTCTAAAAGTCAAATCAAAGTCTCAGACAATCAATAGAAGGTGAAGGTATAGGTCATTTAAGATGGCTCTGTCAGAAGATTGAGTTATTGGCCAATACCTTGGGGACTGTTTTTTCGAAGTTACGAGGTGATTTACAAGTATCTCTGTAACAGTCTTAAATGTCAAAAAAAATATCAAATTCTCACACTGTGTAACATAGTGAAGTAGCGAATTTTGAAACATATATTAATGAAGACAGACCCCATGCGTGCAAGTTAAAAGGATTTGTAAACTGAACTGTAGTCTTGAGAAACGGGTCCATGGGCAGTTGATATTTGGAATGTGAGTATGTATGGAAAGGAATAAGAGTGGAGAATGGCTCGTACTTGAGACGAATATAGTATATGTTCTTTATGCAGGTGAAATGAAACGGATATTATGCGAAATTGTTGAAATTTATAGATCATATTTACGTTGTAGCCAGGAGTGGGCGATAGTGTACGCGGTCATGAGATGACATTATTGATTCTTAAATGAGGGGCTTAAGACGTGCTCAAGGAAACACGAATTGCTGTTTATTGGATTTCTCTGCGTTCGCGGGGAAGTTGGTATTCGGATACATGTGATTGTGCATTAGTCTGCAGCAATACTATTTATTTGAAAATTCAAAAGTGAAACAAATATTTATCTCGATAATTTATATTGATTTTCAATCATGCATATGAAATGGGATGTATAACAATTTTAACTGGTCGTTTTTCTAGCGGCACATTTTGATAGACAGCATTGTCTATGAAGTGGAATCCTCTAAGATCCGCTTCCACCATGTGATCGACACTCATTTAATTGTCAATAATCCGCGAACGGCCATTGTTCTTTGCATTTCTTCGACGATTGAGAATCTAACAACTGCTCTAGGCCATATGAAAACTGTTAAAAATTGAGTAGTTTTAAAACAAAGTCAAGCTGAAAAATGCAAAGAACAATGCTTGGTTGTTAGATATTTACCAAAAGATAGTATGACACATTCAAGCTAATAAATGCTCGTTATAAAATTAATGTAATTCGTGTTTGGTGTTGCTTTATTTTTAAAACTCTCCTCTCCACATTAATATCTGGAGGAAACCCTTTGTTTTTGACTAATAATGTTAAAGAAGACAAAGGAATTTTTAAAATATATGTACGGGCTATCGTTATTATCATGTAGATTATTATTTTCATGTATTGAATCCGTCATGCGTTAAATGAATCATGCATCGATGTAAATATCTTTTAATGCATAAAATAATAGCCATTTGATATTAATGATGCCCCCCTGCAGTTATCAAAATTACAGGAATGTCGGGTCGGTAAAATTGTGTCAATATTGCTAATTTTGATCGAAATCTGATCGGGATTTGGTCACAACGCCATGTTTGGTCATCGATTTTTTGAGCATTTTCGTAGCTATCTTCAACGTAGACCTGTCGTTCTTTCAAAGAGACTCCGTCATGGCTAATTCCTCAAAAATACTACAGGCGTATCAGAATTTGAAAATCCATCCGGCAAAAAAGGAAAGAAGTGAAACGTGTGAGAACTTTGGAAGACAAGCCCGTCTTTGTGTGTGCTAATCAACCTATTATAGAACCAAATTACCATGCTAAAAAACCCCCTGTCAAATTTAATTCGTTGATTAATGCTAATTAAACTCACTTATACTTACTATCTCACGGCATACTTAATTCTATGAAAAGCAAAAAAATACGAGATTCTCAATACGTACTGTCCGTCATGGCACCTTATCTTTATGAATTTCTGAATATTTTATCCTTCGGATTAATCTTCCACTTGCCTCTAAAGCATTTAAGATCAATTTCCAGGCAGTTCTTCGTAGAATTTTTGCTGGTGTTAAAATGTTCTGTCATTTCAAGGTAACTTATCTTCCTTCTACAATTCACCGTATCCCTGAATCAAAATCAATCATTCCGAATTAATTCTACGCTGAGTTACTCAAACACCTTGTACGATGAGAGTTAATAAGAATTGGTGTTTCTCTAAAGTATAATACCTTAATAAAGATGTTTCGGTTCTTCAATAATTCGTATTTCCGTCTTATAACTGTTATTATCCATTATAATGCAACCATTTCAGAGAGTAAAAATCATTCGCCTTGACCGGGATTCGAACCCGGATCCCTCGATATCCGGCCGAGTGCTTTAACCACTTAAGCTACCAAGACGTCCTCTTTCACTCTGAAATTTTGGGGAAGAATGATGAAGGAAAGGAGAAGAAATGGGGAAGGAATGAAAATTTGGGGAAGAATGAAAAGGAACAAGATGTTATGACGAAATACCGTACATACAATGTCACAGGCATTCGTAGTCGTGCGCGACGCGCCACAGTCCACGATGTTAATAAAGCCAATTTCAAACACTTAGGCTGTTCATACCTTAGACAAATTTCAAGAAACTGTAACAGTAACTTTAACGGAGTCACCCGCTATGTGTGCATTATAATGCAACCATTTCAGAGAGTAAAAATAATTCGCCTTGACCGGGATTCGAACCCGGATCCCTCGATATGTGGCCTAGTGCTTTTACCACATAAGCTACCGAGACGTCCTCTTACACTCTGAAATTTTGGGGGCTTTAAAGGAAACTTGGCCAAGTGCCGTATTCACACTTATTGGCGGTTCAACCTTGACAAAAAACGCTAGGCATAAGTCGGATTCGGAAATAAGACAATTGCTAACATGTTATAGTCAACTCTAACCCCATAAATACGATATATTTATGACTCCCTAATATCTTCATTTCTGGCCTAATGACTTTACCTTTAGGCCAGGAAGGTTATACTTCAAATGAGAATATGACGTAGGATAGCTTAGGTCCAGGCTTACTCGATGCCGAGATAGAAAGGGGATTGAAGATTAATAAGGCCGTGTGTGTAGATAAAATTCCCGTGGACCTACTTAAAATTTAGGAAAACGTGGGAGGAAAAGTTTTTTTGGAGTAATTCGTAGCTTTTATGAGGCATAAATTTGGCCGGAAAACTTCGTCAGATCAGTGTTAGATCTATTCCAAAAAAGGTGAAGGTGTGAGTGGCGGATGGGCAGCGCTGAGAGGTGAAATAAGACAGGGTTGTTCATTAACACCTGTTCAACGTATATGTGGAGGAATTGGTAAAACGGGCAAGGGAGGAACTGGAGATATAAATGAGGGGCGGTAGGAATTTCTTAGAATATATTAAGTTTATTGATGAACAAATTTCAGTTTGTCAGTCAGCTGAAGTTAGTCAGAGTACTATCGTCGGATTCAGTACTACTGAGTGCGCTGGAATTTTAGTGCGATAGGTAGGGGTTAAGAATTGCAAGACGGAGGTTGTGGGTTTTCCAAAAAGAGAAAAGCTAAGTGCAGTATCAAAAGAGGAGTTCATAAACTAGATCAGGTGTATAAGTTTACGTATCTCGAAAGTGTTTTGGACCAAAATGGTTAAAGTTCGTAGTAACAAAATAAGGAGAATAATTGCGTTAGCCAAAGAGGCTTTCATAAGGAGGAGAGAATTGGTGACAAGGGACGTTGTGTAGGAATGTTTAGAAAAGGTTTGTTAAGACTCGGGAGCTATATGGAGCGTAGTTATGTACGGCGCGGAAACTTGGTCATTGTAGCAAGATAAAAGACGTTGATTGGATTGATTGAAATGTGGTTGTGGAGAAGGATGGAGAAGGTTAGGTAGACAGAAAGGAAATCAAATCAAGAAGTGCTAGGTATGGTGGAGGAGGAAAGGGGAGTGCTAGGAAACCCGATGGAGAAAGAAAAAATGGATGCAAAGTATAATGATTGGCAATAAGATGGTGGAGACTGTAATGGAACCGAAAATGTGAGGTAAACGAGGAAGGGATAGCAATAGGGTAGGCATACTAGATGCAAAGAAGGGAGGAAGTTTCAGATTGAAGAGGAGCTTATGGTAATGTCGGATGCCAGGTTTTCTTGTTAAGGGAGGGAGTACCCCAACTTGTAGATTAACTATAATAATAATGCTTCATTGTTCTAGGATATTGATAAATGTAAGGTCTATAGCAAGATATACTTCAATGTAAGTGCAACTTGCTATTGCAATAACCAGCGTGCTTTCTATGTGCAGAGAGAGCATAATATGAAGCCAAACCCATAAGTATTGCTTGGTGTGGCTGCCTTCATTTACACTCTTTTTATGTCACATGCATAGGCAAAGAAGCACATACGTAGTATGCGTAATAAAGTTTTTCGGGAACGACTCATCCAGTCATTGCGAGTTTGGAATTTTAAGAGAAGTTGTTAATCGTGACTGAAGGAACCTCCCGATACGAGCATGAATGGTTTAAATTTTGGAGACTTTGCTTATTTCAAATCAAATATTTAATGCAACAAGGATCTTAAAAATGCTTTACTTTGTGTCTCATTTACGAGTGTGAGTGTATATGAGTATTACCTTGAATAATTTCAAACCTCTCCCGACAAAAATTCAGGCCTTCAGATTAGTTACTCCGCATTTTTTTAAACTCCCCTTTCTATTCCTCAACGGAAAGGTAGTTTGTCCAAAGTAATAGTTTTTAAAATACTATGCAGGTATATACAAGGTGTGTTCTGAAAGTAATGCAATTATTTTTTTTTAGTAATTTAAAACCATAAACACAGTAATCAACCCGAAGGTCGGTTCAGTAGGTGATGGTAGAGTTCGCCCAGTACCAAGCTCGACGGCGTGTGAATATTCACACATCAGGGTAGGGGGGCCAGTTCCTTTTCCTGTGCCGGTTATGGTTACCCAGGAAGATCTGGTACCCGAAAAATCAACTAGCTTGGGTGGAGCTGCAGGTGCCCAAAGTGCCTTGCCCGAGAATCGAACTACTAGACCCTCCGGCCAGTAGTCCAACGCTCTACCCACTAGACCACCGCGACGCTTTAGTTATTTATTGAACAGATTTGCACAAACACTTAAAGTTCTTCAAAGTACTGTCCTCGGGCCTGTAGACATTTTTTCCAGCGACTCTGCCATGATTGGTACGCGCCCTGGAAGGCGTCTTCGAGGACCTCTCGCAAGGTCTTCGTCACGGCTGATTGGATCTCTTCTATGGACGAAAAACGAGCTCCTTTCAGGGCTGCCTTCATACGAGGGAACAAAAAGGAGTCTGACAGGGTGACGGCAGGACTATATGGTGGGGTGGGGCAGCGTTGGGTGTTTGGTCAGGAACTCGCGGACTTGTAGCGCGTTGTGGCAAACACCTTGGGCACGTGCTTGGCGCGCACTTTCCTCATCGCTAAATCTTCAGTAACAATGCGAAACACCAACAGTAGACCACAAGTTCAGTTCATTACCAACCATCTTGATACTTAGTCGATTGTCAGAACCAAACAATTGCCGAACACGAGCCACATTGTTGTCGGGTTTGCTGGTTGACGGCCGCCCACAGCGTTGTTCGTCGTGAATCTCTTCTCAACCCTCCTTAAAGGCCAACCACCTCGAAACTTGTGAGTAGGACAGAGCAGAGTCCCCGTAAGCCTCACGAATCATTTCGTTAGTCTCCTCAAGAGATTTTTTCAGTTTAGCACAAAACTTAGTCATCGCGTTACGTTTCTCGATCGTCGATTCCATTTTTTGCGTGACACGATCGGCGCGCAGAAATTTGAAATAACTGACGTCCTTCCGCTTTCCCAGCTTGGAGAGAACTGAGATTAATTTTGCGGCAAATCTTAGCGTTCTCCTCACCGATTCCAAGTGATTTGATCCCACTCCGACATATAGGAGCAGCGCGGGAAAATGTAATTGCATTACTTTCGGAACATACTCTGTATATAAAAATAATAGTGAATTTCGACTTAAAATATCTTGTACCGAAACACATTTAGTGGCAACGTTCTCACTTATACCAGTAGTAGTATTATTAGTAAACACAGTGGAACAATGACAGCTTGCCCTTTAGTTTGGAATTAAGTGAATTCATCATTTCAAGTGTTATCTGCGGCCTTGTTGAGGCGGATCCCTCACCTGCTGCACCAGCCCAACAGGAAAGGGAATTTCCTTTATTGTTTCCCACCGTCTCCAAAACAAAGTAACTCCTTCACGGTCTTTCTTGAATGTGTGCTATTGTCCAATCAAAAATATAAGTTCAACATCACTGTTTTCCTCTGTTCATATCATTGTTGACTAGTTACGCTAACATTGCTAATTCTTATTCTGCTGGCACATTTATCCTTAATTGTTGGGGGAATATTCATAAATGGTAAACAGAAACATTCCTTTCTAAGACATGAGGGTGTATTCATAAACGATAAATAGAAACTTCCTATGAAAGCTTTGGGATAACATCAAGTATGGCGGTACGTTGAAAAGCAACTTTTTTATCAAAAATCTTATCTATAATTCTCCTGCTTTTCGTAAAGCACAATTAGATTGTATTAATATAATTACAACCACCCATAGTGAATGTTATCTTCTCAATCCGAATAATTGTGATCAAGAGTCAATCATAGCACGTATGCAAAGTGAGATATCAATGTATCAGAAAGATAATTCTTGGTTTCTCATAAGTAGTTAAGAACTTTTCTCATTGAAAAAGCCTGTAGCCTTGCTTTTATTTTTTATGTGCTTTGCATTTTTTATTCCCACATTTCAATACTTGATATAAGAAAACGATAAGTGAAATAATGTATTCTGTTCCTTCATTCTTTTAAAATTGGCCTTAGAGTTTAATTGGGTGGAGGAGAGTAGGTTCCCGGAGAGGATACGATTTTGGTAATACAAGAATTGAAATTTAAATTAATCATGAATTATAACACGCTATATATATTATGGGAAAACCTCGTATATAAACGAATTTTGCTATGTGTCACTACTTTTGTACACACGTGTGTAAGATTTGTTGGCTTTCCGTGTAGTGTGGAGTTCCGTGGCCCAAAGAACCCCGATTATCATTTACTTGTAATTCCGCTGCCTAATTACGTAATTATTACAATCAACACGAGTTTTGTTGAACTCGTGGAAAGAAACTCTTGACCGTTAACCAGTGAAGTTGTGTATCCGCCTTTCGATACATATGCTACGGTCGAAAACCTTAGTAATTGCGGAAATATGCAGGGCGAATCAAACAAAATTATCTCATTTCATTTTGAATTCGAAACCTATTTGGCATTTCAATCTAAATTGAAAGAAATTTAACGGTGGCCTACATATGCCAAATGCCAAAACTGGTAGATTGAAAATAGAACTTGAATTTTCAAAATCATGGATTTGCCCAAACGTTGTTTGGTAATATGGAAGATTTCGGCCCGCACGTTAAATTCAAAGAAACTGCGAGAGATGTCGCAACAGTAACTTTTAACGGAGTTATCCGCTAATATGCATTTCAATGCAACAATTTCAGAGTTTAAGAGGACGCCTCGATAGCTTAACTGGCTAAAGCACTCGGCCTGTCATCGAGGGATCCGGGTTCGAATCCCGGTCGAGGGAAATGACTTTAAACTCTGAAATTGTCGCATTACGCATGCGTTAGATGATTGCCTGAGCGTGACGACCTTTAAATATGTGAGAGACAGACATACGTTAGCTGAAAAATACCAATTCAGTTCTTATAGACCATGCGGTAAAAATATCGTAAAAAATTTAAGAGTTCAAAAAAATACGTGTAAAATTATCTGGCAATAAATTTGATTTGTTCGTAACCACTGGTGTACCTGTCCATTGCACGAAATAGCATGCCATGACAGCAAGCAATTTCGTTTTTCGTCGAGAAGTCGACCATTGTTACGGAACCTCCACGTCATCCAATGTTATCGTTTGTCTTTCCGTGGCCTTGGCAATAATACCACCAATCTGATATGACCGTGAAGAGGAAGGGACGTCTAACAGACTCCGCTCAAGGATAGCACTTAGATTTTGTCGACTAGTGTGAAACCCAAGGGGAAGGGATGGGAAAAGAGAGCATTCGTGTGGTTCAATTGGTAATGAAGTCATTTCTCTGGATGTTGCTCTCTATTTTTAATTGTTGGGAACGTATAAAACGTTTCAAACAGCATTCAGATGGATATCTCCGTTCTTGTCAGGAATCTAGCATAAATTCTAATTCCGACTGCATCATCCGTTGTATTCGGGAAAGGTGCGAACAATCAAATGGGCTAGTGGCTTTTTCGCGAAACTATATTTGACAGTGTGACGTTTCGGGATAATGTTTACTGCGTTCCATGAATGTTTGGCTCACCTCATTGTACCGCAATAATCCCATAAATTATGGTTTAGATTCTCGTCTGTCAAGGGTGTTCAAGTTACATGCCTACCGTAATAATTTTTTCAACCACTGTTCCTAATGATAGGCATCCTGGATGCATGTTGATATATTCATTACTCAATATGCGCTAGTACTTTTGGCGCAATTTAAATAATGAAACTGAAATTTAAATGTAATCTAGCAGGTAACTTATGCGTGCGGAATAGCAAAAAATATATTTCTATTGACTTCGTAATCCAATGGATTTTAATTTTCAACCCGAAATATGTAGGAAATCCCTTGAATTTTAATTTAAGTAATTTATGAGTACATTTTCATAAAATTTACAATTTTCCGTGCATAGTGTACCTGCGAAAAAAATTACTTATGAAATCTTTGTTTTGTAGTCTCTCTCTCCGTCATATAATATTAATGTACCAACATGCAGTGGTGCTTGAAAATCTTTGTGTAGTATTTCTTTTAACATATCCAAGATATGAAGCAGTCTCATACCCAAGTAAGATATTTAAAAACTTTGTAACTATCGGTATGGAGCTCATTCTTGACCTAATTACATTGGTAACATAGTCATAATATTCTTATGCCACGACATTTTTATGATTTTAACTCTTTAGTCACATCGATCGGATTCAGAGTTCAAATATGTCTCGTATAAATCCAATATACAGTCGCCATACATTAACGTAGCCATAACATGTGAAAAATAACATGGCCTTTTACCCTCAATTAACATTTTTCCAGTATGAATGAACACCCTACCATTACCAAATTTCCCACCGCTCCCTAATATTGCAAATGACCTTAGCTGTCTGTGTTCTTTCTTAATAACTACTACTATTCCTCCTTTTTTCTTATAATTATGGGAATTTTCTGACGGATCTCCTTGTAGGTCCGTAATATGATTCCCTTCAGATAGGTCTGGAGTATCGGTTTATATCTGGATACCTAACAGATTCCTCACGGGCTATTTCGGTTATTCTCACTATGGGAAAGCCGAAAATTGTCATTGGACCTCTTATTACGTCATAAGAAATATTGCCAAGTGGCGCCTCCACTGCATATGAGAGTGAAATAGGCTATCTCTTAGGCAATGCTGGCCATGAAATTATAAAAGGCGCGTCATTGAGATACGGCGGAAGATGCTCGTTATGTAATACATATCGTCCCGTACCCTTCAGCGTAAGTACTTCGATATTTCGCTGCCAATAGTTCGAAAACTGATGGAAAGAGTGGAGAACAGTGAAATACAGTTTTTTATATGTTTAGCAAAACAGTATAGTGGTTTTATTTATTTATTTAGTGAAAGTCAACGTTGATCAACAGCGCGAATAAAACCAACTACCTGCAAATTACCCCTGCAAGCCGTTATCGAGGAGTGCAGATGATGGCACCTTTTTGTAGGCGGCCATTGATGCTAAAACCATGGGAAGGTAAACAATTACCTCGTATGGTACTCATTAAACAAAAGGACAGCATGGAGAAAGACAAAAAATGTCATGGAATTGGTAAAAGTCGACCACTTTTTACGTAAAAATGATTTTTAGTCAATGACCGATAATAGCCCGTCATGAGAACGGACGTTTCAATCTTTCGATTGAATAAAATACTTCCTAGTCACCACTCGTAATAGCAAGATAATAAATGTCATTATATGGCTATTGAATCGTTATTTCATTATTAAAAATGAGAAAAAATCAGTTTTCATACAAAATGTAATGAAATAAAATAATCACTCATCTAAAACTACCTTATTTGTCCTTACAATGCAACAGCATTGCCATTCTAGTTGATAATGTTTACCATACTGGGAATGCCATTGCAAGCATAATTGGCATTTAGTGATATGGGGTCAATTTTTACTCTGAATTTTTTATCCATTGCATTTATGCATGAACCATGATTTAACCCCGGGTACCATGAGGTGTGTCGCTTCCGAAAAGCGTGTAAACGTAAGTGGTAATTGGCGGACGAAGTTCCCTGACAATTCTGATGATTCTCTCTAGCTTTGGTCAAAATTTTACTCCCCTCGCTTCGAACAACTCTTGATCACGTTAATTTGAATCAGTATTTTCCAGGGTGGGTCTTAATTCTCTCACTCTGCTCTTCTTCCCTCTATTCGTGGTGTTAAGTTCATCGTATGGATCCGAGAATTTATCGTCTCTTTTTCATGTTTAGGATATAATACGAGTAGTATGTGTTATAGATAAACAAGGACCACTATGTTTTCTCCGTCAAAATATTAATTATAACGTTGTTTGTGTGACTCCACATTAGTATTTGCATAATACATACGAAGGAGTATCGTAAAATTGTAATCATTACTAAAGTTTAATCAAGATGAAGACTTAATTTTTATTAGTTGTTCTTAAGACTTCTCTGCATAGTCACCATTCAGAGTTATAAATTTATCCCAGCGTTTCTTGACCTTTCGATTGCGGTCAATGTACTTGAACAAGAACTCAGCAGAATGTACTTGTACTAGAACTCAGCAGGTTGTTCCGAAAGCCATAATTCCAGGGTATCGGAATGGTGTGGTGGCTAATGCTTCCCGCCCAGAGGGCTCGGGTTTGAATCCTGGAGGTGGTAGATCTTTTTCATGGTATCCCGATCCCTACTTGAAGTGCTTTGTGGAGAGCAATTCAAGTGACTACGCCGTCTGTCCGATAGGACGTTAAGCTATGGACCCCTGAGCGCCTTCCGTCAAGAATAGACTAATCCCGACCCCGGCTTTCTCTCCACCCTTCCTCCATTCCCAACCATCCCTGATGACGCACATTACCTCAACCGTCGGTCGCCTTACCTAAAGATACTCGAACTGCTACTACTACCGATCATCATCATCATCATCCCTGAGGATGATGCACGAGTCGAGCATCGAAACGTCGGTCATCATGGAACCCCTGACCCGGTTGAAGACCCGAGAAAACTTCACCAAGCTCATACGCCGGGAAAGCACCATCTCTTACTGCTACTACTACCATTGAATGATCCATACTGCTTCCAGGAATTACTGTCGCGTAGGTGTGCTGATGGACAACTGTTGCAGACCAAGTAGCATGGATCAGATGGACGTCGCGGTAGTCAAAGGATTAATTACTACAACTACCGTTCCATCTCGTGAATGACGTCATTTGCGTTGTCGAATTTTTCACCCCGCAATGGTGTTTTGAGTTTTGGGAATAAAAAAAAGTGGCTTGAGGCGAGATTGAGAGAATAGGGCGGATGTGAAAAAATTTCAAAACCACATAGCTTTCATTTCCGGTCGTGCCTTAATTGTGATTGCAGGTCGCGCCGTGTTTGCTTCCGAAAAGGAGTCAGTAGGCGTGGAACCCAGCGCGCTGTATCCTTTGACATGTGTAGTTCTTCGTGAATAATTTTCCACACACTGTCATAACTAAGACGTCTCCTTCGTGATCCTTTGAATAGTTGCTTTTCGGTCAAATAGGATAAAATCCTTCACTATCATCCGTGTGGCCGCATTATCTGTGATTGATGGTCTTCCACTTCTTGGATCATCTGTGGGAGACATATAGCCTGCTTGAATATTCCTATACCACCGCACCACTGTATCATATGATAGGCTATCATTTCCATGAATAGCCATCATTTCATTGTGAATTTGCTGAGCACTGTAGCCTTCCAAATGAATGTCTCAAGTATGCGACATAGCATTCCTTTCCTGGCTCCTTCGGATCTCCCAATTGACCAAAGACACAATGTTACTTGATGTACAACTACAAGTAAAAAGAAACAAATTTTGAATTGATTGAATTGAAAAAATTGAAATAGAGAGAGAAAGAGAGAGCTACATATCTGGATGCCATTCTTTCCCATCTTAAGAGATGTCGATTGGTTCCTAGACATTTTTCAAGATATATTTTTATGCATGCACTTTTTACTCACTACAATGCCATAGCATTGAGACTTCCAGATATTTCCCAAAAATCTTTTTCTAAATCATCGTAGTCACTATTAAATTCATTTTATCTGGAATTAATAAAATTTCGTAAATTAAAATCGATGTATATAAAATCTTCAATTGGAAAATTTAATGTGATCATTTAATTTCATATTTAGAGCAGTGAATTCAATGTAATAATTAATATGATCTGCAAAGTTTCCGACCTAACAAATACACAAGACATTTCTTTTAAGATTTTCAGAAATGTTTTAGGTCGGAAACTTTTCAGACCACCCACGTGTGTGTGCATATATATAAACACATATACACACGTGCGTATATATTATTTATACACAAAAATCATGATTAAAGACGCATGGGAAGAACTGGAGGTAGGAATGAAAGTCGGAGGGGAATTCGTAAAATCGGTTAGGTTTGCTGATAACCAAGCATTAGTTGCTCAGTCAGCCAAGGGGTTGGAATGG
Source organism: Hetaerina titia (assembly GCA_037158775.1). NCBI lineage: Eukaryota > Metazoa > Arthropoda > Insecta > Odonata > Calopterygidae > Hetaerina > Hetaerina titia. The sequence continues at coordinate 54,358,327 of CM073775.1, forward strand.
AGCCAAGAGTGAATTGGAGGCTCAGTGCGATAGACATGGAATGAGAATCAATATTAATAATACAAAGGTTATGCGATTTTCCAGAAAGAAAAAGGCTAGGCCAAACATTAAAATAGGAGGGGAAAAAATAGAGCAGGTAGAATAGTTTACATATCTTGGAAGTGTTTTGGACCAATACGGTCAAAGTGGTAGGGACGTAGGGAGAAGAATTGCGCTAGGCAAGGAGGCTTTCTCAAGGAGGAGGGAGTTGATGACGGGGACGTTGAGTAGGGATCTTAAGACAAGACTCGTTAAAACTCTGATATGGAGCATAGCTATGTACGGAGCGGAAACGTGGTCGCTGAGCCAGGAGGATATACGTAGATTGGAAGCTTTTGAAATGTGGGTGTGGAGAAGAATGGAGAAGGTGAAATGGACCGAAAGGAAAACAAATGAGGAATTACTAGAGATGGTGGGTGAGGAGAGGTGTTTGTTGAGAGAAATCCTATGGAGGCAGGAAAAATGGACGAAAGGCGTATTGAGCGGTAGTGGAATGTTGAAGAAGGTAATAGAGGGGAGGATATTGGGCAAACGAGGAAAGGGCAGGAACAGGATAGGGATGTTGGACGGGATGAAGAGAGGAAAGAAATACACAGAGATGAAGAGGGACCTGATGTAGATTAGGTTGCTGGATTGGGCTTTGTTTGGAGTTACAAAATGTTTATTTGATAGTTGTGTCCATCCAAAAACCTACCTTAACCGATAGAGTACCTAAATAAATAAATAAATAAATATATACATATATATATATATTTATTTATTTATTTATTTAGGTACTCTATCGGTTAAGGTAGGTTTTTGGATGAACAGGTTGATTCTGACGACGAAGGCCGTGCCGTCGAAACGTAAATATCTACGGTAAGTGTCCTTCTTTTATGTTTCTGTGTGTTTAATATTTATTAACCTAGTGTTTGTGTGTATATATATATATATATAGATAGAGAGAGAGAAAACATAAATATATATAAGTATACGTGGGTGGTCTGGAAAGTTTCCGACCTAAAAAATTATAAATATATAATTTGTTTGTTATGTTATTACTACCTTGATCAAAACGTTCCCGGAATAACCACCGTGTGGCGCTCCCATCGTTTCGATTTGAGTTCTGTTTTTTTTTGTTAAATTGGTACATCTGTTGTTGATATTCCCTTTAAATCTTAGTGTCATAACTTGACATTTGCAAAAGTTACGTAGCCAAGAGTACATCTATCTCTGTGTGTGTTGGCGATTTTTTACAATTGCAGAAATGGATTTAAATTTGCAACAACGAACTTGTATTAAATTTTGCGTAAAAAACGGATTTAGTGGCGCACGGACGTTGGAAATGTTGGAAAAGTGTTTCGGCAACGATTCTCTAAAAAAACGGTCGTTTACCAGTGGCACGAGCGGTTCAGAAGTGGTCGTGAGTCAATCGAAGATGATGAACGCAGTGGCAGACCATCGACATCGAAAGTCGGTGAAAAAATTGATAAAGTAAAAGAAATGTTGGTCAATAACCGCAAATTAACCATCAGAGAAATAGCGGAGGACTTGAACATTGCCTATGGATCCGCCCAAGACATTGTGGTTAATGATTTGGGTTTCCGTCGTGTAGCAGCAAAGTTGGTGCCAAAAGACCTCAATTTCATGCAAAAAAGAGACCGTGTTGACATCGCAAAAGACATGATTTGCGAGGCTGAATCCGATCCCACATTCATCAAAAGGATCATTACTGGAGACGAGACGTGGATTTATGAGTACGACACGCAATCCAGACATCAGGCAAGTGAATGGCGTTCACCAAATGAGCCGAGACCAAAAAAACCACGTCGTTTTCAGTCAAAAAAGAAGGCAATGCTGACGGTTTTCATGGATTACAACGGTGTAGTGCATCATGAATTTTTGCCAGAAGGCCAGACAGTAAACAAAGAGTATTATTTGGGCGTTATGAGACGTTTGCGTGAAGCAATTCGCCGAAAGAGACCAGAAATCGTCGCACAGTGCTATCATTATTCGTAATTTTTTGACGAAAAATGCAACAAATACCATCCAACAGCCACCGAATTCACCTGATTTGGCTCCCTGTGACTTCTTTCTGTTCAATCGAGTTAAAAAACCATTACGGGGAACGCGTTTTAGCAGCCGAGAGGAAGTAATGGAAAAATCGCAGGAAGCACTGATGGACATACCGAAAACCGAATATAAAAATGTTTCGAGAATTGGATCAAGCGCTGGCATAAGTGTGTTGCAGTCGATGGGGATTACTTTGAAGGGGACAATATAGATTTAGATGAATAAACTTGTATTTTTAATTTTCTGAATAAATTCCGGGAACCTTTTGATCAAGGTAGTATATATATATATATATATATATATATATATATATATATATAAATATAATGTGTTTGTGCGTCGCCGGAGAGCGTCAACTTCAAAGATATATATATATATATATAGGGTAGCGGTGGTCTAGTGGGTAGAGCGTTGGACTACTGACCGAAGGGTCCCGGGTTAGATTCCCGGGCAAGGCACTTTGGGCACCTGCAGCTCCACCCAAGCTAGTTGATTTTTCGGGTACCAGATCTTCCTGGGAAACTATAACTGGCACAGGGAAAGGAACTGGCCCCCCTACCCTGATGTGTGAATATTCACACGCCGTCGGGCTTGGTACATGGGTGAGCTCTACCATCACCTACTAAACCGACCTTCGGGTTGATTACTGTGTTTATGGTTTATATATATATATATATATATATATATATATATATGTGCTGACCTGAAGAAGGCCTCGGAGTAGGCCGAACATCAAATCATCTACAGTGTGAGTGTCCTTTTACCTGTTATCTGTTTTATTCTGTGTTATATTGTGCCGTCCAAAAGTTATATATATATATAATGTGTGTATATATATATATATATATTTATTTATTCAAACTTGAAAATCCCGCCATACGGCGAACAAATATTATTTTCGCACATAGAAATAGACGTGTTGGTCTTTTATGTGTTTTCCTATCCCCTTTCCTTATACTATATGTCTATTTCTATGTGCGAAAATAATATATGTGTATATATATATATATATATATATTGATGTTGCATAATCCTAGGAAAAATGATATACCTACTCGTCAGTGTGAGAGAGGAGAATAGCTGAATAGAATTGTTTCAAATTACCGAGTGAAGAGTGTTCAATACCTGATTTCAAGCTCCCGAAGGTATTTATAGAGGCAACCGAAAGCTGTAGTCATTTACTCCCTACAATCCCTCTCTTGTAACCGCTTAGTGTGGCGAATTCTTACGGAGAACGTTAGAACCTTAATTATACGAGTATCTTGAGCCGACGGTGGTGGCTTCCCTGTAGTGGACATTCAAGGTGCTTATTCAGAGGAGAGGTTTTTTGTTGTCGTATCAGTGTAAATGTCAGTTGAATACCTACCCTGAGTAGTTGATAAGTTGCAAATTTAAATAAGTTGATAATTTACATGAAATTCACATTCTGCATTTCCGTGAGGAATTCATATCCAATTGATTGATTTCCTTTCATCCCAAGTGTATACAGTCTCTTGGATTAGTCCGTCAAACTTAAAGCTGCGATTTTTGTCCCACGTGCCTTGTTCTCTAAAGCTAGTATATTAAAATTCTTGGCTATTTGCTGTTGACGTAAAAAATGTTTCGGACGATTAATAATAATATATATTACCCTAGCATCATTATTATTTGATGAAAGAATGGAAATTATTATTAAGTGAGCTTGTTCGCGTGCGAATTAATTAACTTGCGCACATTGTCTGGAAAGTTGGTTTCGCTGAACATTTAAACAAGGCATCAAACAATCTTGTAGGTTGATATTTAAAGGATTTCATTACAAATTAATTAGAATGTTACTATGCAGTCAATTTTTTATGCTTTACACATAGTATCCTGGCCTCGCACATTGCCCTGAACACGATAATTGCACGGATTTCACATTGGCTGTTTGGCCAAGATCGACGCATAAATTATCCACGCACTCTTCTTTTAATCTTTCACAGGATCACGACAACAAGCGAAGATAAAAATTTCCATGCACGATGTAAAGCGTTATTTTGGAGTCATTAATTCCCTCTGGTCAGGAGCGCATTTGGAACGATTATTTCTCTCTCTCTCTCTCTCCTCGGCAAAAAGCGGACCGCGCGGTCTTGACGCGAGGGAAGGAGCGAAGGGCTTTTTAATTGCGTCCATCTTCTCGCGGAGTAGGTAGTGGCTGCTTACCCTTGATCAGGGGGAGGGAGGGGAGGAGGACCTTGCCACGAGCCAAAGAAAGAAAACGACGGATGTGCAACAATGCCGAAAACGCCTTGAAACACTTCGGGAACACGAGAGACTGGGGTAGAGAAGAGGGAAAAAAATAAGGGAAGAAAGGTTTGAAACAATGCAAAATGACCAATCCCGTCGATGTTAATAAATATCGTCCGATGACTTTCGTGTTTTTGTCTCAGGAAAGGTGCAGGTGAACAGTTTCAATGTTAGGTGGTGTGTTTGAGGTAGAAGTGGTCGTATATATGTATTGTCTTATTTTTATTCATTCTGATATTTTGTACGGGAAATAAAACTTCTGTTAGTCTTTCAGCCGAGGTATTACTGTTGGCTTTGAACGCAGTACGAGATCGATATGAGGTTTGTGGTACGATTTAAATCATTAAAAATAAGGAGAGCAAATAATGGAATTCTTGAGAAACAGCAAAGAAAGGAAAGATGAATTGGAATTTAATAACGTTAATCTCGACATTAAAAATCAGGTCCGCAATATTTCAATCTTCGTAATATTTCAACCTTTGTATGATTGAGGTCAACGTTTGGTGCATGGCAATTAAGATAACGATAATGCGAACTCAGTATGAAAGCAAAAAGTCACAAAATGGGGGAAACTGATTACGAAAATCTTTGAGCAGAGCCGAAAATGATCCAGACTAGCTAAAATGCATGGTAAATAGACAAAGTATGTTAGGAACAAGGAATATGGCACTTATAACGCCCGAGTAGTTAACTGCCAAGAGTGAAAGGCGAGAACAGGATTCATTAAATCAGGTGGATGAAAGGATATGATAGCAATGAAGTTACAGAAGGGAAAGGTTGCAGAGAGGGAAAAAGTTGAGAAAATTTCTGTAAGAATGAATAAAATGGACTAAGAAAATGTTGAGGCGTAGTGATCTGAAGAGGTTAAGTTAAAGAGAATGTTAGAAAAAAGCGAATTGGAACGATTGGAATATAGAAAGTGATTTAGGTAGTGTAGAGGGGTAGAGAAAGGACAAGTCCTGAAGAGGGTATTAGTTTAGGGATGTAGCTCGTTTGAATTTCTCAGGAATATCTCATAAGTCCTAATCGTAGAGTGGTTTTCACTAAAACATGGACTGTACGTACAAAATCAGGCTCTGAACTATGATAAACTACCTGAAATACAAATGCTCAGAGCGAGAGTGTCTATACTTTGGATCCGAAAAGTGCTATTCACGGCCGTCCAGGTTAGCAAAAAAGCAATAAACGCACGAATCGTTCCGTACGAGCGGTTTTATCGGGGCTCATAATTGACACAACTGAAATTCTTTTTAGAATCGCGCGGTGTTGTTTTTCATGTGTGGCCTTCGGAGTAGAACGAGCTCCTCCTCCATTCGAGTTTTTTCTTCCCTTTCACTTCCACCGTGCGGATTCGGCGATAGGATCCAGGAATGCTCCAACATCGGAGTGAAGCTTGTGAACAACGGTTTAGCGAAACGGGCAGAGCACGTAAACGAATAACATTAGAGTACATATAAAATGTGAATGACGAATTTTTTGCGGTATCAGTAGAACACAATTTTCGTGAAAAATAAATCGGTATGAAAATAATTCAGAACACTCCCACGTATTTTAATACACGGCATGATTTAAACATGATTTCTAGCGTTCAATCTGCTGAAGGTCGCATTGGACGATGTACGGTATAGTATATGCTACAGAAGTCAGCCCGCAGTCCGGTGTTGACTGACAAAGGTAGAGCTCAACTTGAAATAAGCCATATGATTTTGATATTCTCACCGTTGCTTCCCTTGCCCTCCCTTCCCGTTGCCACCTTAGGTTTCACTCTTATTTTGTCAGTAATTCTTAATTTCTGTTATCTAGAGAATTTTATAGTGCCCATCATTACATTCTTGGGAATGATAATTGAGGTGGTTTCCCGTTGCCTTCCTCAATAGTGTTTTTAACGTGACACCATCACTTAATGGCCGCCCCACTGGGGTCAGACGCCTTTGCAGCCGCCTCACTGAGGAACAGACGCTGCGTGGACTACGTGTTGAGAGAAATCCTATGGAGGCAGGAAAAATGGATGAAAGGCGTATTGAGCGGTAGTGGAATGTTGAAGAAGGTAATAGAGGGGAGAATGTTGGACAAGCGAGGAAAGGGCAGGAACAGGATAGGGATGTTGGACGGAATGAAGGGAGGAAAGAAGTACACAGAGATGAAGAGGGACCTGATATAGATTAGGTTGCTGGATTGGGTTTTGTTTGGAGTTACAAAATGTTTATTTGATAGTTGTGTCCATCCAAAAACCTACTCTAACCGGTAGATTACCTAATAATAAGAGAATTTTACTGATTTGGTTCTGAATAATGTAGCGCAGAGGCACCATTCAGGATGATCTCTTCCGACTACCATTTCCTATATAGATAGTAAAACTATCTGATGAATATTTTTCTTAATTAGCTAGTGTTTCCATTTACAGCGGAATAAAACCTTTTTTCATTGTAAAGCTTTATAGCAAATTGGTCATTCATATGTAACGATCAGATGATGGCTCTACTAACAACAAGGGGGAAATTATTCCGGAAGGTTATATGATGATACTTCAAGGCTTGAGAGTATCTGAATACTGATTATCATTGCCTCATTTTACTTTTAAATAGTAGCACGGCCCATCATAAAAAGTCATCGCTCATCTCAAACCCTGTCATTATCTTTATGGTTACACAAATAACTTCCTCAAAAATAACATATCTATTCTGCAAGTTCACATGGGTACGTGTCTGTTCGATCAGGTAACTTTCCAATTCGTTAAACAAGTAATGAAATGACTCTTGAATATTATGAAATATTGAATTAATTAATAATCAAAATTAATTAGCGTTGTGATCCCCATTCAATGAGCAGTTAGCTTAAAATATTTCTAAGGAGCCTATCTTAAGAAGATAATACAGCCTTTTAGAAGGTGATTGCCCGGGAAAGCACCTCGTCAATTGTCATTAATCTAATTTGTGATCTTTAATGTCGTTCATAGTTAGTCTTATACGAATGTGCATTACTTAAATCAGGAATTAGCTGTATTATTATTAGGTAATCTACCGTTTAAGGTAGGTTTTTGGTTGGACAAAACTATCAAATAAACATTTTGTGACTCCCCACCTAGCAAACTAATCTATATCAGGTCCCTCTTCATCTCGGTGTACTTCTTTCCTCCCTTCATCCCGTCCAACATCCCTATCCTGTTCCTGCCCTTGACTCGCTTGCCCAACATTCTCCCCTCTATTACCTTCTTCAACATTCCACCACCGCTCAATAGCTGTATATCGTGATAAAAATTATTCTAATGTTAATGCTTTTTATATACGAGGGTGTCCTATTAGTGGCTCTCAATGAAAACGTAAGATGTATTTATTCTGTCTGCTAATCTCTTCTCATGCTGACGTATTTTATCTTAAATTTACTTCCAATGTAATTATTATTATGTAATAATAATAATTATAATTTATTTCAATTTACGTTTCATGTACGAGTATCACATAAGATTTCTTCCAATATAGCTCCTAATGTTTGCTCTACCTCCCACAATTGTCTTTGCCAGCTCTTGCTTTAGAATATTATTCTTCAGCTGTTTTCTTCTCCATTTCATAGTCATCGATGGAATTCTTCTTTTGATTGATTTCGTTCTGTACATTTGGTTTTCGTTATTCTCCAGGTTCACCATGAGTAAATTTTTCTTCTCCTGCCATCCATAACCTACTTTCAGAGAAAAGCAGATTCAGCAAGCACCTTTAAAAAATATTTTCTTACCATTAGACTTCGTATTCTGTGTTAGTTGATTTTTTTTTCATTTAGGTAGCCCCTTTTGTATATGTGCAATTCTAATATGTTCTTGCAATTTCAATTGCTGGTGATCCTGTTTCTCCATAAGTAGAACACTTCCATTTACATTAGATTTCAATAACTCTTTTTCTTTCTGTTCCATTATTTCCTCCGTAATCTCATTATGAAAGACTCGGGGCGCAATTTGATCTTCAATTATTTTATTTTTTTCTTCCACTTTCACAGCATAACAACTTGTCTCCATAGATCCAACACAGCTGTCATCTACAAACGGTAACATACATATATATTCCGTGAATGTGGAATCTTTGAGGCTTATCTGTAATATCATTCATTATCTTCTAAATATAAATACTGGATAGTAAAGAGACATTAAGTTGCCCCTTTTTCTATTTTTTTTTCTTAACTGTTGAGCCCATATTTCGAGATCAAGTACAGACCACATCCTTAGGCAGACTATGACTCATCCTTCTTTAATCATATGAAACGTCTGGTACCTAAAGAATATAGAGAATGCAATTATATTCGACATGGTCAAATACTAACTCAAATACAGCTGAATGTTATTTGCTCTCTTTCTGTTACACAGGTATTTTATGTGAGATTCTAAGTATCCAAAATTACTTCTTCAATACCTCGTCTTCCAATATTTGCTTTGATTTTCAACTCCACTATGTAGTGTTTAATTCTTTTTCGGATCGGTCGAGTTGGTCAATTGGGTAATTACCTTGGCCTGCTAAGCCATAGGCCGCGTGTTCGAGCCGCCTTGAAAGTAGGTGTTGTGGAATTTGTTGGTTCGGTCCTTGGGACACCTGATAATAAGCCAGGAGTGGCTTATAATGATCCCAGGGGCAGAAGATCGTCCCGGGAGCAAAAAATTAATCTTATCAAGGTCTTTGATGCGCGCGTCATTTTGGTGGTGGTCCGAAAAATTTTTAATTTGAAATTTTCAGTCGTAATTTTTTGGGAAGATCAAACCACTGTAATCAACCCGAAGGTTGAACATAGGTGAGGGTGGATCCTATGGTTTTTCAGGACGATCTAGAAACAAGAAAAATCACAAAACCTGGGTAACATTGAGTCTGCCCAGATTCGTCACCCGAAATCAAACCAAGGCCCCATCGTTATTTTTCTAGTTGAGTAGATACATATCAGAGATGCTTTTCTTCAGATTCTATTAACTCTTCCATTGTGCAGTTTTAATAAACTCGGAAGAAACTTAATTAATTCTCTCGTTTATCCACTAGTTGTTCACAGTAAGGTCGTCTTCTTCTCTCTATGGTTTTCTTCACGAGTTTTGCATTCCTTGAGCATAAATAGCTAATCTACATAATATAATTAATTAGAATTATACAAGAAATGAAATTATATGCTAAATTTATTCATCATACAAAATTATTATTTTATTTTTCACAGGAGAGGTGGGGAAGGCGGAATCGAGCAGATCACAAGCGCAAAAATATTTCCTTCGCCGGGGCTTGAACCACGGATATTTCGAATTGCCGGACAGATGCTCAAACCATTTGAACTATCGAGGGAACCTAATTTACACTTGAGATCTTGAGATCTGCGGGGTTTTTATGCAACCAAGTACCCCGATAATTTGGCCAAGAGATGGCGTCAGGGGGCTGTTCCACCCACCAAAGGAGAAATAGACAACACACAAGAGGCAATGACAGTAGGTAAGCAAACACACAACGTCATACACACACATATATATTATATATATATATAATAAATATATATATATATATATATATATATATATATATATATATATATATATATATATATATATATATGCATACACACACACGCAATTTCGTGAGAGCCGCATTGAAGGCGGGAGATTGCGGTGTTAGCCGGCAATTATGAAATTTTGGCAAGTAATTAATTGCTCATAAAAGAATTGGCAGATGACATCAAGGTTTTTCTATCGACATTTTTTCGAGGCTTATCCTTGGTTTTCTTTTGATTACGAAAATTGGCGGGGAGAACCAGTACTAAAATGTATCGACAAAAAATTCTTTCTCTTCTTTTATCCGAGTGCTCAATATCACTAATATATGCAGGGGGTTAAACAACTCCCACTTCGGCGACAGATTTTACCTGAGAGCCTTGTAACCTTTCTAAATGTTTTGTATGACTTGCTTTATCCGTGACTGCAAGGTCACCCATCATTTTTTCTCTGAAGACATTAACATCTTCTCAATGAATATAATATTAAATTTCTAATTAGAAAAATTGTTCTCAGATATAGTGAATCCTCGCAAAAACATTCTAATTTCTTAATTAGTGCTTTCGTTGAAATTATTTTCCGTGTATTTTTCTGGGGTACTCTGTGAAATGGAAACCATCCTGAATTTAATTATCAAAGCCGAGTTAATTTTCAAAACAAGTTTATTATTATCACTGCCACAACTATCTACCTCGTATTGAAGGAGGGTTTATTTCCACTCGGTGATATATTTTTCTGGGGTAGGATCTGATAGAGCAACAGTACTATATATTCACCGTGAGGGTGAAATCAAACTTGATTTTTTGCCCTCGTATTGACTATGGCTATTAATTTAGTCTCTTTCTTTCTGATCTATTATAGACCCCTTAGCTAACTTCTAACAGATTTCTCAGATTTCTAACAGATCTATCATATCCTCTTAGCGTTCGAAATCCTTTGTAAGTTTCGTATCGAATTTATACTATGCTTTTGGAGGCATACCATGATGATGTCATCATGAAAATCTTTAGCGTCAATCTCAACTTATGGCGAACAGAACACGTTTTCTATGGTACATGATTTCAAAGAAATTAAAAAGACTAAAAAAGCTTGGAAACGAACCTACTCCCATGTTTTCGGTAATTAGATGAACATTATGATTTCCTCAGATTTCCTTGACGTCCCTTTCAACTTATCGTGGGCAAACTTGTCTATGTTATCAAGCTACTATTACAGTTTTAAATCCAGAAAATATTTGGCTTAGATTGAATCCTTGTTCTCTGTCATAAAAATCATTATGTCATCTTAAAAATGTCTCACTTATATCTCAATTTATCGCGAGAAGGTTATACTACAAACGGTGACACGATATTTCAGCAGTTGGAAATTCTACGAGCGGTTGGCGCCGAGGTTACTACTAGTATACCACCATCTGTAATTGGATGAAAACCACTATGTCGTCATAATTAGTACTGATGTCACTTTCAACTCACGGCGAGCAGACTGCATTATCGGTTGGACCGAACTTCCCGGCGGTCGTTGCGGAGTTGCTGCATAGGTCTCCGGTATTGCAGGAAAACCGAACTCAAAACGTCGCGTCGTCATCGCGCGACGGCGTTCACTCTCCCAACGAGAGTGACGAACGCGGGCAGCAGTTTTCATTATTGCTACCCCTCCGCACGCTGCCCTCTATCATGGGGTGTCCTTGTGACCCACACACCCATCCATGCCCCCATTCCCCCTCTCGCGCTCGAATACGCGGACCAGAGCCGGGGTAAACAAGAGCGGTCGTCTGCGAGCTTTAACTTCGCCCGATATTCATGCACGCGGCAAAATCCCCTTCCGCGAGAGAGCGTCGTCTTCGTTTTTTTTCTTAATTTTATTTAGGGGAGGGATACCGGTCCGCGTTCGTTTGCAACTTGAAATCAACTTGGGGGAGGATGGGAAAACGGGTAGGGGAGGGTGCTCGTCCCCGATGCAAACGAGAAGAGGTGCCTTCTACCGCCGCTCTTGTCCTGTTTTTTTCTCTCAGTTACGTTCGCGTACGGGGCGTACTCATATGCAGTTAACCGACTGGAGTTGAATTAAGAGGAGAGATTTTTATCACCCCCTCCCCCGTCATTCAGCATCTCAACCAACAACATCTCGATATTCGGGTCACTTTCTCCCGACTGACCTTATGAAGAATTTCTTATTTATTTTTCCACCGTAAATAGTGACCAGGCGCTTTTGTTTTTTTTAATCTTTTTAATTGTTCGGCCACAGGGAGATACGAAATGGATCTCGAAGGCACGTGAGCTAGTGTGAACGTGAAATGTAACAGCGGTGACGTAAGGTCGCGCGTCACGATCCATGAAGACTGGTTTGCATACGAGCGTTTTTCGAATTTTTTAAGCCCTTCGAAGAGCCAATGGGGCACAGGGAGAGTTAATATTCGAAACGCGTACTTGAATTGGACATACCTACTTAGCTGTAGATTGACAATAATGGCTACATCAATTTTGTTGGTGTTAGCGGTAGTAGTAGTTTCAGGAGAGGCGATCGACAGCTAAGGTCATTTGTGCCATTAGGGATGGAAGGAAAGGAGGAAGGGGGGAGAGAAACCCGGCGTCAGAATTAGCATAATCTTTTCGAAAGGCGCCAAGGGGTCCGCAGTTTAACGTCCCATCCGTCGGACGTCGGACTCACTCAAGGTGCTCTCCACAAACCTCCTCAAGTTGGATTGGGATACCACTGAACATAATCTGCCGCCTCCGGGATTCGAACCTGGTCCCTCACGGTGGCGGAATTTTCTGTACTTCTTCATTTCTCTATTCTCAATTTCGTTGCGCACGGAATTTTTGAAAAGTTTGCATGAAAGTTCGATCTAGAACTCTCCCTCTTTGGAGAAAAGCGATGCCATCGTAGAAAAATAATCCTCAACGTCAATCTCATCTGAGAACGAACTGAATGCAGAGGCGGTAAAAGTGGGCGAAAAATTCCTTCCTGCAACAATTTCAGGGAGTAAAAATCATTCGCCTTGACCGGGATTCGAACCCGGATCCCTCGATATCCGGCCGAGTGCTTTAACCACTTAAGCTACCGAGACGTCCTCTTACACTCTGAAATTTTGGGGGCTTTAAAGGAACAAGATGTTGTGACGAAATACCGTACATACAATGTCACAGGCATTCGTAGTCGTGCGCGAGGCGCCACAGTCCACGAGGTTAAAGCCAATTTCAAACACTTAGGCTGTTCATTTCAAGAAACTGCGGGAGATGCCGCAACAGTAACTATTAACGGAGTCATCCGCTATGTGTGTATTATAATGCAACAATTTCAGAGAGTAAAAATCATTCGCCTTGACCGTATTTCGTCACAACATCTTGTTCCTTTAAAGCCCCCAAAATTTCAGAGTGTAAGAGGACGTCTCGGTAGCTTAAATGGTTAAAGCACTCGGCCGGATATCGAGGGATCAGGGTTCGAATCCCGGTCAAGGCGAATGATTTTTACTCTCTGAAATTGTTGCATTATAATACACACATAGCGGATGACTCCGTTAATACTATAGTTACTGTTGCGGCATCTCCCGCAGTTTCTTGAAATTCCTTCCTGCGTTTGAAACGACGACATGACTACTGTGCGTTTTTGTAACAAATTGGAAAGAAAATATGGAAATAAACTTTTTGACTGGAAAGACTGCATCTAATTCAATCAATTACTTACTTGCGAATGTTGGTTCTTTTGGCAACCTGTCTTAAATTTTCTTTGAAAGAGGTCGCACGCTTGGCTCTTGTTGATCTACGCCGATCTATGTGAGCACCTTAAGTACTCCATCAGCCTTCTTCTTCTTTGCAAAAATGTACCCGAAATATGCGTGTACGATCCCGAATTCAGAGCTCCTAGAGCAGAGGTAATCCGATAAATCAGGAAATGGAAAAATGGAGCGATTTTGCAGCAGCGATGGCCTGCTTTCTCGAAGAAAGGTACCTGGGAGTTCAAAATTTAGCACTCTATATTTTTTGACGGAGGTTGTACCTGTGATCAACTGAGGTGTTCAGCGCACGACACTCAAATTGGGACTGAATTACTAGAACGTCGCTGATGAAGTCAATAAGCAAGCACGAGATCTCGGAATGAAAAACCATTGCCCCCACCGCAGGATCAGTTTAGATAGATTCCGTAATTTTTTCTATTGGTACCCCTGATGATAAGCTGCTTAAGTATATGCATTCAGACAATATACCAAAGCTTCTTCAGATCTTTGAAAGTTTTCCGACACATCATTCTTGCTAAAGAAATAAATATTAAGACCACGTCATCTTTTACGATATTGCACATTTTTTAAAAGTAGCGATTGATTTTTTTGGTTGATTGTCAAATTCCTCCAAATACTTTTTTGGACATCGTGAAAATTAATCGTACTTTTCCGCAACTTGCTAAGCGTAATATGCGTTGCAGCTAGTTAGGCCATCACCAATCCCTATACTATGAGTGGTTTTGTGGTCTAATTTTTTAAGGTACGTTTTAGGTGGACAAAGACTGTAGTATCGGGTGTCTGGTTGTGTTTCGTTATGGGCTAATATTATACTGTTGGAGTCGTAAAGAAATATATCGTTGTTCAGTCTGTGTCCATACTTCGATTACACTTCACATGTACTTCGATTCGTTTTTCAATTCAATTTCAAGTTCCATCTTCCTTCATTTCGTCCAACGTGCCAATTCTTTTCATCACCATAAGTCTCTTGTATAAGGGTTTCGTCTCTGCTACTTTCTTCATTTTCGCTCAAAATGCAATGTATTCATCTTTCCTGCCTTCTTTGGATTCCTCCCAACAATCCTCTCTCTTCCCCCACTATGTCCAGCACTTTTTTGTTTTATTTTTCGGCTATTTAACTTATTCCATCCATCTCCACACCCGTATTCCATATGCCTCTAATCTATGCCTATCGTCATGCTTTAACGACCATGCTCCCGCGACGGACAAAATCACGCTCAATCTCAAAGTGCTCTCTAATATCTTCCTAACATCTTTACTCAACGTCCGTCATCGTTTCTCTCCTCCCTCTGAATACTTCTATGCCTATCGCCATTCTTCTTCTGTAGTTTCTACTACTATGGCACTCGGTTGTCCAAAACATTGCCATGATAGGTAATTTGTTTCATCTGCTTTAGTAAATGATCTCCTATGTTAACATTAAAACTTTCTCTTTCTCCAAATCCTTATAACATTTTAGTATTTAACATTTATTTACAATAATTCTCATTCCATACCTGTCTCACTGATGCGTAAGTGTGCTCATCAATGATTATAACCCCTTGGCTTATTGACTAATTAAAGCTTGAGGTTTAGTAGTTTGTGGTTGTGTTAATGCCATTTCTGCGTTATATGAATTAATTGTAGAAAAGTGCAATTGAGCCATACTCAATACCTATGTTATCGTTCCAAAACGTCTCGCCGTATGTAGTTGCCATATTTTCGGATTCAAATTCGGATTGTATTTTTGGTTACATCATATTTCACTCTGATGTGAATTTCGTTTATTACCGTTTCCATGTCGGAGTGTGGCAATGAATTAAAATATCGACGCTCTTAAGTTTCAATAATTAAGCATTAACATTCATATTTTATGAACGGTTATTTTCATGTTCATGGTCGAAAACTTGTTCTTTCACGAAAAGACGCTAATCCTGGTGGCATTGAACTTTAAATTGACATCTCTTTATTAGGATAGCGGCTTTTCTTACGGTGGAAGGAATGAAACCTCACTGATAAGTGAAATCCGGTTTTCGGCAACGTGTAGATTGTTCATCCTGTCCTGGACGCGCTTTGGTGGAAAGACCCCATTCGCCACGCCTTAAACATTAATTTCCGGGTGTGTGTGTGTGTGTGACATGTCCCAAAACGTGTGACAAAACTTTCAACATTTTTCTCGACCGTCAGTGAGGCTGAATGCCGAATAATGACAACTTTTTGGAAATTGTTGGATAGGGACGACTTGATCTGTTTTCAATAGCTTGAAAAAACAGAGAAATTTCATAATGGAATATTTTGGTGCAAAGAGATGTATATTAAAGCGTCGATTCTGTAAGTTGAAATAAAGAAAGTCAACAGGAACTAAAGTTCTCGGGGCCATACGCTTAATAAATGTTTGTGGTGTTTGGATTTATATTACTATTAGGATTATGAATTAGAATTACGTTTAATACTTAATTAAAGCTTTATACCTGATTATGACTTGAAATTTTGAACTTATTGAATGTAACATGAAAATACTTATCAGTCGAAAGGCCTTCAACTTTATGCAGAACGTTTGATGAAACTGCCTTGCCCATTGCTATGAGTTATTACTGTTTGCCACGATATTTCTCAATTTTCTTTTAACAGAAAATTGTTGCATTACAATGCTTACCTAACACTTAAAATTATTTATATGCAATATTTATTATTTTGGGATAGGCTGGCGAAATTGCTTCTTTTTAAGTACCTGGGAGCAGGGCATTAAAAATTGTTTAGTGAAGATAAAAAGTTTAGTATAGGTAATCGTTACTGTGCCACAATTGTTATACAGGTTGAGAATGGCCAGTTTTCAATCAATGGTAATGATAAATTTACACTATATTCAAGCCTGATGGCTCGATAATAACCAAGCCTGATTGTACTTCACGAGTATTTATCAGCGCTATATTTTGTGAACCATGGACATTACGTATATCGTCTGGATATGAGCATTACGAACAGTATCGTCGAGAGTGAAAGTGAGCGTAGATGGTTTGAACGGGGCACGGTACTGGTTTGACAGAAAGGTTGATACCGGTACCGGTAAGATAGAAAGGTTTGGAAATTATCGACATGAAATATTGCATAGTCCATCTGGAAATATTTGGCGTATGAAAGTGAGGATTCATTCCGTTGTACAGGTAATTAGTTGTACTACTTCGATGCTAAATTTTTGACAGCATTTGTGGATTCGAGTCAATGACCTCATTCCAGCTCCCTTTATGGGCTATGCGCTCAGTGAAACTCCTATCCATCGGAGACAATTTTCATACTCGTATTAAACTGGTTTTTCAGAAATTATGCAAAAGCTTTAATCCCTACAACAGTTTTTGCTCAATGTTTCCACTCTTTGAAGTTTTGCTACTCTACATTTACAGACGCAAACAAGTCCCCATTGAGCCATTATCGCTTTCCATCCGCATATAATATTTGGGGAAAGGGAGATTTTGAGCTGGGATATCCGTAATGTCATGGCACGCAGGAATTAATAACAGACATCGCCAATGCACTCTTGCCCCATTGTTTGGCTGTGACACTGAAAAAGTTTCCTGCAGAAAGTTTTTCAAAAAGTTTCCAAAAGTTTACTTCAGTGTTGCAGTCTCATTGGTAAAAATGTTCTATTTTATATTATCTCCCCGAAAACATTTGCCCTTTGAGAATTTTCTGAAGTTTCTTAAGTGTCGTGGGACTGAGATAGATAATGGAGAGATGGTGGAAAACAGCGTGAAGTCGTTTATGGATCGACGGGTGGTTGTTGATTGCTGCCAATTCTGTCTGCACCCCAACTTACCGATTCTTTTTGAATTGATCTCTCTCGCAGTGAGTGGTGATCTCATTGAAAAACCTCCTTTGAAAGGGTCATTTATTTGCTTCTGTTCCATTGAAATATTCGCGTCGACTTTGGTCAGACGATTTGTGCTGGGGGAGAGAGAAGGGGATTGAGCGGAGTGAGGGGAATGGAGAGAACTGGTTTTTTAAACTGAATATGTCTAAAATCATCGCGTGACGAACTGCTGCACACTAGCTCACCCGCATACACACACACACAAAGGCTCACATGAGCATGCGCAGCTTGACCTTGGGTCGTTGACTGCTGACTGATGGCGGCGGTGCCTTTGACCTCCAGTGCCTCGTGCCATCACCGGCGACCATGGTGGCGCAGGTGGATCGCAGACGAGGCGCTGGAAGCGTGGGGCAGCGATGAAAGCCGCGCGATAAGACCCTCGCTGTAACTAGAGCGTGGGTTGTTTAGTTTTGCGGAGTCCGCCACAGTACCGCACGCCGCCGCACAGCGGTACCAAAAGCGGTTCTGGACTCACTAAATCCCTTCGTTTGTGCATGATAGGATGCATATGATGATCAAATGGCCGTTGAAGTAGCATGTCTGATGTCTTTATTCAGTGACTTTATAGGTTCTCACCACCTTTTGGCGAGGTTGCCTACGAGGGAAAGGGAGAGAGCTTTTTCTTCATCATTATCACGTGGTATATAGAGCGTTTAGAAAGAGTAAAATAGTTATTATTGTTTGATAGTTGAACATCAGCGTACATCTTTGTGTTCACAATATCCCTCAAGCTACCGCGAGAGCGTGTGGCATGGGATTTTGGTATACAGCCATTCATGGACAAATGTGGTTTCATACACGAATATACATTTACACCTTTATACAAACACGTGTAAAAATGCACACTGTATATTTTATGCCTCTATACATTGCAATTATATTTGCCTTGGGTTGAATAGTTAAACTTTCGTTTATTGATAAATGATCGAATCGAATGTTTGGACTCGATTATTTTCTGACTGGGTATCGTTACAGGGAAGAACGGTTATATGAACCTGTCACTGACGGTTTCTCTCGTATTTTATTCCGGTGATCCAATCTACCAAAATAGTTCGGGGCCATAATAATTCTCTCGACCGTTTCGACAACAAACTTGGGTGCTCTATGACTTATTAAGTTTCTTGATCTTACGTACTTTTTCCGTGAATTAAAGGGTTCCCTTTCTTACACCTCAACATACCCGTCACACTCTATCTATTCTCGTAGAATTTTATACACCTGTAAATTTAGAGGATTTTCTTGCGCGAAATGAGTTCCTTTGAATATCCATATTTATGAAATAACTTTCGATCCGCCATCGCTATGTGTGTGGCAGAGGGTGTTAGAACATGTATTTATGTCATCTCTATTGACTTGAATTTTTATTGCTGTACATACGTCGCGGAGGATAGTAGAACTTCAATTGGACCATCTTCAATAATTCTCAACCGTGCCAGCGAGTGCGCTCCCAAGTGCTCGTGTCGCTGCGTTTGAGGGTATCGTGTCAAAACTTCGTTCCACGGTCGAAGAAACAAAAGCTCTCCTTTAGATGGGTTGGACCTCATGTGGAAAATCGAAAACTCACCTCGCCAATGGGATGTACTGGTTTGCCCGAATGCAGCAAGCGGAAGGATGATCGAAAATCTGTCCACGGTCCAGACTTTCGATCAAGGGGTAGCACGCTTCCGTAAATCGGAAAATTGGAGAGTTCTACATCTATACATTGCGCCGAAAAATGATAGTATAAGGCTTTGATAAGGTATATCTCTTTCCGATTGTTTGAGATATTATCAGTCACATTTTGATTATTTCTCCTCTTCTGTTTGATTTTACTCGTTCTCTCTAATAACGGTTAAGTGCATTGGATTCATGAGCTTGTGCACTTGTCCTGTTTTAGGGAATATTTTGCCGTGCTTAGGGTGGATGCTTCCCCAGTGATATCATAATTTGTCCTGAAATATACTCTCAAATTCAGAATCTCTTGATATCTTCCCGCTGTTGAATTCTCTTTATATTGGACCATCTTGATCACCAGCTCGTGATTTCTGACTCGGGAGTTCCAATTGCTTGATGCAAGCAACTTAGACAAAAAATTTCAAGAAACTGCGAAAGATGCCGCAACAGTAACTTTTAAGGGAGTCGTCCGCTACGTGTAGCATTACAATGCAACAATTTCAGAGTGTAAAAATCATTCGCCTTGACCGGGATTCGAACCCATATCCCTCGATGTCCGTCCGAGTGCTTTAGACAGTTAAGCTACCGAGGCGTCCTCTTAAACTCTGAATTTTGTGGGCTTTTAAAGGAATAAGATGTTGTGACGAAATGCCGTACATACAATGTCACAGGAATTCGTAGTCGTGCGCGACACGCCACAGTCCACGAGTTTAAAGCCAATTTGAAACACTTAGGCTGTTTATACCTTAGACAAATTTCAAAAAACTGCGGGAGATGCCGCAACAGTAAACTTTAAGGGAGTCATCAGCTACGTGTAGCATAACAATTCAGAGTTTAAGAGGACGCCTCGGTAGCTCAACTGGCTAAAGCACTCGGTCGGACATCGAGGGATCCAGGTTCGAATCGCGGTCAAGGCGAATGATTTTACACTCTGAAATTGTTGCATTGTTAGATTAAGAACTTGTTTTTCGTAGCTATGAAATAGTTATGAAGTAGTAAATGCCTGGCAAGTTTTTCTATCCTTGGAGCATTTTTGCAATTGAGGATGACGTCAATTCCTTTCCTAACGTGTGCTTCCTGGAGAATAGTCACACAACTCTTTAGCTGATCAACGTTCATTTCTATCATGAGAACAGATGGATATTGATCGTTTTAGCTATTCATAGTATTTCCATCGTTATGATTCCCGTTTCTTTGTTTCGGCTCCTCGTTATAGGCTATATCTTGCCGATATCTCAATTGAGTCCGCTTCATCAGTAATACAGGTATAGTGGTTTTTGTCATTTAGCTTCATCAGTGCTTTTTTCCCTTCCATGCCCTAATTTGACGCTTTCTTTAGGTGTGATTGCAAATGTTCGTACACTGCATGATAGTTTGAGTTAAAGAACGCGTTACATCTGCGAAATCTCATGCGATTCCTTTTGAAGGTCTTCGAGAAATGGCTCTTTTTATTCTTCGAAGCAGTTCAGGCGCGTCCATGATTGATGGGTTAGTGGGCAGGAACCTTGCACTTTAATTTTCTAGAGATTATTGCCCCTGGGCAAATGGAAGAATTTGTCATTCCTCTGGGGCCATTCACACTGATTAACATGAGCAAGAAAAAATGGGAAGAAGGAAGTTAGGAATAAGGAAAAAGCTCATTTCCCGCTATCATGAATCTTGCGGTTTGAATTGCCCTGTAAACCAGTGACGCTCCAAGCGATATAGGTATACGTCCTTCACTACTTCCTTCTCGCTCATGGTAGACAATGGAAAAATTAGCCAGGTTTTAGTTTTGAATGTAAACTTAACATTTCTTTCAAATATTTCTTCGCAACTGACATATCCGTTCATATTTCTCCATCTGCGTCACGTTATTTCATTCATACATTCTCTTCTGTTCTTTGTAATTAGAGTATTCAATAAAATGTATGGTTTTAGCGTTAACTTCATAAAAGTTGAATTCAGAGCACAGAATTATAAAGAGTAGAAATATTACGTACTCGAGCAGATAGCGATCGTAAGACCATCAGTACAAACCTGAGGACCAGACCAAGAGCATATCTTTGCAGCTAATATTTTTCCTCCCACTCGATTACTCTCATCCCAATTGACCACAAAATTCACAACCTCCCTCCCTTTCCTTCACCCCTCCCCTGCTATACGAGTACCTTCACAGTCACTACAACTGCCACTACTATTATTTCCTATTCCACACGATTTACCTACCACTTCTTCTAAAAGGTACGTTGTTCCACACCTACTCTAGACAGTCGCCTACCTGCCCGTCTTTTGGCTATTGTGGCAAATTGTGTTTGAAATCCACCCTGAAAAAAATATATATATACACACCAGCATTCATTATAGCTTGTATTTTTCCTTTCACTTTTAATTGTCATGATATCAGATGGTTGTATTTTTAAAATTGAAATCATAAGCTAGCAAAAGTAGAAAGAGAATCTAAATCTCCACGTAAACCAAAATGATCAACCATAATTTTGGTTATAGTAGAACAAACATCGCGACATAAGCTCTATGACGTTTTAAATGGAGACTGGCGGGAGCAGTTCCTTCCCGCATACATTTTCCTAGTTCCTATGCCGCATACAGTTTCCCCGAAAGATTTGGTACCAAAAATCAGTAAGCTTAGGTAGACATCAGGATGTTCTCACGGATTTGAACTCAAAATTTCAGGAAAGGAAAGCGCTACACTCTGGAGCACGAAGACCCTAATTTTTGTCGTCAGTGTTAAATTTCATTTCATTTGAAGATATTCTACTCTTTAAAGGTGGATTCTGTAAGGTCCCTCTGTGTTATTTATTTCCGCGTATCAAGAGAACTCCTTCCTGTTTCCAAGCATTATTTCATTCTTCATGCATTCGTAACTTCTGCCTACCTTCCTGCTGTGTAAAGAGTACATAGCTGCTCACATTCTGTTTAATTTATTCTTATATGATTATTATATTCTTCTCCAAAATTCTCCCGTAAGGCACGACTGTGTACGAGATCTTTTTAGAGCGTTAGTAATATTATTAAAACTGTGTGTTACGCAGGAAATTACAATAGATTTGATCGATCATGAACGATATCTCTTCAATCATATCGTGGAGCTCTTTCCTCATAAAGACATGTACAATTGCTTCAAAAAAGCTCCCCAAGAGGATACATGGTTTTTTCTACGACATTAGCTCTAATATCGTAGAAATATAGTTTAGATAATTCTCATGTTCGCCTGTTATGATGACAAATGAATAAATACTCATGTAAAAAGAAGCGATATAACTCTTGAAATTCGGCATGCGAGCGTACTTGTCACAACGTGCTATTGTTTAAAGGGAACTGATGATTGCGGGAATCTTCTTGTTCTATATCATCATATATCATCATCGTTAAAATGTAAGGTACCGAAATTTAAGAATGCACTTAGGATTTAGGACACATACAATTTACAAATCCCTCGATTTTAAATCTTCCCGTAACGATAAGTTCTATCATAACAAATCAATTTCTAAAGTGATTTTCCATTCTCTTAGATTTACTTGATGACAGACTTACAAATTTATATATATCAGTGAATTTCCTCAGACACGTAAGGACAAGGTTGGATCGGTTCTGTCCATTGCCCAAGATATTGCACAAGTATTTCCATGCCGCATTTTTTCGGACTTGGTGAGGACTCTCTGTATTTAGGCTGTCTCTTTTATAATCGGATGATATTTTGAACTTGTCCTCTTCCACCTATGCCATGACCTTTTCCGACTCGAACCTGTTGAGTTCGATCCAGTGTTCCCGGCACCCGGTTTTCCTCATACCATCTTGCGTCCCTAACCCATTTGCCTCATTTCAAAAGACCTCAATCGTCTGCATATTGCAGGATTGCATATTACATTCTGTAGTAGGATGAACTCTTCTCCATGTGATTTGCTGTCGGACATAATTTGTGCAAATGGTGCTCAGTCGATGGTTTTGGAGGTTTTAAATTTAGCGGCACATCCTCCTTTTCTTAGCGTCTTGAACCAGCGTCTACCATATTGCTTTGTGACATTTACGTACATTTTATTTTTATTAATGAAATACATTTCGGTTTTTCATCTTAAGAAGCGGTGGTTTATTTTTCGAGAGAAGAAGAAAGCTGGGAAAAATCGGATTAAAGTGAGAGGGTATTATTTTTTTATGTCAAGGAGATTCGTACGCGGCTATGTGAGTCAGTTGGTGTACCCACGTAAATACTATTCAAGTCATAAAGACACAGTTTCAAAAATCTGTCTTCATTATACCGCGAGAAATAGATGTGTAACTGCAAATGTTTCATAACTTTAGTTCATTGAATCAACTTAAACTCAGTGATAAATTTTCAAGCAAGCAACTAAATGGAATGTAGTATATTAAAAATTGTTGACATACGGAATTATATCCCATTGAAATATTTACTTCTAAATATTATTCCCTATGGCAAAAGTTTGAATAAGGTATTTTATTCCATCTCATTGTTTTTATTTATGAAAAAATCAATAGTTTATTAAGAATCAAAAGTTTCTCCCAAAAGAAACTCCTGGGTAACGGCGCATTAAGCAACGTAAACTTGCCATGATTTACTCGGCGAAATCACAACTACTCATTCAACTGCCTACTCGGGTAGAGCTGGGAATCACGGGTATTCAAATAATGTTCTTTCATTCTCTGTTAATTTTTTAGTTATGTCCTTTTTCATTTGGCTCATATAATATTTAAATTTGGTGGGCAGATGGAAGACGTTTCATATATGATGTCTTCACTTCCGCCACACTTTGATGTCTGCTTTCGGTTTCTCCATATTTAGTGACCTTTGGGTGGTTAAATCGGAAAGCACGAGAGTCTAGCCAATTAAATGCTTCATTTTCGGAATGTTCCAATTCGACCCTGTAAGATCCCATTAAAAATATATCCTAACACGCGAAAGTTGACAACTTTTCATGAATTATTCGGGACGTGAAACGTTTTAGTTAAAAAAAAAATGAGCATGTCCTATTCATCTGTTTGCCATAAATCAAAATTCCAGATATATTTTTTTAGGTCCTATATAATTTTGATGATTTTATTATGATACATTTGTGGGTGAAAGCCTGCGGATTCGTTTCTGTCGTAATGGCAAGAGGTCGAATGGGAGGTGCCATATACAACATGTAGATCTACTTCAGTTCGCACAGATTTTGGTATTCATTCCGTTTCTCCATCTTCTTCTCATCCACATTCACTCCAGTCTGACATCAGCAGATTCGATCGCGACCATGAAATGCGCAAGGTGGTTTGGAAGAATGGTATCAGCTATGGTCTCTGACAACTGCCTCGTGTTTGGAGAGGAATAACTCCGCCAGATGGTTCTCTTTCCGGTCTCCACGATGAACTGGATACCTCCAAGGGTATGTGATGGAAAGGTTTCTCGTATGTCTCATATAAACGTAGAGGATGATAGCACAAACACCCAGGGCAGTTTAGTGTCCGTGAATGTATGCTGAAATGATGTAGGATCTACTGTCGGGCCAGAGGTGACCTAAGGTTTGATTATTTATGAGCAGTAGCATATGTACTCATATTTATATATGTACTCACACTTGCGTTTAAATGGTTGGTGCCCTAACATCCCCCCCGCGACATGCCTCACCAGCAGCTTGTGTGGTACTGTGTTTATGTATGTTGATGAAAGAATTGTAGGAATTACAGTTTGATAAGAGGTGAGTGAAGGGGGAAGAGATCGGACGGCTGAAGGAAGAAGGTGGAGTTTCATGTGGAAAACGGAATTTAGTTATGATAGCAAAATTTATTGTTTTCACTCTTTGTTATAGCAGTAATAGTTTTATGCCATAATCGGTACAGTAATAATTTTTAATAAAATGTACTAAGCCCTCGTACGTGTACATTTCTGAACCTCTAGTTTAAAGTTTAAGTACCCTAAAATAACACTTCGCACTAAACGATTTTTTAACTCTACAAATATTTACCTCACATTTTCCTTCCTGTATGCCTAATATTTTCCATCCTTTACCTCGGTTACCCAAATTTTATCCCACTTTCACAGTCATCAACGTTCAATAGTCACTCTGTGTACTTTGTATACCCTCTCCGAATATCTCCAGAAAAGCTTTTCCCTTTCTCCAACATGCCATTGTACACTGAGCGGGACATTTTTATGGTTTTTATTTCTTTTCCAGAAATTTTATTATTCTCCATTCTTCTCCGCATTCAATTTTCAAATTTTTCAAACTAGGTGTATACTTTTGCATCATAACCAAGTTTTAGAAGCAGGAAAAAATAGTCACCTCCTATATTTTCGTATATCTTTTATAATAAAATACCATAAACAGTAATGAACCTTAAGGTCGGTTTGGTAGGTGATGATAGAGTTCACCCAGTACTAAGCCCGACGGCATGTGAAATTCACACATCAGGGTAGGGGGGCCAGTTCCTTTCCCTGTGCCGGTTATGGTTTCCCAAGGAGATCTGAAAAATCACATAGCTTGGGTGGAGCTGCAGGTGCCCAGAGAGGCTTGCCTGGGTTCGATTTCCGTCGATCGTTCGATTATCTGGTCAGTAGTCCAACGCTCTACCCCTGGACTACCGCGACCCACTCTTTTACAATGTGAAGCCAAAAATAAATAGCATTGACATTAATATTTAAAAAAACATTCGTGCCCAATAAATAATTCATGTTAATGCCTGCTGTGACGCCTCATAACTTAAATATGGCCAATGGTATAATATTGGCACATTTTTACTTTTTTCGCAAAATATCCCTGGAAGTTTTCCCCCGAAAACCATCCACGTTTCACAGTTTTTGTAAAACCTCCACATCTTTGTATTGCTCTTTCCATAAACCTCCCATCCCCTTATGAATATCTTGCCTTGTTTTGTTGGCTTGGCTATTAAATACCGAGTTTGACTATGAACCCTAACAGCTGAAAGCCTGATTATAATTCTTACACAATTGAAAGGCTGATCATATCCGCTACAAGCCTTAAGTGCTCAATCCACACAGTTCATTAGTTTTTTCCGAAATAATAAAAGATGCAACTTTCTCCAGCAATTTCTAGTGTAGAAAGAGTTTTAATGACAAGAAATCATCATCAGGTACAAAATGCTTTATTACTGTTACGAACTCTTTGGCATTTAAACGTGATATATATTCAATAAATCCTTGTTAAAAATTACAATTGTTACTCTGGATTATGCTTAATATCCACAAATTTGAGCTTGTTATTAACACTTGTTTAGAACATGTTTGGATTCAGAAACTCATTACCCGCTCGCCAAGATACAAGATTCAAAGGAATCCTACAATCGATGTCGTCAAGATATTGGTAGTGAAGATATTGATACGAAGCCATTATTATTCCGTAGAACAGTAGTTATTTATTAGATTTGAAGGCTTGGAAGGATTCAATTGAACGCTGGTTGAACAATATTTTTCAAATCCCTTTGTTGGCGTCACTTCCAATGTTCTTTAATTTCCAGAATAAAAATATAAAGAAACCAGGGAGGCAGCGTAGAGACTCCTCGGATCAGTTTTTCTCTCCCTCTCCGAACTCTTTGGAATACCACGAAAGAATTCACCCCTCAGCCTTCCCGGGGGGTGGAAGGGTGTCGAAGTAGCATCAGTCACGCTTCCCATAACTTTGCGGTGTCGGAAACCACTTGACAAACGAGTTAGCTGGCCAGTCACCTGGCGAGGTCAATCAACTTGTTCTTGCCTTTCGGGATGAATTAATTATTTGCTAATTACAGGTGTGTGTGTCACGGAAATTCAGACGTCCCACCATAAGAGCGTAGTTTTAGGCATGCATTTTGGTTGATTTTGGAGTGTTTCCCTACCGAGGGACATACCTGCGTTGTCTACGTAAACGTTTCATTTGACCCACGAATAGTATTCTGAATTGTGCCTGAAGGTCACATCGTGCGAAAAATATGATATCTTACACCAACCGCAATTCGTATGCCTTAGATTTACTTTAATGTTATTTGGTGTGCTATTTCATTTTAATCATTGGCTACGTGCATTACCCTTGAGATTTATTTGTGGCAACCAGTCGCAGTGTCCCGTCCACTTCAATTCCCTTCTTTGCTATTTTCCCTCGCTGATTCCCTGTATCACTTGCTGCTCTTCTGGACTTCGCTCGTAAGCCCTTTCCCTCAACGGTTCCTTCCATTGTAGTCTTCAGTAAACCATTATACATTACACAAGCAACCTATACTATATCAGTCCGCTCGCGATCTTATTGCAATCCAAGGGAACTACCAGGAACCAGTCCAGTCAAAATGCTCCTGGTAAATCTTGACCGGGATTCAAAATTAATGGCTTTCACTCTTTGAAATCGATGAGTTTTATGCACATTATAGGATGAATATATTAACGGCATCTCCCAAAGTTCTTTAAAATAACCATTCCAGTCCTTGAATGTGCGAGGATTAGCTTTGTTATCGCATTTATTTTTTCTCGCAGTAGGCCATCGGGCCGGTTTTCATTTGAGCAATAAGAATTACCAGAACCCACGTTGATGCTGGTTATTTTTATAGTTTAAGCTGGGTTTCTTGGAGGTTTTGTATTTCCCTTTCTCAAAAGTAGCACCATCAGCTATCATTCTCCATATGTGTTAACAACTTTAATCACTATTTGCCATGCACATTGAATACGTTACTCTTAAGATTTGTGGATAATGCGAGTTCAATGGGATAAATGGACACGGTATACCGCCCGAAAAATAAAGAATTGAAGTAATTTACTTACCAGTCGGCTAATGATTAAGTTAAATTTATTGCGCAGGCTTGTCTCACTTATTTCTAGCCTTAGACAAAGGATATTTTCAGCATGGTTTTAATTTTTAGGGGTTAAAGAGAAAACATGACACTTTACTATTTGTCCACGTCAAAGAAGACATAACTAATTAACAAATACAAGGGATGTCCATTAAAAAGTGATCATATAATTTTTAATCGCATAATTTTTATACAAACATGAAACTTGATTTTTTATAGTTAGTTTAACGTGCCATATTGATGTAGGACAAGTTTTATTAATTTTGATTTGGCATTACGCCACAGGCAGAAGTTGACAGATGTTAACATGTTCAGTTTGTCTTCTTCTTCCTGCTTCTGATGGATGGAAAACAATTCCTACGAGGCGTTTCTTTACATTAGTGAACAGGAAGAATTTACATGGAGCGAGATAGGCACTATGGGATGGATGCGGTGCTAGGGAACTTTCATTACATCCCTGTAACATGCTCCATGTATATAGCCGTTTGTGTTGGTTCGACGTACTGGAAAACCATTCACTGAATATCGATAAATGATATGACCTTAACCTTCCCCGCAGAAGGCACCACTTTGGCTGTTTTTGGAGTCACACCATAGATCTCCACGCGGAGCTTTGCTATTTGCTCCCAAGATCAAATTGGTTTAGCCAAGTCTGTCTGCAGTAATCAACTTCGTAACTCCTTAACTTCGTGTAACATCACATTCAAATGCAAAAAAACTTGCACGCTTTCTGTTGTTCGGTATGAGCGCTCTTGGAACCTTCAACGCATATATAATATCCCGTAGGCAATTGTTTTGTTACTAGTGCCTGAATGGCACCCGATTACACTTTAAGTATATCTGCTAGTTCTCTTAACGTTATTCGACAATCTCCTTTTACAATGGCAACAGTGGTATCGATTTCCGTATGAACAGTTATTGTAGCTCCCAGCCTGTCTTCCTTTGAATTTGATTGCCTCCCCTTTTTAAGCATTTTAAACTATCTAGCTATGTTATAGTGAATGATTCACTCTCTATAAGTCTCCATTAGCACTAGAAAGCCTCAGCTCATGATTTGTTCAAGCCAAAGGAAGTTTTCAATTAGGCGTCGCGTGTTGCCTCCACCGTTGTTGTAGGTGAGCAAAGTTTCAACTCGCAACGACCTCCGATGGTGTATTCCTCTATTCAAATCAATGACTCTTTCACATACTTAATTCAATAAGCTAACTATAAAACATAAAGTTAAATTTTTGTAGATTAAATTCTGTTTATTAAAAAGTATGATACCTCGTTATTGAAAAGCCATCGAATATCCTGAAATGTTTTAGTCAAGCTATCAATATCTATTTCATTAACTTATAATTCACGCCAATATTTCGAGGTTTCTATGAGAGAAAACTCCCGTGATCCATTTTATTTTATATGATCTCACGATTCTGATGCGTGGTATGGAAAATTCCAAAGAATTTATGATCTCTTACCGGTTGGAATTGGTCACGAAAGGAATTATTGTAATTCATGAGGTGAAGGTTTTAGTTTTTACTGCCTGCTATAAGAATTCCCTCTCGTTTGCGTGCGAATCAACCTGACACCCTTTAATTATTAACTTTCGAATATAAGTCACTAAATTAGCTCTTATTTGCGAGGCGGTTGAAAGTCTGCAATAGCTGCTGGACTTGCCGATTTGGCACATCTTTGCTACTGGCATTGCCACTTCATGCGTAATGTGTCAAATCATTTTTCAAGCATGGCCTAGAGTGGCTGGAAGTAGACAAAAGCAGCATGAATAGATAAGAAAGGGAAAAAATTTGAAAAACTTACCGGCAACTCCCAACTATTTCCTCCTTTTCGGGTATCGTGTAAAAAGTTTTGATTGGAAGAAGTAAATAGAAAGTTGGAGACTTATAAATAAAAAAATATTGTCCATAATTTGATTCATTCCTTCCAAATTTTATGTTTGATTTAACGTACTTCCTTATTGATAGTATCATTCGTTTTCTTTAGATGAATCTCAATCCCATCTCTTTCCCCGATTCTATCATTAGTTCCACCATTTTCGGAACATCTGGCTTAATTAGCTTTCTTCTACTTTAAATCCAACTCCGAATTCTTTTAAAACCTTATTCACTACTTCCTAAACGTGCGTGTTGAAGAGAACAGAAGTGATAGAGGAAATCCATTGTTTCACTTTCCAACACAATGCTCCTTCCGCTAGCAGTGCAGACAATATAAGCACTCCATATAATACGGGATCTAGATTTTTATGTTGATTTTTCTATATATTCTCACCGGGACATCTTAGAGTACAGTTCTAGATGTCATCAGAACACGCGAACCACGGTGTCTAGAAAGGTAGATGGTGATTTGAATTAACTTTACAAAAATATACATGAATAATTTATTTGCCTTTTCAAAAGATAGGTACATTTTTATGGAGGTTGTTAAATTTTATCATTTATCCTAATTACCTATTATCCACGGTCAATTTACTGTCTGGTATTATCCTAATATTTTATGTGAGATCTCTATTTTTAGTTTTTCCTTTCATCTTGGTTTTGTTTAATAAGCATTATTTATAAATGGAATGATCTGTAGATGGCGCATGGAAAACACTAACAAGATTGAAGAGTCGAATAATTGGTCATAAGTAAGTAAGGCATGAAAGAATCTTAAGGAAAATTAAAAAATCACCTTCAGCTTAATAATAAGGTCATACGTGTTTTAGGTCCTGCACAATACTAGAATGCGTTCAGGAAGTAAGACTTACTTAAGAGAAAGAAAAATACCCCATCTTAAAGGAATACCTACACAAGTTTGCCCTATCCTTCGTACAATTTGTCCATTTTTTCATACAACTAATGCCGAGTATTATTTTCTATTAATATTAAAATTCTAAATCTCAGTAGTCTTGAATTGTAACAACAGCGCTTCATCTGCCTTCTCATTTGATTCGATGAAGTAATATATAAAAAAACCCTAGGATTTATTTAGACTATCTTGATTCTGTCTGATATTTCCAGTGTCACATAATTCAGAAACACTAATAGCCTTAGGAAATGGAGACCATATCAATTTTAGCGATTCATCTGTTTCGCTATCAGGTACCATCTACCCGGGCTGGAGTGATACATTTTGTTTCGGTTACCCACTGCCGCTTTCGTGGTTTAAATACGAATATCTCATTTAAACAATAATATGATTGAATCCTACTGGCAAAGTTTTCTGGACGACTCACATACACATTTGAGCTGATTTTTCGTCATTCCCTTAACCTTTAAACTTACGATTTTCACAAGACATTGCTATTTATTCTATATAAAGCTGTGTTGGAATTTTTTTCGTTGTCAAGAATTAAGTATGTTCCAATTTAAATTGGGTGTATTAATTTAGCTGAAATACTTGATGACCGAGGAAAGAATGGATTTCCTAGGCGCTTTTAGCTGACGGTAGCTACGAATTGCCGATTTCGAATTCAGTCTTCCATGATGCAAATAATGAGGTGGTACTTAGGCTATCGCAGTTTTTCTTCCATGTTATTTTCTCCATGGAACGACTATAAGCACTGCTCAATACATTTACAGGTCAGAAATACCTTGTAAAATTTGCCATTTTGAGGGTGTCGTCGTGAACTTTGTTTTTCATCATTTTTATCACGAATTCAAAGACTGCGTCACCGATGGAAACACGTGTTACTTTGCTTCTCTGGCGAAAGAGTAGGCTGCTTAGATTTTATTTCCTTAATGAAAATATATAAGGCTTTCCTTGTGACGAAAATTACAGCACTCATTTGGGGAAGCACGAATGTTCGAGACACGAGATAACAGGCAAACCTAATCGTCGATCTCACGCGTTCGCCTCCCACAGCGTCAGTCTGTTCCTCAGCACCTCCTCGAACCACTCCCTCCGTTCTCGGTTCCGAATGGACGGGCCTAGCGACTTCATCTCGAGCCTCAGGAGGACTCCGTCCGCCATGACCCCTTCCAGCCTCTTCCTCAACTCACTGTTCCGGAAGCACTTCAAGATGGTAGAGTGCGGCAAGGACATGACGTGATCCTCCAGGTTCTCCCTCGCCCACTCCATCAAGGTGGTGTTCCCGCTGGCAGACTGTACTTTCCCGAGGTGCACAGCGAACAGGGGGGACAGGATGGTGGAGACGATCCTCAGCTTGAGATTCCCCATCCCCCGCCTGACCATGATGGTCTCGAAATTCCTGTGCACGGAGTGATCGTAGACGAATACCTGGTACAGGGAGTCCCCGGTGGCGTACGAAGCGAGGTAATGTGTTCCGTAGCGGCGGAAGAAACGCCCTACGCTGGCGACATCCCCAGGGACGATCGTCTCGGACGCTTCCGCCGCCCTCCGGTTGAACGTTGGCTCCTCCGTCGTGACGAACCGCCGGAGAACGGAAAGGCCCTTGACGTACCACCTCGCCCCAGAGCGGTACTTCGAGATGCTCACGAATACGTATCCATGGTCTCCACCCACATACGAGTCCTCGATTCCCAGGTGTCTGGCTATTTCCTTCCGCTCCCACGATCCGGCGAAAGCCTTCCAGGGATCCAGGAGACCGTCAATCGTGAAGTGCCTGTGACGGCGATGCGATATCCCGGGTCAGACATGTGAATGGAAAAAGTTCGTGAATCGTTCATTTAGATCACTTAGGGGGCGTGATAGTTCAGTGTGTAGAGGGCTGGATAAATGACTGAAGGAACCAGTTTCAATTTCGAATGATCTCGTGATTTCGAATGGGATCCGTGAAATTGACTCTTGGAACTAATTTCTGCTCTGCAGTGATTTGACCAAGTTCACTAAGCTTTTTTCAGAAGTATTTTTGTAATGGGTGAGGGTACGTTCACTGTGCTCTGGGTACCAAACATTTGACCTAAGTGCGAGTGATTTATTGCGTACCAGATCTCTCATTGGCATAGGGTAAGGAACTGCCTCCCTACACCTATGTATGAATTTCACACGTCGTATAAGGTTGGTATCAGGTTAACCTAGCCTATCAAACCACCCTTTAAGTTAATTGCTCTGGTCGTTTCATTATATTCAAAAGGAGATGCAATTGATTAGCGGGATACGTATTAATCTGACATTATGTGTAAACAGGATTCAACACGAATTATGAAAGCAGAACTTCCTATCGTGGTACTTGATTGAAGTGTCGTTAGTGAGTTTCAACTTCGAGTTACAAATTATAGCAATTTGGGCGATAATTATCTGGATTCTCCCGATTCTCGTTAATATTTGATTGAATATTATAATCTGATTGTAATTTTCAAAGCAATAGTCATTTTAGTAAATTTATCTTTTACACAATTTAATGTTCTGATTCACGTTGCGAAGAAATTGACGCAAATTTTGAAAACACAGTGTTATTAGCAGATTGTATGAGCGAATTGGAAAGATGTTTTAATCGACTTCTAGCTGCAGAATGTGTCCCTGGAAGCTCCATGATTTTGTCAGACGAGGTTAAGTATCAAATATTTCTTGATGTAATGTTTTTAAGTGGTGTTAAATACTACTTTATTTCGAAACAGCTTTTTGGCTACACACTATAACTGTAAACAATGAAAAACTTTGTATCTAAAATCCACACCGTAGGTACAACCGGAATCAGAGAAATGAAAATACAAGGGATAGTGGGAAAATGGGAAATTACTTGAAAACAATGCTCCGCTGTATCTATATATACGCAATGTTCCGAGAGCCTGTAGTGTCTTAGGGCACCAGTCATTCACGCGCAAAAATGGGTTAATTAATACATGAATGTGCATCCGCTCAAATACACAAACACACATATGCAGCAAGCGTCAAACATGTTTTAAGAATATATTACATACATAAAAATGACCGTTAGAGCTGTGGTGATTAGGCCATTTGCCGTAGATGAGTAATGAGTACACTGTGAAATATTTCAGGCTACGCAGTGGGAGTTTAGCACTGAATAAATTGAGAACTTATTCAAAATTTTTAGCTGTATATTTTTTAATAATAGTTTGGGAGGACTTTTTTGTGGAGTTTACAGTCTATAGTACTGTTTACTTTGATGGCGTGATTTCGTATTAATGAATTAATTTGGTTGATATGTTCCGTCTATTCTCTTCGACGTAAAAATCTGTCCAATTCTTTCGTGAGTCCAGTTTCTCGTGAAAGACACGTGTGGAAAACCTATGCTTATGTAAATTAAGCTTCAAATAAAAATTTTAATGAGCGTGTGAACTGACTACTAACTTTAAAGAGGAAAAAGTCACGTATTTCAACTATAATTTCAATAAACTGAACTTCCAGGAAGCATCTGTCTCCTGTTTTAATGAAATTTAATGAATCCTTTCCTTCTCCTGTTATGATCGTGAATTGTGTGGGAGGAAAATGCTTTCTCTTCCACTTGGGCGGCTCCAAGGGAGGGAGGACGACGTACCAATGATATTTCCCTTTTCCATCAGCTACCCTCGCTCATAGGATATGTAATGGTTACAAATGGTTATTTATGTATGGCATGGAGTCGATCTTTTAAGAAGTACTAGAACAGTGGATGGATACTCAAGGCTGGTTTTGAGATCTAAACCTACATGCACAACTAGAAATCCGCCCCATGGTGTATGGTATGGGGTCAACCTTAGATGAAAACGTATGAAAAATGGGAAATAATTAGTTTGGGAAAAGAAAATTGAATTGTTGTCATCGTGCACAGCTCAGAGATCATTATATTAAAATCGTTAATATTTCTACCAGTTCTGGCACATTTTTCCCTGATTTTATTTCTTGATCCGATTGGCGCAAAGAAATGTCTTATTTAAGTTCAGAAACGAGCCCACAATCCATAATTCTTATATTAATTTTTTCTAAGGTTAAATAACTTAAAGACCTCAACCTTGAGCTGTAAACGTCGCAGTCACTTGCTTTACTTTATCATGTCAATTTAAAAAATAGGCTACCCTAGGTCGTAGCAATTATTTTGACGCTTGATAAATAAACTATTCCTGACTTAATACTCTTTACAATGGATGGCTACTGTAAATACTTTGAAGCTACATAAAAACAGGACAGCCACATCTCTAGCCATAAAATCATTTCTATGAACAATCCCCTTCCAATGTCCTTCGACTTGCAATCTGACGTTGGCAATTGCCTGAAGATAAGTAAAAAACATGTATTTATCTTAATAATTTCTGTCTAAAAATGTCTTAAATTTCAAGGAATGAAGAAAATAATTCAACCCTAAGCTCGCTTTAACCATCTGGTAGTATGCAACCTGAAATAACTTTTGTGCTTATTCTTAAGTTCCCTGCATCCTTATTTTAACAGTTGGATTCATATTATACATTTTGTAATCAGCCCTTGGAGTAACACTGAGGCATAAAATCATAGACGAAAATCGTCTTGATTTATTATGTAAGAATAGGTCAAATTAAAATTGTAGTGGTTAACCTAATACCATAATTCGGCCTTTTTTTATTATTTTTACAGAATTAAGCATTTCCAAATGGGTCCGATATTGTATACTCGCATATCCTTTAAGTCATAGTTTCTATAAGGTTACTGCCTTGATAAAATTATCATCTGACATTAAACATTATTCTAGGGAGAGTCAAATGAAAACCTTAGAACTTAAATATTTTTAACTCGTAATTTATTGAATACCAAAGACTCTAATTCATGCAATCTTCATGTGTAGTCCTCTTGGCGTACAATAAAAGTATTTCAGCGCTTCGGAAGTTCACGAATATCTCTACAAAAACCAAAGCTTTAACTGCTCCATAAGACCCTGCCGTGTTTGCCTGACCTGATCGAGGGGAGCCTGATACGAAAATCTAGTCCAGGCGTCATAACTAAAGTGAAATACACGTATGTGAATCTCTATCATTAACTTGCATTCGTTGATGAATTTAGAAATGTTTCACCCTCCTTACTACTGAACCAGTGAAATATTGATATTTCTCTGTTGTGAATTTTGAAAGTGGAGCGGCCATGTTTACGCTACTCTTGCGCCGGGTGAGTTTAATTGCGATAGTTACGTAGACCAAAGGTTAGCCTTCAACCCGAAGGTCGGATTGATGAGCGAGAACAGATAACGTCTGCCGCTAACCACTATTGCGTGCGGAATTCTCATACTCAGGGTCTGGGAAGAAGCTACTTTTCCTCAACCACCAATGATTTCACAGGACGTTCTGGTACTTAAAAAATGCACATCTTGGGTTTAGCAGTAGGTTTCCAGAGGCATTATTCAGATTCGAACCAGGGACTCTCCAGCTGACAGCCGAACGTTCAATCTAATTGGAAGCCGTCTTAATATGGTAGAATTAGAACCTAATTTATGACATAAGATCCACAGATAACGCCATCACTGGGTGGAAATTATAAATATTGTGTAAAAATGGCTCTTTTCCTTTCCACTGAAGTGTTTTTATTTTTCAAGCCTGTTTCAACGAAGCAATTTCACCTGATGTTAACAATAAAAAAATAGATATATTTTATTAAAATTAATGGGGGCAGGAAAAATGGATGAAAGGCGTATTGAGCGGTAGTGGAATGTTAAAGAAGGTAATAGAGGGGAGAATGTTCGGCAAGCGAGGAAAGGGCAGGAACAGGATAGGGATGTTGGATGGGATGAAGGGTGGAAAGAAGTACACAGAGATGAAGAGGGACCTGATGTAGTTTAGGTTGCTGGATTGGGTTTTGTTTGGAGTTACAAAAATGTTTATTTGATAGTTGTGTCCATCCAAAAACCTACCTTAACCGGTAGATTACCTAAATAAAAAAAATTATTAAAATTGGGGTCAGTAATGAAAACATATTATTTGACATTGATCTTAAATTAGTTTGACGCAAAAAATTGTAAGGATATTAATCACAATTTTCTATTGGGCGAAAACACTAGATGGCGAAAGTAAAACTTCAAGATGAAAAACATGAAAAGTAATGTAAGGTCTACAGTCCTATGCTGGGAAGATAATCTCTATGAGAGAAAACAAAAAGATGTACTGGAAGAAGCGGGATAATTTCACTGCTGAGGAATGAGGATCAGTAGCGATGGAGGAAAAAAAAGGGACTAAGCAAGCATAAGTATTAGGAACGAGGAAGAAGGTCCTCTATCAGCGGAAACAACTACTAAGGACAAACTACCAGCTTGAGCGTAAGGAAGCGATTTGTCAAAATTTGCATGTGTAATATTGCTTATCTATGGATGTGAGTGGACAATTGGAGCAGTAGAGAAAAAAGGAAATGTATTGTTACAGAAAAATTTTGAAAATGAAATGAATGAGATAACAAATGAAGAGGTACTTCGAAGGATGGGTGAAGAAAGAGACCCATGGAAGGCAAAGGCAAAAAGAACAGGGAAATTAATCAGACACATCCTGAGGCATGATTGCTTACTGAAGACAATAGCTGAAAAAAGTATGGAAGGGAAGAACTGTAGAGGAAGTAAGGATGAAATATTAGAAGCATTAAATGGAAAATATCAAGAAATCACAAGAAAATAAAGATATTGGAAGGTTACAGGGTAGTTTGGAGAGATACTACAAGCCAGCACTCAGAGTAATTATGTTTTATGTTGAATATGAAGGAGAAGGATGGGGATTTTTAACAAGGAAGGAATTGTATTGCATGAAAAACTATAATGGACTGAATTCTTTTTCTCTGTGGATAATTTCCCTTGGTAATCATTCAGAACACTTAACCCTTCCGGCCACTACTCCACCTAATCGACATATACAATTGAGGAATATCTACACAAAATTCTGTCACTCGTCGATTACTAGCCTGAAGTATTCCCTCATGACTTCCTCGGCGGAGCTGCAGAAGGATAGCCTGAATTCCCATTCGGAAATATCCTCCTCCGGTGGCTTGTTGACTTCCCTCGCGGGATGTGCCTTGACGAACACGTCATGAGTTGGCTCCCTGAAGACCCAGCCGCGCATGGCATCTTGCTGGAACGGGGTCGTCCTGATGGACTGGCCGAGAGATCCGTACTTCCGGAACACGTTCAGGGATCTGCCGGTCACGACGTCCTCCCTGCCGGGGAGTTGATGCCCTGAGGCCGGAAGAGGCACCCCGACCAGCAACGTAGACGAGAGGACTAACAGCACAGCCCGTCGTTCCGTCGCCGCCATGGGGGTCGCTGGGCGCCGGATGGGGGCCTCCCGAGGCGGGAGACTACGATTGCTCCTCTTCTCCCCACCCCGTTGCGCCAGGCGGCACTTGCCGAAAACAATGAACGCAGCCCTTATCTCGGCGGGCGATGCACCTACGGCGAGGTGGCGGTGAGCGGGTTTGTTTGCCTGGGAGTGTGTGCGAGCAAGGCCCAGCGGGGGAAAATAATTTCAGGGAACGTGACGGGTGAGGGAGGGGTTGTTAAAAAAGAAGGCCCTTTCCTTCTCACTTCGGCGTCAAGATTCTTATCCGTTAACACCGTGTAAGCACCTGAGTGCAAGACCTTTTTCCTTCTTCTCCCAAAATTGTAGGTTTCTCTCTTACATTTGGATTCTAACGGAGACAGATCAGCACGGTAGCAGTCCACATCCACAAACTACGACGTATTTGAAGAACTTGTTATGACATGGGGCAGTACTTAATTAGAGATCTGATAATTTTGTTAAACTAATGTTTTTTTTAATTATTACGGTTACGTCTCTTTTGTCAGTAATGAGCTACTCAGTAAGAGGCTGAAGAAGTCGGTAGTGGGTAGGGATGGATATTCACAAATTCGTGCAGCGTGAGATGGTCATAATAATGGTTCAGTGTGGATGGGTATAGAGTTGTACGATGAAACATATAGGTATGAGAAATGCATTCTCTATAAATGTGTTAAATGACTGTTCATTCTTGCAAGGCGTTATAACTGTTTAACATTGGACTGATTGGACGTTTAATATTGGATTATAACTGGTTTTGGACGGTCCATAACGACTGCTATCTACGAAGCATCGCGAGAACTCCCACTTGTTTGCCTCTCATTATTTCCCTTTTCTATATTTGTACTTCTACCTACCTTTATGCTGTCTAGGAATGTTATTATTTTCCTTTCTTTGCCCTTCTTATCCAACATTCTCTCTTCTATTACAATCTTCAACCACCCTCTACCTTTCAGTATTTCCTCCGCCCACTTTTTTATACCTTTTCAGAATATCCTAAAGCAACTTCCTCTCTCTGCCAACCGTATTTCAAAATTCAGCGCTTTAAACCTCTCTGCCCAAATTATTTTCTTCATTCTTCTCCACACCCGTATCTAAATAGTCTATAAAATACACTCATGCCTCAAGTACCAGGTTTCATACCCACAAATCGCTGTTCCATAATGATGTCTTTACAAATATTGTCTTGACATCGTTACTGAATGCACCCGACATCAGCTCCACTCTTCTTGCAACTGCGTCTTTTGCTCATACAGTCCTTCTCTAAGTGCCCACAATATTATGCCCATTTTCTTTTAAAGTTTTGCTTCAGTTCATTTCCCTCTACTCTTACACGTAATTTAAATAAAAATAAGTTCACAATATTTTTATATCAATGAAATGAAATCTGGAGTAATGCTCTAAACGCATATTTTAAAATAAATACGAGGTGTGCAAAAAATAACGAGAATTTTGATTTTTCGGACAATAATATTTATTTATTCTTATACATTGATGTTGTCACCTTCAAAATAGTCCCCATTGGAGATTATGCACTTGTGCCAGCGCTTCTTCCAATCCCCGAAACACTTCTCAAACTCGATCTTTGAGATAGCCTTTAGTTCTTTCAGCGATGCGCTTTTAATGTCATCTACGACTGTAAAACAACGGCCCTTCAAGGTTCTCTTAATTTTTAGAAATAGGAAAAAGTCACACGGAGCCATATCTGGCGAATATGGAAGCAGGGGCATCGTTACAGTATTGTTTTTGGCCAAAAACTAACGAACAAGCAATGAAGTTTGAGCTGGTGCATTATCGTGGTGCAAAAGCCATGTTTTTCCTCAGATCCGGGCGTTTTTTTTCGGATTGCTTCACGCAAATGGCGTTGAACTCGTATGCCTGTTTTAGTACATAAATTAGACATCTGGATGTCAAATTTCACTATCAGAAAGATAATTTCATTCTTTCAATGTCATGATAAACCCTTTTCTATTTCTAGTGTGGAAATAATATTGTAAAATAGTAAATAAACTCGAGATCGTGTAATGTCTGGATATATTGAGTTTGTTGGCCCAAGATAAATACTCTCACTGCCGCCTCTGAGCAGATCTCAAGGTTTAAAATTACATATTCTCCATCATGATGCTGGTAATGTGTATAATTTGAGTCCAGGTTTAACTCATGTTAGTTGCATTAAGCTTAAAGGCAAACCTTGAGGAGGAAAGTTCACGTTTCGGCTACCTCTTGCGGTTGCGTGCTCCATTCTCTCTTGAAGCGTTAATGCTCTCAAGAATTTGATGATTTATTCCATGGGGAATTAAGGTAAAGCAGGCATATAGCCGATGG
Organism: Hetaerina titia; assembly: GCA_037158775.1. Classification (NCBI taxonomy): domain Eukaryota; kingdom Metazoa; phylum Arthropoda; class Insecta; order Odonata; family Calopterygidae; genus Hetaerina; species Hetaerina titia. The sequence goes on from CM073775.1 coordinate 54,398,625, forward strand.
AAAACATAAACACGAATAAATGCCACAAATCAACTCTAACCGCACCGTTCGTTTAAAATTTCACCTCATCGATCAACTACTATTCCAAGCAGTTCAGATTTGGGCTCCTGGTTTCTTGTGAAACGTTAAGTCTGACAGATAAAATGAATAAAATCAAGGAAGATAGCGAATTACGCAAGGAAAAAAATTGAGACTTCGATTATTACACCATCAGTTCGCAACTTTCGGTTGAGACCAATCGGGAGGGTACTCGCACGCAATGATCTGTAACCGACGAAATAATGGACGAGAGAGGTGTGTTAACATTTTTGAATGTGTTTCGTTCTCTTAATTTACGTTAGAGAGCGGTAATTAGGGAAATAATAGCAGAATATCTTCGTTCGTTTACGTAGGAATTTGAAAGAATGCAAAAATTTGCGTATTGAGAAATCGTATATTAGTGTTTTTTAAACAACCCGAGAGAGAAAGGGTTTGCCTTTTCTGAAATAATTATAGAAATATGTATGCTTCGATGCGCACGATTTTTTTTTCAGTTTTCATCCAAAATTTTAGGCACTCATGTCGGTTGTACCTTGATGGAATCTCTCAGAACAAAGTTCCACCCTCTTCCCCGCATTGCAGTATTCTCGCATCTGCGATATTTCGCCTTTCAACGTGTCAGTATTCCCGTAATCCAGTTTGCTCTTCTTTGTTTCATAGTACACCGCTAACCTCCTCTCCTTCCCTATCCTAACATGATCTCTTCCAATCTTCTTTTTACCTCTAACCAGCTGACTTTTTCAACCCTCATCTAAACTTAGCGTATTTATCAAGCGTCTCTAATCCAAGACCATCATTAGAAAGAATGTTCAAAGAAAGGCAGCAAGATATGTGTACGGAAGGTACAAAAGTATAGAGAGTGTCACGGAAGTTGGATATACTGAAATGGATGAGTTTGACAAATAGAAGAAAAAGGAGTAGGTTAGGCGCGATACATAGAATTGTTCAAAATCACGAAGCGTGGAAAGATTTATGGAAAGAGATAGAAAAACCAAACTTTAAGGGGAAAAACGACCACAGTCTTAAAATAAAAATAAGAACGCAAAAGACAAATAAGGAAAAATATTCTTTTTTAAACAGAACTATTGTTGAATGGAACCAGCTGCCTGGAGGTTTGTTTGAGCCCTTTCCATTAAATTTTAGAAGTTTTAAGGAGAAGTGTAAAGCAGTCACTGGGTGATAAATTTCATTGATCGGTGATTATTATACTATTGTACTTATTAATATATTGTATGTATGTGATTTGGACGGATTGAGAGACTGTATTGCAAAAGTGAATGATGTGTTAACGGGGCGTGATTTTGAACGGTATATGAAATTGAAGAGTGGGTGATTATAGACGGAGTGTGACGATGGACGGTTCGTACTATGTATTCGTATGGTGCTAACCTAACCCTTGTGTGATGGTAAAGGTGCGGTTTGTATATCTAAAAGTGTCATTTAATATAAGAGCATTTTGTCTCATATCTGTTCTTCTTGTGTGTGTATAGTATGTGCATTGTAAGAGTGACCATTGACCAGACTGGACCGTTGCCACTAGGACAAATGCCTAATTGCAACGAGGTTTATATAATAATAATAATTAGATTCCCAGACGTATATCAATGAATTTTATTACACTAAACACTACAACTTGACCCCTTATCGTGGAAATAATACAATTAAATTATCGAGTTCCAGCGTTACTTACTGGAATATCTGCATTTTACACTATTAAAATACATGCCTGTATAATTAAATCTGAAATTTCAGTTTCTTTCAATATATTTTCGACTGGTTTCGCCTCTTAACAGAATCATAATGCGGATAAATCACTCAGATTTTAAGAGCATCGAGGCTTCATATATCTTCAGGTGTATGTCAAGGAGGAGGTGGGGTGGAGACAAGCGGAGTGTTAAAGAATGGTGAATGCGTAGTGTATTATCTATTAGTTGTCACTGGATGAAAAGTATCAACTTAAGTCAGAGGAGTGAGATGCAGTTTTCGCTCGCAAAGTGGTAACGGTTGCATTAAGGCAGGATTTCCAATCGCTTCTCCAAGCGACAGGTATAAAGAACTCTGATTCAATGCTTAGTGCAGTAGTGACGACATGAATCTAGACCCTATGTGATATGTGTTTTAGGGAAGTATATTTTTGCGATCGTGGGTGTACAGTTACAGTTGCTCTCTTGACCTGCTTTTAAAATTCTTGTTAGTTATTTCGAAATAGATTGTGTCTCAGAAATTGCATTTCAGTTTGTGAATTACGGATTTTTCTGTGGTCCCCTACGATTCTTACAGTTATTAATGAGATAGTTCATTTTTCTTTCGTAAATATAGATGTTATTAGAATTTTTAAGAGGCATTTGGCGATTACCGTAATTTGGTGTATATCATGATTTTAAGCGGGTTATAACCCAGGAAATATATTTTCACCGTCAGAGCAGGTTGTCCGCTTTGGAGATGGTGGGGTGAATAATCTTTTCTGATATTTGTTTTGCTCTTGAGTTTGCCAGTAATATGGCCGGAGTATAAAGGAGTTGATCAATTGAATCATATTAAACTCTCGGTTCCAAGAGATTCCGAAAGAGAAATTTCAAAAAGTCTCGCAAGAAAGGCGTAGAAAGAAAAGAGTTTTTGGATAACGTGTTGCCGGGATGAGGACTGGGTAACGCAAGTAAGATATACGACAGTGGAAAGTGAAAACTGTTGTTATTATCTCTTTCGTTGGTGAATTGAATATTTGGGTTCAAGGAATTTATCCATGTTGAAAACTTGTTCTGTTTATTTGCCGCTGTACATTTAAGTCAACGAAAGATCCGCAAACCGCCACTGAGGCGTGTCACAGGGAGTGTTAGAACACCATCTATGAAAATATAAGGAAAGAGGTCAGTAAGGGGTGATTTGTATTAATCGGATTGTACATGCGAAAATCTTCAAGGGTGAAGGATGTTTCGGTTGGACAGGACTTGCCAAATTTAGTCTTGTCCGGCTACATACCGATCAGTATGCCTCTTAATATTTCATAGGATAATTATTAATTGGACCACATCTGAAGTTTACGTAGTGGAATTGCTTCATAGGAAACTGAAAAGCGTGACATAGTTTTTCCATATGGTGTTTATTTGACGTGACCTTGGTTTTGTTGAAGATCAGCATCTTTAGGAGTTGGTTTTGATCAAGATCAAACCCGGAGGATTTTACACTCACTCGTCCTCCTTCCTTGCTTCAACTACTGTAACCTAAACCTAGAGCGTGCGAAATGAATTTTATCGGAAAAAATTAAGGTAAAATATTTAAAGTAAATTTAAACCCGGGTACATAAACAATGTTATTTAATTTCCGGAAGAAGGTACTGCTTTAATTTTCTTTCATTCAGCTCTTAAAGGATGCAAATCGATAAAAAGAGACGTTTCAGGCGTGATATGGTGGAATATCATGATTAATTAAAATTGGCAATTTTCCACAAAATAATATTTTATACGACCGGTTTCGATGTAACTATCATCTCGATGCAACATCTGCAGGTGTTCACCTGAAGATGATGTAGTTACATCGAAACCGATCTAATTACAATTTTATTTTGTAGAAAATTGCCAATGTTAATTAAATATGCAAATTAAGTTACTCATTTAATTTTGCTCTTCGCAATCGTTTGTAAAATTCTGTCGATGGAAACCTTTAAAATAAATACAGTTGGGAAATTGAGTCATCAAGACTTCATAAGCTTTTCAGAATATTTAGTGATTGTGCACCGCTTTGTGTTCTTCCATATCAGCTTTTAACCAACATTTCAGCTTCTCACGGGATTTAATTCACCTCTCAACTAAAAGTGTGAAGTGATTTTGACGCAGCGAATATGTGTAAAAATACTGTTCACGCGGTAAAGAAGAATATTTCTATCTAATTAAATATTTTAATGACGCCTACTAGCTATGAAAACAGGGGAGACAAAAGCCGAGAGCCTCGTATTTGACAAAAGAACCCACCAGAATGGCAAACCCGCGGTAGTCAAGGGGTAGAGCGTTGGACTACTGATCGGGGAGCCCGAGTTCAATTCCCGGGCAAGTCTCTGGACACCTGCAGCTCCATTCAAGTGTGCCCTATGTGATTTTTCGGGTACCAGATCTTCCTGGGAAACCATAATCGGCACAGGGAAAGGAACTTCTCTAGCCTGTGTGAATTTCACACGCCGTCGGGTTTAGTTAGTACTGGGTGTATTCTAACATGACCTACCAAAGCGACGTTCGGTTTGATTACTATGTTTATGGTGTATGTATATATATATATATATATATATATATATATATATATACAGAATAAAACAGATAACACGTAAAAGGACACACACACAGGAGTCTGACCTGAAGAAGGCCTCGGAGTAGGCCGAAAGCTCAAATCATCTACAGTGTGAGTGTCCTTTTACGTGTTATCTGTTTTATTCTGTGTTCTATTGTGCCGTCCAAAAGTTATATTTCTCTCGTGAGTACTTCCGCATCATCGATATATATCGTGTATATATATTTCACACAAACATATACATATGTGTGCGCATGTACAATGGGGTATCTTCAATGTAATTGGGTTATTTCGATATCTATTTTCGCATTTTACATCATTTTAACACTTGCGTTAGATGTATTCTATTTATTTCTGCCGATGTGCCTAACTCACCCCCTGTTTATGGTGCAGGTATTATTTTTCATGTTGACAGGAATGAGCAACTCGATGAGCAGTATACCTTCTCTTTTGGCATCGATTCAAATGGCGCTTATCGGCGACGAAATTTATCGCGTGTTTTGGCATGCCGAGCGAGGAAATGGTCTTGCAAACGAGATAAAGAGCGAAACGTGCGCCAGGGACGAACTCAGGCGCCTCCACTTGCGATAAAAGTTTTAATGTACACGCTGATTCCAGCATGTCATCGGCTGACTTGGTTTTGCGTCCAATGTCAATTACTATTCGAGTGAGATCGTTCTAAATTTGTGAAACAGCCATCTTCCGGATGGAGACGTCCTCGTTGCGACACTTGCGCTCCGGGTGCCAAAGCTGTTAAGATGACGGTGAAATTGATTCGATTAAGAAATAGGAGAATATTGGCTAGAATCATAAAAAAAATTGACTTCAATTTAGAAAATCACTGGGTTGGAAGTCAAATTTATTTGATGAGTATTCCAGATTGTGTAAATATGTTAATTTTTGACAAATTTGGAATCCGTCATTAAGGATGCCTTGTGACCCCACAGAATGAACAAATTTCTCAACTGGAACCCATCAAAATGCTGTATCCTGTCCAACTTTGCGTACGTTTAATATGCTCAACCGAGTGAAAAGTCTCTTCCTCATTTTCTTTATAAATTTTCAAGTCAAAATCTTTTTAATACTTTGCTCTATTTCATCGCCAATGATTGATCCAATCCATAACATCTTCTCCCTTGTGATATTTAACACAAGGACGGAATTTTAGAAATTCAAATAAGCCATTTTTGCGTCACGTTTCTACACGATGGCGTTTTCTCTCTGCTTCCAGTTTAATGCTTTTATGTTCGACTCCACTTTAATTTCTTACGTCATGTTCCTACTTTCATTGACAATCTCTTTTTACTAATTCTATGAGGGATTTTAGCATTATCTGAATGTATTCAGTGCGTTGGCTCCTTAGTGAACCCTTACCCTTCCCTCATGGTGCTACACCCCCTGCCACACACCTTTTTGGTGGCACGCAGGGTATTTATGTAGATGTAGTGATCTTCTGAGCACTAAATTAAACCCTTCGCTCGGTATATTTTGATAAGCATTATTAATGACTGGATTGCATGTTCCTTATCATCTAACACCGATGCCTACTTGATTGAAAAGCCTATCGTGTTCTCAATGCTAATATGTCCTATTCTCCAAAATAGTAGTATTATGGTATTTAGTTTGATCGCAACTTAAACCTAACAATTAAACTAATGACGTGTGAACTACTATCAAAAATAAGTGCTATCAATTTGAAATCGCTATCAAACGTGTGTCAATATACCATGGTAAAATAAGACAAAGAGAAAGCTTCAAATGTCTCTTATTAAAACACTGATTTTATGCATACTTTACCTCCTGTGCGTATGATTAGACTTTCAAATCATTTTGATTTCAATCTTGTGGGGGCATATTCATAGCGACATATTATTTCAAAAGCTAACCGAACCGCAATAATGAATCCGAAGAATTAATTGGATAAGAAATTGCGGGACTCGCCTCTTATTCTATGGCCAGAATTGTGTAATTCGAACGTGTACGCATAGGATAGGGGGGGTCAAGTCCTTTTTACTTGTCCCGTCTGCGATTTTGTCACATCTGAAATTTGAGAGAATAAACCACACTTATTCGAACTCTGGCCCCTCTAGATCCCTGCCGGGTCCTTTATCCACCTGGCAATCACGCCGCAAAAGGGTCATTTCAGACAACAGCCAATGTCCACGCGGAAAGTTTTCCCCATTCCCGGTGCGAAAATGTTTCCACGCGCCGTTGAATGGAAGTCTGCCTTGCGCGCTCCAAATGTAGAAAACAAAACAATGGAAAAATGAAAAAAAATTCTCCCATTCTACCTTACCTCCCACGCATTGCGTCCCCTGGGCAGGGGCGTGGCACGTTGCCCAACTACACGAAATCCACTTCTCTCCCTCCAGCGGTGTATCCCGCCGTCGTGTCCCGCCCACCCCGATAGCCCACCCCCCATTGTATGTCCGGTCGCGGGACTCGACGGCGCGGAGTTGAAGGCACGCATTATAACCTAAACGAAGCAGCTGTGGTGCTGCTGCGCGATCAGTCTAGTTATCGTCCTGCTCAGTGAATGGTTTGCGTTGCGGAGTAGGAGGGTTAGTTGGCCCGCCAGATTCACCCGATATGGAGAGCTGTCCACTGTTACTAGCGAGGAAACTTGAAGTCCTTCCGTTGGACAAGAATGAACCATTGCATCATGAGGTTCAGCCAGCAGAATTTTAGTGGTTCATATATCTTTATTCGGGAGTACCTATCTACCCTTGAGCTTACGAAGGCCACGCCCTTCAAACTTATTTTACCTACATCAAATGTTTGTATTTTTCGAACCCATGCCATCACTTCTTTTGATCGTATGTATTTGCCAAAACCTTCCCTGCATATGTAAAAAGTATTGTTTCGTTAAATATTTAAACACAATAAAAAAGTAATATAAGAAGAGAACGAACGTTTCTGAAGTCTATAATAAGTGATTTCCCATTAAAATAACCTAATCCCAGTTCAAGAATGTTAGATCAATTTTAATTAAAGTCTTCGGCGACAGAAAATTTTGCATAGAAACAAAATTCCATAGACCTCAGACGTCACAATAACAATAAGAATCTCGGTTTGCTGGAAATTTACGTCCTAATCATTTTATTACACATTTATTGATTAATGTAAAAGATCTTTACAATATAATTTATGTATAAGCAATTTACACCCACAAGTAATTAGTGTTAGCGTGAATAATTCGTTGTTCAGCTCTGTGGAAATAATCAACAAAATATTAGGAAAGCTTAGAGATTGTTCCCAGTACCGTAGTTGAATTCACAATGACCATACTCCACCCAAAACAAAAGATGTTATTGGTAATCGTATCTTGTTTTGAATGTTGATTTTGTGATTCCAATGAATATTTGTTATAACTTGGATAAATGAATGCATACTCTGAAGATCGTCATGAAATAATTGCCAATCAAGCCAGTTTTGAGTATGAAAAAAGTGCTGGAAGGAATTTTCAGACCAAAACCGAAAACTAATGGCTGTAGCTTAAGACAGAGCCTATAATAGATGCAGTCCGTAGAACTTGTGAAGTTACCTATGACCTATATAGTATGCAAGAAATTAACTCCGCGTGATGTTTTATTCTTAGTATTCTTCTTAAGTATTGTATTCCTTAGGATTAGACAATATGTTTACAATTAGTAAATATGTAAAAATATTAAATAATCTTTCTAAAAGTCGTTTATATCAATATTATTATTATTAGGTAATCTACCAGTTAGGGTAGGTTTTTGGATGGACACAACTATCAAATAAACATTTTGTAACTCCAAACAAACAAAACCCAATCCAGCAACCTAATCTACATCAGGTCCCTCTTCATCTCTGTGTACTTCTTTCCTCCCTTCATCCCGTCCAACATCCCTATCCTGTTCCTACCCTTTCCTCGTTTGCCCAACATTCTCCCCTCTATTACCCTCTTCAACATTCCACTACCGCCCAATACGCCTTTCATCCATTTTTCCTGCCTCCATAGGATTTCTCTCAACAAACCCCTCTCCTCACCCACCATCTCAAGTACTTCCTCATTTGTTTTCCTTTCGGTCCATTTCACCTTCTGCATTCTTCTCCACACCCACATTTCAAAAGCCTCCAATCTACGTCTATCCTCCTGCTTCAGCGACCACGTTTCCGCGCCGTACATAGCTACGCTCCATATCAGAGTTTTTACGAGTCTTGTCTCAACATCCCTACTCAACGTCCCCGTCATCAACTCCCTCCTCCTTGAGAAAGCCTCCTTGCCTAGCGCAATTCTTCTCCCTACGTCCCTACCACTTTGACCGTATTGGTCCAAAACACTTCCGACATATAGTATGTAAACTGTTCTACCTGCTCTATTTTTTCCCCGCCTATTTTAATACTTAATGTTACAGAAATACGATGAATATCCTATTCTAACAATCTAGAATCGAAAGGCATTTTACTTAAATGACTACTCTGATTTATTGAATTCCAATTAGGAGGACGGGGTTGAATTTACCATCTGCGGAAACTCAGAAATAACACGTTTCAGTTGATTCGCTGTTGAGATTAATTGAAAGTTTGAAATCGAAGTGAAGCCCTCAGACTGACCCAAAATATCAATTTTAATTCGCAATTCGGTAGAGAGGAGCAGGGAAAGATTTGCTCTAAAAAGTTTACGAATATTTGCCAATTACTCCTGAATCAAAACTGACTAAAACGAAAAGGCACATCTGATCTGGAAACATATTTTTTGGTATCATGATATATATATATATATATATATATATATATATATATATATATATATATATATATATATGTATGTATATTATTTCACACATAGAAATAGATATAAGGAAAGGGGATAGGAAAACACATAAAAGACGAACACAGGAAAGGTGAGGAAGGCGGATTTGAGCAGATCATAAACGTAAAAATATCATCGCAGATCTCAGTGTTAATTAGGTTTCCTTATTAGCTTAACTGGTAGAGCATCCGCCCGGCAAGTGGAAGGTCCGGTGTTCAAATCCCGGATAAGGAAATAGTTTCACATTTGTGATCTACTCAAATCCGCCTTCTCCACCTTTCCTGTGTTCGTCTTTTATGTGTTTTTCTATCCCCTTTCCTTTTATCTATTTCCATGTGTGAAATAATATTTGTTCGCCGTATGGTGGGATTTCGTGTTTGAATGTGTGTCTGTGCATACAGGTACCTGTATATGTATGTATATATATATATATATATATATATATATATATATATATATATACATATATATATACATATTATATAGAGGAAGGTTTTCTTTCACAGAAAAATATATTGAGGTATGAATCGATTCAACTGAGCGACTTTTTGATATGCACTTGACAAATTGAGATGAAAATGGGGTCGTTCGCCCTGGCACGAAATGTCACATTTGTTCCATAACTTGCAAACTACACGCAAAAAAAGTAGAAAAAAATAATTTCATTCTGTTTACCCTTCAAAAGAAAATGAGATTCCATTAAATTGACCCCCGACGCGGGAATGACTGTTACGTAATCGCAATATTCCAAATTGGTGGAGGATTTACCTTTCAGAGTAACGTATAATCACTGCACGTGTCGCCACCTAATCACTGAAAAAACTAGGTCGAAGAATGATTTAGTTTTATTTTTAAACTATTGCAAAAATTAGTGAGTAAAAAAGAGTAGAAAAAAGTTTTTTTTGAAGTCTTGGTTGCTTTTATGCTGGGAACACTTATCCGACAGGATTATTCTGTTTCACCACACAAGAGGTAGTGTCACTGGCAGGTCTGCAAAGCTGAGGGGTTCTGAAGTTTTCCGAATTTACCATCTGTGCATAGTTTGTATTTTTTTGTTCTTTTTCTTAAGCTGGAAGTATTTTAAGGTGTGCTTATTGATATTTACACGCGAAGTAACCATATGAAAATATAGGGTTTTGTCTCCGGTCTCACTTTATGAGCATTTCAATTTTCTATTCTAATAAAAGGGTTTAAAAAAATCAAATTTTCCCAAAAAATTTAATATTATTCACAATGAAAAACGTTCATATCGACCCTTTAAAAACGTTAGTTATGAAAGTTGACCTGTTTTATCTTTTTATTGCAATGGAAGCCATGTTTAAGACTTACGAGATAAATATTTTCTCGGTTATTCATATGTTATTAATTTTAAATGAACATCTAGCATCGTTTACAAGCCCGGAAGTCCTGTCTTGGGAAAGTCTGCTGCTATTCAAGATGAACGTTGAGCCAGAATATCCTCTACATGGAGCAAAACACAAGATCCACCATGTCTGATTCTCTTTCGGTTCCTGTCATCAGAATTTTTCAGCTCCCTCCACTAATGGCCTTAAAATATTTGGTCGTCGAACACAAAATGTGTTCACACGGCCATGGTGACCGCCTGATCTCGTTTTGGTGCGTGGCGTCAAATAATCCCTCTCTCCTCAGCCCCATAAGCCAAATCTTACTATCCCATGTGGAACGTTCTTCGACGATGAGAGTGTGAACAATTTCGAGTGTGTATTCGGCTCACCATTGAAATGGTATCAATCGTTAATTGCCTGTTATTCTCTCACTCTGTGGTCTTGTTCTGCTTTTAACTGGAAATAAAATGAAAGGAGAGAGTTCGCAGTACATTTGTATGTGAGCTCGGTCTCCTGCTTCAAAACTGCCCTCCGTTTGTTCCTCATTGCCTCAAGTCAGCAAATTAGGAAAGCCTTCCACGTTGGCATCATTTGGAAACAAATCAAATAGTAGGGTAAATATTCCCACACTGATTAAAAGAGTATGAAATAAATGTTTTAGGGAATTTACCCGGCAACGCGTAGGAATTTCCAGCGATCCCTATGTCATTCTCGGTCCTTAGCCATACGTTCACCGATATTGAAGAAAATATCAAATCCTTGTTTTTTTATTTACCTTAGTACAAAATTCCTCCTCTCACTTGAATTTTACGTTGACTTAGTCAGACATGCCAACTCTCCCGATTTAAGCGGGAGACTCCAGATTTTTCCTTCTTACGTTCTTGATGAACTGTTCAAATTGTGTACTTAGCTTAACATGTTAATAAAGTGTGACATTCATTAAAAATTGGCAAAGTGTCATAAAGGGATTAAGGTGCCATGCAAATATTGTGGTAATTAAAAGTGATTACTTCGTGATACACTTCTAAAAATCTCCCGATTTTTCATTTTTGAAAGTTGGCATGTCCTCCCGATTTTTCATTTTTGAAAGTTGGCATGTCTGCTTAGCTTATCTGACTTAGGTTGTCTTATTGACTTCTGAGGTGATTCGTTCTTTTATCTAAGTAATACTATCTGCTAATAATGACGCTTTATTGTGAGCTAAAAAATAATGTAATGGCTTCGCAATTGGGTTATTACTTAACGAGGAAAAATTTACGTTGAGAAAAAAGATCAAATGGAAAGAGTACGACAATTTATTCATTATGACTGATTCCGGACGTTTAACGTCAGAGTGATGCGGATTTCAATGGATTTTCAATGAAAAGCTTGCCTCTGGTACCATGCTTTTGTTTACCCTTAATTTCAGCCCTAAATATAAAAGCATTCCTCTTGATGGCCGATGTAAAATCCGCTTCGATTCGGGTTTCTCCAGAGGACAGAGCATATTGGCGAAACACGAATGACGTGTTTACTTGAAAAGTATTTTGAATTCGGAGCCAGCGGACGGCTGTGGGCAGAATTGAAAGCTACTGTTCTAAACTTTCTTGCGATGCCAAGCAATTTAAACGAGAATGGTGTTATCGTCGTCACATTTCGTTCACGGAATTCCCAAAAATTATAAATAAAACTTAAACACAAATTATCGTGCATGATACTCTTAATTCTTTGTGTGGTAAATGTAACCAACAGAATATGGACTGACGTAATGGAATTGTTAATTTATGGGCGTTCAGAAACGAAAACTATTAATAAAGCAAAAGGGAACGTACTACGGCCGAATGAATGCAATGAATACAAATTACCCAAAGCCGTACGCTTGGGGGCACTAGTTAGGGGACACGGGGGAGGGTGCAAAGAATAAGGATAACAAAACTGCACACACTCTCTCACTCCGGTATTTGCAGTGCAAATTGACCGTTGCAAGTCACAAACACACGCACTCAGGGTTTACGGGGGAAAAAACCCCTCGCCAGGGACCACACACTCAGACAAGGCAAACAAAACCACACGCACTCCTTCACTCCGGTATATGCAGTACAAATTGACCGTCGCAAGTCGCAAACACACACGCACTCAGGGTTTACGGGGAATTTAACCCAACGGCAGGGACCCTTCACTCAGACAGACGTAAAGATAGAAAAAGTAAAGGAACGGCACGCACTCCCTCACTCCGGTATTTGCAGAGCAAATTGACCGTTTGTGAGTCGCAAACACACACGCACTCAGGGTTTACGGGGAATTTAACCCAACGGCAGGGACCCTTTACACAGACTAGGAATACGGAAAGGGAAGTACACTGTGATGCAGTGTACGTGGGAAAAAAAATAATAATAGTGCCGAAAAATCTGACACCAGGTGTTTCGCCTGCCAAGCAGGCCTCTTCAGAGAAGAATAATCAATTGGAACGAAAACTATTTTTTACAATATCCTCATTAGACATGACAAACGGTAATCTCTTGTGTGATATAAGAGTACACGCGATAATAGATCGGAGAGCTTCGTATCACTTTCCGCCGAACTCTCACCGTCATCATCTGACATGATAACATATATTCAGCAAAATGTCCCCTGATTTTAAGAACACTCGACCAAAAGCGTTAACGAATTACGCCGTGTTCTCCTTCTTTTAAAGGAGCATCCTTATTCTATTAAATGTTCAATTATAATTTATATATAACATTTGGACGACACAGTAGAACACAGATTAAAATAGTTAACACGTAAAAGAACACTCACATTGTAGATTGTTTAAGCTTTCGGCCTTCGTAGTAATTAAGGGTAAACAAAAACTCTTTTTCGTGTAATCTATTTTATTATGTGTTGTATTGTGCCGTCCAAATGTTTCTTTCTCTCGTGAGTACTTCCACATCATCGATATATACAAACATATATATATAACCGCCTTCCCCACATGTCCTGTGTTCGCCTTTTATGTGTTTTCCTATCCCATTTCTTTGTACCTATTTCTATGTTTGAATGAATACATACATATAATATATATATCCTTATCTCTATTTCTATGTGAATGAACATTTGTTCGCCGTATGGCGGGATTTTGTGTTTGAATGTGTATTTGGCCAATGTGGCTCGTCTCTTCTTCTGGCTATGCGTGCCATGAAACGCACCGTTCCTATCCTTTATGATGTTGTATGCTTGCTAACCTACTGTCCATTCTCCTTCTTGTGTTTGTCTATTTCTCTTTTGGTGGGTGTAACAGCTCCCTCACACCATCTCCTGGGCAATGAATCGGAGCACTTTGGCGCTTTATAAAACCGCAGATTTCAGTATAAAAGTACATTTTCTCGATAACTCAAGTGGTTAGAGCATCCGCCCGGTAAGTGGAGAGATACGGTGTTCAAGTCCCGGTCGAGGAAAATATTTTTACACTTGTGATATGCTCAAATCCGCCTTCCCCACGTCTCTTATGTTCGTCCTTCATGTGTGTTCCTTTCCCATTTTCCTTATATATATATATATATATATTTAATATATATATATTCATTAAAAGAAAATTTATAGCTCTCGTAATCCTCGAATTCATAAATAGATTGGAAATATTGTGGCTAATGGTTTCGTATAAGTACGATTTATTTAATTTTCCATAGTTGTACACTCGGCTCAAATCCTCTTTACTTTAATGATAATCTTCGTTTGTTAGCTTAGCCCCATTCAAGAGAAATATTTTTGATATCACAGGAATGGGTACATTCTTCGAATAAGCAAGGCACAGTAAACAGTGGAGTTTCTGGAATATGAGAATCCTATAATCAGGGGTTAACCAAAGGATTTCTTATTTTATTTCATTCGACCAACTCTCTTATTTCTTTCCTCTTCTTCACTCACCTCGACCGAAACTTGGTCCACCCCTCCACGAATACTGGTCGATATATGTCTATCCCATCATTTTTCTCGGATCCAGTGCTATAAAACAAAATGTAATGCGCACACGGCCAACCTGTCAATTACGAGGTGGCATTACTGCTCGGTTTCATCCACCGATCATCATGCCCGCCAGCTTGAGGACTGGTACTTGAAGGTGTTTCAGGATATGTACGCGATCCGTGAAATTTTCTTCTTCATGAAAGATGAAGCGTGAATCTTACAAACGCATCAATTTGGTCGTCTTCATGACTTCCCTAAGATCAGTAGAATTGAGGTGCACGCAATGCTAATTTATGAGCCGAAATTATGTGGCATCATATTCTAAAGTCACGATCATCCAGCAAAAACCTCATCTAAGAGAAAAAAATACCATACATTTACACGTATATATACGAGTACGTACACGTACATTGGTCAGTGCATCCAGGCATACTTCAGGCCTGGATTGTAACCACATACTATTACATGGGTGCAATGACCTCTCACATTAAACGTAACTGAACGCTATCAGTTAATTAGGAAACGATCATTGATGAATGGTTGAGCATAAACTTGGTAGCCATTTAGTTCTGTAGACATGTATTCAATATGGAAGAGCTGTTGACAACTACCAAAAATTCTCATTAAATACTTAATACTCTCATCCCACATCTTGACTTAAAGAAGAGTGAAGTTTTCTCGGCCTCGCTTTATATTTCAAACCGACTATTAAAATTCCCAAAGGGTTATCAGCTAATAAATTTCGCAACATTGATAGTGTAATCTTCCTATTAAAGATACACTTCTGGGCGGTTCTTAATAGGTTTTACGTGCTGCGCATGCAATACGTATTATTTCAACTAAAGAAGGAAGAAATGTAGGATAAGGAAGAGGAAGTTACGGCCCATAAAAACTATAATGCACTATGCACGTAGTTCGTAATAGTTGTTAGGGACAGCTTTCTATTATTTTCAATGCATTAATTTCTCCTTTGTTACACTTAAAATATTACTGCTATAGTCTTAACGTATTTCGAATTATTTTATCCTTTAATATATTACAACTCGAAAATATCTGGAATAAATTTGCATAATTATTTTAGGTTACCCAGTACATTAAAATATATTTTTTTTTAGGTAATCTACCGGTTAAGGTAGGTTTTTGGATGGACCCAACTATCAAATAAACATTTTGTGACTCCCCACCTAGCAAACTAATCTATATCAGGTCCCTCTTCATCTCGGTGTACTTCTTTCCTCCCTTCATCTCGTCCAACATCCCTATCCTGTTCCTACCCTTACCTCGCTTGCCCAACATTCTTCCCTCTATTACCCTCTTCAACATTCCACTACCGCTCAATACGCCTTTCATCCATTTTTCCTGCCTCCATAGGATTTCTCTCAACAAACCCCTCTCCTCCCCCACCATTTCTAGTACTTCCTCATTTGTTTTCCTTTCGGTCCATTTCACCTTTTCCATTCTTCTCCACACCCACATTTCAAAAGCCTCCAATCTACGTCTATCCTCCTGCTTCAGCGACCACGTTTCCGCGCCGTACATAGCTACGCTCCATATCAGAGTTTTTACGAGTCTTGTCTTAACATCCCTACTCAACGTCCCCGTCATCAACTCCCTCCTCCTTGAGAAAGCCTCCTTGCCTAGCGCAATTCTTCTCCTTACGTCCCTACCACTTTGACCGTGTTGGTCCAAAACACTTCCGAGATATGTAAACTGTTCTACCTGCTCTATTTTTTCCCCGCCTATTTTAATATTTAGCTTAGCCTTTTTCTTTCTGGAAAATCGCATAACCTTTGTTTTATTAATATTTATTCTCATCCCATATTTATCGCACTGAACCTCCAATTCACTCAACAATGCTTGCAACCCCTTGGCTGACTGAGCAACTAATGCTTGGTCATCAGCAAACCTAACCGATTTTACGAATTCCCCTCCGACTTTCATTCCTACCTCCAGTTCTTCCCATGCCTCTTTAATCATTTCCTCTACATATACGTTGAACAGTACCGGTGACAATGGGCAACCCTGCCTTACACCTCTTCCTAACACTGCCCATCCGGACTCTCCGTTCCCCACTCGCACCTGAGCAGTCTGAGACATGTACAGGTTGCGGATCAGTCTCCTGTCCCTCCAATCCATTCCTATTTTCTGCAATACACGCATTAATTTTTCCCAATTCACTCTATCAAACGCTTTTTCGAAATCTACAAAACAGGCAAAAACGTCCTGATTGTATTCTATATTCCTCTCGACTAGTGATCTCATTACTGCAATGGCATCACGCGTACCTCTTCCTTTCCTGAACCCAAACTGATCATCCCCTAAGTAATCATTTGCCTTACTCTCTATCCTTTTGTTGATGATCCTGAGAATAACTTTAGCTGCGTGGGATATCAAACTTATTGTTCTGTAATCCTCACATGACGAAGCCTTTGCCTTTTTTGGAATAGGAACTAACACCGATCTCACAAAATCTTCCGGCCAGATTCCTTCCTCATAGATACTACGAATCAGTCCATATATGGCCTTCTTCCCACCTTTCCCTAACCATTTCAACATTTCTACAGGAATATTGTCCAGCCCCACCGCCTTATTTGCTTTCATCTCCTTTAATGCCCTTTCTATTTCATCGTCGAGTATGCCTGGACCTAAGCTATCTTCTTCTACGTCATGTTCCTTTTCTATGTCTAACCTTGTCGGCCTAAGTTCTTTACCATACAGTGTTTCTATATATTCCTTCCATCTCTCTTGGATTTTTCCTGGTTCAACTATTATCTTACCCCATTTATCTTTAACTGTTAGCACAGATCTTGCCTTCTTACTTCCCGATAATAACTTAACCTTGCTGTATAGAGCACCAATTTCACCCTTCTTCTGTAAACTTTCCATATCCTCGCATTGCGTTTTCCACCATTCTTCTTTTGCTTTATTTGTGGCCCTTCTCAATTTATTGTTTAACTCTTTGTACTTCATTTTGCCTAACTCTGTGTTTACAGTTTTCCATCTTCTTCTCTCATCCATCTTTGCAATCATCTCATCCGTTACCCATGGTTTCCTTATCCTTTTCCCGTTAACGGTTCCTATAGTGTCTTTAGCGGCTTCCAATATCCATTTCTTGATACATTCCCATTTTTCTTCGATAGTACTCAGTTCTTTACCGTCATCCATCATTTTCTCTACAGCCTCCTGATACTCCTTCCTCGTTAATTCATTTACTGCTTCTAAATTCCATTTTTTAGCCCGCCGCCCTTGCCTTATCTTCTTGAAACGAACATTACATTTCATAACAACTAAATTGTGGTCAGAGTCCGCATCCGCTCCTGGGAAACTGTGCGAATTTATCACACTGTTCCTAAACCTGTGCCTAACCATAATATAATCTAACTGATACCTTTCTGAGTCACCTGGCATTTTCCATGTATACCTACGCCTTTTGTGGTGTCTAAACCATGTGTTAGTGATGACTAACCCCTGTCTCCTGCAGAATTCAATTGCTTTCTCCCCGCGTTCATTCCTCGTGCCTAACCCATAGTCCCCCACCTCACCACCATCTCTTCCTTCGCCTACCGTCGCATTCCAATCCCCCATCACTATCAAATGTTTCCCTGCAGGAACACTCGCGATGATATCCTCTAACTCGTCATACATCCTATCGACTTCTTCCTCCTTGTGGTTGCTCGGTGGCATGTATACGTGAATAATGACCAAGTTCGTCGGCTCTGCTTTAATCTCTACGAGTAAAATTCTATCTGTCGCTTGCTCTATGTTGACTACGCTTCTTCCTACCCCTTTATTTAAAATTACGGCAACCCCTCGTTGGCTCTCGTCCCCTCCGCTGTATATTACTCTATAATTGTCACTCCAGTAATCCCCGCTATCCTTCCATCTCACCTCGCAGAGGCCTAAAACATCTATGTTACCTCTTTCCATCTCTCGCTTAATATTTTCTAATTTGCCTCTCCTCAACATTGTCCTGACGTTCCAGGTTCCTATTCTAACTACTTTCGTCTTCTTCTGCATCTTCTGTCCTGCTGCTGTTATTTCTCCCCCGCAAGGATTTCGTGGGATGACGACCGCGGAAGCCTTGCCTCCCCCGCTGCCGGGCACGACACACGGCCCCTTGGGCCGAGTCCCGCAGTTGCAAGGACTCAATTTCTGTTTTGCGTCCATCATATTTTTTGTGTTATTGTATCATTGAAAGTACTGCAACATTTTGATCCCACCTTACAAATAATATAGCTTTTAGTGAGTTAACGCAAATTTTTTTAGAGTTGAGTCGCATTTTTGTTTAACTTTTAATGATTTTTTTGTACTCATTTTTTGGATTTATTTGATTGATATCACGATTTGAAATTACCTAAACTGCTGGAGAGTTAAATTACTGAATTTTGGAATAAAACCACGTATCCTCTTTGGAAGCTAATGTGAAGCAAACGTACGCGTCTCCCTGAGTAAAGAGCTCCACGATATGACTGAAGAGATATCGTTCATGATCGATCAAATCTATTGTAATTTCCTGCGTAACACACAGTTTTAATAATATTACTAACGCTCTAAAAATATTTTGTACACAGTCGTCTCTCGCGGGAGAATTTTGGAGAAGAATATAATAGTCATATAAGAATAAAGTAAATAGACAAAATGTGAGCAGCTATGTACTCTTTACACATCAGGGAGGTAGGCAGAAGTTACGAATGCATGAAGAATGAAATAATGTTTGGAAATAGAAAGAAGTTCTCGTGGTA
The DNA here is from genome assembly GCA_037158775.1 of Hetaerina titia. NCBI lineage: Eukaryota > Metazoa > Arthropoda > Insecta > Odonata > Calopterygidae > Hetaerina > Hetaerina titia. The sequence continues at coordinate 54,417,734 of CM073775.1, forward strand.
CGCGGAAATAAATAACACAGAGGGACCTTACAGAACATACCTTTAAAGAGTAGAATATCTTAAAAAGAAATGAAATTTAACACTGACGACAAAAATTAGCGTCTATGTGCTCTAGAGTGTAGCGCTTTCCTTCCCTGAAATTTCGAGTTCAAATCCGTGAGAACATCCTGATACCTGTCTACCTAAGCTTACTGATTTTTGGGTACCAAATCTTTAGGGGAAACTGTATGCGGCATAGGGGAAGGAACCACTCCCGCCTGTCTGACTTCATTTTCAACGTCATAGAACATGTCGCGATTTTCTACTATCACCCATATTTTGGCTGGTCATTTTGGTTTACGTGGAGATTTAGATTCACTTTCTATATTTTCTAGCTTAAGATTTCAATTTTAGAAATACAACCCTTGAACCTTACCAAAATCAATTTCATACCATGCCAATGAAATGTGAAAGTAGACATAGAAGCTGTAATAAAGGCTGAAAAAGTTAAAATGGAATGCAGCGTATTATAACATATGTTGAAAATGGAGTCAAAATAAGAATCATAAGGAATTCGTATCCAAGTAACTTAGTTGAATGGTGAAATACAGATATGCTTCTGTGAAAATATGGCATTGAATGGGAAACCGAGCTCTGATAATAAAAATCCGCGCAGTTGATGAAAACTTTCAGAAACATAGCATGGAAATTGATAGAAAGGAAACTGAAACCTCAAAAGAGGGCATTGCGTGATGAAGAAAGAAACCATTATGCCGCAAGAGAATTATCATTGGATAGTGAAAAATTGTGTGCTGAAGTCAATTTTAATCTGAACACTTTGCACGGCTTGTCGATGACATTTCATTTAGTTGAGGACCACATAGAAAATATCAGCGTCAATGGACTTTCACGTGTACGAAGCTTTCAAGGATTCACGCATCATGACCTATTGCGACAGATGTCTCCAGGGAATTAAGGATTCGACTCTCACGTTAATGCAGGAAATAATACGCGCTCGGCGATTAAGCGTTGTGCTTTGTTAGAATTTCAAACACGATAATAATGATTGCGTTGCTTATTTATTAAGTGGTATTTACCGTGATGTCTACTTCATGATTTGCAGGATCGGCTGTTACACGATCGGGATCGAAGTAATCATATTTAGCCGTTTTTGTTTTCATTAAGGTGATTTAGAATGAGAGAAAAACGGGTAGCGGCTAGGCGGTAAAGTTTTGGGCTTGAGTGGACGAATCATTAGCAAAAGAATTGTATGAGTATTTTCCCTTATCGAAGCTAAATTTAGCTCGGAATATTAGTTGAAAGGAACATAATACTTCAGTAGTAATAGTCAGTAGGTTCTGTTCTTATTACGCCCATTATTAACACAAATTCCTCAGGATTCTAAAATGTATTTAATTTCACACTTTAATATTAAAGATTCACAAAACATAATCAGTTTATATTCTCTTCCATTGTTCGTTTAAGTTCAGAACTTGAAAACGAATTTAGTAATACAACTAAATTTCATCAATATGCCTCATGACAATTTACGCTCAAATGTAAGAGTATATTACAATATTATATTGTTGTAAATTGTATAGTATATATTGTATAATGTTCCCGACGCGGCATCAAACAATACGACTTTGGATTAACCCAAAATTTCTGCGTTTTCATATTTCCATTTTTACTTCATATATCATTTTATACATCATAGTATGTGGAGATATTTATCTCCATATACTAATATAACTTTGATATGGAGCGGAACTATGTACGGCGCGGAAACGTGGTCACTGAAGCAGGAGGATAGACGTAGATTTGAGGCTTTTGAAATGTGGGTGTGGAGAAGAATGGAGGTGAAATGGACCGAAAGGAAAACAAATGAGGGAGTACTAGAATTGTTGGGTGAGGAGAGGGGTTTGTTTAGAGATATCCTATGGAGGCAGGAAAAATGGATGAAAGGCGTATTGAGCGGCAGTGGGATGTTGAAGAAGGTAATAGAGGAGAAAATATTAGGCAAACGAGGAAAGGGCAGGAACAGGATAGGGATGTTGGATGGGAAGAAGGGAGGAAAGAAGTACACAGAGATGAAGAGAGACCTGATGTAGATTAGGTCGCTGGATTGGGTTTTGTTTGGAGTTATAAAATGTTTATATTGATAGTTGTGTCCATCCAAAAACGTACCTTAACCGGTAGATTACCTAATAATAATGCTAATATATTATCTTGGGTCTTTCTCTTGAATCAATTCCTTTTTAATTTACCTGTCACCTTCCTATTAAACAAGCCATATCCTTTTCCATTGTGACAGATATGTTCGTCTCTTTTTATTCCAGTACTTTAATCAATTCTCCATTTGGCTTCTGCAACTTTTTTGAAATAAATATTCGCATTAGTTTGATCCAGCCTTTTACTGTCATTGATTTCCAGTAGTATCACCTTTTTTGTCACTCGTTCATACAATTTCAGTTTCTCTATTGCTTCCATTGTCTTTATTCAGCATCCAGAAGGATACTCCAGGCATTGATCATTTGCTTTCTATTTGAAGGATTATTTTCATGGCGCTTCAATCGACTTTATTTCGTGAAGGAAGTCCTCTTGACTTTTTCTCATTATACGTAATTCGGGCTCATTTGGTCTCTATTCTCGGTGCACCCATCGAAATGCGTTCCACTCAGGCGAGACCTTGGTTGTCATTATAAATCATTTTGCATCACCGCTGCCGGTATATGCCGAAGGACGGATGTTGATTCCCCGATTGGAGGATGTTGGGCTAAATTATAGGCCTGCAAGAATCGTGCAGTCCCGTATCAGAATAGTAATAAACTCTCTCCTGGTCGTTCTCAAGCCTCTCGTGCTAATCGTGCTCACTCCTCGAGATTGATAATGCCGTCAAATGACAAAAAAATGGGCTATCCAAGTTCATGCAAGGAGGCTTTGAGACCTCTAATGCAGGAGACCATTTTCATGCCATCAAGAGCTAAGGAAAGTTCCAGAGGCTCCTCAAACATAACCTGATGATTTCTGAAGTGTTGCAGAAACTGGAATTCGTGTACATTTTAATGAATTAAGATATTTATTAGAACATAAAGCATTTAAAAAATTAAACCATCTAAATAATAATAGTTCCTCAGTTCAATTTTTTAACAAAATAAATGTTAGTCTGCCTTCGATATTAATTTGTAGCTTTATTTATAAATTTAACATTTATTTCCGAGAAATCCCAGGAATTATCTTTTTATGAAGGGAAAATTAAAATGACAGTGTTGTGAAGAAATTCAATTATAATAGTCCATTAAAAATTTGCGAGATTAAAAATAATTCGTCCAAAATATATTTGATGTAATGAATGTATATTTTATATTATATACATATAAATATATATTTATATATAATTACACACACACATATATATATATATATATATATATATATATATATATATATATATATATATATAGGAAAAATGGATGAAAGGCGTATTGAGCGGTAGTGGAATGTTGAAGAGGGTAATAGAGGGGAGAATGTTGGGCAAGCGAGGTAAGGGTAGGAACAGGATAGGGATGTTGGACGGGATGAAGGGAGGAAAGAAGTACACCGAGATGAAGAGGGACCTGATATAGATTAGTTTGCTAGGTGGGAAGTCACAAAATATTTATTTGATAGTTGTGTCCATCCAAAAACCTACCTTGACCGGTAGATTACCTAATAATATATATATATATATATATATATATATATATATATATATATATATAACTTTTGGACGGCACAATAGAACACAATAAAACAGATAACACGTAAAAGGACACTCACACTGTAGATGATTTAAGCTTTCGGCCTACTCCGAGGCCTTCTTCAGGTCAGACTATATATAGTATAGATGATTTCTTCGAAGTAACACGGAAGTGTTGAATAAAAAACTTAGACAGGCGACTTACTCGACTTAAAAACTTCGACGGACTCGAAATCCGTCTTCTTCGGAAGATAAGATAGGACTATTTTGGAAGCTTGTTGATTTTCGGGTACCAGATCTTCCTGGGAAACCATAACCGGCACAGGGAAAGGAACTGGCCCCCCTACCCTGATGTGTGAATATTCACACGCCGTCGGGCTTGATACATGGGTGAGCTCTACCATCACCTACTAAACCGACCTTCGGGTTGATTACTGTGTTTATATATATATATATAACACTTTAGTCACTTTTTTGAAAATCCCACGAACGTGCACAATTATGTGAATGGACTAACTTGTCGACACAAACACAGAGACTGAAACACATAAAAGAGAGACTCACTGGGTCTCCAATTTTTGGTGGTGCAACCACCTTTCTCAAGAGGACTTAGGAACCGAACCGAGGCAGAGGAGGGCCCGGAAGCAGTGGATGGAAGGAGAAGGGGGGAAAGACACTAATTGCCCCCTTTATACACATAATTTCAACCCCCTCCGCCCCCAACAACTTCCATATCATCCCCATCTTTTTTAAAATTCCCGTACCTAACAATACCCCTCCAAACCCCTCACCTCGAATACCTTTTCCCCCCTTTTCCCCTCTTTTCCCCCCTTCTTCCATCCACTGCTTCCGGGCCCTCCTCTGCTTCAGTTCTGTTCCTAACTCCTCTTGAGAAAGGTGGTTGCACCACCGAAAATTCGAGACCCAGTGAGTCCCTCTTTTATGTGTTTCAGTTTCTGTGTTTGTGTCGACAAGTTAGTCCATTTACATTATATATATATATGTGTGTGAAATATATATATACATATATATATATATATATATATATATATATATATATATATATATATATACTTTTTTGGAAAACCCACAAACGTGTAATGTAAATTCACTGATAGCCATAACAAACACAGAAACTAAAACACACAAGTTCTGTTCCTAATTCCTCTTGAGAAAGGTGGTTGGACCACCGAAAATTCGAGAACCAGTGAGTTTTCCCTCTTTTGTGTGTTTTGGTTATATATATATATATACATATATACATTTTGAACATATTCAAATGCTTAACAATTACCCATATTTCCGGATCCCAATTATAATTCAAGTAGATAATTTTTACAGCTACGTTTTGTAAGCCGTTAATAATCTTTACCTAGCTAATATGTCACGAATGGGCTTCTTGCATTACCAAATAATTGTGAAAACAAGTTGAACAGGCTGAAAGGTTCTACAGTTGATTGTAATTTGTTTGGGAGAAAATATACCATTATTAATTGAAAGTATTATTGTTTACACAAATTATTTCAGTTACAGCCACTTAATTTGACGATGAGTCAAGAATGTATTGCGTACCTGTGTTGTTAAATTGCCATTGTAATTAATTGTATGGATCTAATCGCTAGCCAGGAGAAGTGTTAAATGAAGAGCTGGTGATCTTGATGATAGTGGTAGTGAATCTAATTTTCATTTCAGTAACACGAGCTATGGCACTAGTGGTAAGCATTGCCACCAATTATAAATTTGCCACTTTTGTCTTAATGTCTGATTTCGGAGGTATTTAGCATTTGATTTTTAGAAAAAAATGATGGACATAATAAGCTGGATAGCGGGAGAGTTAGACGAAGGAGGATTGGAAATAATAGGGAAAGAGAGGAAATTGAAAAAAATTGAAAGGGAGAAGAAATAGAACACACGAAAGATGTGTGTCGTATCCAGAATACGATATTGACGACTAGTATAGATATACTAGAAGTTGAAGTGGGGGAAAAGGAAAGAAAAGAATAGCCACTTTTGATGGAAAGAGAGGGTATATGGAAATTATGAGAAGCTGAAAAAAGGAACAGAATTTTATATTTTTGAGAAAGATTTTGGTAATCCAATAGTATTCCCAATAGTTTTCAGGGACCGTTTTAAAGCTTTAATACGGAGTCTGACAACTTATGAGAAAATGTATGCGTAAAATTTTACACCTGAGTGACTCTTGACTAGTGCGCTGACGTCAACATCCAGACTTGGTTTTTTCATCCATACCCAGAAGCCATGCAAACCATCTTGGAATTTATAAAATGTGGGATAACCTTGACAACATTAGTTATTCGAACAGAACATGTTCAACTTTGGGTATGCGGATGTTTCGAACAAACTTACTAAAATTTTGCTATGTCTTGTTTTGTAGTTAGAAAGTACAACTGAACTTCACGACTGCATTTCTACGAACGGAAAGAAAAACAAAGGCAAAAATGCTGGGTATTTTAGTGGAAGGGAGAGAATTTCTTCGGGGTAATTTGAAGGTGACAGGAAAAGTGAATATAGAAGGTATTGAATGGCAATGGAATATGGAAGACTTTACAGCGAGGGAGGTGTTAGGTAAGTGAGACGGATGCACGGTATCGAGATGGTAAACGTCTGTTTATAGTTGAAAAATAGTTTCTTTGTAATGTAAAGTTAGGTATTTTTCGTGTTGCGTTATGCAGAGATTAGATTTGTAGTTCTTAGAGTGTGAACCCATCAAAAACCTACATTTCCCGGTATAAAGATGTCAAATATTTCTATAAATTGGTACGGTAAAGACTAGAGGCATTTGCTACGTAACATGTTGCTACGGTATTTCTGAATTTAATACACACATACGAGGCAATGACTCTGATGTTATTATACTGATGCGCAATGAATATGCTTAGGATGGACCAGAAAAATTATGGAAAAATCATTAAATTAAGAAATTTTGATCTTGAATATCAATTTCTTGATCCTGAAAGCATCATAAAAATGAGTCTAAGGTTTTAGGTTTCGGTCAACTTAGGTTCCATTTAAGCTGATTTACAGTACTTTTTTTGGAACCAATGATAAAAATCGCTGAATTCGGCAAATATAATATGGTTGTCACCAATAAGACATGCTCAATGAATGAATGCCATGGGCTAAAATGCCTGCAGCGAGGAGAGAGCTACATGCAATTGGGGACTAGCGATATTATCGCCGCCTAGCGGTACACTATGGGGTCTCCGCTTGCTGGGTCACGGGTAGACTTGAGGGGGAGGAATGAATGCTTCGAGGGGAAATGGGGATACAAGCAGGGAATGGGGTGAAGAAGAGGAGAGGGCATTCGGTGGTGAATGGGACGAACGGAAAACGAAATCGCGCCCAGTGTCATGAGCCAAGAGGGAACAATGGAAGCCGTGCCAAAGGGACTGGCTGAGATGTTTATCTGCGGGAAATTTCGTGTAAAAAGAGCGGAAACTCTCAATTTTACCATCTGGGCATTCATTGTTTACCCGAATTGTCTTCTGCGCATTATTAAGCCGAGTGAACTATATTTGGAGGCGGATGGAAAAACCTCGGGTGCTCTCGTATGACCGAGTAAACAAAAGCAAGCCTTATTTCATTTTTTTGAAAAGCAAGTGAGGAAAAATCTAAGTAATTTTTATCATGAGTTAAGGTAAATAAGTATCGCCATTTTTGACATTTTTCGGGTATATTTGCTAATTTCTTTACCTCACTACGTGAAGCAGCGAAAGATGGATCGTTCTGAGTAGCACTCATAAACAGAGTTGCTGACCGCAGATTGAAATCATGACTAGCTTTATGACTAAAAATGAAATATTTCTTTATTATCTCTAATTTTTCCCGATGCACGTTGATTTCTACACGTTTTAATGATCCATCACCTTCCTTTTACACTTAACAGATTTATTGCAAGTGACGACTAGCATTTAGCATAAAACATTATAACTAACGGAGTAGTCACTGAAATAACGGTTTGCGTGTACGTTTATGATGTAAGTATATTCCGCACCAGAATTTGGTCTTGAGATGAAAAGATACTTTATTAGTTTTTTAACGATAAAATGTTTACTTCTTTCATGGCCTTAATTTAATCAAACTCCACTCATCATTGCACCATGTTTTTAGTATTGTTGTAGTTACGGCTAGGATGATTAACGAAAAATAAGACTTTTTAAGAATGCATTGTAAATAGTGTGTACAAGTTTGTATAGTTGTCGGTACAACAAGAAGTAAGAGTGTGATGTTTGTATTAATTAAAATTGGCAATTTTCCACAAAATAAAATTTAGTACTACCGGTTTCGATGTAACTACATCATCTACAGGTCTTAAGATGATGTAGTTACATCGAAATCGGTCGTATTAATTTTTATTTTGTTGAAAATTGCCAATTTTAATTAATCATGATATTTCACCATATCACGCCTGAAACGTCTCTTTTTATTGTGATGTTTGTAATTGACCATTGCAAAAATGTGGTACGGATTACACAATGTAGTAAGTGGACTACATCCTGTATACTTATGTTTTTTCTGCACGACAATATATCCTTTCCCACGTTTATATTTTTAGGATATTAATTCAAAATTTGACTTTATAGATTTGTATTATATGTTCGGCTACGGTCATTAATATCAAGTCAAGGAAGGCGAAACTTCGCCCTAGCCGTACAGGAGTAAAGATATTACATTTTTCTCTAACTCGTTTTGCAGTGAGGCATCAAACGAACATAGTATATCACTGTCGAAAAATCAGCATCTGATGAAGAATGAAGTAAGATATTGATTTGCATATTTTAATCAACATATTTTATATTATTAAAAAAATTGAGTGTCATATGAGTTGGACATTGAATTTTAACACTGATTTACAGACGCTATGCACATTCTTTATCCAATTATGTCTCAAATAAAACAGTTTCTGGCGTAACTTGGTGGAAAATCTTCATACTGACGTTTTTATAAATCAAACCACTTTACTTTTCCACATAAACTCTTTTAATGTTCACGACCCAGGTTTCGTTATAGCATAACATCATCAGGTACATATCATACAGGTATACCTGTATGATTCGTGATTCTCATTCGTGTTTAAAAAAGTCCTGCCTTCCATTTAGTTTTATTATATAAATGGCTATCCCTTTTCAACTTAAAACGAGTAGAACATATGAAAATCCGTTTTTAAAAGAAATTGTTAAGCATGCTTGCACACGATTCCATGCAAAATGTTAGCGATTATTTATCAAATATCGGTAGCGATTTATAACCCAATTGGTTTTTCTAACATTATAATGTGATTTTTTTATTTGACGGCCCCGGTTAATTCAAATTTTTAAAATGTTGTATTACAATTTCATGAAGTAATAAAATTTGTAAGTGATAAATTATTTCACGAAATTCCGCAGACGAAAACGAATATATTTTAAATGGCAGATGATTTGTCTTCATTTGTTTCCAAAAGTGCCTTTAATTTTTTTTTCAAATTCTCCTCGTAAGCTAGGCTGTAATTGGGCGAAAGTATTCTCTTGATTAAAGGGAAGTTTCATTTGCATAATGAGCATCGTCGCTTTCTCCGCTTGTTTGGTATTTGTCTCGCATGATTTTTTCTCAATCACCCGAAAGCGAATGCGTGATTTGTTTTCGGCTCACGTTAGTTTCATGAGAGGATGCTTTCAATTGAGTTCAGGCTAGATTGACATTTGTGACGACATAAATGTTTATATTGATAGGAATTGAGCTCTTACGGCTAGTCGTATAGAATAAATGTTTGTTTTGCAGAAATCTGAAAGAACGAATATCAGATAACGGCTCGGTTCGAATGCTTAAAACCTTGGGCCCATCTTTACATATTCGCATTGGTTTTAATGCAACTTCATTGGAGGATAACTTTTTCTTAGTAATATTTGTTTTGTATTTCCCAAGAGTGTAAGACTTTTACACCTCCAGTATCTCTAGGACACATCTGAAAACCTCAATCTCATCATGTGGAGTTCACTTTAATCGTAGCAAAAAGAGTACAAGTCTGCGTTCATGGGCGTAATATGTTGCACGCCAAGCAGACTGACGTTTAAAATTAAATCATCCCTGACGAATATGAGGTAATATAAGTCGAAGTTTGAGCAAAAAATTTGATTAGGCCTCTCCTCCTGTTAGTTTTCTGACCACCGGTTTTCATTTACTTCTATGGAATTTCAAAAAGTTAGTATTCGTAGTACAAATCAAATGATCACGTGACCGTTACGTAAAATATGAGTTTCTGTGGTCATTCACGCGCTCCTAAACTCTTTAACTAATAGAAGCGAAAGAACTCGAAAACTTATTGGATCCCTTTCCATAACACATGGAAGCCAAACACATTCCTGCAATGCAGAATTAGTTTTTAACACCTCTGTCCCTCTTCCTCCCGGAAAATGCTGGCACATTTCGTCATTTCCGTTGCCCATTCAACACCGCAGGTGCCCCGCGGGAATCGAGAAAGGGAGGGGATGGGGGAGAGAGTCCGTCTGAGCCCTCCTTGCGAGTTTGGCCGCTGCCTAAAAGATTGTCCGGGAGTGGGGCGATGAGGAAGAAAGAGAGTGGAGGGGGGGGTATAAGTTTTTGCACAGACACTCGAGAGGAAGAAGAGAGGGAAAGTGAAGCAATGGCGAAGACGATGGGACAGTGTTCGCGAAATGCTCCGGGAGAGTGTCGAGGGGGAAGGGGGGAGGTGAGAATGCGGAGAGGGGCGGGGGAGAGACCGTTGTCCTTGGGCCCCATTTCGTCCCCGGCGGACGCGACCGGCCGGCCGTCCAGGTCGGCGCGCGAGTGCACACACACGCACCCACTCCGAGTGGCCGATCCCGCTCCGTTCCGAGGGTTACGAGAGCGTCCCCAATCAGGAGAGCGGGACGGGGAAAGGAGTCTTCTGTCGTGTCGGAGAGCTGGAAGGGAGGGAGGAGGGGAGAAGGTTTGAGTGGGAGGCGCCTCTCGACCGACCGACTTCTTGGCAGCGCGATCGGCGATGCATGCTCACACCGACTGCTGCCCAGAGTGCGAGATGACCGTGGGTTAGGGGGGAGGGGGAGCACTCGGACGTGTAGTCACCCATGGGACGCGAGGGGGAGGTGAAAGTCTCGTGTCTTGTCGCGAGCGTACGAGATGATGGCGATAGGGTCGTTTTCACATTGCGAACCTATCGGTATCGTTTGAAATTTGGCAAGTGTGGTATCCGTAAGGTGTTTTATACGTGCAGGAGAGTATGAATAGTTTGAACCTTTCGCACACGCACAAAGTTGTCACCAAATGTATTTCGAGAAATCCTACGCAAGAGACTTGAATGCAGATGACGTTAAAATCGCCGTCACATTTAATTTAAATTCACTTAAACGGTCATTATCCATCAGTCTCAAGAACTGACTCCTTCTCTTTCTCGGACATTTCTGAGATGTGAGTTGTTTTGGTGAAGAGCTACTCTCTGATCGAACAAAACAATGATTAAGCCCAAACCAACAAGAACTCCCCATTGAATTCATTCGTCAAGGTGCAACTGATGATCAGGACAAATGGTAAAATTAACTACCAATACGTATCATAATACATGTACGGAATATTTATTAATATAAGCCATCTTTGTTTGCTTATACTTGAGTAGTAAGTTAGGGTAGGCAGCCGACAGCGAGGTCATTTGCGCCATTAGGGATGAACAGGAAAGGATTAAGGGTGGAGAGAAACCCGGCGTCGGCATTAGTATACTCTTAACGAAAGGCACCAAGGGGTCCGCAGCTTAATTACGTCCCATCCGACGGACGGCGTACTCACTCAAAGTGCCCTGCACTAAGCACCTAAAGTAGGGATCGAGTTACCACCGAAAAATATTCGACGCCACCCCGGGCCCTCTGGATGGGAAGCCAGTACGATAGCCACCGCACCATCTCGATCCCCGCATATACTTGAAACTCAAAAATAAGCAAGCTCTGTTGGTGGTCACTTTTTAGACTCTGATCGCCACATCATCAATTGGTGACTTTTTTCAATAAAATATGATGAACCGATGTGAGCGCTTCCAAAGTGATGGCGGTTCATGGAGTTAAATCGTATGAAACTGTTGCTCATAAGCCTTGTTGTGAAATTTGTTTTTTTTGTAACGTATGAATGAAGCTTCAGTTAAAATGGATCGAGAAGAGATGCTCATAGAAAGTTAATCAGGTCGATGTGTAATGAAGATGAAATCTAAATAAGCACAGGTCACCTGGTTCTCTTTCAACTTTGCGGAAATTCAAGTGACGGCTGTGCTTATTTAGCATGACGTAATTCCACCAAGTGACTCTGTTAAAACGAGTAAGACGGAAGCGTTGAAAAGTATCCCATTCTTTCCAATTTCACGCTATGGAACACAACATAAGGCGAAGCTGTCCGGGCGGTATTGTCACGTGCACAAAAACCCATGATTTCCAACTGTACCAGAGAGAAAAATCAAGTTATGTGATAATGGTTACGTGCACAAAAGAGTGGTAATAGCTCTCCATGTTACTTCTTTGGTAACCCAATGTTTTCAAAAGATAAATCGACACAGTCTTAACCTTTATTTCTATTTTAATGACACTATTAGAATTAATATTTCATAAAAATGCGATGTTTGAAATGAAATAAATACTAAATCACAGTTATCAACCCTCAATCCGGTTAGTTTGATTGGCAAGGGTTTGGCTTATCTTGCAGTAAACTCTACAACGTATAAAATTCAATCATGTGGGGAAGTTCTTTTCTATGTGCTGCCATTGGGTTTCCCCATGAAGCTTCCATGATCGAGAACTCATTCCACTCAGACTTAAGATGAGACTATACTGAGACATAATCCGGTACCCTCTGAACAATGCTTTTGCTTAGAGCCTGTAGCATCGCTGAACACGCAGTCAAATAGGCCGACTACCAGCCACTATCATGCTCTCACTAATACAACTCTCACAATAACGGTCTTATCTATTGTCCTTTACTCAGCATACAATACCAATTGTATAGTGAACCATCAAGGCCATTTTTGTATAAACTACCCTTGTGAGAAATATTTATTATTTGCAAATTTTCTCGGTAGTTAAAAGTCACCGGAAGAAATTTTAAGAACGCATAGCGTTTTCGTGGATATTAAAATTATAAACTCTGCATTCTTAAAATGTCTAGATTAAGATATTTATTTAAACCTCTGCAATAAGTAACTTGAGTAAAATTTAGGTTAAAATAATTTAGTCCAATATTTCTTGAATTCTATTCTACGTTAAAACCTACGATTATTGGCTGATTCTAATGTATGGATTTAAGGTGCTTTGGCCCTTTGCTCCAAATTGCGTCAGTTCACAAGATTTTGTTTGGCTTTTCCAGGGCTCTTAATGGGAATAATGTGATCCCAACACTTGGTATCTTCTCTCTAGAATGTATCTAATTGTAAATATGTTTTGTCAGTACCAATATTGTTTATTTTTAGAGTTACGATTGATTTAATAGTACTTGTTATTTGAATTGTACCTTTGAGAAACTGATGTTTTGACCGAAGGCCCAGGAGATAGCCAGTCTCAGGAAAAGTCAAACCTGTAAGATGCACTCATTTTACGATCAAAAAGGGCGAAAATCAAAGTAGTTTACTTGTGAATCGCTTGGAATCGGTAGCTTGATATTTGTGCGCATGAATACAGAAGTGTGCGCATGAGCAATCCAAGAAAATAAACCCAATAAGGAACTTCAATGGGAACGCTTTGCCAAAAAAAAAGTGAGCAACGTACTCGCGACTGCCTGTTTTTTTGTTTTCCCTCTCCTATTTTTCCATTGGGAGACGCGCCTGCGGGCGTCGCCGTCGTATCTACTCGTCGACAAAGCGGATGCTCGCGTTTTTACTTTTCACTCGTGAAATCCGGTCGTTGTGAGGACTTTGGCGCCTAGGACGTGCATGCACGAGACTCCGCCGCGAGTGTGAAACGCGATGACGGTGTCCGAAAGGGAAAGGAGTCGAACGCTCACGACTCCGGAGGGCTCGGAGCGCGTCGTGTCAGTAGGTGGGAGTGTTATGCAAAGCAGGGCGCTTATGAGCGGAGATGTATGGCTGGACGGGCGAGCCGGCGCGTGGTCGGAACGGGGACGAAATACTCGTCGCGATGATGGGAGCATGTTCGCGGGGGGGAGATTGGAGAGGGGACTCCGATTGGATGAAATTGTCCTGTCACAAGGAGTCACGCAATTACCTCTAGGTGCATGAATAATAGTGGTGGCGGCGTTTCATTTTCGCATGAACCTCCGAGTTAAGTGTTTTCCAATAACCGATCGGATCAGAAGCCGTTAGTTGTCAAGAGTAAATACGTATGCAGGGTTTTTATTAATGGTAACCTTCCGATTAAGATATGTTTTTAATGGGCACACTAATTAATCACCAACAAAACCTCACAGCGCGACATCCAACACTACAGAATACCCTTAACTTCATTTATTTACGCTTTCTGCCTCCTTGAATCCCGTTTAAAATGCATATTATTTTCTTCCAGGTTTATTGGAGGGATTGCCACAGATTGCAATACAACGGAGGAATAGAGAGCTCGCGGGGAAGGCATTGGTAATGGGCAAGAATGAAGGAAGAAGAGTAAGCATCGAGTGGGTGAGTAATAGAATATTATAAACTACAGATTCAGGTGTTATGTGGTGGATCTGTTCCTTAATAACAGAGACGAAGACTATTATAATTTTCCGTGAATAAATTTTTTCAGTGAATAAATCTTTATTTAGTGGAAAATTGTAATAGTTTTCGTCTCTGTTATAATAGAATATTATTAGTAGAGGTAAAAGTTGAGCAAACCAAACTTGTATATTATACAGGAATATTGGGCACTTTAGGAATGAAAAACCGAAATAATACGCTATCAACTTTAAATAAATATATTATATACACTCTATGCTGAATTTTCCTGAATTTCATTAATGAAATTTATAATTTTGTAAGTCTCAGTCTTAATGCTTACTATCCTTTCTAATCGAGTAATTTATGATAAAATGTGAGAAAGCAAAAAGTTGATAAATTCGCTCTGTAAACCAAACAAACAAAGGAATTGTGGCGCAGGAACAACGTGGTTGAAGGAAGAATATCCAACCGATAAGGAAAGGTGAGCGGTAGAGAAGAAAAATGCGAAACACTTTAAATAGGATAGAGAAAGTGATTTCAGCTGAGATAAATAAGAAAGAAAACTCATTTTTAAAATCATAAGGGATCGAGGGAAGTTTGCCCAATAGGATGAACTTCGTGGTAAAAGTATTGAGGAAGTAAGGAAAGACAGGTCTTCCTTTAGGTTGGGCATTCATGCTCAGTTTCTAGGTAAATATGTCATTCCGAGATTTTATTTTCGGTAAGACTTTGTTTGGTGACCGATGAAACCCTTTGTTCTTGTTCGGACTTGGTCTTCAACCGATCAAGCGATGTTGCACGATCGATTCAGGATTTGAAAAGGTCACTCATTTCAATGCACTCTATTTCAAATTGTAAGGGGGATATCCAGTCCTCTCTTATACAGAAATGTTTCTGAACCTAATAATAATTAACATATTCGAGTGATTCTGCTTACGGTAGGATTAATAGCTAAAAAGAACCAATTTCATAAGGTTAATATTCACCGACAGATAAGGTCCATGAGCAATTCAAAAGCAGCCACATTTTGTATACAATACGCTTCCTAAACTCCCCATTGGAATACCTATGCATGAGATTCTAATCTACAAAGATATGGATACCATTCCATCACTATTTGTAATTTTTTATAGATTCACAATTGCATCTTTTATACATTTATTCGGGTTTCCAAATATTGCGATAAGAAAAACGGTGGGATAAAATTCTATACGAAATCATGAAAATAACATTTCTCCAGAAAATAGTGTTAATTGTTATGAATGAAGTATGCCCGAAGAGGGAATTTCTTCTTAGGTAGTAATCAGGTAGTAATTTCATCATTGCGTGACTAGTGCCTTTTGACTAGCGTGCAGACAAAATCTGGTTATTCCTTCATCTACATCTACTCAATACCCCGCAAGGGCGTGTGGCGGGGGGTGTTAGGGCACCACCCGTAATTTAGAAAAGAAACGAATGCAGAAGTCACAAATTTATAGCCCACAAACCAACCATGGTAAACATTCATGAACGAACCCTTTCGCCCAAACCCTTTCACACACATGCAAACCCACAAACTACCAACAAACATACACATGCACAATCTTTGAATTTTTAATTTTTTTCCGACTTGTAACTTAAATGTTTTTAATATTTCTAAATGGACTTCGGATTCTTACTATTATGATTTCTGATTGTTCTGGGGAAGAATGAGTATTTGAATTTGTCTGTATTGGAATCTATCTCCCTTATTTTGTCTTTGTGGTCTGATCTACCTACGTAGTGTGGGGCCATTATTATTCCTTTTGCGTCATCGTTAAACTCATAAAAAGAGACGTTTCAGGCGTGATATGGTGGAATAACATGATTAATTAAAATTAGCAATCTTCCACAAAAATAAAATTTATTAATACGACCAGTTTCAATGCAACTACATCATCTTCTGGTATGATGTAGTTGCATTGAAACCGGTTGTGGAAAATTGCTAATTTTAATTAATTAATCGTTAAACTCGCTGGTTCTGAATCTTTCCAAAAGTCTAAGTTTCGCTTGTTCTCTTCCTATTTCAAGAGGCTCCCAGCCTAAATCCCCAAAGATACCTGCCTTTCCTTAATAAATGTTGGCAAATTATACATATACCTTGCATTCTGGCGTTCGTTTTTTAGTTTTATTTTCTGTGGTGACATTGGCTATGGAACGCTACGTTGAGTACGCATGTGATGAAAAAAAATAGAGACGGTATAGATAGACGGACGATTGTTGAGAAGGTCGAATGATGACTTCGATTGACCCAAGGGGTCGCTATCACTTGAACTCCGGAATGTTCAGTCCGGCGAGTAAAGGATTTATGACCGAGAAACTCACGAGTTTACTGGGCGGATTTTTTTTTTGCCATGAAACCTTTACCGACACCCAGGCATGGAAGTTCAACTTCCAAACGTGGTGTCACCGGGTCGGAAATGGAATTCGCATAGAAATGCATTTCATAGCATTTCAAAAGGCCGCCTGTGACGCGAAGACATTTTTAGATGGAATCTTTTACCGTTTTTATGTGCAAATTTCCCCCACCCCCACTGCGTCCATACACACCCTTCAATTATGGTCCACCCATACGTTTCTAGCAGGTGGCGCAGGCAGCTGCCAATGTAACTTCCACACGCAAGGAGAGATTCTTTGCGGAATAGTATTGTTCTTCAGATGATTTTTTAATTGATTTCAGTTTATTTTATCTCGCGGTAAGTTAGCGACACTTTGGCTTTTTACGATAGTCCATTGCATTTTATTAATGATAAGCCTGCCCATATATTAATTCCTCATACGTTTTCCCCCGAATACATAACTTAAAAAGAAGTCTGGGTAGCAAAAATAGCACAGTCGTCATGTGTTAAGGGCTGGTTCCTAGCTTTCTTCCGCTAAAGTGAACTCATCTAAGCTGAAATATCTCAAAGTTTAAATTTCTTAGATAGGAGTAGATCTCGCGTATGCATATAGAGATTAGGGTTTAAGAAATGGAATCTTTTCAGGGTAAAGCAACGCGGGCTATTGATATTCAGAGCTGTATTTATAAAAAAAATCCCTTAATTTATTTTTCCAAGAATAAAGCTATTTTTTTACCACGGTACGGTGAATTTAAGATCAATATTGTGGGTCGCGGTGGTCTAGTGGGTAGAGCATTGGAGTACTGACCCTAGGGTCCCGAGTTCGATTCCCGGGCAAGGAACTCTGGGCACCTGCAGCTCCACCCAAGCTAGTTGATTTTTCGGGTACCAGATATTCCTGAGAAACCATAACCGGCACAGGGAAAGGAACTGGCCCCCCTACCCTGATGTGTGAATATTCACACGCCGTTGGGCTTGGTACACGGGTGAGCTCTACCATCACCTACTAAACCGACCTTCGGGTTGATTACTGTGTTTATAGTTTTTTATTAGAACAATTACCCTAGGGATAGTTGGAGCGACTACAGTGGATAGCAGTAAGAAATGATTATCCAAATATTCAAATCCGTTAAAATCGTTATAACTATAGAAATACTTCGCCTTCAATGTGGGCCTCTTTTGAGAATTTAAATATAGTAACTAATGATTAGAGAAATAGTTGCTAGAGAAAGTGTTGGGACTAGATTAGAAAAATAGGGCAGTGAGTTATCAGGAGTAGTTGTAGCGTCATTGTATATTCTGATTGTTATGTTTTAAAAGTTAACCTATTTTTTGTCAAGATTTTGATTTTGCTTTCGTTTACAATCTGCTCGAAGATTCGGGACTTATTCAATTGTTCATATGCGTTACGCCCCACTGTTTTGTCATCTTTTTATGATATTTTGTTTCATGGCAATTTCCATCTCAAAATGTTTCTAATCAAATGGTACAAAGAGCAAAAGAATGCACTCCATTAATTACTGTATGTTCATGTTTTATCGATTTAAACGTAGCATATCCTAGATGACTCAAAGCAGCTCTATGTAATTTTCAAGTTTCACGCCTCCTCTTGCCTCTTCATGTAGGTATTCCCTTCTTGGGTGCCTTTACCCCCTGTCTTAAGTTAATAATGGTCCTTCAGGATGACCCATATTAGTGATATTCTCCTTGTCCGTGTCTTTCACTAGCTTATCTCCTCACCTAGCTTTGAAGCTCGATCAGTCACTGGGTCTGTCAGTTGTATTTTCATTATTCTCGCGCGCTACATTCGCGTAGCTCTTACGTAATATTTTTATGCTGCTGATATATTCTACGTTTGATTGTAATGATAGATTTGAGGTTATTTATTTATTGTTTTTATGTAATGACTGTTTCTTAATTCCTGCATTGGTGAATTTCTTGTAGACGGTGGCTTAATCTTATATCCTTCCTTTGGTTTCATGTTTCTCTCCCTTTTGCTTGGCCCATCACTGGCAATCCTTCCTCATGTGTGCCCATCTCAACCTGGTATAAAATACAGATTTGCTTTACTTACGAGTATATGCATATTATTTTTATATGTATCGTATATATCTTTTTATATTATCGTTTATATGTATCGTATCGTATATGTATCTATATTTTTGATGTTCTTTTTGAGTGGAAAAAGGTAACATTAGAAATCTTTTATAACCACCATTATACCCAAAGGCATGTCCTATGCAAGATACAGCTTGCTTTAACTTTCTCCTATGCATTTTTTTACCGCTTTGCATTTTTCTTTTTGATTCATCCATGGCCTTCTCGATGAATACGTTACAGATCAAAGTCACTCCTGCTACTCTTAATATTATTCGTCATTTTCACAACAAAACATCTTATTTCCATATTAATACTTGCTAAAGGGTAGGCGATCTGGATGGTTGTTTGACGTACAAATTTAATTTTTTCAACATTCACCATAATCTAAAAAAAGCGTAATATGTTAAAAATACCGCATCCGCTATGTAACCGTCTCAAGATTTCCAGATATATGGGTCGTGGGTAGCAATAATTCCAGTGAAATTAAAGCTTTCCTCATTTAAAAAATTTCCAAAATGAAAATAAATAGTCAGAATGTTCAGAGTGTGGAAATCAACAAAAGAGGGCGTTGGCTACTACAGCGATTTTTGTATGCTAAAGAAATCATGACTATGCATTTTTATCTTACAAAAAGATTTGGGTTGATCTGAATAATGAAAGATTTTTATTGCGCATGAAGACTTTATGGTGGTAAATTGTGGTGAGAATAAAAAAAATTCAAAATTCAAAATTTTAAATGCTTTTGAGAAGAGTTTTCGAAGTTTGCTAATGGATTTTTTAAGAAGAAAAAGTACTTCATAATGCAACGATAATTTTTCTGGAACAATAATAACAACTTCTACTCGTCTTCTTTTCATTTTAAGTATCTATTCTCCCTTAAACCAAAGTTAATGGTTTTCATCCTAAATGAATCTTTTGTAAAATACGTGTGTAAGAAATATTCCATTAGTATTTATGAGGAAGGAATCTGGCCGGAAGATTTTGTGAGATCAGTGTTAGTTCCTATTCCGAAAAAGGCAAAGGCTACATCATGTGAGGATAACAGAACAATAAGTTTGATATCCCACGCAGCAAAAGTTATTCTCAGGATCATCAACTAAGGAAAATCATTACTTAGGGGATGATCAGTTTGGGCTTGGAAAAGGAAGAGGTATGCATGATGCCATTGCAGTAATGAGATCACTAATCGAGAGGAATATAGAATACAACCAGGACGTTTCTGCCTGTTTTGTAGATTTCGAAAAAGCGTTTGATAGAGTGAATTGGGAAAAATTAATGCGTGTATTGCAGAAAATAGGAATGGATTGGAGGGACAGGAGGCTGATCCCCAACCTGTACATGTCTCAGACTGCTCAGGTGCGAGTGGGGAATGGAGAATCCGCATGGGCAGGGAAGAGATGTAAGGGAGATTTGCCCATTGTCACCGGTACTGTTCAACGTATATGTAGAGGAAATGATTAAAGAGGCATGGGGAGAACTGGAGGTAGGAATGAAAGTCGGAGGGGAATTCATAAAATCGGTTCGGTTTGCTGATGACCAAGCATTAGTTGCTCAGCCAGCCAAGGGGTTGCAAGCATTGCTGAGTGAATCGGAGGTTCAGTGCGATAGATATGGGTTGAGAATCTATATTAATAAAACAAAGATTATGAGATTTTCCAGAAAGAAAAAGGCTAACCTAAATATTAAAATAGGCGGGGAAAAAATAGAGCAGGTAGAACAGTTTACATATCTCGTAAGTGTTTTCAACCAACGCTAATATAATAATATCTGATGTAGAGTAGGTTGCTGGTTTGGGTTTTCTTTGGAGTAACAAAATATTAATAGTGACACTTGTGTCCATCCAAGAACCTACCTTAATCGGTAGAATACCTAATAAAAAATATATGTTTAAATATATATATATATATACATATATATAGATGATGCGGAAGTACTCACGAGAGCAATTTAACTTTTGGACGGCACAATAGAACACAGAATAAAACAGATAACACGTAAAAGGACACTCACACTGTAGATGATTTAAGCTTTCGGCCTACTCCGAGGCCTTCTTCAGGTCAGACTGAGAGGTTTTGAGGGAAGAGTGCCAGGGGGGAAGGGGGGACGGAAGGTTTAGGGACTGTTGGGAAAGAAATTAAAGATGGCGGTTAAGGGTGGGAATTTTAAAGGATCGGAAATATAGGATGTATGCGGATTCGCGAGTTCCCACCTCTATGTTGGTGGCTGAATCAGGTAGGGATTCTAGAATTGTTAGGGAAAAGCATTCGTCAAATGATAGGTTGTGTGAACTTGCGTGTAAAGGGATAGGAAGAGAAGAGAGTGAAGCAGAATTACATGACTAGCGGTTATATATATATATATATATATACATATACTATTATATATTATATATATATAATATATATATATATATTCGTATGGAGTCACAAGATATTTATTTGATAGTTGTGTCCATCCAAAAACGTACCTTAACCGGTAGATTACCTTATTATATATATATATATATATATATATATATATATATATATATATATATATATATATATATATATATATATATATATATAATAAGGTAATCTACCGGTTAAGGTACGTTTTTGGATGAACACAACTATCAAATAAATATCTTGTGACTCCATACGAAACACAATCCAGCACTCTACTCTACATCAGGTCCTTCTTCATCTCTGATTACTTCCTTCCTCCCTTCATCCCGTCCAATATCCCAATCCTGTTTTTGCCCTTTCCTCGTTTGCCTAACATTCTTCCCTCTATTACCGTCTTAAACATCCCACTGCCGCTCAATACGCCTTTCATCCTTTTTTCCTGCTTCCATAGGATTTCTCTCAACAAACTTCTCTCCTCACCCACCATCTCCCGTACTTCTTCATTTGTTTTCCTCTCGGTCCATTTCACCTTCTCCATTCTTCTCCACACCCACATTTCAAAATCCTCCAATCTACGTCTATCCTCCTGCTTCAGTGACCACGTTTCCGCGCCGTACATAGCTACGCTCCATGTCCAAGTTTTTACGAGTTTTTTCTTAACCTCTCCACTCAACGTCCCCGTTATCAACTCTGTCCTCCTTGAGAAAGCCTCCTTGTCTAGCGCAATTCCTCTCCGTATGTTTCTACTACTTCCGAGGTACATAAACTGTTTTACCTGCTCTATTTTTCCCCTACTATTTTTATGTTTAATTTGCCTTCTTCTTCCTGGAAAATCGCATAACCATTGTTTTATTAATATTAATTCTCATCCCATATCTATCGCGCTGGTTCCAATTCACGCAAAAATGCTTGCAACCCCTTGGCTGACTGAGCAACTAATGCTTGGTCATCAGGAAACCTAACCGATTTTACGAATTCCCCTCCGACTTTCATTCCAACCTCCAGTTCTTCCCATGCCTCTTTAATCATTTCCTCCACATATACGTTGAACAGAACCGGTGACAATGGGCAACCCTGCCTTACACCTCTTCCTAACACTGCCCATCCGGACTCTCCGTTCCCCACTCGCACCTGAGCAGTTGAGACATGTACAGGTTGCGGATCAGCCTCCTGTCCCTCCAATCCATTCCTATTTTCTGCAATACACGCATTAATTTTTCCCAATTCACTCTATCAAACGCTTTTTCGAAATCTACAAAACAGGCAAAAACGTCCTGATTGTATTCTATATTCCTCTCGATTAGTGATCTCATTACTGCAATGGCATCACGCGTACCTCTTCCTTTCCTAAACACAAACTGATCATCCCCTAAGTAATCATTTGCCTTACTCTCTATTCTTTTGTTCATGATCCTGAGAATAACTTTAGCTGCGTGGGATATCAAACTTATTGTTCTGTAATCCTCACATAACGTAGCCTTTGCCTTTTTTGGAATAGGAACTAACACCGATTTCACAAAATCTTCCTGCCAGATTCCTTCCTCATAGGTACTACGAATCAGTCCATATATGGCCTTCTTCCCACCTTTTCCTAATCATTTCAACATTTCTACAGGAATGTTGTCCACCGCTACAGCCTTATTTGCTTTCATCTCCTTTAATGCCCTTTCTATTTCATCGTCGAGTATGCCTGGACCTAAGCTATCTTCTTCTACGTCAAGTTCCTTTTCTATGTCTAACCTTGTCGGCCTAAGTTCTTTACCATACAGTGTTTCTATATATTCCTTCTATCTCTCTTGGATTTTTCCTGGTTCAATTATTATCTTACCCGACTCATTTTTAACTGTTAGCACCGATCTTGCCTCCTTACTTCTCGATAATAACTTAACCTTGCTGTATAGTGCATCAATTTCACCCTTCTTCTGTACATTTTCCATATCTTCGCATTGCGTTTTCTATCATTCTTCTTTCGCTTTATTTGTGGCCCGTCTCAATTTATTGTTAACTCATTGTACTTCATTTTGCCTAACTCTGTGTTAACGGTCATCCATCTTCTTCTCTCATCTATCTTTGCGATCATCTCATCCGTGACCCATGGTTTCCTTATTTTCCCGTTAACGGTTACTATAGTGTCTGTTGCTGCTTTCAAGATCATTTTCTTTATACAACCCCATTATTCTTCGATAGTACTCAGCTCTTTTCCGTCGTCTATAATGTTCTCTACAGCCTGCTGCTACTCCTTCCTGGTTAATCTTTTTATTACTTCTAAATTCCATGTCCTAGCCCTAACCTCTTCCTAGTAATTTTTAGAATTGTTTGGGTGATATGGAAGGTGTTGCGAGCGGAGAAGGGAAGAATATATGTGAAGATCGGAGTAATTAATGCCTTATATTATTATCTGGGAAATTCCAGGAATCCAGGAGCCAGATAAACGGCTGCTCTATTGATTTGAGTTTCAGTGGAGGGTCAGAGGGTGGGAGGGAAGCTAAAATGGATGCACTATAGCAGTTGACAACGGGGGGGTTGTGTTCGGAGGCGTGTTTGGGGATTGGGAGCATACCAATCAGGGAAGAATTCATGCATGAGAGTTATTACAAATAGATCCTATGGATGAGAGTTATTGTACGATATAAATACTCGTAAATATAACCACTACGAATTCATTTATAAACCTTAATTTATTAAATGAAAAATTTATGTGTTCGGAATGTTTGAATAGGTACGGCCTAAACGTACACCTCTAAATTGAAATGCGACAAGAATTGGAGTATGAGATTAATAGGGTGATCCTTGATAGGGTGACTAGAGTCTATTAATGGAATACCCCTGGGTTAAAATCCGGATAATGGATTTGGACATTTAAGCTAAACGCAGTCTAATTGATTTTCTCGGTAGCAGTAAGCGGAACAGGGTAAGGGACCCTTATTTCACCCCTATTCTCAATCTCCGTATCCATTTAACTTTCCTCTAACTTAGCCGTTGTCATCGGTTTGAGGAGCGTACTGTGGCTTTTAATGCGAATTTTTTGTGGAAATAAGTTTGTTTAAAACACAAACACTGCCTGTATAAGATTCGAACTCAAGGCGTTTGGGAACGATGGCTGTGATACAATCCGGCCAGGTCAATCTGGTGTGTAAATTCGCGATCTTGCCTAACTCTTATTTGTGAAATTTTTGTGATTGATTATGATGGCAAGATTAAAAGAAAACATTCAATCTTAGGCATCATTTGAAGAAAATATCAATAGCAGTAAAGAAATCTCCAGAGTACTACTACGGTGAGGTGAAGTATTACTATCGTGCATTCAAATCCTTAGAGTCGACTGAATATGCCATATTCTGTACATTTCTTCCTATGCAGTCCTTGAGTCTTGGAATGTTATTTTGGGTCAACCTTTGTAAACCTATAATTAACTTTCAAGTTCAACGGCAAAATTTGAGTTCAGCATGTTAGAAAAGAAGTGTAATTATTTTCAGAAAAACTGGGAAAAACCATTAATCAGGAGAAAATACCATGGTTACAACAGAAATCATGGTTTTATGTATCACACCTGTTAACATTGACCCATGAGACTTTTTTGTACATTTTACTATCGAGAATCATCGTCTGATGTTTTTTTCGAGCTCTCGCTTTGCAGACTTATCTCCTGTAAAATAAATATCATGAATGTGGAGCAAAATGCTGCTACGCCTGCGATTTAATGAGGTTAGAAACTTTTGCTTTTATGTGTCCTTGCTCTTGGTATTACATGGCGTAATGCGAGGAAGGATCTAGTTTCATTCCCATAATATCTTTATTTCTCTGGCGACACTATTCCAATGTGAGAAATTTCAATTTAATAAAAAAGTTTCGGCAAGACTCAGTGCTTTCATTTTGCATGAAAAATGTTTCATTAATTTGAATTTATTCTATACGTAATAAACGTATTTCAATTCTCTTACGAGTCACGAGTGCCCCAAATAAGACGTCGACGATAATTAGCGAATGCGAAATATGCGAATTATGTGTAAATTTTAAAATCACCCAATTGTTCCCCAGGAATGGGAGTAGAAATCTGAGGTTTGAGGTTGAGCTTTAAGTACGAGGATACACTTCACAAGCAATTTAATAGCTGCACCGTACAGCTCATGATACATTTAGTTCCCACTAGAGTGTGAGGCGTTTTCAATAGTTAGAATGGTTTCGTTTAACACACAAGGAAAGCGTGCCATCTGTGGAATCATGGCGTCGACGTTTTGGAAAATGAAAACGACAACAGGTTTCATTTGAAAAATTGACAGTTATTTTGGAAAGTGATGGAAGTTCAAACTTTCTGGTGTAACTAGTTCGCCAGGAGAAATTAACGTATCTTATATCTTGAACGCATATCAACATAACATCAGGTGCGAATTTAGTAAACCCCTGGGACCGTGCGTTCATAAAACTTGCTGAACATCTGGCCTAAAGAGAGTTTCAGCAGAATGGCTTTAGATGCTGGCGTCTATTCCCAGCTGCTGTGATTTTGAAAAAAAAAGCAGTTCCCATGATCATTTTTCTTATAGGTCTCAAGAACGTTTTATTCTAGAAGGGCACAAGAAGATCATACGGTGGCGGTGCATAATGGGAAGGGTGAAACAAAAAGTCGGGGAAATCTGGGATGATCATTTCTGTATCTGTGTTAGTGTCATATATCGTACATTAATACGATATTGCGTTTAATGATAGTATAATACTAGCTAATGTTATAGAAGAAAAACGGCATCAAAATGGTAATTTTTTGTCTTAAAAAGCCTAATGTGCGTGCATTCATTTTACTGTATAAAGCCGCGAAAAATCTAACTTGGAGAGAACATTTTCTGTATACCTGATAATTACCAAGTTCGTCGGTTCTGATTTTTCATCTCTACTATTAATATTCTATCAGTTGCTACTCTATACTGACTACGCTTCTTGCTACCTTTTTACTCAATATTATGACAACCCATCGCTGGCTCTCGTCCCCTACGCTGTATATTACTCCATAACTATCATTCCAGCAATCCGCTATCCTTCCATCTCACCTTGCACGGACATAATATATCTATATTTCCTCTTTCCATGTCTCGCTTTATATTTTCTAATTTTCCTGCCCTCAACATTGACCTAACTTTCCAAGTTCCCTTCTTAATGGAGGGAACTTCTTCTTCTCCATATATTCCTTCTTTGAAATCCTCCTCATAAATGTATTATTATTGTTAGGTCTATCTATCTAGAGTAGGTTTTGGATGGAAACAACTACCAAATAGTTATCTTGTCTATATTAACAAAAACCAACGCATTATCCTACTCTAAAACAAACCCGTCTTCATCTCCTTATACTTTCTTCTTCCGTCATTCCGTCCCTATCCAATTCCTAATCTCTATCCTTTTGTTGATGATCATGAGAACAACTTTAGCCGAGTGGAAAATCAAACTTATAGCTTTGTAGTCCTCACATGATGTAGCTTTTACCTTTTTCGGAACAGAAACTAACACTGATCTCACAAAGCCTTCTGGCCAGATTCCTTCCTCATAGATGTTAAGAATCAGTCCACATGGACTCTTTCTCCCACACTTTCCTAAACCTTTAAGTATTTCCGTGGGAATTTTTACTACCCCCACGGCCTTATTTGATTTCATCTCCCTTAATGCTCTTCCAATCTCATCGTCGAATATGCCTGGACCCTAATCTATCTTCATCAACGCCATATTCGCTTTCTATGATTAAGCTTGTTGGACTAAGATCTTTACCATGGAATTCTTCCATATATTCCTTCCATCTCTCTAGGACCTTTTCTATTTCCAGTATTATCTTACCCGACTTAATTCCAACTTTTATCACAGATCTTCCCTTCTTACTTCCCGATAGTGTTGTTACCTTCGCACAGCAGTTTCAACCGTCCTTTTCAAACTATCTATATTCGCGTCTTTTACCACACTTTTTTGCCCTATTTATTACCGTCGCAATATATTATTTACCTCTTTTCTCTTCCTTGTGCCAAATTCTGTGTTTACATTCTTCAATTTCTTTCTTTCATCTTGATTTCTAATCAACTCATACGTGATCTTGCTAATCAGCTCTTTCAAAACATCCCATATTATCCTATATGTATATATATATATATATATATATATATATATATATATATATATATATATATATAATGTATGTATATATATGGGTGTGTGTATATATACACATATAACGGCCAAGTGATAACCGGACGGAAACAACGTTCCGATACTAATGTTAGAAAACTTCTTTTTGGTATACTCATAAGCCTTGCAATAGTAGAGGCATTCAAACCCAAAGATTTCTCGGCCTGTGATTGAATACCAATAGGCAGAGCACACATCTGAATAAACATCTTCATACCATCCGTTTTGTTCAGTCTCTTGGACGCACCAGTAGGGGTTCCAGGTTGGGGATTCATAGTCAATAAAACAGTTCAACCTGAAATCACATATGTATTTCAAGACTTCTTCCAACAAATACAATTTCTATAACATATGATACTTAGTAACGTACAGACACTTTCAAGAAGTTCGATGCATTCAGAGCATCCACATCATCAGGAAGCAAAGCTGTTATATATATATATATATTACAGGTAAACATCAAGAACTACCAGAATCCACAAGCATTTTATTAAGATCCTTATAATAGGTTGATGATAGCCAATAATCTCCGCAACGTAAATGTTTTTCGCATCCAGGGTACACCTTTAACGTTTGATATATCTTTTTCACATATTTTGAATTATCCACCGTATTGTAATTCGAAACGACAACAGCAGCAGGAACCTTATTATTTTTAGCGTCCTGCGCCGTGTAATCCCTTGAAATATATTTAGCAAAAACTGCCGACACATCTTTCTCTGTTAATGAAATAGGAATTTTTTAGTCAGGCACAGGAATAGCACTGCCAGAAGACAAGGTGTTTACGTAGGCTTTGCAATGAACATCTGACTCCTCACCGTAGAAGTCAAACTCTTCAGCGGAAGAGGACAAATGCTTAATTTTTAAAGTTATTTTACTTACCATGAATTTAGAATAATTCTCACAAAAACCTTTTAAGAAATTACTTGGCCACATTATATACACGGGTCGCGGTGGTCTAGTAGCGTTGGACTACTGACCGGAGGGTCCCGGGTTCGATTCCCGAGCGAGGCACTTTGGGCACTTGCAGCTCCACCCAAGCTAGTTGATTTTCCGGGTACCAGATCTTTCTGGGAAACCATAACCGGCACAGGGAAAGGAACTGGCCCCCTACCCTGATGTGTGAATATTCACACGCCGCCGGGCTTGGTACATGGGTGAGCTCTACCATTACCCACAAAACCGACCTTCGGTTTGATTACTGTGTTTATGGTTGAAATATATATATATATATATATATATATTTATTTATTTATTTATTTATTTATGAATGTGTGTGTCATCGACAGCAAAATCTCCTAACGGAAGGAACAAAAAATATATCTCCTAATAATTAATTAATCTGAAAATTAATTTCTATATTTGTTTGGGAATACATTACGCCAAGGTAGCACAGTACGAAATAGGGGTTTGTAAGTTTTTTGCAAAGATAGTCTAAAAATTTCGAAATTATCATAGGCCAAGGGCGATTTTGATATACTTTTCGGGAAAATTTGGGGTTTTAAAAACGAATTTTAAAAAATAAGTTTTTTTTCGGGCACAGATGAGTGTATATACTTCATTCAAAATTAAAATTTAAATTTATTCACTTCAACAAGAAGGGACACAAAATTACCGAATTTTTATTCTAGCTATTTTATCATTTACAAACGTATATTATGATGTATACTGACGGCTGAGCAGGTTTTCGTACGTTGTAAGAAACAACATGTCTCAAATCATTACCTCGAAAGTGCAGAATGTTTTACGGTAAACTACTGCCGCAAAATGTCGATGGCCTTAAATTATTTCTGCATGAGATAGTTCTGTAAGTGCATCTGTTCCTTTTTTTAATTCAGTGTTCATTTTGCCTGGGAAAATCTATCTACCTGCCTGGTCACCACCAGCCACTGCAAAGATGTGTGCTAAAAGATGTTTGCACCAGCCATGCAATATAAAAATTATTTTTAATTTTCGTTAACTTTTATTGACAATAGAGATTTGTAAAGTAATTCAAATAATGTAGATCATGTATGCACGTATATTTACGACGGTCGTTTGTAAGGTTTCTTTGGAGGTGGAAAAAATTGAGATTCGAGCAGTGATTAAATATTTTTCGGGAAATCATTATCGAAGTTGGTGAGAATTATGGTTGCTAACATCTTAAGGGAATAAATGATATTATTGAACAAGCTTCGATTTCTCATGGCATTATAATGTGATGTTAGGAGCAAAGAGTTCCGTTGATTCATGTAGCCTGTCTTTAATGAATCGGTGTAATATGTTTGGCACAGTTAATAATTCCACTATTAATATTTAATAAATTTCTTATCATAGAAATAACAATAATGAATAATATCCTGCCCGCGTCAAAATTATTTGTGGCAACATACTGTTTAGAGCAAGCAAGATATGAGATATTCTTCAAACATCCTTTATCCACCCGGAGGGGAAAGAATAAGGAGGTCACAGTGTATGTTCTTAATAATTCAGTACACGGGTGGGAATTTCACCCAAGGGACAAGGCCCGCTTAAATTCCTTGTCCTAATATCCTCAGCATAGTTACTCCGCCGTTGGCAACGACCTCCACACGGATTTCTTTTTCGCCTCCGAATGTATCCGTTGGTGCCGTACCATACGAAATGCGAGCGCAATTAACACCGTTCCCGAGGGTGGGCCCCCGGTTTGATCACATTCAACACGCACGCGTTTCTACCACGCTTCCTCTGGGCGACGGACGGCATCAGTCAGCATCAATCATTCCGACGCCAACAAAAGGCAAACAATACGCTTGAGGCGGGATGACTCGTGTGCATCGTCCCCACATTACCCGTTTCCGGAACGATTCATAATAATTCACCACACCTCCGGATCGAATCATTGGGGCATTATCGCAGCCTCCGGGGGGTGAAGAAGAGTGTCCAATCGCCATCCCAATTAACAGAATGTGTGCCGCTCGACGGGATCTCCTTTCGTCTCGTTCTGAGGAATCGAGGGCGTTCCGACATACGGCAAGCGAGGAACATGTGTCACGAAATGTATACCCTTCGGGGTGAATCTGTGCTACGTTTGGGCTTATAATTGGATTGTGAAGAGAAATCACGGATTTGAGTCTTGATGGTTTTGGTTTTTCCAATGGGAAACCTTTTATCATGTTACTTATTATTTTTCGTTTTCGATACAACCGCCAGACAGTGCACGAAACCTTTCGGGGGCTTTTCACAGGAGGGAAACACCTTATCGTCCCAATACGACGATGCGTGACTGCAAAACTCGAAGGTGATCAAAAGTTTGTAGAGAAATGTTATCTTTGGTTCGTTATGCCTCATTCAAAATATGCTGCTATTATATAAAATGCTGATGAAGCTAGATTTTGTATTTTTTGAGTATTTTGAAATTAGTAGTACCTTGCAAGCCACCGCTAAGGTATTTGGCGGGGGGTGAATACACGCCAGACTAATTTTGACCCGGATATTTTTACCCCTACCGCGGTCGGAGAATGTTATTCTGATCCCTTATCGTTCGTGGAAAAAATGACATCTTAATTCAATCTGTTTTACAGTTAATATCTATAATTTTACTGACATGATCTCGCCTACCGTATTACGATGGGGGTAATAATACATTTTCAAGATCATTACTAATTAGACATCCTTCAAAATTTTACAATAGATATAATCCTTAATTTAAAAACTAATACTTTCCGGCTTAACTTTTTGGAATTCCTTCATGACGACGGTAAAAAACAAGGAAAACTTTACACTTCCGCACTCTTTTAATGCAATACGACCATGGTTTCGATGCTGCACATCATCGAAACCATGGTCGTATTGCACTAAAAGTGTGTGGAAGTGTAAAGTTTTCCTTATTTTTTATCCTCATCTGTCATTTAAAGTTCGCTCCGTGAGTGATTCCCAGTCTAGCTCCTCTAATATTTTGATACGCTACAAAATAAAAGCGGTCCTATAACACTTCCATGAGGAACACCTGATGTAACTTCCAAATTTTGAGCCAAATTTATCTGTGACTGCTCTTTGTACCTGACCATTCAAAAAGGCTTAATCCAACCCAGGATATTTTCACCCAAGCCATAGACTTTTAGCCTTTTGAGTAGTTTGACATGAGGCACTTTGTTGAAAACTTTCCTAAAATCTAGAAAAATCGCGTCCACTGGAACATTGCTCACTCTGGAAATAAGAATATCATGGACAAAGAGCGCATGTTGTGTTTCCCAGGATTTACTCTTTTGGAAACTGTGTTGATTTTCAGTCAATAACTCCGATTATCGAGGTGTCTCGCGATCGAACAAGCAACTATATGTTCCATAACCTTGCACGAAATG
Organism: Hetaerina titia; assembly: GCA_037158775.1. Taxonomy (NCBI): domain Eukaryota; kingdom Metazoa; phylum Arthropoda; class Insecta; order Odonata; family Calopterygidae; genus Hetaerina; species Hetaerina titia. The sequence continues at coordinate 54,449,413 of CM073775.1, forward strand.
GATGTGAGGGAAATAGATCTGTAATTGGTAGGTTCCTCCATGTCTCCGTTTTTAAATATAGGTGTTAAGTTAGTCGTTTTACAATCTCTGTGAACCTTATCTATTTATTTTGCATTAGTCCGAAAACAGCACGTCGACCTTTACATCGGCCTTTGGACATTGACATAACAATTTGACAATTACATACATCCAAGCCCTAGATGGAGGAAAAACCACCTTGGCGTGAAAAAAATATGAGGGGCACCCGGGTTATGATCTACTAGCAACTGCTTAAATATGATTTCTAGATACGGTGGAATTTTCGAAGCTAAATCCTTAAAATACGAGCGGGTATTCCATAGGGTTCTAGGCTTGATATTTTTCAGCAAAAGTTGTATTCAATTATATGAAATTTCAATTTTGGCAATCGATTGACCTAAAAAATTTGATAAGCTATCGAAAAAAATTCGGTGAGATCTTGTCGAAGACGCTTTGAAAGAAGGAATTTAGTAAGCTAGACACTTCCAAACAACTGGCTACTCTTTCGCCGTTATCATATTTGAGTTAATCAACAGTTGACTTATTTCTCTGAACTTCTCTGACGTATGACCATAATGCTTTTGGATTCTCTTTCAAATTTACCCCTGACCCTTTCCTTTTGAATTCCCTTAACGCCTTCCGAAATTCATTCTAGGCATTCGCCCTGGATATTTTATAATCATAAGTGGTCTCATTCTTTTTGTTGCTAAAGATATCATCCCTAATATTTTTCATTTTGGCGTGACATAGCCTTTGACGTCGTAATGCCTTTCTATCATCCGCATTGTACCATTTAGATTCCGTGATATATTTTATAAATTTACTGCGAATGAACTTGTTGACTGTTGAGCGCGTGATCTCAAGGAAGTGATTCCACGTATCCTCGGTATTTCGGTGATTACTATATTCCTTAAAACCAGCAAATTGATTCTGTAGCATCCACTTTAGGCCATTTAAGTTCTCTTTTGCGTGTTACTATGGGATAGGCATGTTTCATGGGATGAATATGGCTAGAAAATATACTGAATGGAAAAAAATTTACATTGTAGTGCACGTTGTCAGGTGTGTTTTTATACGAAAGGCAAAGAAATTGAACGGAGTTAGGTGTGTGTCTATCCAAAGCCTACCTTTAACATTAGAATACGGAATAATAAAAGTGATTATGTGATATTTAAAGAAGGATACCAAGTGGGGGAAGGAGGATCAACGGAAGCATGTCTTTGTATGACGAAACTTTTCCTGGGTGAATAGTTTAAGTTAGCAAGTTGAGTTTCCAGACTACCTATATTATAACTAGCATAAATATAGTGATGCTGTTTTTATTTATATGGATTTCTGCCCCTAGATTCTGGTGTAGAAGTTTGTCAAGTACATCTCTCGTAAGGGCATTGAATATTTTTCCCCCGTAATATTAACTGCGATACGGAATAAAATAACCTTCCGTTTGCTGAAATAATAAGTGCTTGCAGGTCACGACCAACTGTAGTACGTGTGCCGGTGCAAACATTGGTGGCCGAGGTGAATCGCTCTTGATTGTAGGGGAGACTGTGTAACTTATTTGTACACGAATGCGATTCTCCAAATTACCCCCGTAATATCCCACAAGGACGTGTGACCAGGACTGTCAGCACACCGGCCAAGGTAATAGAGGGGAATACATCTGTAAAAGTAGGATATGCTATTAAATGTTACTGTTTCCATCTGATTGTCTTGTGGCTGCTCGTCGTGCCAGATAAAAAGGAGTCCTTGAATGTGACCAATCAGCAGTCGAGTCTTACATAGGTCTGATCTGTCGATCTCGTACGTAGATTGTTCTCAATTTTTGTAAATAAAAGACTTAAAAAAATATTTTTATGTAAGCACCACCTTAATTTTTTTAGGGAAAACGTTAGGTTTTAATAAAATTTAAAAGATGAGTCCTAGTTTATTTTTCTATCCTTACGTGAATTAATGCATATTTATATATTAATTTTAATTTAATTTTTAATTTTAATTAATTTTAATTAATATTTATTGGTTACATAATATGCATTTGACGCTCTAAGTGTCAGAAATGAGCTTTGCGTCCGGTAAATTTTCCCAATCGTTATTCTGACTCCTCTTTTCGTTTAAGTGATTGGAGAGTTCCTCTTCATAGTTCTTTTGGTGACTGGAAAACTTTCCTTTTGATAAAAAAAATTGATAACTCCCGTTGATTTTCTTTTGCTATTTAGTTTTCTTTAAACAATTCCGAGAAATCCAAAATTTTAGTGCCCTTAAAGAATAATCTGGTTGATTTTTAATTAATCAGTGTTATTTCTAAGCGAAAAAAATGAAAACGAGGCATTAATTATTGTTTTTGGTTCCGAGAATGAGCATAAATGAAATACCATAATCAAGTTATATTTACGATGCCATATTTTCGATCGCAAATCACCTCCATAACGAGTGGATACCACTGAATTTGCACCATGCGAGAATTGGGTATTATTTAAAGATGCCGCCAAAATGGTTAATGTTAACATCACCTACGTCTTTCATGAAACTGAGGATAGGGCGTAGTCAAATTTTTCAGTCCATTTCGAAGATTACCGGAGGGAGAGATCCTTCGAATAGAAACCGAACGGCCTCAATGTCGCAGTTTGAATTTTACGTGGTCCATAGATTTGTTTATTTATTTGTTTTTGCATTAGTCTGGAAACAGCACAACGACCTTTACATCAGACTTTGAACATTGATATAACAAATTTGACAAATACATATGCCCAATTATGCATCTATAATTGCGTGTAGGTAAATACTCGAAAGGCAATCTGCGCAGATATCTGCAGGCTGTAACTGTACGGTAAATCCATAATAAATCAATAAATTAATGATAAAATTGTTATATGATCTGAGTACTTCGCAGTAATTTCATGACGCTAAGGCGGATTTCCAGGATTATTGCGTTCTCAGAGAATTCTGAGATTCAGGTGGGTAGGGGTTTCAGGAGAGGAGCACTAAATATACAAGGACCCCTCTTGTTCCGTCAAATTCATGAGATTAACGAAACTTATGGGTGTCGTATTTCTCAGTAGAGTCAGTTCCACCCCACTTCGGTTGACATATTATTTGGGTTAATATTTACTTATATACGTCAGTATATCTCCCGTAGAGCTTTTTTCAGGAAGTTAGAGAAATATTTTTCCTACTTTGTAAAAAAAGTAAAACTGAAGGTTCGTTGAGGCCTATACGACTAATGACATAATCAATGATAACGTGGATATATATTGCTTGAAACTGTGGAGCGATCCTAATTGCCCCTCATATTGCAGTTTTCATCAAACATTTATTTCTTTGTCCTTGTTACAAAATGATCGTATTGTTTACGTAGAGAAATTTCTCACCCTTCCATACCGTATAGCATGTACCTATAGTTAGCATCGTATTCATCGTTTTAATTATTCTACGTATTTTTTGGTAATTTACATTCATGAAATACCTGTGAGTTTTGATGTTGAATGCTTGGTATTGAATAACCCCAACACACACCGTAGTGGCGGCTTGGAGGGTACCTTGTACAAGTAGAAAAATTAATTTGACTCTAGTAAGTGCATTGCCATATTCACATCACAGATGAATCTTCGCATTTACGTGGAAGCGTCGCTCAACACTCAAATCTGTGGAACAACAGAAGTCTGCATTATGCAATGTGGATTGAGAGACCAAAATCTACGTTTTACTGCCATCAGGAAACCTTTTTTTTTGTACAGGTCTCCATGCCTGTTTACGAACACATTCAGCCGTTTTTTTTCTAAGTAATGTATCAAATAAGGAACAATTGCGCATGGTAGCAAATGGTGGGAGGGGCGTGAATTTAATATAAAAAAGTTCCTTGTTTGATTCCCCTTGCTTCCATTGTCTTTGATTGCGTGAGACTGCCAGCCTTTGTCACTGTCCCGAACGATGGGGAATAATGGAGAGTGCGTCACGCGTGTGTTACGCTCTCGCTCCGGGGCACATTCGAGGGGTGAAGCGTGAGAAACGACTGGCCCAGAATCGAGCAAAGAACGCGTAACGCCTCATCGTCAAGTTAACAGTTTTCGTCGTGATGAACCCAACTCGCAATGTGCTTATTAACATACGCGACACGAAGATTGCGGTTCACGACACATCGAATGCACTTTTGATTTTTTTCTTTCCAACTGATTTGTCCTCCGTTCTCTCGCAGTCTGTTGATGATTTTCAAATTACAAATGCATTGAGTATATGTAAATGTTCCCAAAAGTCGTCACTTCGGCTTAATTTTCTTTTATATTGCTTTGAAAATGCTTGAACTCCTTTCATGAAGTTCTCGTTATCTTGTACGCATCTGCACATTTTAATACGTCTGCCAAAAATTGTAGAGTTCCATGTTACGTTGCATATTCTTGTTTGGAGTATATTGTTATTTAATAAATGAACGCGGTGCAAAGAAGGACTACCGTTGCATTCAAGAAAGGATACCTATGCTACCAAAGGCGTTTATATTCCACAGAGCAATGCCTCCGCAGAGAGAGTGTGATCGCAAAGTTAATTAAATGTTGGAGGATGGAGCTAACCTGGCCCTAAGCACTACGCCATGTGGGATTCACGCAGTTAGTTTAGAATCCTTTAGTTGGCCGTACTCCAATTTCCTAACTTTCAATATCTTGGGCCTGGAAAAATAAGCAGAATGACGGAAGGTCCAAATAATCGATTCAATCGAGGTGCCAAGGGGTCTTACTTTGAAGGGGTCTAAAGCCCCATTGTTTTAGGTAGGCTAATTTTCTCAAAATATCGTATGGTTAGATAGTTTCCTGACAGACCTTGTGTGGTAATATTTTGACTTATCCTGTTTTCTGAGTATTTATTTATCCATATGTGTGTCCTCTTGAGTATTATCTTCTTCCCTTCCGTAACTTAGATAATCAAGAGGTTGCTTGATTCAAACCTCTCTTTCATAGTGTCTAGTTTTTATTCACCACTTATATGTATTACTGCTAATTCATCCATTTACATTGATTATTCGGAGCCATCAAGCAGGAATCGGGGAAAATGGATTTGAAACCTGGACACTTAGTGCGGCAGTCAAAAGTTCTAGCCACTAGATTACCCATATATTTTTTCACCCTGTGGTTTATGTACGCTCTTCGTCGCATGACATCCATTAGAAGGGGCGCGAAAGACCGAAAAAACACTTGTACTTTACGATTTTGCAGCTGAATTTGATTAATTGCGGTTAGTTTTTCTCTTAACCAATTAAGGTGCTGTCATCGATAGTGTTCTATAATCCCATATGTTTTTATTGATTTTAGTGTGAGGAGTGATTTTCATTTATTCAATTTTTCTTTATGCTATTACATTGTTCATGAGCCGTATTCCAATCCGCATATGTAATTTTTCCAGCTAGTGGCACGTGGTTAATCCAATCAAGACACAGTTTCTTGTGTGTTTAACGGGAATGGAAATGTATTTAATTTTGCGTCAAAATATTGTAGATTTCAACTATTTATTTCAGTGTTAATACCAAACCGTCAGTATTTTCTAATGAATCCAAGCGTCTTATCCAGGCAGGTTGAATCTACAGAACAATATGTGTTGGATTATTTCTTTTTTTAAGGCGCTCAGGTTTATGATACCTATGCTTCGTTATTGGAATGATGTACAATTACTGAGATACTTTTATGTTTTATTTTTTTTAAATTTCATACTCGTCCAAGCTAGTTGATTTTTAGGGTACCAGATCTTCCTGGGAAACCATAATCGGCACAGGGAAAGGACCTGGCCCCCCTACCCTGATGTGTGAATATTCACACGCCGTCGGGCTTGGTACATGGGTGAGCTATACCATCACCTACTAAACCGACCTTCGGGTTGATTACTGTGTTTATGGTTTTACTCGTATGTGAAATAAATATTATGGTTGTCCGACGATGAAGGGATCGTTTTTATAATTATTTTCAAAATTTTATAGTGTGGCGTAACTGTTTCATTTTAGTTACCAATCATGATTCGTAATGCTTATACCTCATTTCTCACGGCTGATATTCCTTTCAGTCTCCTTAGAATATTTTAATAATTTGCGAAACAGACGGCCAGATCACGTATGCGCCAGCAAGAAATTGGGGCTCAAAAATTCACATCCTTAAAAGGAATGAGGTTTGGATAATAACCTTGACCCAGCGGCATTGAAGAGTACAATGTGTACCGATTACGAAATACATTCTGCCATTCAGAATATCATTACGTGTTTGGGAGGTAGGTAGCACCCTTTACGGCTCTTGTGTATTCAGAATGAAATCACTCCGCAATATATGAGAACTTTTCATAGGCTATGATATGATCTGATTTTGGTCAGTGTGTATATGTAGAATGAATCGTCAGCTATACGAAAAGGCATTGGAATAGTAAGTAATAGGCATTGTAATATTAAGAGACAGGCATAATGCCATTGCAGTAAAGAGATAACTAATCGAGATAAACGTAAAATATAGTCAGGACGAATTTACCTCTTTCGTAGCTTTCCAAAAGCTGCTTGGTAGAGTGAATTGGGAAAAATTAATGCGTGTATTGCAGAAAATAGGCATGGATTGGAGGGATAGGAGACTGATCCGCAACCTGTACATGTCTCAGACTGCTCAGGTGCGAGTGGGGGCGGAGAGTCCGGATGGGCAATGCTAGGAAAAGGTGTAAGGCAGGGTTTTTCCATTATCACCGGTGCTGTTCAACGTATATGTGGACGAAATGGTTGACAAGGAATTAGAAGAGATGGAGAGAGTTATGAAAGTCGGTGGGGAATACATGAAATCAATTAAATTTGCTGACGATCAAGCTTTAGTTTGTAAGTCAGCCAAGGGCTTGCAAGCACTGCTGAGTGTATTGGAAGATCAGTGAGAAAGATATGTAAATAAAACAGAGGTAAGGCAGTTTTTCAAAAGGAGAAAGGCTAAGTTACAAGTTAAAATATGAGGGTAAAAACTGGAGCGGATGGAATATTTTACGTATATCGGAAGTGTTTTGGACCAAAATGGTCAAAGTAGTAGCGAAATAAGGAGAAGAATTGCTTTAGGCAAAGAGACTTTCTCAAGGAGGAGGGAGTTGATGACAGGGACATTGAGTAAGGATGTTAAGACAAGACTCGTAAAAACTCTGATATGGAGCGTACTATGTACGGCGCGGAAAGGTGTTTACTGAAGCAGGAGGATTGGAGGCTTTTGAAATGTGGGTGTGGAGACGGATGGAGAAGGTGAAATGGATCGAAAGGAAAATGAATGAGGGAGTGCTAGATATGGTGGGCGTTGAGAGGAAATTGTTGGTAGAAATCAGAAGGAGACGAGAAAAATAGATGAGGGGCTTAAGGGATCGTCAGTGGGTTATTAAAGAATTTAATAGAGGGATGAATGTTAGGCAAACGAAGAAAGGTCAGGAATTGGACAGGGATTTTGGACGGAATGGCGAAGGAAGGAAGTAAACAGAAATGAAAAGGGGCTCCTTGTAGAGTATGATATTGGCTTGTTTTTTGTAAAGAGAGACAATATAATTATTTGTTAGTTATGTCCATTGAAAGCCTACCTTAACCGATATATTACCATTAATAAATACTCTTTAAGCACTGAAATCATTGATCTTAAGCTCAACTTTGTGAAAATTCTTGATCGCTGAAGTAACGAAGCTATCTATGTTTTTCAGTATTTATTAAACTCCATTTTCATCATTCTCTCTCCTACCGTCCTCCGCGGCCATTTTCTGAAAATGTTTTATGTCCTTTTCTATTCTGCGGAACATTATACATGATGATGTTACTGTGGCATAGTAGCCACCGCATGAACCAGTGGGACGTTAATAAATATCTCTCAGAAATAGCTATTGTTGGCTTCTATAAGCCAAGGACGATTAAATGAGAATTTTATTCTGGAAACACTATCGATGTACAGTACCCTGTATATATTTAAGTTGTTCATTTCCATCGTATGTAATATCTGCTTCATTGAGAATCAATGAGATCCATGAAGCCCACGCACAATTTAGTAAAACGTGACTACCCATCTGGTTTCGACCCGAAGCCTCACGTGAGTGCATGCGCGAAAAACACGTAACATTTGCATTTCGTTCAAGAATTTCTCGTGACTCAGAAAATTCGCTCGCAATACCTTAACCTAGTTTTAAGTAGTACCGCCTGGCGTGGGCTCCGGCGCCACACCTCCGAGAAGCTTTTTCTCTCTTCCTTAGTGTAAATCGGCTCCTGTCCCACGTGCGCCACACTATTGTTGGACAGTGGTCTAGCAAACGCCTCGTCGTGAGACAACGCTTTACGGCCGCAATAAAGACATTCCCCACGTCTTTATTTCGGTTTCACCGCATTCTTTCCGTTCTCTGCGAATGATTTTATCGTCCTGCAAAAGCCTTTCTAAAGCCATTTGTTGTTTTTTGCCTTCCAGGAGACATTAGTTGAGAGGGGCTCATTAGCACAACCTTTCACCCACAATCCAACAGTACATCAAAATGAATTGCGTCGTGTGTGCATTCGTCGGCCTTAAAGATAAACTGTTTGGTTTCTAGATTTATGTAAAACTGATTTTGATCGTCTCAGACTTTAGATATGGACAAAATGTATTATATTAAGCCCTAGGATTATATTTAAGTGGCTCATAACTTCCCGATTATTAGGATATTTATCAAATATCAGTCGTAATATGGAAGTCAAATCGTGTCTACACGTTCTAAACTATTGTCCGCATTGTTGTTTAGATGAAATAGCTCAAACGATCTTGGAATATTAATTGCAAATGTACGTGTAATTGATAAACAAAAAATACCGGGACCGTAAACTTGAGTTAACTTATAGTTAAAATTAAGTTAAAGTTAAATTAAAGTTAAGTTAAAGTTTAGTTAAACTTAAGTTAAGTTAAAGTTAACTTGAGTTAACTTCAACAAGTTTACGGTCCCGGTATTTTTTGTTTACATTGATACACGACTGTAGCTATGTTCCTTGTGTATTTAAATCGGTGTAATTGATTTACTTATCGTTGGAAGCTACGAAAAAAACGTGCCCCTATGATGTTTTCGTTCGTCATTCCAATCCAAACAATTTGATCAAAATAATCAAACGTACTCTGATTGAGCTTGAAACTGATTAGGCTACTCCATCCGAGAACTTGGAATATGATGATGTCAGTATCAATAGTGATTATAATTAGGAATGGGTAAGATACACATGCCAACATGAACATCAAATGATTCATTTTATGAAAAGACTATTTTGGTACGAAAATACTCACAGTATACCATCATTATTAATTTTTTTCTACCCCCTGTTTCTCACCATTAGGATAAATGATCCTTATTCTGTTCCTATAGAGGTTATTAGATCATTCCAAGGATACCATTATTGGTCATTGGTTCATTCACTCCACCTGATAAGCCACAGGCAACATTGCTCTCGTGAATCATGAGTAAAAATATGTGTCAAAGCATTTATAGGTACTATGTCTGTAAGCAAGTTTTTACGCATGATGGATCATGTGCCCTTGCCATAACTCTTGGACTAACATAACGGTGTTGTGACTAAAAATTTCTGCCTCCATAAGCACTTACTTGTACAAGAATCCTTGTTCGGCCTCTTTGAAATTGAAATCGTTAAAAAAATTACGGTATGTAAAAATCATATGATGTATTGATTATGTGCGTGATGCTTTATGCAAATAGGTTTTTTGAGGATTAATCCAAGCATATATTATTTATTTTTCTATTTTTCAAATAGGTCACAGACTTTCGCAAATTCTCCCAACGACTTAGTGGTGGTTCTCAATTCTCGTAAAGGACCAACATCCATTGAGGCCTCTCTCATCGATGCAGGATATTATTCGACGAGTGCACACGCTGGCGCAAAGGTAAGTGCGTTTATTTAAAGCCAGAGCATTTCTTAAGAGAAATAATTTTTTCACAAGGGGGGAACTGTTTGCATTTCATAACTGCACCTCATACGGAGCAGTTGATTTTTCGAGATTCTCCACAGGAAGACATCTCTTTTAATTAAATATTGCTTAATGAATGGGATCCTTTTTATTCATCTTCAAGGAGTGTATACGGTGGCATTGGAGTCATAGCCCCCTTCCAAAAATTATTGCGTAAATTTTCTTTAATTGATAACCTTTTCCTTAATGACAATTGTGTTGCCGGTAGGTTTACTGTTTGTTCGCCAGTTATTTAAAGTCGTCATAGGAATAATAATTTTACATTTTGCGGTTAAATAAATAAGCTATATAAACTGTTTATAGTCGATAGATACTGCGGTCTTTAGACTCGTTCATTTTGTTATTCTAGCCCATCTCGAGGCCAGGTCGAGAAGATTTATCCAACAGTTGAAGTTTCTTATCTTTTGATGGTACCTCATTCAAGTCAATTCGAAGTTCACCGTTGTGTTTTAACTTAAAACTAGAGGCAATGGAAATCTTCACCAAATGATTTCAAATATGTTGTGGTACTCTGTCAAAAAAAAATCGGAAATCTTGATCATTCCAGTCATCCTGGAACCTTCCAGTTAAAGATTTCTACTCAAGGAATCCCTGATGATGGCTTTGTATGTTTAAACCTAGGTCGTGCATAGTAAATGTATGTGGAGGAACAAAGTATTTTTTTCCGACAAGAAATCCCGATTCCTTATTTTGGAACCTCTGATATTTTACCGCCATTTTTTCTGATGCAATAAGTTGCAGGCGCTCTTGCAGAACCTAGGAAGTTCTATTGCTCACACGAGTTCTTTTTATGAGTTCCATCATGATGGTTAGGTCTAGAGTTCTTCTTTAAACGTCAATCAATCAAATCTTTTGATAGTTACGTACTATATTAAAGGATGTTCTCTTTCTCAAGCATCTAAGCCTTGGAAATCATTTACTCTCAGTGATAACTGTGAGTAAATAAAATTGAATGTATTGCTTTACATAAGATCTCTCCCATATCTTATTATGTATGGACATTACACATGGATCTATTACACACGCTACTGTGGAAGGACGAGGTGATATACCCCTCTTTTCTCCATGTGTGCCTTTTATTTCCAATTTGCACAAATTTCGCCTATCCATATATCATTGATAGAGTAGACATATTTAGTTTTCCGTTTTTTTACGTAATTTACTTTTTGTAGTCCATTTTAAGTCTTAAAAAATATCCAAAAATTATCATAATTAATCGTAAGCCTTCACGGCGGATTTGATTATAGCAAGGAGACTTTGAAGTGTCGCTGCGTATGGCTCAACGTTTCTTTTGCGTGGGAACGAGCTTCTTCAGGATGAAGTAATTGTTGCTGCCGTTTTCACTCTCGCCTCCCCATTCGGACCTTTCTCTTTTTGTTTGGTGGCACTAACGGTCACTGTTGTTTTTGTTTGGGTTTATGTCCTCGTCATTGTTTGCTTTCATTTTTCCTCCGTTGACCCGGTGGAAGTTTTTCTTCGTGCCATTGAATTCCCCTCCGTGGGTTGGGGAAGAGGGGAGGTAGGACTGAAATTACTCCGCTCCTGAAGACGCTCGCTGCAACACGAAGTACCATACATATTCTTGCACTCAAAACATGAAGTTTATTTATTAAACGTCTTTATTTGGGTGAGATTGAGACTATATAGTGCCTTCTTATACCAAACATAGCAATGATGAAAAATACAGATGCAGGAAAACTCATTTAGACGGGAAATGAACCCTGGACCACTAGAGTTTGGTGGATCAAAATGTTAACCTGACGGCACCGAGACCGGAAAAAAAACTGTTTCCGCCCGGGATCGAACCGGGGACCTTGCGCGTGTGAAGCGCACGTGATAACCACTACACTACGGAAACCGTTGATGAAGAGGACGAAAGCATAAGCTTTAGTAAAGAGTTTTATTTGCTTATTACGAAATATTAATTGATAAGTGTACTATGGTTAGTTCAAATTACAAGCACTAAGCTCCGCTAAGCTGCTCCGTGTTGACGTACAAAACTCACTCAGTCGTTCACGAAACTATATGGAGAAATGTTTTGTTGTCAATATATTTTTAAATCTCTGAATCGCTACGTATATAAGTAGTTTCCAAATATCCTCCTGAATATTAATAAAATAATTTTAAGAAATAATATTAATTTTTTAGCCATGTTAAGCTTTAGGTAGCCAGTCAGCCGAGATATTTCAATCATTGATGGGCGCTTGGAATGAGATGTTATATCCGTGTAGTAGGTATGGGATGAAAATTGTAATAATTATTACAAAGGTTATGAGTATTTGAAAGTGAAAGTTAGTCAAATATTAAAATTGGATTTCTTAAAATTTAACGGTTGGGCACTATACCTATCTCGGATGAGTTTTGAACAAAAATGTCCAAATTAGCAGGGGCAGAAGAGGAATAATTGCATTAGGCAATTAAGCTTTCGGAAGAGATTGATGAAAAGGACTTTGAGTAAGGATTTTATGAAGAGGCTCGTCACAACTTTGATTTGAAGCGTGGTTTGATAAGGTGTGAAAACACGGTCATTGAAGCAGCATAATAGGCAAAAGTTTATTGGGGGCTTTTGAAATGTGGATGTAGAGAATGATGGAAAAGATATTATAAGAAATAGAATTAAAGGGGAACAAACGAGGCAGTGCTAGGCATGGTGAGAGAGGATTGTTAGGAGAAGCTAAAAAGAGGCTGGAGATATGGAGGCAGATCTTTTTGATGGATAATGGGAATGTTGAAGACTGTAATAGAGGGGAGGATGTTAAACAAGCGAGGAAGGGGCACGAATAAGATAGGGATGTTGGACGGAATGAAGGGGGTAGAATGTATGCATTATTGAAGAACAGTTTTCTATGGTTAATTAAAAATAGCGATTTTCCACAAAATAAAATTTAATGAGAATAGTTTCAATGTTACTACTTCATCATCAGGTAACAGTCATAACTCAGAGTCCATTATTCATGTTGAAAAGCAGCTAAGGGGAGGGTGGTGTAAAATGGGGGGTAGAGGGAGGGGAGGTGGAAGGCCGCATGGGTGACTATGAGTGTGGGGGAGGAGGAAGGTAAGACAATTAATTATAATTAATCATGATATTCCACCATATCATGCCTGAAACGTCTCTTTTTGGTTGCTATGGGTTGCTAGGGTTTGTCTTGTTAGATGAAACCAATATGTCTAGCTATGTTAAGTTGCTCTCCATCCAACATCTATTTTAAACGCTAAGCTACCAAATAGTAATAATTTAGGTCATGTTGTTGTGATCCCCTTCTTGTACGCGCTAATGAAGGAACATAATATGGTTTTAATTTTGGTCAAGTGAAGTGAATATTTAATCATGGAATTTTACATCCGACCTCGGGCTAATGATTTAAGTCCTCCGCGGTTTTCCCGGCAAGTCTCGTAAGAGTGACACGTTTAGAGAGAGATAAAAAGATAAAATTCAGAAATAATAAAAATCAGGGTTTTGTGCTTCCTTCCCATAATTTGCTACCATAATAAGGGGAGAGGAAAACACCGAAAAGAGAAAATGAATCCACCCATACCAATTTTCCCCGTTCATTTTCAAAGGCCGATCTCATAATACTCCGTGTCAATCGGTGTATTGGAAAAGAATTCTGTATTTACCTGTAGATGTGGGTCATCCCACGAGGGACCATAATCTTTTTTTTCTCTGGCACGTATTGGTACAATTTTTTCTCCAAGCGTATGATGCCAAGGGGATTGATCTTGGGCCAAACATGACCGCGTATAACTACGCATATCAGACGTAATATTTCTCGGAACATGATTGGCAGCCCGTGGAACCTAGAACCCCTGAAACGTGAACGTGGCTTCTATTATTTTTGTCGCTAGATTTCTACGAAGTAAACAACTCTACTGGGAATGCGGAATTCCGGACGTGAGGATAATTACTCGACTTTCTCGGTTTTCCCAGCTGCACGAGTGCGCGCGAGACCGACGTACAGACGTGATCGATTTCACCGCACGAGCCGCCAAAAGATCGTTTTACTTCACCGGTGGAGACCACGCAATCGAATTACGCAAAAAGGATGCCTCGATCGCGGAGGATTTCCATCGGTTGAGCCCAGCCGCGCGATGGGAGTGGTGTGAAGAATTTTTACCCCTATTCCTCTTTACCTGCATAGCCACGCATTCACGCTTCTACATCAAACGTTTCAGCCAAGTCGCTACCTGGACGTGAGCCATGAGTGTTGGACAATCCTGTCTTTAATCATTTTATGGTGGGTCAATCTGAATCGTCGTTACGAAGAAATTATTTTCATGTACTGCTTAACCCACTCTCTTATTATCACTCTCTAACCTCTCACTGTCCCAGTGTAGTAAAGTGCCTATAAGGTACCTTCAGTGATGCCGTTAATGAATTGTGGATATAAAGAGTAAACACTTCACACTTGGCTGTAGTCGAGCACATTCCTATGATCCAGAAACACATCTCCTTTCCTCCCAGCAAACTTCCCGAATTTTCTGTGCATACCTTTGTGCTTTGTGCTGTGGATCATAGTACTCGGATTCGCCGCTGTTTTTATCCAAAAAAAAACGACAGTAATCAAATCAAAATTAGATTTGATAGATGAAGTTAAACTAAACTGAGCTAACAACAAGACCCGGAACGTAAAATTCTCACATAAGGGTAATGAAGCCAGTTCCTTTCCTGTTGCTGCCTGCGGCTTCATAGATAGATCTCGTACCCGAAAAATTGGAGAGCTTAGTGAATTTATTAAAAATTTGCAATTTTCCACAAAATAAAATTTAATACGACCGATTTCTATGTAACAACATCGTCATCGGGTATGACCTGATGACGATGTAGTTACATTGAAACCGGTCGTATTAAATTTTATTTTGTGGAAAATTGCAAAATTTTAATTAATCATGATATTCCACCATATCACGCCTGAAACGTCTCTTTTTATGAGCTTAGTAAAGCCAAAAGTGCCAAGGGGCGTCACTCGAGATTTAACCCGGAACCTCCGTTATTAGCCCAATGCCCGACCCAATGAGCTACCGCGTCCCCCTGGATATTACAAGTTCCATATATCCGCCTCGTATTGTCACCGGAGACCCCGCGAATGCAATGGCACCTGGAGTAGTCCCTCACGGAACTCAGTGTCACTTCCGTAATGCGATTCATGGAGGGTGTTGGTCTCGCAATAATGCGATCGCGTCCACCTTCCAGAAGTTCATGCCATTGACCGCCGCCAAATGACGTCGTCTTTGTCACCTTGGGCAACTCACCTCCCGGAATAGAACAAGGGGATATCCGTCAGTCGCCTCCTTTCCCTTTCCGAGAAGCTCATCACCACTGGGCCCTGGCACGCAATACGGCCTCCCATCATTTGAGCTGCCAACTTCTGAAATTCCCTCCCTTCGCTCACAAGCGCGAGAGTGGTCGTAAGACGAGACTTCAAAACGTCCGGAGAGGATCTTTCCCTTTCCAATCAATTCGTTGCTCTTTGCCCGTTCCCGCTAATGTCCTATTCATCCGTGACACATTTCATCTTGCGCTGCTCTCTTATATTACGGTATGAAAAGGAAGAACATCATCCATGACCCATAAAAAGGCCTTGCTCATTAAGATAAGAGCAATAACCAAAGTCTACTGCGTGAGGAGAGAAAAATATCGTGTGTATTGCATGAAATCACACCTCTTATTTATCCTGTGCGATTAGAGAAATGGGTGTAATTGGGTCATTAAGACCCCAAATTGAAAGTTCTCTGGAATTGTTAAATTACTTATATTTTCATTAATGAAGAATAAATATTTGACAAAAGGCAATGAAAACTTCTTTCTGATTTTAAAATTTCATTTGAAATTAATTAAAATTTGCAATTTTCCACAAAAATAATCATGTTATTCCACCATATCGCGCCTGAAACGTCTCTTTTTATTAATTTGAAATGTTAACGAGTATGGATGTAAGCTAGCTAGAAAGAAAGTAAAAGTCATCCGTTGTTACCTCTCCCTCAGTCGGTCGAAAGTGGCGGATAAAAATGCGTTAGTACTACGAATATGATTCCTTCATGTATTTTTCTTTGTGGAATCACTACAGGATAAGATATGTGTAATATTTACATTTAAATCTGTGTGGAAGGTGTGTAAAATAATATTTATCTTTTAAAATCGAGCCGTGTGTATTTTTTTGGCATTAGCAGAATTCCATGTTGGAAATTAAAGGGACGAGAACCTTAAATTGCATTCATGAATATTCATGTGAAGAATATAACTCGAGGGAGCGTTAAAACTAATGTAGATAAAAACGCCGAATTGGTATTAAATATATATAACGATAGAAAGGCGACATTAAAAGAACTTGAAATGACAAGTTATTTCGTCCGTTTCTTCACAAAATCCAAAATGAATATACTCACTTTTGTAAAATTTGCAATTTTATTGTCAAATTTGTTAAAACCACCACTCGGGGAGGAAATGCTCATTAATTTGGCGCTGATGGACATTAATAGGGGTTATTTCGTATTTTTTTGGAATGGAGATGGTAACAAGCGTAATAATACCTGTAGATGCCTGGGAAATGTCGAGTGCTTCGTATTACCGAGGCAAAAGCGAAATAAGCCCCGGAGATTTCAGTAACTAATGTTACTTCAACAAAGCATTATTTTTTTGGAAAATAAGAATTTGTCTAGTATGTTCAACTGAAAGTAGTTTCCACAAAAATACCTTTTATTTTATGCGGCTCTTCAAGATACCGGAATCCAACAGAATATTAATTCCAAGTTATTCTGGGGCAACGAAAGTTCAATACGCATGGGCGCATGAAAAGCAATAGTTTCTCTGCTTCTTCAATAATGTATTAGTTTCTTAAACTTAAAATCTTTGTAGCATTCTGGCAACGGCAGGAGACTGAGAGTTCTCAGTTATTTATGAATAAGTTCACCAAAAAATTTAACATGCATGACTGACTTAAAATATTAAGACATTTGGCTGAAGAGACTAGCCGCTGAAGATGCCAGCGCTTTGGGAATAATTTATTCGCGTATCTATGCCCAAGCAGAATCCCTTGGAGCGTTTTTGTTGACTTGAATTTAATCACCTTGACTGCTAGTGGTAAAGATTTTCAGGAGATGCTTTCGAGTTAATGATGATTTCATAATGTGACTGTTTAGCTCGAGGGGGAAACCACTGTGCTTGCCTCGGGCCACCATAAAAGTAGTACAAGGAAACTCTTGTGGCATTAGAAGACGCTTAGAAATGCGTAAACAAAGGGGTACTGCTTTGGTAAAGGAAACATTGCATAATGCTTACAGATTTTTTGACTTGAGATGCTGAATTGAAGGTTAGAGACTAAAGTATAGCGTAACTTGAATCGCCTAGCTCTCTAAATGAAATCATCTTTATCAGAGAATTGGAGTCTCCATAAAATAATTCATATTACAATCATATATGACCTTTGGAAATGAATGTTGATACAATGTGGCCCGGATTACGTTCATGGTGATGGTGGCTTGTGAAATGAAAACCGCATCGTGTGGTAGACCAGAAAAACGAAA
Source organism: Hetaerina titia (assembly GCA_037158775.1). Classification (NCBI taxonomy): domain Eukaryota; kingdom Metazoa; phylum Arthropoda; class Insecta; order Odonata; family Calopterygidae; genus Hetaerina; species Hetaerina titia. The sequence continues at coordinate 54,466,905 of CM073775.1, forward strand.
ATTGTAATTTAATTTATGCACATAACTAATTAATATGCGTAGAAATATTTTGTTCACTTTCTCATTGTCGATGTTAATCGGCTTTGTGTATTTGAGTGGCTTTACATAAAAAAATACCACGATATTTTTTTCTTCTAGAAAGCCTGTTCCTGCTTTGCGAGTAATATGCATTAATTTAATGAGCTAAAACGTATCAAACTCCATTAATACCTTTGAGTTTTGTTTCCGAAAGGCGAGAGCTATTTTCCCGTAAAACGCGCGGCATTAAAAAAAAAACTTCATTCCTGTTCGCAGAAACTCAGACAAAGTTTGGACCATATTTATTTACCTCTTGTGGTGACTGCAGTTACGTTATTGTGCTAAAGGTGGATTTATTTTCAAGGAAAATAGGCAGGCAAAATAATAAATATCCTTATTCCATGAGATTTTGGTGAATGTATTTTCATTATTGTTCATGATATCCGGCAGCCGAGAAACAACGAGAAATTTTGAATATTTTAACTTGCGAGGAATTACTGAATAAAGTCCTTTCTTTTAATGAGAGAGGCTCTGCGGGTGTTTCATTTCTCTCCCTTGTATGCGCTACTTCATTCGTTTGTCCTCTCCTCGGTGTACGCGATGTGAATTGCCTCCCTAAAGAAATGTTAAAAAAGTCTTTCCCACTAGCAAAATTTTAATATGACAGCTTTGGCAATGATAAAATTAATTGCGGTACATAAAGATAAGTAAAAGCTGAGGGAACAACTTCTTGTACAAGTGTGAAAACAAAGATACTCTGATTTAAATAATTGAAGGGAGAATCGGTTGAAGTTCCGGAGTTACCAACGGAATTTTGTTTACATTAGTTACATTAATATACTGGTATACCACAAAGCTTAGAAATAAAAGTTAGAAAATCCACGGCCAACTTGGGAATTATACGCCGTTCTTCTAAAGAGGGTCAGCTCGGAGCATAGCCCTTTGCTATAATATCAACATCTGGAATACGGACAGAAAGATTCTAATTCTTGATCAAGTTTTGCACTATTGTAGACCATTCCTTTTGGAAATAATTATTTATTGAAACTAATGAGACAACCCGCATGTACCAAGCAATGAAATCATTCATTTCTAGCCATCATGCCCCATCGGAAATACGTATCGTAACTTTTCAGTTACAGTAGTGTATGGCAAATTAAGGTCGTTTTCTCCTCGAAGGCAGAACTCACTGGCTGCTCAGTAATAGGTGCGACTGCCCAAATGAGGTAAAGTATACCTAGAGTTCGACCCATGCACCTATGGGTTCGTGTCCTTGTTTGAGTCCACGAGAACATCAATCTGTGCATTCTCTGTTGCAAGTCATTGGTTGTTACTCGTGTTGGCATTTTGAATGCTGATTACATTTATCAGATATTCTCTTTCGTCTACGAAGTTAATAGTTGGTATTATCCTTCACACTGTCCTGATATTTTTAATATGATTCGGTATATTATATTACCGAATCATATTAAAGTGGGGAACGGAGAGTCCGGATGGGCAGTGTTAGGAAGAGGGGTCAGGCAGGGTTGCCCATTGTCACCGGTGCTGTTCAACGTACATGTGGAGGAAATCATTAAAGAGGCATGGGAAGAACTGGAGGTAGGAATGAAAGTCGGAGGGGAATTCGTAAAATCGGTTAGGTTTGCTGATGACCAAGCATTAGTTGCTCAGTCAGCCAAGGGATTGCAAGCATTGCTGAGTGAATTGGAGGTTCAGTGCGATAAATATGGGATGAGAATCAATATTAATAAAACAAAGGTTATGCGATTTTCCAGAAAGAAAAAGGCTAAGCTAAATATTAAAATAGGAGGAGAAAAAATAGAACAGGTAGAATAGTTTACATATCTCGGAAGTGTTTTGGACCAATACGGTCAAAGTAGTAGGGACGTAAGGAGAAGAATTGCGCTAGGTAAGGAGGCTTTCTCAAGGAGGAGGGAGTTGATGACGGGGACGTTGAGTAGGGATGTTAAGACAAGAATCGTAAAAACTCTGATATGGAGCGTAGCTATGTACGGCGTATTGTATTTGGAGTTACAAAATATTTATTTGATAGTTGTGTCCATCCAAAAACCTACCTTAACCGGTAGATTCACTAAAAAAAATATTATGTTACATTATATCATCTCCCGTTACTGTGTTGTACAATAAGACAGGCTTAGATTAATTTTGTATAATAAAAATGGAGTTCCATTGAAAAATCCATCTTTTTCCATCATTTTAGAAAATAATATCAAGATTATATTTCAAATTTCATACTATATTTTTAATCATAAGCTGATCTCGTTTTTATTTTGGAATTGCCATACTTGTTACATTTGAGTGGATATTCAGTGTTATCTCTCTATAATTCATACTTGAATATTCTTTGAGTAATAAGTAGATTCAGTGTGAATAAAACGATGTACTTATTTCATATCTCCCTGATATTTCTCTAATGCTTACTTTTCATTAATAATAAAGCGTCCTTACGCTTTGGCACAACTTCAGGCATGATTTTGCAAAGTAGACATAATTAAGACCTAGATCATAATCTTTTAAATTGAGAGACCAAAAATGCAACTACCAGTTCTTTTCCATTTGAAATACGAATAATTTAAACACTAAGATACGCTGAAAATAGTTTATTTGAGATTATTGATGACGCTTTATTCCCTCGAGTACTCAGCACGGAACCCGAGTGAATAAACGGTTTATCTGCGATAGTCCCTATTATTTATCTCGAAGTCTTACGTAAATGCGTGGCTATGTCTCAACGGGAACCGTTTCCTAATTGTGGTAGGTTTTCCCATTTCCACCACCGTTAAAAGTGGCAATGCCTTCGTGGTGCTACCACATTCCTTGTGCCAATCTCCTCCTTTGATCCACGTAACACGCTAACCATGGCTGTTGGTCGTCGTGGGTGTGGAGGAGGATGTGCAACGAGCACAGGCGTTGCGCCAGCAGCCGGAAATCAATGCGGCGCTGGAAGGGTATGTGGCTCGGTCAGTTAGACGGGATGGGAACTAAAATTGAGCAATTTCATTTAGCATTAAATTATTAAATATATTTCTTCTGACAATTCGCCAAACAAAATTCGTTAAATGAATATTCGCAAAAAGAACACTTGTTTATCGGCAGTGAGTTTAGTGACAGTTTACTATACGATACGTGGCTATAAAATGCCTATTAAAAGCGCACGATGCCCTTGCCTGGTAAATTTATAATCCCCAGTAGAGAAATATTAATAAACTACAGAATAAATTTCAAGAAACTGCGGGAGATGCCGCAACAGTAACTTTTAGCGGAGTCATCCGCTACGTGTTGCATTGTAAACAACAGAAGAGCCGGGGAAGTTAAAATAGAATCCTTTGGAAAGTTTTCATAAATTTTTCATTACAACATTTGCCTAAAGTCAAACATTAATAGTGCTTAAGCAACTAACGTTTAAAATAGTAAATTTCAAAGAAACTGCGGGAGATGCCGCAACAGTAACTTTAACGGAGTCATCCGCTACGTATGCATTACAATGCAACAATTTCAGAGAGTAAAAATCATTAGCCTTGACCGGGATTCGAACCCGGATCCCTCGATATCCGGCCAAGTGCTTTAATCAATTAATTGGTTAAAGTACTCGGCCGGATATCGAGGGATCCGGGTTCGAATCCCGGTCAAGGCGAATGATTTTTACTCTCTGAAATTGTTGCATTGTTTAAAATTGTAGTTACTATTTTAAAATGCAAAACTAGCTTTTTTTTGGATATTGAATGGTTGTTCCTAATTTATAAGGACTTCAATTAGAGAATTGGCTATATTAAATGACCGTTGATTGGCTATAAGGCTAGGCTCCTCTATAATCTCATCACGATGAAATATATTGAAGATATTATATAATAGAATGATACCCAACGCTAGCATAGTTTAAAACGCCGATTGTAGCTATTGGATGCTTTTTTCATTTAGCCAACTGAAATCCGAATACAATGGCAACCTTCGAGGACCTTATAGTTTTTTATTCACATTTGCTCAAAATTGAAAAGTATTTTTGAGAACCTATGTGTATATTTACTTTGTATAATTAATTTATTTAGAACCCGCGGCAAAATGTTCATATTTTTTAAGTAAACGAGCGTACGTTCTTTTGAGATGACTTAACTATTGCTTATAGGCACGAAATTGAAATACTCGCATAATTTACGGTTTTAAAATTACTCGGAAAAAATCAGGAGACTTGAAATAACGGCCAAATTACTATTTAAATTAAGTAAGCTTTGATATTCTGACATTTTTTTAGAGTATCATTCCTGATAATTGGCATGGACTGGCTATCCTTGGAGGTACGCCACTTCCGATTCGCATAATTTTGTAGCCACATTCATGTTACCAAAAATTATGTTTTCGTGTCTTGTTTTTTTCAGTAGAGTTATAACATGACGAATATTTTCTCATGGGCGTTTTCTTACTTTCATTCATTAGAATATATATTGAAAAATGTAATTTATATCACATACTTTAATATTGTCAATTAACCGAGACTGGCCTTTAATAAGGATTTGGAATATATTTGATAAAATATATTAATATGGGCACAAAGAAGAAAAGTTGGAAAAATGGTAAAAGGGGACAAATAACTCGAGAAGTGAAAGTGTTGCAAAATGATAAAAAATATGTTTGACTAAAAGGGAAGCTAGGAAAACATCGCAAAAAATTCAGCGGTGTTTGTTAAGTGGAGATATTGAAGTTCTTGCATGAAGTGGAATAGTGAGAAAAGGCATAAAAATACTCTACAAGTACTCGGGACAATAATGTAGAAATTATGGTATTTGAATAATGCGCGGGGTAAACTGTAAAGCGAGTGATCTCTGCATCATAATAATTGAACCGATTTTGACATTGATAGAAGCTAAACTTGGGGCCAGATTCTTTGCGGCGGAGGAGTTTGCAAAGTAACATTAATAGAAAGGAGAATATTGGAAGGATTGTATTTGTGCTGCAGGAGAATAATGCAATCAAGAGGTGCGGCTCAAATTCCAAACAAAGAAAAAGAAAATTTATAGAAGAAAGATGGTCATGGAAATTCTGATAAGAGTAAGAGTGGCTCCTCACGGATAAATGTTTGGGCACGATGGTCTCGTGAAGACAATCGTTGAGGGAAACTTGAAGAAAACTCTACAGAGGAAAACCCTGGACGAAATAAAAATACGATTAGTCTACAGGTCAAGATAGGTTTTAGATGGGCATAGAGAGTAAAAAAGTTACACTGTGGCCGATGAATCAAGTTAATTTCTACAACTTCAGTGATGTATCCAAAACCTAGCTATGCAGATGATACATTCGTGTTCGTGAGGCGTGTTGTATTGTCCTCCCTAACTCGACACTATGACACCATTCCATTGCTATAAGGCATTTTTTCAATCTGCATACAAATGCGAGATATATGTAACAAATTATGGCATGCCAGAGAATCCATATGTAGGTATGAAGAGGTTAGCCTGCAGAAGAATTGTGTTTAGCTACCTAAACCTATCATTGGTTACATTGCCATCCATACGTGACGATAATTTCCTTTTTTTACAACACGGGTTGCATAAAATGAAGGATAAATCATCTCTAAAAACACCACGTTTTACAGTATACCGCGGTGATAGCATTTTTTAACCGTATCATATCGCCCACGGTACTTTTCTAATCTACTTAGTGACAAAAAACTACTGCACTTCAGAGTACCACCTATCACGATGGTAAATACTTTAACACCACACATTAAAAAAACATTATTTATCCCCATATGCTTCCCATCTCCCGTCCGTCCAAAATGCATTTTCTTTTCCTTCCTAAACCTCGTCTAACATTCTCTCGCATATCATATTATTCAATATTCAACTGTCAATCAATATGCCCTGCATTCATCTGTCGTATCTTATTTGAAGTTCTCTTAGTTACCATTTCCCTTCCTCGACCCCCTTCCCTTCTATCCCCACCTTGTTTTTCTTTCGAAAATATATTGAAAAAGTAAATAAGATGTGCCAGTTCATGCAGTCTTGGTTACATATAGAATATTGGGCTTCTGGACCATTAAGAGCAAGTACAGAATAAGAATAAGGTGAAGTTCTAAGCATATTCGGTAAAATTTTCAAAAGTTTTGTAATTAGACAGTGTGTATTACAGGGTTATGTGAGAACAAAATTTGGGTTATGGTCGTTCCAATTTCAAATTAAATTGTACTAAGGAACTGATCTACTGGAACTGGAAGTGACTGTTTAAATCTGATATATTTTGATTTCTTTCTCTTACATTTGAATCCCTTATTCGCTCGGTAAATTAATTTGTCTTGTATTTACAGTATATGTAGTTATATGTACTTCACATTGCTCTTGGATTTATATCATCCAAATTCCATGAATTTTAACTAAATAATAAATAAAAAGCTGCCATTTTATAATTTTTTATTGAGTTCTAAGGTGATAATCACAATTTATATGTTCAGCGTTTTGAATGTAGCTCTCAAATTATTAAGTTCACTTAAATCGTTTTATAGTCCCAACGAAATTAGCATATTAGAGTTACTCTCCCAGTTTTGTTCAACGTGATAATGGGAACAATGCACGCGTGGCGCTTTTTATCTACAATTACTCATTATAAGACATTACAAAAGCGATGAATATTTTTAACCTCTTTGATTATTCACCTTGGAATGAATCACGTGGGATGATGACGTTGATGCTGCGGAACAAATTTCGTGTTTCAAAGTAAATTCAAATTTTTTTCTGAGTATTTTATTTCTTTTCACAAATTTAAGACTTCTACAGTCAACGTAACTCTGTAAATGTGACGATTTGCGCCTAGTCATGTAAATGTTAAAAGAATGATGAATAGCGTTATTTGGCGTAATTTTATATGCCTATCGTAATTAATTTTCTCCAACACTATTTTTTTTTCTACGACCAGTGTCCCATCATGCGTTCTTCACTTATTTTTCATTAGTAAAGTCGAGTAAATTGTGTTTTCAACTCCGAATTGTCCTCTGAGTAAAGACGACATTGTTTTCTCTGGATTAATGGCAGGGTTTCAGAAGAGAAAACAATGAATATCAAGTTAGCTTACCAGTTGGAAATCATGAGTTGCATTTTTTCTAATTAGTCTTATGGAGTGTTGGTGGTGAAAAACGAATTTCCAGAGTTTTCCCTGGGGTGCTTACGTTACTCCTCTCTAATGGAAACTGACAGATGAAGAGGGTGAGACAGGAGGAGAAGCCGTCGATGAAATTGAATGGTGTCTGGATTTTTTTACTTTCCATTTAGCTTCTCTCTCTCTCGACCTCTTCCTCATCTGGGGAAACGTAAACAAACCAATGGCCAGCATTGACGAATTCTTACAAAATCAATGCGTGAGCACGACTGCGTGGATGATTCAACGAACGTCTCATCGTGCCACCTTCGTCATGTTGTACGTTTTCTCTTTTTTTCATTCATTATTCAATCTCTGCTCCCGCAACCAAGTTCTTTCACATTATCCGGCTCTATCAATTGTTGGTTCATTCTTTTTTTCCGAAGCGGGGGGATAATTACCTTCCCTGCACGAAAAAACCCAACAGGAAATCGAAGTTCTTAAATAATACATAGCAATTGTGTATTGATTTCTAATTACACTAATGTGGGTAAATATTCGACACCAGGGAATGCTGTCATCCACACGGAAGACCAACATAATCAGTAATTAAGCATTGACTCATTTTTTCGGTTTTTAGCAAAAGGAATTGATCAAATTGCAGTGGATAGAGTTGGATAATATATGTGATTTTAATACTTATATTATGGTTTTGTTTTTTGGTCTTAATTGGGTTGAAGGTCGTTCTAGTTCAACAACGTCAAAACTCGAAGGGATAGCTTTAGAGATTAATCGAGCGTCACGAAGTTATAACGTCACCACGGAATACAAGATAGGCTGCCGCCATCGTTAATTTAAGAGGCATGTATTCGAAGTGTTACAGGCATTTAATATTAACAACGCATTTCATGAACACACTAAATCATGTTAGGGTGATAAAAACCAAAAACGAAGTATGCATTCAATATTGAAAGATATTCTGAAAGAAAAGGCATATTTCAGAAAAAAATCACAAGTGCATTGTTAGAATTAGTTTTTCACTACTTTAACCTTTTATTTGGCGCTATACTTATTCCTCGTAGCTTAGAAATTAAAGGATATTTTATATCATATATGTGGTATTAATATTTCTTATTTAAACTCATACAAAATTCCTATCCGGAGTAAAATACCACATGATTTAGTTAAGGAGCGCGAACTACACACTAGCGATAACTAGAGGTCAATTTAAAAAAATGGAGGTGCTGGGGTTCGAACCCAGGACTTTCTGCATGCGAAGCAGACACTCTACCACTGAGTTACACCCCCTTTGATGTGGTTTGGTGGTGCATTGAAATCCACTGCAAGAGTATCTGCCTTCAATGCTTGGCCTCTGCATCTATTTTGCTATGGACGTTTCTTCTACTGTATATTTCACATGTAAAAACCGGTAACGTACGTATTTGCATGCACTGTTTACTATTCTCATCATTAATTTTATTATAGGTTCTGTGAAAATGACCTTTACGTTGAAAAGGAATTTTAAATAAGAATTACATTTAAAAGTTTATATTTACTTGAGTAAAGGGGGAGAAGAATATATATATATATATATATATATATATACATATATATATATATATATATGCTGATCATATTCGCTAATTGCCTTCAAAAGAACCTAAAATATTACTATTCCGTTGGCTGGGTGGCTTTTGAGATAATGGCAGGTTATTGATACCTGTTAAACTGGAGGCGTGGCTATAATTGCACTCGTTCCCAATTACAAAATTAAACGGCCCGGACTGGCCTTTAAGCTTTTAAGAAGAGGCTTATTTCATTTTTAGAAAACTAACCTGTGTGTGTAATCAATTTATCTGTTATGAAATAAGAACTTGTTTCGTTTGATGGTAATTTTTTTTAATTTCCAACATTATAAAGGTGGATACTTAGCTTTGTGTAAATGATTATTAGCCTATTTAAAGGTGTGTAAAAATTTTAAAAAAATATGCTTCATTTACGGACAGACACAGGAATTTACATGCTCTCTTGAGTGCAGTCAAATCACTACTCGCGAAATGTCCTTTAACGTTGGGGAATTGAGGACGTAACCCTGTCATTCCAGATTATATGTAAGCCTACGCTGTAAACAGTGGATCGTTCCTGAAATCTGCCAGACTGTTCACAACCCCTCGTAGTTTGCGCATACTGCGTTAGCTGTAGAAATAAATGGTGTAGTGCTCGTTAATTGAACACATTGTACAGTGTACAGTACATTGCACATTGTACAATTGTACAGTATGCGAATTCGAAAGTTTTTTTTTTGCATTTTAGACTTTTCGGAGGACTTGTAAATCGACTTTGAAAAATGGGCCATAAGTAATCAAGGGTTATGTTAATGATGTGCTCAAAGGAATCAAATAGATTTATTTTTAATATCAGAAAGAAATTAAATAATTATTGCGAATGGCACATCTCTTAAATAAAATAAATTAATTTTCTGCCTTTTTATATCCACTTTCTTTTTTGGAGATCCGTTAAGATATGAACCACTTCATACGTTACTATCGAGATTATTACTAATGCATCAAACAGTCGCTTTTTCCTAAAAAAAAGTTTATTATGGTTTGATAAAAACCTATTACTATGATTAACTGCTGATGAGTTTCGTGTTTTCAGGGAGAGAAAATATATTCTACTATTAATGATTTTTTTTTAATTTAGCGGCGTCAGAAAACATATGTTGAAATGAAACGAGCCTGTCGAAGCATTTGATAGATTTAGAAAAGATGTAGTAATTATGAAGCTACAAGTTCATTATTGAGCGTGTGTCAAATTCCTTCTTTACTGATGAAGTGTTATTCAATTCTTTTTATATAGACAATGGATGAAATAATGCAATAATAAGCCACGCCTTCTCCTAAACGCACCTCCTCTATTCCCCGCAAGGAAACGTAATGAAATGAGTCCCCTGTCCTAAAAACCAAAAGCCTTACGTAAATTAAGGCGAGTGTCTGAAAATGCAACTCAAATTATAGTTAATCACGAAATTTTTGCTGTAGTACTGGGGCATTAAAGGAAATTTAGAATACGTGTAATGTGACCTTCTTTCAACAGTGAAGAGCCAAAAAATGATACAGAAACTCTATATGCTGAAAATGGTCGAGGAAAAAAACTTGGAGGTACTGGGATTTGAACCCAGGACTTTCTGCATGCGAAGCAGACACTCTACCACTGAGTTACACCCCCTTAACGGTAGTGATGAGGTGTTTTAACTATTGACGTGCGTGTTGACCTTGACACGATAATCGTTTTGTAATTACCTCAATCAAAGTCCTATTCCCCTAAACAACTATTTATTGTAATGTAAACGAGGAAATATGAAACTCCTAAACAACTATTTATTGCAATATTAACGAGAAAATATTAAACTTTATATCTCCCTGCGGAACACTCGGGGAAATGCTTTATGAGGGCGTTTAAAAAAAGGCAAATTGGCAAAATTGAGCGTTCGGCGCAGAATGGTGATTTTTTGTCGGTACATTTTTCTCGTCGATCACACGGGCGCCGGCGGCGAAATTTCCGTAGCATTGTGCTGGCACCTCACGACGTGGTACCTAATATCGATCAGCCCTTCAAATCACGTGGCTCGTTGCGAATTTATGAGCTATGTAGTGGATCGGATTCCCATTCTTCGTTCCGAGAGGAGGGGCAATGAAAGGGAGTGGCGGAACGCGGATGGACTGAATGATTTTTCGAAGGCTGGTGAAATCCATCCATTAAGTCCACTCAATAGGCAGTGCCGATGATCGGTCACATCCCAGGGTCGCCTTATTCGTGTATCGTGGGCGAAAACACCCCGAATTCGAAGTACTGACCACCGAACTCCCCGAAAGATGACCTCGGAAAGAAATTCTAACGTCGCAGTGTACGTGTACGATCAAAGGTACGCACTTAACCCTCTTCACACTGCGAGTATGGGTTGATCACGAAATGTAACTGTAAAACCGTGGAGAGATTATATTTATGAGCCCATAGGACGGTATATTATTGATAGATCACCCCGAAATATTAACAAAATCTAAATATGTTGCATCAAATACGCCAGAACCAAAGGTTACTTTGCGTCAAAGAGCAGATATACGTTCAGTTTGTCCGTATCGATTTTAAAAACAGGAATCTTAAAAAAAGTAATTCTTTCTTTGTGGATCCAAGGCTTTAAAAATATTGTTGCATTATTCATGGGAAAATATATAAATACATATAATAATCATGTTAACCACTGCTTCAAGGGAGTATAAATCATTATTGTCCATCATAATATTAGGGTCTATACGAAAATAACTTCTTCGTTCTATTTATAACAAAACCATGTACACAGTAATCAACCCGAAGGTCGGTTGGGTAAGTGATGATAGAGTTCACCCAGTACTAAGCCCGATGGCTTGTGAAGTTCACATATCAGGGTAGGGGGACCAGTTCCTTTCCCTGTGCTGCTTATGGTTTCCCCGGAAGATCTGGTCCCCGAAAAATCACATAGCTTGGGTTGAGTTGCAGGTGCCCAGATAGACTTCCCAGGGAATTAAACCCATGCCCTCCGATCAGTAGTTCAACGCTCTACCCCTAGACTACCGCGACCCTCTATTTATAATACAAATCTTAATTTCAATTCAATCGAAAAGCACGTAGGAGATTCGAATTATGCGATTCCCTTCCACTACCGACCACAACTCCATGGTAAACTCAAAATAAATTTCCCCAGAGTCCACGAAAAATGCATAATTCATTTACGCTGTCGTTTTCCACAAGGAAAAAAATATTTTCCCTAGCGAGGTGCACTGTATGCAGATTGACAACTTTTGTGATACGGGATGCATGGACAAAGCCGAGGAGCAGTGTAGGTATCGCGTTGCTTCAACGCCCATTGAATTCAATTTCACCGTTTCGCTCGATCTTCTCCTCAATCTCACCCCGAAAACTCCAGCTTGGGAAAAGGTACTCGCGTTTTGTCACCACCCGTGTTGCCTCGGTAACGGAAACGACCCACGACTCGTGGGCGTCGAAGCGGAAACGCTTATTTATGGGAAACGATCGAGACGCGACAGACACTCGGGCGAATACCTGGAAGCGACCCGGCGAGGTGAGGACTGTTGGCGCCCGCTGCCTGAGGCTGCCTACCTGTGGATTCGTGGAAAAAGTGAGGGAGGAGAGTGACAGGAGGGAGGGGGTGAGGGAGATAGTTGGTTTCGACCCAATGGCAGAAGGCGCACGTGTATCCTTCGGGTGACCTCTCAAACAGCGGATACGTGGCGTAAATAATCAAAATATGCATTCTTTTCTTTTGCCATTAACAAATGATTAGGCTAAAAGATCTAGACGCAGGGGCCTCCGATTGGTAATAGAATGCTGAAGACGGTGGTAGAGAGAAGAATGTTAGGCTTGCGAGGTTGGAAAAGAACAGGATGAAAAACAGGAAGGTGAAAAAGAACAGGGATGTGTGATAGGACAGAAGGGAGAGGTAAGGTATGCGGAGTTGAGGGGAGTGACTTCACGTTGGGGCGTATTAGGTGAGGCTTAGAAATGCAGCGTTTGTTAGTCTTTTTGCCTTCCGAAAACCTCCTTAAACCGGCAAACTACTTATTTATTTATTTAGTCTTAGTCCGAAAATAGCACTTTTGGCCTTTACATCGGACTTTTAACAGTGAATACAATGGAGACGATTACAAACACCGAAGCCCTAGGTGGAGGAAAATCCACCCAGTCGGAAATCGAACCCGCGACCGATTGGCAGACGGGGACGTTACCCCACCGCCACCGATGCGATCACTAACTAACAATTTCTTATTAGAAAATATCAGGAAATCGATGCCAGGACTAATGGAATAACATTCTCCTTGTTCCATAAGCAGGACGTTGAAATCAGCAAACTAAGGGTACCCACCTCTAATCCAATTCCTTTAAAACGCGTTCCAATACCCAAGAGAGGAAGATAATAAAGGAACTTCTTCGAAATAGAAGGAGATATCAAGGGGGACTTTGAATAGTGATAGATACAAGTGAACGGAGGAGATATTAAAGGGCATTGGAATGCTTAAGACTGTGATTGAATGGTGGGGTATTGGATAAGTCAGGAAGGGGGAGGAAAACTATTTAGATATGAAATTGTCACCTAGGAAATATCAGAAATCATGTGACTATGAGAAAGTAAATATGTTTGGAGAGGAGTTGTTTTTGTTAACATTAGTCTGACGGTGAAGTTTAGATTTTAATAGGACTAGGAGCTAAGCACTGCTAAACATCGTCTAATAACTCCTAAAATACAGTTGCAGCCTACATTACAAAGCATGGGTTTTAACCTCAATTTCTACCTCCCTTCATTCCTTCCAGCGCGCAAAATGATAGTTGGGAAAGAAAAAAATTCTTCGCTCCGAATCAAAGTTTGATTAATTTCATCTTAACAGATTTACTTTGGTCTATGTCATCAACATTGTTCTTTTTGTATATTCTTCTTTGCCGGAGGTAATTCTCCTTTTAATCTCCTTTCTATTTTGACCATTATAACCTAAAACACATTCACGATTGTTAAACAATTGTACTTTGTGTATTATATATCTACCACTGTTATATTTATCTCACCTCTAATTTATTTTGAGAACCTCAAAACCTTAATTTTATTATTATTCATTTCTTCACAGTCTTCTAATAATACCTTACTTGTCTCCTCAGCAAGGATTGTAACATTTCAACTGACTGGCTATCTATAGTTTGTTCATGTGCAAGCCTAACCGATTTTACGAATTGCCCTCTGATTTTCATTCCTTTCTCAAGTTCTTCCCATGCCTCTTCAATTATTTCCTCCACATATTCGTTGAATGACACTGGTGATAATGGACTCACTTATTTAACGCGTCTTTCCAGCACTAACCATCCCGACTCTCCATCCCCCACTCACACCTGAGAAGGCAGGTAAAGGTTTCAGATAAGTCGCCTAACTCTCCAGCATTCGCAAATACCTCCAGTACTTCTGCCAGAATTACTCTTCTCTTTTCCATCCTTGAGTCATTGATGCGAAGTACTTTTTTTGCTGCGTATCATGCCAAATTTATGACCAATTGTCCTCAAATTTGGCTACTCTTCCCTTTTTTGAAACAGTAATGAATATTATATGAACCTGACCAAATTCCTCCCCCATTATTGACGCGAACTCTCATAAAAACTCTTTCTTCCACATAATCCAAATCCTTTGAGTAATTCATAAGGATTAATTAAAATTGGCAATTTTCCACAAAAATAAATTGTTGTGGAAAATTGCCAATTTTAATTAATCATGATATTCCACCATATCACTCCTGAAACGTCTCTTTTTATTCTGCAAGGATGTTATTTTTCCCCGTAGCATTTAATTTCCTTTGGGGTCATTCCTTTCCCGCAATCATATATGCCTGGATATAAGCTATCCTCATCTACAATTTATTTCTTATGTTTAAACTTGTTGACCGTATATTTTTACCATGTTGCTCCCCTATGCGTACTTCCAAATTCCCCTCTAATTTTGATTGCTTTACTTTCTCTGCCGCGTCACTGATATTACCCCCTGATTTTATTTTCTTCCTTCCTGTCAGTTCTTTCATCTTGTAATATTATCTTCGATCATCCATAGGTTTTCGCGACTTCACCACAACGTCCCACTCTTCCTTTCACTTTACTTGGACCCATTAGTTTCTTTGCTTTGCAATTATTTTGTTCTTTCTATTTGAGATTTCCTATATCTATGTTTAAATGTTTTCAATTCCATCTCTCATCAGTCTTTATTTCCACCTCTTCTATCATTCAATTTTCTCTTACCCATTCTCTTTAATGTTAATATTGTTTATATTCACGGTTTCATTGTCATTTTTAAAAAGACATCCATCTTGAATCTAATGCACCGCTCCCCTTATCCCCACTCTGCATTTTCTCAATTGCCTTCTATTACTCATTTTTTTGTTTGAAAATTTTAGGAGATACTTACGTTTCATAAGACCCAGGAGAATGTCACTACGATGTGCGTCATTGAGGTGTATTTCAAAACCTGCCTCTTTTATATGTTTGTCCCATACCACAGATTTTTGGATAATGACATCCTATCCCACTCAATCCTTCTCGGGAGCGAGAGTCATGCAAGGCCAAAACATGAGTGATGGAGAGAGATAGGGAGTGTGTGAGGAGGGCTCGAGAGCACTTTGGAAGAGGAGTTTGTTATGGTTGAGGTGCAGCGTCTCAGAAATTCCTGACTCAAACATGATACCTTTGAACGGGTCCCATATGGTCCTTTGCACTTAAAACGCACGCCTACATGATACCGCATTCTGTATGGGCCCAGTAGGAAAGTTTGTTTTTATTATTGGGAATCCCAGTGCATATTGTCCCAAGGTCAATCCACAAGGACTCTCGTAGGGGACGCGAGCTATAACCACGCGTGCAGGTTAGGCCTGTCATGGGAGGAATCAATTTTTCGTCTGTTTGGAGGAGCAGCAGTTGAGAGTTAGTGGCTAATTGCAGAACTCTAAAGGTAAACCACCTACCTCTACATTATATTAATGTTTATTGACTGGCCCGTTTTGGTAATATGAACTTGTGTGTAGCACATTGGAATGCTGCTTGGATATGTGAGGTCACGGTTAATTACTGTCCTTTTACCTGAAGTAGGGAATGAGGTGTCGTTTAATGGAGTCACCTGTCATCTGTGGGCGTGATTGGAGAGTGAAAGAGAGTGTATGGACATGTAGGAATTATCACACCGATTAAAGCTATCTTCGCGGAGAAAGACTCGGTCGTTTGAAAATGTATCGATCCTCTTCCCCCATTGCGTCGTCTCAACTGGTTCAAGGTCTCCACCCAAAAGGAGTCACTCCGACGCGTGCTGAATCGAGTTCAATTGGAGAGCGCATTTCAACTGGTAACCTGTAGAATTGGTTCGGTTGGGAGGAAATGTTTTTATGACGCTATTCTTTTTTTTGCCTCGCTGGGTTTCACTGAGTCATCAAAATTTTCAACAGTATTTTCACTTTAAAAGTGCCCCTAACTTTTCATTAAATTGCTTGGGATCAGGCAATCCTTGGCCAATATTTTTTCAAAGGATGGCTTGCCCTCCACAATTCCCAATGAGTTATGCTGCTGAAAGGAACGTATATTACTCGCCTTAATCATACAGATGCTATTCGGCGTGGATTACTTATTTACGTGGTAGAAATGGATGGTGAAAAAATAAAATACGTCTTACACGGCATATTGTAACATTCACCGCTTACCTGTCAATATAAGGTCATTGGTGTATTAGCGGTCAGTATGCTACGCTAGTCAGACATTTTAAAATCAGGGTTTATGCTATTCACTGAAGTTTATCACGTGATACTATAAGACCATAGCTCGAATTTTAGATTAAGGTTATTACTTCAGTAATTCAGAGGTAAGTCGTATCAATGTATCGTTATCTTTCATTTAACACTCCAGATAAAGATGTTACATACTTGTTAATTTGCTCTACATATTATGAAAAATCGCGGTGGTCTAGCGGGTAAAGCGTTGGACTGCTGACCGGAGGGTCGCGGGTTCGGTTCCCGGGCAAGGCACTTTGGGCACCTGCAGCTCCACCCAAGCTAGTTGATTTTTCGGGTACCAGATCTTCCTGGGAAACCATAACCGGCACAGGGAAAGGAACTGGCCCCCCCTACCCTGATGTGTGAATATTCACACGCCGTATAGGGCTTGGTACACGGGTGAGTTCTACCATCACCTACTAAACCGACCTCCGGGTTGATTACTGTGTTTTATTATGAAAAAATCATTTCTTTCGTTCGTTTTTTCCTATATCCAGTTTTTCCATACCTCTTGAACCATTCCCTCTACATAAAAAACATGAACAATACAGGTGAAAATGGACATCCTTGTCTTACTCCACTTTCGAGAACTGCCCATCTGGACTGGCCATCCGATACTCGCACCTGCAAAGCCTGTCTCATATCCCTCCAATCTACTTCTATTTTCTGCAACATTTTCTATATTTTATATATACATATGTATACATATAGAAAGAGAGAAAGCACCTTTATGGCGTTAACTTATCCTTGATGCACACTTACAATTATGTATAATAAAAAATAAATAAAAAGATTAATACAAGCACAACTCACTTCGATATTTCGGTGGTCCTAGCCACGTTCATCAGGGTACAAAGGACTCCTTTGTACCCTGATGAACGTTGCTGGGACCACCGAAATATGGCAGTGAGTTGTATTTGTGTTTATCTTTAAATTTCACATATATACGTGTATAATATGCATATATAAATGTATATTACATGTATGTATACCTTATATGTATAGTTTATATGTGTATGTATGAGAAATTGAAATAACCTTTTTCTCCAAGGCCTATCGAGATTGGTTCAGCGCTCGAAAGAATGAATTTTTTCAAAGTTCAGTTTTCAGTGTGCCCAGTTCACTTTAGTTCAGTTGAGTCCGAAAACTGACATGAAAAAACTATATCTCTTAGTTCAGATATGATTGGCGAAGATGATTAAAGTATATTGTAACAGTACTTATTCAATTTACTAATTGTGAAACTTTTGAAAAGTGTGAAAAAAATTAACAGAAAATGTGGACATGACTCGTCCATTTTGTCATGCAAATTTATTTCTTTTTTTTTATAATGCCAATCCGTTAGCATTTTGCTCCGGGTTGACTCCCAAGTCCCGGTGTGTTGGTGGGCCACATACACCCGCAATCAGTCTTTCAAGTTATAGATAAAATGAATATTTACGATAAAAAAATAAAATTCAATCACTCAAAAACCTATACTATATTCCTAACTTCCATTCATTATGCTCTTTAATCGGTTGCTGACATCGCTACGTGATGAAGACCCTAATGGTTCATTTTCACTGCCAAACTTTCGTAATTGTAACTCTTCTTGGGGCCCTCGACATAGCATAAATCTGAAAAAATAATGCGAGTGAGATCACACTTAGAGATAAATTCTGGCACCGAACTTGAATGGCGGTTAAATGAACAGAATTTTCAATTGAACAAAATTTGAACTACAAATTTTCCCTTCATTGGCAAAAACAAATCAAAGCGAATACCTTTAGCTTCCGCTAGGGATGGGCCCTTGTTAATGATTAACATCTGCAAAATTACGTCACTAGTTATTAAGCTAAATCTCTCACTGCTTCTAGCGGTCATGCGGAGTATTGTCTCACTTCTTCTTCGCTGCATCCATACATCTGACCCATGATTCATTCCAATGTGCCATTTTATCCTAATTATTAAGCGATATGATCTAAAGACTTAAAAAATTTTATATGGATAGGGTTTGACTTGAATTGACAGCGTAGTGGGCCACGGACCTATTTTTGTAAGGCCGTGTTCATAGCTAATACTCAGTATTTATTTTCGCTGAAACTTAGTTATTTTTACTATCGCCATCTTTTTCGTTTCTTTTTACTCAAGGTTGAGTCAATATTCGTATGTTTATCAATTTTTTATGGTCAACGCCCTAGCACACGTCCATTTGATGGATTGCGTGTCTGAATGAACAACCTTATTTCGTAACATTTAACATTAGGAAGCCATTCCGGGAACACTTCAGGCAAAAGCATTAATCTCCAAATTAAGATGGTTTAGGTTTTATGTTGGAAAAATTCCGGTACGGTCTTTCACTAAGCCACCCTTGAATGTCGAACGTGCACTGGAAACAAGTGAAACACGCATCGTTGTGGTGCATGTGTGCAAAGGTGCCTGTTGTACGTGTGGGAAAGCCATCCCAACAACGTGATTTACATCTCCGACCGACTTTTGTTTTTACTCTCTAGTAGAGAGGACCGGGGGTGGGGGGTTCCTCATCTTGCTATTCCCTGCTCACCTCCATTCTCCTTTTGAGGTCGCCCGTGTCTCGACGGATGTGCACTCACGCTCATTCGGTCTTCACATCCCAAGAGGCGACAG
This sequence comes from Hetaerina titia, assembly GCA_037158775.1. Lineage (NCBI taxonomy): Eukaryota > Metazoa > Arthropoda > Insecta > Odonata > Calopterygidae > Hetaerina > Hetaerina titia. The sequence continues at coordinate 54,485,969 of CM073775.1, forward strand.
AAACATACTTCAAGTCTCCAGATGTTTACTCGTTCACGTGCGAGAATATACATTTATGTTCTTCTTTATTTTTCTCTCAACAGAACAGTAAGCAAGTGTAACTGAATGTTCATCAGTGTGTGCTTGACTCCAAAAAATGCACTACACACATTATTTGAAACTTCAGTATTTGTTTTCAAAAAGTGGGCAATGTCTTTTGGGAGCGAACGTAAATGAAATAGTAAAATTTCAGTGTTGAAATGTGCGAAAGTCCACATTTGAAGTGACATTTCAGCATTGGAATAAACTGCATCCTTTGCGTCAAGGTTCACATTCAGGTTTTAATACGAAATATACCACAAAATATACGTTTTATTGGTTGTATAAAAGTTCACTTTCTGAAAAATTTGGATTCTGTACATTTTGGAGTCAAACATAATGCATTTTTGGTATGCAAACGTGCTATTGACACAAAACAACAATCAACCTAAGGGCATTGCAAGTCTAAACATCAATTAGACCTCAGCTTTTAAGTAATCACCCTAAAGAGTAAATTGGAGTGAAGGTCGAACGCAGGTGGACATGAAAACATAAGAGGACGCTAGCGTTTTTCCTTTTCATGGAAGTTCACTTGCGGAGTATTTAAAATTTTTATCAGGATGTCATCTCCAAAATAATATTTTTTGAAAGTTCAGTTAGCAAGATCTGGAGATAACAAAATCCCATTATCATTTAAAAAACGATGGAATACAAAGATAAGCCAATGCTAAGAAAAAAATGAACAATTGCCATGTCTTAGATTTCCGACAAAAATGTGACAGTGACGATGACCATAAAAATAATTGTAAATGAATCCGACAATTCATAATTCTAAAACTGAATTCGTTAGCTATTATTATGCTGGTGATGTTGCAAAATATCCCGCCATAATTCCTGAAAGTGGTGGAATATATGGACAAGAGCTCAAAAAGATGCTCGTGTCAATTGGTGCAAAGAAATGCTCAAAAAATACAATCACGGTGCATCAAAAGCTGTGTATAACCTCTACACAGGTTTCAAATTTCAAGAAACTGCGGGAAATGCCGCAACAGTCATTTTTAACGGAGTCATCCGCTAACATTCATTTCATTTGCAACAAATTCAGAGCGTAAAAATCATTCGCCTTGACCGAGATTCGAACCCGGATCCCTCGATTTCCGGCCAAGTTCTTTAGCCAGTTAAGCTATTTTTACTTTTTTAATCCAGACATGCTATCGCGGCGTCCTTTTAAACTCTTGATTTTTTTTGGTCTTTTAAAGGAACAAGATGTTGTGACGAAATACCGAACATAAAATGTCACAGGCACTACACACAGGTGACGAATCTTAGATCTATGCCTATGAGCCCGTTCTAGCTTCCCAGGAACAAATTTCTTCAAGTTTGGGAACAGATTAGAATGCTAAATCAGGAGAATAAGCAGGATGCCCGGGCAAATCATACACCAAATCCCGTAGTTTTCCCATCGCCAACGCACCTTTGTGAGCAGGTGGGTTGTCCTGGTGAAAGATAATTTTTTTCTTCTTCAAGCCAGACCTCTTCTCGGCATCCAGCTGGTCAAGACTGTTCCCTTTCAACCTTTCCTTTCAATTCTGTCTTTCAACCTTTCCTTACATTCGTCTGTAATTGTAAGGAAAGGCTAGGGGTTGGTGTCAGTCGGCTCCCAGCCTTTGGGGAGTGCGGATCGTTCGTTTGCGAAATGCCTATAACGTGATCTCGTTACGCTCCGTCATGAACCGGTTATTCGAACAGCGCTACGCCATCAAATTTTGCGTGAAACTGGGAAAGAGACTCATGCAATGCTCAAGGCCGTGGGTATATAGGCTGTTTTTGAGTGGCACAAATTGTTTCGGGAAGGTAGGGAAGATGCTGAAGGAGCCGAACGTTCAGGACGACCTTCGACCTCAAGAAGTGACAAAAATCTATCATAAGTGAGGGCTTTGTAGAACAGGGATCGCAGATTAAGTGTCAGCATGGTTTCTGATTATCTTGGCGACCTTAAAAGTGATGTCCATTGACTTGTGATCGAAAACATGGGAATGAGAAAGATGCGTGCGAAGTTGATGCCGCGAATGCTCTCGGACGAACAAAGGAAAACTCGCGCGCGGATCTGGCAGGAGCTTCACCATGTGAGTGAGACTCCAAATTTTGTACGCAGTGTCATTACTGGGTACGAGACTTCTTCCTCTTTTCCCAACTCAAATCCGTGTTGAAAGGACGTCATCACGGCTCGGTGGAAGTGTTACAGCAGACCCTGACGAGAGAGCTTAGCACCATTCCGGAGGCCACCTTCCAGAAAGCGGGGAAAACTGGCTGGCAGCGGTGTGTGAACGATCAAAGATGCTACATTGAAGACTTTTGAATGAATGTATCAATTTTGGCAATTTTTTTTAATCGACTCAGTCCTACTTTTAGGACTGACCTTGTATTCAGCCCTCATGTGCCTTCCAAGTCGGTACTTCCGCTCAATTGGCACATACTCCCATAACGTTAGAATTGATTTCCTTTATTAATTCCCTAGTATGTTTTCCTATTATTGATTTGTATTTATATATACTCTGAAAGCCACCGCCAGGGTGTGTGGCAGGGGATTTCAACATAGTTGCCTTCGTTCTACCTCTTGGATGATTGGCGGACTGCGTAATTCTAATTTACGGCTAGTGTAAGACCAAAAAATAAATAATAAAAGTGATTTAAATCTTAACAAATCGTTAAATGGATACGTTATGACAATAGCAAGTTACGTCAGTGTGATGGAAATGTGTACATCACGCGTTGAGTATGGAATAGGTGAGTTGCTGTGTTTTAAATTGACTCATTTCTGGTGACTGTTTCCTCACTTCCTTCAAATAATTTTTAATAGATTACTGCACAAAATCTTCCGTAATTGAGACGACGCAACTCAACTTGGGCAGAAAAATAAGAAAAAGTCCTTGTGATCCGAAAGTTCTTTTGTAGTCAAGTAATAAAATATCTATCCAAAATGATGATAACCCTAGGAGATCAAAGAAAATATCTATCCATATACCAACCCAGTGGAAAAGCTATTATTTTTATGAGAACTTCTAAATTATTTTTATCCAATTTTTACTCATTAAAATCGACATTCACGTATCTATCCATGAACCAACTTAGTAAAAGATCTATTATTTTTAAGAGAACTTATAAATAATTATCTAACCAATTTTTACTCATAACAATCGACATAGATACCTATATTACATTCAAATAGAACCAGAAATGGAATTCTTGCTTGATAACGAAAAAAAACCATGCAGTTTTATGAAGTTAGGGTAGATATATCCTTTGAGGCTTTGAGTCAAAGGAAATATTATTTAGAATAGCTTATGAGAGGCAATTAATTTACGGATATTGCATTGCTTTCTTCATAAATTCCAAAAGAACCACGAAAAAGAAAAGCAGACCTTTTTAGGGTTGAGGAAAAAATGAAAAACAATGCACATAACATTGTTTAAACAAAGGAGCTGGACCTTTTCTGCGCGCTTCAAAAAGTATGCCCTCAGGAAAAAATAAAGTACATACCGTATTTTGATTCGGTCAAAATGACGATTCATGGTCCTTATGAAATGATAAATTCAATAAGAGATCTAAGATAGCAGCATAGCATATGTCGAAGCTCATTGTCAAAGGAAAAACCCTAGGAACATTCATTCAATCGCGCTCAATGGATGCAACGCGTTTCCAATTCAGTCATCCACTCCGCCGGCGGCGCACCGATCGCCTACTTTACCGCGAGAGCTTTACTCTATAAAAAAATATGAAGGGAACAGAAAAACGTGCGAGTAAAAATGAGGGCGTCATACTCATCCGAATAAGGGAAAGGTGAGCTACGGTACGACTACGTGGGTGGGTTGGACATGAAGGGGAAAGAAGCACCTGCAGTGGTACTCCGACTTACGAATTGTTCTACGTGCCAACTTTTCGAGGTGCGAACGTTTGTCATGTTCCATTTTGGGCTCTAGATACGAACTTATTCTCGAAGTTCGGACAGTATGCTTTTTTAATGGAGCGTATCAGAGACTGCTTGATGCCAGCAAAAATTTAGCTTAATCGCTCAAAGGCGCGCATGTCCAACGTTGCCAGTAAATTCACCGCACTTACGCATTTGTCGCTGAACACTTCAAGCGTCGTTATTCACCTCTAGTGCAGTAGTTACGTATGTACCCGTTCACCGCATGGTAAATAATAAATGAAAATACGAAACTAATAAATTTACCCCCAATGCATTTTTTTTTAGTTTTGCCACAATTCGTAAACCTGGGAACGGATCAATCGATCTCTCATAAGATAAATTGGAAATTGGGTCTTGAGGTACGAAGGCAAGGACGAATTACTATGTTCTCAAGTTCCACATCAAGGAACAGAAGGATAGTAACATGGCGGAAGTTTACTTCAGAAAAATTCTGAGGCGGTGCGAGAGGGGAATTGGGATCCCTGGAAGCCATTCAAGAAACTCAAAGGCGTAATCTATTAAGCGGGGTCAGTGGAGCAAAGAAATGAGTGGAATAGTGGGAAGGGAAGGAAGAGTGAAACTGTGGAAAGGGAGAGTGGAACGTGGGTGGAAACGTGAGCGACTCATGATGAGGAACGTTGATTGCTTTGGTATTCGTTTGCATCGTGATCAATGGTCATCAATCCTCGAATGTCTTTGATGCATACCTGTACTCAATTCATTGGGCGGCTAGCCACCTCATCAGTACCGTAACTGCGGTATGAGTGACTTTTGGAGTAAAAAAAGTGACTTCGGTACGTGTTATTAAGTAGGACTTTCCATACGAGAATTTATGTAATCGTCGTACTCAGAGCTATTGAACCTTACGTTGAAGTAATCCATGTCGCCCGCAAAGACTTCGGAAAAATAAATTGATGTTTTTCATAGACGCTTTTTTAGAAGATCATGCGCTTATTTAATTTAGGAGGTGTCGCACTCTGGGGAATACTATTTTTTATTATTTTAAAGACCAAGGAGGATTTTTGTGGAGCCAAGCATTGTGGGCCAAGACAAATACGAAATAGTGGACAACTACGAAATTTGTTAACTTAAATAAAAAAAAATAATCATTCATGTGAATGCCTTATGATCTTAACAAAAGTACTCTACTTCCTATTTCTCTAAGGTTTAATTTAACTTAGACAGATAAGAGTATCAATTGCCCTATTAATGGAACTTTTTGTAAAAAGAGTAGTATATTAATAAGTAATTAATTATTGGCGAACATTAAAAGCGGTCTGTGTTGATACGAAATTAATATTAGCCACACGAGAGCAACATTCTTAAATTGTTGTTATGCACCAAATTTATCGAATGCTTAGGTATTTCCGACCATAAGAACAAGAAGAAGTATTTTAGATTTATGATTTTCTAATGGAACGTCTACCGTCGAAACAATGAAACTCGTGTCTGCGCCGGCCACGCTTTAACTGGGGAAGAAAACAATGGTCATTTCGCGGACATTGAATGGTAGATTGGCAGGTTGATTCTATAAAAGTCAAGAGGTCAAAAACTACGAAAGAATTTCTAAGTTGCATACAACCCCGGCAATGTAGAGCGCTCTAGGATTAGTAGGTGCTTCGTTTAGATAGACTGATCCCTCTCTCCCCTGCTCGTTCAGTTTGCAAACCATTTTTCACTGTGGTGCATATAGTCGTGTGGCCCATCTTTCCCCATGGTAGCGTACTAATATATTAGGTATTGCAAAATTTCATCAATATAGGTAAAAAAAAGATTCACAATTTGCATTCCATTTCATTAAAAGATAAGGAGGTGATGAATGGAATGATTGAAAACTACGGATATTGAACCTTACTACTTCTTCAACACAGAATCGCCAAGAAAAGAGCGAAAATCCTTCACCTTAGAAGTATTCCATTAAATATATATATATATATATATATGTATACATGCAAATAAAAGACTATTACCAATTATATCCTCTCAAAAATAACCCGAACCTATTGGTTCACCTTTCGTCCTTGTTTTTACTTTAGGTAAAAGTTGATACTTTTAAGCAGGCTGTTTATTCACACTTAGTTTATGTGCAATATTTTTGTGACCAATTTCGGGAAAAGGAAATACCGAGGCAATTCCATGCCAGTAACATCCATTTGACTTTAAAATGCACTATTTTGATGATTTTGACATAAAAGCCGTTGTTTTTCACAGGAAAATCCATGATTTTAAGTCATTTCGCGACTTAAGTGCTTCCACGACTTAATGACTATTTTCGCGCCACCTTGCATGACAGGTGCCCAAGGTCATTTATGACACAGTCGGATGTTGGAATAGTGGTGTGACATTAACACCCCTCCTAGACTTCGTGCAAAATTTATTTCGCGTAATAGCACATTAGCGAATTCGAGAAAACCTTGAAAAAATCAACACAAATAACAAAGTCATTGGTAACCAGTGAATGGAGAATCTAACATTTTAAATCGTTCGGTTGTATCTATTACGTTAAAAATACATTGAATAATAATATTAATACATTATCTTTTAGAATTTAAATTAATAGAACAATAAAATGCCTTTCGCGTCAATTAAATTATATTAAATCGCCATTCGATACAAAGGAATGACCAGTAATGAAGATTTAATACATTAGGACCAATCTGTTTTAGAGCTGATTAATCAGGAATAACTAACTCTTTTATTAGTAATTAAATGTATCTGTCCGGCAATTACGTTCCTCTCTAAATCAAGAAATCAGTTCAATCGGGTACATGGCAATTGTTGTTTTTCTTTGCTTTGCAAACCATAAATGCTTTCCATCTGGTTTATGAAAGGAGGAAAGAACTTATTTCCTGAAAGTATGTAATCATTGATGTCTCTATCCTTAGATACATTTGGTACACCAATTTATATTAGAGCGAAGAAAAGAAATCTGCAGAAAAACAGATGTGGAGATCGGGTGCTGAAACTATATGTGAATGGCGTTTCAATGCACCTCAAGTTTCAAGTTTTCCTCTCCTCACACCTCAAGTTTGAGGGAAGTCGACCGACAGCTAAGGCCATTTGCGCCATTAAAGAAGGACAGGAAAGGATAAAGGGTGGAGAGAAACCCAGTGTCGGCGTTGACCTACTCTTGTCTACATCTGCATAAATACCCTGTGAGCCACCAAGAAAGGTGTGTGGCAAAGGATGTAGCACCATGAGGGAAGGGTAAGGGATGAGGGGGTTGGGGGTTAGGTGAGGAAAGGTGGGGGGAACCTGTAAGAAAAATAAATATATAGTAGTATATATATATATACACATATAAACATACATATTTTTTTCTATACATACATATACACACATGTATATATATATATATATATATATATATATATATATATATATATATACGTTAATAGTTATTGTAATGAACTAACTCCTGGGGAATTTCGGCTACAAGCATTCTGGTCGATTATCGTTCTTGGAAAAAATGACATTTTAAACCTGTCAGCCTTGCAGTCTATCTCTCTAATCTTATATTCGTGATCCCTTCGACCGTAATACGTTGGGGTTCGTATTATATCCTTGATGTCATCGGAAAAGGGCCCATCTTTCAATGTTTTTAATACGCTTAATCTACATTGTAAACGCTGCTGTGTAAGAGAATCCCAACCTAAATTGTCTAGCAAAGTGGATACGCTGCTGCGTTGGTCATAACAATGTTTGACAAATCTAGCCCCCCTCCGATGAACTGGATCTAATTCCGAAATCAAATTTATATTATGAGGATCCCATATACTGGCAGCATACTCTAGGTGGGGCCTGACCAAGGCAAGGAGACATCGTTCTTTCACTTTTTCGTGTCATCTGGGTGGGAAGCCAGCACGAAACGAGAGGGGTTGTAACTCAGTAGTAGTGTTTGCTTCGCATTCAGAAACTTCTTGGTTTGAACGCAGTATCTCAAAAAATTATGCTCTCTCATTGTTGACTAATAAACAACTGTATTCTAGTCACTTAGTCTATGATCTTCTTTAAGACCTCGGAAATCAGCCCTCCTTGTTTTCTCGCTTTCAAGGATTAGGTGGCAGGAAAATTTTATTTTAATTACTGTTGCCAAAACAAAGTTCATTAGAGATTGAGAATCTAAATACATAATAATGTATTGTAGCAGACCCATGACAAGAACAGAAATGATAAGACGAAGTTGCTCTTGACAGCAATTCTATGGATTAGTTGGAACCAATTATTTCCACCAAACATTCATCTCTGTTCTTTTTTGGGCTTTTCATTTTCTGGAGAACTTTCGCTCATGATCTGTTTGTTGTATTCAAGGATCTTCCTCTGTTCTGAATGTAGCTTTTCATTAAATTTATGATTAGGAACACCTTGTTTATAAAATATCTCCAGTCAAGTATGTTTTCTTCTACGTATATAGAGCATTTAATTGCTGTCTTCGTTACCTCACTCCCTGTAGATCCTTTTGATTATTCACTTAATTCAGCCCCTAACACCAATTTTCAACGGGTTCCCTGTATAGTAGTTATTTCTTTCACCAATTGTCCACCTCCCTAAACTGTGGACATCTACAGTTAATATGAACGTGAAATTTTCTTCCCAGTTTCGATGAGGTCGTTCTTAAACTATACTCGTATGTGAAGAATAGTTTTTTTCAAATGATATTAATTCTCGCTGGAGTTAGTTTAATATTATATATGTGACACATCGTTCATCTTCTGTGATTTTGCTTCCCAAATGTGCGCCTTTGCTTTGCCCGTGTGCCTTCTGTAACAATACGTATCTATGAATAGTTTCATATTTGCTGTAATAGATTACGCTGTCTATTTTATGTATCTTTACGATGAATTCTTTCCTTGACATAAAATTAATGCCTTCTGGCGATCTTTAAGTTGTCTTCTCCTTATCATCATCAGCAAATATTTGGATCTCGATATATTGCCCATAGTCTTCAAGTCCTTTATGTATCTTCATTACGTTTCTCAATTACTTTCTCTGAAAAAATCCTAAATGTTACTCGTAATAAGTTACAGCCCTGTCCCATATCGTGTATTTTTCCGTACAATTCATCGCTAAATTTTTAAGCTTAAGAGTGACTTGCATGTTTTTTTCTTCGAGTTTTGTACGAACGATGAAACTAAAAGTATCCCAATCGAATGTTTAGAGGCAGAAGGTAACAAAGGAGAGAAGTGCAAAGCAAGAAGACAATTCATCCAAGCATTTTGAAAACCACTGACAATAGTTTTTCTCTCAGCTAAACTGATCAGAGTTGATAAAGAAAAGTTTAATTGGTTTCAATTATTTCATATTCAATTAATATATCTTCCGTAAGTACATATTTAAATAAAAGAGACGTTTCAGGCGTGATAAAAACAGACGTTTCAGGCATGATATGGTGGAATATCATGATTAATTAAAATTGGCAATTTTCCACAAAATAAAATTTTCTTAATACGACCGGTTTCAATGTAACTACATAATCTTCTGGTAACAGTCATTTCTCATTGTCTACTACATATGCTGAAAAGTAAATAAGGGGAGGGTAGTGGAAAATGGGGTAAAGAGGGAGGGGAGGTGGAACGTGGGCAACGTGAGTGACATATGAGAGGGGAGAAAAGGTGCGGGTGAGGAGAAAGGGGAGGGGGGGGGGGAAATTAACACAGTCCGGAAAAACCTCGTGGCTGGATGGGGGGGGTGTCTCGTTGAGGGTGATCTCTCGGTGCTGCGCCAAGCTCCTAGGGCCGTGGAGAAAGGGGATGAGACCGGGGTTACCCCCGTCATTGACCGGCGCAGATAACCATGCATGAAGAAGTGTGCGAAAAGGAGTAAAAATTAAAATCTGACGTATGCATTTAAAAGGAGTTTAGAAATATATCTTATGAATTCATTAAAATACTGGCATACATTGAATAACTTAGAAGATCTTATCTATTGGGATGACGTCATAAACGTGTCACTGATACCAATGTGCTGCGGAAGTGGTGACCACGAAAATAATATTTGTAAGATAAATTGAAAACGTCCAGGTTTGAAATTCTATTTGTCACGCAAACGATAAGAGATCACAACAATTGTGAGTCTAGTAAAATAAAATAATTTTTAAACTAATTTACTTATCTTGTAGTCATTATTCAAACTCTAATAGTGTAGATACTATTTTTCTCAGTTTGTCCCGCATGCATCGAGCTTTAGTAGTAACTCAAATAGTTTCGGGTAATTTCTTCTAATTTATTTAATTTTTTAAATTTCAATAGCCTGTGCCCAGTGCTCAACTTTGAGTATCATATATTATGTACAACAGATAGATACCCAGTGTTGAAACAACATCTGTCACACACTAGCTTGGGTGCATTGCTAAATAAAAGGTGGAATCCAAATACCTGTGGGAATGTAGTTTATTTATCATTTTGTTTCCCGATACATACATGCAAAATTGGCGGAAAATAATGGTTAGAGAAAAAGGAATGTCGAATTTTAACAAAAATGATAGATGTCTTTATTCAGGAGAAAATCATAATGTATATGAGACAATCAATAATGTAATATGCGAATCCAATAAATTTTGGAGTATTATAGTATATTTGATGATTAGTGGGCAGGTCTACATTTTCACCGCAGTCTTTGATTTAGGATTAAAATGAAACCTGCTGTCTCCAAGATATTTCTCTGTCTGATGCATAAATTTAAAAAGTTTAGCACGGTTAAATCTGAGTTTTCCGAAACGTTTTTGAGAAAGAATGGACAGGACCTTCTTTGTATTATTTTGGCTTATTCGAAGGGGGTGTAACTCAGTGGTAGAGTGTCTGCTTCGCATGCAGAAAGTCCTGGGTTCGAATCCCAGTTCCTCCAATTTTTTTTCTCGACTGATAAACTGTAATCGCTATGTGGCATGTTTCTCAACTTATAGTTTTTCTACCTGCGCAAAAGTGTACGTAATTTTATGTTTCTAGTAAATGATGTAACAGCTAGAGATCCTAAGTCGTCGCATTCATAAATTGAGAGACTTTCATATATTTTTTATATTAGTTTTTCCGCAGGGCATATTTATTTTGTGGGAACCTTTTGTGCGGAAATATGCTAAAATATTTTTTACAATTCTTCACACTTCTCTAAAATATTACCAGATCGCTTCAGTGTTTCTACTTCATCAATGATTTATGTATTATGTTATCTACCAACGCAATAAGTCAAGGGGGTTTAACTCCGTGGTAGAGTGTCTGATTCGCATACAGAGAGCCCTTGATTCAAATCTTAGTATGTCCATTTTTTTAATACCTCGCTGCATTCTTAAAAAAGCATTAAAAGCACATCTTGGATCGTAAATGTTTTGTTATTCACTAAGGCACTTCAACGTTTTACGCTGCAGGTGGATGCGACTCCGTTGTCACAAGCGCTCCGTGGCAAAGAATGAAAGACGTCTGAAGGTAAAAGTAAGGGATAAGTTTTGCGGAGAAAGGCTGCAGATGTGGCACGTGAAATAAATAATGGAATAAATGGATGAAAACATAGATGACGCGAAGAGGTAGAAGATCGAACCACTGGATCGAAGTGGTAAGAGATCGAAATTTCTGTCCAAATAAATTTTTTGCTAATGCGTATCAATGCTCACATTAATCAAGGATTTTAAAAATCTAATTTATGATAGTTCTTATCATTACAAATTAGATGGTAGCAAAAAATGTTCAGATGATTTTATGCATCAAAAACCTTTTCGATCACCTACAACCATATTTTTACTTGAACCTATGTCTAAATACCACCGATATATAATATATATATATATATATATATATATATTGTTGCACTCTCAAAACTAATATCTTTTTTGTGATTGGTATGAGATGTTTACATCAAAAGTTTGTTAAGTTAATTATAATTTTAAAGCGAAAGTCAGCGTTGTCCATTTGATCAATTTACGGTACTAATAATTGTTTAATCAATAAATATGAATTCAGTTCTAATATTTAATATGATTGATTTCTCCCTTAAACTCAACCGTTTAGCTGCCTATTTAAACAACGAGCACATGAAGAGGCTTCACATAAATCTCCAATAAGCTATTCAAAATTTTACGCAAAATTAAGTCAAAGATTTTTTTAATGACTGTCCAAACACTAATATTTAATTTTATATTCCGATTTGTACAAAGGTTATGCGATTTTCCAGAAAGAAAAAGGCTAAGCTAAATATTAAAATAGGCGGGGAAAAAATAGAGCGGGTAGAACAGTTTACATATCTCGGAAGTGTTTTGGATCAATACGGTCAAAGTGGTAGGGACTTAAGGAGAAGAATTGCGCTAGGCAAGGAGGCTTTCTCAAGGAGGAGGGAGTTGATGACAGGGACGTTGGGTAGGGAGATTAAGACAAGACTCGTAAAAACTCTGATATGGAGCGTAGCTATGGACGGTGCGGAAACGTGGTCACTGAAGCAGGAGGATAGACTTGGTTGGAGGCTTTTGAAATGTGGGTGTGGAGAAGAATGGAGAAGGTGAAATGGACCGAAAGGAAAACAAATTAGGAAGTCCTAGAGATGGTGGGTGAGGAGAGGGGTTTGTTGAGAGAAATCCTATGGAGGCAGGAAAAATGGATGGAAGGCGTATTGAGCGGCAGTGGGATGTTGAAGAGGGTAATAGAGGGGAGAATGTTGGGCAAGCGAGGTAAGGGCAGGAACAGGATAGGGATGTTGGACGGGATGAAGGGAGGAAAGAAGTACACAGAGATGAAGAGGGACCTGATATACGAGATTAGGTTGCTAGGTGGGGAGTCACAAAATGTGTATTTGATAGTTGTGTCCATCCAAAAACCTACCTTAACCGGTAGATTACCTAATAATAATAATAAAAAAAATTCGATTTGCGTAAGCACTAAAAATTTCTGACGTATCATTTAATTGACCCTCCAATGGGTTGAAAATGTCTTTGCATTTATAACTATTTCACGAGTTGTCTACTAACTAGCAACCTTTGAGGATTTTATGAATATCTGTAGTTCCCATTACATTATTCCGCTAGTACGTTATCGGTATATACGTGTGATTCTCATTTCTTGCGATTCTATCTACTCCTAAAATCCTTTAAAGTTGTGTAGTAAAACCGATGGAATTAAATGTTTTGATTTGTTTCGCCATAGGCTATAAAGCTGATTTTGATTATATTAGTGCTCGTAGTGGTCACCTCAAATCAATCAATCCCTTTCGCACGTGAAATATCAGACTCAGGTTAGGGGGAATTTGAAATTTACTTAGTGGATGGTAGTTTCCCTTCAACTAGTAATTTGAATGATTTGAAACGACGTCGTGAGGATTGTTAACGATCCTCCATTAGACGATAAGGGTATGAAAGACGATATTATAGTTATAACGGTTTGAATATTTTAAACGAATTGCTGATATTCATGGCGTAAATGCGTGCTGCAGCATACCCTGTGACGACACCGAAGAGACATATCACCATATCGTCGATAACACAGGCCTACAAAAAAAATTTTTTTTTCGTGCCGGGAATCTTTGTGATGATTTTTGAGCTGAATCCAAATATGAAATCCGTTTTTATTTATTAGCTCTACTTTTTTAGATATGGCACATCTTACGATTAGTTGTTTTAATATTTGCTATATTCCGGAAAATAATTTTCAAAGTTAAATAAATCTATAAGTATACTAATGTATAACCACTCTGCGGTGTTCCTTTTATTTTCAATAAACTGTCAATAAGTTTTATGTATATTTCTATATTGTAGGCCAATGAGATTAAAAAACAAAAATCGTTTGTATCGACTTCGGTAAAATATTTATTGATAGCTCCAAGCTTAGTTTAAAATGTGTACTTATTCACAATGGTAACAGGTTTAGCGCAATACCAATCGCTCATTCAACTAAAATGAAAGAAGAATACGATACAATAGCATTGGTCTTACAGAAGATAAAATACCAGGAACATCGCTGGGTAATATGATATGGGATTATTACATTAATAATTATTAATATAATATTCCCATATCATCATGTAGAAGATTTTTTTACGTAAGTAACAATATATCTGTATCTTGAAAACTATAGCTGATAGGAAAAAACTAGTGTCATAATTGGATTCAGCACCCCATTTGTTCTTTAAATCAGCATTAAAAGCTCCGGCACCAAAACCACTGTTGACCTGTGTTATTAATATAATATTTCCATATCATCATGTAGAAGATTTTTTTACGTAAGTAGCAACATATCTATATCTTGAAAACTATAGCTGATAGGAAAAAACTAGTGTCATAATTGGATTCAGCACCCCAATTGTTCTTTAAATCAGCATTAAAAACTCCGGCACCAAAACCACTGTTGGCCTGTGTAATCCATACACGCGCTGCTCTTGATATTTCGTGTGAACAATGTAGTCGATAGGCAATATTATGGATAATGTATATTATTCGAAATACTCAATAGTTTTGAGATTGTTCTATATGCCCTATATACCGTCGAAATATATGACATATACCAGTATTGTCAATTAAGCTTGATATGTTTCATATTTATTATTTTCATGTTGATACTTTTGTTAGATCTATGGATGACATTGAAAAATTAATTCCACAAAACGCTTCCAAAAACATTCGAAATCGGAACTCTCCTATCGGAAGCCGAATGCGAAAGAAACTACGTTACTAAGCCGGGCAGTATTTTCAAGCACTTCCTACTTCAAGTCAGGACTTAAAGTTTCGCCGTGTGAAGACTTTGTGGAGGAACTAGCGGAATGGGTGACGCAATGTCTCTTATCAGTCACACTCTTTCCGTGCGGGAGGTCGAGGTTAGAGAAAGCCGTGCTGTGATCCAGCTGAGGTTGATGTGGATAGCACTCTCCGTCGACCAACATTTAGCCCGCGCGAGAACAGAAGACAACCGCTGGAGATTGTGCAGGGAATTGTCCGAGGTTGGAACCGGGACAGGGCAAACGCTGCGAGGAAAATTCGGGACGCAACAGCTGAATAGGACAGGACAACTTAGCGTGTCGTTGGGTGATTCCCTCTCTTCTATAAAGATAACCGGGGCGGACGTGCCGCAGGGTTCTCTTATCAGTCCTCTGTAATTCAACTTGTACGTCAACGATCTACTATTTAAACCTCACACTTCCATTTACATGTGCGTCGATGACACTGCCATCACCGCCACATCTCAAGCATGATCCGCGAACATCAGACGACTTACCGCGCAATTTGACAAACTGCACCGGTGGACGCGGACCTGGAAAATACGAATCAATCTTGACAAAAGTACACATATTCATTTTTTTCGCTAACGAAAACGCACACCCCACGTTCCTGTTTTCTTCTAGCAACGCACTATACCAAGAGCTTCTTCGCACGGATTTCTTGGTAGACAACCTCCCAATTTCCAGCCGCACCTCGACTTTTGCTGTCAGAAGGCACTGGTCGCAAGGAGCCGCCTCGGCTGCCTTTCCTCCTCTGGGTCACGCCGACAGGATGCGACTTTACAGGTCGATCATTCGCCTGCAGTTTCTGTACCCTTGTTCCGTGTTTGCCGTACGCAAAACGCTCTGGCGTCATCTTGAGATCATCCAAAACAAGGCTGTTCGGGCGCTACTCCAAGTGAGTCGATTTAGTCGAACGGCCGAAGAACGAGCGGGGCATAAACTCCCGTCTGTCGCGGAGTTGATTCGCTCGCAATTCGCGTTATTTCAATCCCGCCTCGTCCCGTCTATGAATCCGTTGTTACAAACCATCTGGGACTACGATCCCGGAGAAAAAATACATGCATACACTGCCTTAAGCTATTACTGGCAAATGAGTAGTTCCTATGTCTTTTAATTTTAACTTTCTGCATGGCAATAAGCCGCTTCACGGCCCGACGGACCTTGTTATTTTGTTATCGTTTTATCCGCTTCAAGGTTTTGCTAACTCCCTCTTCCCCTCGCCCAAGTGTAATTTCCCGCTGTCGGAAATGGGTACCCCTTTGCCTCAGTTTCCTTTTTGTACCGCTCTATGCTCAGAGTTTGCCGGTGGGCAGTTATTTCTTATACCGGGGTTCTTATTTGTACTTGTTTTTAAAAAGCAGTTCCCTATCGGCTTTTACTTCTTTTTAGGTTAAGATTTCAAACTTTTGTATTCCTAGTTTTAAGTTTCTCTACTCGCAAACCACTTCACAACACTTCAGCCATGTTTCTTTCTTTCATGCCATGACTTTCCTATGCACGATGGACGGTAAAGGTGAGACTTCACTCGCCGGCACGGTTTATGCTTGCCCGTTCGGGCAGTCAATGAGCATTTCGGGACAGGACAACTTTGCAGATGATGTATGGTAATGATCCTTTGTACGACTCTCCACCTCCTTCCGCGTGAGGTACATGTCTTGGCTGAAATCAAATTTATGATAAGAAATTTTATGTGTGTGTGTTTTTATATACATATATATATATATACTATATATAATTCGAGAACCAGTGAGTCCCTCTTTTGTGTGTTTTGGTTTCTGTGTTTGTGTTTGTTATGACTATCAGTGAATTTATATATATATATATATATATATATATATATATATATATATATATATATATATATATATATATATATATATATATATATATATATATATATATATAGGCTAAGCTAAATATTAAAATAGGCGGGGAAGGAATAGAGCAGGTAGAGCAGTTTACATATCTCGGAAGTGTTTTGGACCAATACGGTCAAAGTGGTAGGGACGTAAGGAGAAGAATTGCGCTAGGCAAGGAGGCTTTCTCAAGGAGGAGGGAGTTGATGACGGGGACGTTGAGTAGGGATGTTAAGACAAGACTCGTAAAAACTCTGATATGGAGCGTAGCTATGTATGGTGCGGAAACGTGGTCACTGAAGCAGGAGGATAGACGTAGATTGGAGGCTTTTGAAATATGGGTGTGGAGAAGAATGGAGAAGGTGAAATGGACCGAAAGGAAAACAAATGAGAAAGTACCGGAGATGGTGGGTGAGGAGAGGGGTTTGTTGAGAGAAATCGTATGGAGGCAGGAAAAATGGATGAAAGGCGTATTGAGCGGTAGTGGAATGTTGAAGAAGGTGATAGAGGGGAGAATATTGGGCAAGCGAGGTAAGGGCAGGAACAGGATAGGGATGTTGGACGGGATGAAGGGAGGAAAGAAGTACGCCGAGATGAAGAGGGACCTGATATAGATTAGTTTGATAGGTGGGGAGTCACAAAATGTTTATTTGATAGTTGTGGCCATCCAAAAACCTACCTTAAACGGTAGATTACCTAATAATATATATATATATATATATATATATATATATATATATATATATAACCATAAACAGTAATCAACCCGAAGTTTGGTTTAGTAGGTGATGGTGGAGCTCACCCAGTACTAAACCCGACGGCGTGTGAATATTCACACATCAGGGTGGGGGGGCCAGTTTCTTTCCCTGTGCCGGTTATGGTTTCCCAGGAACATCTGGTACCCGAAAAATCAACTAGTTTGGGTAGAGCTGTAGGTGCCCAGAGTGCCTAGCCCGGAAATCGAACCCGGGACCCTCCGGTCAGTAGTCCAACGTTCTACCCACTGGACCACCATGACCCACAAGAAATTTTATAAATGGCTGTTTTTCATACTTGAATGCTCAATTTTACGAACAAAAAGGAAGCATCTCAGAATTTTTGGATAGCCGGGTATATGTATCAGAAGGGTCTGCTGGAGACAAAGATCATATGTAAGACGTCACATAATAAAAAATAGTATTCTATAATTTTTACGGTGGCGACAAGGAAATTTCTGTTTTCCAAAAAACACCTGTAGCCTGTCGCTTTTGAATTGAGATACTGTGAGCGATTGGGAGATGGATTGAGGGCCTGAGAACATTCATGTAAACTGATGCAAAGAATCGTTTTTCCCACGCACAATTTTGATGAAATAAGTGTAAAATGATAATGGAAGTAATTTATCCAGTACAAATGTGTTTCGTTTTATGATCGAATGGTAAATTAACTTAACGGCTAGTTACCTGAGAATTCCTGCAAAGAGTTGCATGGTAATTTGGAGACGTGCGTATCGAAACCATATCGAGATAGAAACATAAAAATGTTAGGGAAAAGCCGTTGATATTTTTTGAACCATCTGAAATGTCCGAGGATGTATTTTTTTTGCTAAATTATTTCCGCGCCTACGTATTCATGGTACACTACTTTTAAAATATATAATTGAATAAATTTTACAAAGTGACTAATACCTGTAAATAACTATGGAAAACTTGCTTGCAAATTTTAGAGCTTCGTTGAGCATTTATCCATATCTAACCTTGACGCTGTTCCCTTTCGAGATAGCCTAGGTCTAAAAAGTACGATTTTCTCATGTCAGGAGAATCCGTATGTTCGTCATTACTCGTACCAATTTACTAATGTACTATTTACTTTTCTACTTTTTCCATTTGAGTACCACTTCATGCTTGCCTGTTTATAATGGATTCAATTGTTCGTAAGGTTTATTTAACTATCATACATGTCTTTTCATTGTGTTTTTTTAGTTGAAGTGTTGATTTTACACAGAGGATATTCTTGAAATCTCAAATTTATTATGCCAACGGTTACATAAATATGGAATAAAACCCTCAATAGTCATGTCTCTGGCACATTTATGACAGTCTCACCATTGGGTGCATGCATCGTTTAGCTGTGTGAATAATCATCCCAAGATTGCAGAAACAGACTCAGCTGTCAGCTTATTTTAGGAACTATTCAGGAAAACTACGCACAATGGGTCGGATTAATGACATAAATACATATTTGACTAAATACTATTTAAATAAATATATATAACTTGCAAGAAAGCTAAACCTTGAATGAATGTTAATCCCTCGATGGGTATTTTCCCGCCACTCTCTGTTCCAGTTTCTCACAATTTCGCTGCTTAAAAAGTATCGATTCGCCATGGTCGTTTCGTCCTTTTTCTCACAGTATCACGTTGTAATGCAAAATTCGAGTTTTTTCTAATCAAGGACGTCGCATAAATTCAACGCCTTCGCTTCACTAAGGATTGCAAAATAGCAACCTTTCGGTATTCGATAAACGGGATTTATGGATGATCTCAAGGTAGCGGAGCAGTATGTTGGAGGGAGAGGAATAATTCATGTTACGATCGAAAATTTCTGGTCCATACCCACGCGGTGCGAAGCTCGTTCAGTGAAGTGTTTAGCATGACCCGCTACACTCTCAAAGGACAAGATTTGAAATCTGGTAATGGGCGTGGACTTTCTGCCCTCAAGCGATGAATAACGTATTTTTAAATTTACGGTACCTAATTAGGAGCTGCCAGAGCATTGAAATCAGTAGACCATAAGTATACAGCTAGTGGAATGAGTCGCCAGTAGTCTAATAAATGAAGTAAAAAACATATTTACACACCGAATTCATTTCCTCCAAGAAATGTTACGATATTCCAAATTTCCTGGACGCCCAGTAAAACCGAAAAAAACACTCCCGTGTGCATGGCGGTGATTCAAGTAAATTAGTAATACAGTGTTTATTCCTAATTAATTTCTTTGTTTTTTAGTGATTTACCATTTAAAACCGCAGTTTAAGTATGGAAAAATTTAAATGATCTTCTCAGTGAGCATTTTTGCGCCTCTCTCGAAAAGTATTAACAAATGGTTCATGTATATCTTGGTCTTTTGAAGCAACTTTTCAATTTTGAAACTTCGAAATGCTATTTCGAAGTTTTATAAGGAAATTAGCTTTGTTTATTATTCTTCTTGTTCCCTACGTCTCCTCTCTTATGCGTAGGAGAGATACCGTAGTGGATGTCTCACCAGTTATCATGATCTTTCTTATTTGAATTGTTTTATAGGAGTGCATTGTAATTAAAAGGTAAGAATAACTTATTTTTTGGTATGGCATGCCTGGTGTGTAATCATCCCCTGCTATATATATTCTAGTGGTGGCTTTCATAGTACCATTTTGAATAACATAGAAGATGCTAAATGATATATTTTGTACCAGGTATTTTACCGGGGCTTTCTTCATTAAAACGTAAAACGTGTGCTTCCTAAGAATATTCTCCATGAATGGCAAGAACCTTTCCATGCGATAGGCATGAGAAAGTCGGAATCGCCTGGCATCATGGATTTAACTGCAAGATAATTATTAGGCGGCTAACGCTCGGAAAAAAACCGTGATGTGAACATTAATGCACAATTTGATTTTCACATGATGAAAGTAACTTCAAAGACGGAAATGTTCCGTGAAAGTGAATTAATTCATTTTTTGCTCAGGTAAGAGCTCGTCTCTATTTACGGATATCAAAAATAATCTTGAAACTATACAGTTAGCAAAATGTTTTCCAACTAAGAAACAATTCCAACTGCAGTTATTTAGGAGATTATTTCCTGAATTTCAATGCGTGCTAAGAGAGTACTAATTTCGTAAACCTTCTGTAATCAAATTTGCTAGTTTCCACGCGTGAAATATTTCTCATATGTCCTAAAAATTCATACATGGTACCAAGTAGCCTAACGCTACGGAGTTGGGCTCTCTAATTTAGTTTACATGATCCCTCATACTGCAGTACGATCGGGTTAATAATAAATTTTCAACATCATTGCTAAAGAGACATCCTCCCATAATTTATGCAGTTATTTAATTTGTTATACGAGTATAACCTTCGCTCCGTGAGTGATTCCAAACCTAGCTCCTCTAATAATTTTGATACTCTTCTCAGTTTATCATAACAGCGTTTAAAAAATCTAGCTCTTCTACATTACACGCGTAAAATATTAAATGGAGTAACATTTCTTAACAAAATAAATGGCTTTCCAGTATATGACTCTTGTTTCCTTCTTGGGGAACTGTCAAGCACGAAAGTCAGACTCCATTCTTAAAACTAGAAAATTTCATTAAAGCCAAACACTATTCTTACAAATAGCCTTTCACGATTGACCAAAGATGGCTTTAAGTTGCGTTTGGCGGTCTTATTCAGGTGGAACACGGCAATGTTTAATAGGTGACTCTAATGAACGTACGCAGGCAAGGTTAGATGCCTTCTTGCCCGAGAAGTCACGCACTTGATCTCCGCGTCGTGCTTCCGGGAAAATCGCTTAGATATGTCGCTTTTACTTTTACCAATTGAAAAAAGTATTCTTTATGAAAATCAGTTGATTTATATAGTAGTGGGTTTCGTTCTCTAACTTCAAAAGACTTAAATTCCTTATGATTTTTAGCTGATTGGGAAAGTAAGAGTGTCGATACAGAATGCAACCTGCTTGACGACATATGTGGCATCTCCAAGGCATCGGAAGTGCAGTCATGAAAGTGTTTCCGGAATGTATACTTTTCCTTGTCTAGGAAAGGCACGTGATGAAAACGCACTCTTGGAGAAGGGCATTTCTCATTCTGCGCATTTAGTGCACACTCTCTCGTCGAAAAGCCATAGAAATATAGACGACTCATTTTCCCGGTCTCTTTTCAGATCAAATTTATCGCAAAAATAATCACTGATACATCTCGAACATGTGCGAGGGCTGGTAAAAATAGTTCGGACGGAGTCCCAAAGAAAAAACATAAAAATCATCTGGTGACTTGTTACCTGAAGACCCCCAAAGGAGGCATCCAATGGCAAAGGGCGAGTTGCACACGTTTCTCCTGTAAGGCTGTTTTCGGTATTTTGGCTCGACATTCCTCATCAGTTATCAGGCATCTTACTTGATCTAGCATATTTTCTTTCATCACTTCTCTCTACTCCATGTTTTGTTTTCACCTAGTCTCTTGTCTATTAATTTGCCCGGTGGGTCTAAAGCTCACTCTTTCCCTTCCCGAACGTGTCTTATCTAGACGCTTACATATCGAAAAGTTAAAAATTGTGCATTCAAAAGTTAAAAATTCAATTGTTCAAAATTCGTAATTCCTTCTTTTCTCTTAATTTGACTCCTCCATCTTAGCATTATCATTAATCATGCGTGCACGGTTCGGAAATGCAGTTTTTTTTTACCGGTAACCCAAATGAATATGGGGTCCAATAATGATGCTCTGGATTTTGGGTGCTCTTCCTCATACATTTGTTAAAGTTCTTGCCACAGGCTACCACTAAGTAAATGCACTTAAACCCTAGACACGTTGCTAGAACGGAGCCTGGCACTGTATCACATAATTATTTTATCCCACAGAAATTTTCCAGTGTGGGTATTCCGCTTTGAGGAAACCTTTTACCATCTGTACGAAACAAAGTTTTACTGTTAAAAGGTGTGTTAGATTTGGACATCTTTAGCACATACACTTTAATTTGTCAACATTCTTTAGGAAACAGTATAAGTTTAGAGCCAACGGTGAAGGAACTTTATTGCTGAGTTGTAGAAGTTACAAAGGAGTTGTTCGCTTCACTAGTTGTACAGAGTGGAGGGAAGCAGAAGAAGATCTGCGGTTTGAAGAGGTGTGTTCGAGTTTAGGTCGGCACGTCGCGTCTAGTTAGGTGAGGCTTCGAAATGTAACGGTAATTAGTTTTTGTTTCCTTCCGAAACTTACCTGAAACGGTAGACTAACATAATAGTAATAAAAATCAGTGATCTTATGGTACATTTAGGTTTCACATGGTTCCGGGGACTAAGGGCAGATTTTCAAGCCACATTATTACTCTACGTACCCACCTCACATCCGTAAAATGCATTCTTAACTCCACATATAGTAAACCTCCCTCTATTCCTTCCAACAAGCCTAATTGAAAAATATTCTCTATCCTCAAAGACTGGGCATCGAAGTTGTTCCCGAGCATAGTACATATTATGATTTTACATTTAGTTGCATGCACTTTGAAAAAAAGTTATGTCCGCCATTACTGATTTAAAAAGCATTAAGGTTTTTTTCATTAGTATTATCCCTATAATTAAGCGATCTTAACTAAACCAATTGTATTTAGCTGCAGTCATAATTCGGTAACCGTAGTAGTAAGAAACATGTCTATACCTCAACTTAGAGCGGAGAGCACTTCAGGCGCAATCTACTGTTGTTCTCTAATCATCTTATGTGAGATTTATATTTCGTAATCACAGGTGTCTTTTGTTATGAAAATAAATGTCAATGTCATATGTCTATAGCTGCCACCTTTCTCTTCCCCTTTTCACCTTTCCCAACCTCTAGTCTTACCGTAATCATCTGTCTATATCTTGCTTCGCGAAAATGAACTCAGCATTCATACACTCTGCACCTTAAATATTTCCAGCTAGTCATTCGATAGAACCTGTTTTTTGTTATCGCATGAGTTGATAGAAGTTGTAGTTTAGTGCGTAGTCATGCATTTTTGGAAAAAGAGGAATTCCCACCCAAACGCCTACTGCATTGGGAACACCTAAATGGAATGTGTGGACTCCATTAAATACCTAGGCGTTACCCTCACTCACGATCTCTACTGGGTAAAACACATACGGGGAATATGTGAAAAAACTAACATAAATTAGGATTTATTAGAACAGTACTTGATAAATGTGATTAAAAGGTCAAAGAGAAATGTTATCTATCGTTGGTTAAGCCTCATTTAGAATATGCTGCAAGTATATGGGCTCCTCACGAAGTTGAATTATTGCCGAATTGGATCACATGTAGCGTAGAGGAGCAAGATTCATAAAACGTTGTTACGATAAACTTAGTAGCCTATCCAAAATATTAGAGCAACTGGGCTGGGAATCACTGGCGGAGCGAAGGTTAAATTACCGATTGAAGCTCTTGCATGAATTGGAAGTCACTTTTTCCACAAACTATAGGGGATCATAATACGTAACATCTTGCGACCGTGGGAGGGTCAAGTTCGGCTCAAATTATTCTGGGGTGTATCCACCCCCTGCCACACAACCTGACGGTAGCTTTATATATATAAAAACATATATGCATTAATTATATGTGTTTTTAAATAATAAATCTAAGATAGGGTAATTCTTAGGCCCACCATATTCCTCTACATTTTTTCCATCACCTTCATCTTCCCCCGTTTTAATTCCGCCATCATCTGTTCCCAGGTTTGTAGTAAGAAAGTAAGAGGGTTTGGAACATGATGGAGTTTTGGTAAAACAGTAATCCAAAAACCGCAGCAACTGTTCCCCATGTCAGGAGGGATCCGACAGATGTGACGGTGTTGAAGTGAACAACCCCCAAAATACCTCTCGGGCGATGTATTGCTTGCGGTGCACAGGTAATGAGACGATTCTCCAATGTGTAACTGAAATTATGGGTAGCCCCTAACCTTTTTATGAAGCAAGTGGGCGTTCGAATAGAGGCGAGCTCATAAAAACGCGTCTATCCTTAGCGGCTGTCACAGTGTAAGTAAAAAATGAATAGAGCTGAAAATTTTATCATACTTAGGGGCATGTATACCAACATAATAAAAACATTTTCTGACAATCGGACCCTCCAAACCCGCGAAATTTAAGAATTCCTGTTATTTTCTGAACACACCTCTTTAGCTGCCAGAATTCTATCCATTTCCAAAAATTCTCTTTCGATGTAATAATATAATTAATTCGCGAGGTGACCAAATGAACGAATTTAAATATCAGCCCAAGGTTTCTGGATGGGGAAACCTCTGTGGAATCCGAATGTACGGATTAAGTATAGCGTGTTTCAATGAGTAAATCGTCTTTGAAAGAACTAACATACCTGCGAGATGATAACTTATTTTTTTCATCGAAGCGCAGAAGGCAAACTAACGAAAGACTACGTGCGTCGGGCAAATTGTAACCATTTTTAATCATAATTATTAAGCATGATCGCTTGCACAGAATGGATCCAACTATGCAATTGAACGCCTGAAAACAATCATTGCGAATGCGTGCATGCCTAATAAAATGTTATCTGGAGCATAGAAAGTGAAGTATGAACACGTATGCGAGGAGCGTGGCAAGGGGAGATGATCGGCGCTGGAGTAGGAAGTCGGATTGGGTAGAAAATGGCTTTTTCTAATGAGGTAGGGGGAGGGTGACGCATAGGTGGCGGCCCTTGGCACGGCTATGGTGCTTCGAAAGGGAAACTTGGCCTCAAAACCTCCCTTCCCCCACGACCCGCCACTTCCTTTCACTCCCTTCGCTCAGAAGATGTACGACTTAGGGAGAGGAGGGAGATTCGACGCGATGTAGATAATCGTACTCATTTGCTTCTATACCTAGTTTTAAATAATAAAAGAGCCTTTTCTCAGGCTCTTTTATCTTTTCGAACGTGGTTTCTTATTTTTATAGAATTACGTCGGTGGCTGCACTTTAGCAACGTTGAAGATTGTATGGAGAAGTAAGTTACGGCGGAGGGAGATGGGTTTTCTACTATGGCTCAAACCTATTCTGCAAATATATCTAGAATTACATTTTGCCTTGCACGTAACCAGTAATATAAAAGAAGTGATTGGAGAACTTCTACACAATTTGATGAATAAAAAGCTGTACGAAGGTTTCTGTGAGAAGAAGACGAAACAATGAGGCTAAGGAAATTAATTTACCAGTTAATACTATATATTGTTGTCATTTCAGTTTCAATTAGGTGAGGTTTAATAGGTGTTTTTCTGGCAGGAATATTTATGTCTTGAAGGTGCTCCAGTAGATGAGGGTATTCGCAATGAAATTCGTTTACCCCGGCGTAAATTTGCGGAATTTATCAATAGGGAATACAAACAAATGCTCAGTTATTTCACACAATTTTTAATTAGACGCGATCTGAGTTTAGATGTTAAACCTGGGTTTCGGCGTTCACTTGGTAATGATTAAATTTTCACACCATCAAAATCAGAGTCGTGTTTCAATAATTGTTTTCTGGAGAAAATAAGTGTTTGTGTTTCAATTAACGTTATATCATGAATCCCATTTAGGAAAACCTCCCAGTAGAGTAAGAGAAATACAGTGCCTGAGGAATGAAGCGTCAGTATCTGAAAGGGATACACCCTTGAATATTCCGGACCTTGTTTTTGTTAAAAGTTCCTGACAAAATGGATATAAAGTAGAATTATTTTTATTTAATAATTGCAATAATGTGGAATGGTATATTCAAACGATACATGTTTTTATCCTCAGACCATCTCTCACCCTGAAACATAACTTTTACTCTCGTTAGGGTGTATATCCATGGTTTGGGAGGTACGTTTTTAAACTGACCCAAGATTTTTTACAAAAAAGCCATGAATTTCTAGGGTTGTTTCTGGAGATCATTTGTGTCACGAAAGATTTTTGGCCATGTTCGCAAGTCGCTTCGTTTTGACCATTTAATAAACGCCAGTAATTGTTGTGCCTTTCCACTTTATTACTCGAGTGCCTGTATTTCTTCGGTTTCATTCGAAAAAGGTGACAAATAAAAACCTGTTTTCAGAGAAGAATCACGCACGGATGGAGCGTTAAATTTGTTGAAATGGGTCGCTGACACTTAGTCGCCAGCAGTCCTCGCTCGAGCGGCGAATGAACCGTTTCTTTCACGGCCGATCAAATCGTGCGAGTTTGTTGGACATCATTTCCTAGATTCGCTTCGAAATCCACAAGATCCGACCTTGTCGTGTGTTTTGACGCTAAAAACGTCGCTTGCGCTATTGGACGCGAGTTATCTTGCATGACACGTTCGACATACACGAATATTAGATGAGCGTGTCCGCACACGCGGAATCCACGCATTATGACAACCATCACACCCCTCTTTTCCCTTTGTGGAGTGATTGAAATGCATGCATGTGAAACGGACTGCATATGCATGCTCACTGACTGGCTTCTAAAACCAACAACCTGTCGCTTGAAACCCGGCCTAAATGCCTTAAAAAATGGAATTTAAACTCCTCCTGGCGCAGATGCATCACAAGGGAATCAGCAGTTTCAGAGATAGATTCAGTGGTTCATCGTACGGCGATGGTTCATAAGACTTGTGACTGGAATAAATTTTTCGAATTCACCGTAAAATATTGATGGAATTGAGCCCTTACGGCTAACTGTATTGAATAAAAGAAATGATTTCAATAGCCGTAAACAATTAACCATACTAAACAAAAACAAAATACAAATGAGGTTAGTTGCCTAACGCCACAAGTCAAAGCATAGGGTAAAGGGGAAAAAAGGAAAGGAATGAGAAAGGTGAATACAAATACGCGTATTTCGGCCACAAGGTAACCCTCTTCCGCGTAATGAAGGTGAATCGTCACGACAACACAAGTTTGAAGACGTATTCACCTTTCTCATCCCCTCCTGTTTTACCCTTTACCCTATACTTTGACTTGTGGCGTTAGTCAACTAACTTTATTCGCATTTTGTTTTTGTTTTGAAAGGTGTATTGTTTACGTCTATTGGAGTCTTTTATTTTATTCCGTTCAACCTAGAAATTTTTCTGAACCGTAAGGAAATATTCAATCAAACGCCACCTTTCTTCGCTGTAAAAAATAGAAGGGAATGGCACTAGAATTTGGTCATTTATTGACGATTATCTTGATTTATTTTTCGTTTCCTCTCTCACACTTAAAGATTTCGAAGACCTGCGAAATTTAGACATCAATGCTCCCTTTAAGCCCACCCTTATTGAAGATGAAAGGTCTCGTCTTAAGGCTTGCCACTTCAGTTAAGCGAATCAATTCTAAAATCGGGGATATTTAATATTGGAAATGAGCTCAATGCATGCCAAACGAACCCTTTTCCAAGATCCAACTTTATTTTCGGCTCTCGCTCTTTTCCCATGCACAAACACTATTTTTTTCGTGTTTCCGCGACGTCTTTTTTGGTTGAAAAATAAAACTGATTCCGGCACAGCAATAGATAGTCTCTTTAAACGCCCCTGTTCATTTGTGGTTGATAATTGGTATCAAGAATCGGATAGGAAATTAACATCGTTCTAATATCTGTTTTCAGCACCGAAAAATGAAAGTAATTCATTCATAGAATTACGATAATCGTTTTTGAACGATGCGATTTTCAGTATCCTGACTTCAGTAGTGAAAGACGGAAATATGTACCGCATAAACCGGCCTTGATAAAGAAGAAAGTAGGTATAGCCCCTCATATCTTGCCAAATAAGCGTTCTCTTTGGGGTGGGTACCATGGTACTACTCGCGCAAAGCAAAAGAGAACGGATCGGAATGTGATAGCGCGAGATTTACATTTCTCCTTTTCGGGCTCCCTTTAAAAATGAAAGGGGTCCCTTTCACTGCGTCTGGGATTCCACAGAAGCTGGATAGGGTGGGGAACACAGGGTGGGTGAATTGAGGAAGTTCTTCGGGGGGATTGCCTTGAGCTCCGGGTACCCGTTGATGCCGAATCCATCCATTCATTATCGCCCTCGCCGATGTCGAATGGTACACCCTCTACGCTCCTGCGGACCCAGGCTATTAACATCAAAGAAGCCGCCATGCTTGGGACGTATGCTCTTAAAAAAAACTGTATAGCACCCGGCCTTCACTTCGGGAAAAGAATTAAAGATAAATCGAGATCGAGAAAATTGTTTGAAAGAGATACAAACTGATAGATAGGGTTAGTAAGGCGGAAGTGCAAGGGAGGGGGTATAGAGGTAATTAACGTGTGTGTGATTTCACTCTTAAATTTCCGATCAATTAAGTTACACTATTGAAATGATCACTCGTGTGGATGGTATTGAATGAAAAAGATTCATGTATTCATACATGAGAGGTTACCATTTGTGTTCGTTTGTTGCATAATCATTCCTATCCTTTGATTTCTACAGCTTTGAATCGCGAGTAAAGCAATTGGTGACGATTGTAACATAATAAATTACACAGGCCAACAGTGGTTTTGGTGCCGGAGCTTTTAATGCTGATTTAAAGAACAATTGGGGTGCTGAATCCAATTATGACACTAGTTTTTTCCTATCAGCTATAGTTTTCAAGATATAGATATGTTGTTACTTACGTAAAAAAATCTTCTACATGATGATATGGGAATATTATATTAATAATTATCCCATTGGCCTACAATATAGAAATATACATAAAACTTATTGACAGTTTATTGAAAATAAAAGGAACACCGCAGAGTGGTTATAAATTAGTATACTTATAGATTTATTTAACTTTGAAAATTATTTTCCGGAATATATCAAATATTAAAACAACTAATCGTAAGATGTGCCATATCTAAAAAAGTAGAGCTGTTAAATAAAAACGGATTTCATATTTGGATTCAGCTCTACAAATATAGTTAAAATTATTACAAAGACTCCCGGCACCAAAAAACAATTTTTTTTGTAGGCCTGTGTTATTGAAAGAAAGCAAATTTTACCGAAGCGGAGTGTAAGATATGAACATGGAGATGCATATTTCTCCCTGATTTTCACCGATAAATACGTCGATAAATACGCTAATTTATTATTAGAGATATTAGTTCAAATCCAGGGTGGATTCCTTTTTGAACAATCAATTGTAAATAACCATCAATTTGGCTTCTAAAAAGATGCCTTGTTCTCATTAAAAAAAATAAATGGGATGCTTTTGACAATAATTATCGTGATTCTGGGTTATTTATAGGTCTGAGTAAGGTGTCTGACATGGTTAACCATCCATTTCTATTAGGCAAATTAAAGGCATATTTTAAAAATAGTCGCTGCAAAATTCTGGTTTAATTTTTTTCATTTCATTTCTGGCTTTCATATTTAAGAGATAAGCCCCTTTATGTCGATATGGATTCATCTGAATCAATCTCAATGTCGTTTAATTATTAGGTCCCTTAGGCATTCTCTCCTTAGGACCGCTACTTTTCTTAACGTGTGTGTACAATGATGACCTGGCTTCACCCTCATTACCCTCACTCCTATGTTACGCTTTGCAGAGGACACAAATTCGATCTTTCACAATTCTACAGAACTAGTAGAAAATATAACAAGTACAGCAAAGAGCTTAATGAAACGGTTTTCTAACAAATTGTCAAAAAATATTATCATAAATAATTACATAAATTTAAACCCTAAAAAGATATGACCAATAACTGTTATTCCAACTAATGACAATAGCCTTACTCATGAAAAAATTGTACTAAATGTTTAAGCATTTAAATTGACAATGTATATTTTGTCATGTGCAATCACTTTTAAATTATAACATCCCTTTTTAGGCTCATCAATCCATCTTCATAGGCTATTAGTACTGCAAAAAATAATGATTGTATATCTCATGCTTCCAATAGGACCCCCAGTAAAACCCTTCTTTCAATATTTATCTATATTAACTGTTCCATTCTGTATATTCGTTTGTCTGATAGACAAAAATATAGGTATATTTATAAAAACTGCAATCAATGTTCATGGGCGTAATAGTAAAGCTCAAAGTTTTTCCGTGGTGAACATTACATATAACAAGAACTTAAGAGTAGTGGAGCTTCAAGAAGTTCATATATATATAACAATTTACCAAACCCCATTAAAAACATTAACACCACAACATTTTTAAATGTTCAGTAAAAAAAGTTTTCTGTAATTAAACTATTCTAAAATTTAAGTGGCTATTTTAAGAACATTCACTACAATATACTCAATTTACAATTTTATGATCGTGCACCTTATTGTCCATTATGCTTTATTGTACAATTTTTTGAATTAGATTTTCTATGTATTTGTGGAACTATAATATACCACTGAATATTTTGGATTTTACTGACGAACTTCATGTAAAGAGAGAGATGTAGTAATAACTACAAAATCGGCTGAAATAGCGCTAAAGCTACGTCCGGAAAATGCAATCAGTGTATTAAGCGTTAAATATCGGAACATATGGAGTCAATTTTACAACGTTTGGGGAAAAAGTCCAAAATAACCTATTTCAAATAGCGAACGATTGGTTGCTTTGATCAATGATGATCCATCCTTACTTTATTAGTCACATATTATTACTACGTGTTGTAAATCGAAAATGTAGCATTGAAGTGGTAGAAATATCTTGAATATGGGAAAGGCAGATTTTCATATGTGACTATGGACTTGGAATTACCTAAATTGTATCATCATCAGTATCTCAATCCTAGGATTGGTTGACTGCAGCCCTCCATTCTACTCTATTTAATGTCAGTGCCCTCAATCCTTGATGCCCTCTCTGCTTTACGTCCTTATTGATTTGTCCTATGTACAGGGTTCGTCCGGAAAATAAGTGTACTGAGCTCGGGAAAAAAATTTATTACACTTTTACATATCTTAAGCTAATGTTTCTCAAAATAGGACCCTTGTGAGTCGATACACTTGTTCCAGCGGCGTTCCCATTCCTGGAACGCTCCCGCGAAGGCATCATCGGGAACCTCTCGAAGACACGTCGTCACGGCCTCTTTGACGACGTCCAAAGTCCCGTATCGCGTTCCTTTCAAACTCCTCTTTATCTTCGGGAACAGAAAGAAGTCCGGTGGTGCCAAGTCCGGGCTGTAGGGCGGGTGCGGCAGCGTTGCCACGCTGTGCTTGGCCAAGAAGTCCGACACGACAAGCGCGGTGTGAGACGGCGCATTGCCGTGATGCAGCCGCCAGATGTTTTTGATCGCTGGCCGACGCGGGCGACTCGTTTTCGAAGCCTGTCGAGCACTTGGACGTAAAATGCAGCATTTACAGTTTGTCGTTCAGGTACAAATTCGTAGTGGACGACTCCCCTTTGGTCAAAAATCCGGAAAAAATCAGTAGACTTATCTTCCGGACGAACACTGTATATATCTCTTGGTCTTCCCCGTGGAATCTTCCCTTCCATTTCTAAATTGTGTATCCCAACATAATATCCTTTTTGGTCGCAATGGAATGTGTCCTTTATCGCACTAGTATGCATAATGAAATATTGAATAGACATTTCCAGTTTATTTCTTAAGAAAGCGTATGGTTGCTCTACTTTTACATCTAAAACGTGGAACCAAACAGAGAATCCGATTGACATTACTGAACGGAACTCATTGTTTAAATTGAAGGAAAGCTAGAAAAAAATGGTGGTCGTATTTCACCACGAACATGGGGAGCGTCATTGGCGGATCCAACACCTATATCAGTGAAGTCTTTGTTTGGAATCATCCATTTACCTTTTCGGCCAACATCAATGAGTCAAAGTAATGATTTTCCAGATGCACGCCAATTTTCCGTGGTCAGGATTTATATACGTGTGTATGTTACACATATCACCGTCATCCGCAGTACAACCTCCGCTTGTCAAGACGGACCTGGAGGAGTATCATGAGAGAACTATAGAAATATGTACTTGTACAATGGGATGCTATTTCGCTGAATGACTGTTTCTGTTACATTCAACATGCTTTAATCTAGAGTGTTGGAAATTTTATGATTACTGAAACGTGTATTGTTACTCAAATATTTCCCTCATTTTGAGGTCGTTTTTCTCATTCACATTAAGAATCGCTTTGGAGCTATTGATTAAAACGTCCGTAAGTTTTTTTTAAATATATCAAAAGAGAAACTTTCAATTGTTTGTTGCCGATTCCATACATTATGAAGGACAGTTCTCGAAGGCTATTTGACGTATCGAAATCATATTTGTGATTTTATTTTGTTCACGGCCAGTTTTAATGTACACACAAGAGTGTGCAACTATATGTTTCTGTAATATTAAATGGGAGAATATCCTTTTGAAGTGTTTTATAAAAGAGGATATTATGGTTTCACGGGATTAGAATGAGGGAAAGATGACTAATTCATCACATGATTACATTCATTCCTGGATAGCAACAAATCTGTTGGCGTTAAAAGCCCTCCAGGATGAACAAATGTTAAACTCTTGGTAACAATGTGACATGAAATATTTCTGTACAAAATGAATTGTTTATGGATTAACCAAGGAATTTAATCCCCTCCCATCAGTCCCAACGAGCTTCTCAGAGTAGGTTTATAAATATCCTGTACGCAAGCTTCACAATACTTCAGCGTGGTGAATTCTAAGAATGAGAAGAGGTGGTGACCAACTGTTGTTAGATGAAGAACGAAAAGGGCTTCATGTAACGGGTAAAGACGAGAGTCGTTTCAAGCACTACCTAAAGTAGTTTGTTCGGTATAAAAACGAGAATAGGAAAGTTGTCTCCGCCGCGTTCCTGTGGCCATACGGCTTGGTTTTCCTGACGGTTGAGTTGGAGTTGAGCTGCGGTTGAGAGACGGCCTGCTGTTCGAGTATGCCTATCAATGCAAAGGTCGAAGGATAAAATATCATAGACATTTATTAAAATATCCCATGTTTAGGTGTTGCACCGAGGGGAAATTGCATATAATTTAGTTAGGAGTTACTGTACGTTAGGACATTCGATGGCATGCGGGAATCTCTGAAAGATAAATAGGTACTACAAGATTCCTTGCTTGTCAGATAAAATTTCCGGAGATAGTGTTTTCTGGCTTATGTAGGCCTATAGCCTATAAGATTTTGATCTAGCTGTGAGATGGCCCTCAGGGTGACGATGTACAGTGAAATTCATGTTTAATAATATAATCCTCTTTTTGGTTAAATAAATCTGGTTTATAACATTTAATCCTGCAACAGACTACTAGCGGGCCGGATTAGGACCATCTAGCGGGGCTATCTTTGATGTTGCCCATATTATAGATATATCTTGCTCTGGATTTTTAATAATAAACATTCCACAATAATAAATATAAATAATAAACATAAGTCCACTTTAAACATTTTTATTTAAGTACTCCAATGGTTTATATCTAATAATCCAGAAATGAAACTTGAGTGCCACGGTGAACATATTATATCGGGGTCAGTATCTCCATTTTGTTAGCCATGGATTTAATTTTTTAGTATAGATTTAAAGGCAGATCGATGACACAGATGCTTGATAAATTCATATACCAAGTACTTTCAGTGAAACATATCGATGGAGGCCATAGTTGAAATAAATTTTTGATACATATATCAGAGAAAACAATAAAAAACTTTGAAGCGTCAAAAATTAAAATATTCTATTAGAATTTTCCAGGAAAATGAAAACATGCACAGTTATTTTGTGCACTCTACGTTAAGTTTTAAAATAAATGTTGTCTTTCGCAAAAAAAACTGCTGATGGCGCCTATTAAGTGTAGTCAGTACGTCTAATAAAACACAGTTTCAATTCAAGACATTGACCGAATCTCTTCGTTGAGGGGACTTTATAACTCGAAAAACATATCGCTATTGTGAAATCTTTCTCTCCCACGTCGAATAGCAGCAAATGGAGGCGACATCGAGTTTAACGTGTTCTTGCGGTAGGGCAGTTCCGCGTCCGTCGGCGGAGACGAGAAGTCTGCAGGACCCGGAGTGATCCAGTTTTCTCCTGCGGTCGCCGCGCGGTGGACAGAGAAAGATGATAGAGAGAGAGAGAGAAAGAGCACCGCTGCCGACTGGATTCCCCACCTGCGCGGTCGACCAAACGGCTCCCAAGGCCCGAACGAACCATTGGAAAAGCGAAAGACTAAGAGTGAGGAGGATGCGTCTCGCCTTACATTACCACCCTCATGCATCTCACGAGAGACCGCAAGAGTACGTAACGATGGGTTGTCGAGGTGAGAGAGGGGGGGAAGTTTGGTTCGGTTGGGGTCGATCAAATTATGCAACGATAATCAGCGCATTCGGTTGTTGCACAAGTCGTGAAGTGGGAAGGTGGGTACCGACTCCGCCGCCGACTTGGACAAAAAACGACCCTTTTGCTCAGGGTCGCTTAGGAAACGGATGCGTCCAATCGGGTTGGATCATCTCAAAACTGAAGTCGTCATAACGTTCGAAGATTGATGCGGGATGGGAAGCCCCTTTAATGAGTGCCGTATAAGCCTCGTATCTCCTCGTCCCCGCCCACCCTTACGTCCCTACGGTTGGTGGGGGGAGTAAGATGACGGATAGATGCAAGTCAGGAATGATTTCAAAAGAGTCTCTTCTTATTGAGATCTGGAGGGAATCGGAAGATGATATCACTCGAAGGAGAAATGTAGGACAGAAAGGTTTTTTAAAAGGTCATTTCGCTCTAGGACAGTTTAGAGAACGGAATGAATCGAGAAAGCAGCTACTCATAGCTGTGTCAGCGGCTAACGAAATCAACAAGTTATGTTTCGAAACCCGATGTACGAGTACCGTACTTCTTGGATGCGTTTTAGGGTAAATGTATTCCGATAGTCATTCCTGGCACTTGGCACCAGAAAGCTTACCTCCCCCGAGAAATTATACTCAGTCATGCTTTTAGTCCTAGACTATTTACCCTTTCATCATATTCCTCATATTCCTTGTCATCTATAATAATTAATGAAATGAGGGTTAAATAATGAAATAACAAACCGTTTTAAAAGTATTGAAGTATGTAATGACCTTTCGGCAAGATTAAATATATTATTTTGGGAATTAAATAATACTGAATTTAATTATGAGAAATTTCAAAATATTTTTATTGTTTTTTTATATATTCTATTGGTTTTTCACTTATTGGTATCATATGAGATTTACTTTGGCTTTGGTAGTGGTTATTATGGCGTAAATGTTTAACTGTGGAAAGCAATTTGACCTACGAAAGGTGGTCAGTAACCAGTGGGAATCAGGAAAAGGAATGAAGGTTGTCTGAGAATAGGAAAATAAGGAAAGGCAGATAAATACTTGTACACCGTGTGGATATCAGTCTGGTTTGAAAAGGTAGCCGATTTCACCTATTATTGAGTTTGCAGACCCACTTTCTGTACGGAAGTCTTAAGTAGGCAGTGTAAAAGCGACAACCAAGGAAATACGTGAGTGTTCACTCTGCGCAAAGTCTTTTGTCTTTGTAGTAATATGCTGTCATGAATCAAATTTAGAATAATGTGAGAAATGGGATTTTGTGGGAGTCAAAATACAGAATGGGACTGGTAGGAATTATTATTCAGAAGCGGTGGCTGAGTAGTGTGACAAGTCCGGTTGGAGAAGGTTCAGTCACATTCGCAACGAACGTCTCATACGCTTTGCTTCAGTAAACTTTCACTTCGATATTGCGCTGACATGATTTCAATTCATGACTCAGTATCAGGAAAGTTAATAATATTTTATTGCGTATTTTTGTAGGACCTAAATATTCATAGTAATGTTGTAAAAATAGGATAATTCGATGCTCTCAAATCCTTAAAAAGATTCATTCGATTATTCTTTTCTTCAAGTGCGCAGTCAACCCAAGAGATGTCTCCACATCCTTTAATTTTTTTCCCAGAAACTTCTCTTAGTCGACTATTAACCTCCGAACGGCCAAACCCAATCTCTCTACCTCCCTCCCCAGTCCCACACCACATTTGCTCCCACGCCTCCCACCATTCCAAAAATAAATAGCACACGCACACTTTCAATCTCTTTCGATTCGATACTCTCCTTAGGAATGCACAACGCAGAATCTCTTCATCGATGTGTATGTGTGAATTGAAATAGGGCTTTCTCTCCGTATAGAGAATCACAGTTTTTCACGAAATCCACTTCCTGCCGTCAGGCATTTTTCATTTCCGTCATCTCACGAAATTCTTTCAAAGCAAAACCGACAGTAGCACCAAATGAGTCTCAGAAAACGACCGAATTAGTTGTAATAGAAACTTGGAATGACAGGACAATGTTGAGGACAGGAAAATTATAGAGTATAAGGAGAAAACTGGAAAGAGTAAATATACATTTTTAGGGACGTGCGAGATGAGATGGAAGGATAGATTACTGGAGTGATAGTTACAGAGTGATATACAGGGCAAGGGAAGAAAACCAGCGAGGGGTGGCAATTATATTAAACAAAAATTCAATAGTTTCAGAGTGTAAAAATCATTCGCCTTGACCGAGATTCGAACCCGGATCCCTCAATATCCGGCCGAGTGCTTTAGCCAGTCAAGCTATGATTCAATTAATTTTTATTCGGTCCAGTTAATACGTTACACAGTAAGTGTTTACATTGTGCATAATATCAGCTTATAGATTTTGGTTACAAAATAATTTTTCCCATATAAATTTATGTATAAATATACCCATAAACCCCTCCCATGGACTACAACCTTGTCGTGGTGGAAGGGCTTGTGTGTTCCGATGACCCCTAGAGCTGTGCTGGCGGGAGTAAAAATAATTACTCCTGGAAGGGTCACCCATGCCAGATAGGTCGAAGGTTAGGAGCCAGACGAAAGGTAGTCCACGCAGCGTCTGTTCCTCAGTGAGGCGGCTGCAATGGCGTCTGACCCCAGTGGGGCGGCCATTAAGTGATGGTGTCACGTTAAAAACACTATTGAGGAAGGCAACGGGAAACCACCTCAATTATGATTCCCAAGAATATAATGATGGGCACTATGGATAATATGAGTCCTGGCAACTACGGGACTCGGCCCAAGAGGCCGTGTGTCGTGCCCGGCAGCGGGAGAGGCAAGGCTTCCGCGGTCGTCATCCCACGAAACCCTTGCAGGGAAGAAATAACTGCAGCAGGACAGAAGACTCAGAAGAAGGCGAAAGTAGTTAGAATAGGAACCTGGAACGTCAGGACAATGTTGAGGAGAGGCAAATTAGAAAATATTAAGCGAGAGATGGAAAGAGGTAATATAGATGTTTTAGGCCTCTGCGAGGTGAGATGGAAGGATAGCGGGGATTACTGGAGTGACAATTATAGAGTAATATACAGCGGCGGGGACGAGAGCCAACGAGGGGTTGCCGTAATTTTAAATAAAGGGGTAGGAAGAAGCGTAGTCAACATAGAGCAAGCGACAGATAAAATTTTACTCGTAGAGATTAAAGCAGAGCCGACGAACTTGGTCATTATCCAGGTATACATGCCACCGAGCAACCACAAGGAGGAAGAAGTCGATAGGATGTATGTTGAGTTAGAGGATATAATCGCGAGTGTTCCTGCAGGGAAACATTTGACAGTGATGGGGGATTGGAATGCGACGGTAGGCGAAGGAAGAGATGGGGGTGAGGTGGGGGACTATGGGTTAGGCACGAGGAATGAACGCGGGGAGAAAGCAATTGAATTCTGCAGGAGACAGGGGTTAGTCATCACTAACACATGGTTTAGACACCACAAAAGGCGTAGGTATACATGGAAAATGCCAGGTGACTCAGAAAGGTATCAGTTAGATTATATTATGGTTAGGCACAGGTTTAGGAACAGTGTGATAAATTCGCACAGTTTCCCAGGAGCGGATGCGGACTCTGACCACAATTTAGTTGTTATGAAATGTAATGTTCGTTTCAAGAAGATAAGGCAAGGTCGGCGGGTTAAAAAATGGAATTTAGAAGCAGTGAATGAATTAACGAGGAAGGAGTATCAGGAGGCTGTAGAGAAAATGATGGATGACGGTAAAGAACTGAGTACTATCGAAGAAAAATGGGAATGTATCAAGAAAGGGATATTGGAAGCCGCTAAAGACACTATAGGAACCGTTAACGGGAAAAGGATAAGGAAACCATGGGTAACGGATGAGATGATTGCAAAGATGGATGAGAGAAGAAGATGGAAAAATGTAAACACAGAGTTAGGCAAAATGAAGTACAAAGAGTTAAACAATAAATTGAGAAGGACCACAAATAAAGCAAAAGAAGAATGGTGGAAAACGCAATGCGAGGATATGGAAAGTTTACAGAAGAAGGGGAAATTGGTGCTCTATACAGCAAGGTTAAGTTATTATCGGGAAGTAAGAAGGCAAGATCTGTGCTAACAGTTAAAGATAAATGGGGTAAGATAATAGTTGAACCAGGAAAAATCCAAGAGAGATGGAAGGAATATATAGAAACACTGTATGGTAAAGAACTTAGGCCGACAAGGTTAGACATAGAAAAGGAACATGACGTAGAAGAAGATAGCTTAGGTCCAGGCATACTCGACGATGAAATAGAAAGGGCATTAAAGGAGATGAAAGCAAATAAGGCAGTGGGGGTGGACAATATTCCTGTAGAAATGTTGAAATGGTCAGGGAAAGGTGGGAAGAAGGCCATATATGGACTGATTCGTAGTATCTATGAGGAAGGAATCTGGCCGGAAGATTTTGTGAGATCGGTGTTAGTTCCTATTCCAAAAAAGGCAAAGGCCTCGTCATGTGAGGATT
Organism: Hetaerina titia; assembly: GCA_037158775.1. Lineage (NCBI taxonomy): Eukaryota > Metazoa > Arthropoda > Insecta > Odonata > Calopterygidae > Hetaerina > Hetaerina titia. The sequence goes on from CM073775.1 coordinate 54,524,876, forward strand.
AGAGAACAATAAGTTTGATATCCCAAGCAGCTAAAGTTATTCTCAGGATCATCAACAAAAGAATAGAGAGTAAGGCAAATGATTACTTAGGGGATGATCAGTTTGGGTTCAGGAAAGGAAGAGGTACGCGTGATGCCATTGCAGTAATGAGATCACTAGTCGAGAGGAATATAGAATACAATCAGGACGTTTTTGCCTGTTTTGTAGATTTCGAAAAAGCGTTTGATAGAGTGAATTGGGAAAAATTAATGCGTGTATTGCAGAAAATAGGAATGGATTGGAGGGACAGGAGACTGATCCGCAACCTGTACATGTCTCAGACTGCTCAGGTGCGAGTGGGGAACGGAGAGTCCGGATGGGCAGTGTTAGGAAGAGGTGTAAGGCAGGGTTGCCCATTGTCACCGGTACTGTTCAACGTATATGTAGAGGAAATGATTAAAGAGGCATGGGAAGAACTGGAGGTAGGAATGAAAGTCGGAGGGGAACTCGTAAAATCGGTTAGGTTTGCTGATGACCAAGCATTAGTTGCTCAGTCAGCCAAGGGGTTGCAAGCATTGTTGAGTGAATTGGAGGTTCAGTGCGATAAATATGGGATGATAATAAATATTAATAAAACAAAGGTTATGCGATTTTCCAGAAAGAAAAAGGCTAAGCTAAATATTAAAATAGGCGGGGAAAAAATAGAGCAGGTAGAACAGTTTACATATCTCGGAAGTGTGTTGGACCAACACGGTCAAAGTGGTAGGGACGTAAGGAGAAGAATTGCGCTAGGCAAGGAGGCTTTCTCAAGGAGGAGGGAGTTGATGACGGGGACGTTGAGTAGGGATGTTAAGACAAGACTGGTAAAAACTTTGATATGGAGCGTAGCTATGTACGGCGCGGAAACGTGGTCGCTGAAGCAGGAGGATAGACGTAGATTGGAGGCTTTTGAAATGTGGGTGTGGAGAAGAATGGAGAAGGTGAAATGGACCGAAAGGAAAACAAATGAGGAAGTACTAGAAATGGTGGGGGAGGAGAGGGGTTTGTTGAGAGAAATCCTATGGAGGCAGGAAAAATGGATGAAAGGCGTATTGAGCGGTAGTGGAATGTTGAAGAGGGTAATAGAGGGGAGAATGTTGGGCAAGCGAGGTAAGGGTAGGAACAGGATAGGGATGTTGGACGGGATGAAGGGAGGAAAGAAGTACACCGAGATGAAGAGGGACCTGACATAGATTAGTTTGCTAGGTGGGGAGTCACAAAATGTTTATTTGATAGTTGTGTCCATCCAAAAACCTACCTTAACCGGTAGATTACCTTATAAATAAATACCCATAAACATAAAAAGCTATCGCGGCGTCCTCTTGAAATTAAACAAAAAGGTGAAAAGAAGAGTAGTAGACATAGACCAAACGACTGATAGAATACGATTGGTAGAAGTGAAAGCTGAACCGACGAACTTGGTTATTGCACAGGTATACATGCCACCAAGTAATCATAGGGAGGAAGAAGTCGATAAAGTACTCGTATACGATAAATTACAGGATATACTTGTAATCGGGGGTGCTCCAGGGGGAAATATTTTATTGTTATGGGGGATTGGAACCGACTGTTGTCGAAAGAAGAGTTGCTATTGAGGTGGAATACTGCGGTTTAAGATTAAGGAATGACCGCGGGGTGAAAGCAATAGAGTTTTAAAGAATACAGGTATTAATCGTCACCAACACTTATTTTAGACACTATAGAAGGCGTAGGTACGCAGGCAGGTCAAAAGATTATCAGGATCATCAACAATGAAGAACAGGGAAAATGGAAATACTACAGGCTAAATGATATGATCACTTAGGGGATGGATATCGGTTTGGGTTCAGGAAGGGGAGAGACACGCGTGATTCCATTACATTTACGAGATTACTAATACAGAGAAGCATAGTACACAATCAGAACGTATTGAACTCCTTAGTAGTTTTTGAAAAGGAGTTTCATGGGGTGATTTGGGAAAATTTATAACTGAATTGCAGAAAATAGGACAAGAATGTAGGGATAGGAGACTGATTCGCAACCTGTACACGTCTCAGACTGCTCAGGTTCGAGTGGGGAACGGAGAGTCTGGATGGGCAGTGTTAGAAAGAGGAGTACGGAATGGTTGTCCATTATCGCCTGTGGTGTTCAATGAATATGAGGAGGAAATGATTAAAGAGCCATGGGAAGAACTGGAGGTAGGAATGAAATTCGGAGGGGAATTCGTAAAAGCTAACAGGTTTGCGGATGATCAAGCTTTAGTTTATCAGTCAGCCAAGGAGTGCAAGCAATGCTGAATGCATTGGAGGATCATTGCGATAGATATGGAATGAGAATCAATATTTATAAAACAAAGCCTATGTGGAAAGAGAAAGGCTAGAACAAAGACTCAAACGTTAAAATAGGAGAGCAAAAAATAGAGCAGGTGGAACATTTTACATATCTAGAAAGTGGCGCAAAATGGTCAACGTATTAACTAAATAAGAATTGAGCTAGGCGAAGGAACTTTCCTAAGGAGGAGGGAATTGATGACAGGGACTTAGTGTAATGATATTTCGAAAAGGCTCGTCAGAACTTTGACATAGGGGATATATCATTTGCGGCGCGGAAACGTGATCATTGAAGCAGGATGATAGGCGTAGATTGCAGAATGTTGAAATGTGGGCGAGGAGAAAGAAGCATGGAAAAGGTGATGTGGACCGATAGAAAAAAGCATTTTGAGCATTTTGATTAGAAATTGGATGTTGAAGACTCTGATAGGGGGGAGAATGTTAGGTGAACGAGGAAAGGGGAGGAGTAGGATAGGGATGTTGGACGGAATGAAGGGAGGAACGAAGTATACATTATGCGGATGTGAAGGAGGGTCCATTATAGTGTCCGATATTAGGTTGTGTCTTGATAGCAAAAGCGTACAAATGTAGCGGTGGTCAGATTGTGTTCGTCCAAAACCTACATTAAAATGTTGAACAACAAAATAATAATTCCAATAAAAATTCTCACTAACATAAAAGTGAGGTGATTTCATATTCATTAATATTTACATATTAGGTATTTATAAAATAGGAAATGATATAATTTCATGAAGTACAGGGAAATATGATGAACAGGAGAAAGAAAGAATAGGCTCTCCATTAGCTTGAGTGGCGGCAGAAAGTATTAGCAATTTAAATCAATATGAGGTAATGAAAATATGTACGTAACTTTACTGAAATATAATGGGTTCTACGAACCTGTCAAAACCTAACTTTAAACTGTAGACAAGCAATTATGCCAATGATGAAGAACATGCCGTTAGCATTCCTGTTAAACCTCCCCCAAAGGCAAATCGACCCATAAAACTGTATAGCTCTAAGCTAACAGTGATTCCATCATAAAGGCGACAAAATAAATAAACACGCTAGTGTATTTATATGCTCCGTAACCAAAACATCCTGTGGCCTCGCTCGAAGTGCTCATACTCGAGAAAGTGACTCAAGAAAGTGAAGGCAAAAAACTGTTCCAGTGAATCCGCCTTCTTCATACCTCCATGTGCATAACCGAGCGGTCAATCATTGTCCCCTTCTTCCCTCGATGCATCGGCAGGCACCGTTAGGAACAGGCTGCAGCGGAGCTGTGTGGCCATCCCTCTCGGCCACCATCCCCACCCACCCACACCCACTTTCCCCATAACTCTCCTTCCCCCTCCAATGCGCGCCCGTGCCGCTCGACCTTGGGTGGTTCCGTAATACGCGGTGGCAGTGGAGACGGCGATGCACTGTCAACTACCTCGGAATCAAATCAGGAAACAACTGTTTGAGCCCCCTTCACACGACCACCAAATTCGACACGCGCAACAGCAAAACGACGCCATGAACCGCTAAAAACACAAACTAGTAGTTGTGTGACAGTATTTAGTATTAGAACACTCAAACAGCTTTGTTCAACTGAATTTCGCTGATCTAAAACGAGGTAAACCTAGACTATGTAAATGATAGGATGTGCAAAGAGACCCCCAATAGAAAATATTTTGCCACTATTCTCACTCAGTAATAACTATTTCTATGGGTTCTTTGTTCATTCAATCTGCGAACAAGTTTTTTCCTTGTTGCCTATAGTATTATTGTTCGGATCCGCATACCTTTACGGAGAGATACATAAACAAACAGTGAAGTTCTCTGCACGCTGTGTGAGGATATAGGATTGTGGGGAGGATTGTAAGAAGGTAGAAAAAGTGGATGCAGGGGAAATCGAGCACCTATGGATATTTTGAAGATTGAGCTGAAGGGGAGAATGTTGAGCTGAGGATGTAGTAAAAGGAAAGAATAGGCATGCTAGGTGCAGTAAAGGGGACGAGGAAGTACGTGGATTTGAAGAATGGTTTATGGTACTACAGGTTTGAGGGTATACTATATGCTCACCAGTGCTTTAGGTGGGAATTAATGATATAAAAAAGCCAGAAGATTAGTCGATCGATGACAATCTTGACGGGTAGATAGTACTCATCATTATATATACATATTATTATTAGGTAATCTACCGGTTAAGGTAGGCTTTGGATGGACACAACTATCAAATAAACATTTTGTGACTCCCCACCTAGCAAACCAATCTATATCAGGTCCCTCTTCATCTCTGTGTACTTCTTTCCTCCCTTCATCCCGTCCAACATCCCTATCCTGTTCCTGCCCTGACCTCGCTTGCCCAACATTCTCCCCTATATTACCCTCTTCAACATTCCACTACTGCTCAATACGCCTTTCATCCTTTTTCCCTGCCTCCATAGGATTTCTCTCAACAAACCCCTCTCCTCCCCCACCATTTCTAGTACTTCCTCATTTGTTTTCCTTTCGGTCCATTTCACCTTCTCCATTCTTCTCCACACCCACATTTCAAAAGCCTCCAATCTACGTCTATCCTCCTGCTTCAGTGACCACGTTTCCGCGCCGTACATAGCTACGCTCCATATCAGAGTTTTTACGAGTCTTGTCTTAACATCCCTACTCAACGTCCCCGTCATCAACTCCCTCCTCCTTGAGAAAGCCTCCTTGCCTAGCGCAATTCTTCTCCTTACGTCCCTACCACTTTGACCGTATTGGTCCAAAACACTTCCGAGATATGTAAACTGCTCTACTTGGTCTATTTTTTCCCCGCCTATTTTAATATTTAGCTTAGCCTTTTTCTTTCTGGAAAATCGCATAACCTTTGTTTCATTAATATTGATTCTCATACCATATTTATCGACCTGAACCTCCAATTCACTCAGCAATGCTTGCAACCCCTTGTCTGACTGAGCAACTAATGCTTGGTCATCAGCAAACCTAACCGATTTTACGAATTCCCCTCCGACTTTCATTCCTACCTCCAGTTCTTCCCTCTTTAAGCATTTCTTCCGCATAAACGTTGTACAGCACCGGTGACAATGGGCAACCCTGCCTTACCCCTCTTCCTAACACTGCCCATCCGGACTCTCCGTTCCCCACTCGCACCTGAGCAGTCTGAGACATGTACAGGTTGCGGATCAGTCTCCTGTCCCTCCAATTCATCCCGATTTTCTGCAATCCACGTATTAATTTTTCCCAATTCATTCTATCAATCGTTTTTTCGAAATCTACCAAACAGGCAAAAACGTCCTGGTTGTATTCTATATTCCTCTCGATTAGTGATCTCATTACTGCAATGGCATCACGCGTACCTCTTCCCTTCCTAAACCCAAACTGATCATCCCCTAAGTAATCATTTGCCTTACTCTCTATCCTTTTGTTGATGATCCTGAGAATAACTTTAGCTGCGTGGGATATCAAACTTATTGTTCTGTAATCCTCACATGACGAAGCCTTTGCCTTTTTTGGAATAGGAACTAACACCGATCTCACAAAATCTTCCGGCCAGATTCCTTCTTCATAGATACTACGAATCAGTCCATATAGGGCCTTCTTCCCGCGTTTTCCTAAACATTTCAACAGTTCTACAGGTATGTTGTCCACCCCCACTGCCTTATTTCCTTTCATCTCCTTTAATGCCCTTTCTATTTCATCGTCGAGTATGCCTGGACCTAAGCTATCTTCTTCTACGTCAATTTCCTTTTCTATGTCTAACCTTGTCGGTCTAAGTTCTTTACCATACAGTGTTTCTATATATTCGTTCCATCTCTCTTGGATTTTTCCTGGTTCAACTATTATCTTACCCCACTTATCTTTAACTGTTAGCACAGATCTTGCCTTCTTACTTCCCGATAATAACTTAACCTTGCTGTATAGAGCACCAATTTCACCCTTCTTCTGTAAACTTTCCATATCCTCGCAGTGCGTTTTCCACCATTCTTCTTTTGCTTTATTTGTGGCACTTCTCAATTTATTGTTTAACTCTTTGTACTTCATTTTGCCTAACTCTGTGTTAACATTTTTCCATTTTCTTCTCTCATCCATCTTTGCAATCATCTCATACGTGACCCATGGTTTCCTTATTCTTTTCCCGTTAATGGTTCCTATTGTGTCATATATACATATGTACATATATAACTCCCATGGACTACAACCTTGACGTGGTGGAGGGGTTTGTGCGTTTCGGTAACCCCTAGAGCTCTGCTGGCGGGAATAATAATAATGGCTCCTGGTAGGGTCACCCATGCCCAGATAGGTAGAAGGTTAGGAACCAGACGAAAGGTCGTCAACGGAGCGTCTGTTCTTTAGTGAGGCGGCTGCAAAGGCGTCTGACCCCAGTGGGGCGGGCATTAAGTGATGGTGTCACGTTAAAAACACTATTGAGGAAGGCAACGGGAAACCACCTCAATTATCATTTCCAAGATTGCTATTCACATTAGAGAATATGAATCCTGGTAACTCTGGGACTCATTTTCTTTGTTGATATCTCGCGGGATAGGCAAGGTTTCCGCGGTCATCATCCAACGAAATCCTTACAAGGGAGAACCGAAAGCAGGAGGACAGAAACGCAGAATAAGGAGACAAAATCAGTTAGAATAAGAACTTGGAATCTTACGACAATGTTGTGGACAGGACAATTAGAGAATAATAAGTGAGAGATGGAAAGAGGAAACATAAATACTTTAGTCTATGAGAGGTCAGATGAAAGGATAGTGGGGATTATTGGAGTAATAATTACAGAATAATATGCAGCGACGGGGACGAGAGCCAACGAGGAGTTGTCATAATATTAAATAAAGAGGTAGAAAGAAGCGTAGTCAACATAGAGCAAGCAACGGATAGAATATTACTCGTAGAGATTAAAGTAGAACCGACGAACTTGGTCATTGTTCAGGTATACATGCCACCGAGCGACGACAAGGAGGAAGTCGTTAGGATGTACGATGAGTTAGATGATATAATCGCGAGTGTTCCTGCAGGGAAACATTTGATAGTGATGGGGGATTGGAATGCGACGGTAGGCGAAGGAAGAGAGGGTGGTCAGGTGGGGGACTATGGGTTAGGCTCGAGGAATGAACGCGAGGAGAAAGCAATAGAGTTCTGCAGGAGAAAGGGGCTAGTAATCACCAACACATGGTTTCGAAATCACAAATGGCTTAGGTATACATAGGAAATGTTAGGTGATTCATAACGGTACCAGTTAGATTATATTATGGTTAGGCAGAGGTTTAGGAACAGTTTGATAAATTCTCGCAGTTTCCCAGGAGCGGATGCGGACTCACAATTTAATTGCAATTAAATGTAACGTCCGTTTCAAGAAGATAAGGCAAGGGCGGCGGGTTAGGAAATGTAATGTAGAAACATTAAATGGGTTAACAAGGAAGGAGTACCATCAGGCTGTAGAGGAAATCGTGGATGGCGGGACAGAGCTGATTACTACGGAAGAAAAATAGGAATGTAGCAAGAAAGGGATATCGAAAGCCGCAATAGGAACCGATAACGGGAAAAGGACAAGTAAACCATGGATCACGGATGAGATGATTAGAAAAATGGATAAAGAAGAAAATGGAAGAATGTACACGCAGAGTTAGGAAAATGAAGTACAAAGAGTTAAACAATAAATTGAGACCCGCCACAAATAAAGCAAAAGAAGTATGATGGAGAATGAGATGCGGGGATATGGAAAAATTGCTGAGGAAAGAGAAATCGGTTCGCTATACAGCAAGGTTAAATCACTATTTGAAGTAAGAAGGGAAGATCTCTGCTAACAGTTAGAGATAAGTGGGGTAAGATAACAGTTGACACAGAAAAGATCATGAGAGATGGAAGGAATATATAGAAGCACCGTATGGTCAAGAACTTAGGCCAATAAGAGTAGACATTTAAAAGTAACATGACGTAGAGCAAGACAGCTTAGGTCCGGGCATACTCGACCGTGAGATAGAAAGGCCATTAAGGGAAAAGAAGCTAAATAAGCTAGTGGGGGTAGGCAGCATTCCGGCGGAACTGTTGAAATGTTTAGGAAAATGTGGGAAGAAGACTCTATGAACTGATTCGTGAGGAAGGAATCTTGCCCGGAAGACTTTGTGAGGTCAGTGTTCCTATTCCGAGAAAGGTAAAAGCTACGTCATGTGAGGATTACAAAACAATAAGTTTGATATCCCACGCAGCTAAAGTTGTTCTCAGGATCATCAACAAAAGGATTGAGAGTAGGGGAAATGATGACTTAGGGACTTAGGGACATCATTATAAAATGATGATCAGTTTTAGTTTTTACCTGTTTCGGAGATTTCAAAAAGCGTTTGATAGAGTGAATTGGGAAAAACAATGAGTATATTGCAGAAAATAGTAATAGATTGGGAGGACAGGAGACTAATCCGTAACCTGTACATGTCTCAAACTGCTCAGGCACGAGTGGGGAACAGTGAGTCCGGATGGGCAGGGGAGAGGTGTAAGGCAGGGTAGCCCATTATCACCGGTGCTGTTCAACGAATATGTGGAGGAAATGATTAAAGAGGCATGGGAAGAACTGGATGTAGGAATGAAAGTCGGAGGGGAATTCGTAAAATCAGTTAGGTTTGCTGATGACCAAGCGTTAGTTGCTCAGTCAGCCAAGGGGTGTGCAAGCATCGCTGAATGAATTGGAGGTTCAGTGCGATAAATATGGGATGAGAATCAATATTAATAAAGCCAAGGTTATGCGATTTTCCAGAAAGAAAAAGGCTAAGCTAAACATCAAAATAGGAAACGTATATTTAGGAGGATGTTAGGCAAACGAGGAAGATGCAGGAATGGAATAGAGATCCTGGACAGGATTAAGGGAGGAAGGAAGTGCATAGAGATGAGCAGGAGCTTGTTATAGAATATGATGTTGGGTTGTTTTTTGTTGGGAGAGACAAAATATTGAGTTGGTAATTGTGTCCATCCGAAAACCTGCCTTTGTCGGTAGATTACCTAATAATAATAACGTGTAATTGCTATATGAGAGTGGGTGTGTGGGCGTGTATTTCGCGCCTAACTGTTGTCCAAAATATTTACTCGCTCTCTCCCATTACCTCATTCACCTGGCAACTGTATTCTAGTTTCAGGTATGCTAACAAAAACTTGATATGCTACGGCGCATTATATACCGGAACATGCGTGGAATACAAGATTCCTTTCAATGTTAAATTCCACGGCTTACAGCTCCAGGCTCATAGCCTTCGGCTTCCGCTTTTGCTTTGGCACACGCGCACAGGCATCTTACGAGTAATTAGCATGAAACGCGGTTTAAAATCCATACCTGCGGACATTTAAAATAGTTAGTTTTTTGTCGCGGAATACTAATAGCTCTTCGTGGTACCCTAGTGGTTCTAGGGCCTGGCTGCTGACAATATGTTTTAGGTTTATGTTCAATTTCAGCATGCTATCTTTGACTTCCCTGAATAAGGGCTTATTTTCCTTTATGAAGAGTTCTGTTGCTGAGTTCTGTTGATCTGGAGTTGAAAATGTGATATTCCGCGCAAAAGGTGTATGGGGAGTCATGTTGTACTTAGGGCATCAATATCAGCTCGGTGTAAAAATGAAATCCCGTCCCTTTTCGGGCGTTGAGGGTTTTCATTATTAATTCTGGTGATTCATTGTTTTAATATCCACAGAAATCTATATTTTCTTCAGTGAATCAGTGCATTTTAAAATATCCTTTGAAAATTGTATGATTTATTTTTTTCCCTCTAAAATTGCGCTGTGACTCATAGTGTATGCTGACGTGGCTCTTCTATGAGAATATATTTTATTAGTTGGTATCTACCAAATCACTTAAATAAGTCAGGTCATTATAGTATTGGATGAACTCTTCTCTTACTCATCAATTCAAGATGTGGTAACTGGTTTAAGGAAATAGTAGTGACATATTATGATCGCAGTGGTCTCGTGATCACAGCACGCTGAAAGATATCTATCTGTTCAGAAAAATCAACATTAGCCATTAACAGCACACCCTGAGATAGTTTCAGATCCCCGTTCTTTTCCTAGTGATTTCTACAGATGCCTGTTGTTGATTGATATGTTTGTAGGGTTAGGTCTTTAGTGTATATGATTCCGTGGCTGTGAGAATTTATTATTTAAGTTATCAAGAGAAAGCTCAGGTGGAAATGTACAGTCTTTACTTCTTCCTATGCCAATCGAATGAATGTTATTACAGATAGCTAAGGGTGAGTTTTTGTAGCCATTAAAAAATAAAACCATACGTTTCGTAGAAATGTACGTAAACGTAAAGATTTCTTTCCTCGAAAATACCTCTTCCTTGCTGATTCAGGGGATTTCAGGTGATTGTATTACCTCTTATCGGTAAGAGCATATTTGTGTTTGTGTCTTATCGGTCTAGTCATTGAAATCGGTGATAAGGTTGACTTTATTTTCTTAAAATTAATTTAATGATTGACCATCTATCTCAAAGTACTAATAAAAATGTACGGACGACCTTTTTGATAATGAACGAAATCTTACGGCTAATAGTACTGAATAATGGGAAAAAAAACTCCAATAGCCGTAAACAGTTTACCTTTCGAAACAGGGTACAACAGAAATTAGTTGACAAACGCCACAAGCCAAAGGATAGGGTAAAGGGTAAATAAAGGAAGGGAAAGTAAGGTGAATATGAATTCGCGTATTACGGCCACCGAATAGCCCTCTTCAGCGTACTGAAGGTAAATCGTCACGACAACACGTCTTTTTTGAGCTCGAGGATGTTTGATTTACTCATTTTTAGTTGATGATCCATACGGTTATTAACGGTTTTAAGTCATTATGGATAAAGTGTATGCCTTTTGCAGTAGAACTTAACCGTCTTTCGATGGATATTGGATTGATTCACACGTGCGGCTACGATGCGTCTATTCAACGAAGCCTGATTGATTGATTCTAAATAAGGTATATTTAGAGAGCTTCTCGTAAACACGTTTCTTATTGGGTCAGTGAATTAGGTATACGTACCAGCATAATTTGCGGACGGTCCACTAGTTAGACTGTTGTAGGAAGCTGTTTTTGCTACCTACTGCTCACATCCTACAGCAGTTTTCCTGTGAACGTCATCATAGCAGACCATGACAACATTTCATTGTAATTACGTCCGACATACACCTACTAAATGAATTTTCGGCAGAAGTCGCCAGCTGTAAAACCTCCTAATTTTCGGAAAATTCCTATTGTCCGCTGGAAATTTTGGCTGTACACGAAACATGACTTGCTGGTTGTTGCCATAGTGAATCGTCCTTGCTCGCGGCCGGAATAAGGAAAATGAGAGCGCGAGTTGGGGTTTTATTTTTCCGAAAGGTTAAATGGCAAAGTGAGTCACCGGATTGCCGAGTCATTTGCTCCCACTCCATGGAGTTCGAGGGAGTGACTAATTCGTACAATCCGGATGCAAAACTGGATTTTCCAGACGCACTTCTGTTAGGAAATAAAATGAAAGTATTGTAGGAACTCATTATGGCGAATGTTTATTTCCCTCTTAATCAGGTTCTTGAATTTCAAATGGTGTGTACTGAGAATTTTACTTCTCACAAATAGATTTATTTATCAACGACTAAATACAGGTAGAGATATAGCTTTGGTGGCACCGTCGTGAACATTAGGCTTATTTATTTACTAAAAGTCTGTCCAATGAAGCAATTAGGTGAATGTGAACAAAAAAATAATGTGAATGAACGACAAAGTTTATCAAGTTTGCAAAATGAGGCAATGATAAAATTATAGAAAAACAAAATAGAACTAGTGCATTCAAATATATTTGGTTAACTATTATTTCAAATAGATTGTTTTAATTGGTTCTGAATCAATTTAAAAATTACCTTTGTGTGACCAAAGAAAAAGGGAAATTGATGAGATTTTTTATAAAAGAATTGATATTATCTTTGCATATGACATTTTTAGCCTCAGTTTATCTAAATATTTGGTTATTTTTTTGCCACAAAGATTGGTGATAAACTCGATGGTTTCAGGCTTCACTTTGTGGAAATCCATTCTAATAAATCAAAAGAGAGATGGTACTTTTTTCCAAAAAATAATAAAGTGTGGAAAAAAGTACCATCTCTCTTTTGATTTATTACAAAGATTGGTTTTAATATTCCCTAGCCACTTTAATTTCCCTCTCATTCACTTCAAATTATGTCTTATAAACAGAATCATATATCCCTCCAATCCATCTTTTCCTCCGATCGCGCGCTACCCAAGATGCCCGTGACAGTGATTCATAGAGAAATAAGAGCACTGGCTGGTGGCGAGCTACTCTTTTTCGATTTGGATTTTAAGTATCAGAAACTACCGAAATCTGAAGAACTTCGTCTAAGTGTGGAACAGTGTATTACAGTTGCTAAAAATAAGAATACACCGTAAAAGACTTCAGTTGGATCCCATTATATGGTTTACATATTATAGGTTAGCAATTGTTGCATTATTAAACGTTTTAGGTTGTTTTTATCAAGATCGAAAATGTGGTGTTCTCGTAGGATAATTAAGTTGATCACTTGAAGAGGTCATTGTGCCTCCATTACAGGACATCAGAATAATACATGCATGTGGGTCGGACTTAAAGTAGCCTGGTTTCATTATTCAGGTTGCAGGAAAATATTATCATAATGGAAAGGCAAGAGAGTGGTGTCATTCCGCTTTTTTTGCAGTTTAGCTACGGTTCAAATATACTCGAAAAGCATTGGGGATGCATGGGATAAAACCTTAATTTGAGAATGGGAAAGTGTTTGGAGAAAATCCGGTAGATTTGTTAAAATTTGGAACGAGAAGAGAATTAGCGTTAGGGGTGTCTTGAAAGAATTATTTGGGAGTCCCTTGACCCACGAGGAGAGCAGGTAAGACTTTTAAAAAGGGACCCGACACTTGAGTTTTTCTTACGACATAAAGGGAATTGTTATGTCACTAAATTACATTGTTTAAATCGACCACCAAAATAAAAAGTGAGACGTCATAATCTGCAGATTTAAGCAACCTTTCTTCTCTCGTGTAATACACAAGCAAAATAAAATAGAACCCTTCGATGCGGTTAATCAAAGATAAACATTTAACGATTCAATCAGCTAATGCACATTAGTATTACGAGTGGTTTAGTTTAGGTGGCAACATACATATATTCAAATGAATTTATGAGTTGATATTTGGGCGTATATGGCTGGTGACCTAACCCCATCCCCACCACATGCCCTTTTGGCGCCTTGCGGTCAATTGTTTAGATGTAGCCAAGATGCCCGTACACCTCAATCTCGGAATCAGCCCCCATACAACCTGCCCCGAAGGTACGAACGCTATCGTATCTCATCGCCTTTCTTCGCACTTTCTCCAACTTCTTCATAAGCCCTTCCCCACGTTATTACAGAACACTCCGGAGCTATTCCTGCTACTTGGTATGCTTTCTCCTAGGTGGCTACCGTGCTTCCTTTCAAATATCTCATAAGAGAGTTTTGTGCGTTCAAATCCTTCCTCAATGTATAGTACACCTGAGGACCACATCAGGCATACATTCTAATCGTAAAAGCAAGCCTTTCTGATGGTAAATTTCTTTAAATCGATTTTCGTATTAAAGGTGGCAATAAACAAGATTTTTCATTTCAGTCAACATCATGGTTGAATATTCTTTTGGCTATTTTGAGCTTGTTTCATGAGCTTTTCGATCAGGCCAAGCGAAAAACTATTCTGGGGGGAGTGACCTCAAGTTTTCCTCGACCGCATGAGTAGTTGTTAATGGTTGAAATGCCAGGTGCTTGACATCTCTTTCACGAAAACATCTCTTTCGCAGAACATAACAGGTGTAAATGTTCAAAGTGAAAATTTTGTGCCATAGAGAGCCTTTCATACCAAAAAAATGAAATTTATGATATATCCTCATAGGATAGCTGTGGCTAAAATTCATGGTGAGTGGATCACTTTTCCAAATGTAGTTAATGGTTCATTCTTACACGCAGTTCCCCCGTGTACGATATTTCTTAGCAGTAGAGCATTGAAAAATGTTGATTTTTTTGCTGTTTTATGCTGATTTTCTCAACGCTATGTAATGGTATTAGGCCAAGTAGATGTGTTTGATATGTGACTAAATGTGTCACATTCTCCATTTACTATGCTGTGAAAATAAATGAAAGAACAAATGAAATTATTTAATGGAATTTGAACAAATTAATTTGTAAAACAACTTACTTAGGTAAAGAGTAATTGGGAATATAGTGTGGAATTAGTTTTCTCTTTATTGGCATCTCATTATGCTTAACATTTCAGTTATATTTAGAAAAAGTCTATTAAAGATCCAATAATCCAGTCAACCTGAAAGGGTCTAAGATTTTTGAATGTGGAGCAAAAGTGTTTGGCTGGAGGAATAATAGGTATTTGGTATGTATCAGTAAAGATATCGATGCTTATTCTAAGCGCACAATGAAATTACTCTGCCTGCAAAATTCGTTTTCGTTTTCAATGTTGGAACAAGCAGATTACTGTGGAAGAACGGAAACAACGGCTATTTACAGCAATTCTTAATATTTGCTGTCGCTTCTCGTATCGACAGTAAACACCAAGAACTGCTCTGTCCGTCAATCCAAAATCGTTTCCGGGCACGTGTCACCATTCTATTCAATGTTTGGGCCTCAGTTCATGGTTGCTGGTCAAAATACGAGGCATTCCGCCCAGAGGAAACTTTTTATTTTAACTCGAAGACAACATCAGAGAATACGTTTTTCGTCTCCTTCAAATTTAGTTGTTTTTGTAACAGTTAGGAAATGCCTTATCCTTTATGCATTCGGTTGTCCGAGATTATCCTTTTGCACAAAAAGTACAGGACCTTTTGCATCAGGAAACAAACAAATCTATTGTCCTAAGATGTATTATTGCTCCTATTCTTTCACATGTTTTCCCATTTCTATGTGCCGTCTCCAGATCTTGGTTGTCTCCAATTGTTCACTCAGGCTTGAAAACACAATTCCCAGTTCATTTGTCACTTAAACCGTGCCAATTCAGGTACCTTTTCCTTGGTTTTAACATTTTCATTCCTCGTTTTTCTCCATTATTCTCTCTTTACGCCGTTTCTTTCCTTTCTCATTAGGTTTCCACACCGTTTCAGCCTCCAGTCTTGCAATATCTTTGATAATCCCCTCAGTTATGATTTTCTTGTTTCTAATTTTATCTCGACTGTGTAGTCCACACAACCAGCTTAATATCCCCAATATCTGTCACTGATAGGTTATTAATTTTAAACCAAAAACCTCCACCCCCACCCCTTGGATTTCCCACTGTTCCTCCCCGCCTCTTTGACTCCTCCTTTCAACCTTCCCCTCATGGAATTCCCCTGTCTCCTTTTCCCCCTTTCTCCCCTCCCCCCCCTTTTTCCCTCCTTCAACCCCCCCCCACCCCTTGTTGCAACTATATATGTGAAGAAGATACGCACTTGTGCTCACACCTGATGATGATGTGAAAACATCGAAACGGGTAGTGTCGAAATAAAATATCTAGTGGAAAATTGCAATACCTGTGGTTTTAATATGTTACGCTTCCGCCACATCACGCCTGAGACCTCATCATCCGTACTGATAGGTTAACTCTTCCGATTCACAAACCAAGATTTCTTTTTCAATGAGTAGCAGATCTCCATCCAATAATTTTACTCGTGATTGTAGGTGGTTATAGTTCTACTACTTAGACAAAAAACTTTTACCCATGGCAAGTTACATTTGTAATAGCTTTTGGTTGCAAATTATACTAGGCGCTTTCTTGCATGGCAAAATTTTATGTGATTTTTTTGTATCACACTTGTGCTCATTGTGCTCACCAGCACAAAAATTTTATGTCAGTTTTTCCTTCGTTAAATGCAGTCTTATTATTTTCGAAAACGAGTACTCTCATTATTTTTTCCCCCGTAAACCCTGAGTGCGTGTGTGTTGGTGACTTGCAACGGTCAATGTGCACTGCAAATACCGGAGTGAGAGAGTGTGTGCGGTTTTGTTATCCTCATCCTTTGCACCCTCCCCCGTGTACCCTAACTAGTGCCCCTAAGAGTACGGCTTTGGGTAATTTTTATTTATTCCATTCATTCGGCCGCAGTACGTTCCCTTTCTCTTTACTCTGATTATTAATTAAAATTGGCAATTTTCCACAAAATAATTTTTTTTATTAATACGACCAATTTCGATGTAACTACATCATGATGTAGTTACATCGAAATTGTTCGTATTAATAAAAAAAATTATTTTGTGGGAAATTGCCAATTTTAATTAATCATGATATTCCACCATATCACGCCTGAAACGTCTCTTTTTATAAGAGTACTCTCATCATCTGTTTTGCACCTCTATAACAATGCAAACCTTTTGAATGTGTGTTGCCTTTCACTGTTTCCTTCTTCAATTTTCTGTAGTAATTTTCTCTTGAAAAAAGGATATCTGTTAAACTATAATTCACTCTTATATGACAAAATTGAAATCTTCTTTATTACAATACAATACACCATCTTTTACGATCATATATTCTCTTTCATTAGCTTTTTTCCTCTTTTTAGGATGTTTTCAATAAAGCTTTTATCTTTCAAATAGTATCTTACCCTTCTCGATTCATCTTCCTCTCTGTATATTCTGTATATTACTTTTTCTTCCTTCAAGTTTTACACTTCATAAACTCCATTTCGGGCTTCTTTAAAGCCAATAATGCTGTTACTGGAGCAAATTTACGTTCAGAGTGATTTATACAATGCAATCGATCCATTTATTGATAGAAGATAGCCGCTATGAATACTATTAAATATTTCCTCCATTTGAGCTTTGTGTGTTATATTATTGGGCAACGCGACTCGACTTCACCCTATATTATGACTTCAGGAAAATCTCACGAACACAACACTCGATTTATTAATCGTAGCTGTTTACGAACGATAAATATTGCCACCTTTCAGCATCCTCTGCGACTCGTAGAGATTTATCTTTTTCATATATCCCAATGAAATCTACCTTCCCACCTCTCATAGTCATCTCCCTTCGGCTCACTTTACTTGTACGGAAGAACAATGTCTAATTTCGAGCTTCTGTACCGTTCAAGTTAATTTATCACTCTCTATTCTCAAAATTGTGAGGTATATTCCCCATTTAACCCTCGTTAAATTTTTTATGCTCTTTCATTCTGTAAGGTTATTTTCTTTAGCAGCACTAGATTATATTTTTTATTTATTGTTGCGTATTTCATTGTTTTACAAATTTTTATCTCAAATCCAGTTTTTTTCTTCGTTTGATTTGTCACCTAATTTACTGCCAATAATAATATTTCAAATAAACTGTTCTTTGAGCTGGTCTAGTTTAAGCTGGCAACTCCCTGCGAATATTTGAATCATTGTAACTATTGGGAATATTTCATAAAACAAAAACATGATTTTTTCTAACGGACAGAGCGTATGGAAATAAATTTAATTGATAACTATATTCTATAGATTTTATTCAATTTATGCGGTTTGGAATCACTCAAATATAACCATAATTAGGAAAGTTAAGGTAGGTGATATGAATCTTAGGCTCATGAGATATAACTATTTTTATCGAGTAAATATTTTTATGACGAGTGTATACTGTAGTATTAATTTTTGGGGTGAATCGAAACGAAAAAATAGACCCGGTTCCCTTATTGTGTTCCTGCAGCCGTAGAGTTAAAAGAATAATAATCATATGCGTGTAGATCAGTGAGGAAAGTAATATTAATATACATTAGCCAGATATTGTCATATGAGGAAATGTGAAGTTGCGTTTCCCTTAGAATCGGGCGCAGTCTGTACAATAACTCAGTTCTGAAAAAGTAATAAGCTTGTATTTTCAATTTAAAAAATATTTTTCTCAATATTTTGTTTTTTGTTTTCCTTAAAGTTTATTCACGCATAACGTAAAATGCTTTAGTCTTCTTCTCAGATTTTTTTCTGAGTTATTTTATTTCAAAATTATTCGGTGCCCCAGTCGACTCAAAAGGCCGGCTTACGTGTATACGAGTACTTTTCATTTTGATTTGCTACTCTTCAATTTCAAAGATATTTACTTATTAATAGGCACTCGCGAAGCAAATGGGTTTGACATTTTAATTTTATTAACGAAGGAAGTATACATGGCACACATTTGGTTCTCTATATTTTTCCATGGACACGTTTTCTCCTGGTTCTTTCGCGAAGGTTATCGAACCTCTTACATTTCATTTGTAAAAACCAATTAGAATGTACTTATGGTCCTTACGATAATGTTTTCGTGTGACAATTTTATCATTCAATATTTTATGTTAAGCTTATGAAATCTAGAATCTGTTGTTTTTTTTCACAATTGTTTTTATCAAGTTTCAAAGGTTCCATAAAAAACCTAAATTGGGAAGCAATTTTTGAAGAGATTAACCCAATATTAATTCAATATGGTAATCAGGATCGAGATTGTAACAATAATAAATATAAATCACGATAGAATCATGTAAAATGCTTCCTGCGAAGGATTATACTCGATCCTGACGCAAACTTACAGAGTACCCTTACGGATTTTTGGGAACAGTAGCTGTATAACTTGGTATATTGTATTTTTGAGAGCGTCTCCTTGAGGAAATATTAAAAATTTCTTCCACGGACAGCGTGGAAGCAGAATTCACTACGGTATTCTATGCGTTCGACGATTCAGATCCTTAAGGAAGTATATTTGCGCAACCAGGTCTGCTGGGCTTAAATTGTTTTACAGTTGCAGTAAATAATATCTTATTATTTTTTAATTCTTTCAGTGACAATATTACACATGTGAAATATTGTCAATAAATTTCGTTGGTAAAATTCCTACACAAAAAGTATTGAGTCGATTTCACCTTAAAGTAGCAATTTTCACCAAGTGACAGAGCTCAATCGGTCGATTTGATTTAGTTGACAAAGCGAGAGCGGGTGGCTGGCTCCTGGTACGGTCTTTCATGGTTTCGTGCGCGGCAACAACCTTCCCGCTCGTGCCCACGCGTCGTCTCTTTGATCCCGAGCATCCTTGGGCGTGGACTCGGGACACGCGATGGAAAGCACTCCTCCCCTCCCCACCACTCAGTACGCATCGCATAAAAATGCCGAGGCTGCGGGCGTCGTGTTCACATTGTTCCCCGGGCCGGATCAATGACAATCGAGGAGGTTGGGAACGGAATTATCCTTCGAAGGTCACTAGAGAGTAAGACCAATGCGGACGAAAGCCGGGAGTCGCCGCGACTTCTCGAACCTTTCTCTCGAGCGAATGTTTTCAATCCTGCGAATGCCTAAACCAAAAGAATGCGACGGTGAGTGTGTGCTAGACTTCAAGGGTGAAATCAATTGTGACGCTTTGCATAAATACAGCGAGTTCTGAACGTGACTTAGGAAAACGTGGCTCTACGTTTGGCCAAGCAAGATTATACGACAAACATGGAGCTCGGTCATGGGAAAATATTTGACAATCCGTAATTCTACTTCTGAAAGTGCTAGGTATGGTGGGAGAGGTGAAAGGATTATTGGGGAAAATCCAAAGAAGGTAGGAAAGACATAGTATTTCAATTGGCAATGGGATGTTGGTGACTGTGAGAGAAGGGAGAATGTTAGACGAGCGAGCGATGAATGGGAAGGAATAGGGTGGAATGAAAGGAGGAAGGAAGTATGAGGAATTTGAAGAGGGGCTAATTTTAGGGTTTTCTGCCAGGCTGTGTTTTGCTAGATGATGCAAGAAATTCGTAGTTGTACTGTTGTGTAGCCTGTGTCCATCAAAAACCTACGTTAACCGATGGATTACGCATATTACAATAATTCTAATTCTGGTAGAGGAATAATTAAGAAAAAGATCTAGTTCCAAACGAATGATAGCCTCGGCAGAAAGGGGATGCCAAATAATTTCAGTTGTCTTCGTCTACATAATACTCCGCATGCCGCCACAAAGGTGTGTATCGGGGGGTGTATAGGCACCAACATGCACATGTGAGTCCATACGAATACATTTTCCCACACACAAGAACAGTACGGAAATCAAGCATTACATTACATATGAATCATACAATATTTGACGTATTTTTAATGAAGTTGTTAAACATTGGTTTTGAAATAGAAACATTCGTGCTTCGGTTCGATTTTTTAATGACTGAAAATTGTCCGAGAGAAAAACGAATACCTGAATCTGTCGGTTGCGGTTTCCGTCTATCCTATTTAATCCTTGACGGTCGTAATATAATTGACGGTCTACTAATATAATTTGGGATCATAACAATTTTCTCGGTGTCGCAAGCAAACTCGGGTGTCGTATACCTTTCTGAAAGTCCATCTTGCACGCGATATTCGTGAATAAAGGAGCTCCCAGTCTAATTCCTTCAACGTAACCGTCAAGTTTACACTCTTCTCGTAGCAGTTTTTTAACAAAGCTGACTGACTTGCTCCTGATGTGAAAGGTTTGATATGATATAACACTAAAGTATTGGACCTGTTCTGAACAGCTTAAATCGATGCCATCTATTTTATGATTTACGTCTTTTTTCTCTTTTCTTTTTTTTTGCAAACATCAGTTTTGTACGTTTTCTGATTGTTAATTCAAATCCCCATTTCTTAAATCGCTCATGTGTCTTGTCAAAATGTAAAGGGAGTAGGGGGTGATCTACCGGTGTCTTTGTTTATGTGTAAGTCATTGTCATCTGCAAATATGTTAAGGTTGGTACTAACGTGGGATCTTCTTCGATCGATAATATCTAACCAAGAAGACCAAGTAAGCTCCACCGACACATCTACTTTTTGTTAATGGTAAGTTAGGAAGTGCCTAATCCAGTTTATCAACTCCCTACTAACACCTTGATGTCTTAATTTGTGTACTTGATAATTTGTGTAAACTCTGAGTTTATAAACCTTTTCAATAGACATTTGGCGTAATCTACGAATGAAATTGTAAAAAAAGCTAGGAGTCTGAGATAAATTTTTTCTTTTGCCTTATTAATTTTATCCCCTCTGATAAAAATATGTAAAATCGATATTGAATTAGAGATTATAGAGGGGAGACTAGAGGTTTTAAATTAACCGTTAGGATCGAAAGTCTGATAATGACAAAAATATTGCATCTTACCAATTGGTTATTGTTCTAAAAATGTTAACTAATACCACTAACAATCTCATTCTCCAATCAATATATTTTATATATTTTTAATGCACTGATACGTACGAAAGGCATCGTTTGAGATAGCATCCCTAGTAACATGATGAGGAGACTGGAATCCCGGTTTAGGCAAACTCATTTATGTGAAATTTTTCGTCGTAAAATTTACTATACTCCCTGTACTTAGTACGAATTTGCAATTTAGATTCTTATTCATCCAAGATGAGCAATACCTAGCGGTCGCGTGGAATATATAGTACACGGTGAAGTAAGATGCCTTCGATTCTCTTAAATTTTTCAGTATTTATGACCAAATGCCATTCTTCACATTCATTCAGGAAATGGATGCTGAATTGTAACATTTTATCTAGTATGCATGTACCTTGGAGATTTGATTCTTTTGTCTCAATCCATAATTTTGTTTCCGAAGAATCCTTGAGGGATCCGCGCTTTGCACATTCCACTCCATTGAAGATGACACGCCTTCATTCCCGAGGTCACCCGTCCGGAAACAATTTGTGCCCTCATCCGCTCTCTCAATCCAGATTGTGCTGGAACTCGTCAGCTTGCCGTCCCAATTTTTCAGCTTTGACCGTATCAATGAAGAAATATCTCTCTAAATTATCATTATGACCGCTATAGATGATCACAAATATTTTGAGCCAACGTCATCCTTAAAGCAGATGTTGATCCATAAGCATGTTTCCTTGACGACCATATATATCCTTTAAACTTCCTGTTTATAATTTTCATTTATTCAAATGAGACATGGCAATTATGTTCACTTTCAACTTTATATGTTTAGCTAGTTAATAACTTCAACTTTAATGTTTAGCTAATATTAAAAGACAAATGCTGGTTCTTTGGTAGAATTTATAGGTATGTGCAATGCATGGAAGTGGTGCTAACTACGAAAATATAAGTTACAAAAGGCACCCAGGAGTCGTCGTTGGAGTTTTACACCCCAATCGAAGAACTTTTGATCTTGAAGTTTATTCATAGTTTCTATTCTATACTAGCTTGGGACTCAATTCCTAATGAGAAATAAATTATTCATATTAGCCCATGCAGGGCATTTTAGGAGGCCTTGCCGAGCCATTGTAACGAATCTTACTTTACTCACCTTAATACACAATGCCTATTTCATTCCTGTGTCTTAAGTATTTTAATTGCAAAAGTAAGGATGTCAGTGAACTTGGAAAGTCGGAATGTTTATTAAATTAAAAATTTGGTATTTTCGAATACGAAATAATCTTTATTTATTAATAAAGGAAATACCAAGGGATTGAATAATGAAAAACACTTCAGACTTTAATGGAAGGCTATAAATTTATGATAAATATGTCATGTAGCCTCATTTTTTGCATAGCTTGGTCCACGTTTAGTCAATCTATAGCCTAAATTAATTTTTAAAGAAGATAATAATAACAAGAATGTGTGCGTTCCAGAATCTACGCTTCAAGTATCGTGTAAAAACGGTAATTTGAAAATTTGTAATAAAATTTTTAATTCCCATTTCCAATCGTGTGAATGCTGCTAACTCTACACTTCAAATATTGTTACAAATGTTAATTAGGAAATTTCAGTCGAGATTTATTTATCATCGACTTGCTACATAATTCGATTTAATTTCATTTTCGATGCGTTTTCATAATTATCTATACGACGTTAATGCCGGAACTTCTTCCTGTTCCGCTAATTACCAAGAGCTAATCATCGCTAGTACGATGGGTACTAGATATCTCATATTTTCAAAATACGGGGTTGATTTCCATTTCGCTCTTCGAGGTTTCCGCTTATTGGATCTAAGTGGAGGCAGTACACTTGGACGACATCATTGGGCAGAAATGTTGTGGTAAAATATAAGAATAAATTACTGAGCATATAAAACTGCTCGGAAGTGTAATTGAAGACGTGGTTACAAATGCTGAGAAAACATTTCAGTATTGGACGCTTTAACGGGAGTCAGTCATCATTTTGCTTCATTAGCGCTAGGAGGGACCTCCGCTCAATAAGAGCCCCCTTCACTGATAGATATTCTCGCATTATTGGAGGTACAATGCTTGTATTGTCGATCGTGATTCACTTGAACTATATTATCTAAAAATTTCACATTCTATGGAAGGAAATATTTTTTTATTTTGAAGAATGTGAAAGGAAGGAGCACAGTAGAGATGTCTCTGGCGGGTAAGATCGCTTGCGGAGATAAAGAATGATCATGTCGACAGAAACGTGATTAGCACTGGACCTGCAAGATCTCGCTCAAAAGAGTCTGCTTCGAACGCTGACACTGCATTACGCTCGTGGCGAGGAAACGAGAGTTCAGTTCAATTCGTGGATTCAAATCACTTCATTCAGAATTTCCCTTAGTAAAGGAATTTGGATATCTCTGTGCCGGGATAATATAAAATTGCTCTTATACCTTGTTTAAGCATTATTTGGTGATTTTATTTTGTTGGAGTGATTCAATGCATTCAATGTTAAGGAAGTAAAATCGAAACGATATTTTCATCGTATTCTCGTTCACAATAGGCTGTTTATCTGTTGTTGATGCATTTTTATATCCCATTGAGAGCTAATCACTTTTATATCTCTTTATTTGGATTGCATATTAATATATGTATCTCCCCGAACCTTCAGATTAAGGCGAGTCCATACCTGTAAGCGTATTTCTTACTCATGTTGCATGAGACGATGTGTATAATATACTATTATTATTAGGTAATCTACCGTTTAAGGTAGGTTTTTGGATGGACACAACTATCAAATAAACATTTTGTGACTCCCCACCTAGAAAACTAATCTATATCAGGCCCCTCTTCATCTCTGTGTACTTCTTTCATCCCTTCATCCCGTCCAACACCCCTATCCTCTTCCTACCCTTTCCTCGTTTGCCTAACATTCTCCCCTCTATTACCTTCTTCAACATTCTATTACCGCTCAATACGCCTTTCATCCATTTTTCCTGCCTCCATAGGATTTCTCTCAACAAACCCCTCTCCTCACCCACCATCTCCAGTACTTCTTCATTTGTTTTCCTTTCGGTCCATTTCACCTTCTCCATTCTTCTCCACACCCACATTTCAAAAGCCTCCAATCTACGTCTATCCTCCTTCATACCCTCCAATCTCGTCTATCCGTCCTGCTTCAGTGACCACGTTTCCGCCCCGTCCATAGCTACGCTCCATATCAGAGTTTTTACGAGTCTTGTCTTAACCTCCCTACTCAACGTCTCCGTCATCAACCCCCCCCCTCCTCCTTGCCTAGCGCAATTTTTCTCCTTACGTCCCTACTAGTCTGAGCGTGTTGGTCCAAAACACTTCCGAGATACGTAAACTGTTTTACCTGCTCTATTTTTTCCCCTCCTATTCTAATGTTTAGCTTAGCCTTTTTCTTTCTGGAAAATCGCATAACCTTTGTTTTATTAATATTGATTCTCAATATATATTTATACACACACACACATATATATATATATATATATATATATATATATGGTATGTGTGAAAATGAATGAGTGAATATTTATTTAAAGAGCTTGTCCTAGTACCCACTGTCACAGGCTTGAGATTTGTGTGGAATTCTGTTAATGTCGATAAGAAAGATCTGCCCTCATATTTCAAATCTACCTTCCAGTAGAGTTCTGTGGATTAGATTTTTTTCAGAATCCTTAATAGTAACGACACTGCAAGGGAAATATTTGGAGAAGATTTGCTGCGAAACAAATATCCTGGGGGAGAGGTTATTTAAACCTTTTATCCAAAGCAATCACACCTATCTCACATTTTCCTTTTTGCAAGTCCCCAATTTATCGCTACCTCTCAATTTGGTTTATCTGGTTAATTATACTTTTGCTAGTTAATTGCCTATTTCTAATAATTTTTCATTTATATTCGTCTCCGTTTAGTATATTTTTCACATCATAATGATTATCCAGACCGCAGAAGTCTCCTTAAGTCAGCTTCCTGATCAATTCTATGGTTCTAGGCTATACTTTGTGAAAATTCATGTTCATTGAATGAGAAAACTTTGTATTTTTTCACCAAAACGATTCGTCGAAACCGGTAGAGTGTGATAAAGTTTTTGTGAAAAATACAAATGTTGCTTATTCATTGAGGCTTCCTAGTGCTCGTCTCCGTTCTTTAATACAAAATAGGGGGAAATTCTACATAGGCTTTTACGATCCTAATTCTCATCTCTATGCAGATTGTCAGTATAAAGATCCCTGTCCGTAGAAACTGCTTTGAGGAAAGTAATATTAGAAAAATAACGTTGTTCTTTCAAAAGGCATATCCATTTCCTTGAAATATAATTTAAAGTGTTTGAATTTATCCAAAAAAATACCGGTTTTTAATTCGTATGTTTAATAGAGGCTTTCCATTTCAATGTTTATTTCAGCCATGCAATTTCTTAAGGATATAATATTTGGACCTTGTCTTACGAGCAGGGAAAGGAACTGGCCCCCCTACCCTGATGTGTGAATATTCACACGCCGTCGGGCTTGGTACATGGGTGAGCTCTACCATCACCTCCCAAACCGACCTTCGGGTTGATTACTGTGTTTATGGTTTTTTTTATGGTCTTACGAGCCAATTTTTGTATTTAATACGTCAAATTCTCTTATGAAACTTTACTGAAATTGTGCGAGAAAGTTTTTAAAGCACCACACAATTATTAATAGGAGTAGAAGTTAAGCCGCAATGAAAATTCCTAAAGTAATATGGCTTGGCAACCGGGAAGATTATTATTGTTACCATAATCTCTTCCAAAAATCGTTATTCGCGATTTTCTCCGTTGTAGGACGACAAAAAAATTTTGGTAAACGAGTCAGTCCAGAAGTTTAGCAAAGGCATGATTTTAAAAAACTCGGGCCTCCTGCCATGGCGTTTTTAAGATCCATTTTCCTTCATTGCCACACGCACCTCTCCATGGCATTGTTTTCTCTTTCGCCTGGCGGCCTTAAATCCTAAGCTCCTCCCGTTCCCTCACGACGAGAGGTGGCTGCGCGGTCTGTGAAGGCCGAGGGAGGTGGTGACACCCGAATGGTTGGTATCATCCCCCAGCATCCTTCCGTGCTGGATCCAACTGCCGCGACACCCAACCCCGCTCCCGTGGACTCGTCTCAACTTGACCTTGCAGGACGGTGCACACATGTCCTTCTCCTATGATTACGGACGTCTCGAGTAAGTGAGTCAAGGTCGCTTGGACAACAAGCCATCGCTCCCGCTTAGAACGGTCCTCGATGAGTGACTAGGTTGCCATATGAGAAATATTTCGATTTTGGAAGTCGAGTCTTAAGGTCTTATGCATTAAATATCCAAGAACCTTGCACGCTCTCACTTGCGGTCTTCTCTATCAAAAGACAAGTGACCATCCTTCTTCATAGTATACCAGTTCCCTTTGTCTTTTGTCTTCCGTCCTTTCTTTGTATATAAAGTACCTAGAAGTTTACTCTCTCTTCGGCTTAGTTTAATTCCCATTGAATTTAAGTGTTCAATCTGGTAAAGAGTGAATGAACGGAGTCGCACTTTGTATTACTAATGCGCCAAAGCAAGTGCTGAGGACCTACTCCCCCAAATTCACTGTCCTCCTTGACAATAAGGCAGTGGGGGCAATGAGCTGCATTTTTTGCACATCTCAGTCCATCACGACCCCCCCTTAGCAATCTCTGACGCGTCGTAAGAAATAGGATCTCCTCGCAAACTGGAACTAAGATTGTTCGAATTCCTTTGGGGATGAGACATCTTTCTTTGATCAATGAAAATACCTATTTTCCCTTCGTGGATCCGAGGGGAGGTTGGATTTTGGCAACGGTTTTATTTGACTAAAACTCTAGAAATGGGGTTGACCGCCATAACAACCACTATTCATAGTATATTTGCAATCGCCAATTTTTATTCCACTATTTGATTCTTACATTCCTTGGATTATAGTGATTTTTTGTGGTGAATTCTTATGTGGTTTCACTACTATATATACTAATAGTATTTCCTATTTAAGGCGTTCAATTTGAAGGTAGTAGTTATCATTGGTGTCAGTGAATTTAAAAACGGCTTCTGACGGCAGTAATAGCAGCTTGAAGTCGGCGGCTATTTGATGCTTATTAAATATGAGAATCCTTGAAGGTAGCTTCCTTTCTCCGAATGGAACATCAGGGAGCCTAATTACCAATTTCATATACGGCTCAGGGCGACAATTGCACCCAAGACTTGGATCGTAGCGAATAGCTGATCGAATCAATTTGGAAGGAGAATCGTGCGTAACTCGTATATTATTAAGAATTAAGGTAATGAAGCCAAAACGCTGACATCAGCTCAAATAATCTCATATCATAGAGTTCTGTGTCATAATTTATTTGACGGTCGAAGTAAGGATTAAATAAAAACTGCTTTCATGATACTTCATTATTATGATATTTTATATTTGATCCAAACAGTTCATTCGATAAGATTAAGCTCATTCATGCGGCAACTAAGACTTCGGGCACATCTTTCAGTGGAGAGCCAGTCTGTAGTAGATGGTTAACTGGTATTAATATTATTAGCAGTAGTCAACCGAGCTAGGGTAATTTTGATGAATTCTGACTCTAAGAACTACTGTACTCGTAAGCTCTGGCTGATACATATACAATAAAAAATCCCTATTATCCATAATACGTATGACAGAAATTCGTTCTTTAGCTCGGCATACTTTCAGTATGCCTCCAATTTAATCCAAAATACCTCTCCTTCTCATCCCTCTACCTCGCTTTTCCACCATTTTCCCTCCATTATAGTCTTCAGCATCTGATTTCGTCACAGCATCTCCTGTATGTACTTGTTCTGCCTTCTTTAAATGTCTCCCAACAGCCTTCTCTATTCTTCAACCATGCCTACATCTTCATCGTTTATGTTCCATTTCTTTTCTCCATTCTTTCCCACGCCCACATCCCAAAGACCACCAGTATAAGATTATCCTTTTACCTAAATGACCATGTTTCCGATCGGCATAAAACTTCTCTCCTAAAAAACGGATTATTTCATTTTGTAATATGGGATTTAGGGATATTTTTTCATGGTAGTTAGCTTAGAAATAGTGTAGTGTGTAGTTCCTGATATGTCAAGACCTACCTTAACCCTGTGACTACTAAATAAAACAGTTTCTGGCATAACTTGGTGGAAAATCTTCATTTTGACGTTTCTTTAAAAAATAAAACCACTTTGCTTTTCCACACAAACTTTTTATTCTCACGACTCAGGTATCGTTATAGCATAACATCATCAGGTAAAAATGACTGATTGACTGATGCTTAAGTACTGCGTCGTTAGGCGCATTTTATACCGATACCCAGCTATGCTGATAAACGGTTGTGTGATATAAGTGGCTTAAGGGCGAAATTAAGCTAACGAGTATATGTTAGTGCAAGGATTAGTTTAGCTAGGATGAGGGGGGCTAAAAGTCTATGGTTTGAGACGGAGAAGGAGGATTGGTGATATTGACAAATTAGCAATAATTAGATAATTAGATTAGATAAAAATCAATTAGATAATTAGCAGGCTGGAAGGATAGGGTCAATACAATGTTGCAAAAAGCCCACCTGACATCGGTTTTGTTGGCAGAGGATTAGGGAAATGATTATTGTGAACGGGGAGAAGGGCACTTAGTAATTAGTCAGGTGACTCAGTAGCGGGCTGGGAGGAGTCGGTACATTGTTGAATAAGTTTTACTTGGTTTCAGGTGAGTTGGTAGGGGGTTAGGGAAAAAACAATAACGGGGAATGTGAAGGGTAAAGAAAATCGTTGGTCAAAACATCTTCCCCGTAATTCGTGTGTTGAGCAATTAGAAATCCTTCAACAGAATATCATTAACTTCTTTTGCTAATGATCAATTCCTTTCACACTGATTCGTGCAAGATACTGGGTTTGGGCATGATTACAGTATATGGATGACTTGGTAACTTAAGTTTGATCATCCGTGAATCGTTTGATGTGATGAGTTCTTCATTCATTTTCACTCTAGCCTACATCCCCTCATCCCCTTCTTTCTATTTTCTCCCCATGTACGCGGTCTGTGCAATAAATGCGCGAACTGGTGGAATCTGGCTGCCATAACGCGGACTATAGCCCCGCCCACTTGCGGCGCTAGTTGCCAAGAGACCCAATGAGCCGTCTGTGCTTAGCGGATCGTCGAGATGTGCGTATGGTGCCAATTGTGTTACTTTCTGTTGTCGTTGTTTTTACTGTTTGTCGAAAATAGAATTTGACGAAATCACGGAGCAACTAATCAACATCAATTTTTTGGTGAAGTGCAGTAAAATTTATCAAGAAATAATTGAAATATTGACAGCTGTTTACGGTGATAATGATAAGAGGGGACATCACTGGGAAGATGTGGACAGACAATTAAAAAGCCAAACTTCCCGAGGGTTTCCAAAGGTGCTTTAAACAGTGGAAAAGAAGATGGAATAAGTGCATAGCAATGAATGGAGAGTACTTTGAAGGGGACAAAATAGATGTAGACTAAATTTTGCAAAATAAAGTTTTTATTGCCTCAGTTCGCGTATTTATTGGACATACCTCGTATGATAGTCGGGGCTATCATACCCATAGAGGTTGGACTTCCAAGTTGACAGGTCAACTCCTGTGTGAAATGGATCATTCACTCTGATAATAATTTCAATTCGTCTATATTACCTATCGGATTGGAAATCTGAAAAATCTCGGTTCCAAATTCAGTGGGCTCGTAGGCCCCATAGCTTTCCCAACCAATTCAAGTCCCCTATTCATTTAGTTTTACGGTGCAGCCTACCAATCCAAAACCAAAAGTTTGTACGATCAGCTTTCTTGTCGTAAAACATTTATTTGAACGAGTGGCTCTCTGAGTACTACATATCTATAATTTCATTCTAGTAACCTAAAACCTGATAAGGTTTCCTACGATTTTATCTGGAGAAATTGTACTTGTACTATCAACAGTTGCCCACTGTCGTTTTGCCTATGAATATAGTCCAAACCCGCGCCCAAATGATATCTTGCCTTTTTCATAGCAACATACATTTTTGGACTCGATACCTGAATCTCGGCTAAAATTTCGTGGAACGTGAGAGTTCAGGATCTTAAACCGAAAAAGGAATGGTATGGTGTTCCAGTTTATTGTTCTTAGGATGTATTCACCAATCACCACGGCTATGGAAAGAACTTGAAGAATTGGCCATTCTAAAATAAATTACGGCTAAATTCATATAATATAGAGATGAAGTTAATCGGTATTTAGCATAATTAAAATGTTATTTGTTCCCATTTTTCGCCAAATTCAAAGAATGAGTCGTAAAACTTTGATTTAATAGGTGCTTTTTGCAGCATCAGAAATCACAGCTATCAGTCATAGTCACAAATCGAGTGATGAAGTGAGTAACCAATGTAGCGAATTACCTTCAAGTATTATGCGACCACTCCAACCAAAATAAGCCTATTGGAATTAACTTTAAAACATAACGACATCTTTTAACCCTACATTAGATGATTAACTATATATTCAGTCGTTATAATTCAAGAGTACTATGATTGTCTACTATGATTGTACGAATATGCACATGCTACTTACTAGTCGCTACAAATACGTAAACCATCTTCTTCCTATATGGATGCTAGGGTACCGGCCAACATACTATTTCACCCGATTAGCGGTATGAATACCGTTTTGTTATTGTGGATCATCTTACGTTTGTACCTATATCGCAAAATACTGAAAAATGTCGTGTGATCTGTGCTTAGATTCATAGGTTGACGAACTGTCTTCCACCCGTCCCCATATATGCGCCTGGTTACAATGATGTAGCTAAACCGTCCTTGACATTTTTTGGGAAAACATCTTTGATGAAATTAATTCAACTCCCTGGTTAAAAATAAACGGACGATGAAATTGAATGACACTGATCGGATGCGATATAGCGTTTCGTGTTAAAGGTCAACTCTCGGCCGGGAACGCACCTTCCCTCTGCGAAACTTATAGAGAAGGTGTGTCACCGGAGAATCCAAAAGAAGATTCTTGGAATGTGGCCAGTTTGAAGACAAGGGATATATATTTTAAGCTAAACAATAAATTGAATCCCCTGTCGGCTCCCCATCCAACGTAGGCCAAAGGAAAAGGTGTTGACGGAGTTTATCCTTAATTTGGTCTACGCTAGGGGTTATTGTTTTGTCGCTATTTCTAAAGGAAAATAAACAATGTCATATTCACATGAACAAAACTGAAATGGATAATATTATGGAACTGATAATTCGAAGGTGGATGAATGTGATAATTACGTTTAATTATAATTCTATGTATTAAAATGGAGAACAGAGTCTAGTTCCATTTTGGACATTTTTGAGGATGTGAGCTAGTGGACAATATGTGCAATCTTTTGTATGGACATTGTATATATATTGAAGAGGAAATCTACCGCGTGACGGCAATGAAGGTGCTATCCTAGCAGTGTATAGGATACCTTAGAGAGAATGATTGGGCGATATACTCGGTATTTTTGTTTCCATGAGTTTTTGGAGGAAGAGTATTCCACCCGAAAACACTTACATCATGTAGGAAACGAACATTACAAACGTCGAATAAGCAATATAA
This sequence comes from Hetaerina titia, assembly GCA_037158775.1. Classification (NCBI taxonomy): domain Eukaryota; kingdom Metazoa; phylum Arthropoda; class Insecta; order Odonata; family Calopterygidae; genus Hetaerina; species Hetaerina titia. Next base: position 54,556,932 of record CM073775.1, read on the forward strand.
ATGGAGAATAAAGCAAAATATTTTGGTATTAAGATAACTAAAGGCATATCTGGGGGAAAACAAATTAGCGAAATTTGGGAAACAGCAAATAAAAAGTTAAGGTTCTTAAAATGTATATTTGGGAACTGTAATTAGAAGGTAAAAGAGCTCTATTATCTTACGTTAGTGGGTCGCGGTACTGACCGGAGGGTCCGGGTTCGGTTCTCGGGCAATCCACTCTGGGAACCTGCAGCTCCACCCAAGCTATGTGATTTTTCGGGTACCAGATCATCCTGGGAAACCATATCCGGTACAGGGAAAGGAACTGGCCCCCCTACCCTGATGGATGTGTGAATTTTACACGCCGTCGGGCTTAGTACATGGGTGAGCTCTACCATTACCTACTAAACCGACCTTCGGGTTGATTACTGTGTTTTTGGTTTATCTTACGTTAGCTAGGCTGTATCTAGAATATGCTGGGAGTGTATGGAATCCTTTCGAGGTAGGCTTAGTTTTTTAACTGGATCATGTGCAACGTAGAACAACTAAGTCTGCGAAAAATTGTTATGAACAAGGAAGCAGTCTCACGACACTATTGGAAGAATTAGGATGTGAGCCACTAATCAACCGTAGGTTGAAACACAAGTAAATGTTTTTGCTTAAATTCAAGAGGGATCACTTTCCCGAGGATGTTCAAAACATAGGCGCCGACTTAGTACGGTAGATCGGATCACGCGAATAAAATCAGAAAGATACAGGTTCTAGATAGTAGAACGGGTAGATTTAAAATGTCATTGTTTTCCTCGTACGATTAGAGATCAAAATAGACGTGACCTCAGGCGCGAGGTGGTTCACTAGTGTTGCCAGTGTATACATTTTGCCGATCTCCTGTATTCACTTTAAAAAAGTCCCATTTTTATAACATTTTTCCCAAATGCATAGAATATATGCTTTATTATGCAGGTGATACAGAGATGAAGAGGGACCTGATATATAGTAGACTAGTTTGCTAGGTGGGGAGTTACAAAATATTTGATAGTTGTGTCCATCTAAAGACCTACCTTAACCGGTAGATTACCTAATAATAATAATATGCAGGTACATTGATATGACTCTTGCGATATAATGAAGGTCAAAGTCCACACAAGTGGATTGAATTAAACTCAGAAGTTTATCCGAAACAACGGAGGACTTGTTTTTATATTTAGATATGTTTTACCTAGTTCTGATTGCCGTTTCGTGATATTTATTTATCCATATTTATACATAAAACAGTTTCTGGCGTAACTTGGAAAATCTTCATACTGACTTTGAATAATCAAACCACTTTAGTTTTCCATATAAACTTGTTAATTTTTACAACCCAGGTTTCGTTATAGCATAACATCGTTTTGAAATGAATACACTTTGTAACTTCCACACGATTTTTATTCGTACTACCGGTTTCAACGCTTCGGCATCATCATCAGGTACCTGATGATGACGCCGAAGCGTTGAACCCGGTAGTACGAATAAAAATGGTGTGGAAGTTACAAAGTGTATTCATTTCAAAACGAAAATGAACCTTCACAAAGTTGAGCCTGAAACCATAGAATTCATAGCATAACATCATCAGGTACCAGTTTCAGTTTAGTACTGGTTTCGTACCAGATATCAGTTTATGTGGAAAAGTAAAGTGGTTTGATTATTAAAAGTCAGTCCATATTTATACATTTTCCACATCTTATTACTTTTAACGAAACTCTATTGCAATACAATTTCTTAACTCGTATTATAAGAGCCCTACTCTTTGTGTGATTGTTGAAGTGCTTCGTTGGTCGCCTCCCCTGCCAATATCCGTACAGGCATATAGGGAATTACCAGTCAACTTCTTCTGTATTGCGTGAGAAATATTCGTTTAGTTATAGTACAAGAAAGAGTCATCTGGAGTAAAGAAAAAGATCTCAAATAGGGAAAAATGATGACATTCTTTAAAAGGAAATAAAATTTACGTCTCTAGTAGCGCAAATGCCTGTTTCGATTAGACGCTAATTGATAATTTATCATCCTTCCAGACTCTCATGGGGTTTTATTTTTAGTCACTCCTGTCGAGGGAATTTTCAAACCGGTCTCCTTGACCTTAGAGGTCTTTTAGAGGTCTTTTTATAAACCCTCTAGTAAATTTTTTGAACGGGATGAAAGTGAAATGATTTTAGACGGTATAAAAAGACCATTTTATTTGAGACAGGTTCTCTTTCGTGTGATTCATTCGTAGTCTCCACTTTAAAAATTCGTTTAAGAGCAATTATGTATAACTTTTCACTAAGTATACATTGAATTTAAATGTGAATTTTTTAATTTTGTAATTAAATGTGACTGTGAAATTAATATTAAAATATCTCATGCCTAAGGTATGATTTTAGGGTGTTCAAAAAGTTCACTTGCCAGGGTGAAATATATATGCATCTAGTGAATATTGTTGTTGATTCTCTTACCTTATTTCTATCACAAACTCCTCTGACTTTCTTGAACTCGTCACTCCTATCTCTCCAATCTACTCCTAATTTTGGCAATATATTCATTAGTTTTTTTCTGACTACACTTTATTGAGCGCATTTTCGAAATATACTATGGAGGAAAATATTGATTTTATTCTATATTCCTCCGTATTGGTAATCTTATTACTGCAGCGGAATCACAGGTGCCTCTCCCCTTACTGAATCCAAACTCATCATCATCTAAGTAATGATTTGTACTACTCCCCATCCTGTTGTTGATGATCCTGAGAGCCATCTAGTTGCCTGCGAAATCAAACTTATGGTTCAGTAGTTCTCACATTATTTGACCTTTACCGTTTTTGGAATTGGAACTAGCACTGATCTCACATAATCTTCCGACCTGAATCCGCTCTCGTAAATACTAAAAATGAGGTCATATAGACTCTTTCTCCCACATTTTCCTTACTTTTTAAGAAGTTCCGCAGGAATATTGCCTACCCCCAGCGCCTTTTATGATTTTATTTCCCTTAATGCTCTTTCTATCTAACCGTTTGGTAAGCCTGTGTCTAAGTTATCATCATCTACGTCATATTCTCTTTCTCTGTCAAACCTTTGTGCCCTAAGTTCTTTATGAAGTTCTTTTATATATTCACATTGTAGCCATAAATAACCGCATAAATATATGCATCATTAATCTAATTAAACATTCATAATGCTTCATTGAACGTTATGGATTATAATGGACACACGGTAATATAATAAATATATATTTTATATTACGAAATACGATGGTCTACGGCATTGACGTGGTGGAAGGGCTTTCACGTTTCATTAACCCCTATGAATGTTCTGGCGGGCGTATTGATAGTTATTCCAGGTAGGGACATACAAGACAGTTAGGTGGAAGTGTAAGACTCCGACATATCCGATGAGATAGTCCGCGAAGTGTCTGTACCTCAGCGAGGTGGCTACTACGTCGTGTAACGCCACTGGGGTGGCAATTTTAGTGGTGATGTCATATTAAAAGCACTGATGAGGATACCAGTAGAAATCCACCTCAGTTATCATCTCCGTAGTAAATGCAGACGTAAAAGAGAGATGATGAATCCTGATAACTACGGTACTCGACCCATTGGGCTGGGTGGCGCGGTAGTGGGGAAGACAAGGCTTCCGTGGTCATCGTCACACGAAATCCTTACACAATCCAGTTGTAAGCAAGGGAAAAGAAAATCCAGAAGGCTACAGCAGATGGGATAGGTAATGAATATTAGGATGACAAGAGAACATGAAAGGTAGAATAGATCAAGAGAGAAATGGAGAAAAGAAGTATGGATATGATAGGACTGTGTCAGGTGAGATAAAGAGGCAATGGGGATTACTCGAGTGATAGCTACATAATAATTTGTGGTGAGAAAGGAGAGTCAACGTGAAGTAACCGTATTTTTTAAGAAGAAACTGTGGAGAAGGGAAGTGTATATATATATGTGTATATAGCAGGTGGGTGATAGTTATAATGGTGGAGATAAATGCTGATGCGTCCACTCTAGTGGTAATCCAGGTGGATACGAAAAGCACTCATTGGAAGGAAGAAGTAGACCGTTTGTACGTTCATTTGAAAGAAATAGTTATCATAATAGAGAATTTCTAGGAAGGAAGTGACTAATGGTAATTGGAGCGCAGTGATAGGTAATGGGAGGGAGGTAGGAGAATAAAGCATAGGAACCAGATATGATCGCGGTAGTTAGTAGTAGATCTGGTTATGTAGAAGCGGCCATTTGGTAATAACTAACACTTGGTTCGAGAATCATTACAGGCAAAGGTACACATGGAAGATAATGGGAGAAACAGGTAGGTATCAGGTTTGATCATAACATCTTATTATTATGTTATCTACGGCCAGGGTAGCAGATTTGGCAGTGATAGACAGTGAGTGGAACATAGTTCTATATCTACAAAATACCCCCCAAGCTGCCGCAAAGGTGTGTGGCGGGGGGTGTTAGAGTATGTCCCGTAAAAAAATAAAACCACATGTAACATACCAGTACCAATTTCATGCCACTTCACGCCCACAGAGACTTGCAAAAACCATTTAAACTTACAAAAAAGTATATGCGTACATATATAGAGGTGTTGCATGTCACCACCAGTAATTTTCATCACATACGTATGCTGGGAAACTGTAATGGGTAGCATGGGAAGTACTGGAGTTATAAATAAATTTTGGTGGCGAGATAATTAAGTCAGATAGGTTTGTAGATGATCAAGAAATAATTCCTAGTCAAGATATTGCCGCTGTTATTAAGTGCTTCGCAGGAACAATGCGAGAGATGTGGTATTATTCACAAAAAAAAACAAAAGTAAAGTGAATTAAATGTGTAGGGGAGCGAAGTCACCATTACCGTAAGAGGGGATAAACTAGAGCAGTTGGAGTATTTCACGTATTTGTTGAGTATTTTAGAGGAAAATCGACGTAGTAGTGGGGACATTAGGGGAAGTAAGAATTTGCCGTTGAAGGAGTTGGAAAAATTCTGAAGAAAAGGAAATTGTAATGAGACGAGAACTGATGACGGATGCACTGAGTAATGATGAACAAGAAAAAGATAGCGAAATGAACAAGGGAAGTTTCTGGGTTAAATCCAAAAATGGCAGTTTAAGTGGGTGGAGGAAATATTGAAAGCTAGAGGAAGAGAGTGGCATTTTTTGGCAGCGTGAAGGCAAGCAAGAGTTACGAATAAATCAAATGAATAATAAATACGAAAGGGCAAAGGAAGGGAAGTTCACGTGACACACAGTAGTAACCATAAGTTAACGAGCGTCTAAATTCTTCCTTTGAAGAGGTAGAACATTTGAATAAAATGAAATGCATTTCTTTATTCCCTAGGTAGCTATCCTTTTCAGTGACTCATTCTCTCCCAAACTCCATTGCCCAAGTCTTATTTAGAAAGTTTTTAGTCTAATTTAGTTTGCTTACTCATTTTTCTTGGAAAACCTGTAGTCCACAATTTATGTTTACCTAAAAGCGTCTGCGAGTAAGCAGTGCCGACTGTCTTTCCGTCTAGTATTTGTTTTTCCTTTGAGTTTATCTGCAATTAATGTGTGTTGAAATTCATCGTCCTTCGCACATTATTTCATTTCCGAGGAAGGTAAAAGGACCCTTTACCTTCCTCGGGTACCTCTTAACTTGCTACAGTATCCGCTGTTTGGGAATTCTCGACAATAATTTGGGCATTATTTTTTTAGCGTTTTAAATCAATGTCTAGGTATTATCCTCAAAGCATCCAATACATTACGTTCAAACATACCGTCAAAACGTTGCGCCTGGCGGTGTTGATAACTTTAAGGATCCCTGGAAAGGGAAATAATTATATTTACTGCCTAATAATTTCATTTAGATTCATAACTTTTTAAATTTAAATTTATTCTGATAGAACGCTTTGAAGTAATAGGAACCTGGTGGTGCAGTGTCAGATGGAATTATGAAACAGTATCGTAGTCGGTATTGTCAATCTTGATTATGAAATAAATCGTTTATGCTAACAAAGTAGCACATTCCAATACAAATTACACTTAAATTAGAAGTTCATGATTATTGTATTTCATTATTTCCAGCGACTTATTATTGCTGCGTGTGAATGGACTACTTAAAATTCGATTCCTTGAGTTGTTTCATATTTTTCCCGAGAAAGGAATTCGCAGCGTACTCAGTTCATGCAATGGTCTTGCAAGAAACTATTTGCATATTATTTTATGCTCAAATGATTTAAAAATTATGCCAACACTGATTTATTTTCAAAGGATAGCATTTTTATTTGTCATCATTCCATCATAAAATAAAGAAGGATGCGTACCCTCACCTTGGTTGCCATGGCCTCTATTCCAACGTACAGGTAAGCCATACGCCGCCATCGTTTAGGTCTTCGTCGGCTCGACTCCCCTTCTCCCCCAGGGCATGAGGCGTCTTCTTTTCATTACGCGGTGAATTGAAAATTGGCGGTTGTCAAGTGATGTTAATATTATGGAGGCAGGTTCTGGGATTGGACCTTGGTTTAATATCTTTCTTTTTGTTGCGACCTGTAAACTTGCATGTCGATAAAAATATGAAAACATCATTGAAATGGTTAAAATTTTGCAATTAAATATTAATACAATGGCGGACGGTGAGCAAGGCAGTCTGGGGAGAGAATCACACCCCTTTGAAGGCACGAAAGCCGACCAGAGAGCTCAAGCGTTGGCTGGTTCCCGTCCCGTTCATCTGACTCGAAAGCGCGATAACGGATGGCTGGTACCGCGTTCATCGGTGAGTTGCTTTAGGCGACACTTCACGGATTCTTTTTTTGTGTGCTCCCCGGGGCGAGAGAGGGAGGTGGAAACGGGAGAGATGTAAGGAGAAGTGGGAGGAAGAGGGTTCTCGATGCGGGACTCGATGGGGGAGGGAAATATGGAGGACGAGCAGAGTGGCGTGGGTCGCCGTGTTGGGTGGGTTGGGAGCGAGTGGATCCTCCTCGAAATCCTCCGCGCCCATCCATTTCACTCGACCTTAACATTTAAGAAGATCCCACCTCTCCCCTTCCCTCCACCCTCTGAACCCCCACCCCATTCTCCCCACCCTCGATTGGGTTTGTCTTCCCTCCACGTTCTTCGTCTCGCGTGCAAAAACACACTTAAAATCGCTCCCGACAACCGTTAAGATCTTGTTACACGAAACAAGTTATCGGACAATTTGCATAGAGGATTCGCAGTTTTAAATTTTATTAGATAGGATTGTTTCGAAACTCGTCACCTTAGCTTTAACTATGTAGATTCAAAAAATGTACACTTATAGAATCGTGTTTGTGCAGTTCTTAAATTGTACGAGAAGGATTTTTGCGTAGGATGTTCTTATTAAACGGGAGTGTACCGCTTAAGATAGGTTTTGGATGGACGCAGACAAATTAACATTACATTTCTAAGCCTCATTTAGCAATAAGCAACGTGAAACCCTAATCTATGATAAGTCTTTCTGCCATTTTACATTATTTCAGCTTCCCTTTATTCTGCCGACATTCTTAACCGTTTCCTTCCTCTATCCTCGTTTACTCAACATCCTCCATTCTATCACAACCTTCAATATCATTGCTAATAAAAACGCTCTGGCCTCCTTTATGTCTATCAATTGCAAAGTATCAACACCAGCTATCTGTACGTACTCATTTCTACACAAGTCAACATCCAGTTTATTCCTGATTGAACGTTAAGTTCTCGTATTCTTCCACCTCTCCTCTCCTCAGAATGTAATTCCCGACTAAATGTATCAACCCTCATTCACCTGTCTAAGTCTATCTCATCCCTCTGTTAATAATTAGTATCCTCTTCTGGTATTTATTTAACCTTATTTCTTTTATATTTGTGTGTTTGATTTTCGTATCTGATGTCTGTTGTATATTCAACTCTATTGTTTTTTGGGGGAGACGCTGCATTGTGTGGAGAAAGTTTCTAAAACTAAAAATGAGAATGGCATTAAGCCATAACGGTTAATTACGGAAAAGCATCGCAGTGTAAACCTATCACGAAATTATAACTCTGTGCCACTGGTGTTTCCCAGAAAGCAAAAAGCAATCAGTTGAAGTTGATTAGGGGTTGATCCAATCAAATTGAAGCTTTAGCTCAGCAGCTGAATTCTCTAACCACTAAGAGTAGGCCATAGTTATGGTGGTTTTCAACAGTCTCCTGCCAATATATGATTAAGGGATGGTGGAAAGATGATTGCAGAATTGCATTAATACATTCGCACCTCTACAAGAATAGTGTTACCAATTGCTATCCTAAGTTGTGGTGTGCCGTTTTATCTGAATCATATCGTTTGAAGACACAGCATAAGAGAAATTGCATACACTCAGTTGTGATGCATACTTGAAAGAGACGTTTAGCGGAAACTTGGCACGTTTTACGCGGGCTAAAGCAAGTGGGACTGCTGGATGTTCCATTTCGAGAATCTTTGCAATGTGATGTGTTGCGACATCTCGAAAGTACCGATATACACGTTGACGTCGAAAAAGTACCACGTAAGTGAATCTCAACTTCTCATTAAACATCATAACATAGCACCACTTGCACCCACTTTGCCTTACGCATCATCCATAAATGACGTCTCGCACATTTTGGGAGAGGGAAAGTGGTTTGGCCGGTCGTGATGAGGGAGCAGGGAATTGTTTGAACATGTTTGAGGTCACCCTGGCGACGAAAAGATTAAATACGAGTAAATTTCCCCTACAGGTTCCAGAGAATAGATGTGCTACTTTGCGATGGACATGATATCAACTCGCTATTGCGTCAACAGGTCTGTATTTTCATCCCCCATTCAGAATTTATTCTCTTACCAAAATTTATGCTCTTGTGGGAGTTTTATTCGTTTAGTATGTCATCTGCAAAAATGAGACGCGCAAATAAAGATGCAGGGGAATTTCAGTCTGTAACGCCGCGAGGCAATAAGGCCAAGGCAAGAATTTTCTGTAAAGTTATTAACATCATAATGTCATTTTTTCCAAGAACGATAAGGGACCAGAATGCTCGTAGTCGAAATTCCCCAGGAGTTAGTTCATTACAATAAGTATTAACGTACAGGTTAGGGACTGCGCGAGGATATGTATATGTATACATGTGAGTATATGGATATGTGTATATATATGTTAATGTATGTGTATGCATATATACACACACACACATTCAAACACGAAATCCCGCCATGCGGCGAACAAATAAGGAAAATGGGAAAGGAACACATATAAAGGATGAACACAGGAAAGGTGGGGAAGGCGGAATCAAGCAGACCACTAATGCAAAAATATTTTCCTTGACCGGAGCTTGAGCACTGGATCTCTCCACTTGCCGGGCAGATGCTCTAACCACTTGAACTATCGAGAAAATTTACTTTTATACTGAAATCTGCGGTCTTATAAAGCGCCAAAGTGCTCCGATTCATTGCCCAGGAGATGGCGTTAGGGAGCTGTTACACCCACCAAAAGAGAAATAGACAAACACAAGAAGGAGAATGGACAGTAGGTTAGCAAGCATACAACATCATAAAGGATAGGAACGGTGCGTTTCATGGCACGCAGAGCCAGAAGAAGGGACGAGCCACATTGGCCAAATACACATTCAAACACGAAATCATATACATATACGTATATATATTCTTACAAGTTCCCCCCATCTTTCCTCACCTATTTGATAACCCCAACCCCCTCCTCCCTTACCTTTCCCTCATGGTGCTACACCCCCTGCCACACACCTTTCTTGGTGGCTCGCAGGGTATTTATGTAGATGTAGATGTAACAGTGGGAATTTTCATAAAAATATTAACATAATAACTAAATTAAATAAATGAATAACAATTCATAGGATTTGTGAGACGTCATTGTATAGGAGAATCCTACCAATTTTGCGGGACATATTTATAGGGAAGGCTGAACACGGGCAAAAGTAGCATTTGGTCACTTATCAGCATGAGCCTCGGACATCAAAGACTCCGTTGAGGAAAGGTAAATCTATAAGCACATTCTCTTGCCCTCATTCGTAAAATAGAGAATAAAGGTCGAATAAAGGAGAAAAACGGTCACTTCCCACTTTCGGCAGGGCAGAAATATATTCGTGACGAATTGGTTATGGTACCGGACGAGAAGTTGTCCTATTTCTTTGAATTTAAGGTCACCCCCGCAAAAAATGAGTGGGATGATGTCATGATGATAATGAGTGTTCGTTATTCGTAAATATGTATGACAGTCAATATCTGTTACTAGTGACGGAGAACTATTTGTGGTACTGTCTATCACAATGCGTAGCACGCTTTTGTGATAACATTTCACTGATAATACCCATGAAACTTGATATACGAGGACTCTACTGGAGAGTATATAATATATTTTTACTTGTATAATTAACTCCTTAAAAATTTTATTTTATCTTACTAACTTAATGTGCAATGCACATCTAGTACAAGTTTCATTGATTGCACTTATTGGTAGTGTAGCGTTAGTGGCAGCTGCTGCAAATTGAAACATACTCAGTTCGCTTAAGGCAACGACGGAAAAAACACCCAATATTGCATTGAAATCTTGCTTTAGACTGCAAAAATCCGTGATTCGAAGCGTATATGATGCTGCAGTAAGCTTATGGAGAGTCTTTTCTTTCCTATAATAAAGGTGCTTTAAAAGGTTTTGAAGTGCTATTTTGATAGGAGTTTTTGGTATTGAGGATATTTATTAATAAAATAAACAATAATACTTCGCGTTTCTGATTTTTAAAAACTGAGTAACGCATAAATGTCATAGCCTATGGTTTTATGCTATTATATAAAGCATCTAGAATCTTAAAAATTTTATTAATCTGGTTGATCTGGTTTACAGCGGCATCTTTCTATGAGAAGTTTCGCTAGATTTTTGAATCGTAATCAATATTAATTATGTGCTGAACCTTCTCATTTTCTCGGCTATTTTTCCAGCAAAATTATAAGTAGGAGTCTGTCAATTAGGAGTAGCACTTTGGTGGTTATGGATAACTCTGACGCTACGTGATGGATTTCTGTCACACTTCCTCGCCACCATTTTCAATTTGCTGTGATCTTCTGTAGGTCATAGTTTTTGCTGACCTTCTTATGAGCCAGAATTCCT